>CAWUFW010000830.1:425000-2825000 GCA_963921515.1 Calotriton arnoldi | reverse complement strand
AGGGTGCTTGGGGGCCAACAACCCCTCCTGTTACCACCAGTAAGTCCCACACAGTGGGATTGCTGAGAGGTGATCCAAGGCCCGCCCTCTTTCTCCACCAGTAGTGCAACTATGGTGCACTACTGTTTGGGAGATGAAGTCCCTTTAGATGGTGAGGGTCCTTGGGCACTAACAATCCCTCCTGTTACCACATGTAAGCCCCACACAGTGGGATTGCTCAGAGCTCATGGGAGGCTCCGCCTCCTTTCCCCACCACTCTGCAAACACATCTCCTGGTGCAATACTGGTTGGGGATGAAGTCCCCTTGGCTTCTTAGCATCCGTGGGGGCCAGCAACCCCTCATGTTACCTCCAGTAAGTCCCACACAGCAGGATTTCTGATGGGTCATCTGAGGCCTGCCCCTTTTTCCACCACTCTGCAAATGCACCTCCTTGTGTACTACTTGTTGGGGCATGAAGTCCCCTTGGATGCTGAGAGTCCATGGGGCCCAAGAACCCCTCTTTTTACCTCCAGTAAGTCCAATACAGCAGGATTCCTGAGAGCATGTGGGTGGCCCCGCCCCTTTTCCCACAAGTTAGAGAATGGAATTAAAAAACCTTAGAAATTCGCTGAAAAAAACAAAGGTTACAGGGATGTTACAGTTACGAAATAGAATAAAATACATCTTAGACTTTCACTAAAAAAACTAAAGGTTACTGAGACGGTATAGTTACACTTATATTTCACTCCACAAAACCATAGAAATTCAGAAGTTATAGTTACCTGAGCTAATTATAACTTATGCCCCTGCACTGCACTGCTTATGAACTCACATATTACATCACTCATGACCTGGTCGTGACATCACTGATGACATCATTGATACACATTTTTATGGTAAAGGCATATTCATTGTAAAAATTGTCGTTATAAAAACATTCAAGGTGAAGACTAATTTGTTGTGAAGGCATTGTTGGAAAAACTGTCATAGTTTCTGCAGTCGTTGTTTCATCATACATCTGGAAGTAATGAGGAGCAATACAGATAGTTCTCCTTGTTACGTCTGACTTGGGAAGGTGTACCATTATGATGCACTCACCTTAGTAAACTTGGATTGCATCAAAATCAATGGGTGCAAGCATGAGAACACCCATGCTCCACCAATGGAATGCCTTCTCAACACAGGGTAATGTAAGGCAGTGATTTTGCTGCCTTGCCTTACTCTGAATTTACTAAGCCAGTACAGCAAAATGAGATGGCTTCGCGTGGCTTTTTAAATCCCATTTAAGGGCTTGTGTTGCCTTGCTTCACCTTGCTTGATGCAAGGGCAATGCATGCCCTTAGTAAATCGACCCATAAGTGGGTTGTAGTAAGACTCCTTGTGTGATGAAAGTCTTAGTGCATGGATCAGGGGGATGCATTGTGCATGGCGTGATGGTACAACTTCCCTGCACATTGGGAGTGTATTGACTGCATTCTTGTGGATAGAGGGTGGAGACTAGGCCTGGGCGGAAAACTATGCTACGCACGCGTAGTTTGCGAAGTTTGCGCTACTTCGCACAACGCGAATTGCACGTAGCACAGTGCAAACACGCGTAGCGTAGTGCAGCGGTCATTTTGCTTGCTCGCGGTCCTCAACGTCAAGTTGGCGACCGCGAGCAAGCAAATGACTATCCCGGCGAGACTTTCTCGTTCGCGATCAGCAACACAAGTTGCCGATCGCGAGCGTGGAAAATAAACCTCCCGGCGAGATTCTCAACGCAAGGAGGCCAGGTTTCTCATTGCGAGTGGTCGCGTATGCTCGCGACCGCTCGCGATGAGAAACTACCAGTCCGCGTTGAAAGCTGCCGCTCGAGTAAAAATCTACTCGAGCGGCAGTAAAGCTAGCTCGCACTGTGCAAGATGCCGTTTTCAATGATTGCACAGTGCGGACAAGCATCCGGCACTGTGTAATCATTGCGAACACGCACTACGCAGTTCGCGTAGTGCTACGCGAAGCTCGCGTAGTCGCGAACTTCACTTTGCGTAGCTTCGCGAAGCGCTACTTCGCGAACTACGCCCAGGGTTAGTGGAGACCCAGAACTGAAGTGAAGGACAATAGAGAAGAGGCTACCCAAACAAATCTTTGAGGTCCGTTTTAGAAAAGGGCTGCTTATTAGTTATTAATGGGCGACAACATTGAGTCGATGGTAGAGGTAAGGGGTAGGTCATAGGTTTCTCTTGTTAAAGGTGTCCAGGTTTCTAAGCAAGGCTGCTCTTTTGTCAGTGCCTGATGACTACTCAAAAAGGCTGATGACAGCCAGGTGCTGAGATCTCACACTGTATTGTGTCCTTGGTTTAGCTACTTCAGCTTGGAGGCAGCACTATTGCTACTGCTCTGAGGGCAATCACCTAGCACAAAGGCTGTGTGTGAGCTACAGCCAGAAAATGACGTTTGAAAAAGAAACACCCCGGGTCAGTTTTGAAACCTCTATAGTGGATCCATCTCCCCTGTCTGGAAAACGAGTTTTAAAGTGGTACAGTGAAATGATTGATCAGTAGTATGGAGGTAATAAATGTATGTTTATTCTGTCTTTTTTTTCTGACAATGTTTGCAATAAAGTCAATGAATGAAAATCCTTGTGAATTTCTTTTATTCTGTGCCTTTGATGCCTATATGTCTTTCTCTGATTTAATGGGAAAATTCATTCATATTCCAATCACATTCAGTTCAATTAATAATAGTCTCATTCCTTTGCCTGTAGCTTCTCGAAAGGATACTTCTTCTGATGGCCCAACAAAGTACGGGCCGTGGAAGGGAAGGACTTTATACCATCTACCCTAACCTGTCTGTAAGCAACAGGAAAAAACCCAATGATCCCATCACCCTGGGAAGACTCCCAGCATGTGGGACCATTGGTTTTTTTGTTTTTCAAAAGCAAGCTCCTGCTCTGTGAGTTTGTTTTTGAAAACAAACATTTTTTTAAAAAAGTTTGCTTGGTGGCCATCATTTCTTCCTTCAAATGTTTCATGCATAGACAGGAACCGCCATTACAGCAGTTCCTGTTAATGTAGAGAATTGTCCTCAGGGCAGCAAAAAACTCTAAATTTGGCAGGAGGAGGTCCCTCAGGATGTTGAAGGTATTGTCCTCCGCCATCCTGATGGACTTAACTCCATCCTCGAAACTCTATATCAGGCCCATAACGTTTCTTACTTCCATCATGAGATTGGAACGAAGCTTCTCAGTTATACTGTTTTGGTCACTTCATAAGGGGTCCTATGCAATTGTTTCCGTTTTGATAAAATCACTCTAAATATGAGATGATTAGATGGTTCTATGTTACTGAGCTACAAGATTATTTCCATTTCTGGCTCTAGCTCTTACAAATCATTGTTTCAGGTGTTTAAGTCGGATTTGTTTACATTGAACTGAACCAGAATTAACAATTCCAGAATGCACTGATTTTCTGCAGAAAAAGAGGTGGCCTTATAACATGGAGCATTTTGGTAATCCTATATCTCTCCCTTGTATATTCCCATAGCTTTGTAAGTAAGAATGAATATAGCTTTAGAAGAGTAAACAACTTTAACTAGTCTTGCAAAGGTTCTAATCATCTTTATCATTATTTACATCTGCAGGTAACAATAAAGGAGTAGGAGCACTTGTGGAGCACGAGACAGCTCCATAAACGGCCTCCCGAGTCACTATGTCTTGGCCAATGGTTAATGAAGTGACATTCTGTACCATGTCTGTCAAAATAACTTGGAAACATTCAAATAGTTGGGATCTTTAGACCTATAAGTTAGTGCCTGCATCTAAACCAGTTTTAGCACTAAGGGCCTCAAGTCGCAAAATCACAAGATTTGTGACCACAAAAGTACTTACCATTATGCACAAAACCCTTTTTATGAGTTGGAAATTCCTGTAGACTAGTAAAAGGACTTTACCGATTGTTTCTGACTTTCAAATATGAGGTTTCTTGAAAGGGGTTTCCTCCTTCCCCTTTTCAATTCAGAAAGGAATTTATTGGTAGTTTGTGACAGCAATTGCTGTCACAAACCATTGATGAGTGAAGGACCCCCCAGTTGGGGTCCTAACTAATTTTCAAGGGGGAAGTGGTCCCCTTAGGATAGGATGTTGGCAGCCTCATAGGGTAAAGACATTTTCTAAAAAGTGCCGGCAAAACAGTGAGGAATCTCTGCTATCTAGACAGAAACTGGGTAAATAGTGACGTTTTTCTGCTATCTGCATGGCTGCCGGCCAAACAGTGCAGAATCTCTATTGTTTAGCCAAAGACTGGGTAAAAAGTGACATTTTTCTTCTATTTGCACGGCTGCCAGCTGAACAGCACATATTCTCTTCAGCTAGCAGACAGGTAACTATTTAATTTTTCCTACTATTTACACAGCTGCCAGATGAACAGTGGAGAATCTCTACAATGTAACTAGTGGCCAGGTAAATAGTGATGTATGTTTGCTATTTGCACAGCCGCCAGCTGCACAGTGCAGAATCTCTACTGTTTATCAAACAAAGTCTCTACTATTTAGTCAGAAGCCTGGTAAATATTTAAGCTTTGCTTCTTTTTGTAAGGGCACTAGCTATACAGTGCAAAATCTCTACTATTTAACCAGTAGCCGGGTAAGTAGTGCAGTTTTTCAGCTATTTACATAGCAGCCAGCCGAACAATTCAGAATATCAACTGTTCAGCCATGGGCCGGGTACATAGTGAAGTTGTTCTACTATTTGCAAAGCCACCAGCCAAACAATGCAGAATCTCAACTATTTGGCTAGTGACCGGGTAAATAATGAAGTTTTTCTGCAATTTGCACAGCTGCTGAGCAGACAGTGAAGAATCTCTACTATTTGGCCAGCGGTCGGGTAAATAATGACGTTTTTCTGCTATTTGCACGACCGCCAGCCGATCAGTGCAGAATCTTTACTATTTAGCCAGTGGCCAGGTAAATAGTGACGTTTTTCCGCAATTTGCATGACTGTCAGCCAAATAGTGCAGAATCTCTTTTATTTAGCCAGTGGCCAGTTAAATAGCAAAGTTTCTCTTCTATTTTCAAGGCCACTGGCTAAATAGTAAATAATTCCTACTATTTAGCCGGCTGTCTACTAAGTAGCAGAAACAATTCACTATTTGCCTGGCCGCCAGATAAATAGCCGCTACCATTCTTAAAAGAGGTTCTTTTTAAAGCAGTGATTTTTAAACATGGAGGGACTTCTCCCTCTTCCCACCCTGTTTAAAAGTCACTGCAGTGCATGCTTTGCGGCAGCCTTACATACTCTGCAGAGTATGTAAGGGTACTGTGGAGTTTGCCTGCAGCGGTTGTTTAGTGACTAAACAGGGCCGCAGGAGGGAGCAGTCCCTCTATGTTTAAAAACCCCTGCAGATCAAACTTTAAAATGCAGTGATTTTTAAAACTAGAGGGACTGCTCCCTCTTGCAACCATCTTAGAAACAAATAATTACTGCAAATTCATTCCGCCGGCGGAGCGGCAGAATTTAAACGTAATTCCGCATTACAAGAGTAATGGGGAATTACCAAAATCCTCCCATTCTGCCGGCAAAAGTACTTATTCTGCCGAAGCCTAGTACTTACTCCACTCATAATAACCCATTTTATTACAGCCATATATCAACAGGACATGGATATAGCCAGTGCCCATAGATATTACACACAGGTGTGCTGCACACCGAGCATGACTATAAACAGTGCTCTGTGGGAAGAATGCATTGGTGTACTACACACAGGGCATGATGATGGTGCTTGTCTTGCGTGAAATACAATAATTCTAGGTGTACTATACAAAAGCTTTGGTTGTATGCCATGTCCTGTTTAAACTGCAGGGCACAAAGTATATATTATCAAATCCAAGGAATAATCAAGCAACCTTCCTTATCAGAAAGGGCCAATATTCAGGACCAATGGAAAGCAAAGTGAATTCAAAAACATGCTAAAAATACTTTACCAAAAAAGGCTCTCATTTGTCTCTATTATCATTAGATTTATTCAGTGATAGTTAAAGTTACATTGGCAATGTAGCAGCACAAATATTATAACAGAGAAAATCAGTTGTATGCTCTTGGGACATAAATTATCAAAAGAAACAATAAAGGAACCAGTTTAAAAAGAGGTCATTCAAATTACTGGGTCATGTGCTCTTTGTGATAGGTAAATTAAAGTTATAATAAGCTTGCAGTCAATAGAACTCCAAAGGAAATGTACCATAGTAAAAATATCTCCAAGTGGAAGGGAAAAAGGTGCCGCACAGACCAACAAGGATCCAAGCAAAAAGAAAGAGAGAGCCTGCAAGAAACTCAAACCCTTTATAATCATTTGAGCAATACAGGTTATACAGAAATTATTGTGACATTTCAAAATAAATAACATTTGTTAGCAACGGATTTAGGAAACTAAAATGTTACATCAAATTAAACAGATTTCTCTTGGTTTCCATCTGCTTTCCGTGCAGGCACATGTACTTGTTGAATATGCGAAAATTGACTATTAATGTAATGTTTTGATCAGAAGCAGAATATCCACTTTAAAATACACTGCATTTAATTATTTTTGTGCACTGACATTTTTTTCTTGCACCTAACATGGATAGGCAATTTCAAATAATAGACAACGGAACTTTCACTCCTGCCAACCAGCCCCAGAGTTTAAGCCCTGAAAAGTTATATCTTGTCAGCTATGAAACAAATACAGAGATGAGAAAGATCAGCATTTGGAAATTAATTCCCATTATTTTTCTGTTCTACAGAAGGGAGAAAATCATGCATATGCATATTGAATTGTCATGCACATTTTAAAGTCCAACTTGTGGCAACTGGACAATTAACCTTCTCAACCTTTCTTCAACCTGGCTTTTTATTCACTTTGCATGCTCTGATTTTTCAGCAAATAGTTATCAGTTCTATACATGGGCTAATGAGGTAGGGGGTTTCTAAGAGTTGGCAGTATAAGAAGCAACAATAAGATGCATTTATAAACGGGATCTCCTAATACATGAGTCCTAGACTCACATAGGTGACCTCCTGTTCCTGGTTTCTTCCTTCACTTCCAGGTCCTTCTGCGCATTTAGGCATTGGTCCTCCTCCTAGTCCTGGTCCAAGTCCTCCTTTTCTGGATTGGTTTGGTTCTGCTGATCCTCATCCTTGCCCTGGTCTAACTAATTCTGTTTTTCTGAATCTCTGCATCCTGGTTGTAGTCCTTTCTGACCCTGGCCTTCCTGGCCCTGCTCCTGGCTCAGGTCATCCTGTACTCAGTCATTCTTAGCCACCAGGCTTGGCCATCATGGCTCCTGTCTTCCTGGCCTTCTTTGTCCTGGTCCTCCTTTTCCTCCTCATCCTGGTCCTGCTTGTTATGGCATGCCAGGTTCTGATGCTCCGGGCCTCTGTGAATTGAGCTTCCTTTTCCCCTTGGTTGTGGTCCCACTGGTCCTCATTGCACTGGTCCCCTTAGCTCTTGTCCTGTTGGCTCTGATTACCTGGCCATCTCCTCTTTATTCCTCAGGTCTTGTTCTGCCAGTCTTCCTCACTCTCAGGCTGATTTACCTAGCAATGGTCTTCCTATTCCTAGTCCTCACAGTCTGTGTTCTTTTCCTGGTTTTGTTCCCACTAGACTTGATTCTTTTGTTTCTTATCCTCCTTGTGTGGGTCTTTGTACACCTTATTCTCTTGGTTCTTGTCCGTCTGGCCATCATGGTACTTTCAGCCCCCCCTTCTCCTAGATATTTCTTTTCTTTCCTGATCCTCTTGACCCTCATCCATTTAACCAGGTCCTTCTGATCCTGCTCACCCTGCTCATCTGATTCCCAGTACATCTGTATCTGGTCCAGATGGTCCGCTCAGTCTACCTGGTCTCTTGTGTCCTGGCCATCTTAGGCCTTGCCCTTTTAGCCCTTGTCTTCCTCCTTTGGATTGCCCTTGTCCTCCTGGGCCTGTGCCTTGTCCTCATGGTCCATCTGGGACTGCACGCAATGGTCTGGGCCCTCTTGGTCCCAGTTCTCTTTGTTTGGGTCCTTCTAAACCTTGTCATTTTGGTCCTGGTCCTCCTGGCCCCCAAGCCCTAGTCCCCTTAGTCTTCCTGCACCTGGCTGTTCAAGTCCTCCTGCTCTTCCTCACCCTGTTCCTGCTACCCCCACGTTGTGGCCTTTCTGATCTACTTGGTACTCTAGGCCTTGATCCTATGGTCATGGTTCCCCTGATACTCCTAGGCCTGTTCCTGGTCCAAAAAGTGCTGATCCTTCTAATCCTCCTTTGTATGGACCTGGTTCTCTTCGCTCTGTTCCTCCTGGTATTCTTGGTACTGACCCCCCTCATCTTCCTTTCTTATTCTGGCCCCTAGTCCTATTGGTCTGGATCTTCTCTTCCTGTATCTGGTCCTGAGCCTCTTGGCCCTGGTCTTCCTGTTGTTTGTCCTCATGCTGCTCCACAAACTCATTATAGTCCTCCTTTATCTTGTCCTCCTGGGCGTGGCACTCCTATTTTACATCTTCCCAGCCATTCTCTTCCTAGCCATGTGGCCATGGAACTCAAGGCTGTGATCATCCTGGTCCTGATGTCCCTGGTCCTGATCCTTCTTTTCCTCCTCACTTTGGTCCTCCTGGTCCTGCTACTCATGTTCCTGATCCTTTTTGCCCTGATCTTATTGGTCCCCTTAGTCCTTTGTTGTGTGGTCTTCTTAGAACCTGCCTTCTGACTGTGGCTGCCTGTGCCTTGGTCTCAGCTACCCTCTCGCTCCTGGCCAAGGTCATGCTATTCTTTTTTACAGTCCTTGTCCTTCTCTATATTCTGTGCCCATTGTCCCTGATTCTCTTGGCCCTGCTCCTTATAGTTTGGGTTCTGCTAGACCTCGTTCTGCTGGACCTGACCCACCTGCTATCTTAGTCTTGGTCTCCTTGGTCCTGGTCATCCTGGTCCTTCTTGTCCTTTTGTGCATGCTATCATTAACTTTGCCTTTTGGCCATCATGGCCCTTCCTAGTTCCACCAACCTTGGCCCATCTGGCCCTGTTCTTTTGTGGTCCTCTTATCCTGGTTTACCTCACCGTAAACCTCCAAGCCCCGATACCGCAGGTCCTGGTCCATCTTGCTTCTCGAGTCCAGGCACTCTTTGTCCTTGTGATTTGGGTTGTCCTTTTTTTCCTGGATCTGTACCTTGTCCAGTTAGTCCTTCTGGTACTGCAGCCATTGATCCAGGCCCTCTTGATTCAGGTTCTCCTTGTTCCGATTCTCTTGAGCTGGTCATTTTTATCCTGGTCCTCCTGCCCACAATTATCCATTCCATTTATAGTGCTCGATCTGGTGTAATTTGTACACAACATCCACAGATGCTGGCTGGACTTCTTCCCTCAGATCCTGCTCACCCTGGTCCTGCTACTTGTAATAATTGCTCTGCCCCAATCTGAGCCCTGGTCCCCTAGGTGCTAATCTTCATAACCCTCATAGCCCTGTTTCCCATCCTCCAGGTCATGATCCTTTTAAAATACCTAGTCCTCATGCGCTGGTCTTTTGGGTGCCCTTGGTACTGCCCTCTCTCATTCTTCCTAATCCCTGTCCTGATTTTCCTAGTATCTTGCACATACTGACCATGGCCCTTCAGGTCCTGATCTTCTTAGTCCGCTTTAATCTTGCTCTGATCCTCCTGACCCAATCCTCCTGTTCCTTGCCCACATGGTATGCTTTAACTTGTCCTGTCACAGATTACCATAGCCTGTCCTAGGTCTGATTTTTATTGACCTTCAGTTCATGATAATCTAAAAACTTACTGGCCCTGTACTTCCTGGTTCTGGTTTGACTGGTTGTCATTCCCATGTACTCCTTCCCCTAGTCATTTGGAAAATGGGTCTACTGTTTCACAGGCTCCCAGTCCTGCACCTTTTCATCCTCTTCACCATAATTCTCATCTCCTCATTTGCCTGTTCCTAATCCTTCTGATCCTGGTCACCTTGGAACAGGTAGTCCTGGTCTTACTTCTGGTACTCCTTAGTCTGGCCCTCATGTATCTGGTCTTCTGATGCTAGTTCTACTGCCCTTGGTTTCCCTAGAACTCCTAGTCCCTGGTGTTCCTGTCCCATTCTTCTCCTACTAGTCTTCCTAGTCTCCTGGTTTGCCTATTCTACCTTGTTCTTGCCCATCTGGTCATGGGCCCTATCTCTTAGTCCTCCTAGTAATGATCCTATTGGGTCTTGTTCTCCTCACCCCTCTGGCCTGATCCTCCCATTTCCTATGTTGTGTGTCATCCTGGTTCATGTACTTCTTGTCATCCTAGTTTACTATCCCCCTGAGTCTTACACTCCTGGAGCTTCTAATCCTGGTCCCATTAGACCGAGACTTTCTTATCCTTTATAACCTCCTAGTCAATCTAAGCTAGGTTCTCCAGGTTCTGCAAGGCCTGGCTGTTTCTGTTTGTGGTCTTCCTTTTCCTGGTCCTTTTGCTTCTGGCCCGTGGTCCTCCTCGATCTGATGTCTATGGTCTTGGCCCTCCTGCCCCTGGTCTTTCTCTCCGTTGGTCCCATAGTACTGGTCCTCTTTGGTCTGTCTACTTGGGTCTGCTACTCCTGGTCCTAGTTGTCTTCATCCATCTGGTTCTAGTCGGTGCACACAGACCCTCATAGCCCTTCTTGTCGTTATTCTCCAGGACCTTCTGTTCCATCTACCGCTGTTTTTTCTGTTCCTTCGAGCCATTGTCCACTGGGTCCAGATTCCCCTGTTCAACAACCTCCTGGCCCGCCAGAGCCTTCTCACCCTGGTCCCGGTCCCCCTTGGGCTGTTTTTCTTTGTCCTGTTCCGCATTGTCTATTTGTTTCTGGTCCCTTCTAGCATTGGTAACCATGGTCCTCATAGATTTAGTTCCCTGTGCCTGGTTCTTCTTGTCCTGGTCCTCGTGGCTCTGGTCATTCTAGCTGTTTTAGTGGTACACCTCTTGGCCTTCATTTTCCTACTTTTCACCCTCCTCCTCCTCCTATTCCTTCTTTCCCCAGTGCCCCCTCCACAATGACTTTAGTCCGGTTCAGCTTCCAAGCCTGTTGCACAGATTTTCTTTTGGCTACCAGATTTCTTTTGCTGAAATTGCACTGTCAAGTACTGAAATGAGGGTGAGTAGATACAGGACCTTGCTCACATAAAACACCGCTTAACATGTTAAAAAATAATTAAAAATACCATTCCCAAGATGCATTGTGCAGGTGACTAAAATGTCAATGTGGCTGAAGGGACTGCTCATGACTTAGGACGAATAAGCACCAATGCCCTAAACCTACTCTACTAGGTGAATAGTTTGAAAATGTGTGTTTAGTCACATGCAGCAAAGTGAACTCCTCCTGTGAATTACCCAGATGCATTACTTACCTGTCTCCTGCTCTCACGTCCGTATCCCACAGAAGGCCCATTACCAGTGTTGGACTATATAAAATGATATATTGTTGACATGACTATAGAAGAACAGGTGCATAGAGGAATTGCAGCGCACAATTTAAAAAAAAGAAAAGAAAAACTTCCTCTGAAAAGAGCATCATTATAGCCCATCAAATGTGGGACTAAGGGTTCGACATTTACTTTCACATTGTGATTTAGATGTCATTTGTAGACTGTACTTTACGTGCAGAAACCTGGCTGTCACCCTTGCTACTGAGAAGCCAATGGGTGCCATTGCTTCCACCTTGAGCAAAACTGGCACTACATAGACTGCTCTAGCCCCTTTCAGTATGAACTCGCTCTGTCAGCCCAGCCATCATTCACACATTCATTCATCTATCCTTACAACCATTGACTCATTCTTGCATTCGCCCACCCACACACAACTTGCCAATCAATGAAGAACAGCCGGTTCAGGTAGCTAAGCCAGGCCTATATGCTTGTTCATCTGAACCATGTGCTATTGTTGCTCAATGTTTTTATGGTGAATTTAAATAAGTGCTGCTCTCGTTCAGAACTGTGAGCATATGTAACCTAACATGGGTTGCCTAGTTGACTTTCTTCAAGGCAAGCAATTCTAAAAGTTTTAATCAAAATGTATTGAGCAGGGCTGTTTGGCTCCCACAAATTCCATCTAAAGCAAAATGCGTGCATATGCTCTGTTGAATGTTTATTATACGTTTGCATTCGGTATCAATATCTTGGGCCTGTAAAATGAACATACCGTAATCTGTTACTGTTATATTTTGCACTTGGTGCGCCCCTTTTAATAATGTGCCGTTTTTCAAATTGCAGACCGTCTCATTTTTTTTAAACGTACATATATTCTTTCAGCTCCTATTTTAAAATTACTGAGTTTACCTTATACATTTTCCTTTTACTCATGTGTCGTCGTTGTTTCGTCTAAAATGTAACCACCCTTTATCTATTTTTATCTCTAGTGTTTTTCTTTCCTGTGTTCTTTGTTGTCTGCTTTAATTCATTAGTCTTTGATCATGGTTCGTCTGTTCCTTTGTGTTTCAAATGAAGTGCTTTGTTTGTTCTTCCTTTGTCACATATCTTTCTACGGCTCCAAATGTCCGCAGCGATATTCCCCTCACTTCCCCTCCCTCCTTCATATGAAAAGGCACATCACCAATAATGCAACGTTGCGACTCATACTGCCCATTTTAGATTAGAGGCAAAGCAAGGTCAAATGTACATTATCACGAGTAGTTGCCATCATTTATTTTTAGTTCACAGTTAGCATGTTTGGGCGTTTTTATATCACAAAATTCAGGGGTATCAAATCTCATATTTCACAAGAAGCATAAAATTAAATGTCATGGTTCCCTCTGAAATATTTTAAGCTTCATATTACATAGTATCCACACCAAACAATTTTGCAAAAATGTACCATTATCCAGGTCACTAAGTGTTGGGATGGAAAAGTCCCTCACATGGTGATGGACGTGTACCCCTGCCCTGAGTGCCCCAACTGTAATGATGTCTGGATCCCTGATGCTGATTTTTTTGCTTTCATGGGCGAAAACAGATCATGGCCTGTCTCATGGATTGCAGTCTTTTTGGACGGGGGGCACCCAAAGCCCTACCCTCATAATGGTGAAAGACTACTGCCTTTGCCAGGAGTTGAGCAGCACAAGCGCAGTGGTGGCAGCATACCATGTAGTGCTCAATAGGACTGAGCAGCCCTTTTTAAATGTGTCACTGGAGTGAGGCCTATAGGCCCACTCATTTAAAGTTCAACTGTTGTGTGCTTATCTCACCCTACGCCTTCACCTGATTGGTGTGTAGTGCGGTGGAGGAGGTAGAGGAATCCCCCAGTACAGTTTGTGGATTGCTGCATTCCTGTGATCTGGGTGGGACACACAGGAGGAAGGAAAAGCCAGGCTCTTCAGTGTACTTAAAAGAGCGATCTTTGATTCAGAGAGGTCACTGGGAAGGGGCCTGAACACACCTCAGGAAGGAAATGGGGCTCATAAGAGAATCATAAAGAGTAGACCTGAGGCCCTGGGTAACCTGTTGATGCACATATCACTTTGGCTGACATCCAGGTGTGGTCCTCTAGTCACTACCATGGCCTGTGTTGTGAGACTTTCAGATTTGAAGTTGCTCCTGCTGTTAGAATGCTTTCTGGGGGAAAGGCAGGGCAGTGGAGAGGGCACTTCAAAAGGAAGCAGATCTCCAACATAAACTTCAAAGATTCAGACTCTAAATCACATTTGGCATCTGGAAAAGGACTATATGAAGGGGAGCTTGAGGGCCCCAAATTGGCAACTGTCAAGCAGCCAGATGAGCTGTGCGAGGAGGAGAAGCTCTGCAAGACGTCTGCCTGTGACCAGGATTGGAGGCTGAGGCCTGCCAGTTTCCCAGCTGGGGGAGGGCATATCACCCAGCGAATCTAAGACCATCTGCCCCCTAAAGCCTGGAGCACCAGTGCCTGCCTGCTTGCTAAGACCAGTGTGCCCTGTGAGGAAGAGGGGAGCCCTGGAGGGGCCACAGTCCAGAGAGAAATCCTGGTGAATAGATCTCTTGAGCCAGATGTGAGGAGACGGCTCCTGAGCCGATCAAGTCACAGCCCGTGTGCAGAGGGAAGTCAGCAACCCCGTATGCCAGGTGGGGCCACCGTGAAGATTGATGCTGTGCAGATCAAGCCGTAGCTCATGTACAAAGTGAAGTCGGTAGCCCTTTATGCATCGTGGGGCCACTGTGAAGATTTCTGCAGTGCTGATCGGGCCATATCCAGGTATGGAGTGAAGTCGATGACCCCGTATGGCAAGTGGAGCCACCGTGAAGATAACTGCTGTGCCTATTGGGCCATACCCATGTGCAGAGTGATGACGGTGACCCCATATGCCAGGTGAGGCCACAAGGAAAAAGGCAAGCAGTGAGGTCTGGCCAGGCTGTCGTTGGGAGGAAGTGGATGCTGTTGTGACCCATGTGGGCTCAAGCCCCAACTGAGGCCAGGAGTGTTGAAATCCCCGTACACCTGTGGAGATGATCCAAGGAAACATACCAACATCAGAGGAGCATTGAGGACCCTGGCCACTGTCTATGCAGTACCGCGTTAGAGGAACTTGAGGACACCTGACCACTGCTTTGCAGGGCCACGTATATGGAACTCACAGGAGACAAACACTGCAGCTTCATCGCCTGTGCAGGAAGCATGCTTGGAGACTCTGGTTATGCAGGTCCTGCTGATGCAGGTAAGATTGATTTACAGGCCTGACGGCCCCGGGTGGGGAATTAACCTGCCATATATCGCTTCAGTGCTGGAACACTTTTGACTTAAAATGAGTGGGAGTGGGACTCCTAAGACTCAGACTACCAGTGGGGCTTAATTTGAATGTCACTTATAGTGAAAGAGAAATGCCCACTAGGGAGAGGGGAGTGGGACTCAGGAACCCATCTGTTAAAACACTAGAGCCCTGACCTCAGGGGACTGTCTGTATTGTTTGTGAATGCTGTATTTTACTTTATGGCAGTATAAATTCTCCATTTTTCATAAAAGCAAGTGTTTTGCTGGACAATCATGTATTGCTGCTGCTAAACATATTTTGAGTTGTGAATCTGTGTTCATCCCCCTGTGTCTACCTCCCCCCCCTTAGAAGTCTTTGACTGCTTGACCTAGGCTACCACTTAGAGTCAAGTGCTGAAGGAGTGCTTGGCCCAGTTGCTCAGGATCCATAGTAGGCTGGACCTCGGGACATCAGGAGTAAAATGCCTCAATCCCCATGGTTGGGCCCTGTTGCTTCTGCTTGCCCGTGGTCTGAACAGGGTTAGGGTGCTCTAAATTATACTGCATGAAAATGGAAATTATGTGGTATTATGTGGCACATTCTTTGGCTCTGGTATTTTGAGCTTTGTGAGCTAGAACCAACATTTTTAATAAAGTCTGCAATTGATCACCAATGTAAATGGCAAATGCAGCTATTCTATAATTTTTGCGGTAAACACTGCAACCAAAGAATCACATACATAATTCCACTGGCACTGACCATTGATCTTCATTAATTTTTTCATCAACAGTCTGTTCAAGAAAGGCAAACAAAAAATAAACATTAACATTCCAATCAGTGTCCATTGCCAGCTCCACATTGAAGAGAACAGCCTCAACAATCTTTTCCTACTATACACAGAATATTATTTTTAATAATGTGCAGGGTGTTTTTTTCTATATACTTACCTAAATAATGAAGGATTATTCATTCTTTTAACTGCTGAAAACCTAACAGTAAAGTTCAGTTTTTCACTTACCATTTTCAATAAACATTTTCCTTTTTGAACAAACATATTTTCAAGATAATCTCCCCAAATAAACATTTAATATAACCACACATATTTTTTATATTACATACCCCATTAACTTCTTATGTGAAAGTTTAAAATTAGGGTGCTTCTGACCTCTGTACTCACCGAACACATCACTATGCCAATACACTAACCATCCCTGATCCCTAAAAACTCCTTACATCCCATATACATTACCCACCACTCAACGCTAAAACCACCTTACTACCCCTACACACTAATCATTCCTAAACCCTACAATCATTTTATTACCCATCCCTTAAACCTAAAAAACATTACTACCCCTTTTTATATTTAATAGAATTAAAATCATGAACCCATATTTTATTCTTTTTTTAAAAATATTATTATTAATTTATAATTATTTACAGTTTCTTAAAATTAAGCTAATAATTTTTTATGTAATTATTTTAATCTATTTTTAAAGTATTCAATATTTATTTATGTTTACATTTAAGTACTTAATACAAAATTTTACTTTATAATAATTAAATGTAATTTAAATTAGATTGAAATTACTACTATAATTTTAAGTGTCCCCTAACCTTAACAATATATGTGTGTGTTGACTCCCAATGTAAAGTCAAATATACTTTATTCGATTTTTAGTATTAAAAATCATGAAAGTAACATGTTAAAAGCTTTCAAAATTAAAAATACACACAATTCCATCTTTACAAAAATTTAAGTTCTAACCATTCCCGTCAATTAATTCTAATAATCATCTACAATAAATACTAAAAATGTATACACAAACCAGCTCCCAATGCAATTTCCGTAATGTTATGATAGCACACCTCCAGGACAATAGATGGGGACTTTAATTCCCCCCACTGGAGAAGGACAGGAAAGTTAAAAGGAAATCCAGGTTTCTTAATAGAAGTGCCACAGTGAGAGAAACAATATTTATAATAGTTATTGTTTCATCTTCTTGAGTTATATGCCAAGAGGTGGGCATTATTTCCCTAGTATTATGTGACCATGCTCCAATTTTTATCAAGTGCAAACTTGGGGAGGGAGAATGGAATTCTTACACTACCCAGGGACATACAGATATGCCATAATTGGAAGGTGGAGAAATAAAAGCGGCTTGGCAAATACTAACGTGTGTTTTCTTTTTAAAATATATCTAATTGGAAATTTCGGTAAAGGCTTGTTATGCCTTTAAGGCTTATTTTTGCAGATGATGATTTCTAAAAGCACAGGGCCAAAGAGGAAGATAGGGAAGCCCTAACAAAAAGAGACAAAAATGGTAAATAATTGGTGTTTTGGGGCTTCTTCAAATCAAATCAAATACATAATGCATTTAGAGACAGGTATGATAGAAGACAGCCACAAACATATTACAGAGATCTTTGTGCAATTTTATCAGAAAGTTTCCCTCCGAATTGGACGTAGATTAATTTCTGAAGGAGGTGGAGTTAAACCAGCTTTCTCTTGAAATGCAAGCTGGCCCAAGCCATCCTTTGGCAGGAGAAGAAATTATTCATGCGGTTAACTATTTGGCACCTGCTAAAGGTCCTGAGGAAGAAGAGGTACTCAGAGAATAACATAAAGTTTATGAATTGTTGATCCTGCAGTCAAAAGTGGTATTTAATGTTATACTTTCTTGGGAGGGTGGAAAATTGATTACCTTTTTGAAGCTGACTAAAGATCCTGTTTTTGCAGGGCATGTCATCCCATAACCCTGTAGAATTTAGATTATAACATTTTTATGAAGGCCCTTGCCATGCACTTGTCCAAAGGTATTCATAACTTGCCAATCACACAGGTCTCATCCTGGTCAGACTTATTTCTATTAATATGCATTATTACATTATTACTGGGAGGTAGTGGATTATTGAAAAGTGACACAGGAACTCTTAATTATATGGTTCCTGGATGTGTAAAAAGTGACTGAACTGGTGAACCGAGCACACACAAATCTTTACCTGGGGTATACTAGAGATTTATTATTAGAAGGCATATGCGTGGGTTTGGTTAATATTTATTGAGGAGACAGGCATGGAAGCCCCTTTCTCTCATTCTATTTGCCTTAGATTTTGAGCCGCATTAAAGAAATAGTACTAAAATTGATTTAGTAAAAGCTAGCTCTAACACTGGCAAAGATATTTTGTTCTATACAGATGGTATAACAATATTACTGCCTATAAGAAGAAAAATTGTATAGTGGACCTCCAGATAATTGAGAAATTTGCCATAATCTGAATTCTATAGAATGTATAAGGCAAAAAATGAAGAAATTGTTATTAATGTGCAGATACCCGAATTAGATCTACATAAACAAAATATGGTTACTATGTCTGCAGTAAGCTACTTAAGAATCCAAGTTAATTTGAGTTGATTTGAAATTTATAGAGCGCTGCAATTACCCAAGGCCATCAAGGCGCTGTAGATCACTGTCCCGAAGAAGTCCACTAGTGCACAAACTTCAGAAGGAACATTACACGGAGAATAGCCATGTCTTAAGAGCCTTCCTAAAGGGCAAGAGCTTAGGGATGGCCCTTATATTTAGAGGAAGAGAGTTCCTGGGTTTGCTTGTGGACGTTGAAAATTCTCTTTCGCCCCATTTCTTTTTTTTGGCTCTCGGTACCGTGAGCAGCAGTTGAAGAGATGTACGAAGAGGTCTGCCTGGGGAATGCCAACTGAACATGGTTTTTAATCTTGTTGGATATGGAAGAGGAAGCGCCTTATGTACCATGCAGAGTGATTTAAAGCGAATGCGCTTATTAATAGGGAGCCAGTGCAGGGTTTCTAGTCCCTTCCCAGTGGACTGCCTTCTGGAAATGTCCAAAACAAGCCTCGCCAATGCATTCTGCACCACCTGGATTTTATGCTGCGTGTTCTTGTTCGAATCCAGGTACAGCGAGTTACAGTAGTGAAGTCTGGACATTACTAGGGCAAGAACTACCTGCTTACGTGCCGGCCGCTGGATGAGAGGAAAGATTTTCTTAAGCATCTTTATGAACCAGGTACAGGTAGAAATAGTACGATTCATTTGGACACTGAAGTTAAGCTCAGTGTCCATCAATACTCCAAGGTTCTTAGCCTTCTTACCCGGAGTAGGACAGATTCCTAAGGAATGTGGCCAGCAGTTACTTTTCCAACTTGATGTCCCTGGGCCAAATATCATAACTTCCGTCTTATCCCCATTAAGTTTCAAAAAGTTACATGACATCCATTCTGCCACTGTAGTCATGCAACCAAAGATGTTCTCTGCTATCGAGCATGAGGTCATGGAAGGTTGAAAATAAATCATTGTTACCAAAGACAGAACAAGATTTTTAAAAATAGTGACATGGCTTCCCTGCATTTCATATAGACGTACACACTTTAATCGGTCCGTGTGGACTGCATTGAGCTAGCCAGAAAGTTGGTAAACAAAACTGTGCCACCCATTCTCGAAATCTATAGACATAATGTGTTCCAGTTCTGACATTTGGAGATGCCGTCTGGGGGCTATAGAAACTACTAAACATTACAGAGCGTAGAGAAACACTTTTGTAGGTGAGAGTTAGGACTTCCACTCTCCAGCTCACACCTTTCCAGACATCACGAGTTGAGTCTTCCTTATGTTAATGACTATATTAAACTTGCCCGGCTCCTCCTTTGTAGTTCCATATGGGGAAACAACCAGGTCCACCTGAATCGTATACATTTTACTGATTGCCTGGCCTGTGACCAGGGCCTCAATATTCAATGGCTTAGTTACATTACGGGCCTGATTACGACTTTGGTGGTCTGACCGCCTGAACGTCACGGGCGCGGCCTCCTGAAGACCGCAGCGCCGGCAGTCTTTTGACCGCCATATTACGAGTTGACCTTGGGGCCTGCGGTGGTCTTGCGGCAGTGGTCAATGCTTTTCCATGTGTATCGATGCCTGTGGGTATATTTTGACTGCACATGTGTCAGATGTACACATATGCATGATACATGTGGAAAAATACCACTTACCCATTGTCGGAGTCTGGCCCATTTGTGGCCAGTCCAGTCAATGGGTACATTGTACAAAACAGACTTACCTGTACTTCACTGCAAACAGGGTCGCATTCTTCAGAGTGAAGATGCTGTTGTGAAGGGGGAGCTGGAGAAAGTGATCCATGCCAAACTTTGACAAGAAGAACAGGAAAGGGGTGAGTATGTACCCCAAATACTTTAATTCTGTTGACTCAAAGCCGGCGGTACCACCACCGTGGTCGGCTCGTCGGAAAGCCAACTCATCCTGCAGCACTCATAGAAAGAGGAAAAAGCCTCTTGGGAATGTTTTTGTGCAGGATGGTTTCCCTTTCTGCACAAAAATAATTATCCCTGCAATGCATCTGTAATTGGATCAAACAATCACATTTCACTATCCCTCCATGCACCATTTCATTGGGTAAAATGGTCAAAATATCTGCAGTAAAAGATTTCATTTGAACCAATGGGCACATCCTTAGCTCAAATTACATAAAGCTGATCACCCAAACTAAATTAAAGGTAAGAATCCTGAACAAAACCCTTTCAGGCTACAGGGACCACAACTTGGGGATGCCTTGGGCCATCGGAGGAACCAATTTATCTTTTTAATGGGACATTCACCTCACACAGGAGAAGTACCACAACCCATTCTGCTGAGAAAAGGGCCCAGGCCAGATCAATAGTAGTTCGCAGGACCTCTCTGAACTATTAATTGAGGAGCTGATGAACCCGTGTTCTAACTCACTTCACTAGAGTTCTCCGCGATGGATTCAACACTTAGGCCTTCATTACGAGTCTGGCGGTCCACGGACCGCCAGCCTCATGGGGGCACGGCGGTGGCGGTCTTCCGACTGCCCTATTATAATTTGGGTGGTTGGGCCGCCACAGCCCCGCGCAGTACCACCAGGGAACCGCTGTTCCCTGGTGGTCTTGCGGGAGTCAGGAGGCAGTAATATGCTTGGCGGGACCACTGTGGTCCCACCAATCATATTACAAGTTTCCTCTCTGCCACGGTTTTCATGGCAGTTCCACTGCTATGAAAACCATGGCGGAGAGGAAGCGGGCCCCCTGGTGCCTCACACCCTGTGGATCCACTCAGGGGGGAAAAACATGTGCCCCCCTGTGTGCATGCACACCAGTTCCTGCACGGCATGGACTTTTGAGTCCATGCCGTGCAGGAATTGTTTTTGGTGTTCCCATTGCAATGCCAATTTTCAGGGCATCGCTGTGGGAACATCAAAAACAAAGCCCGCCAGACAGGACGAAACTCCTAATCTGGCGGGTGGTCTGACCATGGCTTTGGCAGTGCGGTGGTGAGGCGCACCTTGCGCCGCACCGCCAAAGTCGTAATCAGGCCCTTACTGACTACATCTCTGTGATGTGACTGTAAGCCTGCGCACCAGCACTTTACGAAACAATGTAATACATTAATAAATAAGGAAATTAAAGGTCCAAAATTTTCCAATGAGTTTTAGGCCACTTTCGGACAAGGCAAACACCCATGTTATGGCCCCCACCTTTAATATTCCGAATTAGGTTCTCCACCTCATTTCCGTTCCATGTCCTTGCCTCCACTTCACACTTTTGGCTAAGAGTGCACTGCAAATTTCTTCCACAACCCACAAATTCTCTTAATTTCCATCTTTATTTAATATGGATTTCTAGCATTGTGACTTTATGATGCATTCAAGATAACACTTTTTTTATGTCTTTAAAAGCACCTTTTATTTAAAATTGTGCACGTTAATGTCACACAAGAAAAGCAAAAAAAGTAAAATCAATGCAGTGTAAAAGAAACATTTTTAGCTCTAAAATATTGTTTTAGTCTTTAAACCGCAGCACAATTTCCCCACATGCAGCCCGGGCACAGCAGAATAAAGACTGAATGCATTATCAATGTTTTCAGCATATATAATGTGATACCATTTATAAATGGAATGCATGCATTTCTACACCTTATTATTCCCTTAACTTTGTAGCAATCCAGACCTTAAATTGATTTCCATCCAGACATTATTTGTATTTACTTTGGCGCAAATCACAGTAGGAATAAGTGCAGAGGCACCTTCTCATGGCAATTGCTTTTTTCTCCATTCCAAGCTCTTTTGCCCTTCGAGTTAAAAATTCAGGTGTCAATCATTTTGAGTTCAATTTCTAGAAATAACATCATAAAAGCGGCCACCAATCCAATCGCAAATCGCCTGATGAATCTGCTTTGAAGAGTTGCCAATAATGCTAATCGTCAAATGGGTGAATCTGCGCCTTGTGCGGATGCATTTGCGAAGAGAAGCAATCTCTGGGACTTTGACAAAGGAACTGCTGACTTGCATCACTGTTCGTCTTTTGATGTGAAAGAGCAAATCGATTTATGGAGTTTTTGCTCGCAGATGCAGGATATGATTAGTATGCAGTAAGGCCTTAGAACGGTGTCATTTGTTTATTTAGCTGTCTCTGCACTCAGCTCTGATTGTGCAGCTCTAATTAATGTATACAAGGCTGAAATAAATAAAACTGCAGACCCGAGATCAAAAGAATAGATCGTTTGTCACTAGCAGAACCATGTTTATGTTTTACTAAGTACTGTAAATACAAGTGCAGAAAAAGAGACGCACATTTGCTTGGAAATAAAGCGTCCTTGTCTAACGGGGGTTAGTCAAACGCAAGGTGACATTTGCTTTGAATTAAACATATATATGTTTTGCACCGCCTCTGCGATGCTGTTGAAAGCAACTGTTGACTCGTTGCGGAATAAAAAAAAGAAGCGGTGGTCTGTTTTTTTCGAGGTCAAGGTATTTTGTAAAGAATCGCGCGAAAGCTAAATCTTCCCTCTCTCCAAGGCCCAATTGTGCTGTTTTGGATTTTGGACGTTATGAGGCACGAAGGAGTTTCAAGAAAGAGGAACGCAGACTCCGGAGACCTTCGTGTCAACAATGAGTGATCAATAGAAGGCGCGCACTAGAAAATTGATATGCAGTCATCAGTTCTGTTATGCATGCATTTTCCATTGTCTCTTCAAGTAATTCATCTAGTGGCAAATTGTAAAGCAGCAGAAAGCATTAGCATATCAGATAGTGGAATCCATAGTGACATCTAGTGACAGCTTGTTGCAGAAGGATTTGCGTTTATTGCTTGAATATTCTGCTAAACAGAAATCTCTTTCCACATGCTGGCCAAATTGCAACGATAGCGCGCAAAATAAATGCAACCTCCTTGTTTCATGTAATGCTTCAATAAAACACTATCTTTTAAAACTTATTTAGCTGTCACTTACCTCGTGTATTATCAAAAATGCCTCGTGCTATATGCTTGCAAACCAAGTATGCTGTAATGACTAATACTCGCATTGACAGTCATTGGGCTCGATTGACAAATTGCACTTTGAGTATGTAATAATTGACTATTACAGTAGCAGTACTTAAGTACTCCAAAATACAATTCACAAGTGTACTTCTGGACACCTTCGCCTGACTATTTTTTCTAAGCGGATATGTCCGCCACAACAACGGAGATCTCTGCACACGTAACTATACTACTGTGTAGTTAATGAGGAAGGAAAAGGAGGAAATGTTGGGAAAACGGGGAATAATTATGGGTACGGTAAGGAGCAGTTTGAAATGAACATACTAATATAACCTTCCCCTCCTAAAAAAAAAAGCATAAGGCAATTGCAGTTCGCAGAATACACTTCTAAACTTGCTATAGCCCTAAAAGTCAGGTGTAAATGTATTTCAGCTCAGCGTTTGTGTAAGTCACAACATGTGCATGTGGCATGGACCGCAACACACTCGCAAAGAAAACAATAGAGGAAGGGAATTTTTTTATAACACCATAAGGAAATAATGTTTAATGAATTAAAATAGTTTCATATACACTAATGACATTAGATTTATAGATTTATATATATATATATTCACTGAAAAAAACATAGGTTTCGGGGACGTTATAGTTAGAAATTAGCATTTAAAAAAAACATAGAAATTCACTGAAAAAACCATAGGTTTCAGGGACGTTATAGTTAGTTGGACATTTCACTCGTACAAAACCAGAAAAATGTGGCCGTTATAGTGAGTTGAGCTAACTATAACTCGCGCCCCCGCAATGCACTGCTGATGACGTCACATATTACATCATTCATGACATGGTCAGTGACATCACTGATGACATCACTGATTACATCTCAAATGACATCACTGATGACATCATCCAGTGACTGTGTTTCTGTAAAGTTTAAATATGTTTTATATATATATATATATATATATATATATATATATATGCTAAGGTGTATTGAAGAATGAGTGGGTGTAAAAGTGTCTGAATGGATGATTTAGTAGGTGCGTGACTGACTGTATAAGTGAGTGATTAATTGTGTCTTACTGAATGCATGGGTTAGTGACTAAACTGTGTGAATGTCTGTCAGTTGGTGTGTAAGCGGCTGCATGGGTTGGTGAATAGCTACATGAGTGTCTATATGGGTTATTGATTGGTTGTCTGAGTATCTGTATGAGTGCCTGAGTGTCTCTGTGGGTGGGCGGGGGGTGTGACTCTTTGCATAAATGTGTGAGTAGGTGATTCACTGGGTGTATGGGTTCAAGAGTGCATCTGTGAAGGGCTGTATGGGTGGGTGCGTGTGTGTATGGGTTTGTTGGTGAGTGAATGGATGTCTCAGTGGTACATGTGTGAGTAACTACATATGTGAAAGCAGTACATGTGAGTGTTGGAGTATACAAATGAATATATGTGAGAGTGAGTGATTGTGAGAGTGGCTGTCTGGATGAGTGTGTGCTTGTATCAGTGATTGTATAAGAGAGTAAGTATGTGTTAGTCTCTGTATGAATAAGTGAGGTGGTGTGTGTATAACTGTATAGGTAAGTAAATGGGAGTGTGATTGATTCTTTCCATGACTGACTAGGTGTGTGAGTAACTCTATGGATGAGTAGCGGTGTGTGAGTGTCTGAATAGGTGTATGAGTGCAAATTATAGTGCTGTATTGATAAGTGACTGCATGTATGAATGACTGTATGGGTGAATGAGTGGACGTGTGTGTAGACCTAGGAATCAGTAAGTGGGTATGTAGTAACTGGTATTGGTGTGTCTATGGTTTCGAAAATGGTAGTCTGTATTTTAGAGTGGGTGTATCAAAGGTTATATTAGGGTGTGAGGAGGTGCATCAGATTATCACGTGGATAATGTGATCAGTGATGTCATCAGTGATGTCATTTGAGATGTCATCAGTGATGTCACTGACCATGCCATGAATGATGTAATATGTGACGTCATCAGCAGTGCATTGCGGGGAGCGAGTTATAGTTAACTCAACTAACTATAACGGCCGAATTTCTCTAGTTTTGTATGAGTGAAATGTCCAACTAACTATAACGTCCCTGAAACCTATGGTTTTTTCAGTGAATTTCTATGGTTTTTTAAATGCTAATTTCTAAATATAACGTCCAGTGAAACCTATGGTTTTTTCAGTGAATTTCAAAGGTTTTTAAATGATAGTTTCTACCTATAACGTCACTGAAACCTATGGTTTTTTCAGTGAATTTCTAAGGTTTTTTAAATGATAATTTCTAACTATGCCTACAGAGGTAGGACATGTGAAGAAAGATGAAGAAATGCACAGAAAGAAGCAAGAGAAATGCAGAAAGAGGCAACAGAAGTCCAGAAAGATTAAGAAAAGTACAGAAAGAAGCAAGAGATATGCAGAAAGAACCAACAGAGGTGCAGAAAAAGGCCTTGTTGCAAAGTCATCCTGTGCCCCCAACTTTTTACTGACTGGTACTGGTGGTAACTGACTCTGACTAACCAGGCCCGGAGCCAGTGCTATGCTGAGAGACACTTAAAATACAGTGAAAACACCTACATACACTAGGGTACACTATGGGTTGGGGTACCCCTGTGATTGGCATGACCTCCCCTGTAAGGCCCTAGTACATAATAGGGCAGGGGGATTAAAACTATCTCTAAGTCAGAGGTGCAGAAAGAGGCAAGCGAGGTGCATAAACAGGCAGGAAAGGTGCAGAAACGGGGAACAGGGGTGCAGAAAGAGGCAAGTGAGGTGCAGAAAGAAGTAAGAGCAGTGCAGAAAGAACCAACAGAGGTGCAAAAAGAGTCAAGAGGGGTGCAGAAAAACATAGGAGGGGTGCACAAAGAGGCAAGAGAGGTACAGAAAGAGGCAGGAGGGGTGCAGAAAGAAGGAAGAAAAGTGCAGAAAGAGGCAAGAGAAATGCTGAAGGAAGCAACAGAGGTGTAGAAAGAAGCAAGAGAAATGCAGAAAGAGGCAAGTGAGGTGCAGAAAGAAGCAAGAGCAGTGCAGAAAGAACCAACAGAGGTGTAAAAAGAGGCAAGAGGGGTGCAGAAAGAGGTAGGAGAGGTGCACAAAGAGGCAAGAGAGGTACAGAAAGAGGCAGGAGGGGTGCAAAAAGAAGGAAGAGAAGTGCAGAAAGAGGCAAGAGAATTGCTGAAAGAAGCAACAGAGGTGTAGAAAGAAGCAAGAGAAGTGCAGAAAGAGGCAAGTGAGGTGCAGAAAGAAGCAAAAGCAGTGCAGAAAAAGCCAACAGAGGTGCTGAAAGAGGCAACAGAGGTGCAGAAGGAGGCACGAGGGGTGCAGAAAGAAGGAAGAGGAGTGCAGAAAGAAGCATGGAAAGTGCAGAATGAAGCAACAGGGGTGCAGAAAAAGGCAAGAGAAGTGCAGAAAAAGCAACAGAGTTGCAGAAGGAGGCAAGAGAACTGCAGAAAGAGGCAAGAGAGTTGCAGAAACAGGTAAAAGAGGTGCAGAAAGAGGGAACAGTGGAGCAGACAGAGGCAAGAGAGGTGCAGAAACAGGTTAAAGGGGTGCAGAAAGAGGCAAGAGGGGTGCAGAAATTTGCAAGAGAGGTGCAGAAAGAAGCACTAAATACCACATACTTTCTATCCACATAATTTCACTGCACAACATATAATTCCACTACACACAACGTACATCTACTCCACTCCAAAAAACATTAGTAAAAAACTTTTGCATTTACAACGCCAATAGCTCTAATTCTCGCAAATGCAAAACCTATTACATTGCAAACACTTCTTTAACTAGTAGTCACCTTTGCAGTGTGGTGGAGAAAGGGTGCTGGGTCTCCGACCAGCACTCAGGAATTCCACTGGGTAGGACCTACAGGAGGTGCCAGGAGGGCTTCTTGGCCCCCAAAGTCCCTCAGGAGTAAATTGAACTTCACCCCATCCCGTAGTCTGCCAGGAGGTGCGTTTGCAGAGTGGTGGAGAAAGGGGGGCATGGCCTCCTAAGACGTCTTAGCAATCCCACTGTGTGGGACTTACTGGAGGTAACAAGAGGGGTAGCTGGCCCCCAAGGACATACTTGGGGGCCAACTACCCCTCCTATTACCTCCATTAAGTCCCACACTGCAGGATTGCTAAGTTGTCTTAGCAGGCTGTGCCCCCTTCGCCCACCACTCTGCAAACGCACTCCCTGGCGCGCTCTTAGATGGGGATTGAAGTCCCCTTTGCTGCTGGGGGTCCTTTAGGGGCCAACTAGCCTACCTCTTACCTCCAGTAAGCCCCACATAGTGGGATTGCTAAGAGGTGGACAAAGGCCACGTCCCTTTTCCCCACCACTCTGCAAACACGCCTCCTGGCTCGTTCTAAGTTGGGGTATTAAGTCCCCTTCATTCCTGAGGGTCCCTGGGGGCCAACTAGCCCACCAGGTACCTCCAGTAAGCGCCACACACCTGGATTGCTGAGAGTGGTCTGAGGCCACGCCCCCTTTTTACACAACTCTGCAAACGCGGCTCCCGGTGCACTGCTGCTCAAGGGATGAAGGCCACTTGTGTCCTGTGGTCCTCAGGACACAAGTTGACCTCATCGCCCCACCAGCAGTGCGCCAAGAGGCGTATTTGCAGAGTGGAGTAAAAAGGGGCGTGGCCTCGGATCATCTCTCTGCAATCCAGCTGTGTGGCGCTTACTGGAGGTACCTGGTGGGCTAGTTGGCCCCCAGGGACCCTCAGTAATCAAGGGGACTTAATTTCCCAACTTAGAACGCGCCAGGTGGCGTGTTTGCAGAGTGCTGCAGGGAGGGGGCGGGGCCTCCGGCGAGATGCCGGCTTTTTTTTAATATATTTTTTTTAGAAGGGGGCTGTGTGCCCCCCTTCTTTTAATACTTTTGGGTCCCTGGGGACCCCATCCCCCGGGGCCTGACCAATTTAAAAAAAAAAAAAAAACGGGAGGGGGGCCGCGCGGCCACCATCCTGTGGTGCGTCTTCGCGGCTGAAGCAGCCGCTCAAATCAAACCGCAAGAAACACCACCAAGTGAAGACGCCAACCAAGGTAAGTTTATCTCCTTTATTTGAGGACTATGCAGAATCCGCTCTCCTGCCACAGATGCAATAAACTCTGCCAGACGCGTTTCGGGCACTCACACCGCCCTTGTTCACAGGCATTGCAAAAAGGAGGCAGCGGCCATATCGTGAAACACCTGCATGTCATTTTCAAACTCCCGCTGTTGGTAAGTTCCGCCCCAATGGGCGTGTGCACTATTGCACTATGGTATTTGCAGTCCACAATATTGAATACATCCCAAGTGGGTGCCGCTGCACCCCGAACTTTATGCAAATCTTTCCCCAGTGGGTCACTTGTGGCAGGTAAGACTGGGACCCTGCAACATTCAATGTCACTCAAAACAGGCTCATCTTTCCACATCAAGCACCTCGTGCTCACGGCGCTGTGGACCCGCTACCTCTGCGGTGGTGCGTCTTCACGGCTGAGGCAGCCGCTCAAATCAAACCGCAAGAAACACCTCCAAGTGAAGACGCCAACCAAGGTAAGTTTATCTCCTTTATTTGAGGACTATGCAGAATCCGCTCTCCTGCCACAGATGCAATCAACTCTGCCAGACGCGTTTCGGGCACTCACACTGCCCGTGTTCACAGGCATTGCAAAAAGGAGGCAGCGGCCATATTGTGAAACACCTGCATGTCATTTTCAAACTCCCGTTGTTGGTAAGTTCTGCCCCAATGGGCATGTGCACTATTGCACTATGGTATTTGCAGTCCCCGATATTGAATACATCCCAAGTGGGTGCCGCTGCACCCCGAACTTTATGGAAATCTTCCCCCAGTGGGTTCATGTATATGTAGACGCCCCACTCAAATAATAAACAGAATTCTTGTCAGGGTGAAGCACAAAAGTTAATAAATAAACCTGTGCTTAACCATCTGGTAGCTTGGCAAAAAAGCATTTATGTTTAACTTAGAGGCATTGTGTGAAGTATTTATGAAGCACTCAAGCAGCAATAAAGTGAAAACACAACATAAGAAAAATCCAAAACCAATTTAGAAAAATATATTTCATTTCAAGAAATAAAATTACACCAAAACGACAAAAATCCAATTGATAGAATCAGAGATATGAATGTTTAATTTTTCTATTGAAAAGAGTGTAAAAAAGCACTAAGTATCAAATGAGGTTTTCTAGTCGCAATGGACCGGATCAAAGTCACAAGTTCAGGCCAACCATGATGGAGCACAACTTGGGGAATAGGACTCCCTCCAGCAGAGCCCGCCAGTAGAGCTCAGGCAGGTCCAGTTGGTGCTGGTCAGCTAGGCAGTTGCAGGGAGGCCTCTCGATGCTCGTTGTGCCCCTTTAGCTCAAACAGAAGGTCAGTTAGCTGACCCTTAGAGTTACTTCTGAGTGAGCCTGGTTCAAGGCAAGCAGGTCCAGTCTTCCTTTTTCAGACAGCTGTTTTTTGTTTTTTTTCTTAATTTTTTCCCTGTTGTGCCACTGTTATTGTGCCCATCTGTGTCTTGCTCTAATTCCACCACTGTTTTTATTTTCTTGTGCCTGCCTGTTCCTTTTGCCTTTCGCCGCTGCTGCCCCTGCGGCCCCTCCCCCCCGGAATTCCCCCCCGGAATTTCCCCCCAGAATTCCCCCCCCTGTATTCCCCTGCTCCCACCTCCCAGCCTCTCCTCCCTCCCACCTCCCCTACTTAATGGCGGCCGCTGCACGGTCACGCAGCGAACGCGCCGCCGGCGTGCCGAAGGCGCGCCAAAGGCAATCCCATCTGCGCCCGTCCGCGACCCGACCGTGGCCAGCGCCAGGAACCCTGGACCTCCCACTACCCATCGCTATGACACCACCACCCTCCTCGCACTTAACCCTGGAAGACTTAGAGAATGCCAACATGCCTCACCGAACACGACCCACGGCCAGTTCTCCTGCCTCCACTGCCGCCAGACCCTCACTGCCACCCCGGCCTCCAACACCGCCGACGCCAGCACCGGCGACACCCTAAAATGCATCCTCCTCAACGTACGCTCCGTACACAAACACGCCATGGAAATCTGGAACCTACTCGACTCTCTTTCGCCCGACATCGCCTTCTTCACAGAGACCTGGACCAACGCATCCTCCGCCCCCGACATCAGCACCGCCATCCCAGATGGATACAAGATCCAGAGGAAAGACCGCCCCAACCACCCAGGAGGGGGCCTCGCCATCGCCCACAAGATCACCCTCCACCTCACCACCTCCAGCGAACCTTCCCCTCCGCCGAACACCTGCACCTCAAGATCCAGACCACCCCCAAAGCCACACTCCGAGGAACCCTCATCTACAGACCCCCTGGCCCCCGAACACCCTTCGCCACCACCATCACCGACTTCATCGCACCCTACGCGATCGCCTCAACAAACTACATACTCATTGGAGACCTGAACTTCCACCTCGACAACCCCAGCGACCCCAACTCCACTATCCTTCGTGACAACCTCGCCAGCATCGGACTTAAACAACTCGTCAACACACCGACCCACAGAGCAGGACACACCCTCGACCCCATCTTCGCGGCAGTAAGCAGCGTCCATTTCAGCCACACAACGCAGCCGCCATGGACCGACCACCACTGCGTACACTTCGCCATCAACAAACCCAAGGCACCCAAACCAGCCCCACGCCCACCACGAAGGAACTGGAGCAAGGTTACCGACGAGCAACTTAACTCCACCTTCACCCGAGACAACCACACCTGGGCACCCGACGCAAACAGCACAAACGACGCAGCCAGAGAACTCCATACCTGGATCTCCAACTGCGCAGATGAGCTCGCCCCGCTACGCAACCCCGACAGACAACGCCCCAGGAAAGCCGCCTGGTTCACAACCGCTCTCCAAGAAGCCAGACGCACCTGCAGATGCCTGGAGAAGAACTGGAGAAACACCAAGACAACCGAAAACCACACCACCTACAAGGACGCCATGACGGACTACCACAACCAGATCAGAGCCACCAAAAGGAACTTCATCCACAACAAAATCCTGGCCAACTCCACCAACTCCAAGGAACTTTTCAGTGTCATTCAAGAATTCACCAACCCACGCAGCGAAGCCACAGACTTCACCTGATCCCAAGACCTCTGCGACAAGCTTGGAACCTATTTCCACCTCAAGATCAAAAACCTCTACGACAACTTCATCGACCATCCACCAGGAGCCACAGACGGCCCCCCGCCCCCCAGAAACACCAGCCAGCCCACCATCTCCAACTGGACACCGATCACAGCCGAAGACACCACCTCGACCATGAAAAGCATCCACTCGGGGACCCCCACCGACCCCTGCCCCCTCACATCTACCACAGAGCTGTGGCCGCCATCGCACCCAAACTACAATGCACCATCAACACCACCTTCAAAACAGGCACCTCCCCAGACGACTGGAAGCGCGCAGAAGTCAGACCCCTGCTCAAGAAGCCCACAGCTGACCCCACCGACCTCAAGAACTATCGGCCCATCTCGCTCCTCCCCTTCGCAGCCAAAGTTGCAGAGAAAACAGTCAACAGGAAACTGACACGATTCATTGAAGAGAACGCCGTCCTCGACCCGTCCCAATCCGGATTCCCAAGCAACCACAGCACAGAGACTGCCCTACTCGCCGCCACAGACGACATCCGCACCCTCCTGGACCAAGGCCACTCCGCAGCCCTCATCCTACTCGACCTATCAGCAGCCTTTGACACCGTCTCCCATCGCACACTAGTCGTCAGACTACACGACGCAGGCATACAAGGAACAGCCCTGGACTGGATCCGATCATTCCTCACCGGAAGAAGCCAAAGGATCAGACTCCCACCCTTCCTCTCCAACCCCACGAAAATCACCTGCGGAGTCCCACAGGGTTCATCACTGAGCCCCACCCTCTTCAACATTTACATGGCCCCCCTCGCAGCCATCGTCTGACAACACGGCCTCAACATCGTATCCTACGCCGACGACACCCAGCTCATCCTCTCCCTCACCAAAGACCCCACCACTGCCAAACTCAACTTCCAGAAAGGAATGCAAGACATCGCAGTCTGGATGACCAACAGCTGCCTGACGCTCAACACCGAGAAGACAGAAGTCCTCATCCTCGGTACCACCCCTTCTGCAAGAGACAGCACCTGGTGGTCGACCGCCCTCGGAAGCCCACCTACCCCCTCAGACCATGCCAAGAACCTCGGCATCGTACTCGACTCATCACTCTCCATGAACCGACAGGTCAACGCCGTCACCTCCAGCTGCTTCAACACCCTCCGCATCCTCCGCAAGACCTTCAAGTGGATCCCCCCTGAGTCAAGGAAGACAGTCACCCACACACTCATCACCAGCAGACTGGACTATGGAAACGCACTCTACGCCGGCATCAACAAGTCCCTACTCCGCAAACTCCAGACAGTACAAAACACCGCCGCCAGACTCGTCCTCGGCATCCCCCGACACGAACACATTAGCCAACACCTACGAAGTCTCCACTGGCTCCCCGTGGAGAAAAGAGTCACTTTCAAAATCCTCACTCACGCCTACAAATGCCTCACAACAACGGACCCAAATACCTCAACGACAGAATCAACTTCCACGTACCCAAAAGAAACCTCCGATCTTCCAACCTCGCACTGGCCGAAACCCCGCGCATCCACAGAGCCAGAGCAGGCGGAAGATCCTTCTCTCACATTGCAGCCAAGACCTGGAACGAGCTACCGGCAGACATCAGACGCGCCCCTCCCTGAACACCTTCAGGAAGACCCTCAAGACCTGGCTCTTCTGCTAAACAGTTCTGCGGACCCCCCCCCCTCAGCGCCTTGAGACCCTCACGGGTGAGTAGCGCGTTTACAATTCCCTGATTGATTGATTGATTTCTGACTCTACTACAGGTCCAGATGTTTACTGAGTTGCCACCTTTATCCCCACTGGCAGCCTATAGGTGGGGGATGCTCTTTCGTCTTACCTTCTCCCTTTATTAGGCTTGGCTTCAAACTGTCTAGGGTAACAAAGGCAAGGCAGGCCTAGGTGTGAGCTGCTTTTGTTAGAGTCAGGGCAGGCATCCCTTAAAAGTTAGATTGAGACTGGGCAAGCCAATGGGGCTACCCTTTAAAGCTCAGGAAATGCTGAGTACAACCCCCCATACATACTGCTCAGGAGAGCAGCACCCTACCCCACACCCAAGGCTCATTTGTCCCCAAGGAATAAACAAAACACCACAGGAGAGCCAATCACAGTCACGTGACCCCTGAACACTGGCAGAAAGGTACATTTGTTTTAGACAGAAAAATGCCAACTTCCTAAAAGTGGCATTTTCAGTATAGTATCTTCAAATTTGACTTTACCATTAAAACTGATTTAATAATACAATTAATATGAGGCACTTGAGTGGAAGAAGCATTTATCTATCTGTTCCCAAACTGAAATGATCACATATTAGGAGTAATAAGGGAACCCAGTGTTGTGTTAGTCTATAGGAGAGCTTGCCTTACAACATTGAAACACAACTTTAGAAGTTTTTCATTGTCGGGACATGTAAAACTTAAATATACATGTCCTGCCTTTCAAACACCATGCACCCTGCCCTAGGAGTCATTAGGGCCTACCTTAGGGGAGAATTATAAGTATTAAAAAGAAAGCTTGCCCTGGCAAAAGATTTTTTCTGCCAGGCCGAAAGGGCTGTTTAAAACTACACTAGAGGCTGCATTGGCAGGCCTGAGGCCGTTTACAAAGCTACATTACTGGGTGGCACAATGAGTGCCGCAGTCGACTAGTAGCATTTAATTTACAGGCCCTGTATATACTAGGGTACACACACACACACACGCACACATATATATACACACACATTTACATATATGTATATTATCTACTGGCGGTCGCCAGTAGATAGTTATAGTTAGGACCTATTTTCCATAGGAAATCCGCAACATTCTATTTGAAATAACTCTTGCGCTGGTTGACGAATCTTCGTGAAATTTTCAAACTTTGTGGCCCGCTCCGGTCCGCTCCTACCCTGAAAGTCTCGGGGTGATTCGTCAAGCGGGAGCCGAGAAAAAAGGGGGGTCCCAAAACGTGTTTTCCCCATTCATTTTCCCATAGGAAACTTTAGCCACGGCTACAGCCCGAACTGCTGAACGGAATTACACCAAATTTGACAAAGAGGTAGTTCTTGGTTCAGAAAGAACCCTTTATGTTAAATGGTGTAAATCCGTTCAGTAGTTCCTGAGAAAATCAAAATGAAAATCACATATATATCTATGGCCGCGTCGGATTCGCGCACCCTCCCGATCACGAGCTGCATGCTAATTGGCTTTCAAGTGGCTGTCAACACTCCAAATCAGGAAGTGTTGGCAGCCATTTTGTCCCTCGGTAGAACCGAGGCACAAGAAACAAGTGCGCAAAACGCACAAAGGGGGCAGGGTAGAAACACCTGACCCCCTAGGTCTGCTCAGGGGGTCCCACAAGGACCCCCTGGGCAGAAGAAAGCATTTTTTTTTTTTTTAAATCGACGGGATGCGCTTAGGGTGTGCAAATCCCGCAGATTAAAAAGAAAAAACACAAGAAACAAGTGCGTAAAACGCACAAAGGGGGCAGGGTAGAAACACCCTGAACCCCTAGGTCTGCTCAGGGGGTCCCACAAAGACCCCCTGGGCAGAAAAAAGCAAAAAAAAGACCGGCATTGTGCCGGAGGCCCCGCCCCCTCCCTGCAGCAGTCTGCAAACGCGCCCCCTGGCGCGTTTTAAAAAGGGGAAGTAATTCCCCTTGAATACTGGGGGTCCCTGGGGGCCAACAAGCCCACCAGGAACCTCCAGTATGCGCCAGGGGGCTGCATTGCAGAGAGGTGTACAGAGGCCTCGCCCCTTTTTACACCTCTCTGCAACGCAGCTCTGTGGCGCTTTTTGGAGGTACATGGTGGGCTAGTTGGACTCCAGGGACCATCAGTATTCAAGGGGACTTAATCCCCCAACTTAAAACGCGTCATGGGCGCGTTTGCACAGTGGTGAAGGGAGGGGGCGTGGCTTCAGGTGACATGTGTGCAAACAGGCCCCGTGGCGCGTTTTAAGATGGGGAATTAAATCCTCTTCAATCCTGAGGGTCCCTGGGGGCCAATTAGCCCACCAGGTACCTCCAGTAAGCGCCACGGAGCTGCGTTGCAGAGTGTTGTAAAAAGGGGCGTGGCCTCTGAACACCTCTCTGCAACGCAGCTCTCTGACGCATACTGGAGGTATCTGGTGGGCCAGTTGGCCCCTAGGGACCCTCGGGATTGAGGAGGAATTAATTCTCCAACTTAAAACACGCCACAGGGTGCGTTTGCAGACATGTCACTTCAGGCCCCACCCCCTTCCTTCACCATTGTGCAAATATTCCTCTAAAATCAGCCGAACTACGAATTCCGATTTATTCACCTGTTATCAGGAGAGACCTCAGTGCTGCATCTTTGAGCCCAGTACTGATCCTGAAAAATAATTTTAACCGTACTTACCAGTAACTTGAATGTCCTTCCTTAGGCTAACATTGACTGGTTTCACTTGGAAATTCTTCTAAGTGTGGAGTTTTGGAACTTTATAATATTCCTCTAAAATCAGCCGAACTACGAATTCCGATTTACTCACCTGTTATCAGGAGAGACCTCAGTGCTGCATCTTTGAGCCCAGTACTGATCCTGAAAAGTAATTTTAACCATACTTACCAGTAACTTGAATTTCCTTCCATAGGATATCATTGCCTGCTTTTTGCTGAAAAAGTTTCTAAGTGTCGATTTTGAAACATACAAATATTCCTCTAAAATCAGCCGAACTACGAATTCTGATTTACTCACCGGTTATCAGGAGAGACCTCAGTGCTGCATCTTTGAGCCCAGTACTGATCCTGAAAAGTAATTTTAACCGTACTTACCAGTAACTTGAATTTCCTTCCATAGGCTAACATTGACTGGTTTCACTTGGAAATTCTTCTGTGTGTGGAGTTTTGGAACTTTATAATATTCCTCTAAAATCAGCCGAACTACGAATTCCGATTTACTCACCTGTTATCAGGAGAGAACCCAGTGCTGCATATTTTAGCCCAGCACTGACCCTGAAAAGTAATTCTAACCGTACTTACCAGTAACTTGTATTTCCTTCCATTGGAATCCATTGTCTGGTTTTTAGCAGAAAAGTTTCAAAGTGTCGATTTTCACAAACTACAAATATTCCTTAAAAATCGCCTGTATGACTTAAACGCATTCTTTCAACTGTTTACAGGAGATGCACCAGTGCTGGATCCAGGTTCCACCACTGAGTAAGAAAAAGTAACGATAACACTACTTACCTGCTAAGTGAATTTCCTCCCATAGGATAACATTGGTGATTCTATTTGAAAACGTTTCTAAGTGTCAACTTTTAAAATACAATAATATTCCTTAAAAATCACTACTGTAACCAAAACGCTTTTACTCAACTGTTTACAGGAGATGTCCCAGGACTGAATCTAGGATCCAGTCCTGTGGTTAGAAAAAGTAATCCATAAAGTAACTAATTGCATTTAACTAGAAATTCACATTGAGCTCAATGTTGCATTGTGTTTGAAATTGTGTTGCCCATTGCAACAACTGTATCTACTGTACTTAAAAGTCTATTGGCTATTTGCAAAGTATTTAAACTAAAGTAATTCATTCTGAGAAAGTATATTTTGTAATGTAATGTATAATGTAATTACAATGTAATTTAAAAAATAAAATATGTAAAAATAAATAGTTTAAAAAAATGTAGTAAATCAGTATCAAAAAAATAAATATAACAATTAATACATTTAAAAATTGTCATTAACAAAACCTTTGAAATTCACTGAAAAAAACCATAGGTTTCAGACATGTTATAGTTAGGAATTAGCATTTAAAAAACCTTTGAAATTCACTGAAAAAACCATAGGTTTCAGGCACGTTATAGTTAGAAATTAGCATTTAAAAAACCTTACAAATTCACTGAAAAAACGATAGGTTTTAGGGACAGTTATAGTTAGTTGGACATTGCACTCGTACAAAACCCGTGAAATTCCCACGTTATAGTTAGTTCAGCTAACTATAACTTGCGCCTCGCAATGCACTGCTGATGACGTCACATATTACATCACTCATGACATGGTCAGTGACATCACTGATGACATCACTGATGACATCTCAAATGACATCACTGATGTCATCACTGATGACATCATCCACGTGATAATCTGATGCACCTCCTCACACCCTAATATAACCTTTGATACACTCACTCTAAATTACAGACTGCCATTCGCAAAACCATAGACACTCCAACACCAATAACTACATACCCACTCACTGATTCTTAGGTCTACACACACATCCACTCACTCACCCGTACAGTCACTCATACTTACGGTCACTCAGTACAGGACTATCATATGCACTCATACTCCTATATAGACACTCAAACACCGCCACTCATCCATAGAGGTACTCACACACCTAGTCAGTCATGCAAATAATTAAACACACTGCCATTTACTCACCTATACAGTTATACACACACCAGCTCACTTACTCATACAAATACTAGCACATTCTTACGCTCTTATACAATCACTGATACAAGCACACACTCATCCATACAGTCACTCTCACAATCATACACTCTCGCTTATAGCTATTTATATACTCCACCACACATATATACTGCCTTTCACATATGTAGTTACTCACACATGTACCACTGGGACATACATTCACTCACTAACACACTCTTACACACACTTACCCACCCATACAGTATATCACAGATGCACTCTTGAAACCATCCACCCAGTGAATCACCCACTCACACATCTATGCACAGAGTCGCACAAACCCCACCCACACAAACACTCAGGCACCCATACAGATACTCAGACAACCAATCAATAACTCATATAGACACTCATGTAGCTATTCACAAACCCATGCAGCCACTTACACAGCAATAGACAGACAGACAGACATTCACCCAGTTTAGTCACTAACCCATGCATTCAGTAAGATACGTTTAATCACTCACTTATAGAGTTAGTCACGCACCTACTAAATCATCCATACAGACACTTATACACCCACTCATTCTTCAATACGCCTTTCCCTATATATATATATATATATATATATTCACTGAAAAAACCATAGGTTTCAGGCACGTTATAGTTAGAAATTAGCATTTAAAAAACCTTAGAAATTCACTGAAAAAACCATAGGTTTTAGGGACAGTTATAGTTAGTTGGACATTGCACTCGTACAAAACCCGTGAAATTCCCCGTTATAGTTAGTTCAGCTAACTATAACTCACGCCCACAATGCACTGCTGATGACGTCACATTTTACATCACTCATGACATGGTCAGTGACATCACTGATGACATCACTGATGACATCTCAAATGACATCACTGATGACATCATCCAGTGACTGTGTGTTTCTGTAAAGTTTAAATATTTTTAATATATATAGGTAAAGGTGTATTGAAGAATGAGTGGGTGTATAAGTGTCTGTATGGATGATTTAGTAGGTGCGTGACTAACTCTATAAGTGAGTGATTAGACGTATCTTACTGAATGCATGGGTTGAGTGACTAAACTGGGTGAATGTATGTATCCGTCTGTCTGTTGCTGTGTAAGTGGCTGCATGGGTTTGCGAATAGCTACATGAGTGTCTATATGAGTTATTGATTGGTTGTCTGAGTATCTGTATGGGTGCCTGAGTGTTTGTGTGGGTGGGTGTGTGCGACTCTGTGCATAGATAGTGTGAGTGGGTGATTCACTGGGTGGATGGTTTCAAGAGTGCATCTGTGATAGACTGTATGGGTGGATAAGTGTGTGTAAGAGTGTGTTAGTGAGTGAATGTATGTCCCAGTGGTACATGTGTGAGTAACTACATATGTGAAAGGCAGTATATATGTGTGCTAGAGTATATAAATAGCTATAAGCGAGAGTGTGTGATTGTGAGAGTGACTGTATGGATGAGTGTGTGCTAGTATCAGTGATTGTATAAGAGCGTAAAGAATGTGCTACTATTTGTATGAGTAAGTGAGCTGTGTGATGTATAACTGTATAGGTGAGTAAATGGCAGTGTGATTAATTATTTGCATGACTGACTAGGTGTGTGAGTACCTCTATGGATGAGTGGCGGTGTGAGTGTCTATGTAGGTGTATAAGTGCATATGATAGTCCTGTACTGAGTGACCGTAAGTATGAGTGACTGTATAGGTGAGTGACTGGATGTGTGTGTAGACCTAAGAATCAGTGAGTGGGTATGTAGTTATTGGTGTTGGAGTGTCTATGGTTTTGAGAATGGCAGTCTGTAATTTAGAGTGGGTCTATCAAAAGTTATATTAGGGTGTGAGAAGATGCATGAAATTATAACATTGATGATGTCATCAGTGATGTCATCAGTGATGTCATTTGAGATGTCATCAGTGATGTCATCAGTGATGTCACTGACCGTGTCATGAGTGATGTAATATGTGACGTCATCAGCAGTGCATTGCGGGGGCGCGAGTTATAGGTAGCTGAACTAACTATAACGGGGGAATTTCACGGGTTTTGTACGAGTGCAATGTCCAACTAACTATAACTGTCCCTAAAACCTATGGTTTTTTCAGTGAATATATATATATATAAATATGAGATTGAAATTCAGGAACGTAAAAAACGCAAATTCAAGAGAGATGAACAGGATTACAAACATGGCAGAATATTAACCTTTGCAAAGCCGTTTGACACATTGAAAAAGAATTATCCATTGCAAATGTCTAAAACCACATATAATAGCGCAAGCGAGTCTGATTTAAGTGAACCAGAGGTATCGAGTGGAACAGACAGCACCCCAAAAGTCAACTTTTTAGAAGAAATGCGCCTAATGCACATAGACCAAACCATGACACGAGGCAGAGGGCGCGGCAGAAATACAAATACAAACAGAAGCCGAGAAAGAGGGAAACTGCCTCACAAGCACCAGAAAAACCAGACGGGCAAAACGTAAAAAGACACTATCCGTTGCGCAATCGCAAATAGACAACAATCTTATTGTGAATCTTTCAAAGCATATACTTTCAATGGACGAAAAAACAGCATTGAACAAAGGACTATCTTTCTGCCCAGAGAGTCACTTCAATTACACAGAAGTAAGAATTGACCTATATAAATATGTTCGTAAATTGAAGTTAGCTAAAATACATGCGAATAAATATAAAAACAAACCTCTTGAGTTACAAGGAGAAACGTTAACACCTGATACGGAACCAATGATCAGTATTGACCAAGTACAGGACTTGAAAAACATGTTCGACCTACTGTACAATCTAAATGAGGATGAAATGTCGGAAGAACAAGTCCTTGAACATCTTGAGATTGATACAAATCAAAGAGTGGGGAGTGGATTAAAAAAGAAATCGAAATACTGCCCTGTCTTACCTCCTGGTAACAGATTTGATCAATTCAGTGAAGCAATAATAGAAGAGCTAGAAAAAATAACAAATACTAGAAATGAAAATCAAAAGAGAATTTAAGTAAAAAGGAACGGGAAGCAATCGGTAAATTGATGGAAAATAAAGAACTCATAATAAAACCCGCCGATAAAGGGGGAAACATCGTGCTCATGGATGTAAAGGATTATCTGCAAGAAGCATATAGACAATTAGAAGATACTATAAACTATTGCAAAATGCCAAACAATCCTATTAACAAAATGATAATGGAATTGAATATTAATCTTAAAAAATGGCATAATGAGAATTTGATCGATGATGATGAGCTAAAGTTTCTGACAAAGGACTTCCCAGTGATTCCAACAATATACTTCTTACCAAAGATTCATAAGACACTTCACCATCCACCAGGAAGGCCAATTGTATCCTCATGTGATTCTTTATATGAAAACCTCTCTGAGTATGTAGACCAATTTCTAGCACCAATTGCGCAAAGCATGAGTTCTTACATCAGAGATACTGGTGATTTTTAAGGATACTCACAGGCATCACATGGAATAGTGAATTACTGCTAATAACAATAGATGCAGTATCACTATATACTTCGATCAGACATGAGATAGGCCTAAATGCATGTAGATATTTTCTACGACAAAGGAAAATATCTGAAATGAAACATACCCAAATGTTACTGACCATGATCGAACTATGTCTCACTAACAATATCTTCTATTTTAACAAAGAACTTTTTAAACAGCGTTGCGGAACTGCCATGGGCATTTCTTTTTCTCCAAATTATGCCAATATCACGATGGGGTGGTGGGAGAAAGTGATAGCATGGGATGTGGAGAATCAAGATGATGTAGACAAAATAATACTATGGGTCCGTTTCATAGATGATTTATTTCTAATATGGAACGGGACAGAACAAGAGTTTCAAATATATTTTCAAAAATTGAATAATAATGAAATTGGTCTATCTTTTACATGCAACACCAGCAAAACGAAGATTGCGTTTCTTGATACCTTAATATATATTAAGGATGATGAGATACACTCCACACTCTACAGAAAAGAAACAGCCACCAACAGCATATTACACGGGACAAGCTTCCACCCCAAATCACTAATTGAAAATATACCATACGGAGAATTTATGCGAATGAAGCGGAACTGTTCCAATTCAGAGGATGCTGAAGAAAAAATCCAAGAAACCATGGAAAGGCTAAAAACAAGGGGATATAAAGAATCAACACTGCAAAAAAGTAAAAGAAGAATTGATCAAAAAACAAGAGATGACACATTGATACCTAAAAGAAAAAACTAGAAAATTGTGAAAACCAACAAGCACCACGTTTTATAACTACATATAGCAAAGAAAGTGGAAAGATCATGGGAAAAATTAAAAAACATTGGCACTTAATTGAAAAAGATCCTGACATAGGACAACTTATTGGATCAAAACCAACCGTGACCTACAGAAAAACAAAATCTCTAAAAAACATGTTAATAAAAAGCCACTTCAAACAGCAAATAGATACCAATTGGCTAATGGAACAACAAAATGGCTTTACAAAATGCAATTCATGCAAAGCATGTAAGATTAGTAAGAACAAAAAAACCATTGTGGAACCTAATGGAAATACGATTATCCTAAACCAAAAATCACGTGTACTACACAGTATGTGATATACATCATTGAGTGTAAATGTGGCAGTAAATACATCGGGAGCACAATCTGTACTTTACGAAAGCGTATTTTGGAACACATTAGAGCAGTGAAGAATAAAGATCTCTCATATGCAACTGCAAAACATATGATATTATGCCAAAAAGGAGACTGGAGAGCGATGTGTTACTATGGGATCAAGGCCATTACATTGGATGAATGTGGTGGGAATAGAATAAAAAAACTACGTCAGATGGAATCACGTTACATTGTCAGACTCAAAACAAAGACCCTGAGGGGGATGAACAATGACGAAGAGCTTTATATACATTTGGGATGAACAATAATAAAAAGTTTGTTATTGTAACTATAATCAAAAAATGCCAGGACATTACAGTTTAAAAACAAAGGATACTAGATCCGCTTAATTAATTAAATGTGGTTAACATAAAATATATCGAAAAACAAATGTTGAGTACTAAACTCTGGAACAACATTTCTACTAACACATAATAATGATATGTGTGAATTTGAAAAAATGTCGCAGGATACTAAATCATGAGGTTTTATAAATATGCTGTTAAAAACTAACTATCTTCCATTGAAAATAACAATAACAGTTACGTTTTTCTTTCTGTAAATTATGTATTGTTGAATGTAATGCACTACATGTCCCAGAATGCCACATTAAGGCCAGCTGGGTTTAAATAGTGCAATAAAGAAAGGACTCACTAACCGTGAGCAAAGCCGTGAGAGGGCTGAAACGCGTTGGTTGAGTTGTGCAATAAACTCATTTGAACTATCTTCACTCCTGAGTGCCGCGTCCTTTGTGTGAAAAAAAATATATATATATATATATATATTCAAGTCCAAGACCCAAACTCCTCTCCACGGAAACAAAATCTGGCTCACACGGATTGTGTAACTTGCGACCTTTAATTCACCGGCATAACGCGTTTCGGCATAACTGCCTTTTTCAAATGCCTTTGTCAACAAGTGCTGCAATTTTTGTGCTTTTAAATGGAACTTGCTCCGCTCTGATAGGCGAAATACAAAAGTGGGCGTGGCGGAATACCCAGATCTCGGCGCTCCGAGTCACTGGGTGCAGACCCCTCGGTAAGTACCTTTGACATCCACAGTGGGCGGCGCTTGCTACTTCCCTTCATGTACACTCTTGTCACAAGTGCATGTTCCGAGATTATCACAGCCCTCATCCAGCCGCTAGTGTCCCGTCCTTTGTTTGACTTTAGTTAGTTCCAACAAGTGCTGATAGGCTATGAGTGCGGCTTGCGGAGGTCCGGCAGCTACCAAGTTCATTGGAAAATCCATAACGTATGCCACTTACTCTGCCAAACTACTTAAGGATGGGCACTCTCGGTGCTCGTGGCCACACCAAATATTCAAGTACAAGACCCAAACTCCTCTCCACGGAAACAAGATCTGAGTGCACACGGGTTGTGTAACTTGCAACCTTTAATACAACAGCATAACGCGTTTCGGCATAACTGCCTTTTTCAAATGCCTTTGTCAACAAGTGCTGCAATTTTCGTGCTTTTAAATGGAACTTGCTGCACTCTGATAGGCCGAGAGTAAAGACGCTGAAGTGGGGTGGTAGAAGTTTCAGATACTTAGCCCCTAGACTATGGAATTCCCTGCCCCTGCATCTTAGAAATCAAAATAATCTGATACAGTTCAGGAAGGAACTTAAAACCTGGTTATTCCATTCGCACTAAACTGGCTGGTTGTTTTCCTGGTACACCCTCTTTGGGTAGCAAGCGCTAAGATGCCATGGCATACATGCGCTCTATAAAAACCCTCATTTCATTTCATTTCATAGGCGAAAAACAAAAGTGGGCATGGCGGAATACCCAGATCTCGGCGCTCCGAGTCAGTGGGTACAGGCGCCTCGGTAAGTAACTTTGACATCCACAGTGGGCGGCGCTTGCTACTTCCCTTCACGTACACCCTTGTCACAAGTGCCATGTTGTGAGATTATCACAGCCCTCATCCAGCCGCTAGTATCCCGTCCATTGTTTGACTATAGTTAGTGACAACAAGTGCTGATAGGCTATGAGTGCGGGTTGCGGCAGTCCGGCAGCTACCAAGTTCATTGGAAAATCCATAACGTATGCAACTCACTCTGCCGAACTACTTAAGGATTGGCGTTCTCGGTGCTCGTGGCCACACCAAATATTCAAGTCCAAGACCCAAACTCCTCTCCACGGAACCAAGATCTGAGCACACACAGGTTGTGTAACTTGCATCCTTTAATTCACCGGCATAACACGTTTCGGCATAACTGCCTTTTTCAAATGCCTTTGTCAACAAGTGCTGCAATTTTCGTGCTTTTAAATGTAACTTGCTCCACTCTGATTTTGATTTGGACCCGTTATATAGATGATTTGTTTTTGTTGTGGAATGGTCCAAGAGAAAAGGCATGTGAATATCAAGCAAAACTAAATGATAATCCTTTTGAAATTCACAATAACTATGAGATCCCAGGAGATCTCCTTCCTTGATATCCAATTATGGGTACAAGAAGGGAAGATACATACCACTGTACACTGAAACGCAACAGCAGGTAAGAGCACACTATTCTACAAGAGATAACACCCAAAAAGCATCATTGAAAGTATACCTGATGGGGAGACCTTAGGATTGAAGAACATTTGTAGCAACAAAATGGAATTTGCTAAACAGTCCTTTCAAATGAGGAAAAGATTAAGAGTAAGGGGCTACACACCAAAGGTCTTAAACACAGCTGCCAAGAAGGCAGAACCTCTCACCAGAGATCAGTTGCTTTACCCTGATTTCAAAAAGAGCAAGATTGGGGAGAGTATACAGCTTATTACGTCCTATAACTCTCTATCTTACAGGGTTAGGAATCTGATGTATAAACACTGGTCTATCTAAAAAATGATATGGTGATTGGTCCAGAACTACCCACAAGACTTTCTATTACTTAAAGATGAAGTAGAATGTTGGGGGATGAATTAACACACAATTACTACACTAGGGCCCGCAGGATGGATACCTGGTAAACTAAACCAAAGGGTTTTACAGATGCGGGCACTGTAAAGCCTTTAGATTTATCTCCAACACTACAGAGTATGCTACATCTGATGGTCATAAGAGGAAGATAGGTGGGTTCTACAATTGTAGCTCTGATCACTGCATATATGTTCTAGTACGCCCCTGCTCATTCATGTACGTGGGTAGTACCATCTTCCCACTCAGTAAACACATACTGGAGCTCCAACCTGCGATAAGGAATACGGACATTACATACCCTGTTGAAAGACGTTTTCATGAACTACATAACAGCAATGCAGCAAAGCTGTCATTCCTCACAATAGACAGAATTCCAAGCCATTTAAGAGGTGGAAACAGGGTGAGAAAAATGAAACGACAGGAGTCCAGGTGCATTCTGGACCTATATACTAAATCCCGGCAGGGCTGAATAAAGACAAGGAGATGGAGGTACACATGGGTTAAATCATTCATGTTGTGTACACTTTCTCCCTGTCTGTATGTGTCTCTAAGTGTGTGGATGACTCTGTTCTTGTTTATGTTATATACTTTTGTTATAAGTTTATTATGGTGTGAATTTGTGTTAGGGCACTTGCCCGGAAGTCTTACTATTTCTATCCTTATCATAGGGTCTAGTGGAAACATTGAGAGGGGCAACGGCCCCATATAGTATAAGGTAGGCACTGGCCCTTGACTCACTTGTGGTTTTGGAATGGGATTATCCCCGTTGGGTGCTGGCAGCTTCTATAGGAAGTTCAACACTTTATTACAGGAGCTAGCATAGCCTCCAGCTTCACCGGTAGAGTTCCACCTTAGAACATTTTTTTATTAAAGAAAATTATCTGCATTTGTTATGCATACAGGATGCCTATGAAAAAGTTGTGGATGTAATGACTTTGTAAAGTATTTTCATAACCTTGAACATGCCTAATTAGATTGATAAATGTGCCCCGTATTGGATGATTTTCTCTATTTAGAAATGTTTTATATTTCTTATGAAATTGAATTTTAACCTTTTTTGATTATCACTTAATTGAATGTGCTTGTTTTTAAATTTCAAACATCACTGAATTGTTAAGGTTTTTGTAATGAATTGTATGTTCCTCGGGTAAATGGAGGAATGAGATTGTGAAGTACTTTTTCTATATTCATGGTGACTGATGCATATGTATTCTCGTGAGCTGGTGGGGCTTATTCACTTAGAGAAAGGCTTGTTGTAGCCGAAACGCGTCAGGGTGGTGAAATCCGCTGAATAAAAGAATAATATTAACACGCTACCTTCGGCTTTCCAATTGATTTTTGATTTTTATATATATATATATATATATATATTATCTACTGGCGGTCGCCAGTAGATAGTTATAGTTAGGACCTATTTTCCATAGGAAATCCGCGACATTCTATTTGAAATAACTCTCTTGCCGGTTGACGAATCTTCGCGAAATTTTCAAACTTTATGGCCCGCTCCGGTCCGCTCCTACCCTGAAAGGTTCGGGGTGATTCGTCAAGCGGGGGCCGAGAAAAAGGGGGTCCCAAAACGTGTTTTCCCCATTCATTTTCCCATAGGAAACTTTAGACACGGCTACAGCCCGAACTGCTGAACGGAATTACACCAAATTTGGCAAAGAGGTAGTTCTTGGTTCAGAAAGAACCCTTTTGTTAAATGGTGCAAATCCGTTCAGTAGTTCCAGAGAAAATCAAAAGGAAAATCACATATATATCTATGGCCGCGTCGGATTTCGCGCTCCCTCCCGATCACGAGCTGCATGATAATTGGCTGTCAACACTCCAAATCAGGAAGTGTTGGCAGCCATTTTGTCCCTCGGTAGAACCGAGGGACAGAAACAAGTGCGCAAAGCGCAAAAAGGGGGCAGGGTAGAAACACCCTGACCCCCTAGGTCTGCTCAGGGGGTCCCTCAAGGACCCCCTGAGCAGAAAAAAGCATTTAAAAAAAAAATAAATTGGCAGGATGCGCTGAGGGTGTGCGGATCCTGCCGATTAGAAAAAAAATACAGAAGAAACAAGTGCGCAAAACGCACAAAGGGGGCAGGGTAGAAACACCCTGACCCCCTAGGTCTGCTCAGGGGTCCCTCAAGGACCCCTGGGCAGAAAAAGCATTTAAAAAAAAAATCGGCGGGATGCGCTCAGGGTGCGCGGATCCCGCCGAGAAAAAACGAGCGCGGTCTCCGCGCTTCATTGTTAATTGGCCCCCGGGTGGGCCAAGTCCCGGGGGCATGCAGGGTTTCTTTTTAATATGTGGGGGCCTCTAAGGCTCCCAAGCCCCGAGGACCGTCACCCCCAGGGCTTAAAAAAATAATGGTGCGGGACCGCCACCTCCCTGGGGCTTCTTTTTTAAATTTTTTGACCTGTGTGGGGGCTCCAGCCCCCACACGCCCGAGGACCACCACCTCCCGGGGCTGTGCACTGGATTGGAGGGGCCGCGCGGCCCCTCCTGGAGCCCTTGATGGCCCTGGGGACCGCCACCCCCAGGGCCGGCTCCTGCAGTGTCCCGGGTGCATACCCCCGGGACACTGTAGTTTGCTATGACAGGACGGGAGCCTCGCGGCTCCGTCCTGTCATAGTAAACTTAGTTTGCATTTTGAAAGAGAGCAGGAAACCTGCTCTCTCTTTCAAAATGCAAACCCAATTGCTTTCCACATGGGGAGCAGCATGTTAGCTGCTCCCCATGTGGAAAGCTAATGCCGGTTCCCGTAGGACACGGGAGCCGGCGGGACTGTGGGGGATTGGGGACCCCCACAGTCCCCAACCAGAGGCCAGGCCCCGGGGATGGGGTCACAGGGGCCATAAGTGGCCAAGGAGGGGGCCACGCAGCCCCCTCCCAAATTATAAAAAAAAAAAAAAGGGCAAGGCCGGCCCTGGGGGATGGGGTTCCCGGGGCCTTAAATGGCCTGAGGAGGGGGGCCACGCAGCCCCCTCCAAATTAAAAAAATAAAAATTGAGGGCATGCCCCGGGGATGGGGTGCCCGGGGCCAATACAGGCCCAGGGAAGGGGGCCACGCGGCCCCCTTCCCGTTTTTTTTTTATTTAAAAAATAAATAAAATGCTCAGGCCCCAGGGGATGGGGTCCCCAGGGCCAAAGTGGCCAAGGGAAGGGGGCCACGCAGCCCCCTCCCAATCAAAAAAAAAAAAAGACCGGCATCGTGCCGGAGGCCCGCCCCCTCCCTGCAGCAGTCTCTAAGCGCGCCCCCTGGCGCGTTTGAGAAGGGAAGTTCCCTTGAATACTGGGGGTCCCTGGGGGCAAACTAGCCCACCAGGAACCTCCAGTATGCGCCAGGGGCTGCGTTGCAGAGAGGTGTACAGAGGCCACGCCCCTTTTACACCTCTCTGCAACGCAGCTCTGTGGCGCTTTTGGAAGTACATGGTGGGCTAGTTGGACTCCAGGGACCCTCAGGATGCAAGGGGACTTAATCCCCCAACTTAAAACGCGCCACGGGGCACGTTTGCACAGTGGTGAAGGGAGGGGGCGGGGCTTCAGGTGACATATGTGCAAACAGGCCCCGTGGCGTGTTTTAAGATGGGGAATTAAATCCCCTTCAATCCTGAGGGTCCCTGGGGGCCAACTAGCCCAACAGGTACGTCCAGAAAGCGCCACAGAGCTGCGTTGCAGAGAGGTGTAAAAAGAGGTGTGGCCTCTGTACACGTCTCTGCAACGCAGCCCCTAGCGCATACTGGAGGTTCCTGGTGGGCTAGTTGGCCCCAGGGACCTCATGATTCAAGGGGACTTAATCCCCCAACTTAAAACACGCCACAGGGCGCGTTTGCACAGATGTCACCTCAGGCTCCACCCCCTCCCTTCACCATTGTGCAAATATTCCTCTAAAATCAGCCGAACTACGAATTCCGATTTACTCACCTGTTATCAGGAGAGAACCCAGTGCTGCATCTTTTAGCCCAGCACTGATCCTGAAAAGTAATTTTAACCGTACTTACCAGTAACTTGAATTTCTTTCCATAGGATATCATTGCCTGCTTTTTGCTGAAAAAGTTTCTAAGTGTCGATTTTTGAAACATACAAATATTCCTCTAAAATCAGCCGAACTACGAATTCCGATTTACTCACCTATTATCAGGAGAGACCTCAGTGCTGCATCTTTCAGCCCAGTACTGATCCTGAAAAGTAATTTTAACCGTACTTACCAGTAACTTGAATTTCCTTCCATAGGATATCATTGACTGGTTTCACTTGGAAATTCTTCTGTCGATTTTTGAAACTTTATAATATTCCTCTAAAATCAGCCGAAATACGAATTCCGATTTACTCACCTGTTAACAGGAGAGACCTCAGTGCTGCATCTTTCAGCCCAGTACTGATCCTGAAAAGTAATTTTAACCGTACTTACCAGCAACTTGAATTTCCTTCCTTAGGCTAACATTGACTGGTTTCACTTGGAAATTCTTCTAAGTGTGGAGTTTTGGAACTTTATAATATTCCTCTAAAATCAACCGAACTACGAATTCCGATTTACTCACCTGTTATCAGGAGAGAACCCAGTGCTGCATCTTTTAGCCCAGCACTGACCCTGAAAAGTAATTCTAACCGTACTTACCAGTCACTTATATTTCCTTCCATAGGAATCCATTGTCTAGTTTTCAGCAGAAAAGTTTCAGTGTCGATTTTCACAAATTACAAATATTCCTTAAAAATCACCTGTATGACTTAAACACATTCTTTCAACTGTTTACAGGAGATGCACCAGTGCTGGATCCAGGATCCAACACTGAGTAAGAAAAAGTAACGATAACACTACTTACCTGCTAAGTGAATTTCCTCCCATAGGATTACATTGGTGATTCTATGTGAAAAAGTTTCTAAGTGTCAACTTTTAAAATACAATAATATTCCTTAAAAATCACTACTGTAACCAAAACGCTTTTACTCAACTGTTTACAGGAGATGTGCCAGGACTGAATCTAGGATCCAGTCCTGTGGTTAGAAAAGTAATCTATAAAGTAACTAATTGCATTTAACTAGAAATTCACATTCAGCTCAATGTTGCATTGTGTTTGAAATTGTGTTGCCCATTGCAACAACTGTAACTACTGTACTTAAAACTCTATTGCCTATTTGCAAACTATTTAAACTAAAGTAATTCATTCAGAGAAAGTATATTTTGTAATGTAATGTATAATGTAATTACAATGTAATTTAATAAATAAAATATCTAAAAATAAATAGTTTTAAAAAATGTAGTAAATCAGTATCAAAAAAATAAATATAACAATTAATACATTTAAAAATTGTCATTTACAAAACCTTTGAAATTCACTGAAAAAACCATAGGTTTTAGGGGCGTTATAGTTAGAAATTAGCATTTAAAAACCTTTGAAATTCACTGAAAAAACCATAGGTTTCAGGCACGTTATAGTTAGAAATTAGCATTTATAAAACCTTTGAAATTCACAGAAAAAACCATAGGTTTCAGACACGTTATAGTTAGAAATTAGCATTTAAAAAACCTTTGAAATTCACTGAAAAAACCATAGGTTTTAGGGACAGTTATAGTTAGTTGGACATTTCACTCGTACAAAACCCGTGAAATTCCCCCGTTATAGTTAGTTCAGCTAACTATAACTCGCGCCCGCAATGCACTGCTGATGACGTCACATATTACATCACTCATGACATGGTCAGTGACATCACTGATGACATCTCAAATGACATCACTGATGACAACACTGATGACATCATCCACGTGATAATCTGATGCACCTCCTCACACTCTAATATAACCTTTGATACACCCACTCTAAATTACAGACTGCCATTCGCAAAACCATAGACACTCCAACACCAATAACTACATACCCACTCACTGATTCTTAGGTTTACACACACACATCCACTCACTCACCCGTACAGTCACTCATACTTATGGTCACTCAGTACAGGACTATCATATGCATTCTTACTCCTATATAGACACTCAAACACCGCCACTCATCCATAGAGGTACTCACACACCTAGTCAGTCATGCAAATAATTAAACACACTGCCATTTACTCACCTATACAGTTATACACACACCATCTCACTTAATCATACAAATACTAGCACATTGTTACGCTCTTATACAATCACTGATACAAGCACACTCATCCATACAGCCACTATCACAATCACTCACTCTCGCTAATAGCTATTTATATACTCCAACACACATATATACTGCCTTTCACATATGTAGTTACTCACACATGTACCACTGGGACATACATTCACTAACTAACACACTCTTACACACACTTACCCACCCATACAGTCTATCACAGATGCACTCTTGAAACCATCCACCCAGTGAATCACCCACTCACACATCTATGCACAGAGTCGCACACACCCCTCCCACACAAACACTCAGGCACCCATACAGATACTCAGACAACCATTCAATAACTCATATACACACTCATGTAGCTATTCACAAACACATGCAGCCACTTACACAGCAACAGAAAGACGGATACAGACATTCACCCAGTTTAGTCACTAACCCATGCATTAAGTAAGATACGTTAAATCACTCACTTATAGAGTCAGTCACGCACCTACTAAATCATCCATACAGACACTTATACACCCACTCATTCTTCAATACGTCTTTTCCTATATATATTAAAAATATTTAAACTTTACAGAAACACACAGTCACTGCATGATGTCAACAGTGATGTCATTTGAGATGTCATCAGTGATGTCATCAGTGATGTCACTGACCATGTCATGAGTGATGTAATATGTGACGTCATCAGCAGTGCATTGCGGGGCGCGAGTTATAGTTAGCTGAACTAACTATAACGGGGAATTTCACGGGTTTTGTACGAGTGAAATGTCCAACTAACTATAACTGTCCCTAAAACCTATGGTTTTTTCAGTGAATTTCAAAGGTTTTTAAATGCTAATTTCTAACTATAACGTGTCTGAAACCTATGGTTTTTCTGTGAATTTCAAAGGTTTTTTAAATGCTAATTTCTAACTATAACGTGCCTGAAACCTATGGTTTTTTCAGTGAATATATATATAGATATAGATATATATATATATATATATATATATATATAGATATATATATGTGTGTGTGTGTGTGTAAGTAAGCTTTTGATAACTCAGGTAACTATAACTACTGAATTTTACTGGTTTTGTAAAGGAGAAATCTGAGCCTAACTATAATGTCTCCGCAACCTTTGTTTTTTTCAGTGAATATTACCTACTGGCGGTCGCCAGTAGGTAGTTATAGTTAGGACCTCGTTTCTATTCAAAAAGCGTTTTTTCTTTTGTCAATATCTTTGACGCCATTTGACGAATCTTCGCAAAATTTTCAAAACTAATGGTTCGCTCAGGTCAGCTCCTGTTCTGAAAGTTTCGGGGTGATTCATTGAGCAGGGGCCAAGAAAAAGGGGGGTCCCAAAATGCATTTTCTCCATGGTAATTTCCATAGGAAATTTTAGACAAAGCTGCAGCCCGAACTGCTGCACGGAATTTCACCAAATTTGGCAAAAAGGTAGGTCTTGGTTCAGAAAGCGGCCTTTTTTTAAATGGTGTAAATCCGTTCAGTAGTTCCTGAGAAATTCAAAAAATAGAAATATTGATATCTGGTGGCCGAGGAGGATTCGCGAACCCTCCCGAGCACGAGCTTCATTCTGATTGGCTGCCAACACTCCAAACCAAGAAGTGTTGGCAGCCATCTTGTGACTCGGTAAAACCAAGTCACAAGAAAACAGTAAAAAAAAGACAAAAAACAAGAAAAGGGGGCAGGGTAGAAACACCCTGACCCCCTAGGCCTGCTCAGGGGGTCCCACAGGGCAAAAAAAAGCATTTAAAAAAATATATTTTCAGCCGGATTCACGCTGGGTGCGCGAATCCGGCTGAAAAAATGAAAAAAACTAAGCGTGGGGGCTTCATCAATAACGCAGCCCCCCGCAGCCCAGGGGACGTCCACCTCCCCGGGGCTTTATTTATTTTAGGGCAGGGGGCCTCGCAGGCCCCCCCAAGCCCCGGGGACCACCACCTCTCCCGGGCTTTTAGAAATAATTACTGTGAGGGGGCTCGAGCCCCCCCACACTGCCCCGGGGACCACCACCTCCCGGGGCACTCTGTATAGAAATACGGGGTCCGTTGCGGACCCCCGCGGACCACCATCTCCAAGGGACAATGTGTACATTGGGAGGGGTGCCACGTGGCCCCCCTCCTGGAGCCCTAGATGGCCCTGGGGACCGCCACCCCCCAGGGCCAGCTCCAGCAATGTCCCGGGGTGCCCACCCCCGGGACATTGCAGTTTGCAAAGGCAGGGTGGGAGCACGGCTCCTGCCCTGTCATTGCAAACTCTGCTTTGCTCATGGAAGCTAGAGCAGGAAACTTGCTCTCGCTTCCACAAAGCAAAGCAGAATTGCTTTTGGACAAGGGGAGCTGCATGTTTGCAGCTCCTCTTGTCAAAAAGCATTGCCGGTTCCCGCAGGAGGCGGGGAGACAGCTGGGACCGTGGGGGCATTGGGGCTCACCCCGTGGTCCCCGACGTTGAGGCCAGGCCCTGGGGTATGGGGCCCCGGGGCCATAATTGGCCTCAGGAGGGGGGCCTCGTGGCCCCCCTCCAAAATAAAAAAAAATCAAGGCTGGCCAGGCCCCGGGTGATGGGGTCCCCGGGGCCAGAAGTGGACCAGGGAATGGGGGCCGCGCGGCCCCCCTTCCGCCAAGAGGCATGTTTGCAGAGTGGTGTAAAAAGGTGGCATGGCCTCGGACCACTCTCAGCAATCCAGCTGTGTGGGGCTTACTGGAGATACCTGATGGGCTAGTTGTCCCCCAGGGACCCTCAGGAAGCAAGGGTACTTCATCCCCCAACCAAGAGTGCACCAGGAGGCGTTTGCAGAGTGGTGGAGAAAGGGGGAGTGGCCTGTGTCCACCTCTCAGCAGTCCCACTCTGTGGGGCTTACTGGAGGTAACAGGTAGGCTAGTTGGCCCCTAACAACCCCCAGCAGTGAAGGGGACTTAAATCCCCATCGAAGAGCGCGCCAGTGAACGTGTTTGCAGACTGGTGGGCAAAGGGGGCGTGGCCTGCTATGAGAACTTACCAATGATGCTGTGTGGGATTTACTGGAGGTAATAGGAGGAGTAGTTGGCCGCCAAGGTTGTCCTTGGCGGCCAACTACCCCTCCTGTTATCTCCAGTAAGTCCCACACAGTGGGATTGCTGAGAGGTCTTCGGAGGCCATGCCCCCTTTTCTCCACCACTCTGCAAATGCACCTCCTGCCACACTACGGGTTGGGGGATAAAGTCCACTTTTCTCCTGAGGGACTTTGGAGGCCAAGAAGCCCTCCTGGCACCTCCTGTAAGTCCTACGGGGTGGAATTCCTGAGCACTGGTTGAAGGCCCAGCCCCCTTTCTCCACGACTCTGCAAACGCGACTACCAGTTAAAGAAGCATTTGCAATGTAATAGGTCTCGCATTTGCGAGAGTTAGAGCTATTGGTGCTGTAAATGTAAACGTTTTTTACAATTTTTTGGGGGAGTGGAGTGGATGTATGTTGTGTGTAGTGAAATTATGTGGTATGTTGTGCAGTGAAATTATGTGAATAGAAAGTATGTGGTATTTAGTGTATAGGAATTATGTAGAGTGGGATTATGTTTTATGGATTGCAATTATGTGGTATGGTAGTCTGTGTTGTGGAGTGGTAACCTCAGGTTTAGTCTTCCTCGTTTCCATAGAAGCTAAACTATAAACTCAATGAGACAAAAAAAAGAAGAGCACTTCAGGACCTAGTCAGAGGTATGAGCAGGGCCACTGGAATTATGCGACTGTTTGGCTACACCAACTTTCGCACTTTTATACATTTTCCGCATTTGCCACATAATCCATCATCTGCTGCATAATCTAACAGATTTGAACAAAAAAAGCCTTGTTTCTAGCTCAAACGGCTCAAACGTTACCAAAAATGCAGCGACAAGTGTTACAGCGTGGTGGAAGGTCCTTTGCAAACCTAGAATGGTCACCTGTTACTTATTGCTAAATGTGGGTGTTAAATTGGTGATAATGGTATGCTAGCCACTCTTGCTTCTTTCTGCACCTCTCTTGCCTCTTTCTGCATTTCTGTTGCTTCTTTCTGCACCTTTCTTTCGTTTTCTGCACTTCTCTTGCATCTTTCTGCACATCTCTTCTACTTTCTGCACCTCTTTTGCCCCTTTCTGCACCTCTGTTGCCTCTTTCTGCACCTCACTTGCTTCTTTGTGCACCCCTCTTGCCTCGTTCTGCACCTCTCTTGCCTCTTTCTGCACCCCTCTTCCCTCTTTCTGCACCCCTCCTGCCTCTTTCTGCACCTCTGTTCCTTCTTTCTGCACTCTTTTGTTTCTTTCTGCACCTCTCTTGCCTCTTTCTGCTCCCTTCTTTCCTCTTCCTCCACACCTCTTCCCCCTTTCTGCATGTCTGTTGCTTCTTTCTGCACATCTCATGTCTCTTTCTCCACCCCTCTTCCCTCTTTCTGCATCTCTATTGCTTCTTTCTGCACTTATCTTGCTTCCTTCTGCACCACTTGTGCCTATTTCTACACCCATCTTCTCTTTCTACACTCCTCTTGCCTCTTTCTGCACCTCTGTTCCTTCTTTCTGCACTTCTTTTGTTTCTTTCTGCACCTCTCTTTCTTATTTCTGTACCCCTCTTGCCTCTTTCTCCACCACTCTTCCCCCTTTCTGCATCTCTGTCGCTTCTTTCTGCACTTCTCTTGTCTCTTTCTCCACCCCTCTTCCCTCTTTCTGCAACTCTGTTGCTTCTTTCTGCACCTCTCTTGCATCTTTCTGCACCCCTCGTGCCTCTTTCAAACCCCTCTACCTGCACCCCTCTTGCCTCTGAATGCACCTCTGTTCCTTCTTTCTGTACTTCTTTTGTTTCTTTCTGCACCTCTCACTTCTTTCTGCACCCCTTTTGCCTCTTTCTCCACCCCTCTTCCCTCTTTCTGCACCCCCTTGCCTCTTTCTGCACCTCTGTTCCTTCTTTCTGCACTTCTTCAGTTTCTTTCTGCAGCTCTCTTGCTTCTTTCTGCACCCCCTTGCCTCTTTCTCCACCCATCCACCCTCTTTCTGCACCCCTGTGGCCTCTTTCTGCGCCTCTGTTCTTTCTTTCTGCACTTCTTTTGTTTCTTTCTGCACATCTCTTGCTTCTTTCTGTACCCCACATGCCTCTTTCTGCACCCCTCTTTTTGCACCCCTCTTGCCTCTTTCTCCACCTGTTACTTCTTTCTGCACACCTCTTCATTCTTTCTGCACTCCTCGTGCCTCTTTCACACCCCTCTTCCCTCTTTGTGCACCCCTCTTGCCTCTTTCTGCACCTCTGTCCCTTCTTTCTGGACCCCTCTTCCTCTTTCTGCTCCCCTCTTATCTCTTTCTGCACCTCTGTTGCTCCTTTCTGCACTTCTTTTGTTTCTTTCTGCACCTCTCTTGCTTCTTTCTGCATCCCATGCCTCTTTCTGCACCCCTGTTTCCTCTTTCTGCACTCCTCTTGCCTCTTTCGGCACCTCTGTTCCTTCTTTCTGCACTTCTTTTGTTTCTTTCTGCATCTCTCTTGCTTCTTTCTGCACCCCTCTTGCCTCTTTCACAACCCTCTTCCCGCACCCCTCTTGCCTCTCAATGCACCTCTGCTCCTTCTTTTTGCACTTCTTTTGTTTCTATCTGCACCTCTCACTTCTTTCTGTACCCCATTTGCCTCTTTCTGCACCCCTCTTTGATCTTTCTGCACCCCTCTTGCCTCTTTCTGCACCTCTGTTCCTTCTTTCTGCACTTCTTCTGTTTCTTTCTCCAGCTCGCTTGCTTCTTTCTGCACCCACTTGCCTCTTTCTCCACCCATCCACCCTCTTTCTGCACCCCTGTTGTCTCTTTCTGCACCTCTGTTCTTTCTTTCTGCAATTCTCTTGTTTCTTTAAGCACATCTCTTGCTTCTTTCTGCACCCACATGCCTCTTTTTGCACCCCTCTTGCCTCTTTCTGCACCTCTGTTACTTCTTTGGGCACTCCTATTGCTTCTTTCTGCACTCATTGTGCCTCTTTCACACCCCTCTGCCCTCTATGTGCATCCCTTGTGCCTCTTTCTGCACCTCTGTTCCTTCTTTCTGCACTTCTTTTATTTATTTCTACACCTCTAGCTTCTTTCTACACCCCTTTTGCCTCTTTCTGCACCCCTCGTGCCTCTTTCACACCCCTCTTCCCTCTTTCTGCACCTAAGTTCCTTCTTTCTGTACTTCTTTTTTTTCTTTCTGCACCTCTTGCTTCTTTCTGCACCCCTTTTGCCTCTTTCTGCACCCCTCTTGCCTCTTTCTGCACCTCTGTTCCTTCATTCTGCTCTTATTTTGCTTCTTTCTGCACGTCTCTTACTTCTTTCTGCACACCCTTGTCTCTTTCTCTACCCCTCTTCCCTCTTTCTTCAACCCTTTTGCCTATTTCTGCACCTCTGTTCCTTCTTTCTGCACTTCTTTTGTTTCTTTCTGCATCGCTCTTCCTTCTTTCTGCACCCCCTTGCTTCTTTCTACACCCCTCGTGCCTCTTTCACACCCCTCTTCCCTCTTTCTGCACTGCACTTTCCTCTTTCTGCACCTCTGTTCCTTCTTTTTGCACTTCTTTTGTTTCTTTCTGCACCTCTCTTGTTTTTCTCTATCCCTCTTGCCTCTTTCTCCACCCCACTTCCCCCTTTCTGCATCTCTGTTGCTTCTTTATGCACAACTCTTGCTTCTTTCTGCACCCCTCTTCACTCTTTCTGCACTCCTCTTGCCTCTTTGTGCACCTCTCTTCCTTCTTTCTGCATTTATTTTGTTTCTTTCTGCACCTCTCGCTTCTTTCTGCACCCCTTTTGCCTCTTTTTGCACCCCTCTTGCCACTTTCTGCACCTCTGTTCTGTCTTTCTGCACTTCTTTTGTTTCTTTCAGCAGCTCTCTTGCTTTTTTCTACACCCCCTTGCCTCTTTCTCCACCCCTCTTTCTTCACCCCTGTTGCCTCTTTCTGCACCTCTGTTCCTTATTTCTGCACTTCTTTTATTTCTTTCTGCACATCTCTTGCTTCTTTCTGCACCCCTCATGCCTCTTTTGTACCCCTCTTCCCTCTTTTTGCATCCCTCTTGCCTCTTTCTGCACCTCTGTTGCTTCTTTATGCAGTACTTTTGCTTCTTTCTGCACATCTCTTGCTTCTTTCTGCACCACTTGTGCTTCTTTCTGCACCCCTCTTCCCTTTTTCTGTACCCCTCTTGCCTCTTTCTGCTCCCTTGTTCCTTCTTTCTGCTCTTCTTTTGTTTCTTTCTGCACCTCTCTTGCTTCTTTCTGCACTCCTCTCGCCACTTTCTCTACCCCTGTTCCCCCTTTTTGCATCTCTGTTGCTTCTTTCTGCACTTATCTTGCTTCTTTCTCCACCCCTCATCCCTTTCTCTGCACCTCTGTTGCTTCTTTCTGCACTTCTCTTGCTCCTTTCTGTACCTCTGTACCTTCTTTCTGCAACCCTTGTGCCTCTTTCTGCACCCGTCTTCCCTCTTTCTGCTCCCCTCTTGCCTCTTTCTGCACCTCTGTTCCTTCTTTTTGCACTTCTTTTGGTACTTTCCACAACTCTCTTGCTTCTTTCTGTATCCCTCTTGCCTTTTTCTCCACCCCACTTCTCCCTTTCTGCATCTATGTTGCTTCTTTCTGCACTTCTCTTGCCTCTTTCTGCACCTCTGTCCCTTCTTTCTGCAACCCTTGTGCCTCTTTCTGCACACCTCTTCCCTCTTTCTGCTCCCCCTTGTCTCTTTCTGTACCTCTATTGCTTCTTTCTGCACTTCTTTTGTTTCTTTCTGCACTTCTCTTACATCTTTCTGCACCCCTCGTGCCTCTTTCTGCACCCCTCTTCCCTCTTTCTGCACTCCTCTTGCCACTTTCTGCACCTCTGTTCCTTCTTTCTGTACTTCTTTAGTTTCTTTCTGCAACTCACTTGCTTCTTTTTGCACCCCTCTTGGTTCTTTCTGCACCAGTTGTTCCTCTTTCACATCCCTCTTCCCTCTTTCTGCACCCCTCTTGCCTCTTTCTGCACCCCTGTTCCTTCTTTCTGCACTTCTTTTATTTCGTTCTGCACATCTCTTGTTTCTTTCTGTATCCCTCTTGTCTCTTTCTACACCCCACTTCCCCTTTCTGTTTCTCTATTGCTTCTTTATGCACCCCTCATGCCTCTTTCTGCACCCCTCTTCCTTCTTTCTGCACTCCTCTTGCCTCTTTGTGCACCTTTGTTCCTTTTTTCTGCACTTCTTTTGCTTCTTTCTGCAGCTCTCTTGCTTCTTTCTGCACCCCCTTGCCTCTTTCTCCACCACCCTTCACACATTCTTCACCCCTGTTGCCTCTTTCTGCACCTCTGTTCCTTCTTTCTGCCCTTCTTTTGTTTCTTTCTCCACATCTCTAGCTTCTTTCTGCATCCTTCTTGCCTCTTTTGCCACCCCTATTCCCCCTTTCTGCAAGTCTGTTGCTTCTTTCGGCACTTCTCATGCCTCTTTCTCCACCACTCTTCCCTCTTTCTGCATCTCTGTTTCTTATTTCTGCACTTATCTTGCATCTTTCTGCACCTCTCTTGATTCTTTCTGCACCATTTGTGCCTATTTCTGCACCCTTCTTCTCTTTCTGCACTCCTCTTGCCTCTTTCTGTACCTCTGTTTCTTCTTTCTGCACTTCTTTTCTTTCTTTCTGCACCTCTCTTGCTTCTTTCTGCACCCATCTTGCCTCTTTCTCCACCCTTCTTCCCCCTTACTGCATCTCTGTTGCTTCTTTCTGCTCTTCTCTTTTCTCCACCCCTCTTCCCTCTTTCTGCAACTCTGTTGCTTCTTTCTGCACCTCTCTTGCTTCTTTCTGCACTTCTCGTGCCTCTTTCACACCCCTCTTCCTGTACCCCTCTTGCCTCTTAATGCACCTCTATTCCTTCCTTCTGTACTTCTTTTGTTTCTGTCTGCACCTCTCGCTTCTTTCTGCACCTCTTTTGCCTCTTTCTGCACCCCTCTTGCCGCTTTCTGCACCTCTGTTCCTTCTTTCTGCACTTCTTCTGTTTCTTTCTGCAGCTCTCTTGCTTCTTTCTGCACCCCTTGCCTCTTTCTGCACCCATCCACCCTCTTTCTGCACCCCTGTTGCCTCTTTCTGCACCTCTGTTCTTTCTTTCTGCACTTCTTTTGTTTCTTTCTGCACATCTCTTGCTTCTTTCTGCACCCCACAGACCTCTTTTTTGCACCCACATACCTCTTTTTTGCATTCCTCTTGCCTCTTTCTGAACCTCTGTTACTTATTTCTGCACTCCACTTGCTTCTTTCTGCACTCTTCATGCCTCTTTTACACCCCTCTTCCCTCTTTGTGCACCCCTCTTGCCTCTTTCTGCACCTCTGTTCCTTCTTTCTGCATTTCGTTTGTTTCTTTCTGCACCTCTTGCTTCTTTCTGCATCCCTTTTGCCTCTTTCTGCACCCCTCGTGCGTCTTTCACACCCCTCTTCCCGCACCTCTCTTGCCTCTTTCTGCACCTAAGTTTCTTTCTTCTGCACTTCTTTTGTTTCTTTCTGCACTTCTCGCTTCTTTCTGCACCCCTTTTGCCTCTTTCTGCACCCGCTTCCTTTTTCTGCACCTCTGTTCCTTCTTCTTGCACTTCTTTTGTTTCTTTCTGCACGTCTCTTGCTTCTTTCTGTACCCCCTTGCCTCTTTCTCTACCCCTCTTCCCTCTTTCTTCACCCCTGTTGCCTCTTTCTGCACCTCTGTTCCTTCTTTCTGCACTTCTTTTATTTCTTTCTGCATCTCTCTTGCTTCTTTCTGCACCCCTCTTGCTTCTTTCTGCACCCCTCGAGCCTCTTTCACACCCCTCTTCCCTCTTTCTGCACCCAATTTTCCTCTTTATGCACCTCTGTTCCTTCTTTCTGCACTTCTTTTGTTTCTTTCTGCACCTCTCTTGTTTCTTCCTATATCCTCCTTGCCTCTTTCTCCTACCCCACTTCCCCCTTTCTGCATCTCTGTTGCTTTTTTATGCACTTCTCTTGCTTCTTTCTGCACCTCTCTTGCTTCTTTCTGTACCCCTCGTGCCTCTTTCTGCACCCCTCTTCCCTCTTTCTGTACTCCTCTTGCCTCATTGTGCACCTCTGTTGCTTCTTTGTGCACTTCTTTTGTTTTTTTCTGCACCCCTCTTGCCTCTTTCTGCACCTCTGTTCCTTCTTTCTGCACTTCTTTTGTTTCTGTCTGCACCTCTCGCTTCTTTCTGCACTCCTTTTGCCTCTTTCTGCACACCTCTTACGTTTTTCTGCACCTCTGTTCCTTCTTTCTACACTTCTTTTGTTTCTTTCTGCAGCTCCCTTGCTTCTTTCTGCACCCCCTTGCCTCTTTCTCTACCCCTCTTCCTCTTTCGTCACCCCGTTGCCTCTTTCTGCACCTCTGTTCCTACTTTCTGCACTTCTTTTGTTTCTTTCTGCACATCTCTTGCTTCTTTTTGCACCCCTCGTGCCTCTTTCTGCACCCCCCTTCCCTCTTTTTGCACCCTTCTTGCCTCTTTCTGCACCGCTCTTGCTTCTTTCCGCACCACTCGTGCTTCTTTGTGCACCCCTCTTCCCTCTTACTGCACCCCTCTTGTCTCTTTCTGCACCCTTGTTCCTTCTTTCTGTTCTTCTTTTATTTATTTCTGCACCGCTCCTGCTTCTTTCTGCACTCCTCTCGCCACTTTCTCCACCCCTGTTCCCCATTTTTGCATCTCTGTTGCTTCTTTCTGCAATTCTCTTGCCTCTTTCTCCAACCCTCATCCCTCTTTCTGCACCCCTGTTGCTTCTTTCTGCACCTCTGTCCCTTCTTTCTGCAACCCTTCTGCCTCTTTCTGCACCCGTCTTCCCTCTTTCTGCTCCCGTCTTGCCTCTTTCTGCACCTCTGTTCCTTCTTTCTGCACTTCTTTTGTTTCTGTCTGCACCTCTCTTGCTTCTTTCTGTATCCCTCTTGCCTCTTTCTCCACCCCACTTCCCCATTTCTGCATCTCTGTTGCTTCTTTCTGCACTTCTCTTGCCTCTTTCTGCACCTCTGTCCCTTCTTTCTGCAACACTTGTGCCTCTTTCTGCACCCCTCTTCCCTCTTTCTGCACCCTACTTTCCTCTTTCTGCACCTCTGTTCCTTCTTTCGGCACTTCTTTTGTTTATTTCTGCACCTCTCATGTTTCTTTCTGTATCCCTCTTGCCTCTTTCTCCTACCCCACTTCTCCCTTTCTGCATCTCTGTTGCAATTTTATGCACTCCTCTCGCTTCTTTCTGCACCTCTCTTGCTTCTTTCTCTACCCCTCGTGCCTCTTTCTGCACCCCTCTTCCCTCTTTCTGCACTCCTCTTGCCTCTTTGTGCACCTCTGTTGCTTCTTTCTGCACTTCTTTTCTTTTTCTGCACCCCTCTTGCCTCTTTCTGTACCTCTGTTCCTTCTTTCTGAACTTCTTTTATTACTTTCTGTACCTCTCACTTCTTTCTGCACCCCTTTTGCCTCTTTCTGCACCCCTCTTGCCTCTTTCTGCACCTCTGTTCCTTCTTTCTGCACTTCTTTTGTTTCTTTCTGCAGCTTTCTTGCTTCTTTCTGCACCCCCTTGCCTCTTTCTCCACCCCTCTTCCCTCTTTCTTCACCCCTGTTGCCTCTTTCTGTACCTCTGTACCTCTGTTCCTACTTTCTGCACTTCTTTTGTTTCTTTCTGCACATCTCTTGCTTCTTTCTGCACCCCTCGTACCTCGTTCTGCACCCCTCTTCCCTCTTTTTGCACCCTTCTTGCCTCTTTCTGCACCTCTGTTGCTTCTTTCTGCACTACTCTTGCTTCTTTCTGCACCTCTCTTGCTTCTTTCTGCAACAATCGTGCTTCTTTCTATGCCCCTCTTCCCTCTTTCTGCACCCCTCTTGCCTCTTTCTGCACTCTTGTTCCTTCTTTATGCTCTTCGTTTGTTTCTTTCTGCACCTCTCTTGCTTCTGTTTGCACTCCTCTCGCCACTTTCTCCACCTCTGTTCCCCTTTTTGCATCTCTGTTGCTTCTTTCTGCACTTCTCTTGCCTCTTTCTCCACCCCTCATCCCTCGTACTGCACCTCTGTTGCTTCTTTCTTCACTTCTCTTGCTTCTTTCTGCACCTCTGTCCCTTCTTTCTGCAACCCTTCTGCCTCTTTCTGCACCCATCTTCCCTTTTTCTGCTCCCCTCTTGCCTCTTTCTGCACACCACTTTCCTCTTTCTGCGCCTCTGTTCCAACTTTCTGCACTTCTTTTGTTTCTTTCTGCTCCTCTCTTGTTTCTTTCTGTATCCCTCTTGCCTCTATCTCCTACACCACTTCCCCCTTTCTGCATCTCTGTTGCTTTTTTATGCACTTCTCTTGCTTCTTTCTGCACTTCTCTTGCTTCTTTCTGTACCCCTCGTGCCTCTTTCTGCACCCCTCTTCCCTCTATCTGCACTGCTCTTGCCTCTTTGTGCACCTCTGTTGATTCTTTCTGCACTACTCTTGCTTCTTTCTGCACCTCTCTTGCTTTTTTCTGCACACTTGTGCTTCTTTCTGCAGCCCTCTTCCCTCTTTCTGCACCCCCCTTACCTCTTTCTGCAACCCTGTTCCTTCTTTCTGCTCTTCTTTTGTTTCTTTCTGCACCTCTCTTGCTTCTTTCTGCACCCTCTCGCCACTTCCTCTACCCCTGTTCCCACTTTTTACATCTCTGTTGCTTCTTTCTGCACTTCTCTTGCCTCTTTCTCCACCCCTCATCCCTCTTTCTGCACCTCTGTTGCTTCTTTCTGCACTTCTCTTGCTTCTTTCTGCACCTCTGTTCCTTCTTTTTGCAACCCTTGTGCCTCTTTCTACACCCCTCTTCCCTCTTTCTGCTCCCCTCTTGCCTCTTTCTGCACTTCTTTTGTTTCTTTCTGCAACTCTCTTGCTTCTTTCTCTATCCTCGTGCCTCTTTCTCCACCCCACGTCCCCCTTTCTGCATCTCTGTTGCTTCTTTCTGCACTTCTCTTGCCTCTTTCTGTACCTCTGTCCCTTCTTTCTGCAACCCTTGTGGCTCTTTCTGCACCCCTCTTCCTGCTCTCCTCTTGTCTCTTTCTGCACCTCTGTTGCTTCTTTCTGCACTTCTTTTGTTTCTTTCTGCACCTCTCTTTCATCTTTTTGCACCCCTCGTGCCTCTTTCTACACCCCTATTGCCTCTTTCTGCACTCCTCTTGCCTCTTTCTGCAGCTCTGTTCCTTCTTTCTGCACTTCTTTAGTTTCTTTCTGTACCTCTCTTGCTTCTTTCTGTACCCCTCTTGCTTCTTTCTGTACCCCTTGAACCTCTTTCACACCCCTCTTCCCTCTTTCTGCACCCCTCCTGCCTCTTTCTGCACCTCTGTTCCTTCTTCCTGCACTTCTTTTGTTTCTTTCTGCACCTCTCTTGTTTCTTTCTGTATCCCTCTTGCCTCTTTCTCCACCCCTCTTACCCCTTTCTGCACTCCTCTTGCCTCTTTCTGCACCTCTGTTGCTTCTTTCTGCACTTCTTTTCTTTTTTTCTGCACCCCTCTTGCCTCTTTCTGTACCTCTGTTCCTTCTTTCTGCACTTCTTTTGTTTCTTTCTGCAGCTTTCTTGCTTCTTTCTGCACCCCCTTGCCTCTTTCTCCACCCCTCTTCCCTCTTTCTTCACCCCTGTTGCCTCTTTCTGTACCTCTGTACCTCTGTTCCTACTTTCTGCACTTCTTTTGTTTCTTTCTGCACATCTCTTGCTTCTTTCTGCACCCCTCGTACCTCGTTCTGCACCCCTCTTCCCTCTTTTTGCACCCTTCTTGCCTCTTTCTGCACCTCTGTTGCTTCTTTCTGCACTACTCTTGCTTCTTTCTGCACCCCTCTTGCCTCTTTCTGCACTCTTGTTCCTTCTTTATGCTCTTCGTTTGTTTCTTTCTGCACCTCTGTTCCTTCTTGCTGCACTTCTTTTGTTTCTTTCTGCAACTCTCTTGCTTCTTTCTGTATCCTCTTGCCTCTTTCTCCACCCCACGTCCCCCTTTCTGCATCTCTGTTGCTTCTTTCTGCACTTCTCTTGCCTCTTTCTGTACCTCTGTCCCTTCTTTCTGCAACCCTTGTGGCTCTTTCTGCACCCCTCTTCCTGCTCTCCTCTTGTCTATTTCTGCACCTCTGTTGCTTCTTTCTGTACTTCTTTTGTTTCTTTCTGCACCTCTCTTTCATATTTTTGCACCCCTCGTGCCTCTTTCTACACCCCTATTGCCTCTTTCTGCACTCCTCTTGCCTCTTTCTGCAGCTCTGTTCCTTCTTTCTGCACTTCTTTAGTTTCTTTCTGCACCTCTCTTGCTTCTTTCTGTACCCCTCTTGCTTCTTTCTGTACCCCTAGAACCTCTTTCACACCCCTCTTCCCTCTTTCTGTACCCCTCCTGCCTCTTTCTGCACCTCTGTTCCTTCTTCCTGCACTTCTTTTGTTTCTTTCTGCACCTCTCTTGTTTCTTTCTGTATCCCTCTTGCCTCTTTCTCCACCCCTCTTACCCCTTTCTGCACTCCTCTTGCCTCTTTCTGCACCTCTGTTGCTTCTTTCTGCCCTTATTTTGTTTCTTTCTGCACTTCTCTTTCATCTTTCTTGCACCCCTCTTGCCTCTTTCTGCACCCCTCTTGCCTCTTTCTGCACTCCTCTTGCCTCTTTCTGCAGCTCTGTTCCTTCTTTCTGCACTTCTTTAGTTTTTTCTGCACCTCTCTTGCTTCTTTCTGCACCCTTCTTGCTTCTTTCTGCACCCCTTGAACATTTTTCACTCCCCTCTTCCCTCTTTCTGCACCCCTCTTGCCTCTTTCTGCACCTCTGTTCCTTCTTCCTGCACTTCTCTTGCTTCTTTCTGTACCTCTCTTGCTTCTTTCTGCACCCCACGTGCCTCTTTCTGCACCCATCTTCCCTCTTTTTGCACCCCTCTTGCCTCTTTCTGCACCTCTGTTGCTTCTTTCTGCACTTCTTTTGTTACTTTCTGCAACTCTCTTGCTTCTATCTGTATCCCTCTTGCCTCTTTCTCCATCCCACTTCCCTCTTTCTGCACTTCTCTTGCCTCTTTCTGCACCTCTGTCCCTTCTTTCTGCAACCCTTGTGCTTCTTTCTGCACCTCTCTTCCCTCTTTCTGCCCCCCTTGTCTCTTTCTGCGCCTCTATTGCTTGTTTCTGCACTTATTTTGTTTCTTTAATCAATCAATCAGGGGAATTGTAAGCGTACTACTCACCCGTGAGGCTCTCAAGGCACTGAGGGGGGGCGTCCGCAGGTCTGTTAGCCGAAGAGCCAGGTCTTGAGGGTCTTCCTGAAGGTGTTCAGGGAGGGGGCGCATCTGATGGCAGTTCGTTCCAGGTCTTGGCTGCAATGTGAGAGAAGGATCTTCTGCCTGCTCTGGCTCTGTGGATGCACGGGGTTTCGGCCAGTGCGAGGTTGGAGGATCGGAGGTTTCTTTTGGGTACATGGAAGTTGATTCTGTCGTTGAGGTATTTGGGTCCGTTGTTGTGTAGGCATTTGTAGGCATGAGTGAGGATTTTGTGACTCTTTTCTCCACGGGTAGCCAGTGGAGTCTATGTAGGTGTTGGCTGATGTGTTCGTGCCGGGAGATGCTGAGGACGAGTCTGGCGGCAGTGTTCTGTATAGTCTGGAGTTTGTGGAGTAGGGACTTGTTGATGCCGGCGTAGAGTGCGTTTCTATAGTCCAGTCTGCTGCTGATGAGTGTGTGGGTGACCGTCTTCCTTGATTCAGGGGGGATCCATCTGAAGGTCTTGCGGAGGATGCGGAGGTTGTTGAAGCAGCTGGAGGTGACGGCATTGACTTGTCGGTTCATGGTGAGTGATGAGTCGAGTACAATGCCGAGGTTTTTGGCATGGTCTGAGGGGGTAGGTGGGCTTCCGAGGGCGGTCAGCCACCAGGTGTTGTCCCATGCTGAAGGGGTGGTTCCAAGGACGAGGACTTCTGTCTTCTCGGTGTTGAGCTTCAGGCAGCTGTTGGTCATCCAAACTGTGATGTCTTGCATTCCTTTCTGGAAGTTGAGTTTGGCGGTGGTGGGGTCTTTGGTGAGGGAGAAGATGAGCTGGGTGTCGTCTTCGTAGGATACGATGTTGAGGCCGTGGTGTCGGACGATGGCTGCGAGGGGGGCATGTAGATGTTGAAGAGGGTCGTCTCAGTGATGACCCCTGTGGGACTCCGCAGGTGATTTTCGTGGGATCGGAGAGGAAGGATGGCAGTCTGATCCTTTGGCTTCTTCCGGTGAGGAATGAACAGATCCAGTCCAGGGCTGTTCCTTGTATGCCTGCGTCGTGTAGTCTGGTGACTAGTGTGCGATGGAAGACGGTGTCGAAGGCCGCTGATAGGTCAAGTAGGATGAAGGCTGCAGAGTGTCCATGGTCCAGGAGGGTACGGATGTCATCTGTGGCGGTGAGTAGGGCGGTCTCGGTGCTGTGCTTGCTTCGGAATCCAGATTGGGATGGGTAGAGGACGGCGCTCTCTTCGATGAATCGTGTCAGTTCTCTGTTGACTGTTTTCTCTGCAACTTTGGCTGCGAAGGGGAGGAGCGAGATGGGCCGGTAGTTCTTGAGGTCGGTGGGGTCAGCTGTGGGCTTCTTGAGTAGGGGCCTGACTTCTGCGCGCTTCCAGATGTCTGGGAAGGAGCCTGTTTTGAAGGTGGTGTTGATGGGGCGTTGAAGTTCAGGTGCGATGGTGGCCGTGGCTCTGTGGTAGATGTGGGGGGGCAGGGGTCTGTGGGGTCCCCCAAGTGGATGCCTTTCATTGTCAAGGCTGTGTCTTCGGTCATGACCGGTGTCCAGTTGGAGATGGTGGGCTGGCTGGTGTCTCTGGGGGGCGGGTGGCCGGCTGTGGCGTCTGGTGGATGGTCGACGAAGTTGTTGTAGAGGTTTTTGATCTTGAGGTGGAAGTAGATTCCAAGCTTGTTGCAGAGGTCTTGGGACGGGGTGATGTCTGTGGTTTCGCTGCGTGGGTTGGTGAAATCCTGAATGACACTGAAGAGTTCCTTGGAGTTTGTGGAGTTGGCGAGGATTTTTTTGTGGATGAAGTTCCTCTTGGTGTTTCTGATTTGGTTGTCGTAGTCCGTCTTGGTGTCCTTGTAGGTGGTGTAGTTTTCGGTTGTCTTGGTGTTTCTCCAGTTCTTCTCCAGGCGTCTACAGGTGCGCCTGGCTTCTTGGAGATCGGTGGTGAACCAGGCGGCTTTCCTGGGGCACTGTTTGTCGGGGTTGCATAGCGGGGCGAGCTCGTCTGCGCATTTGGAGATCCAGGTGCAGAGTTCCCTGGCTGCGATGTTGGTGTTGGATGCTGAGGTGTGGTTGTCTTGGGTGAGGGTGGAGTTCAGTTGCTCGTTGGTGACCTTGCTCCAGTTTCTTTGTGGTGGGTGTGGGGCTGGTTTGGATGTCTTGGGTTTGTCGACAGCGAAGTGTACGCAATGGTGGTATGTCCATGGCGGTTGCGTTGTGTGGCTGTAGTGAACGCTGTTTCCTGCAGCGAAGACGGGGTCGAGGGTGTGTCCTGCTCTGTGGGTCAGTGTGGTGACGAGTTGTTTAAGTCCGATGTTGGCGAGGTTGTCACGGAGGATGGTGGAGTTGGGGTCGCTGGGGTTGTCGAGGTGGAAGTTCAGGTCTCCAATGAGTATGTAGTTCATTGAGGCGATGGCGTGGGGTGCGATGAAGTTGGTGATGGTGGTGGTGAAGGGTGTCCGGGGGCCGGGGGGTCTGTAGACAAGGGTTCCTCGGAGTGTGGCATTGGGGCTGGTCTGGATCTGGAAGTGTGGGTGTTCGGCAGAGGGAAAGGTTTCGCTGGAGGTGGTGAGGCGAAGGGTGCTCTTGTGGGCGATGGCGAGGCCCCCTCCCGGGTGGTTGGGGCGGTCCTTCCTCTGGATCTTGTATCCGTCCGGCATGGCGGTGTTGATGTCGGGGCGGAGGAGGCGTTGGTCCAGGTCTCCGTGAAGAAGGTGATGTCGGGCGAGAGAGAGTCGAGTAAGTTCCAGATTTCCACGGCATGTTTGTGCACGGATCGCACGTTGAGGAGGATGCATCGTAGGGTGTTGCCGGTGCTGGCGTCGGCGGTGTTGGAGGCCGGGGTGGTGGTGAAGGTCTGGCGGCAGTGGAGGCAGGAGAACTGGCCGTGGGTCGTGTGTGGCGAGACCTGTTGACAGTCTCTGAGTTTTCCGGGGTTGAGTGCGAGGAGGGTGGTAGTGTCGTAGCGATGGATGGGCAGAGATCCAGGGTTCCTAGCACTGGTCGTAGACGGGCACAGACGGGCTTGCCTTAGGCGTGCCTTCGGTGCACCAGCGGCGCAACCGCGCAGCGGCCGCCATTAAGTAGGGAAGGGGGGAGGTACGTGCAGCTGGGAGGTGGGGATGGTCAGGGGTGAGGCGTTGCGGGGCAGAGGCGGCGGCGCGAAACGGCAACCCAAGGAGAATTGGGTGAAGGGTACAAGGAAAAATGAACAGCTGAGGGAAAAGGTACAGGAGGTGATAGAGAAAACACTGAGTGGGGACAAGCAGACAAAAAGGAAAAACGAGATACAACTGCGGGGCACAGGCGCAAAATACACTGAGGGGTACAAGAAGACAAAAGGAGCGAAATACCAACTGTGGGACACAAGGCACCGTGACCAGGCAGCAGGCAGGCACAGAGCGGCCTCAAACCCTACCAGGAGGAGGGTGTCAGAAGGTCCGACGGCAGAGCAGAGCACAGTGGAGCTGCTGGGGAGAGAGCTGACCTCAGACCAGATGTCAGAGGTTTTGCTCACGCTCCCCCGCAGCGGCCGCCATTAAGTGGGGAAGGGGGGAGGTACGTGCAGCTGGGAGGCGGGGACGGTCAGGGGGGAGGGGTTGCGGGGCAGAGGCGGCGGCGGGAAACGGCGACCCAAGGAGAATTGGGTGAAGGGTACAAGGAAAAAGGAACAGCTGAGGGAAAAGGTACAGGAGGTGATAGAAAAAACACTGAGTGGGCACAAGCAGACAAAAAAGGAATAACAAGATACAACTGTGGGGCACAGGCGCAAAATACACTGAGGGGCACAAGAAGACAAAAGGAGAGAAATACCAACTGCGGGACACAAGGCACCGTGACCAGGCAGCAGGCAGGCACAGAGCGGCCTTGAACCCTACCAGGAGGAGGGTGTCAGAAGGTCCGACGGCAGAGCAGAGCACAGCGGAGCTGCTGGGGAGAGAGCTGGCCTCAGACCAGAGGTCAGAGGTTTTGCTCGCGCTCCCCCGCAGTGGCCGCCATTAAGTAGGGAAGGGGGGAGGTATGTGCAGCTGGGAGGAGGGGACGGTCAGGGGGGAGGGGTTGCGGGGCAGCGGCGGGAAACGGCGACCCAAGGAGAATTGGGTGAAGGGCACAAGGAAAAATGAACAGCTGATGGAAAAGGTACAGGAGGTGATAGAGAAAACACTGAGGGGGATATTCTCAAGAACGTGCGATAAACATCGCCAAAATAGGCTAATGCAATTTTTCCTATCGACGTCTATCGCGGGAAAATAACTCTGTGTCAACGTCGTATTCTCAACACGGCGGTAACATGCAATAGTTTCCCGATAACGCCTCAAATGTCCGCGATACAACTACCGCGATAGCTATAAAAAAGGAAACCCGAACGTGAAAAAAGTTGCGATGGGCCCAACCGCGATAGAAAAATCGGCGACAATCAGCGCCAGGATTGCAATGACCACGTCAGGCGGGAAAAATCACCATAAAAGCTGCAAATAAAAAAAAAAAAAACATAACAACTGCGAAGCACAATGGAGGTAGCTGGAGCAAGTACAGAGGACAACCCAAACCCCACAAGCCCCACGGAGAACCAGCCTGGGACCTCGGGGTCAGGGATGGGCAAGGAGAAGAAGAAGAGGAAGACGCGGTTCAGTCCGCAGGAAAACAGGATCCTGATAACAGAGGTGGTAGAACACCATCAACAACTGCTCGTCACCTCCACTGTGTCATTGGCAACTAAAAATATAATATGGCAGTCCATCCTGGACAAGGTGAATGCAGTCGGAGTGCTGAGGAGGACAATGGAAGAGCTCAAGAGGCGCTGGAATGATGTGAAGCGCAAAACCAAGCTGAAACTCGCAAACAACCGCAAAGCAGCAATGCAGACTGGGGGTGGGAGTCCTGCGCCACAGGAGGAGCTGGATGAGCTGGAGGAAATGGTGTCCACAGTCATGGAGACGGTGGCAGGAGTCGGGGGACCGGACACTGCTCAACATGACCTGACACAACAGCAACAGGGTGAGTAACCACCAGGGACTGGGGGGATGGGGGGAGATGGGCACAATGGCACACAGGCACAATGAAGTATCGCACACTGCACAACCACAATGACTCTGGATCATGTCCCTGATCTCCTTGCCATACTGCAGCACACATAGAAACAGCAAGTAGTCCCCCATCCACAATGTGCCCAGAGGGTGCCCTCCCCACAGATCACCAATCTCACACCAAACCCATGCACATGTGCTGAACCCAGCAAAGCTGCGGATCCGTGAGCCCCACTGACAATGCAAGTGACACTGCATGATGATGAGCATGTCTGCAGGCCACTCACCATGACATGTTGCACCCCACGACACCGAGGTGGCTGAGTGTGGTCCACATCCGGAAAGGAACAGGTCACACACTGACACATCCACGTGCACAAACAACCCCTGACGGCAACAAGACATCTGCGGACAAACCATGCCCAAGAGTCCCAACTCCCACCAAGAGCCCAATTTACCCAAGTATGCAACATCTCAGCACTGCATAAGCACAGAGGTCAAAGGCACACCGCCTGAAAGGGAGGAGGCCAAGCAAAGTCTGAGCTGCAGGGGCGACTCTCCCACAATGCAGCACACACACAAGAATCAGAGCACATCAACATTGACAGCAATGTGGTACAAACTGCAACACATTCACAACAGAACAGAGGTCACAACTGCTGCCGCTTGTGTGTAGAAACTGGCCAATCACATTTGGCATAGCAGGAAACTGTGACATGATAATGGACAAGTACAACCCCACATCCCTGATGGTGCACAAATTTCCACTGTCCCACTTCAAATAGGCAGCTCCTCCTAAACAGTCACAATGTACATTGTCATGCAGTCTGTTTTGAAACTTGGCCAATGCGTGAACATACATGGAACACACTGCTAACTGCATCTCCCCTTTACATTGCAGAGGGAGAATCAACACCTCCTGCAGAGCAGACCGAATACCTCCTCACTGATGACGAGGAGGACCTCCCCACCTTTGACACCGATGCCCTCCAAGAGCTCATGGACAGCTTCCGCACCCCACCCACAGGAGCAGGGCAGCCCAGCTGCATCGAGGAGACCCCACCCCCTGCACAGACCACACAGCAGGAAGCACCCACCACCCCGGCTGTCTCCCAGGATCCCCATGAACAACACATGGCATTTTAATGCCGGGTGTTGGAGGGCCAGAAGGAGATGGCTGAGCAGGTGCGGGTGGGGTTCGACCTCATGGCAGCCAAACTAGATGCCATCCATGAGTGTCTATGTCCCATCAGGGACCACTTACAGTCCCTAATGGACACCCACAGTCCACTCCATGGTCTCCAATGAGCCATGGCTGACATCGCTGGAGTCATGACTCAGAGACAAGAACACCTGTCTAGTCAGAGTGGCTCCAGCGATCTCAGCCGGGAGTTGGGACACATGCGGAGGCTCATGGAGGACATGGTGCGGATGGAGGCAGATAGGATGGCTGCCACGGCTGCACAACAGCGACATGTAGCTGGGATCTTCCATGACCTGCAGATCCTCATCATGGCATTGCTGCCACAAGGCCTAGCGCAGATGAATGCTGCTGCTCCTACACCATCCACATCTCCGCCCCCTGATGTGTCAGTGCCCCACAGTGCAGCGGACATTTCACCTCCGGCACCTGATGTGTCACTGCCACACAGTGCGGCCGAAAATCCACCTCAGGCCCCTGATGTGTCAGTGCCACACAGTGCTGCAGCCGAAACACCCACAGGTGAGACACATCACACATCAGAGGACGATGATGTGGATGAGACTGCCGTTGTGGTAATGAGGAAGTGGTAGCATTCATCTCCGCCATATGGCCTGTTTCAGCTTGGTTCGGCCCTTTGCATCATCACCTTCCACTGTCCCCCGATACACTCTGCGGCACTCACCTTGGACCTCGACATGGACTGCCATATTCTGTTTGGTTACCAATGACACAGCAATCAGACTGTGGACTGAACTCTTCCTCTTCTGATGAATTTGTCCTTCCCTAATGGACTCTGGCTGGCCCTCCACGGGGCAACAATGTAAAGTGGGGTTTGCATGGCTCTGTACTGCTCCAGCTGCAACACTCCACTGAATGTGAATAAAACATTCAAATTCACACAGATGTGTCATGTCTGTGATCCTTCAAGTATGACAGTATGGATGAATGTAGGGTCACCGATTCCCCCTCACGTCAATTTTGCACATGTTGTGGGGCTTGGGTCACAGGGTGCAACATTGCCGATTGCGGTCTGGGTGGCGCAGACACTACAACGGAGACACACGCATTGGTTACTTCCTTGTCCAGGCCAGAACTGAACCACGCCAAGAGCCCCGGGCTCATTGTTCACACCCCTACGCTGGACTGGCATACGCCAGCCCAGCCCACTCCGCTTACGCTCACAGGGGCTGACGACACAGCTACATGTCCCAGGTGTTCCCTGTAGTGATCTGTTGTTCACTGGTCTAGTTGTCAGCATGCCACAGCCACTCCTTGAGGGCTGGTTTACACCCACACCACACCCATCCAGCACAGGCGTCACAGGACATGTGACCCTGCCAATAAAAGGGACCCACCACAGCAGATCCCCCACTGCCAGAGGTGACATGATGGCGTCCGCATCCACGGAACTCAATCATAAAGGGTCCGTGACTTGCGTTGCACTGAGTTAGTGGCACCCGATGGCCTGGGTCCGGCACGGGCCTACCGCCACTTGGCGATGACTTGCGTTGCACTGAGTTAGTGGCACCCAATGGCCTGCATCCGGCACGGGCCTACCGCAATGTGGCAATGACTTGCGTTGCACAGAGTTAGGCCCACCTGAAGAGCTGAGCGGGTGTGCAGCCTGCGATGATGCGTTGGCCTCGATACGGCAGCCAGCAAATCAGGACTCAATTTGATTTGTGAGCCCTGCTGGACCGCAGTGTACGCGCAGGCAGCAGTCAGCACACACATAACTCCGCGGTACATAGCACCGGCACGTGGAGGGCCCTCTTGGAGACACGCCGGTGGTGGCAGGTGAGCATTGAGGCCTGGGTGCGCAGGGGCAGGCAGTCATTGCTGGGCGGCGGACCGGTCTGGGGACCAGGGCTGGGGTGCAGCAGGCGCACAGGATTGTGCAGGCACCACCGGTCATGGCGGTGGCCTCATGGCTGGGTGGGGGGCGCCGCCCTGGCAGACATGACCCTGCATGCATTGACGAGATGTGCACGGGTTGGCTTGGGACATAGACACCTCATCTCCAGTGTGAATACGGCTGTTGAATGTGGTCGGGCATGTGTGTGTAGGCCTATGGTCACGATATGGCGGACATAGAGACACACGCAGTAGTTATTGTGGTATCCCGGAACTGGACCATGCCCAGGGCCCCGGGCTATTTGTTCACGACATATGCCAGACAAGGCCGCTCTGCTCAGGCTTACAGGGGGGACCACATGGCTACATGTCCAAGGTCTTCCACACTGCCTGGGGTAACCTGTTTGCGTCCACTGTCCACTACACTGCAAACACCAGCAGTAGATGTCCACATGGACATGTCTGTGCTCTGCATACTGCAGTCTGTCCAGCACATCTCCGCCACACTTGGCATTGTGTCCTTTCTTATTGCTGGGTCACTTGCCTCCTTCGCACAATCTTGGTTCCCACCTCTCCCCACATTCTGCAATTGTGTGGCAGAGGGGCTCTGCCTTTGTGGATGGTTTGTCTGCATGTCTGGCCCCTGTTACCACAGTTACTTGTGTTGTCGTGTCTGGTAGTTGGGCATGTTGGTTGGCATGTTGTATGTGATTATGTTATGTGTGCTCTCCCACAGTTGTGTGTTGTGTGATTGTGGAGTTGAGGTGTGTGGTGTGTTCAGTTAGTACTTACCAATGAGCAGTGCATTGCCATAGGTGCCATCCTGGAAGCGCTGGTTGATGATGGACTGTCAGAAGATGTATGTATCATGCACACTGCCTGTGAAGTTGGCGACGACATTGGTGAACTGTCCCCGGTGGTCCACTATTGCCTGCACATTGATGGAATGCATGTGCTTTCTGTAGCGGTAATTGTGTGCAGGATCGGCAGGGGGCACAAGTGGTACATGTGTACAGTCAATTGCCCCCGACACGTGCGGTAAGGCAGCTATGGCTTAATTCCCTTGCATGGTCTCCAGCTGTTCATGCACAGCGTGGGGGAAGTGAAGGTGCAGGGGTATCAAGATGATACAAACCGTGATGTTTACAGGTATGATGAATCCTGCATAATGATACCGTAACAGATGTTTGTGTGGTTGTAACCTTCCTTTTCTTTCCTGCGGAGGTTACGAGCACACAGACTTCTGTTACAGTATATTTGGACTGGATTCATCATACCTGTATGCATTCCGGTTTGTCCAAGTGCAATACACTGTACCAGATTACGTTTGTGACTATGAGGATGCTTGACCATTGTCACCATTTCTCCAACAGGTTTCTGACTACTGATTTCGGGATATGGAATGGTATTGGAGAGTTCCCGCAGCATTTGCAGTTTATTGGATCCACACGTTGCCCTGGTGAAGTTCCCCGTTGGGAATGGAACGTGTTGGCTGTGCTTTTCGTCTTGTTGTTTATGTATTTGTAATAAAGTTCTGTTTTTCCACTACCGTTGACTACTGGACTTCATGACCTGGGGGGAGGGTCCGGGGGTGGCTGCGGTGGGTGTTGTGGCCCTCTTGGTTCTCCAGGCTGCATGATCATTGTCTCCATGGCATCTGTTGGTCTTCAAATGTGGCTCTGGGCTGGGCTCCCTTTCATACTGCAGGTTGTCATCCTGCTTAACACCAGTAAAAGGCAGGTGTTGAATCCCTGCTGCTAACGCGCCTTATCGCCTGTTTTCAAATCGCATCGCAGATGTGGCTGGTCGTTGAGAATATCACGAAGTGGTGTTTTTGTGTGTTTTTGCACAGGAACTCCTACTCTGCATATCATTAGTGTTAGTTGTCTCTCTCATCCGTGGCGATGTGTTTTGCGCCAGCTATCGCTGGGAAACTGGCGATATCGGCAGTTTGCACCAGCTTGAGAATAGGGCGATAAGTCTATCGCCACTTTTGCGGCGCTAAAGTGCCGGTAAGTCGGCGATAAGTCCTTGAGAATATGCCCCTGAGTGGGCACAAGCAGACAAAAAAGGAAAAACGAGATACAACTGCAGGGCACAGGCGCAAAATACACTGAGGGGCACAATAAGACAAAAGGAGCGAAATACCAACTGCGGGACACAAGGCACCGTGACCAGGCAGCAGGCAGGCACAGAGCGGCCTCGAACCCTACTAGGAGGAGGGTGTCAGAAGGTCCAATGGCAGAGCAGAGCACAGCGGAGCTGCTGGGGAGAGAGCTGACCTCAGACCAGAGGTCAGAGGTTTTGCTCGCGCTCCCCCGCAGCAGCCGCCATTAAGTAGGGAAGGGGGGAGGTACGTGCAGCTGGGAGGCGGGGACGGTCAGGGGGAGGTGTTGCATGGCAGAGGCGGCGGCGGGAAACGGTGACCAAAGGAGAATTGGGTGAAGGGCACAAGGAAAAGCGAACAGCTGAGGGAAAAGTTTCAGGAGGTGATAGAGAAAACACTGAGTGGGCACAAGCAGACAAAAAAGGAAAAACGAGATACAACTGCGGGGCACAGGTGCAAAACACACTGAGAGGCACAAGAAGACAAAAGGAGCAAAATGCCAACTGCGGGAAACAAGGCACCGTGACCGGGCAGCAGGCAGGCACAGAGCGGCCTCGAACCCTACCAGGAGGAGGGTGTGAGAAGGTCCGACGGTGGAGCAGAGCACAGCGGAGCTGCTGGGAGAGAGCTGGCCTCAGACCAGAGTTTCTGCACCTCTCTTGCATCTTTCTGCACCCCTTGTGCCTCTTTCTGCACCCCTCTTCCCTCTTCCTGCACTCCTCTTGCCTTTTTCTGCACCTCTGTTCCTTCTTTCTGCACTTCTTTAGTTTCTTTCTGCACCTCTCTTGCTTTTTTCTGTACCCCTCTTGCTTATTTCTGCACCCCTTGTGCCTCTTTTACACCCCTCTTCCCTCTTTCTTCACACCTCTTGCCTCTTTCTGCACCTCTGTTCCTTCTTTCTGCACTTCTTTTGTTTCTTTCTGCACCTCTCTTGTTTCTTTCTGTATCCCTGTTGCCTCTTTCTCCATCCCTCTTCCCCCTATCTGCATCTCTGTTGCTCCTTTATGCACTTCTCTTGCTTCTTTCTTTAGCTCTCCTGCTTCTTTCTGTACCCCTCGTGCTTCTTTCTGCACCCCTCTTCCTTCTTTCTGCACTCCTCTTGCCCCTTTGTGAACCTCTGTTGATTCTTTCTGCACTTCTTTTGTTTCTTTCTGCACCCCTCTTGCATCTTTCTGCACCTCTGTTCCTTCTTTCTGCACTTTTTTTGTTTCTTTCTGCAGCTCTCTTGCTTCTTTCTGTACCCCCTTGCCTCTTTCTCCACCACCGTTCACACATTCTTCACCCCTGTTGCCTCTTTCTGCACCTCTGTTCCTTCTTTATGCACTTCTTTTGTTTCTTTCTGAACCTCTCGCTTCTTTCTGCACCCCTTTTGCCTCTTTCTGCAATCCTCTTGCCTCTTTGTGCACCTCTGTTGATTCTTTCTGCACTTCTTTTGTTTCTTTCTGCACCCCCTTGCCTCTTTCTCCACCACCCTTCACACATTCTTCACCCTTGTTGCCTCTTTCTACACCTCTGTTCCTTCTTTCTGCAATTCTTTTGTTTCTTTCTGCACATCTCTTGCTTCTTTCTGCACCCCTCGTGCCTCTTTCTGCACCCCTCTTCGCTCTTTTTGTACCGCTCTTGCCTCTTTCTGCACCTCTGTTGCTTCTTTCTGCACTACTCTTGCTTCTTTCTGCACCTCTCTTGCTTTTTTCTGCACCACTCGTGCTTCTTTCTGCACCCCTCTTCCCTCTTTCTACACGCCTTTTGCCTCTTTCTGCAACCCTTTTCCTTCTTTCTGCTCTTCTTTTGTTTCTTTCTGCACCTCTCTTGCTTCTTTCTGCACCCCTCTCGCCACTTTCTCTACCCCTGTTCCCCCTTTTTGCATCTCTCTTGCTTCTTTCTGTACTTCTCTTGCCTCTTTCTCTACCCCTCATCCCTCTTTCTGTACCTCTGTTCCTTCTTTTTGCAACCCTTCTGCCTCTTTCTGCACCCCTCTTTCTGCTCCCCTCTTGCCTCTTTCTGCACCTCTGTTACTTCTTTCTGCACTTCTTTTGTTTCTTTCTGCAACTCTCTTGCTTCTTTCTGTATCCTCTTGCCTCTTTCTCCACCCCACTTCCCCCTTTCTGCATCTCTGTTGCTTCTTTCTGCACTTCTCTTGCCTCTGTCTGCACCTCTGTCCACTCCTTTCTATCTGCATCCCTCTTCCCTCTTTCTGCTCCCCTCTTGTCTCTTTCTGCACCTCTGTTGCTTCTTTCTCCACTTCTTTTGTTTTTTTCTGCACTTCTCTTTCATTTTTTTGCACCCCTCGTGCCTCTTTCTGCAACCCTCTTACCTATTTCTGCACTCCACTTGCCTCTTTCTGCAGCTCTGTTCCTTCTTTCTGCACTTCTTTAGTTTCTTTCTGCACCTCTCTTGCTTCTTTCTGCACCCCTCTTGCTTCTTTCTGTACCCCTTGTACCTCTTTCACACCCCTCTTCCCTCTTTCTGCACCCCTCTTGCCTCTTTCTGCACCTCTGTTCCTTCCTCCTGCACTTCTTTTGTTTCTTTCTGCACCTTTCTTGTTCTTTCTCTATCCCTCTTGCCTCTTTCTCCAACCCTCTTCCCCCTTTTTGCATTTATGTTGTTTCTTTATGCACTTCTCTTGCTTCTTTCTGCACCCCTTGGGTCTCTTTCTGAACCCCTCTTTCCTCTTTCTGCACTCCTCTTGCCTCTTTCTGCACCACTGTTGCTTCTTTCTGCACTTCTTTTGTTTCTTTCTGCACCCCTTTTGTATCTTTCTGCACCTCTGTTCCTTCTTTCTGCACTTCTTCTGTTTCTTTATGCAGCTCTTTTGCTTCTTTCTACACCCCTTTTGCCTCTTTCTGCACCGCTCTTGACTCTTTCTGCACCTCTGTTCCTTCTTTCTGCACTTCTTTTGTTTCTTTCTGCACCCCTTTTGCATCTTTCTGCACCTCTGTTCCTTCTTTCTGCACTTCTTTTGTTTCTTTCTGCAGCTCTCTTGCTTCTTTCTGCACCCCCTTGCCTCTTTCTGCACCCCTCTTCCCACTTTTTGCACCCCTCTTGCCTCTTTCTGCACCTCTGTTGCTTCTTTTTGCACTACTCTTGCTTCTTTCTGCACATCTCTTGCTTTTTTCTGCACCACTTGTTCTTCTTTCTGCACCCCTCTTCCCTCTTTCTGCACCCCTCTTGCTTCTTTCTGCACCCGTGTTCCTTCTATCTGCTCTTCTTTTGTTTGTTTCTGCACCTCTCTTGTTTCTTTCTGCACCCCTCTCGCCACTTACTCCACCCCTGTTCCCCCTTTTGCATCTCTGTTGCTTCTTTCTGAACTTCTCTTGCCTCTTTCTCCACCCCTCATTCCTCTTTCTGCACCTCTGTTGCTTCTTTCTGCACTTCTCTTGCTTCTTTCTGCACCTCTGTCCCTTCTTTCTGCAACCCTTGTGCCTCTTTCTGCACGCCTCTTCCCTCTTTCTGCTCCCCTCTTGCCTGTTTCTGCACCTCTGTTCCTTCTTTCTGCACTTCTTGTGTTTCTTTCTGCAACTCTCTTGCTTCTTTCTGTATCCTCTTGCCTCTTTCTCCACCCCACTACCCCCTTTATTCATCTCTGTTGCTTCTTTATGCACTTCTCTTGCTTCTTTCTGTACCTCTCTTGCTTCTTTCTGCACCCCTCGTGCCTCTTTCTGCACCCCTCTTCCCTCTTTTTGCACCCCTCTTGCCTCTTTCTGCACCTTTGTTGCTTCTTTCTGCACTACTGTTGCTTCTTTCTGCACCACTTGTGCTTCTTTCTTTACCCCTCTTCCCTCTTTCTGCACCCCTCTTGCCTCTTTCTGCACCCCTGTTCCTTCTTTCTGCTCTTCTTTTGTTTCTTTCTGCACCTCTCTTGATTCTTTCTGCACCCTTCTCCCCACTTTCTCTACCCCCTTTTTGCATCTCTGTTGCTTCTTTCTGCACTTCTCTTGCCTCTTTCTACACCCCTCATTCTTCTTTCTGCACCTCTGGTGCTACTTTCTGCACTCTTCTTGCTTCTTTCTGCGCCTCTGTTCCTTCTTTCTGCAACCCTTGTGCCTCTTTCTGCTCCCCTCTTGCCTCTTTCTACACCTCTGTTCCTTCTTTCTGTACTTCTTTTGTTTCTTTCTGCAACTCTCTTGCTTCTTTCTGTATCCTTTTGCCTCTTTCTCCACCCCACTTCCCCCTTTCTGCCTCTCTGTTGCTTCTTTCTGTACTTCTTGTGCCTCTTTCTGCACCTCTGTCCCTTCTTTCTGCAACCCTTGTGCCTCTTTCTGCACCCCTCTTCCCTCTTTCTGCTCCCCTCTTGTCTCTTTCTGCACCTCTGTTGCTTCTTTCTGTGCTTCTTTTGTTTCTTTCTGCTCCCCTCTTGCCTCTTTCTGCACCTCTGTTCCTTCTTTCTGCACTTCTTTTGTTTCTTTCTGCAACTCTCTTGCTTCTTTCTGTATCCTCTTGCCTCTTTCTCCACCTGTTAGATTTGAAAATCCCATTCCTGCTATGCACTCGTATCATGCTACATTAGGTTAGCAGTATGTGGCTAAATAGATGCCATTTGTATTCACGTTATGCAACCCACTGAGTTATCCCCGCAACGTGCAAGCTCTTGTTAGCAAGTGTGACTCCATTTTGTATTTCGTAATCCCTATTAGTCTGTGTCTGAACTAGGCCTCATTATTCGTACTGCTTGCCTCAGCAGAATGGTGTATTTACTTATTATTTTTTCTTTCCTGTTCAAGGCTGTTTTCCGACTTACTAATGAATAGGCCAATCTGCCCACGCATACCTATCCAAGTGTGTAGTTTTGCTCCCACGTTGGGAGATGCTGAGACTCAGCGCGGTGACCTCGAATCACAGATAGCATGTACCCATCTGGCAGGTGGTAGCCCATCCTCCTGTGCCTTCTTTGTTCATGTTCAGCTCAGGCTGGTAACCTTCCACCGTGGGCGTGGTTGGAGGCTTCTTGGGAAGAATGATTACTCACTGCAGACTGTTGGGGGTTCAGTCCCTTGGCAGACATCTTAGGGTGCAGGTCAGATTGGACTCCTCTGCAGAGTATTACTAATAAAGGTATGTTTGTATTCTCTACTGTCTGACCGACTATTCATTTCTTGGGAAGCCCTAGCAGGTGGTTGTAAGTAACCCGGTGGCCCCTAAGGGCCACTTCCTTCCGTTGGCGCCTGAACAGGGACCCCGCAAGGTGATCCAGCTCACCCGTAAACGGGTTGCAGGGTTGGGGTTGCGTCTGGTCGGTCGGGCGGATCGGGGTACCCCACACGATCGAGCTTGGTTCTCGCAGCTGCCCCGCCCATCTGATTGGGCGCTTCCTTGTCTAGTGGTCACCGGCTGGGGTCCTGAGAAGGTGAAACCTTGGAGTTGACCATTTGGTCCAAAGAGTCAGCAGTGGAGAATAACTTGACTCGACCTGTGCGCACCAGGTGAGTGATTTGATTTTTGGAAAAATTGTGCCATTGTTGAACGGCACGAACCTACGGGCTGTGTCATGGTACAGTCTCCGGACTGTCTTGGTACGGTCTTTGGGGTGTCTTGTCTTGAACTTGGTGGGTCCTGGCACCCTTGGAAAAGGCACAGAGTTCTTGTGAGCAGTTTACCAGACCAACTGGAAATTTGGCCCGTGCTTGAAAAGGTCTGGGACTGTTTGCGAACAATCTGCCAAGCCAACTGGTAATCTGGTCAATACTTGAAAAGGTCTGGGGCACGAGCCTGTCTTCTTGAACTTGGTACAGTCTCCGGTCTGTAGGGTGTGGTCTTTGGACCATTTGGTTTGGTTTCTGAATAATTTTTGTTGCTTATCTTTTCTTTATATTACTGTTTCTGGTGTTATACTTGTCCGTTAGGGACAGTGCATGTGTCTTATATTAAGATGCCTTGCTTAAGTAAACTGGGGTGTTTTGGATGTTGGTGTTGTTCTACTGAGCTCGATTGGATGAAAGCCAGCCAGCACCTCCGGAGGGTACCTCAAATTTTGATGTATATGTCAAGTACGGTATTGGCCCTATTATGTTTAGCACATTGTGGAATAAATATACGAAGGAACATACTGAGTTACAGTGGCCACTTACTAGCTCATTTGATGAGCAAAAATTGAATTTCCTTCGGGACAAATTGTTCGCCAAAAAGAGCAGGCAGTCGATGTTTGATTCTCTCAGAGTATGGCAGAAGGAAGCAAAGCAGCGGCATATGAGAGCAGAGAAAGAGGCCTGGAAGAGGCAGACACAAACAATAACGCAGAAAGCAGTGGCCTATGAAAGGGCAAAGATAGAGAAAGGCATAGAATGTGCTGATAGAAAATTTCAATTACAGACAGATAAATGTTATGTCAATAGAGAGGAAGGTGATGTTTTCGTTAAAGAGCTATTGGATTCTCACCTTCTCCACCTTATGCTACTGAGCGGATATACCCAAGGGTTCCCACATCTCAGTCCCCGGCTTCTGGTGCCACGCTTCCTAGTATTCCGGCCTCTTGTCAAACTGCTTCGGCCCCAGCCCCGCCTGCTCCTTCCCTGCTCACACTAGGGATGGGGGTGGGATCCGTTAGCTCTCCTGTTCCGTCTACTGGCTCTGTATCCATTGCTACACCCCCTTTCACTCCTACGACAGTGTCTCCTTTCATGATGATACCTGTCTCCTCATCTGCTCTTTCTCCCTCAAGTATGACACCCCTAGTACTGCCGAATGGCGAGACCCCCGTACGAGGAATACATGAAGGGAACTGGGCGGCAGCACAAGACCGTATGGACAAAGTGTTGGTGCGTTCTGCTGTGGGTGATGAGGAGAAGCAAATGGTGGCGAATTAGGCGGCTCAGTGGGCTCGGAACCCGAACTACAGTGTGGAAGATGTGTGGAGTGTGATGAGAGATTATGAGCCCTTCATACAGCAACATGCCCTTAAGCACATGTCGGCCATGCTAATAGGACTGTGGGAGCAGTGTTTTCAAGGTGTTGCACCGCAGATCATCTATGACATACGGGACAGGGTATATGCTGCAGATATGGCTCCTAATGAGGTTTTTAGCAATGTAACGACATTAGTGGGTTATCGGGGCAGATTGCACCAAAAGGTTCAGAAGATGGTGACCCAGTACCCCATGAGAGAGGTCCATCCCATTTATCATCCTGAAATACCAGAACTGCGCGACTCCACAAATGCTGTAATTCTGCCGCAAGTCGATGCTCGGTTCCAGGAGCAGTGGATCTACACTCCTTGGAAGAGGAGTGAAGTAATATCCCTTAAAAGTCAGTTGCCAGACCCTCGGAAAAACCCGACTGCGTATTATAAAGAGTTGACAGAGGCGGCCTCCTCCACGGTGATGACATTAGCAGATATTGAGTTGTTCTTTGGCTTGTTGGTACCGGTGGATATTTGGAGGCAAGTGCATACACAGGATCATGTGGTGGAATTGGGGGGAACATGGGAACAGATCAGGGCGTGGGATAAGGAACCCAAGCCCGGTGACAAGCCGAGGGCGGAGATATTGGCTTTACCGGCCCGCATTATCACCTATATGCATTCCCTTATCCCGCCGAGACGGGTGGATTGGGACAAGTTGACTGCATGTACCCCTTGGGCTCAATCAATGTGCATATTGCAAGCAGGAGGGGCGTTGGCGGAATGAGTGCCCAGAGTTGTCGCAGAGAGGTGAGGCCCCGAGAGGTGGGGGGTTTGGAGGACGTGGACGGGGAGGAGGAGGTCGAGGGGACATGCGATCAGAGAACACATCATCCAATAGACAGAGCGGGAACTACTTCGACGACCCCCGAGGGGGACAATACTATCATGACGACTATGACATGGACGAAGTAACAGGGATGTCTCACAGCTAGGACAGTCAGGGACAGGGTAAGGGACCAGTTCCGGTGCCTGTAGATCAGTGTGGACCCTATGTCACCGCAGATTTGCATGGTACGACCGAGAAATTCTTAATTGACACAGGGGCTATGAATAGCTCTGTTTCCCGTTCACTGGTCCCGGGGACAGCTCTGTCTGGCCAAAATAATGTTTCAGTGGGTTTCTCAGGCGTGCCGGTTGTCAGCCCCATTTCCAAACCTCTTGCTTTGACTATTGGCCCTTTCACGGTTGATTCACCATTTCTATTAACGTCAAATTGTGGGGGAAATTTGTTAGGGTTGGATTTGTTGAAAAGATTGCATGCGACAATATTTTGTTCCCCAGACGGTGTTTTCATGACTATTGGACCACATGTGGCCCGTGCCAAACAATGCTTAGCAAAAGATGCCCCCCTCCCCGCTGAGCTTCAGGATGTGCCACGTACACTGTGGGCTACAGGAGACACGGATGTGGGGTTACTCCAGATCCCACCAGTCTCTATACAGATCAAAGACAATGCTAAATTGCTGCGTATTCCCCAGTACAAGATATCCCAGGCAGGAGAAAAGGCCTTATTGAAAATAATACAGGATTTGATTAAGTCTGGTGTGGTTGAAGAGACAGCAGCGAATGTGTGTAACAGCCCTATTCTTCCTATTCTTAAAAAGGCACCCTTGGATTCTTCTGATGCTTACCCTGATGTTTACCGCTTCGTAATTGACCTTAGAGAGGTGAACAAGATAGTGGTCCCCCAGTATCCTGTAGTCCCAGACATTACCGCGATTTTGACAATGATTCCCCCGTCTGCCAAATTCTTTTCAGTCATCGATTTGAAGAATGCTTTCTTCAGCATTCCGATCCATACAGATAGCAGACATCTGTTTGGATTTGCAGTAGCCGGAAGGAGCTTTAGATTCTGCCGTGCTCCACAAGGCTATACAGAAAGTCCGAGTATCTTTAGTCAAACTTTGAAAGCTCAATTGGATTCTTTGGACCTTCCCCCTGGTAATGTGCTGTTGCAGTACGTTGACGACCTCCTGGTGGCTTCGGACACTGAAGATGGTTGTAAAGAGGCCACAGTTAAATTGTTGTTACATTTGGCACGCCATGGACACAAGGTGTCACTTTCGAAATTCCAATATTGTCGACAGGAGGTCACCTATTTAGGTCACCTACTGTCGAAGGAGGGTCGCAGACTAACACCTGAACGCATAGCTGCTATTACTAATATGCCTGTTCCTAAGACCCAGTGCGAGGTATGTGCGTTCATAGGTATAACTTCGTATTGTCGGCATTGGATCCCTAACTATTCCTTACTAAAGAAACCCCTCCTTTCTCTGACCACTAAAGACGTGCATGAACCTTTGCCTTGGACATCTGCATGCCAGCAAGCTTTTGGGCAATTAAAAGTTGCGCTTTGCTCTGCTCCTGGGATTACCAGAAGCCTTTTGTGCTTTATGTAATGAGGCGGACGGTTGCGCGCTTTCTGTTCTAACACAGGGTTTTGGTGGTAAGCAGAGACCCTGCGCGTATTTCTCTGCTATTCTTGATAACGTCGCCAGAGCTCTCCCGAGCTGGCTGAGGGCTGCCGCGTCGGTGGCAGTTTCAATCAGACAATCAGCAGGGCTCGTCCTTGATACTGCTCTCACATCAATGGTATACCATGCTGTGGACACGCTTTTGAACAAGACAAAGACGCAGTACCTTACTAGTGTGCGTCTCACTGGATATGAGTTGACATTATTAGCTCCGCACATTACCATTAAAAGATGTGCTACTCTGAACCCAGCCACGTTACTACCCCTCCCTTCAGAAGAAAAGGACAATGATGTTCATGATTGTTTATTTTGGACTGAGGAAGAAATAAAGGGACGGGTAGACCTGACTGATGTTCCCTTATCTGACCCCCAAGGGGAACTATATGTTGATGGCTCTTGTTTCAAACTACCAGATGGCACTACCACTGCAGCTTATGCAATCACAATGTTACATACTGTAGTTGAGACATCCCGTATCCCATGTCAATTGGCCCAGGCTGCAGAGTTAGTTGCCCTCCTTAGTGCTTGTGAGTTGAGTGAGGGACTGACTGTCAATGTCTACACCGACAGCCAGTATGCCTTTGGGGTGGCCCATAATTTTTGGCACCTCTGGGCGGAGAGAGGGTTCTTGACCTCGCATGGGTTGCGAATCCAGCATGGTCCATTGATACATAGACTGTTGACAGCACTGACACTTCCTGATAAATTGGAAATAATAAAATGTAGCGCTCACAAAGCAGTAACAGACGATATTGGAAGGGGCAATGCTTTTGCAGATCAGACAGCTAAGGAGACAGCTAGATCAAAGATGAAAAAGATGCTCATGGCAGGTCCCGCTAGCTGGGTTCCAGACAATGGAATGTTCGAGGACACATTAGACAATGTCAGGAAATACAGAGTGAGGCAACAGTAGATGAACTGGCAGAATGGGAGGAGAGGATAGGGTGTTTGGACAAAGATGGGTGTTGGACTGACTTGTCTGGGAAGCAGAGATGGTTGCTGCCCAATACATACGTGCTCCCTGTTGTTACCATGGCCCACGGCCCAGCACACATTAGTGCCAAAGGAATATGTAAGCTACTGGACCCAGTATGGCGAAATGATAATATCCCTAAGGTAGCCACACACTTGGTGAAACACTGCATCATTTGTCTGAAACATATTCCTGGGAAAGGTACTCCTACACCCGCAGGAAATTTTGCACCGCCTTCCTTCCCTTTCGAGGTTCTCCAGATGGATTTCATCAAAATGGAATGAGTTAACAACTTGAAGTAAGTGCTAGTCGTGATTTGCGCATTCAGTAAATGGATTGAGGCTTATCCCACTAAGGAGAATACGGCTATGGCGACGGTGAAGGCACTCTTAAAAGAGTTCTTCCCGCGCTATGGATTGCCACGTGTGATCTGGAGTGACAACGGAAGTCATTTCAATTCAAAGGTCATTGAATTGGTGTGTAAAGGCTTGCATATTAGACAGAAGTTTCATGCAGCGAACCAGCCCCAGTCAGCAGGCCTGGTTGAGAAGTACAATGGTACTCTCAAATTGAAGTTAGCGAAGATTCAAGAAAACACAGGATTGCGATGGCCCGATGCTCTACCTTTGGCTTTGTTGTCTACCAGAGCGACAGCGCATTCTAGAACAGGTTTGTCCCCGTATGAGGTGGTCTTTGGGCGCCCCGCCAATGTCTGGGGCGTCCCAAGACCCAAGTGCTTTTCTGAGATGGAGTACCCCCTACTTGTGGACTATTTGTATGAGTTGACTAAAGATCTTTGTTCTGTCCACCAACAGATTCATGCCACGCTGCAACCAGTACCAGAGGGGCCCGGGCATCAGCTACAACCCGGGAACTATGTCATGGTGAAAAATTTTCAACGGAAGAACTGCCTGGAGCTGAGGTGGAAAGGGGCCCTCATTGTCCTGCTCGCCACCCGCACTGCAGTGAAGCTTGAAGGCAGGAAGCACTGGGTGCATGCATCCCATGTCAAACGGGTGCCTCTACCACTTCCGTATGATCAGTGGGTGTTAGACCTGGCATTTCTTGGCGTGATTACCCCTGAATGTTTGCCTCTACCTCTTCTATTTTTGATGCTGTGATGGATTTCGTTTTACTGGCTTAGATGCTTTGGGCACTTTTCCACTGCTGATCAGTGTCAAAGTGCAAGTGCTCCCTGTATAAAGTGCAATGGTAATTGATTGGCCATAATTGGTATATTTGTCTTACTAATAAAGTCCCTAGTAAAATGCACTATGTGTGCCAGGGCTGGTAATGCAAATGCTACTAGTGGGCCTGCAGCACTAATTGTGCCACCCACACAAGTAGCCTTAAAGAGAGATCTCAGGCCTGCCACTGCAGTGCCTGCGCGCAGTTTGCTAAACTGCCATGTTGTCCTGACAAGTGCACCCACTTGCCAGGCCTTACCCTTCCCTTTTTATGCACATCAAACACCCCTAGGGTAGGCCCAAGGTACACCCCTGAGCAGGGTGCAGTGTATGTGAAAGGTAGGACAGGTGTGTACCATGTCCTGACAGTGAAATACTCTCCATTTCGTTTTTCACTGTTGAAAGGCCATCTTGCCCATAGGACAGAATGGGGAGGCTGTGTAATATGTTTCCAGCCTATCTTCCCATAGGCTTAAGATGGAGGGGTGAAGTTTAGTGTGCCTGAACTCACAATTTAATAATACATCTTTTTGTGAAGGTGGTTTTTGCATTGTGTGTTTAGAAACCACACTTTTAGAAGTGGCTTGTTTTTTTGTGTTCTAACAATTCTATGTGCCTCTGCCTGGTTGTGGATTGACTGTCTGGATTTGAAAGTGATAGGATCTGGGGAATATCTTGACCCAGGGGAGGAGGTGAGACAGCAACAGGCTGACCTGCATATGGAGTGTAGGGGGGAGGAGTAGCCCCTGGAGGTGAAGAGGCCTGGGCTGCCGCCATAAAACAATGGCTCCATCTCCTGCTGAGTGTTTGAGGATCCAGACCCCCACTATCAAAGGGAGACACCCAGAACTGGTTTGGACAGGGGTCAGTGCCCCCTGAACACAAAGACTTCAAAGACATTTAGGGGTATAACTATGAGAGCTGAAACCCCTGAACTTAGGACTGTCCAAGACTGAAAAGGACTGATCAAGATTGTAAAGGATTGAAACTACTTCATGGTCAAGAGGAACCTCTGCCAAGGAAGAAGCAGCTGAAGAGACTGAAGGAAAGGACTGACCCTTGCTGTGTGTTATGGGGCTGGCCTGCAGTTTGCTGATTTAACCAAGGAGAGGCGAAGGGACTTTGCTGTGTGCTGTGTCCCCCTGCTTGAAAGGACTTAGCTGTGTGCTGTGTCCTGAAGTAACTTGTCCCCAAGGGCCCGAGGAGAGCTGGCTCCCTGTTGTGGAAACTCAGGAACACAAATATTTCCAGAAGAGTGTCTCAGCGACGCTGTGTGCATGTGCTTCGTGCAGCTTGAGACCTTCGTGAGGATTGCCCTGTGATCGTGGGCCCCCGGAATCCAAGTGAGTCTCAGCGACGCTGTGTGCGTGTGCTTCGTGCAGCCTGAGACCTTCGTGAGGATTGTCCTGTGACCGTGTACACCCGAAGCTCAAGTGAGTCTCAGCGACGCTGTGTGCGTGTGCTTCGTGCAGCCTGAGACCTTAGTGAGGATTGCCCTGTGATCGTGTACACCCGAAGCTTAAGTGAGTCTCAGCGACGCTGTGTGCGTGTGCCCTGTTGCAGCCTGAGACCTTCATCATTGCCATCGGCTCAGACTGGCATCCCCAGAGGAGCGGTGCCACCGGCCCGAGCCTGCCTGTGCCAAGGAGAGACCTCAAACCATCACGTCGGGGGTCCGTGTTCCAGTGCCCGAGATCAACGAAGTCGCCACGTAAGTCCAAGCCGCGAGGAGTGGAGAGCGAGATCGCATCCCCCAGGTAACGCTCAGCGAGCGTGCGTGTGTCGCCGCCTGGGGCGGGGTGCGGTCTCGGAGAGAAACGCTCTCAGCCTTTCCCATCCTTGCAGCGCGAGCCCCGCTCAAGTTAGAATCGCGGCCCGTACTTGCCGAGGAGTGGCAGTACCGGGGCCGGAGGGTGGAGCTGCACTTTGTCTACACCAGACTAGTGTTGGGGGCATATTTTGGCAGTAGCTGACCACGAGTCAGTACGAGTGGCATAGAGTCCGTCCAGAGCACCGTGAACGGTGCTGGAGTACATTATTGTTGCATTATTTTTGCATTACGAACTGCCTGATTGTTGCATTACGCATTGCATTATTTTTGCATTACGAACTGCCTGATTGTTGCATTACGCATTGCATTATTTTTGCATTACGAACTGCCTGATTGTTGCATTCCGCATTGCATTATTTTTGCATTACGAACTGCCTGCTTGTTGCATTACGCATTGCATTATTTTTGCATTACGAATTGCCTGATTGTTGCATTTTGCATTGCATTATTTTTGCATTACGAACTGCCTAATTGTTGCATTACGCATCGCATTATTTTGGCATAACGAACTGCATTATTTTTACATTACGAAGTGCTTGATTCTTGCATTACGAACTGCATAGCATTGCATTAGGACTGCATTTGGATCATTGAGAATTGCTCATTAATACTGCAAGAACCTACAAGGGCTTGCTGGCCTAATAACCGGCCAGGTGAAATATTACAAATATGCATATGTTGGATTTTTATCGTGTGGTCTCATCGTATATCTTTTTATATAAACTTATACTTGTTTTTTTATGAAACTCGTGTGGACTCCATTTGTGGTGTCATCATTGGGTTACTGAGAGCGGGATTGCAAATACTTTACACATTGCCTTGGAGATAAGCCTGGCTGCTCATGCCAAGCTACAGAGGGGGTTGAGCAGGGGCTATCTGAGAAGGTGTCCTTCCTTTCCCTGACTTAGAAGCAAGGGGCCCTATTTGGACTAAGGTACCTACCTCAGCCAACTGGGGACCCCCAATTCTAACCTTGGGTAGCAACGGGTGGGGATTTGAACCCTCCCCGTTCTAACAGTGGGCTCTCGAAGGAATTGCTGACCAGGAAGGGGATCGCATGCCCCGTTTCGTTCCTTTCTCTGATGCCCGATTGAGGTGGGTGCAGACAGACGAGGAGAGCGACAAGGCCTTACTTGAAGCGGTCCCCCCAGAGATAAGGGCCACCCCGGATGCTCCTGCTTCTGGTGCACAGTCACCTGAGTCTCAATGCCCTGCTGAGCCTGAATTTCTTCCCCTTTTTGTTGATGAAGAAGTGCCTGGGGTGGCCAGGTACAACCTGCGGCCCCGACGGAAGGACAGTGTGCCAGTAGCACAGTCCAGGAGTTAGGGAAGGACTCGAGCTTAGGGCGTAGGTGCTGTGCCTAAGGTGCCTACTTTAGATTTGAGTGAGCTACACTGGTGCACTGCCCTGGACACTGGACAGGATTAGCTGAGGGTGTCTTCCAAGGAGGGAGAGTGCCCTATCCTGAAAGAAGAGAATTTGTTTTCCAGCAAGGGCTGCGATCGCGCAGCTCCCCCGTGGGAGTGCTTCATAGCACCATTGTTGATGAACAATAGGAGTCTACCAGTGAGGCTCCGAAGGACACTGGGTGATTTGTACCCCTCTGGTTGGCTGTATTTTCTTTGTGGCTCCAGTCTGTGATATTTTTTCTCTGTGACGCATATAAGTTGCTTTTGAAGTCTTGAAAATGTATCCTTTTGGTCGTCCTACCCATGATGAGGAGCAGCCCTTTGCGGCTCCGTGTCCCACTTCAGATGGGCCCGTTTGGTCTTCTTGGTCCACTAAGAGTAAAATAGTGTTTGTCGCAATAATTTTGCTTTCCTTGATAGTTGTATTTGGGGTGCTGTTCTTCATGGAAGAGAAATACCCTGTGCACGCTTGGATAGGTACTACGCCAGCCCCTCCTGAACATATTCTTGGTACTTTAGCGCCTCATAAAGAAGAGCACCGGAAGTCCTATACGGACAATGTTTTTATTCAGATGTTGCACCAAACGCATGCTGCCTATAATACGACAAAATGTTGGGTGTGTGGTTTTCTGCCTTCTACTACACATCGAAGTGAGAACTTGTTGCCTATGCCCTTATCCTATGTTAATAGTTGTGAGGGGTGGTTTACCTTACTTAGTATGATCCGCTCGTTTTCTCAGGTTGACTCCTTGGAACAAAGAGACACCCGTTTTCGTTCCCTGACAATGAATGTGTACTCCCAACATAGGGCCCCACCTGGTGTTTCCCCCGGGAATGGGCGGTTTGATCGAGTGTTCTTGAATGCTTGCCTCAGAGCAGCAGATCGAGGTAGAAATGCAAACAGAACAGAGATGGACAGGGATGGGTTCGAGCAGTTCAATGTATCAGAATATTATCAATCCTTCCAAGCCCGCATAGTCACCGAAGATAAGCTCATACCCCTGGCAGTGGTAGATGTACTGACTCCTTTTTGCGTTCAAGGGACAGGAGACTTAGAGGTGGGAGACAGTAGATGCAACACCATTTCTATATTGAGGACGCCCAAAAGTCCGCCCTTGATCCCGCCACCTAATGTTTATTTTGTTTGTGGTGCTCGTGGTTATGTGTGGCTCCCTGAGGGATGGTCCGGGCGGTGTTACCTTTCCTACCTCCTTCCCCCAGTTTATATTGCCCCTCCCAACTACCACAAAACTCATCGCCTACAGCGTAGGGGTGTCCTAGCCTCCTGGTTTAAGAGGATGATTAGTACAGATGACATAGACCAAACTGACACTACCTTGCAGCAGTTTACTGACGCAATGAAAGGCATTCTACCCTTCTGGGGCCCTTGGCCAATAGCCTCAATATTAGACGACTCAACCAGGTGGTAGAGGGGGTTATCAATATGACGGCAGGAATACTGACCAACATTACAGTAGAGCTTCAGGCTACAAGACTTGTTGCTCTTCAAAACCGGATGGTTTTAGACGTCATTCTCGCAGATAGGGGTGGAGCTTGTCACATCATCGGTAGCAGTTGCTGAGTTTACATCCCTGACCACGCCCCCACTGTATATTCTGCTATACAGAAGCTCCACAAGCTTGCATCTGACATTCACCAAGATAATGGGTCGTGGTCTTTGACAGGCTGGTTCTGGGGTCTGCTGACATCATGGGGTTGGAAGATACTACTTGCCCTCATAGCTATCGCAGGTGTCATCTTCACGTTTTGCCTCTGTATTATTTGCTTTCCTGTGTTGCACCTATTGTGTGAGCAAGCTCACCCCTACCCCTAAATTGCCAGGACAGGATACTAAGGTAACCACTATGATGATGCAGGATATCCAGGATATCATGTGATCGAGGAAGGTATTTTTGAGTATTAAGCAGATGTTGATTCTCATGTGCCGTTTTATTCTTTCTTGTAATGTGAAGTGAGCATGCATTCTCTTCCTTCCACTTAGAATTGTAAAGACCCTACCAGATAGCCTAATAAAGCATTTAGCCACCACTGCTAAAAGGAGGGTCTGTTAGATTTGAAAATCCCATTCCTGCTATGCACTCGTATCATGCTACATTAGGTTAGCAGTGTGTGGCTAAATAGATGCCATTTGTATTCACGTTATGCAACCCACTGAGTTATCCCCGCAACGTGCAAGCTCTAATTAACAAGTGTGACTCCATTTTGTATTTTGTAATCCCTATTAGGCTGTGTCTGAACTAGGCCTCATTATTCATACTGCTTGCCTCAGCAGAATGCTGTATTTAGTTATTATTTTTTCTTTCCTTTTCAAGGCTGTTTTCCGACTTACTAATGAATAGGCCATTCTGCCCTCGCATACCTATCCAAGTGTGTAGTTCTGGTCCCACGTCGGGAGACGCTGAGACTCAACGCGGTGACCTCGAATCACAGATAGCATGTACCCATCTGGCGGGTGGTAGCCCATCCTCCTGTGCCCTCTTTGTTCATGTTCGGCTCAGGCCGGTAACTTTCCACTGTGGGCGTGGTTGGAGGCTTCTTAGGAAGAATCATTACTCACTGCAGACTGTTGAGGGGTCAGTCCCTCGGCAGACATCTTAGGGTACAGGTCAGATTGGACTCCTCTGCAGAGTATTACTAATAAAGGTATGTTTGTATTCTCTACTGTCTGACCGACTCTTCATTTCTTGGGAAGGCCTAGCAGGTGGTTGTAAGTAACCCGGGTGGCCCCTAAGGACCACTTCCCTCACACCCCACTTCCCCCTTTCTGTATCTCTGTTGCTTCTTTATGCACTTCTCTTGCTTCTTTCTGCACCTCTCTTGCTTCTTTCTGCACCCCTCGTCCCTCTTTCTGCACCCCTCTTCCCTCTTTCTGCACTACTCTTCCCTTTTTCTGCACCTCTCTTGCTTCTTTCTGCACTTCTTTTGTTTCTTTCTGCACCTATCTTACTTCTTTCTGCACCCCTCTTGCCTCTTTCTCCACCCCTCATCCCTCTTTCTGCACCTCTGTTGCTTCTTTCTGCATTTCTCTTGCTTATATTTGTACCTCTCTTGCTTCTTTCTGCACCCCTCTTGCTTCTTTCTCCACCCGTCTTCCCCCTTTTTTCATCTCTGTTGCTTCTTTCTGCATTTTGCTTGCCTCTTTCTCAGCCCCTCATCCTTCTTTCTGCACCTCTGTTGCTTCTTTCTGCATTTCTCTTGCTTATATCTGCACCTCTCTTGCTTCTTTCTGCACCCCTCTTACCTCTTTCTGCACCTCTGTTGCTTCTTTCTGCACTACTGTTGCTTCTTTCTGCACCTCTCTTGCTTCTTTCTGTACCCCTTGTGCTTCTTTCTGCACCCTTCTTCCCTCTTTCTGCACCCCTATTGCCTCTTTCTGCTTTCCTGTTCCTTCTTTCTGCTCCTCTTTTGTTTCTTTCTGCACCTCTCTTGCTTCTTTCTGCACTCCTCTTGCCACTTTCTCCACCCCTGTTCCCCCTTTTTGCATCTCTCTTGCTTCTTTCTGCACTTCTCTTGCCTCTTTATCCACCCCTCATCCCTCTTTCTGCACCTCTGTTGCTTCTTTCTGCACTTCTCTTGCTTATATCTGCACCTCTCTTGCTTCTTTCTGCACCCCTCTTACCTCTTTCTGCACCTCTGTTGCTTCTTTCTGCACTACTGTTGCTTCTTTATGCACCTCTCTTGCTTCTTTCTGTACCCCTTGTGCTTCTTTCTGCACCCTTCTTCCCTCTTTCTGCACCCCTATTGCCTCTTTCTGCTTTCCTGTTCCTTCTTTCTGCTCCTCTTTTGTTTCTTTCTGCACCTCTCTTGCTTCTTTCTGCACTCCTCTTGCCACTTTCTCCACCCCTGTTCCCCCTTTTTGCATCTCTCTTGCTTCTTTCTGCACTTCTCTTGCCTCTTTATCCACCCCTCATCCCTCTTTCTGCACCTCTGTTGCTTCTTTCTGCACTTCTCTTGCTTCTTTCTGCACCTCTGTTCCTTCTTTCTGCAACCCTTGTGCCTCTTTCTGCACCCCTCTTCCCCCTTTCTGCTCCCCTCTTATCTCTTTCTGCACCTCTGTTCCTTCTTTCAGCACTTCTTTTGTTTCTTTCTGCAACTCTCTTGCTTCTTTTGGTATCTGCTTGCCTCTTTCTCCACCCCACTTCCCCCTTTCTGCATCTCTGTAGCTTATTTATGCACTTCTTTTGTTTCTTTCTGCATCTCTCCTGCTTCTTTCTGCACCCCTCTTGCCTCGTTCTCCACCCCTCTTCCCCCCTTTCTGTATCTCTGTAGCTTCTTTATGCACTTCTTTTGTTTCTTTCTGCATCTCTCCTGCTTCTTTCTGCACCCCTATTGCCTCTTTCTGCTTTCCTGTTCCTTCTTTCTGCTCTTCTTTTGTTTGTTTCTGCACCTCTCTTGCTTCTTTATGCACTCCTCTTGCCACTTTCTCCACCCCTGTTCCCCCTTTTTGCATCTCTGTTGCTTCTTTCTGCACTTTTCATGCCTCTTTCTCCACCCCTCATCCTTCTTTCTGCACCTCTGTTGTTTCTTTCTGCACTACTTTTGCTTCTATCTGCACCTCTGTCCCTTCTTTTTGCAACCCTTGTGCCTCTTTCTGCACCCCTCTTCCCTCTTTCTGCTCCCCTCTTGCCTCTTTCTGCACCTCTGTTCCTTCTTTCTGCACTTCTTTTGTTTCATTCAGCAACTCTCTTGCTTCTTTCTGTATCCTCTTGCCTCTTTATCCACCCCACTTCCCCCTTTCTGCATCAGTTGCTTCTTTATGCACTTCTCTTGCTTCTTTCTGCACCTCTCTTGCTTCTTTCTGCACCCCTCGTGCCTCTTTCTGCACCCCTCTTTCCTCTTTTTGCACCCCTCTTCCCTCTTTTTGCATCCCTCTTGCCTCTTTCTTCACCCCTGTTCCATCTTTTTGCTCTTCTTTTATTTCTTTCTGCACCTCTCTTGCTTCTTTCTGCACTACTCTTGTTACTTTTTGCACCTCTCTTGCTTTTTCTGCACCACTTGTGCTTCTTTCAGCACCCCTCTTCCCTCTTTCTGCACCCCTCTTCCCTCTTTCTGCACCCGTCTTGCCTCTTTCTTCACCCCTGTTCCATCTTTTTGCTCTTCTTTTGTTTCTTTCTGCACCTCTCTTGCTTCTTTCTGCACCCCTCTCGCCTCTTTCTGCACCTCTGTTGCTTCTATCTGCACTACTCTTGCTTCTTTCTGCACCTCTTGCTTTTTTCTGCACCACTCATGCTTCTTTCAGCACCCCTCTTCCCTCTTTCTGCACCCCTCTTCCCTCTTTCTGCACCCCTCTTGCCTCTTTCTTAACCCCTGTTCCCCCTTTTTGCATCTCTGTTGCTTCTTTCTGCACTTCTCTTGCCTCTTTCTCCACCCCTCATCCCTCTTTCTGCACCTCTGTTGCTTCTTTCTGCACTTCTCTTGCTTCTATCTGCACCTCTGTCCCTTCTTTTTGCAAGCCCTGTGACTTTCTGCACTCCTCTTTCCGCTCCCCTTTTGCCTCTTTCTGCACCTCTGTTCCTGCTTTCTGCACTTTTATTTCTTTCTGCAACTCTCTTTCTTCTTTCTGTATCCTCTTGCCTCTTTCTTCACCCCACTTCCCCCTTTCGGCATCTCTGTTGCTTCTTTAGGCACTTCTCTTGCTTCTTTCTGTACCTCTCTTGCTTCTTTCTGTACCCCTCATTACCCCCAGGTCCCTTATGTCCTCGTCCCATTCATTGACAAAGTGGAGATAACCATCTCCTGACAGAAAAAAAGACCAGAGGAATGCTGGGACCCTAATACTGCCCCTCCCACCGGGAGTACATAAGCAGTACTTACCCAGCATCCCGCCTGTTCTTTTTTTCTGTCTGTCGACAGAATGGACTTGGATTTGCTGGTGCTGCTCCTGCTGGACTGGAGTGGCGGTCTTCTCTCCTCCCCTCGCCCGGCTGCCTGGCTGTGCGGGCGCGGGGTTTCCTGGGCTGTCTCCCGGCCTGCTGGGCTTGCTGGGAGTCAGTCTCTGTTCCTGCCGGAATCCTGCCTGGTCGCCCGGCCCTTTGCGGATGGGGCGTGGGTTCATGTTTCCTTCCGGGTCGTGGGCGCGTCTTCCCGAGCCTGACCGGGTGAGACGTGCCTCGCTTGCGGTGTTCCTGCCGTTTCCCCTGGATTCCTGCTGGCAGTCGCGGGGGTGGGGGCCTTGGTGCTGGTGTTGGCCCCCTCCCCGGAGTGAGTTCCGCTTGGCGGCTTCTGTTCTTTTTTACGCGCAATTTCGCGCTGCTGTACCATGCGCTCTGCTGCCTGTAGTCGTGGGGGTGGGGGCCTTGGTGCTGGTGTTGGCACCCCACCCCGGGGTGCGTTATGCTTGGCGGCTTCTGTTCTTTTTTCCTGCAATATAGCGCTCCTGTGCCACGTGCTCTGCTGCCTGAAGTCACGGGGGTGGGGGCCTTGGTGCTGGTGTTGGCCCCCGCTCCGGGGTGAGTTTCACTTGATGCCTGCTCCTCGGCGGTTGGGCCAGCCCTGGTTCCGCCGTTGTGGTGGTGCGGGACGTTGCTGTTTCTGGCTGTGTTCTCCTGGACCCGAAGGTTTTGGAGCGCTTTCCATGAGCTCCGGTTGCGTTACACATTCAGGCACGTTTGGAGCTGGGGAACCGGGTTCCAGCCTCAGCGTCGGCTCCACATATGGTGGTTCTGGACTACTCACTTCTTCTACAAATAGGCGGCTGCTGCTGAGTCTGCTGTCGTGTTGGGCACTTTTCGCTCCTGTTGCCTTTTTGGGTTTGCAGGTGTCTTGCCTTGGGGTTGTGGACATCGCTGCAGTTGCTCTATTTTTTCCTTTCCAGGGTCCGGCTCGCGCCCCCCCCTGCGCCTGCTGGGCCCAGGTGGTGCCCTGGCGGCGGTCCTACGCTGCTGTTCCCTGGCTGTTTCCTGCCCGGTGCTGGCACCCCGTCCCTGGGTGGTTGTGCCTTTGCTGGCTCGGGGCTGGTGCGTGCGGTGCAGCGCTGCAGCGTTTGTCGGGGTCCTCGTGGTCCCCCGTGCCCGTCTCGCTTCCTTCTTGGCCTTGTTCTCTCTGTCGTTGTGCTGGGTGCCTGGTGGAGTGTTTTTGTCCGGTCCTGGTTCCTGGCAGCGTGGCGCCTCTTTGCTATTGTGGTGCATCCTGGCACTGGCCCTGCCGCCCCTGTCTCGGTGGCGGTTCTTTCTTGTTTCCCAGCCCTTCGGGGTGTTCCGGGGTGCTCGGCTGGCGTGCTGGGTGGTGCTGTGATCCTGCCTCTCTTTTTGGCGCGGGGGCCGTGGCGCTTGTCGTCCCGGGGTTCCCTCCGTGGTCCTCTTGGGCCTGCATGGCCGCCGTGCTCCTCGCACTTTGTCTGGTGTGGGCGGTTGTTCTGCGGCTGGTTTTTGTTTTTCTCCCCCTCGCTGGTGCTTGCCCTCTCCTGAGCTTCTGCTGCCGGGGTCTAAAGCCCCGCTCTTTCTGTCGTGCCTGCGCAGTCCTGCTCCTCGTGGTGTTGCTGGTGCAGGTACTGTGGTCTGGCCTTGGGTGGCTGTGTCCGCGGTGTGGTACGGTGTCTGCTTCCTCCTGGTTCCCGTGGGCTACGCTTGGTTCCTCTCGGGTCTTCCGGGTGTCGTGCCTGGTGCTCTGTGCGGCGCTCTCACCCCGCTGTCTTCGGTTTGGTGTGGGGCTCTTTTCCTGCCTTCGTCCCGTTCTGTGGGCTGGCCTCCCTGTGTTTCAGGGTTTGCCTTTGCTTAGCTGCGTCTTTCCCTGGTGCTGCCTCCTTGTGGGCTGCCGGTGTTTGTCCCGGGGCCTTCTGTGTGCTGGGGTTGCTTCTTGGGGGCTGGCTGGCTGGCTGGCGCTCTCCACTGTTGCTGGCTTCTGGGGTTTCCTTGGCGTTGTCCTCGTGTTCCCCTGCTTTTGCTGCGCTCCTGATCTGTTTCCTGGGCGTGTCTTTGGCCGGCTTCGGTGGGTCCTGGCCGCCCCTCCTGGTTCGGCCGCCGATGCTGCTCTGTCTGGTTTGGGTGTCTGTCGGGCCTGAGGGGTGCTGTGCCTCCGGCCTTGCCATCCTGTCGGCGCTTGTTCTCCTTTACTCTCTGGGGTTCGCCTTGGCGGTCCTGGTTGGTTCCTGGTTGGGGTCCGCCTGGGGGTGCCTGGTGCTGTGGGCTCCTCTGGCTGGTGTGGTTGGGCTCCTGCTCTTTCTTTCCTTCGCTTCCCCCCGGGGTGTGTTCCCTGTGGCGGTTCGCCTGTTTGGTTCCTGGGGTTCGTGCCGCTGCTGTTTGGGCCTGGCTGTCTTTCGCTGCTGCCGTGTCCTAGGCGTTGGCTCCTGTTTTCCCCTCTTCTGTGCTGCGGTTCTTCCAGTTGCTCTCTGGGGGGGTCGTGGTCTCGTCTGGTCCCCTTCGTGGGTGCCTGGCTGGGGTCCGCCAGGGCTTTCGGGCTCCTGCGGGTTTTTTGGCGCCTGTTGGTCGCTTTCTTCGGCCCTGCGTCCTTGCCTGTGCGCTCTCTAGGTGGCCTGTCCTGTCACTCCGCTCGTTTCGGGCCGTCATGGTGTGTCCTCCTGGGCCTGCTCCTGCTGTATGTTCTCTTCCCGGGCTTGCTTCACCGGTGTTGGGGTGTCCGTGTTTCTGCCTGCTCCCGGTGTCTCTGTGGTGGGCTGTTGGAGTTGCCCCGGTGCTCCTTCTTTGTTGGCCCTCTTCCTGCTGCCTTTTTCGGGCCTGTGTGGGTCCTGGTGTTCTGTGCTTATGGGTTGGCGTGTCCGGGGTTGCCTCCTGTTGCTCCTGGCCTGCCGGCTTCCTGCTGGTTTGGCGTGGCCTCTGGCTGTGCCTCTTTGATTTTGCTGGCTGTGCTGTTGCTTCTCGGCCGGCTGTGGGGAGTGTTTGCCGGGCGTTCCCGGTTCTTTCCTGGTTCCGGTTTCCTGGCTCGCCCCTGTCTTTCCCTTGCTTCCCCGGGATCTGCTCCCGGTGTGTGTCTGTTTCGGGTGCCCCCCCTTCTCTTGTTGGGGTGCGGTTCTGTGGTGTTCGTCGTTGCCTCTGTGGGGTCCGCCCTCCTGGCTGCGGGTTGTCCGGGGTCTGCTGCTGGTTGGCCCTCTGGCTTCTCTGCTTCCTCCGGTTTCCGCTTGGCGGTTTTCTCTGTTTGTTTCTTCTGGCCTTCTGTGTGGTCCAGCGGTGGTGTGCTGGGGGAATCTGTCGGCCTCCCTGCCCTTGGCTTCGGCCTTTGTGCTGCGTGGGTTCCTTCCGCTCTCTCCGGCGTTGGCTGGGGTTGGGCCTGGTGGGTTTCGGGTCGCGGTGCTGTGCGCCCTGGGCCCTTTTCCGCTGCTTCTGCCCTGACTGCCTGCTGGGCCTGGTGCAGTCTTTTTGCTTCTGCCCCGGCTTTGGTTCCTCTCTGGTCCTCCGCCCTCTTGGCACCTGTTCTTGTCTGCCCTCTGTGGTTCAGCGGGTTGTGCCTGGTTGGTTCCTGGTTAGGGGTCTGCCGCTTTCCGGGTTGCCCTGGGCTTGAACCCTGCCCTGTTTTTCCCTCCCTTTGGGGTTGTGGCCGTTGGCCCTGTCCCCGCCTCTTCGGTTCCGGGTTGTTGGTGTCCTGTCTTTGCTGGCCTCTCTGTGTTTGGTCGGCTGTTTGTTGGGTCTTTCTGGGGTCGTCTCTGGCCTATGGTCTTTGGGGTTGGCCTCCTCTGCCCCTGCTGCTCTGGTGTTTGGGGTCCGGTCCAGGTTCGCTGCTCCTGGACTCTCGTTGGGGCTCCTCCCTCTGGGCTGTGTGCTTGGTGGTTGTCTTTTGGCGGCCCTGGTGGTGCTGGCTTCTTTCCTGAGGCCTGGCCTCCTCTGCGAGGTTTGGTTGGCTTTGTCCTCTGGGCTCTCTGGGGGCCGGGTCGTTCGGTTTCCTGGGCCGGTGCAGGGCCTGTGTTTCCCTCCTTTCTTGTTGGTCTGGGTGCTTGTGCCTGCGCCCTGTGGGCCGGTCTTGGATTCTTCTTTGGCCTTCTCCGGGGTGGTCGGGGTTTGGTCGGTGTCTGTGCGGCTGCCGAGTCCGGTGTGCCTTCCTGGTTGTTCTGGGCTGGTCGGCCTTGTCCGGTAGTTCCCTTGGCCGTCTCCTTTTGGGTTTTTGGGCCTCGTTGCTCTGTCTCCGGTTTTCTCTGGTTGGCGGGCTCCTTGTTGTGGCTCTGGCCTTCTGTTTTGTTCTTGGTTGTTTCCGGTCCTTGTTGGTGTCCCTGCTCTCCTGTTCTGGGTTGCTGGCCGGTTGCTTCCTGCGGCGCTCCCTCCTTTCTGTGCTCCCTTGGGTTGCTGCGTTTGGTGTGGTTTCCTGGGTGCGCTGGTGGGTTCGGAAGGCCGGTTTTTCTGCTTTGGTATTCTCCACTTTGTCAATGAATGGGACGAGGACATAAGGGACCTGGGGGTAATGCTCTATTACTTACCGGTAATCTTCATTACTCCGGGTCCCGTTGTCCTCGTCCCATTCATACGCCCCTCCCTCCTCCCGGGCGGCCGGCCTTCCTATGTGGGCTTGGTTGTACAGGCGGGATGCTGGGTAAGTACTGCTTATGTACTCCAGGTGGGAGGGGCAGTATTAGGGTCACAGCATTCCTCTGGTCTTTTTTTCTGTCGGGAGATGGTTATCTCCACTTTGTCAATGAATGGGACGAGGACAACGGGACCCGGAGTAATGAAGATTACCGGTAAGTAATAGAGCATGACTCTATCTGCACCCCTCTTCCCTCTTTTTGCACCCCTCTCTCCTCTTTCTGCACCTCTGTTGCTTCTTTCTGCACTACTCTTGCTTCTTTCTGCACCTCTCTTGCTTTTTTCTGTACCACTTGTGCTTCTTTCTGCACCCCTCTTCCCTCTTTCTGCACCGCTCTTGCCTCTTTCTGCACCCCTGTTCCTTCTTTCTGCTCTTCTGTTGTTTCTTTCTGCACCTCTCTTGCTTCTTTCTGCACCCCTTTCGCCACTTTCTCTACCCCTGTTCCCCCTTTTTGCATCTCTGTTGCTTCTTTCTGCACTTCTCTTTCTCCACCCTTCATCCCTCTTTCTGCACCTCTGTTGCTTCTTTCTGCACTTCTCTTGCTTCTTTCTGCACCTCTGTTCCTTCTTTCTGCAACCCTTGTGCCTCTTTCTCCACCCCTCTTCCCTCTTTCTGCTCCCCTCTTGCCTCTTTCTGCACCTCTGTTCCTTCTTTCAGCACTTCTTTTGTTTCTTTCTGCAACTCTCTTGCTTCTTTCGGTATCTGCTTGCCTCTTTCTCCACCCCACTTCCCCCTTTCTGCATCTCTGTAGCTTCTTTATGCACTTCTTTTGTTTCTTTCTGCATCTCTCCTGCTTCTTTCTGCAACCCTATTTCTCCACCCCTCTTCCCCCTTTTTTCATCTAAGTTGCTTCTTTCTGCACTTCTCTTACCACTTTCTCCGCCCCTCATCAATCTTTATTTTTATTTTTTTATTTAAAAAGTTTTGTATAGCGCCAACAAGACCCCGAAGGATATCAGAGCGCGTCACAATAATGGAAGGGGAGAACAAGGTAAAGGGGAACATTGTAGAGGGAGTAAGAGAGGATAACACAATGAACTGATAAAAATGTACAAGGATGCGCAACAAACATTACTTGGTACGGTAAGGTAGACAATCCTGGGAATTACAATTGTTAGGCCAGAAAAAAAGGACATTTAGAAAACAGACGAACCATGGTCATTTAAGGCAGGATCTTGTTCATTAGGATTTTTACTTCATGTTTGAAAGCAGCCGTGTAGGGGATTCTGCGGATTTCCAGAGGGAGCGAGTTCCAGATCTTCGGTGCCACGCCAGAGAAGGCTCGGAGACTTGTTCTCTTTTTGCGAAAGGTCTGAGGTTTCAGTAGTAGAGAATTTGCACTTCTTGATGGTCTGCCCCACCTGATAGTTCTTGTTTTTGAGCCAGGTAGCCAGGAGTTTTGAAGTGGAGGGCTTTGTGCGTCAAACAAGCAATCTTTAGTTGTATTCTTGCTTCGTTGGGTAACCACTTTAGAGATCTTAGGGCTGGGGAAATGTGATCAGTTCTTTTTGTATCAGTGATCAGTCTGGCAGCTGCATTCAACGAAGCCCTGAGCGGGGCCAAGGTATGTTTAGGGAGGCCACAGAGGATCACGCTACCATAGTCTAGCCTCAGCAGGACAAGCACTTGAACCATCTGGTTGAAGTCCTCTTGAGGGAGGAATGGTTTTAAGTTTCTAAGAAGCCTCATTTGGTGGTTTGCGCCCTTACACATCTTACTAATATTTTTTTTCATGTTCAAGTGCGAGTCTAGGGTGATTCCAAGAGATTTAGCTGAGTCGATGATAAGAGGGGAGCAGTTGAAGGTAGTAAGGTGCTTCATCCAGAGGTCAATCTTGGGGGTATGCTTAGGAGGGGATATGAGAAGGAATTCTGTTTTGGCGGTGTTGAGCAGGAGATGGTTCTCAGTTAGCCAGTTTTGGGTAATCCTCAAGGAGGAATTGAGTGAAATGAGGTCTTCAGAAGAATTGATTTTCAGGTAAAGTTGCGTGTCATCCGCATACATATGAAAAAAAATGTTCATGGATTTTAGAGCATTTGCTAGCGGTTCCAGGAAAATATTAAAGAGAATGGGCGAGAGTGCTGACCCTTGCGGGACCCCCATGGAGACTGTAGATGGTTGGGATAGGGATGTGATTTCTGCTCCTCTGTTGCTTCTTTCTGCATTTATCTTGCTTATTTCTGCACCTCTCTTGCTTCTTTGTGCACCCCTCATGCCTCTTTCTGCACCCATCTTCCCTCTTTCTGCACCCCTCATTGACTCTTTCTGCACCTCTGTTCCTTCTTTCTGAACTTCTTTTGTTTCCTTCTGCACCTCTCTTGCTTCTTTCTGCCCCCCTATTGCCTCTTTCTACACCCCTCTTCCCTCTTTCTGCACCCCTCTTGCCTCTTTCTGCACCTCTGTTGCTTCTTTCTGAACTTCTTTTGTTTCTTTCTGCACACCTCATGCCTCTTTCTGCACCCCTCTTCCCTCTTTTTGCACCTCTCTTGCCTCTTTCTGCACTTCTGTTGCTTCTTTCTGCACCACTCTTGCTTCTTTCTGCACCTCTGTTGCTTCTATTTGTACCACTCATGCTTCTTTCTGCACCCCTCTTCCCTCTTTCCGCACCCCTCTTGGCTCTTTCTGCACGCCTGTTTCTTCTTTGTGCTCTTCTTTTGTTTCTTTCTGCACCTCTCTTGCTTATTTCTGCACCCCTCTCACCACTTTCTCCACCCCTGTTCCCCCTTTTTGCATCTCTGTTGCTTCTTTCTGCACTTCTCTTGCCTCTTTCTCTACCCCTCATCCCTCTTTCTGCACCTCTGTTGCTTCTTTCTGCACTTCTCTTGCATCTATCTGCACCTCTGTCCCTTCTTTTTGCAACCCTTGTGCCTCTTTCTGCACCCGCTTCCCTCTTTCTGCTCCCCTCTTGCCTCTTTCTGAACCTCTGTTCCTGCTTTCTGCACTTCATTTCTTTCTTTCTGTAACTCTCTTGCCTCTTTCTGTATCCTCTTGCCTCTTTCTCCACCCCACTTCCCCTTTCTGCATCTCTGTTGCTTCTTTATGCACTTCTCTTGCTTCTTTCTGTACCTCTCTTGCTTCTTTCTGTACCCCTCATGCCTCTTTCTGCACCCCTCTTCTCTCTTTTTGCACCCCTCTTGCCTCTTTCTGCACCTCTGTTGCTTCTTTCTGCTCTACTCTTGCATCTTTCTGCACCTCTCTTGATATTTTCTGTACCACTTGTCCTTCTTTCTTCACCCCTCTTTCTGCACCCCTCTTGCCTCTATCTGCACCCCTGTTCCTTCTTTCTGCTCTTCTTTTGTTTCTTTCTGCACCTCTCTTGCTTCTTTCTGCACCCCTCTTGCCACTTTCTCTACCCCTGTTCCCCCTTTTTGCATCTCTGTTGCTTCTTTCTGCACTTCTCTTGCCTCTTTCTCCACCCCTCATCCCTCTTTCTGCACCTCTGTTGCTTCTTTCCTCACTTCTCTTGCTTCTATCTGCACCTCTGTCCCTTCTTTCTGCAACCCTTGTGCCTCTTTCTGTACCCCTCTTCCCTCTTTCTGCTCCCCTCTTGCCTCTTTCTGCACCTCTGTTTCTTCTTTCTGCACTTCTTTTGTTTCGTTCTGCAACTCTCTTGCTTCTTTCGGTATCCGCTTGCCTCTGTCTCGACCCCACTTCCCCCTTTTTGCATCTCTGTAGCTTCTTTCTGGACTTCTCTTGCTTATTTCTGCACCTCTCTTGCTTCTTTATGCACCCCTTATGCCTCTTTCTGCACCCCTCTTCCCTCTTTCTGCACTCCTCTTGCCTCTTTCCTCACCTCTGTTGCTTCTTTCTGCACTTCTTTTGTTTCTTTCTGTACCTCTCTTGCTTATTTCTGCACCTCTCTTGCTTCTTTCTGCACCCCTCTTGCCTCTTTCTGCACCTCTGTTCTTTCTTTCTGAACTTGTTTTTGTTTCTTTCTGCACCTCTCTTGCTTCTTTCTGCATCACTTTTACCTCTTTCTGCACTCCTCTTCTCTCTTTCTGCACCCCTCTTGCCTCTTTCTGCACCTCTGTTCCTTCTTTCTGCACTTCTTTTGTTTCTTTCTGCAGCTCTCTTGCTTCTTTCTGCAGCCCCTTGCCTCTTTCTCCACCCCTCTTCCCTCTTTCTGCACCCCTGTTGACTCTTTCTGCACCTCTGTTCCTTCTTTCTGCACTTCTTTTGTTTCTTTCTGCACATCCCTTTCTTCTTTCTGAACTTCTCTCGCCTCTTTCTGCACTCAAATGGGAAGTGCAAGCTGTCAAGTTTAAAGGTCTGCATGCTCTCAGGACTGAAGTATATGTCTACTTGTATATGTATTCTCACATGTGTTATGCATCTGAAGATGGTAGCTTAAAAAGTGGGTAGCTTCTTTTATAGGTCGTTAAATGTTCTCAGTTCTGCTCTGTCATTCAGTTGCACAGGCAGACATGGCTTATCTATATAGGTGTTATAGAGCCCGTCAAATATACTATTGAATACCCATGTGCCCTGTATTATGAGCAGAAAGAAATACATACACCTTTTTGTGCACATATTTACAGAGTATGCTGTTTGAAACACAGGTATTAAAGTATTTCTATGTTTATTTTTATGTAAGATGTCACTTGGTAAAAGCAGAGACACGCATGCATACCTTCACAAACTTGGTCAAACTTACAACAGTGATATGTTTAGGATTGCTGTTTTATGTTTGGTAGGTAGGCCTAACATTCTGAGCAGTCGATTAATAGTGAACCTTCAAGAGAAAAGTGAGGTTTAAGACATCTTGGGAGAAGTATTAGTGACTAGGCTGCTTTGTATGAGTCTGTTGTAAGGTACAGTCAAACTAGGCCTCTTTCTGCACCTCTGTTGGTTCTTTCTGCACTTCTCTTTCTTCTTTCTGCACCTTTATTCCTCTTTCTGGACTTCTGTTTCTTCTTTCTGCACTTCTCTTGCTTCTTTATGCGCCTTTCTTCCTCTTTCTGCACATGTCCTACCTATGTAGGCATATTTAGTTGGAGGCACAGGATGACTTTGCAACAAGGCCTCTTTCTGCACCTCTGTTGGTTCTTTCTGCATATCTCTTGCTTCTTTCTGCACCTTTCTTTGTCTTTCTGGACTTCTGTTGCCTCTTTCTGCATTTTTCTTGATTCTTTCTGCGCCTTTCTTCCTCTTTCTGCACATGTCCTTCCTTTGTAGGCATAGTTAAAAATTATCATTAAAAAAACCTTAGAAATGTACTGAAAAAACCAGAGGTTTCAGGGACGTCATAGTTAAGAATTAGCATTTAAAAAACCTTAGAAATTCACAGAAAAAAACACTGTTTCAGGGACGTTATAGTTAGTTGGACATTTCACTTGTACAAAACCAGAGAAATTCAGCCGTTATAGTTAGTTGAGCTAAGTGATAAGTATAACTCGCGCCCCGCAATGCACTGCTGATGACGTCACATATTACATCACTCATGACATGGTCAGTGACATCACTGATGACATCTCAAATGACATCACTGATGACATCTCGGATTATGTCATCCAGTGACTATGAGTGTTTCTAAAAAGTTGACGAATGTTTTATATATATATATATATATATATATATATATATGCCAACGTGTATTGAAGAATGAGTGGGTGTATGAGTGTCTGAATGGATGATTTAGTGGGTGCGTGACTGACTGTATAAGTGAGTGATTGAACGTGTCTTAGTGAATGCATGGGTGAATGACTAATCTGTGTGAATGTCTGTATCAGTCTATCAGTTGGTGGTAAGTCGCTACATGGGTTGGTGAGTATCTACATGAGTGTCTATATGGGTTAATGATTGGTTGTCTGAGTACCTGTATGGGTGCCTGAGTGTCTGTGTGGGTGGGTGGAGGGGTGTGTGACTTCCTGCATGGATGTGTGAGTGGGTGATTTACTGGGTATATGGGTTCATCAGTGCGTGTGTTAGGAGCTGTATGGGTGAGTGAGTGTGGGTATAGCAGTGTTGGTGAGTGAATGGATGTCTCAGTGGTGATGTGTAAGTTACTACATATGTGAAAGGCAGTATATGTGAGTGATGGAGTATATAAGTGACTAAATGTGAGAGTAAGTGATTGTGACAGTGGCTGCATGGATAAGTGTGTGCTTATGTCAGTGATTGTAGAAGAGACTAAGTATATGGTACTATCTGTATGAATAAGTGAGGTGGTGTTTGTGTATAACTGTATAGGTGAGTAAATGGAAGTGTGATTGATTCTTTGTGTGACTGACTAGGTGTTTGAGTAACTCTTTGGGTTACAGCCATTCATACACGGAGTCAGTCACCCATACAGCTACTCACACACCTATGCACTCAGCCATAGAGTCAATCACACAGCCACTTACTCATCCATACAGTTACACACTCATACCCACGTACTTACTCATACAGATACTAACATGTACTCACTCACCTATATAGTCACTGACACAAGCACACACTCACCCATACAGCCACTCACATTCATTCACTCACCCATACAGTCACTCGTATACCCCATCACTCACCTATGCTGTCTTTCACATACCAAGTTACTCACCGATATACCACAGACAAATCCCCTCACCCACACAGCCATATACACACTGACTCACCCATACAGCCCCTCACACACACTCACTAACCTATACAGCCACTGACTCACCCACTCACTCTTCCATACAGTCAAACACACCCTCTCACACCCACACAGACTGTCAGACACCCATACAGGTACTCAGATAACCAATCAATCACCCATACAGCCACTCACATACCTACTCACTCACCCATACAGCCCCTCACACACACTCACTAACCTATACAGCCACTGACTCACCAACTCACTCTTCCATACAGTCACACACACCCTCTCCCACCCACACAGTCAGTGAGATACCCATACATGTACTCAGATAACCAATCAATCCCCCATACCAATCACCGACTTCATCGCCCCCCAAACCATCGCCTCCATGGACTACACACTCATCGGAGACCTCAACTTCCACCTCGACAACCCCAACGACCCCAACACCACCACCCTCCTAGACAACCTCGCCAACATCGGACTAAAACAACTCGTCACTACGCCGACTCAAAAGGCAGGACACACCCTTGACCCCATCTTCGCAGGAGGAAACAACATTCATTTCAGCCACACCACACAACTGCCCTGGACTGACCATGACTGCGTTCACTTCCTCGTCGACAAACCCAAACCACCCAACCCCACTCCACGCCCGCCACGAAGAAACTGGAGCAGAGTCACCGAGGAGCAGCTCAACTCCTTCCTCAACCGCAACACCCCCATGGCTGCAACCGACGCCAACCTCGCAGCCAGCGAATTTCACACGTGGATCTCCAACTGCTCAAACAAACTCGCCCGCTACGCAACTCCGACAGACACCACCACAGTAAAGCCACCTGGTTCACCGCCGACCTCCAAGAAGCCAGACGCACCTGCAGACGCCTCAAGAAGAACTGGAGAAACAGCAGGACACCCGAAAACCACTCCACCTACAAAAACGCCATGACGGAATACCACCAAAAGAACCTTCATCCACAACAAAATCCGCTCCATAGCCAGCAACTCCAAGGAACTCTTCAGCGTCATCCAGGAATTCACCAAGCCCCCCCAGCAAAGCCAAGGACATCACCCCTTCCCAGGACCTCTGCGACAAGCTCGGATCCTACTTCCACCTGAAGATCAAAAACTTCTACGACAACTTCAACAACCAGACTCCCGACTCAGCAACCACCCCACCCCCTGACAGCATTAGACAGCTGACCATCTCCTCCTGGACCCCGGTCACAACCAAAGAGACTACCTCGACAATGAAGGGCATCCACTCAGGGGCCCCCACAGACCCCTGCCCACCTCACATCTATCTCAAGGCCTCCGCCGCCATCGCACCAGAATTAAATCGCACCATCAACACCACCTTCAAGACCGGCACCTTCCCCGACAACTGGAAACGTATGGAAGTCATACCCCTGCTTAAGAAACCATCAGCAGATCCCACGGACCTCAAGAACTACTGGCCCATCTCGCTCCTCCCTTTCGCGGCAAAAGTCGCCGAAAAGATAGTCAACGCACAACTAACCAGGTTCCTCAAAGACAATGCCATCCTCGACCCCTCTCAATCCGGGTTCCGCAGCAACCACAGCACCGGGACTGACCTACTCGCCGCCACAGACGACATCCGCACCCTCCTCGACCAAGACCACACCGAAGCCCTCATCCTACTCGACCTATCAGCAGCATTCAACACCATCTCCCACCGCACACTCGCCGCCAGACTACAGGCCACCAGCATACAAAGAACTGCACTCAACTGGATCCGCTCATTCCTCACTGGCAGGAGCCAGAGGATCAGACTGCCACCCTTCCTCTCCGAACCCACAGAAATCAACTGCGGAATACCCCAGGGATCATCGCTCAGTCCTACCCTCTTCAATATCTACATGGCCCCCCCTTGCCACCATCATCAGACAACGCAGCCTCACCATAGTGTCCTATGCCGATGGCATCCAACTCATCCTCTCCCCTACCAAGGACCCCACCACCACCAGATGCAGGTTCCAGGAAGGAATGCAGGACGTTGCATCCTGGATGAGAAATAGCTGCCTGAAGCTCAACTCGGAGAAGACAGAAGTCCTCATCCTCAGAACCACCCCGTCAGCATGGAACAACACCTGGTGGCCCACCGCCCTCGGTACCCCTCCCACCCCGACGGACCACACCAGAAACCTCAGCATCGTACTCGACTCCTCCCTCTCCATGAACCGACAGGTCAACGCCCTCACCTCCATTTGCTTCAACACCCTCCGCATCCTCTGCAAGACTTTCAAATGGATCCCACCATAGTCAAGGAAGCCAGTCACCCATGCCCTCATAACCAGCAGGCTCGCCTACGGGAACGCTCTCTATGCCAGCATCAACAAGTCTCTACTCCGCAAGCTCCAGACGATACAGAACACCGCCGCCAGACTCGTCCTCGGCCTCCCCCGACACAAACACATCAGCCAACACCTATGGAACCTTTACTGGCTCCCCGCCGAGAAGAGAATCACCTTTAAAATACTCACCCATGCCTACAAATCCCTCCACAACACCGGACCCCAATACCTCAATGAGAGAATCACCTTCCACGCACCCAAGAAAAAGCTCTGATCCGCCAACCACGCCCTCGCCGAAACCCCACGCATACGCAAAGCTAGAACAGGAAGAAGAGCTTTCTCCTACATCGTGGCCAAGACCTGGAACGAGCTCCAGATCAACATCAGATGCGCTCCCTCCCTGAACGCTTTCAGGAAGGCCCTCAAGACCTGGCTCTTCGACTGAACGGAGCTGCAGACCCTCACCCCAGCGCCTTGAGACCCTCTCGGGTGAGTAGCGTGCTTAAAGGTCACTGATTGATTGATTGATTGATACCGTCATTCACATACCCACTCACTCACCCATACAGCCACTTAGACATCAACTACCAGACTGATACAAGCATTCACACAACCAGTCACTCGTCCATACATTTACTGAGACACATAATCACTCACCTATACAGTCAGTCACTCACCCATTGAATCATCCATACAGGCACTCATACACCCACTTATTCACCAATACACCTTGGTGTATACATTTAAAACTCATAAGCTTTTTAAAATCACTCACAGTAACTGGATGATGTCATCAGTGATGTCATCGATGATGTCATAAGTGATGTCATTGATGTTGTCATTTGAGATGTCATGAGTGATGTCATCCGTGATGTCACTGACCATGTCATGATTGAGATAATATGTGAGGTCATAAGCAGTGCATTGGGGGGCACGAGTTATAGTTAGCTCATCTAACTATAACTGCTGAATTTCACTGGTTTTATATGAGTAAAATCTGACCCTAACTATAACGTCCCTGCAACCTTTGTTTTTTTCAGTGAATTTCTAAGGTTTTTTAACTAGTAGTCGCGTTTGCAGAGTGGTGGAGAAAGGGGGGTTGGTCCTCCGACCAGCTCTCAGAAATCCCTCTCTGTAGGAATTACAGGAGGTACCAGGTGGGTTTCTTGGCCCACAAGGTCCCTCAGCAGTGAAGTGAAAGTCATGCCCCAACCAGTAGTGCTATACAAATCTGAAGAGGGAGCGGAGAGAGAGCGTGTCCACATGGACACTGGGGGCGGATTCAGTCTCCCCAGCTTTATAGTTAATGAACAAATAGAATCCACCCTTATAAAATAGGCGAAAAAAAGGGGGGGGAACAAGGTCTGGAATTGAATGTGTTTCCTACAATGGTGGGAAGCACATGGTGTTCTTTAAATACCCCTCACACACCAAAAGGGCCCTTGGTGTCATGCTTCATCATAGGGGTCTTCGCGTCCCTCTACGGAACGCGGCGTGCTACTAACCAACAGATACGTGGGAGCACTGATGTAGTCACTATGTGTGGTGTGCGAGGGTAGTGAGTGGTAGGGTCAGGAGTGAATGGATGCGTGGGTGTTAAAAAATACCTGGCATGTGAAGGCTAAAAAGAATTGTAATATACCTCCGTGCTGGTATTGTTAAAATTGTGTGGTGGAGGTTGTTGTGTATTTAATGTACATAACCTCCTGCGTGCGTCAACATGTTTCGAAGCCGAAAGCTTCTTCTTCAGGACGGGTGCACAGATCCCTACCCTACTCACATGCGACAGTCTAATACCGTCTCAACATACATAATATTATGTGTAGAGTTTAGCCAAATGTGCCTATTATGGTAAATGGCCTGGAACAAGGTAATGTCTTTAATATCAATCTGGAAAAGAACACAAAAGTACATATACAATATTAAATGGTGATACTCCTAATGTGGAGATCGTGACCTGTAAAGGTAAAATTACACAGTGTCTAGACGTGATAGTTAGCCTATCAGTATCAGTGTAGTGCCCTAAAAAAAGGGGGACAAATACAAAACAAACCAACACTTAACATAAAACACACACTCTATATTAATTTCAATAGTCGCTGTAGTAATCCTCTAGGGAGAGTACAAGCAGAAATTACGGGAAAAAAAGGGGGGGTGTGGTTGAGGTTGGTAGTAGAAGGAATGCATACTTGCTAAAATAAAGCCAGTGGCATCATGAGCCTGCGAGGACCGAGGGGACCTTGTGCTAACTAGCACTCTGCAAGGATAAAAAACAACACTCAGCACTGAGGGAGGTACTCACTGGGTTGAAGTGGCGGTGATCCTGTTGAAAAAACGGCTGTGCCGTACTTACATGCCTAGAGGTACTACCTGCTACCAAAGTCCCATCCGCGGCTCTGTGGTGTGAAAGGAGTATGGAGAGATTGGTATTTATACTCACGCTAATTACCAAATTATTCCCGCCACTATGAGGGCGTACGTGCTGAACATTGTGTGTCAGCAATAATATTGGTTCCGGTGTGATACAGAACCGGAGCTGGGATCGGAGGTAGCGAGGGCCAGCTTCAAAAGACGCACTACGGCATCGCAGAGTGTAGGCAACTGCATGATAGGTCATGCGCGCTGCAGTCGGTGTCAAGCGGTCCCCAGAAACTGAACCGCTAACTCGCTAACACTCACTGCGGCTGCGTGGTGTTCAAGTTAACCGCTTGTATGTAGCGGAAACCGTCACGCGGCAATCGCGTAATACAAAGGTATACCGCTTATTGGGAAAAGCCTACTGTTATTGCACTTGCCTATATCTTTTGCCAGTGGTGATTAAAGGCTCAGTATGCATACCGTGGGCGATAATAATGAGCCACAGACTGGGTGGGGTTCATTAATGCATCAGTTGAGTCATGTTGGCTCAAGGGGGTCGACCAGCTTGATGAATGCTACGAAGCTGGGTCTACAAAAGTGAAAAAATAATAAAGGTGGAAAATTTTAACAAAAAGAAAAGAAGGGGGGGAGGTTTTTCTGGATAGTACCCAGTAGGAAACAATCATCTGCCTCAATAGATTCTAGTGGCCGGAGGGCAGGCGGGGATTGTTCGGTTGCACTCCCCCAGAGTTTTTACTTAGTGCCTTTGTTACACTTTGTTGCCCATAGTGTTTCTGATTGTTTTAGGTGAATTGGTGCCAAGGGATACTGTCATTGAGTCCTGTAACGCTAGTGCCCAAGCGGAACACCCAACGCTGTTCCTTTTCTAATAAGCCAGTCTCTGATGGTAATTGTTCAATGATCGTCCACTGTAGATCATTAACTGTATGGGTTTCGGACAGGTAGTGGGACTCCATTTTCGTGGTGCTCTTTTTGCATCGAACATTACTTTTATGTTCGCCGATTTGAATTTTGGCAGGTCTTGAAGTCATGCCAATGTACTCTAGCCCACAGGGGCAAGTGATCATGTACACGACGTTACGGCTGTTACAATTTGTAAACTTCCTCTGCTCCCATTTACTTCCATTTCTGAATTCCACCCATCTACTTTTTTTGGTCAGGTGGCATGTGCTGCAATTGCCACAGGGATGGTGGCCCTAGACCGGATGTAGAGTGGGGTTGTTAGTATGTGCGGTTGCACCTGTGCGGGGTTGTGTATGGACCAACATATCCTTCAGGTTCCTGCCTCTTTTGTGAGCGAACAACGGTTTCTCTAAGTGGAGGTCACCACAAGTCAGGGTCCTCCAATGTTTGTTCACAATTTTAGAAATCAAATATGAATGGGTGTTGTAGGTTATTACGCAGATTGGTCTAGCGTCTGGGTCTCTGGGGACTTTTTCTTCCAATAGTGCCTCTCTGTTGTTATTGCGCGCCCTTTTCATAGCCCTGTCTATGATGGGTGCCAGGTACTTCCGATGAGAGAGTTTAGTTTTAAGAGCTGCAGCTTGTTCTTTGTAATCAGTAAGGTTGGTGCAGTTCCGCCTAAGGCGGAGAAACTGCCCATATGGAAGATTGTCGCGTAGGTGGCGCGGATGAAAGCTGTCATACCTTAACAGACAATTTTTCGATGTTGGTTTAAAATGCGTGGTTGTCTTCAGTGATCCCTCCTCAGGGTAAATATTGAGGTCTAGAAAAACCAATTGGTTACGAGATGAAGTACTTGTAAACTTCAGGTAAGGGTTCTGTAGGTTGAGCCATTCCATAAAGTGTTCAATGGATTGGGTGTCACCCGCCCAGATGACCAGCACATCATCAATATAACGCTTCCAGGTCTTGATGTTATGCCTGAAAGGGTTATCTTGGTGGAGAATCTTGCCACTCTCCAGATGATGGACATAGAGACCAGCCAGGCTGGGAGCAAAGGTGCTCCCGATGCTGGTCCCATGTCTCTGCAAGTAGAGAGTGGTCTCATAGAGAAAAAAGTTATTGGTAAGTGCCAGGGAAATGCATTCCATAACAAGGCTCTTAGGTGTTTGGTACTCCCACGTATTGGAGAAGAGAATCTCCTCAATGATGTTAAGTGTCTCGTCATGGGGCAGGCTGGTGTATAAGCTCTCCACATCAAGGCCCAGGAGTATCTGTCTCTCAGGGTCGAAGGTCAGATCTTGTGGTAGCTGTAGTACTGCTTTTGTATCCCTCAAGTAGGTGTTGGTTGTCTGAACTAAAGGGCGTAAAAAAGCATACGCAAATTTGGACAAAGGCTCCAAGATAGAGCCTATGCCTGAGACTATTGGTCTCCCCGGGGGGTGTTCGAGGCCCTTGTGTATCTTGGGAATGGTGTAGAAATATGGCGTCCTTGGTGATTTCTGGACAAGAAACTCTGCTTCCTTTTTTGACACCCAGTTGTGTGCTAGAGCTTCTTCCACCATTCCCGTGATACGGACCCGTAAGGATTCTGTGGGGTCCTCCTGTAAGATGGCGTAGTTTCTTCTGTCTGCCAGAAGTCTTCTGCATTCCTTGTCATATGCTGATGACGTCTGTATCACTATAGCCCCTCCCTTGTCGGCGGGTTTTATAGTGATCTCTTTGTTGTTTGATAGTTCTCGAATGGCTTCTTTCTCCATTTTGGTGGTATTGTGAAAGGTGGTATGGCTCTCTGTAGTCAGCTGTCCCAGGTCTCTCATCACTGCTTTCTCAAAGGCCAATAGTTCGACCGGTAAGGTAGAATCCGGTGGGGTGAATGTAGATTTCAGTCTTAGGCCTGTGTCTGTGGATGCAGAGTTTCCTTGTCTATAAAGAAAGCCCGGAGCTTCAATTTCCTCATGAATTCTTGCATCTCTGTGTGGATCTTAAATGTATCCAGTCTATTGGTAGGTACAAAGCCCAGGCCTTTTTCTAGGACTTTCTTTTGGGTTTCTGTGAATTCATATGCTGTTATGTTCACCAGTAGATGCCCCTCTTGCTCGTGGATGCTTGGTTGCTGAGTGAGCCCGTCATGCTCCTCATCGAGACGCGGGGGACTTCTGTCTCTCCCACTGGCCAGGGTACATTGTTGCCTCTCCTGTTCCTGCCTCGTCGGGGTCCCGGGCGTGATCCTAAAAAAGGCGGTGGCCCGTAAAAGTTGTAATCGGAATCGGGTGCCCATTGTTGAAAAGGACCCCCCATAGGTGTGGGTCCATATTGGTATTGTTGAAAGGCAGGGAGGCCTTGGTATCCACCCCATCCTCTCCATCTGGGATTATACGGTCTTTGGTACTGTTGGCCTCCTCTCTGGTTCCTGAAGGAGTTCTTCCTGCTGGAATTCGATCCGTTGGAACTGTTATCAGAAATGTCGCTATCCTGATCACTGTTATAATCCTTTGGTATGTAGTCATCCCTGGTGTAGGGGTAAGCTCTCTCGTGGGTAAAACGTTCTTTGTCCTTTTTAAGTTTGTTGAATTTACTTTGTTTGAGTGTAACCTCAAATTCCGTCATTTGCTGATTAAGTTCCTCAAGACGTTTTTTCAGGATGGCATGGGATTGGTAGGACTTCAGTTGTACCTCCAGTTTTTGAATGTCAATTTTTAATTCTTGCGCTATTTTCGTGGCCGTTTTTATGATCAAAACTAACCAGTCTCTGGTACAATGCCACGAGATGAGTGACCAGTCCTTTTTAAATACTTTATCATTCTGAAAAATGAAAGGTTCATTCCGAACAATCAGGCCCTGTGGTGCCGCATTGGCCCCCAGGTACTCGGTCATGAACAGGCCATGTAGTGCTGTTTTGATCTGTGTTCTCCTTAGATTGGTTAATTCATCCCAATCTGCACTACTTGGGCCCGGGTCGGTGTTGCTTAATCCCTCGAAGGGATTGATTGCTGCCAGGATCCTGTCGATTTCATCTTCCCCAAATGTGAGGCCAGTTCCGTCGGCCATGCTTCCTATGCCGTGTGGCGTGATGAGATAAGTGTAGAGTGTGTGAGTGTGTTTGATGTGTTCGTGTGTGTATTAAAAAAAGGAAGTGACTAGCTATAGCCTAAGAGGTACAATATCTGCTCTAGGTTGTTAGGCTAGTTACCAAAGATAGTAAATACTGGATGCTAAAGCCAGAATTTCTGGCTAACTCCCACAGCTGTGCGCTGTCTAGATACTATACAAATCAGAAGAGGGAGCAGAGAGAGAGCGTGTCCACATGGACACTGGGGGCAGATTCAGTCTCCCCAGCTTTATAGTTAATGAACAAATAGAATCCACCCTTATAAAATAGGCGAAAAAAAGGGGGGGAACAAAGTCTGGAATTGAATGTGTTTCCTACAATGGTGGGAAGCACATGGTGTTCTTTAAATACCCCTCACACAACAAAAGGGCCCTTGGTGTCATGCTTCATCATAGGGGTCTTCGCGTCCCTCTACGGAACGCGGCGTGCTACTAACCAACGGACACGTGGGAGCACTGATGTAGTCACTATGTGTGGTGTGCGAGGGTAGTGAGTGGTAGGGTCAGGAGTGAATGGATGCGTGGGTGTTAAAAAATACCTGGCATGTGAGGGCTAAAAAGAATTTTAATATACCTCCGTGCTGGTATTGTTAAAATAGTGTGGTGGAGGTTGTTGTGTATTTAATGTACATAACCTCCTGCGTGCGTCATCATGTTTCGAAGCCGAAAGCTTCTTCTTCAGGACGGGTGCACAGATCCCTACCCTACTCACATGCGACAGTCTAATACCGTCTCAACATACATAATATTATGTGTAGAATTTAGCCAAATGTGCCTATTATGGTAAATGGCCTGGAACAAGGTAATGTCTTTAATATCAATCTGGAAAAGAACACAAAAGTACATATACAATATTAAATGGTGATACTCCTAATGTGGAGATCGTGACCTGTAAAGGTAAAATTACACGGTGTCTAGACGTGATAGTTAGCCTATCAGTATCAGTGTAGTGCCCTAAAAAAGGGGGACAAATACAAAACAAACCAACACTTAACATAAAACACACACTCTATATTAATTTCAATAGTCGCTGTAGTAATCCTCTAGGGAGAGTACAAGCAGAAATTATGGGCAAAAAAAGAGGGGGGGGGGTGGTTGGGGTTGGTAGTAGAAGGAATGCATACTTGCTAAAATGAAGCCAGTGGCATCATGAGCCTGCGAGGACCGAGGGGACCTTGTGCTAACTAGCACTCTGCAAGGATAAAAAACAACACTCAGCACTGTGGGAGGTACTCACTGGGTTGAGGTGGCGGTGATCCTGTTGAAAAAATGGCTGTGCCGTACTTACATGCGTAGAGGTACTACCTGCTGCCAAAGTCCCATCCGCGGCTCCGTGGTGTGAAAGGAGTATGGAGAGATTGGTATTTATACTCACGCTAATTACCAAATTATTCCCGCCACTATGAGGGCGTACATGCCGAACATTGTGTGTCAGCAATAATATTGGTTCCGGTGTGATACAGAACCGGAGCTGGGATCGGAGGTAGCGAGGGCCAGCTTCAAAAGGCGCACTACGGCTGCGCAGAGTGTAGGCAACTGCATGATAGGTCATGCGCACTGCAGTCGGTGTCAAGCGGTCCCCAGAAACTGAACCGCTAACTCGCTGACACTCACTGCGGCTGCGTAGTGTTCAAGTTAACCGCTTGTATGTAGCGGAAACCGTCACGCGGCAATCGCGTAATACAAAGGTATACCGCTTATTGGGAAAAGCCTACTGTTATTGCACTTGCCTATATCTATTGCCAGTGGTGATTAAAGGCTCAGTATGCATACCGTGGGCGATAATAATGAGCCACAGACTGGGTGGGGTTCATTAATGCATCAGTTGAGTCATGTTGGCTCAAGGGGGTCGACCAGCTTGATGAATGCTACGAAGCTGGGTCTACAAAAGTGAAAAAATAATAAAGGTACTCTCCCTAGAGGATTACTACAGCGACTATTGAAATTAATATAGAGTGTGTGTTTTATGTTAAGTGTTGGTTTGTTTTGTATTTGTCCCCCTTTTTTTAGGGCACTGCACTGATACTGATAGGCTAACTATCACGTCTAGACACCGTGTAATTTTACCTTTACAGGTCACGATCTCCACATTAGGAGTATCACCATTTAATATTGTAAATGTACTTTTGTGTTCTTTTCCAGATTGATATTAAAGACATTACCTTGTTCCAGGCCATTTACCATAATATGCACATTTGGCTAAATTCTACACATAATATTATGTATGTTGAGATGGTATTAGACTGTCGCATGTGAGTAGGGTAGGGATCTGTGCACCCGTCCTGAAGAAGAAGCTTTCGGCTTCGAAACATGTTGACTCACGCAGGAGGTTATGTACATTAAATACACAACAACCTCCACCACACTATTTTAACAATACCAGCACAGAGGTATATTAAAATTCTTTTTAGCCCTCACATGCCAGGTATTTTTTTAACACCCACGCATCCAGTCACTCCTGACCCTACCACTCACTACCCTCGCACACCACACATAGTGACTACATCAGTGCTCCCACGTATCCGTTGGTCAGTAGCATGCCGCGTTCCGTAGAGGGACCCGAAGACCCCTATGATGAAGCATGACACCAAGGGCCCTTTTGGTGTGTGAGGGGTATTTAAAGAACACCATGTGCTTCCCACCATTGTAGGAAACACATTCAATTCCAGACCTTGTTCCCCCCCTTTTTTTTCGCCTATTTTATAAGGGTGGATTCTATTTGTTCACCAACCAGTAGTGCACCACAAGCTGCGTTTGCAGAGGGGTGGAGAATGGGGCATGGACTACAAACACCTCTTAACAATCCTGTTGTGTGGGACTTATTGGAGATAACAGGAGAGGTAGTTGGCTCCCGAAGATGTCCTTGGGGGGCCAACTACCCCTCCTGTTACCTCCAGTAAGTCCCACAGAGCCTAATTGCTGTGAGGGCTTAGAAGGACACCCCCCCTTTTCTCCACCACTCTGCAAACACGCCTCTTTGTGCACTTCTAGTTGGGGGATGAAGTCCCCTTGGCTTTTGAGGGTCCTTGAGGGACAACTAACCCTCCTGTTACCTCCAGTAAGACCCACACAGCTGGATTACTGAGAGGCGGTCAGAGGTCACGCCCTATTTCCCAACCACTCTGCAAACACACCTGCTGACACTCTGCTACATGGGGAAAGAATTCCACTTTAGTCCTGAGGCCCTCAGGAGGCCAGTGGACCTCATCCCCTCACCAGCAGTGCGCCTGAAGTCAGATTTGCAGAGTGGTGGAGAAAGGGGGCGTTGCCTCTGACCAGTTCTAAGCAATCCCACTGTGTGGGGCTTAGTGGAGGTAATAGGAGGTCTTGTTGGCCCGTAAGGACCATCAGAAGCCAAGGGGACTTCATCCACCAACCAACAGCGCGCCAGGAGGCGCATTTGGAGAGTAGTGGAAAAAGGGTGCAAGCCCTCAGGCGAGTTACCAGCTTTTATTTTTGTTCTAGGAAAGGGGGCTGCAAGGCCCCCTCCCCTGGAGCATTTTGGTCCCGGGGACCCTATCCCTCGGGGCCCGGCCTTCCATTATTCTTTTTTTCAAGTATAGGAAGGGGGCCACAAGCCCCCCTTCCTTGGGCCATTATTGCCCCAGTGACCCCATCCCTGGGGCCTGCCCCCTTTTCTGTAAAAAGAAAAATAAAGAATTGGGCCACGCGATCACCCTCCTGAAGTCAATTTCAATCCCAGGGATCCCATCCCCGGGGGCCAGGCCTTTATATTTTTGATTTATAAACGGGGAGGGGCCCTTTTTAAAAAAAAAGTTTTCTTAAAGGGAGGGGGCAGCGCGGCCCCCCTCCTGAGGCCATTTTTGGCCTCAGGGACCACATACCCTGGGGCCAGGCCTCTAAGTTGGAGACCGCAGGTAGAGCCAGAGGGCCCCCACGGTCCTGGCCAGCTCCCACCTCCTGAGCAACCTGGCCGAACTTTTACACACAAGGAGCTGCTGAAATACAGTTCCCTGTGTGTAAAAAGCAAAGTGCTCCACTTTCAGCAAGCAAGAGAAAAATGCTCTTACTTTCTGAAATCAGAGCGCTTGTTTGCTATGGCATGGTGGGAGCGGTGATCCAGCCATGCCATAGCAAACTGCAATGTCCCAGGAGTGGGCACCCTGGGACATTGCTGGAGCCAGCCCTAGTGGGTGGTGGTCCCCAGGGCCATCAAGGGCTCCAGGAGGGGGGCCGTTTAACCCCCCTCCTTCCTTGGGTAGGGTCCTGCCCTGGGGAGCTGGCAGTCCCCGGGGCCCAGAACATCCCGGGAGGGGGGCCGCTTGGCACTCCGCCCATTTCTTAGATATAGAGTTTGGCCCAGTGGAGTTGGTGGTCCCCGGGGCCAAGGGGGTCCATGAGGCCCCCGCATTAAAATGTTAAAGCCCCAGGGAGGTGGTGGTCCCCGGTACCAGAGGGCCGTGAGACCTCTCATATTAAAATGTTAAAGCCCCGGGAGGTGGTGGTCCCTGGGTCAGGGGGAGGCCATAGGGCTTCCCCTGCACCTTTTTTAACAATTAGCCCCTGGGAGATGATGGTACCCTGGGCTACATGGGGCCATGTGGGACTCCGCAGCTCTTTAATTATGTTATCCTGGGGCGCAGTGGTGCCACATAGGCATCCCAGCATTAACTAATATATTGCCCCCGGGACCTGGACCACCCGGGGGCCTTTATTTAATGATGCGCGGGAGAACATCTTCATTTTTTAAAAAGTTTTGGCAGTAGTTGCGGATCCAGTGCAACTCCCATGTTTGAAAATTTCAGGATAATTCGCCAAGCAGGGGGCCGAGAAAAAGGGGGGCTGCCAAAATGCTTTTTCTCCATGTTAATTTACATAGGGAACTTTGGACACGGCTACAGCCCGAACTGCTGAACGAAATTACACCAGATTTGGCAGAAAGGTGGCTGTTGGTCCAGAAAGCGCCCTATTTGTTAAATTGTGTAAATCTGATCTGCAGTTGCAGAAAACTGTAAAGGTTTTTAAGATATACAACTGGGGATGTGGAGGATCTGTAACCCCACCGGAGATCTCGTGCTGAGATCTGCTAGGCTCCAGCACTTTAAACCAGAAAGTGTTGGCAGCCATCTTGTGACTCGGTTAAACTGAGTCACAGGGAAAAACTTTAAAAAAGAAAAGAGGACAGGATAGAAATACACTGTCCCCCAGGACTCTTGGGGGGGGGGTCCCATGGGTACCCGCAGGGCCAAAAAAGCATTTTATTCTTAACATTTTGGAGGGAGTCGCGTTGGATCCATGAATCCCACCGAAATATTTTTTTTAAACCAAAGCACGGGCTCATTTGTAATTGGCCCATGATGGGCCAGGTCCCGGGGGGCATCTGTATAATATATAAAAGGGGGTGCACGGGCCCCATCCTTGGAGCCTTAAAGCCCTCTGGACCACCACCTCCCAGAGGCATTTTGATTAAATTATATGGGGGTTGCCTGCTGGGAACCAACACCTCCCCAGGGCAAATGATGACTGAATGTGGGAGGGCCTGTGTGGCCCCCGCAGCCCTGAGAACCACCACCTCACTGGGGCTAGATATGCGACATGCAGGGGGCACATGGTGCCCTCGCAGCCCTGGGAACCTCCACCTCCCAGGGGCTAAATGAAATATTATTGAGGGGGGCTCCAGCCCCCCCTGCAGCCCCCAGAACCACCAACTCCCTGGGGCAAACAGTTATAATTTGCAGCCCCCGTAGCTCTGGGGACCATCATCTCCCCGTAGTTGTGTTTTGTAATAGAGTGGGAGTGCACAGCCCCCCTCCTAGAGCCATCAATGGCGCTGGGGACCGCCACCCCCCCAGGGCCAGCTCCTACTATCTCCAGAGGTGCCCAACCAAAGGCAGCAGCTGGTAAATGCTCTCGCTTGCTGAAAGCAGAGCAGAATTGCTTTTAGACAGAGGGAGTTGCCTAATCAACAGCTCCCTCTATCCAAAAGCAATACTGGCTCCCGCAGGATGCGGGTGAGCCAGAAGGGACCGCGGGGGCCTTCAGGCTCCCCCCACGGTCCCCAACAAAGGGGCCGATTCCGATCTCGGTCGGAGGCGCACCTAACACTATTCGGCGGGGAAAAAAGCCAGGCGAATGCCTGTTTCCCGACCGATTCGCACATTATTCCGAACAAGCAAGTACGATGCGCACAACTGCATAGATTCCGACCCAGTCATACTCACTCAATCCAGGTCCTGTTTTCCGACTGAGGCGGATCCGGAAACGCAAAATCGAGTCGCACGGAAGCCAAAATGCAGCCCCGTCCGGCCGGACAAGTACGATGCGCTTTCCGTACGCGCCGAACCCGTCGCTACGCACGGCACGTCAAAGCATCCGAGAGAGGCGCACATAAGCTCCGATTCGCGCCACAACACGATACTCGGCTACGAGACGAACACGCCAGCGACGAGGACGAGGCGAAGCAAAGAGAAAGACGAACGAGACGAACCAACCATGAATCCCATCGTGTTGATCCTACCAATATTCTACATCTATTACCGGAACAGGCACGGACGCGTACGGTGCAGAAGGTAAGTCAGACACCAACCACAAAAACAAACTACACGTACCTGACATATCACACACACACAGAGGGATGCAGAAATTACTTACACCAGCAACAGCAGCACCATAGGGGCGGGATGGCCATCAGCAATGCCACATATACACATAGGGGCCTGGATGCCCACCACCACTACCACCCCTACTCAGGGGGTGCCAGATGCCTACCACTACTACCACCTCTACCCATGGGGGGCTGGATGCCCACCACCACTACCACCCCTACTCAGGGGGTGCCAGATGCCTACCACTACTACCACCTCTACCCATGGGGGTGCCAGATGCCTGTCACTACTACCACCTCTACCCCTGGGGGGCTGGATGCCCACCACCACTACCACCCCTACTCAGGGGTGCCAGATGCCTGTCACTACTACCACCTCTACCCATGGGGGGCTGGATGCCCACCACCACTACCACCCCTACTCAGGGGGTGCCAGATGCCTGTCACTACTACCACCTCTACCCATGGGGGCTGGATGTCCACCACCACTACCACCCCTACTCAGGGGGTGCCAGATGCCCGTCACTACTACCACCCCTACCCATGGGGTGCCAGATGCCTGTCACTAATACCACCTCTACCCATGGGGGGCTGGATGCCCACCACCACTACCACCCCTACTCAGGGGGTGCCAGATGCCCGTCACTACTACCACCCCTACCCATGGGGTGCCAGATGCCTGTCACTACTACCACCTCTACCCATGGGGGGCTGGATGCCCACCACCACTACCACCCCTACTCAGGGGGTGCCAGATACCTACCACTACTACCACCTCTACCCATGGGGGGCTGGATGCCCACCACCACTACCACCCCTACTCAGGGGGTGCCAGATGCCTACCACTACTACCACCTCTACCCCTGGGGGTCTGGATGCCCACCACCACTACCACCCCTACTCAGGGGGTGCCAGATACCTACCACTACTACCACCTCTACCCATGGGGGGCTGGATGCCCACCACCACTACCACCCCTACTCAGGGGGTGCCAGATGCCTGTCACTACTACCACCTCTACCCATGGGGGGCTGGATGTCCACCACCACTACCACCCCTACTCAGGGGGTGCCAGATGCCTGTCACTACTACCACCCCTACCCATGGGGTGCCAGATGCCTGTCACTACTACCACCTCTACCCATGGGGGGCTGGATGCCCACCACCACTACCACCCCTACTCAGGGGGTGCCAGATGCCCGTCACTACTACCACCCCTACCCATGGGGTGCCAGATGCCTGTCACTACTACCACCTCTACCCATGGGGGGCTGGATGCCCACCACCACTACCACCCCTACTCAGGGGGTGCCAGATACCTACCACTACTACCACCTCTACCCATGGGGGGCTGGATGCCCACCACCACTACCACCCCTACCCAGGGGGTGCCAGATGCCTACCACTACTACCACCCCTACCCATGGGGTGCCAGATGCCTGTCACTACTACCACCTCTACCCATGGGGGGCCGGATGCCCACCACCACTACCACCCCTACTCAGGGGGTGCCAGATGCCTGTCACTACTACCACCTCTACCCATGGGGGCTGGATGCCCACCACCACTACCACCCCTACTCAGGGGGTGCCAGATGCCCGTCACTACTACCACCTCTACCCATGGGGGGCTGGATGCCTGTCACTACTACCACCTCTACCCAGGGTGTGCCAGATGCCTACCACTACTACCACCCCTACCCAGGGGGTGCCAGAGGCCTACCACCTCTACCCAGGGTATGCCAGATGCCTACCACTACTACCACCCCTACCCAGGGGGTGCCATATGCCTACCACTACTACCACCTCTACCCAGGGTGTGCCAGATGCCTACCACTACTACCACCTCTACCCATGGGGTGCTGGATGCCTACCACCAACAACACCCCCACTCACAGGATGGCTAATACATGACACAACAAGCACACACCAACATAAAGAATGCAACATAAAGACATCCCCCCAACACCATGACAAGCGTGTGTAGACTGTGTCAAATGCCTACAACACTGAACATGACTTTGAACATAAAATGTGACCCCCTATCACATGTGTCACACATAAATGTGTGTGGCCCCCACAATGCAAGCAGACCATGACCACTGTGGCAATGGGGTCCAACCCCCATCATCACAGTGACCAAAATGTAAGTGTGGGGTCCATAGCTGAAGCACATCTTGAACATTGTGGCAATGGGGTCCAAACCCCCATCATCACAGTGACCAAAAGGTAAGTGTGGGGTCCATAGCTGAAGCACATCTTGAACATTGTGGCAATGGGGTCTAAACCCCCATCATCACAGTGACCAAAATGTAAGTGTGGGGCCCATAGCTGAAGCACATCTTGAACATTGTGGCAATGGGGTCCAAACCCCCATCTTCACAGTGACCAAAATGTAAGTGTTGACATTGAAAAAGCTGCAACTGCCAAACTGCATGGATGATTTCTGGTCACAGAACAACAAACACATCAGTGGCAAAGTAGTGCTTGTGTCCCATAGCAACATAGATTGGGGGAGGCAAACACTGCAGTGCAAATAAGACATACCTTTGGCCATGTGCAGACAAACATCACCCATGGGGGCTGACACTGTCAACATTCATCAATGACACAATGACAGAAGTGACCATCAGAATGCAGACCCACATATTTGCACCAATGGGCACACAAATGCAGAATACCCTGTGGAGACTGTAGATGTGAGGTGAACAGATACCATACCATGGCAGCAATGGGACACACAAACAATGATCATTGTGCTGACTGATGACCTAGGAGTCCCAGGGACAGCAGGGGAAACCCACCAAACAACATACAGCCAATGGCACACTAAAGATATGCCAATGCAGTGGTGCAGATGCACAAACACAAACAGGCAGACCCACACTGCACATCAAACACAACAGGTGAGGAGGGGGTGCCGGTGTCCCCAGGCAACCACACAACACATGATGAGGCCTGAATACCAATTACACAGATGCGCATACAGTGCCACACAAAGGTAACTCATGGATCCAAATCCCCTATGTGGGCAATCAGGCATTGTTAGATGAGAGGGAGCACAAATCACACATGTCACACAAGCATGTAGGAACAGCAACTGACACAGAGACACCACAGCACTACCCCTAGGGTCCCCACAATGTGGTGACCCTGGGCTGCATGACAATCCCACTGTGATGACAAAGCTAGATGTCGTTCACACTGTGAACCACAGTCAGGTGTCCTGAGCAACAAACTACCATCACACCTACACAAGCACAAATCAATCAGCACGGCCAGTAAGCCAAGGCCAACATGGAGGCAGGGGTCTAGCCGGGCAACAACTCTCATCTGCACACACTCAACACCACACACCTCGACCTCCAACAATGTGCAGCAGTGAAGCTCACATGCACTGGTGACATTGCACATGCACCCATGACAATCCCATGGGTGGTGGTGGGAACCAAGGTGCAGAAACACATCACACATGGCCACTCAACAAGACTCCTGAATGTCTGACACACTGCACACTACACTGTACATGGACATGACGGCAATACCACACCAACCAATGGGATCCCAGCCACAGTCCCACACCAATGAAGAAGCCAAGGTCACCCACAAACAACACACATAGACAACTACCAACATTGCAGCCCTGACCCTGAGGAGTGCCAGCAGTCACACACACAACGTGTCACAATCACTGAAAGCTAACACAAACTGGAAATTACATGACAGGTGTAAACAACAAGTGCCAAGGGGAATCCTGACTGTGTCCCATCTGCATCTGCCCACAAACTCAGCCCTGACAGCAAACACACCTATGGGTGACACCCTGATGACCAGTAATGTGCCATGCACCCACATCACAGAGAACCCAGGGAGAAGACTTTGGGGGAACATAGGTCAACTCAGCAAGCATCACAAACACGAACATCACTAGGGATCCCAGCATGCACAGCAAAATGGAAGTGAACACACAGACATGCTCATACAATACACACCTTGGGTGCAGGCAATGTCACAGGAGTACACACTGCCATGAGGGGACTCCACTCCTGTGTGAGGAAAGCTGTGCCATATGTTGCCTCAGTAGGGCTCCATCATGTCAGCAGAACACTTGGTCACACAGTCAACAATTAGCACCAAATGAAGGCTCCCGTCACATCAGCCTGGTCATGGGAGTGTCAACGAAATCATCAGCACAGATCCAACACACATGTATAGCAAGTTGCACTGACAACACAGATGAGTCCTTCCCCATTGATGCCCAAACCTGCATGTCCAGTGGAGATGGCCACACGGTCAGGGAAGTAGACTAATTGAACAATGGCAAGCACAACAGATGTGCAGGGGTGGAAGCCACAGATGTGACATTGCTAATGTAAGTAGGAAATCCCATTGCCAAATATTGAAAACATGACACCCTCAGATGCTGCTAAGGATGACATGGATACACTACAGGATAGAACACATTCCCCCTGGACCACATGGGTTCCTGCACAGTAACACTTCATTTTCATGAGACCAAATATAACCATCACTGCAGCAAGGGCATGGTTAGCATCATCAACATCATGTACATCAGAAACAAAACCACTAGAGAACAGAAAGTTGCTTTATTCAGCATATGTGGGTTCAAAAGTTGAAGTCCAGTAAAAAAGAAACAAAGGCCAATGGCCAGTCCATCCTGAAAGTCAAAACAGGGTGACAGTGGCAGATGTCACCCTAAGCATGCCTGCACTGATAAACACCAGGGACAATCCCCTCGGAGGGGCATACAGGGAGGCAGGCCAGGCACCGCAGGGACAGGATCAGGGCTCACCAGAAGGAGGCAGGGAAGGGGTGGTGGGTGCTGGAGAGCCACTGACAACTGCAGTGGAGGTGTCTGACATGGTGTGTGCCGGCACAACTGGGGGCATGAGTCAGATGGTGTGGGTGCCGGCACGACTGCAGTGGGCCATGCAGATGGAGTGGACAGGTTCCCCACTGCAGTGCCCAAGTCAGACCGGGTGGTAGTGGACTCCACTGCAGTGCCTACCTCCAGGGGAGGAGAATGGGGATCAGGTAAGGTGGGCAGGACAGAGGGGGAGGACACCGTCTCCACACCAGTGGCACAGACAAGCGCAGCGGGGTGTGGGGCCGGAAGAGCAAGTGGCAGGGGGAGAAGGCCTGATCATTTTGGGGATGGTGTATATGTGGGTGGGGGAACCTGGGGCAGGGTGTGGTGGGGGCACCTGTGGAGTGGGGGCCTGAGGGATGGAGGAAGGAAACTTGGTGCCTGAGCTGCAGGGCGGCAGTGGGGTCTTGCTCTTCCGGGTCCGGGGGGACTTGCGGATGGGGGCGTCAGTCGGTCTGCGCCTGGGGGAGGGTGTCCGGGGCGAGGGGCACTCCACTCCGTGTGGGTGGGCTTCCTCTTCCCCCTGAATGCTGTATCAGCTGGATCGGAGGGGAAGAGGCCGAGGTCACTGAGGAAGAGCCGCTGTGTCTTTGGGGTTGCAGGTGAGGCAAGGGAAGGGGCTTTGGAGGGAGAGGTAACTGAGGACTGCGCAGTGCTCGTGGATGCGTGTGTGTGTGCCTGGGCCCCATTCCCTGTGAGTGTGGTTTCAGTCCCCTGACTGTGCGTGCGTGTGCGTCTTGATTTTGGCGTGTGTATCTGTGTGCTGCTTGTGTCTGTGCTGGTGTGTGCCTGTGCCGGTGTGTGTGTGCTTGGGACAGGTAAGGTGCTGGGGAGTGTGGATGGGGCAGAGGCAGGAGGGGTGAGGGACTGTTGGAGGAGGGACACTACTGCCGTCAGGGAGTAGTCCATGGACCTATTGCCCCTCTGTAGGGCAGACATGCCCGATGAGATGCCCTCCATGAACGACACCAGCTGAGTCAACAGAGTGGTGTGTGCATGGAGGACACTCAGCATCGCTGTCTGCCCTACATGGAGCTGGCGAAGGAGGTACACAGACTCCTCACTCAGGGCAGCAGGGGACACAGGGGCAGGGGTGCGGTGCCTGGCCCGAAGGAGACACGCTCCCGAACATGGGAGCCTCCACGGACCTCGGGAATGGGAGCCGATGGGAGGGCGGTGGTGGTGGCGGGGACAGCAACACTAGCTGGGGTGTGGTGGCTGCTGACATCTGCATCCACAAGGGAGTCATCCTCCGAGCTGCTGTGGTCCTCAGCTGAGGTGGATGCTGCTGAGGACTCCTCGGTGTGGCTCCCCTCGCCCTCCGTGCCACTGGGTCCCTCCGACCACTCCTCGGCTGCTGACCCAGTCTGGCTCTGCGGCTCCTCCTGGTCCGTGGAGCTGTCCCCTCCTGTGGCCGTGGATGTATCTGCAAACAATAGGGAAACAGACAGACATCAGTCACCTGCACCGAACGCACACACCACAGTAAGTACAGCACATTACAGAGCAAGCCCTGGCATCCTTAGTTGAACATTGCCAAAAGTGCCCAAACAGAATAGGAGAAGCCAATTGTCAGTCTGATGGTCAACCATGGCATTCACATCCCTCCTGGCCTTGCACCCATCTGTCTGGTGTCTGTTGGATGGCAATACCCCAGTGTGGACACATGCACCACCTACACAGTAGTTGGACAGTGCACAGAACACGGTGAAGCATGTGAACATGCACACATCACAACTCTTGCCACTGAGTCAGTACAGGTGTCCGGATGAAAGGGATGCCCAGAGTCAAATATGAAATGCATGTGATGCATACCAGCGACAGACACCATGATGCACCCATGTCCTGATAGCCATTGCCACAATGGTGTGCATGTAGCACATGTCACTCCCCTGCAGGATCATTCATAGGAAGTTACATGCCATGGCACAGGCATGCCTGCTAAGTCATACATCACTGTCTCCAGTCACATGGGCAGGGCAGCCAGACAACAACAGTCTGCACTGTGTCACAATAGTAGGTCATGGGGAATGCAAGTCCTGGAGCTGAACAAGTGCACATGTACATCCCCCACACACCACATCATCTGAACCCTTATCTGTCCAGGTCATACCGATTGGACATATGGAAGACCTGTAACACAACCCTCTGAACCTGAGCACCTCACAATCTGCTGTGAATGGGAAACAGCTGCCTGAACTTCACATTTGCATACCCCAGTCTGCACGGTCAGGTGATCAAACACCTATGTGTCACACAAGTATCGTCTCCTATGGTCACATCTCCGGTGGCATGCTGAGCCCCAACCGAGAAACACCCCAGCAGTCCTGACAACGAAGCCACAGCACACTGACACAGAGGCAGACACCTGAGGGGACATATCACTGAGCACAACGTGCTAGCTGATACACAGGAGTGGGAGTACAGAGTGTATTGTATGGCCTGGAGTAGGCATGACTGTCCTGCCCCACATGAATGAGGGATGAGCCCTGGACAGTAGGCAGGTGGCTAAGTATGTGTGACACACGTAATATACACACTCTTGGGGTCCAAACATTGTTCCCACCCGCAGCATGGGTGTGTGCCAGATACCCCAGGCACATGTGGTGGATCAGCTCAGCAATTGGACCACATATCAAAGTAACACGCAGATTACATGTCAGAACACAGGCATTGTGTAAGCAATGGACCCACCCATGATGCCCACCACAGAGTTAGGGGAACAAATGCTGTCCCCCACCTTGAGTTAAGCAAAATGCAAGGACACAGTACCCAAGTGACACAATTCCCTGACTGTAAGGGCCACACCTGGGTATAAGATGAGGAGTGGGCAGTGCACAATTGAGGGACATGGGTCCTGGACCACATGACTGATGTACTGTGGAAGTTTAACCAGGCCAGAGGAGGGCACATAGCATGGCAGACAAAGTTAACAATGCAGTCATGGACTCACCCCCTCCTTGCTGCTCTCTGGCCTTCAGCTGCCCATCCAGATCAGGGAAGACCACCGCCAGGATCCTGAGCATGTGGGGGTCAGGGTCCGGTGTCCGCCCCTCCTGCGAGGAGGCGACAGCTTCAGCTGGACCCGTGCGATCCTCCGGGTCCAGCCCCGAAGGTCCTGCCACCTCTTCTGGCAGTTGCGGATCCGGCGCTTGTAGACCCCCACGGATCTCACTGCCCGGACGATGGTCAGCCATATCTGCTGCTTCTGGTGGGCATCAACCTGTGAGGATGACAAAGTGAGAATGCCATTATTACACATGCAACATATCCGTGCATTACACAGTTGGATATACATGTCTCAATCACAGGGGCAAATGATGTACACAGGCAGTGCAACGATGGCTATGGACAGTTTGCCAGCAGTTACTACATGGTATCATTGCCTGGGAAGTTAAACCTTGTTTAAATGCACTGTCACTGCACTATACCTGTTCAGTGCATGTAACTACACACTTTGGGGGGTGACAACTACTCAGTGAGCCTGCTAGCCAGTGGCGTGCAGACTGTAAGCCTTGCTAGTCAGACAACATGCACATTTAGTGATGCAGTGGACAGCACACTCACCTGCTCCCCTGCTTTCCCATACAGCTTGCTGTACTGTGGAAGGAGGCTGTCCAGCAGGGCCTGGTTCTCCTCAGTGCTGAAGGCTGGGGCTCTCTCCACAGTACGTGCCATTGCAGGGTCCAGAGGGTGCAAATATAGCAGCAGTGGTGGTGGCAGATGTCGTCCTGGAGCATGTAGTGCAGGCAAGTGAGCTCTCAGGGGAACAGCCAGCATTATATGTGTGCTGCAGAGGCAGATACTGTCCCATGTGTCCAAAGTGATAGGTCCAAGTCGTTTGCATCTTCTGAATCTGGCCAATACATGGAAATGCACCACTTACACACGCCCAAAAGCATCCTTCAAAAGTTCATTGAATGGAATGGGCCGGCCGGGCACACCGATCGGTCCATTGCTGTTCAACGCGTACCTGGGATACAACGCGTACCTGCACACATTGAATGCAATGGGCCAGCCGGGCACACCGATCGGTCCATTGCTGTTCAACGCGTACCCGGGATACAACGCGTACCCGCACACATTGAATGCAATGGGACGGCCGGGCACACCGATCGGTCCATTGCTGTTTGACGCGTACCCGGGATACAACGCGTACCCGCACACATTGAATGCAATGGGCCGGCCGGGCACACCGATCGGTCCATTGCTCTACAACGCGTACCCGGGATACAACGCGTACCCGCACACATTGAATGCAATGGGCCGGCCGGGCACACCGATCGGTCCATTGCTGTTCAACGCGTACCCGGGATACAACGCGTACCCGCACACATTGAATGCAATGGGCCGGCCTGGCACACCGATCGGGCCATTGCTGTTCGACGAGTACCCGGGATACAACGCGTACCCGCACACATTGAATGCAATAGGCCGGCCGGGCACAACGATCGGTCCATTGCTGTTCAACGTGTACCCGGGATACAACGCGTACCCGCACACATTGAATGCAATGGCCAATGTGTGCGCACCGATCGGTCCATTGCTGTCCAACGCGTATTGCGAATACAACGCGTACCCGCACACATTGAATGCAATGGGCCGGCCGGGCACACCGATCGGGCCATTGCTGTTCGACGCGTACCCGGGATACAACGCGTACCCGCACACATTGAATGCAATAGGCCGGCCGGGCACACCGATCGGTCCATTGCTGTCCAACGCGTATTGCGAATACAACGCGTACCCGCACACATTGAATGCAATGGGCCGGCCGGGCACACCGATCGGGCCATTGCTGTTCAACGTGTACCCGGGATACAACGCGTACCCGCACACATTGAATGCAATGGCCAATGTGTGCGCACCGATCGGTCCATTGCTGTCCAACGCGTATTGCAAATACAACGCGTACCCGCTCACATTGAATGCAATGGCCAATGTGTGCGCACCGATCGGTCCATTGCTGTCCAACGCGTATTGCGAATACAACACGTACCCGCTCACATTGAATGCAATGGCCAATGTGTGCGCACCGATCGGTCCATTGCTGTCCAACGCGTATTGCGAATACAACGCGTACCCGCTCACATTGAATGCAATGGCCAATGTGTGCGCACCGATTGGTCCATTGCTGTACAAAGCGTCCCTGTACAAGTCACTGGAATATGTCACCATGCCTGTCACAGGTGAACATATGCCAGCCACATATACTTCCCAGGGAGTGAGGGGCACACCTACAATACCACAGCCTGTCCACACTGTATCCTAAGGCATGTAAGGCTGCATTACCTATTCCGTGTATGGGGGTGAACATGTTGTTCTGTGGGTGTCACTTGGGGGCAGCCACTCCCAGGCTGTGCACGTGTTCATGGGGACAGAATCCTTGGTGTGTCGTGCACATGACCACTGTGATGTGCAACTGTTCATTTCTGAGCATGTGGCATGGTCACATTTCACGGTGGTGTATGTGTATGTCATGTCACATACCCCCTGAGTCCCATGTGGGAGGGTATGTACGTCCCAGGGTGACCCATTGCCACAATAGTGATGGTCCTCCACAGTCTGTGTGCATGTTGTGTTTCCAATGTCTCTGATTCCATGTGCACAATGGGAGACAGTCTCCACATCCACGTTGTTTGTGCATGGACTCTGATGTTGTGCGTGTGTGTGTCACAGACGTCCATGTCTGTCCTGCCGAGGCAACAGGGACCACTACCTGTGGGGGTCATGGTTGTTTAGCTGTGGTGTATTCATGATACACCATGTCATGCCAGTGTCCATGTGGCAATACAGGGTCCCTGGGAATCTACCTATCGATGAGCTGTGATGCCTGGGGCACATCTGTCCTCACATGTCACTGTGGGGTGTGTTTGGAACGTGGCAGCAGGAGATGGGAACTGTGACACGGCCTCATGATATCCCATGGCACAACCTGGGACTTGTTGATGCCACTTGTTGAACTGTGATGTTAGATGTTGGCCATGTAGGTGACATACATGTCCTTACGGAACTGCACACATCATGTACTTGTGCCTCATAATGATGTATCATGTGATATTGAGTATGGTCAATGCCACATATGTGGGGTGACTGACAATCTTTCTTTCTTCACCTATGCACTGCAGGGCACCAGCTGTCCATAGACCATTCCCTGACCTTGCAACCATGGTGGAACGGGACTGCATCCGACGGTACCACTTCACCAGGCCGCTGATTGAGGTATTGACGGTGCGGTTGGCCCCACATTTGCAACCTGGCCGGACATACCCTACAGCGCTGACCCCCAAGGTGAAGGTGATGGCAGCCCTACACTTCTTTGCCACCGGTACCTTTCAACACACTGCGGCGACTGCTGGTGGGATGTCACAGACCATGTTCAGCCGTGTGCTCCGCGATGTTTTGGAGGCTATGTTGATATACCTGAACCAGTACATCTATTTCCCTAGACTCCAACAACTCACTGACGTGAAGAGTGACTTCTATGCCCTGGGGAGGATGCCGCATGTCATTGGCTCCATTGATGGGACACATGTGGCTTTGGTTCCACCACAGGCCCAAGAGCAGGCATACAGGAACCGCAAACACTACCACTCGGTCAATGCACTGGTGGTATGTCTTGCAGATATGAGCATCTCACACGTCTGCGCCCGTTTCCCAGGTTCTGCACACGATGCCTACGTGATGAGGAGTAGTTGCATCCCGAGGATGATGTCACAGATGCGGAACCAGCGTGCCTGGCTTGTTGGTGTGTACTGACTTTGTACCATTGTGTGTGTTCTGCAATGTATTGTTCCACCCTCTTTTCCAACTCAGCTAATGTGCAATTGTCTGTATGTAGGTGACTCCGGATACCCCAACATGCCGTGGTTGCTGACGCCCCTCAGGAACCCGGTGACACCAGCCCAGATGCGCTACAATGAGGCACATGGTCGGACCAGGAGAGTGATTGAGCGGACATTTGGTCTCCTGAAGAGCCGCTTCCGCTGCCTGGACAAGACAGGAGGGGCCCTTCCATATGCCCCAGCAAAGGTGTGCAAGATTGTCATCGTCTGCTGCATGCTACACAACCTGGCAGTGCAGAAGGAGTTGCCGCTCATCCTGGATGAAGATGACCAACATCCGCCACCTGTGGAGGATCCTGGCCTGGACCACGATGCCAGTGATGATGATGATGATGATGATGATGGTGATGTCCGCACACAGCTCATCACCAACTTCTTCAGCTGAATGTGAGTATCCGGAGATGTCATGTCAATGATGTGAGTATGCATGATATGTGTTGGTGGTGCTCTGGTGCTGTTTGAGTGTGTCCATGTGCTACATGACTGTATGCGTGTAGCGATGTGTCCTTACAGGTAGTCTGTACTCCCCAACAGTGTTGACATGCTAACTTGGTTCTGGGTGGGTATCTTGTGACATGTATTGGGCATGAGTATTGCAGTTCTGTCCTGTTCTTCAGTGCTTTTGACTGTGTTTCATTTCTGTCCTTCATAGGGTACTTTCAGAGTCGTTTGGTCAACTGTGATCCCCCGACACCGTGATTCGACTTCCAGGGTGGTAGCTGTCGTGTCCCTACATGTGATGTGCGCCACACCCATGGACTTCCTTCCTTCTACACTTGTTGACTGTGTGCCCGCTGCCAGGTGGGATTACCTTGCATCTGTAGTGGTTACAACATGTTGCAAATGTGTAATAAACCTGTGCTTCACTTTGTGATGTGCGTTGTCTGTGGTCACACATCTGACTGACATTTGCTTACTGCACCAGTGGGCTAGTTGACAAAGACTGTGAATAGGTGTTGTGTCTGTGCATTGCACCGTATTTCCTGGCAACATCAGTGTAGGCGATGAGTCAGATGGCCTAGGTGTGTATATGTTGTGTAGCCCTGGTGGTGTGTCTCCCTCATATGTGTCACGTTGCCATGACTCACATGCCTGTGTTGTACTTGCTGTAGCAGTTAGCATGCACAGTGTAATTTCGCAGGTCATCATCTCCATGACAGAAACCATGTTGGAATCACAACAGAGGCAGGTATGGTGTATTAGTGTGTTTATTGTCATACATGTGTGTGTATAGTGCACAGGATGGTGGGTGCTGTACATTGTGATTGTAATCCAAAGTTCCTAGATGAATTGGAAGTCCTGGTAGCAGAAATGTCCTGAGTAAAGTCCACAGTCATCTGATACATTGGTCCAACTTGTACTCCCCATGTCATGTGGGGGAGTTGTGTTGCAGTCAACAGGGTGAACAGTTTGCGCACAAAGGTGATTATCCAGAACAGGTTTTGGCTTCCTGGGGGTTGCACATGGCCATCGGCCTCTCAGTTGCCCCTCCTCGGATGACCCCTCTTCTTTGGGGGGGACCCTCAAGTGCAGGCTGCTGCGGTGCAGGGGACTCTCTGCCAGAGTCATCCTCCCTCCCTGTGGCAGTTGCAGTTGTTTCAGCACCAGATGTTGTGGGCACACAGGGAGGTGTTGACTGGTTGCGGCTCATCTGGCGGAGGCATTGTAATATGTCCCTATGCACCGCCGTCATCTCTTGCAGTGTGTCCCACTTGGACTCCACGCGGGACATGTGTAAGTCCAAGCGGGCATGATGGGCAGCCTGCTGCTGTTTAATGTCCCCGAGGAGCCCCACTACCTGGCTGAGCTCTCCGGTGCTGGACTGGTACGCATCGGCTATGCGTACCAGTTGTGGGTCATCATGCAGTCCAGACCCCTCTGCGATCAGCGACCTATGTCTCCCACCCCTCCCACCACCCCTGGCGACACGTGCAGTACCTGAGGTGGCACGCACAGGTGACCCTGGGCCCCCTTGGGGGTTGTTGGTGGTGTTGGTGTCCATAGCCCCACGTTGGTCCAGGGTCCCTGTGCTGGTGGTGGTGGTGCTCCTTGGTCTGTCCGTGTCGGCAGGGGTGGTATGTGTGTTGACAGTCGTTGGAGGGGTGGGTGCAGGGGGTGCAGCTGGTGGTCCTGCTGGTGCTGCATGATGACTTGCTCCGGAGGTGCCAGGTAGGTCTTCGTCATCCGAGGAGGGCAGAGGCTGTTCCACACCAGTGAGCTCCGTTTCCCCTTGAGCCTGGGACAGGGACTCCTCAGCGTCTGCTGCTGTGTCCCCATCATCACCTGTTTTTGGGAGACACACACAATGTATGTTATGTTTCTGCAGGCATCAATAGTTGACACACCTGACAGTTGTGACTGTACCTCTGGATGCGGGCCTGTACATTGCATTGTCCTAAGTTGTCACAGTCAGAGGTTGATATTGGTGTAGCACATTGTCCTGCATACTTTGGGCATTTCTATATGAATGTTGGGGTGTGTACATGGTCTGCATTGGTTGTATTTGGTTGACATCCGGCCCTCCTTCCCACCCAGCCAGATATTCCACCATGGAACGTGCTTCCATTGCAGGGAGTGCAAGTTGTCTTTCAGGATGTCAGTCAGTGGTGTCCTGCTGTTGGTTGGTGCACAGTTGCCAGCAGGGCCTTGTGCTCCCCACAGCAGTACCCAGTGTCAGCCATCTTGTCAGTTCTTTTCCACTCCCTGTGATGTGCGCATGGTTCAGGGTGGTGTTGATGGGACAGTTGTGGGGGTGAACAATATCTGTGACTACCACTCCCATCATGCTATTGCCTCCACCCCCCTTCCCAGCATGCCCATACTGCCTTCATTTTGAGTGTACTTCACTGTGTGTGAGTGTGACAGCAATGGCAAGATGGCTGACAGTGGTGTCCTGCTGTTGGTTGGTGCCCAGTTCCCAGCAGGGCCTTGTGCTCCCCACAACATAGCAACAGTGTCAGACATCTTTGATGTGGCTTTTCACTACCTGGTAGGTGTGCATGCTTTAGTGTGAGCTTGCTGGGCCATGTGGGTGGGGGATGTTGGGCTGTGACTACCACTCCCATCATGCAATTGCCTCCACCCCCCTTCCCAGCATGCCCATGCTTCCTTCCTTTGACTCTGCTTCCCTGTGGGGTTGTGTGCCTGTGCTGACAAGATGGCTGACAGTGTTATCCTGGGGTTAATTTTGCTACAAGTCCCATGTGTGTCCCTGTGCTTCACACTGCATGACCCAGGGTTGTGGTTCTTTGTGGGATATTTGATTAGAGTGTGAGGCAATGCATTCTCCCAGGTGAGTTGTGTGGAGTTTGTGTTAGGGGTGTGTGTGAGTGGAGCTGCTGGTAACTATGGTCAGTGCTGTCAGTCCTCCTTCCCACCCAGCCAGATTTTCCACCATGGAACGTGATTCCGTTGCAGGGAGTGCAAGTTGTCTTTCAGGATGTCAGTCAGTGGTGTCCTGCTGTTGGTTGGTGCACAGTTGCCAGCAGGACCTTGTGCTCCCCACAGCAGTAGCCAGTGTCAGCCATCTTGTCAGTTCTTTTCCATTCCCTGTGATGTGAGCATGGTTCATGGTGGTGTTGATGTGCGCATTGTGAGGGTGGGCAATATCTGTGACTACGACTCCCATGATGCTATTGGCTACACTGACTTGCCCAGCATACACAGGATTCCTTCCTTTCAGTGGGCTTCACTGTGAGGTGGTGTTGTAGTGGTGGCTACATGTCTGGATGTGTTTGTTAGTTATATTTGTGCCACTGCCTAGCTGTAGTTGTAGTTGTGTTTGTACATGTGATGACACAGTTACATATCACTATGAGATGGCATGTGTTGTATTTATCTGACTGACATACACATTTTGGGATGATTCTGTTCTGTTGCTGTGTATTTGCTAAGGGTGCATGGTTTGACTCTCCCCTTGACAGTGATGTGTGTGTATTGTCGCACAATATTGTGTACATTTGTTGTGTACTCACCAGGCTCTGGGATGTTTTCTAGTCCATATACGCTCACTGGTGGTAGGATGGCCCGCACCTTCTCCTCCCAGGGCCTGAGGTATACTGGTTTGGCAGGAGGGCCACTGCCGGTGTGTTGGCTCAAGAGGTAGTACTTCTTCAACAGCTCCCTGACCCTCCTGCGCACGTCATACCACCTATTCTGGATGTCTCCCTTTGTGCGCAAACATGGTGATTGTGCGTTCACCCTGTCGACAATCCTCTCCCACATCTTGGTTTTCTGCGACATGGGTGTCTGTTGGACCAGTGTACCAAACAGCTGTGGCTCTACCCTGAGGATCTCATCTACCAGGACTTCCAATTCACTATCTAGGAACTTTTGATTCTTCTTTGGGGGCATGGTGATGGGTGGTGATGGTGAGTGATGTGTGTGTTGGTGTGCAAGTGAGGGTGTGTGAGTGTGTGTTTTGCTGGGTATATGTGAGGGTGCTATTTGTTGAGGTGCTGATGGTGTGTGGCTTGTGTGATGGATGAGCTGTGGGTGGGTGTGTGGTTGCTGTCTGTTGAGTGCTGGCAGGTAATTTGAATTTGCAAAGGATCATGGTAGGGATTTGTGTCCTTTATATGGGTGGAGTTGTGGGTGTGTCTTTGTTCCCTGTTTCCCCCCCCCCAGTATTTATTGGCTTTGTAATTGCTTGTTTGGCCTTTTTTTGTGTGTTTTCCCTTTGTACTTTTTGTGCATGTAGGAGACGTTCTTGTGACCGAGTCGGACCCTGCAGTTGTCTCGTGCGAGCTTCTCCGAGTCGTTCACGCTGTGTTTGTGCTGTTTTCTATGCTGCGTACGCGTCAGTCGCGGTGTATTGGGTTGCTTCGGCTCGCAGTTTTGTATGCGTGTCGGTCGTACGGCTTGGGCTCCGTGCGACTCGGTCGTGTTTTCCACGCGTTGCATCGTGCTTGGCGGGTAGGAGTTCGCGGGTAGGTTTTGTTCGGGATTCTTCCTGGTGCGTGTTGGTCGGTTCGATTCGCGTGGTTTTCCGGCCGGATAGCTGTTTTCCGCGCGGCTCGGTCGTTCGGCTTGTGTTCCGTACGAGTCGGTCGGATTTTGCACGCTTCTCATCGTACTTTGCGGGTTGGGCTGCACCGGTACGTGTCGGTCGGAATGAATTCCGGCTCCGAGTCGGTCGGTACGTTTTCCGGCCCGAATCGGAATCAACCCCAAAGTGTCTGAGTGCTATTGGTGGGACCAGGGCACCCTGATTAGAGGCTGGGCCCTGTGGAATGGAGTCCCTTGGGCAGAAATCAGCACAGGAGTGGGTTCACATGGCCCCCATCTCATTATTTAAATATTTTTTCAAAAAACAGGCTGGGCCACAGGGGATGGGCTCCCTGGCCCGAAATCGGCCTGGGAGGGGGGCACACGGCCCCCTAGCCTATTCACAATAGGCCTGGCCCCGGGGTCCCCAGTTCCAAAATTGGGCCAGAGAAGAGGGACCACGCTGCCCCCCTCCCCAAATGAAAAAAAAGAGCAGCAAGGTGCCGGAGGCCATGCCCCCTTTCACCGCCACTCTGAAAACGTGCCTCCTGATGCACTTCTGGTTGGGGGATGAAGTCCATTTGGCTCCATAGGATCCTTGTGGGCGAACAAGTCCTCCTGTTACCTCCAGTAACTCCCATAGAGCGGGATTGCTGAAAGGACTTCAGAGGCCACGCCCCCTTTCTCCACCACTCTGCAAACGCGCCTCCTGTTGCACTACTGGTTGGGAGATGAAGTCCCCTTGGCTCCAGAGGGTCCTTGTGGGTAAACAAGTCCTCCTGTTACCTCCAGTAAGTCCCACAGAGCGCGATTGCTGAGAGGACTTTGAAGGCCACGCCCGCTTTCTCCACCTCTGTGCAAACGCACCTCCTGGTACACTGCTGTTTTGTAGATGAAGTCCCCTTGGCTCTAGAGTGTCCTTGAGGGCCAACAAGCCCTCCTGTTTGCTGCAGTAAGTCTCACACAGTAGAATTGCTGAGAGGTGTTCGGAGGCCACACCCCCTTTCTCTGCCACTCTGCAAATGTGCCTCCTGATGCACTGCTGGTTGGGGGATGAGGTCATTTGGGTGTTGAGGGTTCTTGGGGGCCCAGAAGCCCTCCTGTTACCTCCAGTAAATTCGACACAGCAGGATTTCTGAGAGCTGGTCAGAGGTCCCTGCCCTTTCTCCACCACTCTGCAAACATGACTACTAGTTAAAAAATCATAGAAATTCACTTAAAAAACCAAAAGGTTACAGGGACATTATAGGTGGAAAGTAGAATTTGAAAAACCTTTGAAATTCACTTAAATACCCAAAGGTTACAGGGACCTCATAGTTAGAAAATAGAATTTAAAAAACCTTAGAAATTCACTGAAAAATCCAAAGGTTACAGGGACGTTATAGTTAGGCTCAGATTTCACTTTTACAAAACCAGTGAAATTCAGCAGTTATAGTTACCTAAGCTAACTATAACATACACCCCCGCAATGCACTGCCTCTGACCTCACATATCACACCACTCATGACATGGTCAGTGACATCACTGATGACATCACTGATGACATCTCAAATGACATCACTGATGATATCAGCCACATACCCACTCACACCCCTATACAACCTCTTGTACGCCCACTCACACACCCACACAACCACTCACATACCTATTCACAGACCTATACCAGTACTCATAGCCCCACTCACTCCGCCATAGAGGCACTCACCCACTCATACAGCCACCCACACAACTATTTACTCACCCATATAAGAATATGTGATGTTACAACACGATCAAAATGATCGCGGTATGTAACATCGCAATTTTTACAACGCAAGTCGTTACAACGACTTGCGCTGGAGGGCGCTGGACTTAGGAGTAGTAAGATTTACTATTCCAACACCAGTCAACGTACAGTAGGGAAGGTGTTGGAATAGTAAATCTTACTATTCCTTAGGTTATAGCGCCCTCCAGTACAAGTCGATGTAACGCTTGCGTTGTAATGGCAGCGTTCTAAATGCATCGCGGTGTAATCACCGCGATGTAAAGGATGTTTCCCCCATATAGCCAAGTAACCAAATGGTATGCTGTTCCTAATGAACACTGTTGGTTGATGTCCAAGTAGTGATATATGATTGTTAAATCACGACAGGCAGGAGAAAATATCCTCCTTTCAGAAAAAGACCCTCACACACCCAAGTCACAGGATGTATTGCCTCATCATCGGGTGTGCTCCTTATCGGGTCGGCGCTGCAAAACCCGATCGGCGCCCGAATTGGGGCCTTTTAACGGAGATCTTTATTCCTGTTGCCATAAAATGTAGTGTGTGTAAGGTCTTTGTGAAAAGTGTAGATGTGGAAGGTGCAGAGGTGAAATTAAAAGTAAGAGGAAGCAGTCCACTCAAAATTATTTTAATGAACGTGGTTGCTCTCTTAATTAAAAAACATGATTAGTGCGCACCACTCTTATAAGGTATTGGGGATGTGCGCCAAAGAGATCAACATGTTTCTTGCCATTAAATCAATTAGAAGGCAATTCTTCAGGATCAATTTAAAATCTAACTACACTTTTTGGTGGTGGATCCCAATAGTAAAATAAGTGTCCACTCATACAGCACCCTAAAAGTGGTACCTGTTGAATTAGAGCATCAACCTATGGAGAAAAATTCATAAAAAGTTGATTCAACATGAATTGTAATCATTACATTGCTGATGTAGTGTTCAGTAAGTGAAACTTACTCGTGCTACTAACGCATGCATCACACAAGGTTGTTTGTGACCATGCAAGATGGCTATGATTCAAGTAAAAAACATTCGGCAAAAATGTATATGTAAACAGCAACCAAGATCGTCAACTTATTCTATAAAAATACACCCTCACCCAAATTAGGTCAAATTACTGCTTCATCGTGTACCGGCAGAGTTTAAAACACTGAATAGTGCAGTGCCCTGGTCATGAGTAGATGAAAGAAATTTTTTGGGAGATAGATTAGTATTATAATAGTCTGTTGTTGAGGGAGGCTTACTCTAAGTTAGACCACCCCTGGTGTGGGGGTATCTGCAATAATGTAATGAGAATGAGGTCCGTCAGAGCCTCACGAAATCGAGCACAACCCCGTGAATGGTCCTGTCTGTAGAACCTGGACTGGGTCAGACGGTGTGGCTGTACCTCGCTTCATGCGCTGACAACCCACCCCAAAACACCAGCAGCGTCCCACATCAGGGAAACAGAAACAGATGTGTCGCCAGGAGCTCAAGCAAGGATTCTTGCCGTGTCCGTTTAATAGTTACCAGTCATTTAACCATGGTGGTCAATCGGTCCCATTGCTCAAATAAAACCAGCATTGTGAATGGAGCTCAAGTAAGAGTTCTTGCCAGGCCCGTTTGACAATAGTCGGTGATTTAACCTCAAGAACTGACTGGTCACATTACTCAAATAAAACCGGCATTGCCAGAGTACAATGTCGGAGCTACAGGAGGCGCCTCAGTCTGTGTTGCCCGTGTTCAACAGCCGGTAGGACGGCTTTTGCATACTTAAGCTTTTTAGCAGAGAGACTATTATATCGCGTTAGCGGTATACTCACAATTGGCAGTCCACAGCTACTGGCGGGTCAACACCTACCCACAGTCTGCCGGTCCCGGGAGGTATATGACCGTGGTGGAGACGCTTAGTTATACTTCCTGGTAACACGTGCAGTGGGCGGTGACTCCTGTATCAGAGCGAGCTCCTGCTAGTGCATAAACCTCTCTCGCCCAAAACCGGGCGCCATATTAGGGGTGGGAGTCTCAGTATTATTGGCGGTATAAAGGTGTGTTAATCAAGTACCACTCTAAACATAACGATGAATGCCATAATGAAATAGGCAGACTGGAGTCTGGGAGGCAGTGTAATTATGTAAGTCTGCATAATTATTAATCTTAAAAAATTGTTCGTTAAGTTAGAGCGGTCAAAACGGGCTCTTATTAATGTGTCACCCGTTGTTTCCCAAAATGGGCGCCATCTTAGGAGTGGGGGACTCGAGATTATTAGACAGTATCAAGGAGTGTTAGTAGGGTGTGTTCAATTTGTGCTTCTCTACACACCAAGAAGAGCGCCATATTGGAATTGGCAATGTAAAGTAGGAAGAGAATAAAATTATGTGAATCTACACATTTTATAAAGCCAAGGGAGTTGTTTCATTAAGTTTAGAGAGTGTATCAATAGTAATATCCACTGGTGGAGTACCCAGTTATTTGGGATGGGAGAAGTCAATATGGCAATCACGGAAGGAATGACCAGTGGTTAACCCTCCCAGATTGATGAACACGTTATCAGAGTTCAACCACAACTGGTTCCATACAGATTAATCTCTAGATGGTCAAGGGATTCATTAAGGTATTATTTAATCAGTGATGACCAGGGGATATCTTCGTTCAATCCCTCCTTGTCCGAGGCTAATCTCAACACCCATCTTTGCTCAATTCTGAAAAGGGTGTCCTTGGTCATGCCCGGATGTGTTTCAAGGACACACCATCTGATTGAGTCTGGTGGATGTTGCATCTGTTCGTAATGGTACGTCATTTTAGTGTTAGTTTTATGGCAACGGATATTACTCCAGTGTTCTGTAATACGGGTTTTTATTGATCTGGTGGTCATCCCTATGTAAAAGAGATTACAGGGGCATTTTAGCATGTATATACAGTTAGTAGTGTTACAGTTCGTGTGTCTGTTGATTATCCATTTGAATCCATTGGGGAATGTAATCTCTTTTGTCATCTTTGTAAACGGGCAAACACTACAAGTGCCACATGGATGGTGTCCCTTCACTGGTGGTAGGTCCCACAAGGTCCTCTGTATGCCCATATTTTGATTTTTGGGTCTTGTATGGACTAACATATCCTTAAGGTTGCTAGTGCGTTTGAAAGCAAACCTCGGGGCTGGAAGGTTGAGGCTACCTGTATTCAAAATACCCCAGTGTTTTTTAATGACATTCTTTATTCGATTGGAATTAGGTGTGAATGTGGTAACACACGTAAGCTGGTCATTGGGTTCTTTTTGTACAGGGTCAAGTAGACCTTCTCTGTTGTTGTTTCTTGCTCTTTTCAAAGAGCGAGACACATCCCTTTGTGGATATTGTCTCATGCATAAATGTGTAGCAAGGACCTTAGATTCTTTCTCAAAGTCAGTAATCGTGCTACAGTTCCTTCGTATACGGAGGAACTGTCCAAACGGTAGATTCTGTTTCAAGGCTCTTGGATGGTGACTGCTAAAAAGTAGCAGGCTATTTTTGTCTGTTAGTTTTCGGTAAAGGGTCGTTGTAATTCCTCCTCCCCCTAACCTAACCAATAGATCCAGAAATGGTATTTCAGACTCCGAAATAGTGCTGGAGAACCTCAAGTGTGGGTTCAATGTGTTGATCCACTTACAGAAATCTTCGCACTCGGTGCGGTTTCCTTTCCACAGGATCAAGATATCGTCAATAAACCGCTTCCATAGGAGCACATTCGCCAGATGTGAGTTATTGGCGCAGAGGATCTCCCTTTCCTCAAACGCCGCCATGTAGAGGCATGCCAGGCTCGGGGCGAATGTGCTACCCATGGAAGTGCCCTGTGTTTGATGGTATAATTGTTTGTTATATTCAAAGAAATTTTCTGTAAGGGCTAAGAAAGCACATTCGAGTATGAAGGCTAATGGGGTTGGGGAGTTCCACTCTGTGTGACTGGGTGCATCCTCTATTACCTCCAAAGTAGCCTGTTGCGGGATGTTAGTATATAGAGCCTCAACATCCAGAGTGACTAATAGGTTCACCTCCTCTGGATGTTGGAGCCCCTCAAGTAAGCGGAGCACGTCTGTGGTGTCTTTTACAAACGAGGAAGTATTCCTGACCAGTGGCTGGAGAAAGTGATCACAGAACTTAGAAAGCGGCTCGAGGATCGAGCCAATCCCCGACACAATAGGTCTGCCAGGGACTGGGGTGATCCCTTTATGCACTTTAGGCAAGATGTAAAAATAGGGAGTCTTTGGATTATTCTGGGTTAGAAAGGTGGCTTCTTTGTTTGAAACCCAGCCCTCAGTCTCTGCTGTATGGACCATAGTGGCAATTACTGTAGTGAGCCGTGATGTAGGGTCTTCTCTAATAGGTGTGTAGTATTTTCGGTCACTCAATTGACGCAAGCATTCCCTGTCGTAGTCAGCGGTGGACATGATGACAGTTGCCCCACCCTTATCAGCCTGTTTGATGATAATCGAGGGGTCATCTGACAATGCCTTAACTGCAACCTGTTCATTAGAAGATAGGTTTTGAAAGGGAGTGGGCGCAGTATGGTTCTGAAGATCAGTCAGGACTGCTTGCTCGAAAGTTAAGACTTCATGGGGAACCATACCACTATTAGGTGTAAAAGTGGAGGGGTTGCGTAGCCCAGAATCCTCCTCTGGTAGTCTTAATCTGTCCTGAAAAAAGGCTTGCAAGCGTATTTTTCTGAAGAAGCCTTGTATCTCACAAGTGTCACGAAATTTATCATTTCTTGGAGTGGGGACAAACCCCAATCCTTTCTGTAGTACTGCCTCTTCCGTTGGACTGAGAGGTCTAGGAGAGAGGTTGATTACTAAACTCTCCTGCCTCTTGTCTGGCTCCTTGTCTCCATTGAAAGTGTCGATTGATCTTGCCACTGTATTGTTTTTTGGTGACCGCTTCTGCGCCCTTTTCCTCTGCCCCAACCTCTGTCCAAAAAAGAAGGTGCATTACCTTGTTGAGGAAATGGAGGCGGTCCATGGTGGTACATAGGGTATTGCCAAAATTGGGGTCCCTGAAAATGAGGTCCTTGGTACTGTGGTCCCTGGTATGGTGGTGGACCATATTAGGGATACGTTTGGCGCGTATTCTGTCGGACATTTCTGTTATTCCAGCTCCCGTTGCTGGAATCACTATTGGAGGAGCCTCTCCTAGAAGGATTGGAACTCTCATCCGAAGAATATGATCCCCGGGCGCGATGTAATCTGCCCTGAGGTATGGGTATATTCTTTCTTTGTCAAATTTGGTAATGTCTTTTGAAGCTTAGCTATTTTCTGCTTCATCAAATACTCTTTATTATCTGCAATTTCTGCATTAATCTCTGCCAGTTTGGTCTTAAACACGGTGGTTTGGACAGTCACCTTAATTGCCCCTTCTGCAGTCTGAATCCTTATTAATAATGCATCTGCAATCCTCTTAGCAGTATTGATAATGAGGATGAGCCAGTCCCTAGTGCATTTCCATGCAACTAGGGACCACTCTTTTAAAAGACCACATCCTCCAGAAATAGGCGAGGAAATTGCTGACCAAAAGGCCATTAGGGGCTATATTCGCCCGCAAATATTCTGTCATCATAGCCCCGTGTAATGTTATTTTGAGCCATTCGCGCTTCATGGTGGAAAGGAGGTCCAGTCTTCTGACTGGCTCCCAGAAGCGGAGTTACCATCACCCCCAATATGGACGGTGTTCTGAGAATCTCGGTTGCTACATCATCGCCAAAGCTGAGTCCCTGATACTCATCCATCTTAGTGGTGTTGAGGTATCAGATGACTTGTGAGAGAGGGTCACGGGAAGAAGTACTTCCAGTGTCCTAATAATGGGCCAGGGGAACCACTAGTATCTCCCCGGTAACCTGAAATCAAATACGTCCCGCGGGGGTCACCGGTGCGGAAATATAATACAATAAGGAGGGGACTGTGGGCTATATTTAAACAGGTCCAGCATACAAGCCCATATGAGGTTCAAGAAACCAAATGGTATGCTGTTCCTAATGAACACTGTTGGTTGATGTCCAAGTAGTGATATATGATTGTTAAATCACGACAGGCAGGAGAAAATATCCTCCTTTCGGAAAAAGACCCTCACACACCCAAGTCACAGGATGTATTGCCTCATCATCGGGTCTGCTCCTTATCGGGTCGGCGCTGCAAAACCCGATCGGTGCCGGAATCGGGGCCTTTTAACGGAGATCTTTATTCCTGTTGCCGTAAAATGTAGTGTGTGTAAGGGCTTTGTGAAAAGTGTAGATGTGGAAGGTGCAGAGGTGAAATTAAAAGTAAGAGGAAGCAGTCCACTCAAAATTATTTTAATGAACGTGGTTGCTCTCTTAATTAAAAAACATGATTAGTGCGCACCCCTCTTATAAGGTATTGGGGATGTGCGCCAAAGAGATCAACATGTTTCTTGCCATTAATTCAATTAGAAGGCAATTCTTCAGGATCAATTTAAAATCTAACTACACTTTTTGGTGGTGGATCCCAATAGTAAAATAAGTGTCCACTCATACAGCACCCTAAAAAGTGGTACCTGTTGAATTAGAGCATCAACCTATGGAGAAAAATTCATAAAAAGTTGATTCAACATGAATTGTAATCATTACATTGCTGATGTAGTGTTCAGTAAGTGAAACTTACTCGTGCTACTAACGCATGCATCACACAAGGTTGTTTGTGACCATGCAAGATGGCTATGATTCAAGTAAAAAACATTCGGCAAAAATGTATATGTAAACAGCAACCAAGATCGTCAACTTATTCTATAAAAATACACACTCACCCTAATTAGGTCAAATTACTGCTTCATCGTGTACCGGCAGAGTTTAAAACACTGAATAGTGCAGTGCCCTGGTCATGAGTAGATGAAAGAAATTTTTGGGGAGATAGATTAGTATTATAATAGTCTGCTGTTGAGGGAGGCTTACTCTAAGTTAGACCACCCCCGGTGTGGGGGTATCTGCAATAATGTAATGAGAATGAGGTCCGTCAGAGCCTCACGAAATCGAGCACAACCCCGTGAATGGTCCTGTCCGTAGAACCTGGACTGGGTCAGACGGTGTGGCTGTACCTCGCTTCATGCGCTGACAACCCACCCCAAAACACCAGCAGCGTCCCACATCAGGGAACCAAAAACAGAGGTGTCGCCAGGAGCTCAAGCAAGGATTCTTGCCGTGTCCGTTTAATAGTTACCAGTCATTTAACCATGGTGGTCAATCGGTCCCATTGCTCAAATAAAACCAACATTGCGAATGGAGCTCAAGTAAGAGTTCTTGCCAGGCCCGTTTCACAATAGTCGGTGATTTAACCTCAAGAACCGACTGGTCCCATTACTCAAATAAAACCGGCATTGCCAGAGTACAATGTCGGAGCTACAGGAGGCGCCTCAGTCTGTGTTGCCCGTGTTCAACAGCCGGTAGGACGGCTTTTGCATACTTAAGCTGTTTAGCAGAGAGACTATTATATCGCGTTAGCGGCATACTCACAATTGCAGTCCACAGCTATTGGCGGGTCAACACCTACCCACAGTCTTCCGGTCCCGGGAGGTATATGACCGTGGTGGAGACGCTTAGTTATACTTCCTGGTAACACGTGCAGTGGGCGGTGACTCCCGTATCAGAGCGAGCTCCTGCTAGTGCGTAAACCTCTCTCGCCCAAAACCGGGCGCCATCTTAGGGGTGGGAGTCTCAGTATTATTGGCGGTATAAAGGTGTGTTAATCAAGTACCACTCTAAACATAACGATGAATGCCATAATGAAATAGGCAGACTGGAGTCTGGGAGGCAGTGTAATTATGTAAGTCTGCATAATTATTAATCTTAAAAAATTGTTCGTTAAGTTAGAGCGGTCAAAACGGGCTCTTATTAATGTGTCACCCGTTGTTTCCCAAAATGGGCGTCATCTTAGGAGTGGGGGACTCGAGATTATTAGACAGTATCAAGGAGTGTAAGTAGGGTGTGTTCAATTTGTGCTTCTCTAGACACCAAGAAGAGCGCCATATTGGAATTGGCAATGTAAAGTAGGAAGAGAATAAAATTATGTGAATCTACACATTTTATAAAGCCAAGGGAGTTGTTTCATTAAGTTTAGAGAGTGTATCAATAGTAATATCCACTGGTGGAGTACCCAGTTATTTGGGATGGGAGAAGTCAATATGGCAATCACGGAAGGAATGACCAGTGGTTAACCCTCCCAGATTGATGAACACGTTATCAGAGTTCAACCACAACTGGTTCCATACAGATTAATCTCTAGATGGTCAAGGGATTCATTAAGGTATTATTTAATCAGTGATGACCAGGGGATATCTTCGTTCAATCCCTCCTTGTCCGAAGCTAGTCTCAACACCCATCTTTGCTCAATTCTGAAAAGGGTGTCCTAGGTCATGCCCGGATGTGTTTCAAGGACACACCATCTGATTGAGTCTGGTGGATGTTGCATCTGTTCGTAATAGTACGTCATTTTAGTGTTAGTTTTATGGCAACGGATATTACTCCGGTGTTCTGTAATACGGGTTTTTATTGATCTGGTGGTCATCCCTATGTAAAAGAAATTACAGGGGCATTTTAGCATGTATATACAGTTAGTAGTGTTACAGTTCGTGTGTCTGTTGATTATCCATTTGAATCCATTGGGGAATGTAATCTCTTTTGTCGTCTTTGTAAACGGGCAAACACTACAAGTGCCACATGGATGGTGTCCCTTCACTGGTGGTAGGTCCCACAAGGACCTCTGTATGCCCATATTTTGATTTTTGGGTCTTGTATGGACTAACATATCCTTAAGGTTGCTAGTGCGTTTGAAAGCAAACCTCGGGGCTGGAAGGTTGAGGCTACCTGTATTCAAAATACCCCAGTGTTTTTTAATGACATTCTTTATTCGATTGGAATTAGGTGTGAATGTGGTAACACACGTAAGCTGGTCATTGGGTTCTTTTTGTACAGGGTCAAGTAGACCTTCTCTGTTGTTGTTTCTTGCTCTTTTCAAAGAGCGAGACACATCCCTTTGTGGATATTGTCTCATGCATAAATGTGTAGCAAGGACCTTAGATTCTTTCTCAAAGTCAGTAATCGTGCTACAGTTCCTTCGTATACGGAGGAACTGTCCAAACGGTAGATTCTGTTTCAAGGCTCTTGGATGGTGACTGCTAAAAAGTAGCAGGCTATTTTTGTCTGTTGGTTTTCGGTAAAGGGTCGTTGTAATTCCTCCTCCCCTAACCTAACCAATAGATCCAGAAATGGTATTTCAGACTCCGAAATAGTGCTGGAGAACCTCAAGTGTGGGTTCAATGTGTTGATCCACTTACAGAAATCTTCGCACTCGGTGCGGTTTCCTTTCCACAGGATCAAGATATCGTCAATAAACCGCTTCCATAGGAGCACATTCGCCAGATGTGGGTTATTGGAGCAGAGGATCTCCCTTTCCTCAAACTCCGCCATGTAGAGGCATGCCAGGCTCGGGGCGAATGTGCTACCCATGGAAGTGCCCTGTGTTTGATGGTATAATTGTTTGTTATATTCAAAGAAATTTTCTGTAAGGGCTAAGAAAGCACATTCGAGTATGAAGGCTAATGGGGTTGGGGAGTTCCACTCTGTGTGACTCAGTGCATCCTCTATTACCTCCAAAGTAGCCTGTTGCGGGATGTTAGTATATAGGGCCTCAACATCCAGAGTGACTAATAGGTTCACCTCCTCTGGATGTTGGAGCCCCTCAAGTAAGCGGAGCACGTCTGTGGTGTCTTTTACAAACGAGGAAGTATTCCTGACCAGAGGCTGGAGAAAGTGATCACAGAACTTAGAAAGCGGCTCGAGGATCGAGCCAATCCCCGACACAATAGGTCTGCCAAGGACTGGGGTGATCCCTTTATGCACTTTAGGCAAGATGTAAAAATAGGGAGTCTTTGGATTATTCTGGGTTAGAAAGGTGGCTTCTTTGTTTGAAACCCAGCCCTCAGTCTCTGCTGTATGGACCATAGTGGCAATTACTGTAGTGAGCCGTGATGTAGGGTCTTCTCTAATAGGTGTGTAGTATTTTCGGTCACTCAATTGACGCAAGCATTCCCTGTCGTAGTCAGCGGTGGACATGATGACAGTTGCCCCACCCTTATCAGCCTGTTTGATGATAATCGAGGGGTCATCTGACAATGCCTTAACTGCAACCTGTTCATTAGAAGATAGGTTTTGAAAGGGAGTGGGCGCAGTATGGTTCTGAAGATCAGTCAGGACTGCTTGCTCGAAAGTTAAGACTTCATGGGGAACCATACCACTATTAGGTGTAAAAGTGGAGGGGTTGCGTAGCCCAGAATCCTCCTCTGGTAGTCTTAATCTGTGCTGAAAAAAGGCTTGCAAGCGTATTTTCCTGAAGAAGCCTTGTATCTCACAAGTGTCACGAAATTTATCATTTGTTGGAGTGGGGACAAACTCCAATCCTTTCTGTAGTACCGCTTCTTCCGTTGGACTGAGAGGTCTAGGAGAGAGGTTGATTACTAAACTCTCCTGCCTCTTGTCTGGCTCCTTGTCTCCATTGAAAGTGTCGATTGATCTTGCCACTGTATTGTTTTTTGGTGACCTCTTCTGCGCCCTTTTCCTCTGCCCTAACCTCTGTCCAAAAAAGAAGGTGCATTACCTTGTTGAGGAAATGGAGGCGGTCCATGGTGGTACATAGGGTATTGCCAAAATTGGGGTCCCTGAAAATGAGGTCCTTGGTACTGTGGTCCCTGGTATGGTGGTGGACCATATTGGGGATACGTTTGGCGTGTATTCTGTCGGACATTTCTGTTATTCCAGCTCCCGTTGCTGGAATCACTATTGGAGGAGCCTCTCCTAGAAGGATTGGAACTATCATCCGAAGAATATGATCCCCCGGGCGCGATGTAATCTGCCCTGAGGTATGGGTATATTCTTTCTTTGTCAAATTTGGTAATGTCGCTGAAGCTTAGCTATTTTCTGCTTCATCAAATACTCTTTATTATCTGCAATTTCTGCATTAATCTCTGCCAGTTTGGTCTTAAACAAGGTGGTTTGGACAGTCACCTTAATTGCCCCTTCTGCATTCTGAATCCTTATTAATAATGCATCTGCAATCCTCTTAGCAGTATTGATAATGAGGATGAGCCAGTCCCTAGTGCATTTCCATGCAACTAGGGACCACTCTTTTTTAAAAGACCACATCCTCCAGAAATAGGCGAGGGAAATTGCTGACCAAAAGGCCATTAGGGGCTATATTCGCCTGCAAATATTCTGTCATCATAGCCACGTGTAATGTTATTTTGAGCCATTCGCGCTTCATGGTGGAAAGGGAGGTCCAGTCTTCTGACTGGCTCCCAGAAGCGGAGTTACCATCACCCCCAATATGGACGGTGTTCTGAGAATCTCGGTTGCTACATCATCGCCAAAGCTGAGTCCCTGATACTCATCCATCTTAGTGGTGTTGAGGTATCAGATGACTTGTGAGAGAGGGTCACGGGAAGAAGTACTTCCAGTGTCCTAATAATGGGCCAGGGGAACCACTAGTATCTCCCCGGTAACCTGAAATAAAATACGTCCCGCGGGGTCACGCGTGCGGAAATATAATACAATAAGGAGGGGACTGTGGGCTATATTTAAACAGGTCCAGCATACAAGCCCATATGAAGTTCAAGAAACCAAATGGTATGCTGTTCCTAATGAACACTGTTGGTTGATGTCCAAGTAGTGATATATGATTGTTAAATCACGACAGGCAGGAGAAAATATCCTCCTTTCGGAAAAAGACCCTCACACACCCAAGTCACAGGATGTATTGCCTCATCATCGGGTCTGCTCCTTATCGGGTCGGCGCTGCAATACCCGATCGGCGCCCGAATCAGGGCCTTTTAACGGAGATCTTTATTCCTGTTGCCGTAAAATGTAGTGTGTGTAAGGGCTTTGTGAAAAGTGTAGATGTGGAAGGTGCAGAGGTGAAATTAAAAGTAAGAGGAAGCAGTCCACTCAAAATTATTTTAATGAACATGGTTGCTCTCTTAATTAAAAAACGTGATTAGTGCGCACCCCTCTTATAAGGTATTGGGGATGTGCGTCAAAGAGATCAACATGTTTCTTGCCATTAATTCAATTAGAAGGCAATTCTTCAGGATCAATTTAAAATCTAACTACACTTTTTGGTGGTGGATCCCAATAGTAAAATAAGTGTCCACTCATACAGCACCCTAAAAAGTGGTACCTGTTGAATTAGAGCATCAACCTATGGAGAAAAATTCATAAAAAGTTGATTCAACATGAATTGTAATCATTACATTGCTGATGTAGTGTTCAGTAAGTGAAACTTACTCGTGCTACTAACGCATGCATCACACAAGGTTGTTTGTGACCATGCAAGATGGCTAAGATTCAAGTAAAAACATTCGGCAAAAATGTATATGTAAACAGCAACCAAGATCGTCAACTTATTCTATAAAAATACACACTCACCCTAATTAGGTCAAATTACTGCTTCATCGTGTACCGGCAGAGTTTAAAACACTGAATAGTGCAGTGCCCTGGTCATGAGTAGATGAAAGAAATTTTTGGGGAGATAGATTAGTATTATAATAGTCTGCTGTTGAGGGAGGCTTGTTCTAAGTTAGACCACCCCCGGTGTGGGGGTATCTGCAATAATGTAATGAGAATGAGGTCCGTCATAGCCTCACGAAATCGAGCACAACCCCGTGAATGGTCCTGTCCGTAGAACCTGGACTGGGTCAGACGGTGTGGCTGTACCTCGCTTCATGCGCTGACAACCCACCCCAAAACACCAGCAGCGTCCCACATCAGGGAACCAGAAACAGAGGTGTCGCCAGGAGCTCAAGCAAGGATTCTTGCCGTGTCCGTTTAATAGTTACCAGTCATTTAACCATGGTGGTCAATCGGTCCCATTGCTCAAATAAAACCAGCATTGCGAATGGAGCTCAAGTAAGAGTTCTTGCCAGGCCCGTTTGACAATAGTCAGTGATTTAACCTCAAGAACCGACTGGTCCCATTACTCAAATAAAACCGGCATTGCCAGAGTACAATGTCGGAGCTACAGGAGGCGCCTCAGTCTGTGTTGCCCGTGTTCAACAGCCGGTAGGACGGCTTTTGCATACTTAAGCTGTTTAGCAGAGAGACTATTATATCGCGTTAGCGGTATACTCACAATTGCAGTCCACAGCTACTGGCGGGTCAACACCTACCCAGATTTCTGTAAGTGGATCAACACATTGAACCCACACTTGAGGTTCTCCAGCACTATTTCGGAGTCTGAAATACCATTTCTGGATCTATTGGTTAGGTTAGGGGGAGGAGGAATTACAACGACCCTTTACCGAAAACCAACAGACAAAAATAGCCTGCTACTTTTTAGCAGTCACCATCCAAGAGCCTTGAAACAGAATCTACCGTTTGGACTGTTCCTCCGTATACGAAGGAACTGTAGCACGATTACTGACTTTGAGAAAGAATCTAAGGTCCTTGCTACACATTTATGCATGAGACAATATCCACAAAGGGATGTGTCTCGCTCTTTGAAAAGAGCAATAAACAACAACAGAGAAGGTCTACTTGACCCTGTACAAAAAGAACCCAATGACCAGCTTACGTGTGTTACCACATTCACACCTAATTCCAATCGAATAAAGAATGTCATTAAAAAACACTGGGGTATTTTGAATACAGGTAGCCTCAACCTTCCAGCCCGAGGTTTGCTTTCAAACGCACTAGCAACCTTAAGGATATGTTAGTCCATACAAGACCCAAAAATCAAAATATGGGCATACAGAGGTCCTTGTGGGACCTACCACCAGTGAAGGGACACCATCCATGTGGCACTTGTAGTGTTTGCCCGTTTACAAAGACGACAAAAGAGATTACATTCCCCAATGGATTCAAATGGATAATCAACAGACACACGAACTGTAACACTACTAACTGTATATACATGCTAAAATGCCCCTGTAATCTCTTTTACATAGGGATGACCACCAGATCAATAAAAACCCGTATTACAGAACACCGGAGTAATATCCGTTGCCATAAAACTAACACTAAAATGACGTACCATTACGAACAGATGCAACATCCACCAGACTCAATCAGATGGTGTGACCTTGAAACACATGCGGGCATGACCTAGGACACCCTTTTCAGAATTGAGCAAAGATGGGTGTTGAGATTAGCCTCGGACAAGGAGGGATTGAACGAAGATATCCCCTGGTCATCACTGATTAAATAATACCTTAATGAATCCCTTGACCATCTAGAGATTAATCTGTATGGAACCAGTTGTGGTTGAACTCTGATAACGTGTTCATCAATCTGGGAGGGTTAACCACTGGTCATTCCTTCCGTGATTGCCATATTGACTTCTCCCATCCCAAATAACTGGGTACTCCACCAGTGGATATTACTATTGATACACTCTCTAAACTTAATGAAACAACTCCCTTGGCTTTATAAAATGTGTAGATTCACATAATTTTATTCTCTTCCTACTTTACATTGCCAATTCCAATATCGCGCTCTTCTTGGTGTCTAGAGAAGCACAAATTGAACACACCCTACTAACACTCCTTGATACTGTCTAATAATCTCGAGTCCCCCACTCCTAAGATGGTGCCCATTTTGGGAAACAACGGGTGACACATTAATAAGAGCCCGTTTTGACCGCTCTAACTTAACGAACAATTTTTTAAGATTAATAATTATGCAGACTTACATAATTACACTGCCTCCCAGACTCCAGTCTGCCTATTTCATTATGGCATTCATCGTTATGTTTAGAGTGGTGCTTGATTAACACACCTTTATACCGCCAATAATACTGAGACTCCCACCCCTAAGATGGCGCCCGGTTTTGGGAGAGAGAGGTTTACGCACTAGCAGGAGCTCGCTCTGATACAGGAGTCACCGCCCACTGCACGTGTTACCAGGAAGTATAACTAAGCATCTCCACCACGGTCATATACCTCCCGGGACCGGCAGACTGTGGGTAGGTGTTGACCCGCCAGTAGCTGTGGACTGCAATTGTGAGTATACCGCTAACGCGATATAATAGTCTCTCTGCTAAACAGCTTAAGTATGCAAAAGCCGTCCTACTGGCTGTTGAACAGGGGCAACACAGACTGAGGCGCCTCCTGTAGCTCCGACATTGTACTCTGGCAATGCCGGTTTTTATTTGAGTAATGGGACCAGTCGGTTCTTGAGGTTAAATCACCGACTATTGTCAAACGGGCCTGGCAAGAACTCTTACTTGAGCTCCATTCGCAATGCTGGTTTTATTTGAGCAATGGGACCGATTGACCACCATGGTTAAATGACTGGTAACTATTAAACGGACACGGCAAGAATCCTTGCTTGAGCTCCTGGCGACACCTCTGTTTCTGGTTCCCTGATGTGGGACGCTGCTGGTGTTTTGGGGTGGGTTGTCGGCGCATGAAGCGAGGTACAGCCACACCGTCTGACCCAGTCCAGGTTCTACGGACAGGACCATTCACGGGGTTGTGCTCGATTTCGTGAGGCTCTGACGGACCTCATTCTCATTACATTATTGCAGATACCCCCACACCGGGGGTGGTCTAACTTAGAGTAAGCCTCCCTCAACAGCAGACTATTATAATACTAATCTATCTCCCCAAAAATTTCTTTCATCTACTCATGACCAGGGCACTGCACTATTCAGTGTTTTAAACTCTGCCGGTACACGATGAAGCAGTAATTTGACCTAATTAGGGTGAGTGTGTATTTTTATAGAATAAGTTGACGATCTTGGTTGCTGTTTACATATACATTTTTGCCGAATGTTTTTACTTGAATCATAGCCATCTTGCATGGTCACAAACAACCTTGTGTGATGCATGTGTTAGTAGCACGAGTAAGTTTCACTTACTGAACACTACATCAGCAATGTAATGATTACAATTCATGTTGAATCAACTTTTTATGAATTTTTCTCCATAGGTTGATGCTCTAATTCAACAGGTACCACTTTTAGGGTGCTGTATGAGTGGACACTTTTTTACTATTGGGATCCACCACCAAAAGTGTAGTTAGATTTTAAATTGATCCTGAAGAATTGCCTTCTAATTGAATTAATGGCAAGAAACATGTTGATCTCTTTGGCGCACATCCCCAATACCTTATAAGAGGGGTGCGCACTAATCACGTTTTTTAATTAAGAGAGCAACCACGTTCATTAAAATAATTTTGAGTGGACTGCTTCCTCTTACTTTTAATTTCACCTCTGCACCTTCCACATCTACACTTTTCACAAAGCCCTTACACACACTACATTTTACGGCAACAGGAATAAAGATCTTCGTTAAAGGCCCCGATTCGGGCGCCGATCGGGTATTGCAGCGCCGAACCGATAAGGAGCAGACCCGATGATGAGGCAATACATCCTGTGACTTGGGTGTGTGAGGGTCTTTTCCGAAAGGAGGATATTTTCTCCTGCCTGTCATGATTTAACAATCATATATCACTACTTGGACATCAACCAACAGTGTTCATTAGGAACAGCATACCATTTGGTTTCTTGAACTTCATATGGGCTTGTATGCTGGACCTGTTTAAATATAGCCCACAGTCCCCTCCTTATTGTATTATATTTCCGCACGGGTGACCCCCGCGGGACGTATTTGATTTCAGGTTACCGGGGAGATACTAGTGGTTCCCCTGGCCCATTATTAGGACACTGGAAGTACTTCTTCCCATGACCCTCTCTCACAAGTCATCTGATACCTCAACACCACTAAGATGGATGAGTATCAGGGACTCAGCTTTGGCGATGATGTAGCAACCGAGATTCTCAGAACACCGTCCATATTGGGGGGTGATGGTAACTCCGCTTCTGGGAGCCAGTCAGAAGACTGGACCTCCCTTTCCACCATGAAGCACGAATGGCTCAAAATAACATTACACGGGGCTATGATGACAGAATATTTGCGGGCGAATATAGCCCCTAATGGCCTTTGGTCAGCAATTTCCTCGCCTATTTCTGGAGGATGTGGTCTTTAAAAGAGTGGTCCCTAGTTGCATGGAAATGCACTAGGGACTGGCTCATCCTCATTATCAATACTGCTAAGAGGATTGCAGATGCATTATTAATAAGGATTCAGACTGCAGAAGGGGCAATTAAGGTGACTGTCCAAACTACCGTGTTTAAGACCAAACTGGCAGAGATTAATGCAGAAATTGCAGATAATAAAGAGTATTTGATGAAGCAGAAAATAGCTAAGCTTCAAAAAGACATTACCAAATTTGACAAAGAAAGAATATACCCATACCTCAGGGCAGATTACATCGCGCCCGGGGGATCATATTCTTCGGATGAGAGTTCCAATACTTCTAGGAGAGGCTCCTCCAATAGTGATTCCAGCAACGGGAGCTGGAATAACAGAAATGTCCGACAGAATACGCGCCAAACGTATCCCCAATATGGTCCACCACCATACCAGGGACCACAGTACCAAGGACCTCATTTTCAGGGACCCCAATTTTGGCAATACCCTATGTACCACCATGGACCGCCTCCATTTCCTCAACAAGGTAATGCACCTTCTTTTTTTTTTTGGACAGAGGTTGGGGCAGAGGAAAAGGGCGCAGAAGAGGTTACCAAAAAACAATACAGTGGCAAGATCAATCGACACTTTCAATGGAGACAAGGAGCCAGACAAGAGGCAGGAGAGTTTAGTAATCAACCTCTCTCCTAGACCTCTCAGTCCAACGGAAGAGGCGGTACTACAGAAAGGATTGGGGTTTGTCCCCACTCCAACAAATGATAAATTTCGTGACACTTGTGAGATACAAGGCTTCTTCAGAAAAATACGCTTGCAAGCCTTTTTTCAGCACAGATTAAGACTACCAGAGGAGGATTCTGGGCTACGCAACCCCTCCACTTTTACACCTAATAGTGGTATGGTTCCCCATGAAGTCTTAACTTTCGAGCAAGCAGTCCTGACTGATCTTCAGAACCATACTGCGCCCACTCCCTTTCAAAACCTATCTTCCAATGAACAGGTTGCAGTTAAGGCATTGTCAGATGACCCCTCGAGTATCATCAAACAGGCTGATAAGGGTGGGGCAACTGTCATCATGTCCACCGCTGACTACGACAGGGAATGCTTGCGTCAATTGAGTGACCGAAAATACTACACACCTATTAGAGAAGACCCTACATCACGGCTCACTACAGTAATTGCCACTATGGTCCATACAGCAGAGACTGAGGGCTGGGTTTCAAACAAAGAAGCCACCTTTCTATCCCCAGAATAATCCAAAGACTCCCTATTTTTACATCTTGCCTAAAGTGCATAAAGGGATCACCCCAGTCCCTGGCAGACCTATTGTGTCGGGGATTGGCTCGATCCTCGAGCCGCTTTCTAAGTTCTGTGATCACTTTCTCCAGCCTCTAGTCAGGAATACTTCCTCATTTGTAAAAGACACCAAAGACGTGCTCCGCTTACTTGAGGGGCTCCAACATCCAGAGGAGGTGAACCTATTAGTCACTCTGGATGTTGAGGCCCTATATACTAACATCCCGCAACAGGCTACTTTGGAGGTAATAGAGGATGCACTGAGTCACACAGAGTGGAACTCCCCAACCCCATTAGCCTTCATACTCGAATGTGCTTTCTTAGCCCTTACAGAAAATTTCTTTGAATATAACAAACAATTATACCATCAAACACAGGGCACTTCCATGGGTAGCACATTCGCCCCGAGCCTGGCATGCCTCTACATGGCGGCATTTGAGGAAAGGGAGATCCTCTGCGCCAATAACCCACATCTGGCGAATGTGCTCCTATGGAAGCGGTTTATTGACGATATCTTGATTCTGTGGAAAGGAAACCGCACCGAGTGCGAAGATTTCTGTAAGTGGATCAACACATTGAACCCACACTTGAGGTTCTCCAGCACTATTTCGGAGTCTGAAATACCATTTCTGGATCTATTGGTTAGGTTAGGGGGAGGAGGAATTACAACGACCCTTTACCGAAAACCAACAGACAAAAATAGCCTGCTACTTTTTAGCAGTCACCATCCAAGAGCCTTGAAACAGAATCTACCGTTTGGACAGTTCCTCCGTATACGAAGGAACTGTAGCACGATTACTGACTTTGAGAAAGAATCTAAGGTCCTTGCTACACATTTATGCATGAGACAATATCCACAAAGGGATGTGTCTCGCTCTTTGAAAAGAGCAAGAAACAACAACAGAGAAGGTCTACTTGACCCTGTACAAAAAGAACCCAATGACCAGCTTACGTGTGTTACCACATTCACACCTAATTCCAATCGAATAAAGAATGTCATTAAAAAACACTGGGGTATTTTGAATACAGGTAGCCTCAACCTTCCAGCCCCGAGGTTTGCTTTCAAACGCACTAGCAACCTTAAGGATATGTTAGTCCATACAAGACCCAAAAATCAAAATATGGGCATACAGAGGTCCTTGTGGGACCTACCACCAGTGAAGGGACACCATCCATGTGGCACTTGTAGTGTTTGCCCGTTTACAAAGACGACAAAAGAGATTACATTCCCCAATGGATTCAAATGGATAATCAACAGACACACGAACTGTAACACTACTAACTGTATATACATGCTAAAATGCCCCTGTAATCTCTTTTACATAGGGATGACCACCAGATCAATAAAAACCCGTATTACAGAAAACCAGAGTAATATCCGTTGCCATAAAACTAACACTAAAATGACGTACCATTACGAACAGATGCAACATCCACCAGACTCAATCAGATGGTGTGTCCTTGAAACACATCAGGGCATGACCAAGGACACCCTTTTCAGAATTGAGCAAAGATGGGTGTTGAGATTAGCCTCGGACAAGGAGAGATTGAACGAAGATATCCCCTGGTCATCACTGATTAAATAATACCTTAATGAATCCCTTGACCATCTAGAGATTAATCTGTATGGAACCAGTTGTGGTTGAACTCTGATAACGTGTTCATCAATCTGGGAGGGTTAACCACTGGTCATTCCTTCCGTGATTGCCATATTGACTTCTCCCATCCCAAATAACTGGGTACTCCACCAGTGGATATTACTATTGATACACTCTCTAAACTTAATGAAACAACTCCCTTGGCTTTATAAAATGTGTAGATTCACATAATTTTATTCTCTTCCTACTTTACATTGCCAATTCCAATATGGCGCTCTTCTTGGTGTCTAGAGAAGCACAAATTGAACACACCCTACTAACACTCCTTGATACTGTCTAATAATCTCGAGTCCCCCACTCCTAAGATGGCGCCCATTTTGGGAAACAACGGGTGACACATTAATAAGAGCCCGTTTTGACCGCTCTAACTTAACGAACAATTTTTTAAGATTAATAATTATGCAGACTTACATAATTACACTGCCTCCCAGACTCCAGTCTGCCTATTTCATTATGGCATTCATCGTTATGTTTAGAGTGGTACTTGATTAACACACCTTTATACCGCCAATAATACTGAGACTCCCACCCCTAAGATGGCGCCCGGTTTTGGGAGAGAGAGGTTTACGCACTAGCAGGAGCTCGCTCTGATACGGGAGTCACCGCCCACTGCACGTGTTACCAGGAAGTATAACTAAGCGTCTCCACCACGGTCATATACCTCCCGGGACCGGCAGACTGTGGGTAGGTGTTGACCCGCCAGTAGCTGTGGACTGCAATTGTGAGTATACCGCTAACGTGATATAATAGTCTCTCTGCTAAACAGCTTAAGTATGCAAAAGCCGTCCTACCGGCTGTTGAACACGGGCAACACAGACTGAGGCGCCTCCTGTAGCTCCGACATTGTACTCTGGCAATGCCGGTTTTATTTGAGTAATGGGACCAGTCGGTACTTGAGGATAAATCACCGACTATTGTCAAACGGGCCTGGCAAGAACTCTTACTTGAGCTCCATTCGCAATGCTGGTTTTATTTGAGCAATGGGACCGATTGACCACCATGGTTAAATGACTGGTAACTATTAAACGGACACGGCAAGAATCCTTGCTTGAGCTCCTGGCGACACCTCTGTTTCTGGTTCCCTGATGTGGGACGCTGCTGGTGTTTTGGGGTGTGTTGTCGGCGCATGAAGCGAGGTACAGCCACACCGTCTGACCCAGTCCAGGTTCTACGGACAGGACCATTCACGGGGTTGTGCTCGATTTCGTGAGGCTCTGATGGACCTCATTCTCATTACATTATTGCAGATACCCCCACACCGGGGGTGGTCTAACTTAGAATAAGCCTCCCTCAATGGCAGACTATTATAATACTAATCTATCTCCCCAAAAATTTCTTTCATCTACTCATGACCAGGGCACTGCACTATTCAGTGTTTTAAACTCTGCCGGTACACGATGAAGCAGTAATTTGACCTAATTAGGGTGAGTGTGTATTTTTATAGAATAAGTTGACGATCTTGGTTGCTGTTTTCATATACATTTTTGCCGAATGTTTTTTACTTGAATCATAGCCATCTTGCATGGTCACAAACAACCTTGTGTGATGCATGCGTTAGTAGCACGAGTAAGTTTCACTTACTGAACACTACATCAGCAATGTAATGATTACAATTCATGTTGAATCAACTTTTTATGAATTTTTCTCCATAGGTTGATGCTCTAATTCAACAGGTACCACTTTTTAGGGTGCTGTATGAGTGGACACTTATTTTACTATTGGGATCCACCACCAAAAAGTGTAGTTAGATTTTAAATTGATCCTGAAGAATTGCCTTCTAATTGAATTAATGGCAAGAAACATGTTGATCTCTTTGGCGCATATCCCCAATACCTTATAAGAGGGGTGCGCACTAATCACATTTTTTAATTAAGAGAGCAACCACGTTCATTAAAATAATTTTGAGTGGACTGCTTCCTCTTACTTTTAATTTCACCTCTGCACCTTCCACATCTACACTTTTCACAAAGCCCTTACACACACTACATTTTACGGAAACAGGAATAAAGATCTCCGTTAAAAGGCCCCGATTCGGGCGCCGATCGGGTATTGCAGCGCCGACCCGATAAGGAGCAGACCCGATGATGAGGCAATACATCCTGTGACTTGGGTGTGTGAGGGTCTTTTTCCGAAAGGAGGATATTTTCTCCTGCCTGTCGTGATTTAACAATCATATATCACTACTTGGACATCAACCAACAGTGTTCATTAGGAACAGCATACCATTTGGTTTCTTGAACTTCATATGGGCATGTATCCTGGACCTGTTTAAATATAGCCCACCGTCCCCTCCTTATTGTATTATATCCCCCATATAGCCACTCATACAACCAGTCACTCACCCATTCAGCCACTCCCACACTCACTCACACACCCACACAGCCACTTACATACCCATTCACACATCCATACAAGCACTCACACATCCATTCAGTCACCCATACAGCCATTCACACAGAAACTCTCCAATACAGCCACTCACACACCAACTTGCTTAACCAAACAGCCACTCACTCACCCTTACAGCCACGTACATACTGAATCACTCATTCATACAACCATTCAGACACCCATTCACTCACCCTTACAGTCACTACACATCAACGTTCCTACCCATAGAGCCACTCACACCACCACTCACTCACCCATGCAGCCACTGACACACCCACTTATTCACTGATACAGCCACTCAGACAACATCTCACTCACCCACACAGCTATTCACACACCCACTTATACACCCATACAGCCACTTACACACCCATACACACAAGGATTCAATCACACAGCCACTCACATAATATATATGTTAGAAGTAGTATCACTGAGTAGTAGTGCACCTAGTATGCTAATTTAACTTTTGTAGTAGGTTAGTATACATGTTTAACACTCATAAACACTCAAAAACACTTACACTCACTCCTGGGGGCATGCTGTCTTTAATTAATAAGGAGGGGACACACAGGCCCACCTCCTAGGGCTTATTTATGCCCAAGGACGATCACCTTTCCAGAGTTCATAGAAATCTTAATGCAGGGGGCGTGCAGACCATCCCCGGGCCCAGGGAGCAACCACCTTTACCGGGGCTACAAATAAAAAAATTAGTAGGGTGGGCCATGCGGACGCCCAGCCATAGGGTCCACCACCTCCCCAGGTCCAATTACTTTTTTAAATGAAGGAGGGGGCAGCGCAGCCCCCTCCTGGGCCATGTACGGCCCTGGAGACCACTACCTCCCCGGGGCTGGCTAGCGCAGAACAAAGAAGAGTGGCCCCCTCCTAGAGCCATATATGGCCCTGGGAACTGCCACCCCCCTGGACCTGCTCCTGCTATGCCCCAGGGTGCCCACTCCTGGGACATTTCTGTTTGCTTTTTCTTGGCAGGAGCTTTGACAGCTCCCACCAAGCAAAAGCACACACTCTATTTCCAGAAAGCAGGAGCTGTCAAACCGATCCTGCTGGCTGGAAGTGGATTTTTCATCTCATTCCCTGCATGCTTGCAGGCAGGGAAAGAGATGAAAGTACTGCTCTTGCATGTGGAGAGCTGCATTTCCAGCAGCTCCCTGTGTGCAGGAGCATTGCAGGCTCCTGCAGGAGGTGGGAAGCTGGCTTGGATCATGGGGGTCTTGAGGCTCTCCCCATGGTATCATAGCACACTGGGTGCCCTCAGTGGGATCCAGGGTACCAAGGGAGACATCACTGGGTCCTGGAGAAGGGGGTCCCAGGGGCTGAAAATGCCCCTGGGAGTAGGGCCACACTGCCTCCTCACCCATTGATTTGTGGCCGGGCCCCAGGGGATATGGTCCCCATGGCCGAAATCTGCCTGGGGACGCAGGCCACGTGGCCCCTCCCCAATTTAGTTTTTGTAGGGTTGTTTTGGCACTAATTCTCATTTTACAGAAATTAAACTACAACGGGAAGCATTTACAAATATAAAGATAGCAGGTGTCCCTGTTGAAGCTCCACTTCTATAAAGGACTAACGATCCTACCTCCTGGGTTTGGCAAAGGCAAAGCAAGGGTGTTTTCTGAGAAATTCCATATTGAAAAAGAATCGGAAATCCTTTGTGAACGTGACTTCATCATTGATCTATTGGAGTGCAATCTATATGTGACTGTGACGAGTGGGTTTTTAGTTATCCTGTCCTGTGAGTAGAGACTATGGTTATCCATTTAAATTTCTAGGACTATGCAAATGTGCAAATCAATTGAATGCTTCACCCTTTGGCCCTGCCCACCTTAGTAGTATCCAAAGGTCTCCCTGTCTTTTGCCAGGATGATGGACAGCTTAATAAGTGGCTCCCCAGCTGTTTTCCACCAACTTACTTTGGGGAGGAGTTCTAGATGCTGAGGAATATGAGGAGATCTCCACCAAACAAAGAAGCACTTACTTCATATAGTTAAGAGGAAGGACCCTTGTTTGGTGGAGATTTACAACTTTGTAGTCTCGTTGTCTTCTCTATAGGAGGATTCATGCTATCACATATTTCTGGATAAAGACACAGCAGGAACAATTACAGTGTCAAAATGCATACAAGGTCACTAGTGACATTTCCTTGTGCTCCCTTACGCAACTGTAGTATAGAATACATACTGGGCATTTACCCAAGGAGGTAGCACTTAGTAATTAACCAGTAGAAAGAACTTCACTTGGTTAGATATGTTGTGCAAAACTGTGAGCTCTTGTTGGATAAAAGGGCAGGTGTGGTTCCTTTGTAGCAAGTCACTCAAACAGCTACTGACACACCCACACAGGCACTTAGACACCCACTCACACAATCAGGCAGTCACAGAACCACTGACAGACACACTAAGACAATCATACACCCACTCAGAGATGCACTCAGATGCTCACTCAGACACTCATGCACCCACTCACAGGCTTCAACAGCCACTCACAAAGCAACTCACAGACCCATTCAGACATTCATGCACCCACTCACAGACCTACTCAGACACATACACCCACACACAGATCCACTAAGACACTCATGCACCCACTCACAGACCCAGACAGCCACTCACACAGCTATTCACAGACACACTCAGATACCTACACACTCGCTCAGATCCACTGAGACACTCACATACACAGTGAGAAACTTATGAAGCCATTCCCAGTCCTATACAGACACTCACACACCCATTCACACACCCATTGAGATGCTCATGCACTCAATCATACACTCACTCTCAAAGGTTACAGGTTACAGATTAGAAATAAAATTTTAAAAACCTTAGAAATTCACATAAAAAAACCAAAGGTTGCAGGGGCGTTATAGTTAGGAAACAACATACATTTTTTTTTTGAAATTCGATGAAAAAAACAAAGGTTAAAGGGATGTTATAGTTCAGAAATAGAAGTTAAAAAAAACCTTAGAAATTCACTAAAATAAAGGTAAGAGGGACGGTATAGTTAGTCTCAAATTTCACTGATACAAAATCAGCAAAATTCAGCAGTTATATTTAGCTGAGCTACTATAACTTACACCTCCTCAATACAGCCACTCACACAGTCACTCACTCACCCATACAGCTACTCATATATCCACTTACCTGTGTCTTCTTCTTACTTTAAAAAAGTCTAAATGGTATTTTATGAAGTATATTGAAGTTTAGTTTGCTGGATGATGTCATCAGTGATGTCATTTGAGATGTCATCAGTGATGTCACTGATCATATCATAAGTGATGTAATATCTGAGGTCAAAAGCAGAGTATTGTAGGGGTCACAAGTTATAGTTAGCTCAGGTAACTATAACAGCTGAATTTCACTGGTTGTGTATGAGTGAAATCTGAGCCTAACTATAATGTCCCTGCAAACTGTTTTCTCAGTGTAATATATATATATATATATATATATATATATATATATATATATATATATATATATATATATATATATTATCTACTGGCGGTCGCCAGTAGATAGTTATAGTTAGGACCTATTATCCATAGGAAATCCGTAACATTCTATTCCCAATAACTTTGGCGTCGTTTGACGAATCATCGCGAAATTTTCAAAACTTGTGGGGCGCTCCGGTCCGCTCCTGTCTTGAAAGTTTCGGGGTGATTCATCAAGCGGGGGCCGAGAAAAAAGGGGGGTCCCAAAGCATGTTTTCTCCATGTTAATTCCCATAGGAAATTTTAGCCACGGCTACAGCCCGAACTGCTGAATGGAACTACACCAAATTTTGCAAAAAGGTAGCGCTTGGTTCAGAAAGCGACCTTTTTTTTTAAATGGTGTAAATCCGTTCAGTAGTTGCAGAGAAATTCAAAAAATAAGAGTGAAAAAATCAATTTCCCATAGGAAACTTTATGCAAGGCTACAGCCAAAACTGCTGAACGGAATTACACCAAATTTGGCAAAAAGGTAGTGCTTGGTTCAGAAAGCACCCTTTATAAAAATGGTGTAAATCCGTTCAGTAGTTCAAAAATCCAAAATAAAAGTTTCGATATCTATGGCCGCGGTGGATCCGCGCACCCTCCCGACCACGAGCTGCATGGTAATTGGCTGTCAACACTCCAAACCAGGAAGTGTTGGCAGCCATCTTGTTCCTCAGTAGAACTGAGGAACAAGAAAGCAGTAAAACAAGTGCGCAAAACACAAAAAGGGGGCAGGGTAGAAACACCCTGACCCCCTAGGCCTGCTTTTTTTTTAAATCGGCAAAAAACGCGCTGGGTACGCGGATCCTGCCAATAAAAAAAAAAACGAAGCGCGGGCTCCCGCGCTTCGTGGTTAATTGGCCCCCGGGTGGGCCAAGTCCCGGGGGCATGCGGGGGTTTATTATTAATTATATGGGGGCCTCTAAGGCTCCCCAAGCCCCAGGGACCGCCACCCCCGGGGCTTTAAACAAAATGGTGCAGGAGGGCTCTCAGCCCTCCCGCAGCCCCGGGACCGCCACCCCCGGGGCTTCTTTTAAAAAAATAATATACCTGTGTGGGGGCTCGAGCCCCCACACGCCCGAGACTGCCACCTCCACGGGGCACTAAAAAATGCTAATTTGGGGGTCCGGAACGGACCCCGAGCCCCGGGACCACCACCTCACGGGGGCTGTGCATGTGAAGGGAGGGGGCCGCGCAGCCCCCTCCTGGAGCCCTTGATGGCCCTGGGGACCGCCACCCCCAGGGCCGGCTCCTGCAGTGTCCCGGGGTGCCTACCCCGGGACACTGTAGTTTGCTATGACAGGACGGGAGCCTCGCGGCTCCCGTCCTGTCATAGCAAACTGCTTTGGTTTTGGAACAGAGAGCAGGAAACCTGCTCTCTCTTCCAAAAACCAAAGCAGATTGCTTTTCCACACGGGGAGCTGCATCTTAGCAGCTCCCCATGTGGAAAAGCAATGCCGGCTCCCGCAGGACGCAGGGAGCCGGCGGGACCGTGGGGGCATTGGGGAACCCCCCACGGTCCCCAACGGAGAGGGCCAGCCCCAGGGGATGGGGTCCCTGGGGCTAGTAGTGGCCCAGGAGGGGGGCCACGCGGCCCCCCTCCCCATAATTAAAAGATTTAAAAAAATAAAGGCCGCCCCGGGGATGGGGTTTCCGGGGCCAGTAGAGGCCTCAGGAGGGGGGCCACGCAGCCCCTCTCCATAAACAAAAATATATATTTGGCCATGCCCCGGGGGAAGGGGTCCCCGGGGCCAGAATTGGCCACGGGAGGGGGGCCCACGCGGCCCCCTTCCCGTTAATTTTTTTTTTTTTATTTAAAAAAGGGGTCAGGCCCTGGGGGATGGGGTCCCCAGGGTCCAAAAAAAGAAAAAAGAAGAGGGGCCACACAGCCCCCTTCCAAAAAACAAAAAAACACGCGATCGTGCTGAGGCTGCGCCCCCTCACATCAACACTCTGCAAACGCGCCCTGTGGCGCGTTTTAAGTTGGGAAATGAATTCCCCTTCAATACTGGGGGTCCCTGGGGGCCAACTAGCCCACCAGGAACCTCCAGTATGCGCCAGGGGGCTGCGTTGCAGAGAGGTGGTCCAGGCCACTCCCCTTTTTACACCTCTCTGCAACGCAGCTCTGTGGCGCTTACTGGAGGTACCTGGTGGGCTAGTTGGACCCCAGGGACCCTCAGGATTCAAGGGGACTTAATCCCCCAACTTAAAACGCGCCACGGGGCGCGTTTGCACAGTGGTGAAGGGAGAGGGCGGGGCTTCAGGTGACATGTGTGCAAACAGGCCCCGTGGGGCGTTTTAAGATGGGGAATTAAATCCCCTTCAATCCTGAGGGTCCCATGGGGCCCACTAGCCCACCAGGTACCTCCAGTAAGCGCCACGGAGCTGCGTTGCAGAGTGTTGTAAAAAGGGGCGTGGCCTCTGAACACCTCTCTACAACGCAGCTCTCTGGCGCATACTGGAGGTATCTGGTGGGCTAGTTGGCCCCTAGGGTCCCTCGGGATTGAGGAGGAATTAATTCTCCAACTTAAAACACGCCACAGGGCGTGTTTGCAGACATGTCACCTCAGGCCCCACCCCCTTCCTTCACCATTGTGCAAATATTCCTCTAAAATCAGCCGAACAGCGAATTCCGATTTACTCACCTGTTATCAGGAGAGACCTCAGTGCTGCATCTTTGAGCCCAGTACAGATCCTGAAAAGTAATTCTAACCTCACTTACCAGTAACTTGAATTTCCTTCCATAAGCTAACATTGACTGGTTTCACTTGGAAATTCTTATGTGTGGAGTTTTGGAACTTTATAATATTCCTCTAAAATCAGCCGAACTACGAATTCCGATTTACTCACCTGTTATCAGGAGAGAACCCAGTGCTGCATCTTTTAGCCCAGCACTGACCCTGAAAAGTAATTCTAACCGTACTTACCAGTAACTTGTATTTCCTTCCATAGGAATCCATTGTCTGGTTTTCAGCAGAAAAGTTTCAAAGTGTCGATTTTCACAAACTACAAATATTCCTTAAAAATCGCCTGTATGACTTAAACGCATTCTTGCAACTGTTTACAGGAGAGGCACCAGTGCTGGATCCAGGATCCACCACTGAGTAAGAAAAAGTAACGATAACACTACTTACCTGCTAAGTTTTTTTTCCTCCCATAGTATAACATTGGTGATTCTATGTGAAAAAGTTTCTAAGTGTCAACTTTTAAAGAACAATAATATTCCTTAAAAATCACTACTGTAACCAAAACGCTTTTACTCAACTGTTTACAGGAGATGTCCCAGGACTGAATCTAGGATCCAGTCCTGTGGTTAGAAAAGTAATCCATAAAGTAACTAATTGCATTTAACTAGAAATTCACATTGAGCTCAATGTTGCATTGTGTTTGAAATTGTGTTGCCCATTGCAACAACTGTAACTACTGTACTTAAAAGTCTATTCCCTATTTGCAAAGTATTTAAACTAAAGTAATTCATTCTGAGAAAGTATATTTTGTAATGTAATGTATAATGTAATTACAATGTAATTTAAAAAATAAAATATCTAAAAATAAATAGTTTAAAAAAATGTAGTAAATCAGTATCAAAAAAATAACAAGTAATACATTTAAAAATTGTCATTTACAAAACCTTTGAAATTCACTGAAAAAAACCATAGGTTTCAGGCACGTTATAGTTAGAAATTAGCATTTAAAAAACCTTACAAATTCACTGAAAAAACCATAGGTTTTAGGGACAGTTATAGTTAGTTGGACATTGCACTCATACAAAACCCGTGAAATTCCCCCGTTATAGTTAGTTCAGCTAACTATAACTCGCGCCCCTGCAATGCACTGCTGATGACGTCACATATTACATCACTAATGACATGGTCAGTGACATCACTGATGACATCACTGATGACATCTCAAATGACATCACTGATGACATCATCCAGTGACTGTGTGTTTCTGTAAAGTTTGAAATATTTTTAATATATATAGGGAAAGGCGTATTGAAGAATGAGTGGGTGTATAAGTGTCTGTATGGATGATTTAGTAGGTGCGTGACTAACTCTATAAGTGAGTGATTAAACGTATCTTACTGAATGCATGGGTTAGTGACTAAACTGGGTGAATGTCTGTAACCGTCTGTCTGTTGCTGTGTAAGTGGTGCATGAGTTTGTGAATAGCTACATGTGTGTCTATATGAGTTATTGATTGGTTGTCTGAGTATCTGTATGGGTGCCTGAGTGTTTGTGTGGGTGGGATGTGTGTGACTCTGTGCATAGATGTGTGAGTGGGTGATTCACTGGGTGGATGGTTTCAAGAGTGCATCTGTGATAGACTGTATGGGTGGGTAAGTGTGTGTAAGAGTGTGTTAGTGAGTGAATGTATGTCCCAGTGGTACATGTGTGAGTAACTACATATGTGAAAGGCAGTATATATGTGTGTTGGAGTATATAAATAGCTATAAGCGAGAGTGTGTGATTGTGAAAGTGTCTGTATGGATGAGTGTGTGCTTGTATCAGTGATTGTATAAGAGCGTAAGAATGTGCTAGTATTTGTATGAGTAAGTGAGCTGGTGTGTGTATAACTGTATAGGTGAGTAAATGGCAGTGTGTTTAATTATTTGCATGACTGACTAGGTGTGTGAGTACCTCTATGGATGAGTGGCGGTGTTTGAGTGTCTATATAGGAGTATGAGTGCATATGATAGTCCTGTACTGAGTGACCGTAAGTATGAGTGACTGTACGGGTGAGTCAGTGGATGTGTGTGTGTAGACCTAAGAATCAGTGAGTGGGTAAGTAGTTATTGGTGTTGGAGTGTCTATGGTTTTGCGAATGGCAGTCTGTAATTTAGAGTGGGTGTATCAAAGGTTATATTAGGGTGTGAGGAGGTGCATCAGATTATCACGTGGATGATGTCATCAGTGATGTCATCAGTGATGTCATTTGAGATGTCATCAGTGATGTCATCAGTGATGTCATCAGTGATGTCACTGACCATGTCATGAGTGATGTAATATGTGACGTCATCAGCAGTGCATTGCGGGGGCGCAAGTTATAGTTAGCTGAACTAACTATAACGGGGGAATTTCACGGGTTTTGTACGAGTGCAATGTCCAACTAACTATAACTGAATATATATATATATATATATATATATATATATATATATATATATATATATATATATATATACAGATTACAGGGATGTTATAGTTAGGTTAAGATTTTACGCACACAAAAGCAGAGAAAATTCAGCAGTTATAGTTATAGTTATCGTAAGTAACTGTAACTCATGCCCTAAGGTAACTCTAAGCCATGCACAGTTATCTCATCAATAATTTTACAGCAAATGTTGCATTATCAATGATGTCATAGAAGATGTTATGAGTGATATAATATGTGGGGTAATTAGCAGTGCAAGGCAAGGGCATGAGTTATAGTGAGTTATAGTGAGAGTTATAGTTACCTTATGGCTCTTAAATCTTAAAAGGCAGTCAACCCGCGAGCCTGCTCCTTGGCCCTGGTGCATTTTTTAGGGGTACGGGGGCATGGTCTCCTCCCTTGGCTGATTTTGGCCCCAAGATGTGGGTTCCAGCACATTTTATGAGAGAGGGAATCTAGTGTCTTCCTCCCTGGGCTGAATTTGGCCATGGGGACCCCATTTCCTGGGGCCAGGTGCATTTCTTAGCTGAGGAGGAGTGTGAATACCCTCCCCAAGCTGTTTTTTGGGCCCCGGGAACCCATGCCCCAGGGACCACCATTATATTTATGGGGAGGGGTGAACACAGGCCCCCTCCCCAGGTCAATTTTGGCTACAGGGACCCCATCTCATGGAGCCCGGCCAAAGTCGATAAGGGAGGGTACACAGCCCCCCTCCCCGGACCCAATCCCCCAGGTCCTGGCTAGCAAAGGGTGAGTGGCCTGGTGTCTTCCCAGGGTACCCACCATATCCTTGTTGGGTGCTGTGAGGGGAGCCCTAGGGCCCCCACAGCACCATCTGTCTCACCTGCATCCAGCAGGAGTTGGCACTGCTCCTGCCTGCAGGGAGTAGCTAAAAAAGAAGTCTGCTTCCAGCTGGAGGGAGCATTTTTAAAGCTCCCACCAGCCGGAAGCGGACTTCGTGTTTGCTCTCACTTGGAGGGAGCATTGAATTTGCTCCTGCCAAGTGAGGGCAAACTGATTTCCCTGCCCGCACCAGTGTTGCCCTGGGGGATGTGGCCCACATGGCCATTATTGGCTCCAGGGTGGGGGTCACAGCCATTTCCCTTTTCTAACTATGGCCAGGCCCCAGTGGATGCGATCCTCAAGGCCGAAATCGGCCCGAGAAGGGTGTCGCTTGCCCCTTTTCAATATCGGTCAGACCCCAGTGGATGGGGTACCCGGGGCCCTAAGCAGCCAGGGGGGCACACATGCCCCCCTTCTCCCAAATATATACTTAGATCCTCGTGGGACCTGGCCCACTGCTGGGGCAAAAAAAAAAGGGCAGATTACCGCACTTGTTTTTTAAAATTTTTGTTGCAGATCCTCTGCAGGTTAGTGGCAAAAAAGCTATTTTGGGCACCAAGTGGGGTCCCTGTGGGACTCCACCACCAGCCCTAAGGGGTCAGGGTGTTCGTACACTGCCCCTTCTGCTGTTTTTCTTTTAATATTTCTTGGTACTTGGCTGAGTCCTGAGTCCAAAGATGGCTGTCACCACTTCCTGGTTGATGTAGTGGCAACCGATCAGATCTCACCATGAGATCTGTCGGATCCACGGACCCTCCACGTCCCTAGATATATATAAATGATTTTTTATTTATTTAAAAGCTACTGAACGGATTTGCATCAAATTACAAAAAGCAGTCTTTCTGGACCACGATCTATCTTTCTGCCAAATTTGGTGCAATTCCGCTCCGTGGTTCGGGCTGTAGTCATGTTCAAAATCCCTATAGGAAATTGCACGGGGAAAATATGTTTTGGGACCCCCCTTTTTCTCACCCCCCCCACTTGATGAATCAACCCAAATCTTTTCAAATAACAGCTGGAGTGAGTGGTGAACTACTTTTTAATATTTCGTGAAGATTGGTCCAACGGCACCTAAGTTACTAGCAAAACTAAAAATGTTAGGTCTTAACTATAACTATAACTACATACTGATGCTATATATATATATATTCACACAAAAAACCAAGGGTTAAAGTAACGTTATAGTTTGATGCATTTCTCAGTGATAACATTAATGTTTTGAACTAAAAAAAACACAGAAATTCTCCAGTTATAGTTAGCAGTGCTAACTATAACTTGCGCTCTCACCATGCACTGCTTATGACCTCACATATGACATCACTCATTACATGTTCTATGACATGATTTATGACATCACTGATGACATCTCAAATGACATCATTGATGACATCATTGATCTGTAACAACTATTAAGCAAACAAATCAGTAGTAACTTTAAACTTTTTTAATGTAAAAAACAATTTAACAACATTACCAAACTACAACAGCTACATTAACAAACTATAAAACAAACAAAACAAACAGCTTTACTTATTTCTAATGTTTTAATGTGACCTTGATCACCAAACACCAAGAACTCCAACCTTTTTCCTTCATTTGTCTCCTGGATGCTGATTAGATTGGACCTTCTTCCCTTGCTCTCTTTCAGCTACCTTAGCCTGCCAAAGAATCTATAGTTTGGCAATTTAGTTTATATCAGGCTATGTGGCAAAATAGTCACAGCAAAGTCTCTCATCTCCAAACTTTGTAAAACCTTTGGGGCATATTTACAATAAAATGTCAGAGCGTGGAGCTGCACCAAATTTGGCAGTGAAGTGCTCTGACATTTTCAAAATCCAGGGATGTGCCATATTCACAAGAATAGGGTGCACCCCTGTGTCTCCCCTAGTGCTGGTGCAAAAAGCTGCCTAGCACCAGCGCAGGCACCCTGCCGCCATGTTGCAAGGGACACTTGTTTATGTGCAGGAAGGTCCTTCCTGCACATAAACAATCAATAATGGTGCTTTGCACCTTCTATGTGTGCTGCAGAATGCAGCACACATGAAAAGAGCAAACAATGAGGAGAAATTAATAATTTCCCCTCGAATCGCCATTCTAACGCATGGTATTCCATGGATTTACTTTTTGGCACTGCCTCAGCCTTGTAAATCTAGAGCAGAGTCAAAAAGCAATGGGTGTTGCGGTGGAATGTCCACAGCAACACCCATTGCAACACCCATTGCATGCATCTTTGCCGCAGAGGACTGGGGCAGAATGGGGCATATTTACAAGGTGGGGTTAAACCAAGCAAAGTGGCTTAGTGCCACCTTGTAAATATGGAAAATGGCGCTGTGCCACTGGAACGTCAAACAAAGTGACACTCTGGTGGTGGTGAGGGCTTGTAAATATGCCCCAGTTTTTTAAAGAGTTCACAAAGCATAACTCGTGCAGAGTTAACTTGCACTGCTGAACTGGAGAACTCTTCAGGTGCTTCCACATTTTTTCAACCTGAATACACTATGACTGCTCTGGTAGTTACTGCTGAACAACACAATAATCCTGCTTATCTTAACAAGGCTTTTTTTTTGCAGCTTATGTAAACAGATCATTTTTTCCTCAGAGACAAATAAAGCTACACATGACATGCTTGTGCAAGGCCACAAATATCCCGCTATGCAATAGAAACATTATCAATTCTCCAATTAAAAATTTCCTGACTTTCCACAGAGTTATTATTTCCTCTTTTTCCAAATGTAAACAAGACTTTTTTTCTCCTTCATGTAGTCTTTCACATGGTTGTTTTCTTTTTCATAACTTCTGTTTTCCATTTTCCTCCTACAAAAAGAGAAAATAACCCAAAAATTTAAACTTACATACTGGTGAATAATTGATAACAGTGCTTCATCACTATATTCTCTAAACTTTTCTACATTTTTAACCCACAATCACATCTGTATATCTAGTGCGCTACTAACTTGTTATTCTTGTCTCCTGAAAAATTTCACAGTCACCCAGTGCATTTTTTTCACAATTAAAATTATAACATGCCATCAAACCTGATTCCCTAAAATTTTATAAAGTAACACATTCCTCTTGACACACCTTTGCTAACAGTGAGCATGGTAATTTACTCTAGAAACAGCAATATCACCCCTCAAACATCTCATGGGGTGAAGTATATGTGCAGTAAGGTTTATAAAAACACACTGGCTTGTATTAACAGATTGTGCATTCTTTGTTTTATAATTTGAGAAACACGACCTCCTTTACTTACAAGTGCATACAGTTTGAATATTTCATTTTTTAACACAATCTGCAATACTTGCTGATATCGCTCTACCGTCTGCCTTAAGAACTATATTGAGAATTCTACACTCTTCACTCAGCTTTCACTCAGTAAACCTTTTGTAGAATAAGTTTACCAACAGTAGTGCGCTTACTGACATTTCTCAGCAAAGTTCATAAAGTACTTCTTCTAAAAAAGCAAGGACCACAATATTATGCATCCCTTTCCAGTAGAGTGTAGTGAGAATTCATCTCCTCCTTTTTACTATTCAGGATCCCGCAAGAGTCCTGCGAGGTCATAAAAAGTTGTTAAAAACAATATATTTTTATTTTCTTCACAATATTTATCCCTTAGGCACCTCCTCTCTAAGTCTTGGGAGACATCATGCCTTTCTGCTGCCCCCTTATATAGCTTTTTTACTTCAATTTAACAACACCAATTTTGCACAGTAAACAGTAATTGCGGGCATTTCATTTCTAAAATTCCAGCAACCAGCCTATCAGAGTGCTCACACTCGCAGGACTCATGGGAGCCTCTCACACCTGCAAGAGTGTGAAGGCTCACAGGAAAAATTGACCTCTCAACCAATCACAGGCCTCCATTTTTAATTTTGCTCTCTCACAAGTCCAACTGCTAAAATATACAATTATTTTTTACTCTTAATATCTCAAAAACTTCTGAACGGATTCATACCAAATCACAAAGGGTCCTTAGGGGCCAAATACCCCTCCTGTTACCTCCAGTAAGACCCATACAGCTGGATTCCTGAGAGGTCATCAGAGGCCACGCCCCCTTTCTCCACCACTCTGCAAACACGCCTCCTGGCACACTACTGGTTGGGGGAAGAAAACAACTAAAGTCCTGTGGCCCTCAGGAGCCAAGCGGACTCCATCCCCCAACTAGCAGCGCACCAGGAGGTGCAATTGCAGAGTGGTGCAGAAAGGGGGCGGACCTCCACCGTCTTGCCGGTAACTTTTTCTTGTTTTTTATTTTAAATTATAAAGGAAGGGGCCCCCATTCCCTGGGCTGATTTTGGCACGGGGGACCCCATCACCCAGGGCCAGGTATTTTTATAATGGGGAGGGGGGTCATGCAGCCCCCCTCCTCCAGACGATTACGGCCCGGCGACCCCATCCCCAGGGTCTGGCTTTTTCCTTTATACATTTTTTTTCAACAAAGGCAGGGGGCCACGTTGTCCCTCTTCCCTGGGCCAATTTTGGCCCTGGGGACCCTATCCCTGGGGGCTGCACTCTTTTTTATTTTAATATTTTTAAAAAGGTGAGGGGATCTGTGCATCCCCCCTCCCGGGCCAATTTAGGCCCCAAGGACCCCATCCCCGGGCCTGGCCACAATACTGGGTGCCCTGGTCCCACCCAGGGCATCCAGTTTCTGATATTGGGGACCACGGGGGAGCCTGAAGGCCCCCGTGATCCCTGCCAGCTCCCCACATCCTGCAGGAGCCCGCATTGCTTTTGGACAGAGGGAGCTGCTAACATGCAGCTCCCTCTGTCCAAAAACAATTCTGCTCCGCTTCTAGTAAGCAAGAGTATTTTCTGCTCTTGCTTACTAGAAGCGGAGCAGAGTTTGCTATGGCTTGGAAAGCCATAGCAAACTGCAATATCCCGGGGGTGGGCACCCCGGGAAATTGCTGGAGCCGGTCCTGGGGTGGTGACCATCTAGGTCTCCAGGAGGGGGGCCACGCAGCAGGTACAATGGTGGCTGCAAACTGATTGGTCCTCAGCATGGAAGGTAGGGAGAGTGCAATTTTAAGGTTGCAAGGTGAAAATGCTTGATACAAGTAGGTCACATATCGTGCAAGCAAGGATCACAAAGTGTAAGGGGAAGCTCGGGGTGCAAGCGTACTTCACATGCACAGATACACAGGTGGTACAACACAGGTACTGAATGCTCACCCAACACACCCACAGTACAGATATTACATGGACATAAGCCTTAAGCTTTTTTCCATTGTGCACGCTGGAGAGGTGCTACCGGAAATAGAATTTTTGTTACGCTTTCAGGTAGGACTGTTGGTTACCTTTCATGTGATTCTGAAAAGCCCATTGTCACTGACAAATTAGGTATTAAAACACAATGCATTTACACCTGTGACCTTTTTTGTGGCTGTTTCTCCTGAACCAGTGTAAGCCCTGTTTTCACCATACATGAATAGTCATTTTTCGTCCCACTCATACTTAGCTTTTAACATGAGTTTCCTTTCCTGATATGTGCCCTACTCACATTCTTACCACACTCATTATATGACATATCAACAAGCTCTCCTTGGCTGGTAAACCATGTTTTTGTGACATGTTCACATCAAAGTACTTTCCCATATACACAATCTTTCACGCCAAGGCAAGAATGTAAAGAATGACAATAAGATGAAGATTTTGAAATAGTAAACAATGACAGGTTTTGAAACAAAAGGTATATCAGGCAGACTTAGCAACAATTATCCAATGAGACACACACACAGACACACTCCACACAACCCACATATAGACATCCATCTGCACATGTGGACACCTACCTACACACACATGTGAGAGTTTTCTATATTAATCAGGAATGTCCATATTTAATAGTGTGCAGAATAGTATTCTACTTTAGAATTCACATGTGTACAGTTGTATGATGCTATTGCCTTTGAAAAGATTTTGAGCTGACCTGTTAAAATGCATTTTCTTGGCTTATACTAACTAGGCCCCAGCTAGGCGTTGACGCCATCTTGTTCAAATTGGATATCTCATCACGCTTTTTCACTATTTATTTTTTCCGCTTCATATAGTCAAGCAAGTCATGTCTCTTTATTTCTGAATGGTACTATTCTCAAAAAAGATTCTTTAGCATGGGCTCAGTATTGTATCTTTTCTTGAAAGTTCTTTTGTCTGCATTCAGTATTGTATTCATTCACAATGGTTCCCTGTTGTTTATGTAACTAGTTCTGACACCACCAGATGACATTAGTTCAGCGGTTGCTGAATCAATAATCCTGTAGATGGACAGTGCGTAGTTGATAAGGCTGTATAAAACTTTTTAATTCAATATAATGATTTGCAGAAAATGTATTTTTTTTGCTCATTTTGTTTCAATGCTTGTCTTTAAGGACATTTCTTATATAACCCCGTGATTTTGGGGGTGAGCCAGAACTCTGATGACACTTTTCCTATGCTACTAGGGTTGCTGTCTGAATTGTTACTGATTTTGCTGCTTATTTGGGACTGAGGCTATTTTTAATTTTCCCTGTAATTTTGTATTGTACTCTTATAGAGAGCCTTCATGGCAATAGCTTTATCCATCTACACTTTACAAATTCTGTATTGTACCTTTTACATTTTTGAGATAACTCTTTATATATTTTCTAATTTCACCCAGGAACTTACCTATTGAGGCAGTTCTTTCTTATTTGATTGTGATTCTTAATATGTTGGTTCACACCCTATCTTGGAACACATTGTCTCATGAAAATGAGGTTTAACACCGTCCCCAATGCACCCACCAGTGGGCATGATATTGAAGTGTGCTTTGAGATGTATAATTTTAGAAGTTGTGTTATGGGTACTGGTCTCCATTTTCAGTACTAAAGACAGAAGAAGTTAACAATGGTCTCAAAGCTGGTGGGTTTCCCCATAGCTTTGGGCCTCATTAGACAAGGCGTGTCTCTCATCTATGTCAGACCTGGGGCCAGATGTACAACCATTTTTAGCTGTCGCAAATGGGAAATTGGCCCGTTTGCGACTGCTAAAATGGGTTGTAGCATGTACAAAACCAATTTTGGGATTCGGTAACCTGTTACAGACTCGCAAAATAGGTTTTGCGAGTCGCTATTAGGAAGGGGCATGCCAAGGGCATCCCTTCCTAATAGCGAGTCGTAGGGGGATGTAAGATTGTTTTGCGACTGCAAATGGGGATGCAAAACAATCGCATTTACCCCCAACTTCAAATTGGTAGTAAGCCAGGCGCAAACAGAAAGGGGTCCGCACGGGACCCCTTCCCCTTTGTGATTGGCACCAAAAAGGTTTTTTTAAGAGCAGGCAGTGGCCCCACAGACCACTGCCTGCTCCTAAAAAATGAAACTGAAAAGTTTAATTTTTAATTTTTAAATACATCCCGTTTTCCTTTCAGGAAAATGGGCTGCATTTAAAAAAAACTGCTTTATTGAAAAAGCAGTCACAGACATGGTGGTCTGCTGACCCCAGCAGACCACTATCCCTGTGAGTGCCCGCCATTCCCAATGGGTTGCAAAATGCGATCTGCCACATGAATATTAATGAGGCAGGTCCTTTGCGCCCAATTTGAGAATGGCAAACAGTGTCTCAGACACTGTTGTACATCAGAGTTTGTGACTAGCAATTTGCGAGTCGCAAAAACAAATGCAAATTGCTGGTCGAAAACACTGAGGGCCACATGTATCAAAATTGGAAATTGCGATTACCTAATTGCGGTTTTCTGAGAATTGCAATTAGGTAATCGCAATTTCCAATTTATGAAACTCCAAGAGTTTTATATACCGATTCCTAGGGGGTCGCAAATCAGCCTACCTTATTAATATTAATGAGGTAGATCGCAATTTGTGACCCCCTAGGAACCGCTACAATCACGGGGATGGTGGCCTGCTAGGGTCAGCGGACCACCATGTCCGGGATTGCTTTTAAATAAAGCAATCTTTTTTGTGTAAAAAAAAAAATGAAAAGTATTCTTTTCCATGGGACCACTGCCCGCTCTTAAAAAACGTTTCTACAACCATTCCCATTTGCGAATGGGTTACCACCTACTTGAAGTAGGTGGTAAAATGCTAATGTTTTGCGACCGCATTCACGGTCACAAAACCTTCATACATACCATTAGGATTCACTATTCGGAAGGGACGCTCTAAACATGTCATTCCAAATACTGAATCGCAAACCCATTTTGCGATTCGGTAAAATGTTACCGAATTGCAAAATGGGTTTTGATACATGTAAAAAGTCTTTTTTGGAAACGCAAATTTGGTTGATACATGTGGCCCTGAGGGTTGTACATCTGGCCCATGATTCCTTAAGGGGAGCATTTACAGTGAGATAATTTGCCAAATAATTTGCTTGATAATGTTAAGTAGGTATATAGTAACTCCAAAAGTGTGGCCCCTAAAAACCATGAAGATTTGTTAGCATTAACTGGGTTTGTCAAGCGTATTTTCCGAAAAGGTTTGGATTAGAATGTGTAAGTATACACCTATTATATACATTGTACATGGAGGCTAGTACCAATGTTTTGACTAATGATGACCGTTCAGATATTTTCTACTTACATAAAGGGGCCGGATAAAGATTTCCTTTATCATGTTTCTTATTTTAATTGCTTGGAACATCAGGCATTGCATATTATGAAAAATCAACAATATAGAGGGATCCAAGGAAGATAAAATTCTATTTTATGTAGCTGGTACAATGCATGTTGCAAATAACGCAGATAACCCAAGTGATTCATTCTTAAACTGGAATACAAGAATTTGGAAGACGGTACATTTTAGTAAAGATGAAAATCTCTCTATTTCACTTAATATATAAAGCGAGCAAATGATGGAGTTAAATATTTGGAAATTAACTTCACGAGGGTGTAAAACTATGGTCAATCTGAATAAAGATGCAGAATCACAAATTATAACCGAAGACTGAAAAATGTTATGGGGGTGAAACAAAGACGAAAATTCAAAGAGGGTTGTTTGTTTTTTTATAGTGGTTTCTCTGCATCTCAGTACTGTGTTTTTGGACAAAGATGGCTCTTTGATCACTAAGGGAAATGCACTTTATGGTTAGATAGTCCTAACAACAATGACGCATCCAGCATTAGTTTGGAAAAACAGACAGGGAAGATCTATACTATATACATAGAAAATTCTCTATCTAGAGGAGGGCTGTTCTAAAAAGTGATAGCAAAATGCTCTTTGGAAAAGTTATATTTCAAGAAGAAGAATGAGAATCAAGGAAAAATCCATTGCTTTCTTTGGATGCTTGAAATATAAATATACATTACAGGTCTCAGAAAAACAAGTGTGCATTAAGAAAAAGTCTTCACAGAGCTTTAGAGTATAGTTTCTATGTTCAAAAGTGACATTCATTTGAATCCAGGGGTACGGCATATAATCAATTGTTTTTCGCTACTGTTGTCAACAATTCTGTCACCCACCTCCTCTAAAGAAAATAACTATGTTATGTTATTGCCACTTAATATAGTGCAACGACTCACACCCGTAGGTGTATCTCAGCGCTCGCTAACCCAGAGCCAATCAACTGATTCAAACAGCCCCGTCTTCAAGCGTTTTTTGAATTTGACAAAGTCAGACCAAGAGAGAATATAAAGCAGAAGTTTATACCAGACCAAAAGGGCAAGGCAGGAAACGGATCTGCCACCATATCTGGAAGTACGAATGTGGGACACATTAAGCAGGGCTTTGTTCTTAGATCTAAGATTTCCGGTGGGAAGGTAGTAGCTTAGTTTACTCTGTAAGTATATCGGACCTTTACTCATAAGAAACTTGTGAGAGAGACAACATAACTTGAAGTCAGAACGTTTCCTGACCGGCAGCCAGTGTAGGGCTCTCAGCATGCAAGCCGAAGGGGAGCCTGAAGTAAGGTTGCATACCAAGTGTGCAGTTGTGTTCTGCATCACCTGTAGCTTGGACAGTAGTGAGTCATTGGTCACTACTAATGGGGCATTGCCATAGTCTAAAAGACTAATGATTAGGTCTTGGACAAGAGTCTTCCTGGCAGAGGATAGAAGCAAGGGGGACACTTTCCTTAGTGCATGCATGATGGCGAAACAGGTGCACGAGACAGATGCAACTTGATCTTTCATAGACTGCACCTGATCAAACCTGATACTATGATTTTTCACTGTCTTCCTAAGTGATGTGGTTGCCCCGAGTTTCAGGGCCACCTGTCTGCAGACCATAGCTGCTGAGCTTTACAAAACAGCAGTACCTTGGTTTTGTCTCCGTTCATTTGCAGACCATTGTTCCTCAGCCAGGCCGCGATCCTGCTCGTGCAATCTTTGAATCTGTGAATCGATGTGATACATCCTCAAATTTGCATCTTCAGGCTGTATATATATCAGAGTCCTAATTCAGTACATCCCTGTCAAAACAAACCTGACAAATTAAATGTATGGTATTCAAAATCTCAGTAATTTATTTTGAAGCAGTTTGTTAGAGAACAACTGCAAGAAGAAAATAAATCTTTATCTGAATTGAAAGGAATATGTTGCAGGAACCAACAATATTTAGATGTAATTGAAAAGTATCCATATTTGGAGTTGTTTCCAGATCCTGATAGAAGAAACACTATATTAACATGAAGTGTGGGTATTAACCTACGTAGACTAATAAAAGTATTCATGAACATGGTGAAATTGAGCTATGCTTGTTCTCTGAACTGTAAATTAAATGAAAACATATATATCTTCTTGTTCAATGAACTGTTAATTTTCTAAGGAGCATCTATTAGATTTCATTAAATATTTTAATTAAGATGTATATGTCTTTGTCCTTTGTTTTTACACATGGTACTAGCTCCCATATACAGACGTTGGACCTGTAAGCCAATATGTATAATTTAAAAGTTGCTATTGCTTTAGGAAACCTCCTCTGTCTTTTTCTTAATTTACATGGCTAAATCTAAATATTTTCAATGCTTTCATCATATTTATTTTCCTGCACATAAATATAAATAAATAAGTAAATAAATACATGAATAAAAACATAAATCCATAAAATAAAATACACATTTCGTTCTTGAGTAATCAGCATATTTCTTTATCCTGACCTGTGAATGTTGCAAACTTTCAAATACAAGCTGTCTATGATTTTGTACCTGATTCAAATTATCACAGTTGCAGGAGCAAAAAGATCCATTTCAGGACAGGCTAAAAGCTATGGATAAAATACAGAAAAAAAGGTGAAACCTTAAAAGCACTGTGAGTTGCATTACCTTAAGAGGATTCCTCTATTGGTGAAGAGGACCACCTATCTTGAATAGGTTTAAATTAGCATGGCAGATTGTGCTCCACACTTTGATTCACCCACTATGTTTGCACCATTTGATTAAGTGTGGTTATATATACAGTTTTATATAAGGTTCTCTAAAAAAGTGAAAGATATTGAGTGACTCGTTCAGAAATTATTGTAGGAGCCAGAAGCTATTGCGCCATTTCCTCAGCCATTGGTGATTTGGACAGAGGATAAAAATGGGGCATTTTTGAAAACATTGACTGCAATCATTATCAGTCAATATTCTTCTGAAGATGGAAGATCTGTTATAACAACTATAGAAGTCAAATGCCAATGTTCAGGAACCATTGACGATAGTTGTAAATATATATATTGTTTAGAATGTAAAGATGTATGATGAGCACAAATTGGACAACCAAGGACATTTTCATGAACATCCAAGTAGAAATACCAGCCACCAAGACTATTGTATAAATAAATCCAGAATGGTCTTAACTCCTCTATGACCATACATTTCTGTGTCATGATATGTCTTCATTGCATCAATTTGTAATTCTTTTGTATGGACAAGGATTGCTTGTTGACTAAAATAAGTCTCATTTTGGTTAACTAGAGCAGCCATTTAGCTTGATGACTGTTCTTATATTGAAGATTCTCAAACACTGTAAATTCCAATGACCTATTCAAATTTCAAATGGCTCTTATGTGCCCATTGATTAGATGTATCCATTCAGTACAAACCATCTCATGGCTAAAAATATTCTCTCAAGGACCAAATAATTTGTTTAGATTCTGACAAAACATGGGACAAATAAAAGACAGAATGTTCTAATCCATCATCTTCTTTCCTTTGTAATAGAACTGCTCTCTCAGGCATGCTTTTCCACAATGAATTGTCAGACTGATGTAAAATTGGTGCTTGTGTAAAGATTTGTTTGAGCATATTAAACGCTTGGTCAGCTTGATAATTCTAGCAAAATTCTCCCTTCATATCTTATTTTTACATACATGAAGAATATGACTGCTTATATTTGTCATCTGCAAATAAGTTTCATGGAACGATGATAAAAGTTTGCAAATAGCAGTCATCCTCTTGAAACTCAGTTGTTACTTTGCATGCCATTACATTGTGAGTCATAACATAACAGCAAGTACATAAGGAGTCTTTATATCAGGAGAGATTTTGCAACAGGAGAGTTTTTAATTTGCTTCATTGAGGAAAGTCTCTTTCTAACTAAACTATACTCATTTTTATGTGTTTCTTTGAAATTACTATAAAAGCTGTTATATTTTTTAATTATATTATTTGTTAATTAATATTGGGTTTTATTCAATTTAATTCTGAATTAACTTAATATTAAATTATCGAATTCATTTTGGTCTTAAAATGTACGTTTAAATTTTACTTTACTTGTATATTTGTATATTAGTATATAGATGCCTTTGCCAGCTCTGGAGGGCCTACCTGTCCCAGAATTCTCTTGCTGCTTCTCGAAGGGGAGGAGAATGCGGGCCCAGGAACTTGTTGGAGCACAATAAACAGCCACTCACATCCCTGCTACACAGGACACAAAGGTGCTTTTGCCTACTGTAGAAGGGATCCCTGACCCAGAATCCTCTTGCTGTTCCTGGAAGGGGGCAGAAAAGACAGGCCCATAAACTGGTTGAAGTGCTATAAAGAGGCACTGACATCTCAGCTTTGTGGGATAGTATTTGTCATGCTTTCATCCTCAATTGTGCTTTATGCTGCTGCTTTTGTTTCTAACCCTAAATTGTTTTAAACCCTATTGGTGAAAACCAGGCAGCGATTTATCTCAGGATACCTAGGCTGCAAAAATGTGGCAAAGAAAAGCTGACAAACTCCTACGGGGAGCAAAAAAATTGTCTAAGGCAGCAGGACATGCAGCTGAGAAGTATGCACTCCAGGAAATGGACATTTTTAAGAATGGGGTAGACACTATTTTAATTAAGGAGAGAAGATACACTAAAAACACTCCCACTTGGCTAAATAACCCAATATTACACTAAAATCGCTAATGCCAATCATCCCTCTTCCCCATAACAAGATGCTTGATGATGCCATTGACCACATGGTTAACATCACTGTCATGTCAAATACTCCACAAAGTTTAACCCAAGGAGATTTAAAAAAATCCAATGTCATGTCCAATACCAACCATCCCCGTGCTATGCACACATCATCTACCCCATCACCACATCGCCCCATAGAGCCCACTGTTGTATGCACCAACTGCTTTGCTCCTTTGGTGAGGCATCATAGTGAGAGCCATGAAACTCCTGTTTTTTCTCAATCACATATAGAAAATAAGAGACCAAGATTAACACTAGACTCAACTCTCTAGCCAGTGAATTAAGCAAAGTAAAATCTTTGGGCACGTTATTAAACTCAAGGCTTCTGGAAGTCCTAGAGAGAGCAGACAAGCTTAAGACATTTCATTTTGCTAGTGATGACTCATTGAGGAAATTAGGTCCAACTAATTTGTGCATCGAATAATTCCTTGTTTTGACAATTAAGCCCAACATCACGAGTTATAGTTACCTTAGGGCACAAGTTATAGTTATTTAAGATAACTATTACTGGTGAATTTCAGTGGTTTTGTTCATTTAAGACGGTATGTTTTAACTGACATTTTCACCTAACATCCCTTTAACCTTTATTTTTTTATTTACTTTTTTAATGCAAAGTAAGATATTATTTTCATACTGAACTACATATATGTATATATGTCTTTTTAATGTAAAGTATTACCATACATAAAGTCAACCCCTGCTGTGCGTGCTAGGAAGTTGGCTGCAGGGCTAGCCCATCACCACACACGGCGTGGCAGGGGGGTTTGGCCGCAGGGCCTGGCCTGCAGCCAAACCCCCCATGCACCCAACCACCTATATATAAAACACATCTATCATTTTTCTACAAAAATCACCAATAGTTTTTATCAAATGTATATTTCAATAATACAGACAATGGGCTGTTTATTAATATTGAATACATAATTTAAGTCTACTTAAAATACATGTCTGTGACTCTTTCTTTTTACATAGATTTTATGATTACATTTCTTGGGCGAAAAATGTGGAAATAAATAGTCAAATACATATTGTATATATATATATTTTGAGCTAGGTCTTCAAGTCTGTTCTTTTAAATTTTTAAGTGAAAAAACTATAATCTTAAAAACAACCACAAGAAGGCATGGTGTGTTTTTTTTCATCTACAGGCTACATATAACCACATTTAACAGAGGCATAGTACCATCCTCTAGAGAGTACTGCACTCCCAGATGTAGAGCAAAAGCTCCAGCTTGGATGAGCTTTAAAAAAATATGAAATGTTTTAATGACCAAGGAGACTTACTGTATTTTTTCTAATGTTGCTGGAGGGCTTCAGAACTCCCTGAAGCCCCCCACAACATTAAAAAAAATGATGGTGCCCTGTCCCTTCTAGGAGTATCACCAAAAACAAAAAATATGTAAAAAGCCCTCGCAGAACACTATGCAGTGCTTCTTCAGGGAGCAGTGAATCATTAATGGGTGGCTGTGGTCACCCATTTACTTTTCCCTTTTAAAAAATGTTTTATTCTGGGTGCCTAGTCCCACCCCGGACACCCACAGTTAGATAGGGTGCCGCGGTGGAGCCAACATTTCGATTTTAGTTAAGGCATGCCCCAGTTCCCACCCAGGCACCCCAGACTATTATTATTGTTGGGGGACACTGGGAATTCCCAGAGCCCCTGCGGCCCTACCACCTCCCTGCTCCTGCAAGAGCCGGCCACATCTTTTATTTTTATTTTTTATTAAGTGAGGTGCCCCGGTGCCCACCAGGGGCACCTCACAGCTTCTGCTTTGTTGGGGGCTCTAGGGGGAGGCCAAGGGCCCCCACAGCCCTGCCGACACCCTTGCTTGCACCCATAACGAGTGCAGTGGGAGCCGGGTTTGCTGCCACCCCACAGGAGCAGTTTTTTTCTGCTCCCATGAAGTGAGAGCATTGCCTGAGAGCACGGGCAGGTAAAAGTTTGGTTCTCCCACTGGGCGGGATCAGCTTTGTGCTCCCACCCAGTGGGAGATCATTACTCTTTCCCTTCCCATTCTCCTGGGCAGGGAAATAGACAGTGTCCCGGAGTAGGGGATCTAGGAACATCTTCTCAGAGCAGGGCCTGAGAATGGGGTCCCCAGGCCATGGTCCAGCTCATGGAGGGAGCCCAGTTTACAGTTTACAGCCCCGTGGGTTGGGGACCCCAGGGTCACTGCAGGCTTGGGGAGGGGGCCCTCTTCCCCTTTATTAAAGTGAAGGCTGAAGGCAGTGGGGATGGGGTCCCTGGAGACTTTTTTTTGGATTGGGGAGGGGGGCTGAGCAACTTAATTTGTTTACAGTCCTGAGGGATGGCGTCCACAGGACCCTTTTAGGCTTAGGGAAGGGGGTTCCCCTTTAATAGACATCACCCCAGGAGATAGGGTCCCCATGGCCTCTGAAAGGCTTGGTGAGAGGGACATGAGCACCCCTACCCTTAAATATAATATATGCGCCGCCTCTTTGAGATCTGGGGCAGTATTACACAAGCACCCCGGGGGTACTTTGGTATTACAGAAGGGTCTGCAATGCTTCTGTGGCCCCTTACAGATAGCGCTGGTGTACATTCCACGCAGCGCTATCATTAGAGGGTGTTCCTTCATTTGCATGGGGGCATGGCCTATTGCAAATGAGGGAATCACTTTGCCTGGGCACAGAGACTAAAAAAATGCCTTTATAAAGTGCACTGAAAGTGTGCCACAAAAAGGTGGCACACTTTCAGTGCGCCTTCTACATGCAGCCATCTAAAGGTATGAAATGGGGACACATGGACCCCCCCAGACAATCCCTTGCAGGCAAGTGCAGTCACTTAATGCATCCGCATCCAAGGGATCTCTAATCCCTTTTAAAAATGCAGGCGGGTTGTCGCCTACACAGATAAATTCGGAGCAGCTTTTAAACAGCTGCTCCGTATTTCTCTTGAATGCGCCATCCTGGGGGCAGCACTGCCCTGAGGGCAGTGCATTCTTCCTGATAAGGCACAGTTTCCATTTTTGCACCCGGTGCACCTGCTTTAAGATGAGCCATGGCGCAATCATGGGAAGTGCGCCCTATCTGTAATATGGGCCCTGGCCCCTCTCTAAGGGGTATTTTGGGGTAAGACATCAAAGCCTCTGCTTTTTTCAAATTTTTACATCAGATTCATGGATCATCTGCAAATGTGCGCAAAAGAAATGTTTTTGGACCAAGGTGGGGTCCACCACCTGCCCTAGGGTATTCCTACCATGCCCCTTTACATCTTTTTTACATTTTTGCTAACACTCTGGACTGAGTCGCCGGTCCTAGGATGGCTGCCACCACATCAGTGTTAATGTGAAGGCAGTCAATCAGATCTCACCATGAGATCTGTCGGCCCATGGATCCTCCGTGGTTTGATATATACTAAACTTTTTTAGCATTAATTGCTCAAAAACTATTTACTGGATTTACACTAATTCACTAAAAGCACTCTTTCTGGACAAAGATCTAGCTCTCTGCCAAATGTGGCATAAATCTGTTTGGCCGTTTGGACTGAAGCAGTGTTTTAAATTTCCTATGGAAAAATGAATGGAAAAAATGCATGTTGGAAGAGGGACACCCCTTTTTCTGAGCCCTCACTGAACAGAACACCCCAAAACTCTTCAGGAAGGAGCTGAGGTGAAAACGCTTCTTTTTTGGAAAGTTTTGCAAAGATTCGGCAAATGGCTCCAAAGATATAAGCAAAGGTAAACAATTATCTCCTATGGAAACACAATCCTAACTATAACTTTAGGATGTTTAGATACATGTAAACATTAACTTATTGCATTACCTGTGGTGTGAAAAAATTCAGATGTAAAAGAAGGAAAACTTAACGTGCCATGAAGTAACTCAAAATGTAATACCCACAATTTAATGATCCTTGTTAAAAGATTCTGAAGTAATGGTAGCACATACATTTGGGTTTCTTTGAAAGACCAGAAGAACTCAGTCTAAATTCAGGTTAACTTAACTACTTGCTTGTCAAACTCATGCTTCTCAGGCTTACAAGTCAGATGATGTTGTTGGAGTATCCAAATAAAGCACTACAAGCTACTTCAATATGTCAGAAAGATGCACGCCCAGAGTGTTTAAAAATAGCTGGAGCATTGCACAGTCCAAAAGGCATACCTTGATATTCAAAGTGCTAAAAATGGAGTGAGGTAAGCTGTTTTCCACCTGGCCCCTTTCTTTATGCAAAATAGATGATATGTACTTGTAAAGACTTGTGCTTGAATAATTCACTCCAATATATCCTTTAGAAGGCCAAGGGTTGAATATCCTTGAGTCTGATCTGATTCAAGCCTCTACAATCAATGCAAGCTTGGAGATCCTGATATATCTAAGTACAGAATACTAGGGCATCCCACCAAGTGATGAAGATGGATCAACCAACATATTTTGTAAATTGTGTGAATTCTGTCTTAAATAGGCTTTCAGTATTTCTTTCACTTTCTCAGTCAATGAATACACTTATCAAAAAGGAACAACTGTACCAGGTCCAATAGGGGCATGTCTCCTATGAGGGTGAACAAAGAAAACTTTTGGCTTAGCAAAAACAGCATGATATTGTAGTGGCACACATGATAAAATGACACTAGTAAAATGTGCAGCCCTTTATCTCATTATTATTGACCAATATCTTTATGAAGTAAAACTGGCAGAAACTGGTTGTCTAATTTGGGAGGGGGTGACCAATGCAAACTTAATAAACATAGTCCATTTAGGTTTAAACACAGTTCTGAAAGAGTCTCTGTTCAGACCCTGACAGTTAAGCACAAGCAGCAGACAATGGCAAGAGAAGTATTAAGTTCAAGAAGTACCAACAATTTAAAAGTAAGGAACACATTACAATAACATTCTCAAACCATTTCAGAACAATAGAGGAAATAACAGTAAGCACCAAGATCATTAAAATAAGGTGAAAGAGACCTGGAGATGCACCAAGCAGATCATCCCATTCAAATATTTTACCTCCTTTCATAGCCTCTCGAATGGAAGTCAAAATCTTGCAGTGGGACACGGACCAAAGCTGTGGCAATGCCCCTTGTATTTCAATTAATCATAATGAGCTGCCACTGAAGCCACAGGTTTTGGTGCCAAAAGTCCTAAGCAGGGCAAAGCGGAATTTCCTGGCCCACAAAGTTGCTTTGTCATAGTTTTACTGCCTTACCCTGGTCCACGACTTTAACCTCCAGACTTAGAGCCTGATTTAAATTTTGACAGATGGCCTGTTGTTCCACCATGGGGATGGAGTAAATTATTCTGTCCTCCTGGTGGAAGGTCCACCCACAAAATTTGTAAATGACTGTCAAGTAGGTGGTCATTTATAACCCTTTGCCAGGAACTGCCATCACAGTGGTTCCTGTCAATGAATATCGCTGTTTGGTTTAAGTCTGCATTAGCATGATGCAGTCCTGTACAAAACATTTTTTTTTTTTTCAAAAGAAAATCCAGAAACAGGACTTTCTGTTTGAAAAACAAAAATGCTCCTCTCATTATAGGAGTCATCTCTCATGGTGGAGGGGCCATTATTTGCGTTTTACTGTCACTCACGGCTACGGTTTGACTGGCTATTACAGACAGTAAAGAAATGGCTATAGGTCTGCCAATCCTGATTGGTTAGATGGACATACATCCATTTCACCAATGGCCCTTACTACTTCGGGCCATTGGGGAGGTTTGGCTATGGCAGTGACAGAGTGGTCACCGCCGTAGCCAAGCCTAAGGTCCCCCCTCACATAAATTTGGCGGGCGGACCATTATGTTGGCAGTATACATGCTCCATAGCCATTGCGACAGAGTATGTATGCCTCCAACATATAAATCAGGCTCTTAGTCAGTTTTGGGGAATTCACAATCCTGTAGGTTGCAAGACTGGAAGCTGCAGCTGGGCAGGGCTCCATGAGACTGTTTATCTTTACCAGGAGGACCTAGTGGACCTGTTTTGAACACAGTAAAATGCTCCAAGTGGAATGTACATGCATCTTCCTGGAAAAGCTGAAAACGTTGTCCTGGCCCTCTAGGGGTAGAAAAATGCCTGAGCCACATCTCCAAAAGCTGGGAAAGATCATTCTGGTCATTTCTGCAGCAACTAGATGTATTTGGCTCACCACATGTTATCATACATGCTTTGTAAGAAAACCATGTGTGCCAGTGATGTATTCCTTTTTTGGGTTGAGTCTAAAGTGTAGCAATAGGCTAAATGTTTTAGTTAATTTTATAGTCCATTCATTGTATCTTCTAAAATGTTGGGTAATGGTCTTGGCTACAGATCTGGTCTTTAAGCTGTTGCTATGTACATTGGCATTAATGCTTGGTATGCACGAAGCATGTGTCCATTAGTGGTTGATTGCTTTGGTGGATTTGGTGCAAGCCTGGTAGTAGGCTATGTGTTATATTTAAATCAATAGACTGTGTATGGGGCTCCACAGTGTTTTGGGTATAATGTCTAGCTCAGTGCAGACTGTGAGTTTGTCTGTAGGTACTTTTCATTGTTGCTTCATAGATGCAAGTTGCAAATGTTAGTATTTCATTTCTTGAGTGACTAATGGTGCAAAGCCTGGTGGCATAGATTTCCATAAACAAAAAAAAATGAACCTTCTTACAATTTTGTTTCAGTTTTATCACTACTACAACGTTTTACAGTTTTTCAATGTCTTATTTCTCAATTTTGAGTCACAATACCTTCAAACAAAGCCTTCAAAATTATGTGCAAAGAAAAACTACAACAGCAATATGAAAAGAGAAACTGATCTTCAAAAGATAATTAAGTCAGTAATCTAAATAGTGAATTTACTAAAGGTAAGATGAAAGTTACATCAAATGAAAATAGTGTAACCATAAAAAGGGTGAGAAAAAGTAACCATGCAAACCAAGTTAAAATTGTCTGCACAACAGCACAAGAAATAGAAAAAACAAAAATCAATCAATCAATCAATCATGTCACTTATAAAGCGCACTACATACCCGCGAGGGTCTCAAGGCGCTGGGGGAAGAGGGGGGTGGTGCTGCTACTGATCGAAGAACCAGTTCTTGAGGAGTCTTCTGAAGGCCAGTAGGTCTTGGGTCTGTCGGAGGTTGGTGGGGAGGGTGTTCCAGGTCTTGGCGGCGAGGTGGGAGAAGGATCTGCCGCCGGCGGTCGATTTCCGGATGCGGGGGACTGTGGCGAGGGCGAGGCTGGTCGAGCGGAGCTGGCGGGTGGGGGTGTAGAAGCTGAGTCGTCTGTTGAGGTAGGCTGGTCCGGAGTTGTGGAGTGCTTTGTGTGCGTGGGTGAGGAGCTTGAAGGTTATCCTCTTGTTGACAGGGAGCCAGTGCAGGTCTCTCAGGTGGGGTGTGATGTGGCTGCGTCGGGGGATGTCGAGGATAAGACGTGCAGAGGCGTTCTGGATGCGTTGCAGCCGTCTCAGGAGCTTAGCCGACGTTCCTGCGTAGAGGGCGTTTCCGTAGTCCAGCCTGCTGGTGACGAGTGCCTGGGTGACTGTTTTTCTTGTTTCGGTGGGGATCCACTTGAAGATCCTGCGGAGCATTCGGAGGATGTTGAAGCAGGATGAGGAAACGGCGTTGACCTGCTTAGTCATGGAGAGGGTGGGGTCGAGGATGACCCCTAGGTTGCGTACGTGGTCGGTGGGTGGCGGGGCTGTTCCCAGTGATGTTGGCCACCAGGAGTCGTCCCAGGCTGAAGGGTTGGAACCAAGGATGAGGACCTCCGTCTTGTCCGAGTTCAGCTTCAGGCGGCTGGTCCTCATCCATTCGGCGACGGCCTTCATTCCTTCGTGGAGGTGGGCTTTGGCGGTGTGAGGGTCTTTGGTGAGGGAGAGGATCAGCTGGGTGTCGTCGGCGTAGGAGATGATGTTGAGGTTGTGCTGTCGGGGGACGTGGGCGAGGGGTGCCATGTAGATGTTGAACAGCGTTGGGCTGAGGGAGGAGCCTTGGGGTACGCCGCAGATGATCTTTCAACTGTTACAAAAGAGCAAAGTAGTTGAGGCTAAAAAAGATGAAAGCACTTCATCAACAGATATTGAATATATAAGAACCTGGTACCATCTTCAAAACCAAAGCAAAAGGTGGTAGCTAGATATATTCAAAAACTGTTTCTGGAAAGATTAATAGATACAATTTTCTGTTATCGAATAAAGTGTTTTAATCTGGTTCTATACAGAATGAAAATATTAGATAGTTTGTGAAGATACTTAGGGAAAATCATAGGCAACCTTGTACATTCTAACCTTTGGACCATTTACAAATAAGAATTTAAATCAAGACAGAAGCTTTACTCAAGAAAGCTACAAACAAATGCATGATATAGTGAATGCCATAGATAGCAATGCACATGCTTATCAATTGAAAGAAGGTACACATTTTAGGAAAGGAACAAGTAGTACCTAGAAAATATGCAGGCATTCTATTGGATACTTTTTCACAAAGACATCCCTGTGTATGGATGGAATGGCAGTGCAGTGATCTTTGCAGATTTAGGCAATAATCAATTAACAACTTGAGACAATTTGCAAACTGTAACTCTCAGGTAACAATGAAAAAAGTTTGCAGTATCAGAGAGTAATCAGCATAAGATCCAAGGGGTATGCGAAACTCTCGAACTCAAAATAAATGATATTATGGGAAGAGTGGAAGTAGTGGAAGCAGCAGTAGAAGACCTTTCAAAACAAGTGGAAAAGAATACATCAGAAGTCTTGAGATTAAACCAGAAGGAAAGAGTATTGACTGATAAGCTTGAAAGCTTAGAGAACAACGCGAGAAGAAATAATATTAGGATTTTGAATATCCCAGAAGACCTCGAGGGGGAGATATAAGGTCCTTTGTTATTAATCTCCTTAACGAGTTAAATCCAGAACTTGATATACAGTCCTTGGAAAGTGATGTTCAAAGAGTACATCGAGACCCATTTACCAAAAGACCTGGTAAAAAAAAAAACAGAAAAATTTTAGTAAATTTTAAAACCTATAAAATAAAAGAAAAAATCGTGGTAGAGGGCCTTAAAAAAGGAGTCTATAATAAAGGAGACTGGTCCTTCCGTATTAGATCCGATATCTCACGCACCACACAGGATAGGCAGTGGGAGTTGGGAAAATTTATACAAGAGCTGAAGAGCATGGGTGCAACTGCAAAACTCCAATTCCCTGCCTCCCTGAAGGTGATGTGGAAGAATAAAATGCATAACTTCAGGGATCCCTCTGAAGTTAGCTCCTGGATTGAACAAATTAAAGGTACATCCAATTGAAATTGAATTTTTTTTTTCCTTCCTTATATATCCACCTAGAAAGAGAGAGAGAGAGTCCGAAATGGAGGTACTCCAGTATACCTCTAGAATTGAGGGAGGGTTCCCCAGGGTGGGTAGGGCTGGGTGGTTCTAAAAATGAAAACAAAAATAAAAAATATAAAACACAGGGGTTGTTTTTAGGCACAGGGTGGGGAGCATGAGGGAGAAAAAAATTTAAAAAATGTCCTCATTTATGAAAGAAATCACTTAAATCAATTTTTTTTTGAAGAGAGTCACAAGAAGTATACTTAAACAACTTACTTTCCCATGACAGATCTGGGTAGATCAAAAAATTTGAACATTTTATCTTGGAACGTGAATGGGCTTAGGTTTTCCCCAAGAAGAAGAAAGATTTTAGAATACCTGTGCCTTGGGAACTATGATGTGATGATTATTCAGGAGTCACATCTCTGTAAAGAAGATTGGGTAGGGATACTCAAAAACCAAAAATGGATAGAACATTGTGTTTACACAACACAGACCGTTCCCACGAAAGGAGTCGCTATTATTTTCAAAAAAACTTCACAAACAATTTTAGGAAATGTTACAGTAGACTCGTATGGTAGATGGATAATTGCCAGGGCAAAAATTAACAGTTCTTGGTTTACTTTCGTGGGATATTATGGTCCTAATCTGGACGATCCGACCCATTTACAATCTTTGTTCCTCCATTTAGTTGACGTCAATGATCCCATCATAATGGGGGGGGATTTCAATGTAGTGTTGGATCCAAGGCATGACTCCACATCTAAAAGAGCTGCAGGGGCCACACAAAGCACACGAAAAATCCTGAAACAACTGATGTCAGATATGAGTCTTCTAGATATATGGGGAATAAAGAGACATGACCCGCGGACATTAGGGGGAAAGTTTACTTTCCACAACAAAAAATGCGGTCACCGATCAAGGATCAACTTCTTTTTGGTTGACCATACCATCAGTAAAAATGTGGTAAAAATCACTCATCTTCCAGAACATTTGTCCGACCATTCAGCTGTCTTTCTGGAAATTGTTTTACCAAAGAGCTCCCCCTCGCGTAGATGGACATTAAACCGTTCAATACTTTTTGAACCACTAATTATTGACAGGCTAAAAAAAGACACCAATGAATTTTTTTTATTTAATACAAACTCCGCATCTCCTCACATAGTTTGGGATACATATAAGGCCTTTCTGAGAGGTTTACTTACATCTCTCTCAATAGCCCAAAACAAAAAATTAGGGGAGGAAATTAAAACGTTAGAAGCAACAATACACTTAAAGCAGGCGGTGTTAGAACATGCGCCGAACGACGCAAATAACATACAAAAACTTTCCATGGCCAAAAATGAGCTAGTGGTTTATTTAGAGGCAATAACTAAAAGGAAATGGGAAGCAAGTAAGTTATCCCATCACGAATATGGAGAGGGTGCGGTAAATTTCTTGCGTGGAAAGCCAAGGCGGACTATTCCAGAAACACGGTGAAAGATCTTAAGTGCCCGACTTCTGGAAGAATCATTTCAGAGGATATAGAGATTGGGGAGGCATTTGCTCTTTTCTTCCAAGATCTCTATGCGGAAGATTTAACCCCGAGTAAAGAACTTATTGAAAATTTCTTCACAGGCTTGCAATTTTCCATACTCTCTGACCTTGATAGAGACAACTTGAGTAACCCAATCACTTTAGAAGAAGTTCTACATACTATTAAAACCCTGAAGAAAGGAAAAGCCGCAGGTCCTGATGCCATCCTGAATGAATTATATAATATTCTTATAGAAGAGTTAGCTCCAATTTTGCTTCAACTTTTTAACTCTGCTTTTTTATCTTCTCAAGATCTCCCCCGTCTTGGAATGAAGCCACTATTACTATTATCCTGAAACCAAACAAAAATCCACGGGTCTGCGAATCGTACAGGCCTATCTCTCTTTTGAACAGTGATCACAAAATGTATACTCAAATCCTAACGAAAAGATTAGATAAGGTAGCGGGGTCTATAATTCATCCTGATCAGAAGGGATTTATGAAGGGGAGGCAGCTCCATGAATTAACTCATCATTTAATCGGTGCAATTGACCTGGCGAATTTATATGAGACCCCATTGGCGATTATGACTTTTGATGCTGCAAAAGCTTTTGATAGGGTCAATTGGCCCTATTTACTCCAAGTGATCCAACGTTTTAACCTAGGAGAAACCTATTTAGCAGCAGTGAGGGCTCTTTATAAAGATCCTTCTGCCAGGGTACTGGTTAATGGTAACCTAACAAAACAAATAAAAATCTCTAGAGGTACTAGACAGGGATGTCCCCTTTCGCCCCTTTTGTTCAATATGTATATTGAACCACTAGCATGCAAACTTAGATCTTGTCAGGGCATCTTTTCTTTTAATTGTGATGGCTGGGAAAAGAAGTTAGGCCTGTACGCCGATGACCTCATGATCTTGACGGGGGACCCAGAGCGCTCACTCCCTGAGATTTGGAAGCATTTGGAGAATTTTGGGAGGGTATCTGGCTACTTAATTAACCAGCAGAAGACAGAGCTAATGACATGGAATGCTCACTATAAGAGTGATCTCTTAAAACATCAAATAAGATATTTAGGGGTTCAAATAGTAAATGACATAGATAAGATAGCACAGGTAAATTTTGATAAAACAACTGCCAGCGTGAGACAACAGTTACAGGCATGGGAGACCCTTCCACTTTCTATTTTGGGTAGCTCTAACATGCTTAAAATGTCAATTTTACCTAAGTTCACGTTCCTATTTGACTCCATACCACTAGAATTCTCAAAAATTTGGTTCAGGAAAGTGCAAGGACTTTTTCTTCTTTTATCTGGGGCAGGAAAAACCCAAGAATTTCTCAAAGGAAGCTCAGGAGGAAAAAATCCATGGTGGCATAGCCACCCCGGATCTTTATATATACTATTGTGCCTTCCATTTGAAAAACTCACGCCAACTTTTAAAGGACAGCTTGGCTTTCTCCCCACTCTTCAAGGCTTTAACAATGATATACAGGAATCAAGCAGACTTTTTTCTCTTAAAGTTTGGGCATCCCAAATTTTAAAAAAAGTTAGGCTGAAGATTCTCTTAGCCGCAACTAGAGTTTGGTCGCAGGTAAGGGCAATGCTGCATATACCTTATTATAATGATGAAACACCTTTATGGGATTCCCAGGCACTCCAGCATGTCTATTGGACGCACTTGCACTCCCTCTTCGTAAATCTGAGATACTTAAGTGGGGGCAATTAATTGTGGACAATGAGCTGATTCCTTGGCAATGCTTTTCCGATTTATCAAATAACTCGGTCTCAAAATTCAAATATTATCAGATTTTGAGTTGGAAAAAATCATTAGGAAAAGAGATAGAGGGCAATCGGGACTTGGTGCATAGGATATCTACAAGATCTACAATGCGGAAAGAGGTAGCAGCATGGTACTGGTTGATAATTGAGACTGGGGAGGACACTCAGAACCCATTTACAGAGAGCTGGAAGAAGGACCTGCCGGGTGTAGACCTCGAAACCTTAGGGCAAGTATCTCTGTCTATATTGTGGTCATATGTGAAAGCCGCACCCTTAAAGAGAAACCATCTTTTCACTATCCATAAAGCATACTGGACGCCGCTGAAACTGTCAAAGATGGGGAATGGTGTGACAAAGAAGTGCCCGAAATGTGATGAGAACAACGCGAATGAGCTTCATATGTTTTGGCAGTGTCCTTCAATCCAGCCCTTTTGGAATCATGTGGGTAAGATCATTTCCGATATTATGGGCAGAGAAATTGGGTTGACTGGTTCCTCAGTTATTTTTGGGGTGATCCCAGGTGGATTAGAAAAAATCAGAAGGTGCTTTTTCTTGTTTTGATACTTCTGGCACGAAGGGAGATTTGTATAAAATGGATCCTCCCTTCTCCCCCTATTAAAATTGAATGGATTGGTTCAGTACAGAAAATTGCTCAACTTGATCGTGCAAATAAGCGGGTCAAGAAAACAAAATTTTGGGATATCTGGGATACCTGGTTTTTAATTTATGTTTCTAGCCTTTCTTAGAATATTATTCTCACTACTTTCTTTTATAGGTTTTAACCTATTGACATTTCATCTAGGTGGGTTTTGTAAGAAATATAATTTGAGAATTTAATGGTCCAATGATTACTAACTTGCTCTATCGGCCGTCATGATGGTGGTCTGGTTAAGCCAGACCACACCGGCTTGTAAAAGTATAGAGGCCATGGTCAACACAATGAGGCTTATTCAGATAATAGACCCCGGGGTAAAATCTACCCATCCTCTGATATGGAGTGACCGGGTTCCTTTCTGCTTCTTATTGGTTTGACTGGCTTTATTTTCTTTGAAATCAGAGCATCCTTTCGTAAAATGAGGACACAAAAAAAAAAAAAGAAGCAGTGGATTCTGCAGATTATTTATCCATGTACAGTTTTAAAACTTTCAAATTTACAGCAACATTTTTTAGCTTGATTCCCCCTAAAAGTGTGTGGTATCACATTTCATCACATTTTGATGCGCTCTATTCTCTATACCAAGATGCACAATCTAGTGCTCGAATTTTAGTAAGTAGAAAGTCCTGCTCTTCATATGAAGCAATTAAATAATGTATTCTTAAATGGAAAGATTTAAAATGTCAGTGAAGTGCCAGATGACATTCAAATGAAGTACTTTGGACCTGAAGTAAAAGTTGAAGAGAGTACCATTAAAGCAGACTTGAGGATTAGGTCATAACTTCTTAAAATATACTTGACTCTTTCACAAAAGAAACAGCTTAATTTACAAGCAGTTCTACAGAAAACACTAATAAAATATGTATGTTTGCTCTGCTTTTAAATACATTTCATGGCACCAAAAAGAACATAGATGTAAATATTATCAAACTTTTGACTCAGCAGAATATGCTTTGTCACTAAAAATAGCTAACAAAACAATCCTAAATTAATTAACCACAGGAAAGTATTGCACAGACTCCATTTTCTTTGTTTATGTGAAGGACTTCTTTATTGATTTTTTTTTTTTTTTTAAACATCTTCTTGTGTATGGCCATAGCCAGCGCGTTATGTCCACAGGGACTTCTTCAGGGCTACAAAAACACACATAAATTACAAAAACTTTAAAAACTGTGTACTGTACATAAACCATATACAGACTATTACCAAAAAGTGTTTAACATAAAAGCACATTACAACCCTTTTTATAAAATCACCAGTGCATCAAGTTTACAAATCAAATATCGCAGAAGACAATGTAATTTAGAAAACATAAAACATTTGTCTTCCTTGCATTATATATCAGTTTAGGTAGATTTAAACTATGAGGAGATACTGACAAATCAGTTTTACTTTGAAGTCAGTTCTAGTTTGTGGAGTATGCCCTGTTTGTAATTCGGATAACGAGGGGGATATTGATAAATTAGATTCACTTTGGGGTTTAAAAAAAATAAATAAATAAGCTCATTATGGACGCTCCAAGAAGGCGATCATACTTTTGGACGAATTGTATAATTGCCACCACGTACGCTGCTGTGATATGCACTTTGAATATTTAAATCACGAGGGTGATATAGTTAAATCAGCTATACTTTGGAATTCCAAAATAGCGTAAGTAGATATGATGCGCTATTGAAATAGGTGGCTAATGAATATAATAGAGGACATAACACAAAGGTTTTAGACTCTCTAAGATGGCAGCCAAAGTTCTGCACGGTATGAACATGTTGCTCGGTTGATATAGATGATGCCAATCACTCTGGATATTTAAATGGTGAATTCCTAGCATTAAAATCACGAGGGAGCTATAGATAAATTAGTTTTACTGTGGAATTTTAAAATAATAAAAGTGGACATGAACTGTTATTAAAAACAGGTGGTTAATAAATATAAAAGAGAACATTACACTTTAGACTCTCTAAGATGGCGGTCCAAGTTTTGTATGGTTTGAGCGTACTGCTTGGTTGACACAGGTGATGTCAATTACCCAGGATAATTGTGAATTCCCAGCAGGTCTCTTTTCGTCTGGTTGAAAATCCAGCAGGGAGAGGTTGTTGAGAGCCACCATGTTCGCCAGTAAGTATTCTGAAAGGAAGTAGTGGGAATGGGTTCTGTAGGGTGTTAATGAAATGCATGTTACTAAGTTTAATCATTCTAATTGTAAAAGGGGGTTAGATATATAATGCAGTAATGGTGATTGAAACGTATGTGGTATAAAGTATTTAAAAGAACTTGAAGTGATTAATGTGAACCCAGGGACTGTTGTAAATTTGAAACACGAGATGTTGCCTAGTTTGGGTCAAATATTTTTTTCCTTCCACAATGTTAATCAAATCTTCGAGGTGGAGAGGACTGGAATATCTGGAGGTGAAGGACAATAATCTCACCATGTTGTAATACATCGATATAGGAACTTTTATAAAAAGTGTGTGAGCTTGTCACAAATGGGAACCATGGGATTTGGACCTTGTGGAATGGTAATTGTTTCAATTAGAAAGGGGATACATATGGTGTTCACATTAGAAGAGGAACTGTGTATTCATTGTTATCAACCCATTTGTTCTCCTTGAAAACTTTTTTGTATGGGTTTGAAATGACATGTAGAGAACCGGGGAAAGGCTTGGATTTAATAGGGTACAAGCGCAAATGGAATTTTATCTGGTTAAATATTATTTTATGTAAGGTGAAATGGAAGATTGAAATAATTGTTGGGATAACATGTGGAATTATTTGTGTAACACTTGGGATGGACAGGACCTAATGCTTGATACCTTGATTTGTGTACAGGAATCTGGCAACCTATGAGGTACCTTATAGTTACACTGTTGAATTTCTGATAATAACAGTAGAAACCTTTTTTAAAAAATTTAAAAAAATTACTTGTTTTGTCTTGATTGTAAATAAGTAAATAAAATAGTACACATTTGTTTATATATTGTAGGACAGAGAGAAACAAATTTGCAAGCTAATAACATTTTGGTCCAGGTAGATTAAGGACCAAAAGGTGTGATTGCTCCAATAAAATAACCGGATGACTTTGTATTTAACCTATGCCTGTAGGAAGGTTATCATTATAATAAATGATTATTGCATGGTCCTCTCTTCTCTTTGTAAATACATTGGCTGGCCTCACTGTAAAAACCTTTATCTATATAACTTGAATCTTCAGGTAGCAATGTCGATTATTTGCACAGTGAATTGTGAGATGATTATATGGTTTATGTACAGTACACAGTTTTTAAAGTTTTTGTAATTTATGTGTGTTTTTGTAGCACCCTGTGAATGAAACACGTTGGGTACAACCAGACTCAAGAAGATGGTTTTAAAAAATCAATTCAATAAGGAAGTCATTGTCATAAACAAAGAAGACAGAGTCTGTGCAATACATTTCTGTGGATTATTAATTTTGTATTCTGCTGAGTCAAAAGTTTGATAATATCTACATTCTTTTTGATGCCTTGAAATGTATTTAAGAGCAAAAAATACATATTTTATTAGTGTTTTCTGTAGAAACTGCTTGTAAATTAAGCTATTTCCTTTTTGAAAGAGTCAAGCATATTTCCAGAAGTTATGACCTAATCCTCAAGTCTGCTTTAACAGTACTCTCTTCAACATATTTGACCCCTATGGGACTCACGTGGGAATGCCCGTTCAGCAAGCTGCGCCGACGAAGGAGTTGGGCGCTTTAGACGTACCCAGTGGCTAGAGAGTGGATATCACTCTTCCTATCAATAGAAAGACGGTGGACCCAGAATATACATGGTTCATCGCTACCCTGGCCGCTTTTGATTTCTTGCTGCCTAGTATATTTTTCATTTATTATCACAACCCTGCACTGAGTGACTACACATACATCGCTTAAGGTCCTGACGAATGGCCCGAACCCCATAGGGGTCATATATGGGCAGAAACATGTTGACCACTGTTAGTGGTATATTTGTTTTAAAAAAAAAGTCCTTTTACTCTATCACAGTGGACCACTGAATAAAGCCGATTCGGCCCCCTGGAGATAGTTTTAATCACCATTATTTGTTATACCTCTGCACTCTGTTCCTCACTGACCTCATTACACCACTCATCATAAAAAACCTCAGCTCCTCCCCATAGGGGAGTTGTGGCCCCCACCATGGACCTTGCAGTCAGGGTGTGAGGATGGAACCCTATGATGAAGCAAGAGTGAGGATACTTGTCCTAAAAATGGATCTCTTCTTTGGCAGCTTCATCAAAAAGACACCAAGTATCAACAGGACACTATTTGGGTATACAAATTTTACTATACCATATTCACTACATGACCAGGCGTACATGTTGTGAGTTTTATGTTGATTTGGGATTAGTGTGCCTCCGGTCGGGCCCCTACCTAGTAGATCCCCTGTGTGGTTATATACATAAGGCTTTCATGCCTGTCTACCATATTTCCACAATGATACCTGTAGGTGAGAGTTAAGAGCAAAATGAAACCCATTAAGACATTAAATTAGGTATATCTTTAATCTGTAATGTCAATTATACATATAGGTGATGTATTTTCCAATACATACATATAAACATGTATCACAACATGCTCACCCCACTTGTGGACACTGCAAGTCTCTAAAAGAAGCTGGTGTTTCTAGATTGAGAACCGATACTGTAAGATAAAAACAGTGAATTTACATGCAGGTGCAAAAAATGTCAATCATACATTCACAATTAGAGACTTACCCTATCGTGGAGTATCACAATGCTTCCTGCTCAGGAGTGGGAGGTGTCTCCCTTGTAGTCACATATAAGGTATAAGGCAGGCATACAAGGAACAGCCCTGGACTGGATCCGATCATTCCTCACGGGAAGAAGCCAAAGGATCAGACTCCCACCCTTCCTCTCCGACCCCACGAAAATCACCTGCGGAGTCCCTCAGGGTTCATCACTGAGCCCCACCCTCTTCAACATTTACATGGCCCCCCTCGCAGCCATCGTCTGACAACACGGCCTCAACATCGTATCCTACGCTGACGACACCCAGCTCATCCTCTCCCTCACCAAAGACCACACCACTGCCAATCTCAACTTCCAGAAAGGAATGCAAGACGTCGCAGTCTGGATGACCAAAAGCTGCCTGAAGCTCAATGCCAAGAAGACAGAAGTCCTCGTCCTCGGTACCACCCCTTCTGCATGGGACAGCACCTGGTGGCCGACTGCCCTCGGAAGCCCACCTACCCCCTCAGACCACGCCAAGAACCTCAGCATCGTACTCGACTCATCACTCTCCATGAACCGACAGGTGAATGCCGTCACCTCCAGCTGCTTCAACACCCTCTGCATCCTCCGCAAGACCTCCAAGTGGATCCCCCCTGAGTTAAGGAAGACAGTCACCCACGCACTCATAACCAGCAGACTGGACTATGGAAACGCACTCTATGCCGGCATCAACAAGTCCCTACTCCGCAAACTCCAGACAGTACAAAACACCCCCGCCAGACTCGTCCTCGGCATCCCCCGACACGAACACATCAGCCAACATCTACGAAGTCTCCACTGGCTCCCCGTGGAGAAAAGAGTCACTTTCAAAATCATCACTCACGCCTACAAATGCCTACACAACAACGGACCCAAATACCTCAACGACAGAATCAACTTCCACGTACCCAAAATAAACCTCCGATCTTCCAACCTCGCACTGGCCGAAACCCCGCGCATCCACAGAGCCAGAGCAGGCGGAAGATCCTTCTCTCACATTGCAGCCAAGACCTGGAACGAGCTACCGGCAGACATCAGACGCCCCCTCCTGAACACCTTCAGGAAGACCCTCAAGACCTGGCTCTTCGGCTAAACAGATCTGCGGACCCCCCTCAGCGCCTTGAGACCCTCACGGGTGAGTAGCGCACTTACAATTCCCTGATTGATTGATTGATTGATTGATTGATTGATTGATTGATTGATTGAAGGTGCATAGGGAAAAACACATATACAACTAGATACTGTAACAAACTCAATTCTTGTTCAATTTGAAATTATTTGCCTGCACATTTGTTGATTTCTAGAGTGTGCAGGAATTTCAAAGGTATATTAAGTTTTACACCAATGGTGTCAATGTTTATTAGGACAGTGTATAGGGCGGCAGTAACAATGTCAAAGGCTGCATACCTCCATCTCCACACTGGAGGGCCAATTACAAAAGGAACACTAACCACCTTGTACGAGATAGCCCAAACTGAAATAAATTGTTTATATCACACAAATGACAGTTCTCATTCAAGGCTGCAAGGGACACAAGGTAAAATGTAAATGGAGGAAGATAACGTTTAGTCCACTGAATGTTGTTTCTCGTGATTAGAAAAACATATGTATATCTGAGCATAACAAGGATATGTGAAAGATATTACAATGGCCTCCTAACGAGTCATGTATACGGATATGCCGCTCATATGTATCCCGGCTCTAGATACACATTAATAGGGAAAGTTATAGTCATCTATTAATGTTATCTTTTGTGGTTTTTAGTTTATTTCACTGCCCTACATTAGTTTCTATTGGAGGGTGTTTCAGTACCAGTGGTTGGCCATGTGTGGTGCTGGACTTACTACTTTTTTTTCTTTTTAGTTATAACTTACACCTGTATTTTGTGAATAAGTAAAAAGTATTAAACTTTCTCAAAAGTGTAAATTACTAAAAAGTGTAAGTTACCTTCATGAATCAGTGCCTTAGTATTTAGTGCACAAAGGCAAATTCCTTTTCTGTCCCTTATTGTTGCACAAAAGTCTAGGTGGAGTACACAGTATAATACCTCAGTTTTAATATAGCTAAACATAGGATAGGGTCAGGTAAGCTCTAGAGATAGGCGAACATAATATTGCTTCCAAAAGATGTTAGGGCAAACGTGATAGACAATTTCCTCTCTAAATTTTCTTGTTTTAAAGAAATTTTCAAAACACAGCCTTTTAAAGCTTTGTTTGATGGAAAAGGTTACTGTATATTTCGTGTTCACCCCAGAGGTTAGTGATCACCTTTTGAAGGGACCTAGCCCACTTTCATTCACTACATGAAGCTTCTTTGCAAGGAAGGGAAGAAATTGTTTTTGGATGATAACTAGAAGACAATTCGCAAATAAAATTCAATAATCAAACTTCCACAATTCAGCCCAAAATATAAGATTTAGTTCATAGCACATACTCTGTACCATTCTCCTATTGGAAATATTTACAATATGTTTCACGCATAAACTTTCAGTGGGTGCACATACTTCACATAATCCTAACGTACAATAGATGAAATTTTCATGTCGAAGATTTTCATTAATGGTGTTTACGAGTGACCTACATATGTAGAATTACATTTTAATAAGGCTCCAGAAGTTAATAAGTCTAAACAAACAAGAGCAACTCTGATGTCCACATGAACATGGGTATCAAGTATAGAACTTGGAACAGGCGTTCACATGGAACTCATTGTTAGCACTACAATGTAATAGCGCAGGAAATCCTGTGTAGACTTAATCTGAGTTAAACAAATTATATTAGGACAGAAGAGGTTCTGTCTAGAATTAATCTGCATGAATGTCAAGGAAAACAACCAGTATTTTACAGTCATATTCGATACAGCCGAATCGAAATGTATTTCTTAGACAAAACTATAGAACGACTAGAAAATCGCAATCTGGTGTTTAATGGAAAGATTTTCCCAAAAACACCCCAAGTGAAGGAAACCAAAACCACATAAGAAAAAGAGTGACAAATTGAGCCAGAATAAATGGTATATTGGTTATTGTTGCAAAAGGCAGCCAATTATAGTACATACAATTAAACACAAAGGATAGGGTCCCACTGTGTAATTTACAAATGCACAGGGTCTGTCTTTTTGTTCGTGTCAACAGCGTTTCAACCCTTTACAAGATACTACGGTCTCATCAGGACTGAACTGAACCTGGGGGATGATTGTGTTGCTAGATGGGGTCTAATTCCATTGGGTAAATGACTACAAGACTGAGCCATATGTAGGGATCCGGAGGGTGACCAGGGAAAATTTAAACTGGTACATGCATATTGATGCAGGATGGTGCGGTGCTATAAAAACACCTGTCAATGCCCTGCGGATAGGTGTATCAAGACACCTGAGATCCCCCATATTTGAAAAGATAATTACAGCCAGAGGCTCCCAATGTATTCAGGCTGATGGGTGTTGTGTGTTTTGAAACACCTGGGGAAGTCCGGTATTTTGAAGGTAATTGCAGCCGGGTGCGGCTGGTCAGAGATTCACTAATTGTGATAAGTTAATAAGATTTTGGTGTTTACTGATTTTAAATGGCCATTCATTCTAATTTAGAATTCTGTTAAACAATAAACACAAATACTTGCTTTATTGAATTTCCTTAAGTTTGAATTTATCTAAAAACGAAGTGAAGTTGCTTAGTTTCTTGCTAAAGATCAGTATTTCAGTCTTTTCTATTTTTATGGTCATTACATTTATTTTACTATACTTATTAATCAAGCTTACATTGTAATCCCACCTCTTTAAAATACAGAAGAATTAGATCATCAGCGCAAAGTACACACAGTACGTGGGTTCCTCCCATTTTGAGGAGAATGGCTTACTTTCTTTCAGGGAGGCCAATAGGTCATCCAGATTCTCATCAAAAAGGAAGTGGGCCAATACAAATTCTTGCTGTTTTGTTTTTAAATTTATTTAGACAGCCTCCCAGAACAATCCTAATCTACCTGAGCCCGATTTGATGTGTGTAGTCCTTTTATTAGAGAAAGGAGGCACAACTAAGTGATTTTCAATATTCTAATTTGCTCCACAGATCACCTCTGTAAACAGAATGAAAAGCTGTATGGAAGTGAACAGGGCAGACACACAATCTTTTGTTTCTCTCCATTAATTTTCACTTCCAAGCTCATAATGCAAAACAATGATCAGTCATTGAATGGCCCTCTAGAAACCCACTCTGTTCCAGAGGAAGGAAACTCTTTTCAGCTATTTACTCCTCTAGTTGAAAGAGGAGTATTTTCAAGAAGACATTGGAGATGGAATCTATTAGACTTATTAGTTTACAGCTACTACAAATGTGAGACAAGCTGCAAATTTAGAATACAGAAAAATGCTGTGAGACATTTGTATTGGCAGATAGAAAATGGCAAAAGAGATCTGAAAAACTAAACACGTTCATACTTGTTTAGCAAATAAAGCACACATTAAAGTACAATGGAGCAGCTGCTAAAAAGACAGAAAAGAGTCTGTATGCTTTATGCCAACATTGGAGGAGTTTGAAAAGTTTAATACTACAATGATGCTCTTGATTCTGCTGTCAGAATAGAGAATAAAGGCTTGAACTTACCACTTTGTTGAACGGTTATAGAGAAATTTTATGCATTAGAAAAGTCAGTTCCAGGACAAATGGATTAGAAAAAAACATTAAGTTTGTTTATAAAGTGGGGAGTAATTTTACAGTGCAAGTTAAGTGTTGAGGATGGTCTAGGAAATGGTGCAATAAGAAATGTAGTTCAGTTCTTCACAGAGCTACACTGAGGCAACTTTGAAACGCATTTCGTTAAATTTGATAAAGTATATGAACCAAAACAAATTGCTTGTTGAAGTGCAATATTTTTTACAGTAAAATACCTTTATATACGGAGAGAGCAGTTTCCTCTGTGACTTTCAATTTTTTGCACTATACAATTCACAAATATCAAGGCTTATGTTTAGATGTGGCTATGGTCAACATTGTATAATATTAGAGCTACAACGGTTCGAGAAAAATATCTATAATCAACAGTTAATACTAATTAATCACATAAAAGCACAGAAAAATATCAGAGCAAGAAAATCTTAAAGGGGTACCCAACACAAAAATTATTTTAAAAATATATTTTTTTACTAAAATAACAAAATATAAAAAAGCAATTACAAGAACATGGTGCTCACATAATAACACAAAAGACATCATTCAAAACTTAATATGCAGTGTAAGAGAAAAAAACCAATGGCAAAAGGAAACAAGGTTTTGAAACAAGAATCAGTCCAACAAATAACAAGAACAGAAAGTGGCAGTCAATGCTTCCTTTTAAATGTAAGCCAAAGGCAGCCGTCGATGGCGTTTTGACCTAAAATATTTTGAAGGTCATCATCAGGACAGGGACATATTTAAAGGAACATCCAATCAAAAGGGTCTGAAATTAAATAAAATAACTGCTTATCAAAGGGTACCACAACAATAGATTACTGTTTCAGTGAATGGCAGCATAGCACAAGGCAAAAGTATCATGCATAAAAATCGCAATAAAAAAAAAACCAAAATGGTATGTTTCAAAGTCACCCACCATGAGATAAATCCAAATATAACAGGAAAAGAATAGATAGGAATCCAAAATAACGATTAAAATTCACTCAGTAGTATCCATCACCAAGGAATAAACACCAATCATGTGAAAAAGGACTTAAATCCACAATCGCCAAATGCCAAAAAGTCCCCAAACAATCTACTTGTATGTTTCGAAAGGGACTGCATCCATATTCTAAACGATATTAAATAAAGTTGCTTCAGTACAGTCGCCACTACAATCAGTAGGAACCAACCATTACCAAAACAATGAAACTTACCAGAAAAAAAGAGAATAAATCATGTGCCGACACGAGTCACAAATTCCGTGCCAATCTAGGGATCGGTTCAATTTTCCAACCTGACCCAGTGGTAGTTCAGAGCGCAAGGCACCTGAACGCTATAAAGAACAAAAATTGTATTGTTAAGTTTATAAAAAGGGGAGAGTTCTAGGAATTGAAGCCTCCTAAGGAAAAAGCCTAATCGGCCTTACCAATTGAACAAATCAAAAGAGACTGCATCTCACTGCCGGCGAAACGGTGAGAGCGCGAAAAAATCTCAGCATCTCATATAGCACTACTCGGGAATAGTGCTAGACAAAAGACTCACGTCTGGCTCCAGACACAGTCACTTCAAATCCAAAATCAAGAATAAATCCAAGTGATAATTAATATACTCTAAAAAAAATTCAAAGAAAAAAGTAATAGAAAGGTCGCCGACCATGCCAAAATAACGGCTCCTGATCTGAGCCCAAAGTGACACTAATCACGGGAAAAGAGCTAGACAAAAGACTTACGTCAAGCTGCAAAATCGGCCGTATTAAATACACGATCGGGGACCAATCACCAAGTGGGCAATGGTGTGCTTATAAAATGCCACACTCACAAAAATCAAATCTAGAAAGATTACAAACAAAAAGGAGAGATGAAATAATCAAAGACATAGTCGAAATAGCGCATCCCGCTTCTGCGCAGGCACAGGATTAGCGACATGCACTATATCTTGGCCACAAATGAACGCATCCAGTCTACATCCAAAGGCTGGTGATATGGATATTAAGAATATTAAAAACGAGACAAACCTTGAAAAAGTTAAAGGAACTTCAAAGCAGAAAATTAAAGCTATTGTGCAGGTAATAATTAAAAAATGCATAGGACACGACGGAAGGAAGCCTTAATGAATTCAAACACAGATGTATATATATATATCAAGATCTCAGTCAACCTTACATTGTACCATGCTCCACACAGTTTAAACAATAAACCAATGGGGATACATCCTGAAAAATATAAAAGATATATAGAATACACTATGAATAAACAATTGTTGTGTCAGAGTATATCATGAGATAACATGCAATTGTGTGATCAAGGTACATAACAAACAACAGATCCTGAAGTTATTACACAGTACCAAATCTGCATTCATATACATATGTGTAAGTAGAAACTACCGCACTACATGAAGGCAGTGATTTAAGGAAATGCCAATCGAAAAAGGACATGCTAAGGTTCTCAGTTTGAAATTAAAGAACTGCATTCCTGAACCGTATGGAGACCTTTATTGATGCTGTCGCACTTCAGGATCCAGCGCCATTCTGCCTTATTAAGTATCTGCTGGACATCACCGCCACGTGGTGGTTTTCGTATTAATTCAATCACCTGCCATTTTATCTGATCAGGGGAATGATGATGCTCAAGAAAGTGTGATACTATGGGAGCATGTTCCTTCCTACATCTGATCCGGCTCTTGTGCTGTAAAAGACGGGTTTCGACCTTTTGAGTTGTTTGGCCCACATAAATAAGATTGCAAGGGCACCACAATGCATAAATCAAATTTTATGAATTACAATTAGTGTGATCCTTTAAGTTGTGTACTAAATTTTCATGTAAAAACTGTTTAGTGTTAAATGTTGAGTCACACATTATGCAACAACCACATCTGTGGTGACCTACAATCTTATTAAGTCCCCATATAGGGGGACGGGGCGTGGCCGAGCCGAGGAGCAAGATGGCTGCTTGGTGAAGTGGCTCTGCCGGCCGAGCACATTATTCATCAGTTATCCGGCACCAGACTACCTACCAATCCTGGCTTTTGATGACGAGGACTGAATGCAGACGGCAAAGCGGCGCACATTGATGCGTTTTGTACCGAGGTGCGCTGCCAATTAGTGCACAAAAACCATCGCGACTTTACGGCCTGGTCCTGGCCGGGATGCATTGCGGAACCAGAGCAGAGGAGCGCTTGCCGCGCGGACTCACCGGGAGCGAGTTTGACCGTCTCCGCTGCTGGCTGATTGCCTGCCTGGGCTGCGAGGGCACAACGGAGCGGCAGTGGACACCAGTACGGAGGACCTGTGCTGCTGAGTGGATCGAGCTGGAAGCCGGACCTGCCTGGGAGGCCTGATGAGACGCGTAAGGGTGAGTGCCGGGCCTGCGCCCGCGGCGGGTCCTGCTCATCGGAGTCATCGGGGGCGGCTGCAGCGGCCCATGGTGGCGGCTGACATGGCACGTTGCTGGGGAGGCCCCCACAAAGATCCCCCCTGGCGCGGAGAGCAGTAATTGCCTAAGCGGCCCGGACGCACAGAGAGCGTCGGGCCTGAAGCGCACATCGAGATCAGCTGAGGTGGCTAATAGTCAGCGACGTGGCCTTGGGGCGACCCGCTACTGGGAACAGCACCGCGAGCGGCCAGCAGCTCCACCGGACCCAGGTACTGAGCCCTTGATGCGCGGGGGCCCCGTATAGAGGGAGTCGGGGTCTCCGGTCGCACAGATACGTGCTGGCCAAGAGACACTTCTAGGCCCTGTGGCATATTTTGAAATTTGCAACTGCGGGCAAACCGGATTGATCGCTTACACTCCCCCTGCTTCAGGGACACTAAAGTTGCTTCTGCGTGTGCGCAGTTGTGCAGCTAGCGCGCGGAGGTCTCATACAGACCCAGCGGGGCCTCCGTTGTTCCGGCCAAACATCGGTGGGCTGTGTCGAGCCTCCATTCCCATAGACAATTACGGACCACGTGAGACAACAGACCCAGTAGTGCATTTTCTACCTGAAACTGCGGGAGGGCAGGAGGTAAGAGTGCGCCCGCCGGCCTGCAATCCCCTCTGGCGCTGCTGTGACTTGACAATTGGTGGCATAAGCATCAGTGGAACCACGTTGTGACCAGAATGGGACATACCAATAGTGCATTTGCGCCCCGCAGAGGAAATACATAAATCAGTAGTGGGCCGGGCTCTGCTTGTATTGGTCTGGACGGGCGGCTGTGATAGCGCCTGGGACCCGCGGCTCATGGAGTACCTGCATGCCTCATTGCGGCGTTACGGCCATTGTGGGCAGCTACAGGCCTACAGCACGAAGAACACTAGGCTGCTGGCCACAGTAGGGCATAACTGGAGAGCACAGAAGTAATAGTGCATGGACCTCCTCGTTGGATGATTTTGGGGCTGCTGTATGTTTGTATTGGGGTGCACGTGGCAGGGGTAACGCTGGGACCTGTTTAATACATCACATTCGCACCTTCACCTCTGTTGCGCCTGGACGGACTGGCGGGGCTTGGATCCGAGCCTTCAAGTACGGTGGTGAAGCACCACGGGTGGAGAGTCGCCATGGGAAAAACGGACAACAAGCAAGCCAAGATTACCTTTGAGAAACGCACTACACGATTGCAAGACATTGACTCGACGCCGATAACTGTGGTGCCCGAAACGCAGCTGGAACCCGAGCAAGAAGACGATATTAAAACCATGTTGCGTGAGGTGAAGGTCAGCTTGCGGGCAATAGACTCTAAACTAGACTCCCTAGCGCTGAGGATGGACCATGTCTCGCAAAAAGTGGACAAGCATGAAACCAGAATTGACGCCTTAGAAACTAGAGTCTCGGACTCGGACGACCGCCAAGTAGAGATGCAAGAACATCTGCTTTGCATGGACAAAGTGCTAGACGTGATCAAGGCGCGCAACGAGGACCTCGATGCGAGGTCAAGAAGAAATAATGTTCGCATAACTGGCGTTCCAGAGTCCACGAACATAACAAATATGGAACAATACGTCGAGGGGCTCCTGAGGGACTTGTTTGGCTCTGATCTGTCTGCGATGTTCTTGGTGGAACGTGCACACTGCACTCTGGGGCCTAGGCCCCCCCTGGCACTCAGCCGCGTCTGATTCTGGCTCGTTTACTAAATTATAGGGACAGAGACACTGTTTTGAGGATGGCCCGGGAGAAAGGGGACAAACAGCATCATGGCAATAACATTGCGTTTTATCCAGACTTCACTCAAGCAGTGGAAGCCGCACGACGGGAGTTTATCCCAGCCAAAAAACTACTTCAGAAAACTGGCACGAAATACGCAATGCTTTACCCCGCGAAGCTCAGGGTGCAGACTGGGGGCAAGCCCATGATCTTCACTGAAGCCAGTGCTGCTCTGAAATTCGCCAAACAGACTGCGAGAAAGCAACACAGCAGAGGGGCGGAAAATGGGGCCTCTCCGAGTATCCAGCTAAGTGATAATGACTAATGATTGGTGTACGCTTGGTTGCTTCCTGGATGTGCGGTACATAGCCCGCAGCCATATGCACAGCAGTATATATCTCTACTTACTTGTGTATTGGGTTCCATCAGATAATGCAAATTGGTAGTAAAAAAATGCTCGGCCACCCTGTTACTTAATGACAGGGCAGTATGCCGGCGAATCCACGCCCCTCTGGGATGATTTCTATTAGCCCTGTGTTCCAATGGCCTATGTTTGTAGTGGGATGTTTATTCTTAGACGCACAACCTGATTGGGGGTTGGTGTGGGTGGAGGGTGGGAAGGAACTGTTATTGTTATTTCTTGTCCAATGCAGTGCGTGCTAGACCTGCCGTTGTTGGCTCCTTCAATGGAAAGTATAACACACCTTGGATGCCTGACCGCCACACGCTCTGTTAGTTCCCTAAGTGTGATAATGAGACCAGGACTATGTGCTGGGGGATTCCGGGGCAGGGGTTCCCCCCTGCTCAATACCTTGGCGTGCCTTGCGTCTAAATGTCAAAGATAACTTGTATTACCTGGAACGTCTGTGGTCTTAACGACCATAGGAAAGCACGCCTGGTACAGTCATACCTGGGCAGACATAAGGCAGACATTTGTCTCCTGCAGGAGACCCACCTAAGAGAAGCTGTCCGGTCTCGTCTAACCAACAATAGGTGGGGCGAGGTACACACGTCCAGCTATTCCAATTACTCCCGTGGGGTGGCAACATTGATTAGGAGGGGAGTACCCTGGCAGACACAAAAGGCGCTAAGTGACCCAGAAGGACGTTACATAATATTAAGGGGGCTACTGTTCAATCAGCAGGTTATCATTGCTAACACATATGGCCCCAACGCAGATGACCCCACTTTCTTCCAACAAGTTTGGCATAAGATACAGTCACTGGGGGATGCCGCAATACTTTGGGGAGGGGACTTTAACATTGTCTTGTCGCTTTCGATGGACAGAGTGGGCACGTCGTGTACACACCACCTGCAAGCTGCGGCGGTCTTGAATAGTTTAATGGTGGATCATCACCTGATTGACTCATGGCGTACGCTCCATCCCACTGCTCGAGAGGGCACGTGTATCACGCAGCAACATCACGCATGGTCCAGAATTGATTTCTGGTTAACAACTAAGGACATACACACCTGGGTTTTAGAGGCAACACACCATGCCCCCACACTTTCGGATCAAGCCCCGGTTGCTTTAGTCCTTTTGGTGCCAAAACCCTATATACAACCATTTACGTGGCGCCTTCCCCCCAATGCACTCTTAGATGCAGCCTTTCGAGAAAGCATCAGGACGCAAATTATGGAATATTTTGAGCATAACACGGGGTCAGTTGACACAGCGGGAACGTTGTGGGAGGCGTTCAAAGTGGTGATACGGGGGTCATGTATAGTCGGGCAATCGGGTGTGCTCCGTGACATCCGTGGCAGTTTAGGCAGATTGGAAAAGAACTACATGCATTAGAGGCACAATATTGCCAATCGCCATTGCCCGCGACGTTAGGAGACATTCGCAATAAATTGACGGAATTCCAGGAGGAGGCGTCCGTGAGACTACCTTTTTACATAAACATGCAGTGGTGCGCTGCTATGGGGAGGGAGATAGACCGGGCAGGACGCTTGCAAACCTCCTGGGGGCACCTAGAGGGTCCGCATTTGTCACTGAGCTTGTCACCCTTGAGGATACCATGGCCCGCTCCCCACCCACAATTCTTGCCACCATGAAAGACTTTTACGCACAGTTATACACCTCTCAGTCTAGCCCACCTAACGCTGTCTTGCAGGACTATTTTGACTCAATAGAGCTCCTATGACTTAGTAGGGCCCATTGGGACTACTTGGATGTTCCATTTACGGTGGAAGACGTGTGACCTGTCATTGGCACCCTGACTGCAGATAAAGCCCCCGGGGCGGACGGCCTTACGGCTAAATTTTATGAAGAGTACTCAGAGCAACTGGCACCACAGCTCCTGGCTGTCTACCAGGAGGCCACGCAATCGGGCACCCTGCCCAGCTCTGTGCGCGAGGCCATCATCATAACAATACTAAAACCTGACAAGGACCCTCGAAGTGCGACTTGTACCATCCACTTTCATTGATCAATCTGGATGCCAAACTTTTTGCCAAGCTCTTGGCTACCCGACTCCAACCGCTGCTCCTGCTGATTGTCAGACCGGATCAGTCCAGTTTTATACCAGGGAGATCCACTTCCCATAACCTCAGGACGCTGTTTGCGCTAATACACTATCTAGCCCCTCATGTCCCTGCGATCGCGGCGCTCTTGGACGCCACCAAGGCGTTTGATTCCTTGGAATGGGGGTTCTTATTTCTGCTTCTATACAGACTGGGCCTGAGTCCTCTCTTTATTCAACAGATTAAGCTGCTTTACACTCTGCCCACAGCGCGCTTGAAGGTCAACGGCCTGATTTCGGACCCGATATCCATTACAAGGAGCACTAGACATGGCTGCCCCTTGTCACCCTTGTTATTTGCAATAGCAATGGAGCCACTGGCTGTCAGACTCAGGCAGCACCATACAAACCGAGGTATTGGGTTCAGCACAAGGGGGCTCACTGTGTCAATGTATGCAGATGATATCACTTTATATATGACGAACCCCAAAGACAACTTTGCGCCTATGACACGAGAGTTAGTGCGCTATGAGGGGCGGTTAATTGGAGCAAATCTGTCATTATTCCCCTGACATCTGAAACTCAGACCTTCGACACGGATTACCCCATTGCCTGGGTGACTGGTCCGACACAGTATCTGGGCATCTGGATAAGCAGCGACTTGCAGGAAATATGGGCCTCCAATTACGGCAGGGTGGTGGACTGGATTGAGGAAAGCGTGCGGAGATGGAAGATGCTTCCCCTTTCCCTGATTGGCCGCATAGCGGTGGCTAAAATGATTATCCTGCCTAAACTATTGTACTTATTTGTTAACGTCCCTGTCCCTCTTATGATGCAATTTTTTAAACGACTTAGATACCTAATGATTGAATTGGTATGGGGGGACAGCCTCGGATCCCCTGGGAAGTTCTCACGCTGCCACAGGCACAAGGTGGGCTAGCGGCTCCTGATTTTGCTCTCTATGCCTATAGTGCCCAGGCACAATTTTTACACTAATGGATACACCCCATGCCCTTTCAGCCCCATGTCGCCATCGAATTAGACAAGGTAGCACCCCTCCCCTTAAACACCTCTATTTACCAAACGTACAAACGCCCACGCAATGAAGTGGACACTGTTGAGGTACTGCGCTGGGCATGGGGGGGATTCTGCAAACGTGCAAACACTGACATACTTTATGCCCCGTCCATGCAATTGGCAAATAACCCACTGATTCCTCCACTCATGGACAGCAAGGCGCAGGAGCGTGCACACTTACACCATATACGGGTGGGCCAGGACCTATACCCGGGGGACAATTTCCTAACACTACAACAGATGTGTGGCCCTACACCTCCCTCTGTGCTAGACATGCTGTTATATTATCAACTGAGGGCATCCTGTAGAAGCAAATTCGGAACATTTCCGAACCCACCTCCGACACTACCAGCACTCGAAAATATACTCACTGTGGAGTCGGGTCGCAAGTTGATCACTCATATTTACACAATTACACAGAGGATTTATCCGATCATTGTACCGGCGTCCCGCGCGGTGTGGGAGGTGGATCTGGGGGTGACCTTCACAGACGAACAGTGGGATTTTAGTTGTAAACAGCTGGAACAGCTGTCTTCTAATTATCGCCTCAGACTTATCTACTTCAAATACATTCACCGACTCTGTCGCACTCCGATAAAGCTCCATAGAATGGGATTGCGATCTCATGATAACTGCTGGTGATGTGGAGCTCCCCAAGCGTCATTCATACACCTGGCATGGCACTGCAGACCTATTGCCAACTTCTGGCTAAAAGTATTACACCATATTAAGGGCATAACGGGACAAGATCTGCCTTGCACACCATTAGTGGTGCTGTTGGGAGTTATTTCCGACATACCACCGAAGCTGAGGAAACTACCGGCTATGTTATTGCTGATGACTAAGCGACAGGTGGCCCTCCATTGGGGTGCTGTCTCCCCCCGACGACGAAGGAGTGGGTCCGAAATGTTACCTATTGTAAAGACCAATTGTCCGGCTTCTGGGAACTAATGCCGGCGCAATCTCGTCCACGAGATATATGGGACCCGTTGGTGTGCTGGTTGAGTTCTGCAGCCGCAGACGACCCCTGAAATGGGCATCACTGTGTTGAGCACCCTGGACTGCACTGGGGTTCTGGTTGAGGTTTCCTGCTGCAGCGAGCATAATGCATTTTTCCCTTTTTGTTGCTTGTCTAGACATATGTGTACACAGATAGTGGAGTAAACTACTGGACTGTATCATGCCCCAAGGGCTGTGGAGGTATAATAATGATCTGTTATATAGGCTGGCCGGACGGTCTGCAAGCAATGTACTGCTGTTTTCGTTGTGTTATTGTTTGTAACTTTATACGAAAAGCAAATAAAAATAATTTAAAAAACAAAAAAGTCCCCATATAGAGGCCAAATCCAGAGAGAAGGATTTAGGCAAAGCAGCACGTACCAGGTGATCACACATATTCCGTCCCCTTTGAAGGAAAATAAGGATAACTCTTTGGAGATGCCAGTTGAGAGAATCAAAGGCCAGTGCTTTTTGATAATTTTGGTAATAGCATTACTCTGTGTGTCAAAAGTGGTCACACAGGGAATCCTCTCCATTGATTTTTTGGGGATGGTGTAAGTAAAAGATCACGGTGATTGGAACAAGCTTGTTTTAACGATCTTTTAATTAATCGTCGAGGATAGCCACGATATTCAATTTTTTTGGCTAAGATATTCGCTTCATGAAAGTAATCCTTTCTGAATTTACAATTTCACCGGATCCGAAGAAATTGCCCAAAGGGCAATCCATCCTTTAGACCTCCCAGATGGTGACTGGTATACTGCAATAAAGTATTGCGAGCTGTGGGTTTAGTATAAAGTTTGGTAGCTAGTTTGCCTTCATAGGGGATGATTGTGAGGTCTACGAAATCAATCTTTTCATTGCTGGAATGCGATGTAAAATTCAAATCCACAGAGCAGGAGTTCAGCCAATTAATGGCTATGGCTAGACTGGATTAATTCCCTCGCCAAAAGAAAAAAATACCATCGATATAACGCCTCCTGGGGCGTACATTGTCAAAATAAGGATTTTTTGTATTGTCATATATATTCACAATTATCCACATAAAGAATTGCAAAGTTGGGGGCATAAGAAGCTCCCATCAAAGTACCCTTAATTTGTAAAAAATAGTCACCATCAAACTCAAAATAATTACATGTAAGGGAAATGGTCAGGAGATCAACAATGAACTTAATAGGAACAGTGACAGGGCCAGGCCTGGAGTTGAGAGTGCCCTCAACAACCATGGTCCCTTCCAGATGGGGGATGTTGGTATACAAGGACTCAATGTCAAAGCACACCAACAACAACTCCTCAGGATTAAAGTCCATGTCTTCAAGTTGTACAATCATATCCCCACTGTCATGTACATAACTTTTGGTATTGGTCGCCAAATCTTTAATGAAAACTTCTATATACTTGCACAGTGGTTCAAGAACTGAACTACACACCAAATCAATGGGTCTGCCAGGAGGGTTAGACATACTTCTGTGAACCATGGGCAAGGTATAGAGGACAGGTGTCCTAGGAGATTTCGTATTGAGAAATTTGAATTCATGAGTGCTTATGAAACCAGAGTTCTTAGCTCCAGACGTGATATCAAAAATGTCTTTCTGAATGTCGGATAAGGGATTAGCTCGTAGGGTCCTATAATGATTGATAATGGACAACTGTCGCAATATTTCAGCCTTATATGATCCTATAGGTTCAATTGCAATGCTACCACCTTTATCAGTGGGTTTGTTGATTAGGTCATTATTATTTTTTAACGTAAGAAGAGCTTTTCGTTCCTCTAGTGTAATATTGTAGGGGATGCATTCAAAACTTTTATTGAGCATAGTAACTTTCTTCATGACCATAGTTTCCAAGGCCAGTAATTCAGTTGGCATTTTGTTACTGGGAGGATTAAACGTAGAAGGAATCTCTATGGTCAACATTGGTCACAAATAATTTAAAGAAGGAATGCCCTATGTGGCACTGTCACAATGTAGGTCAATGTCAGGATTGTGTTTCCTTGAATTTCAATGAGAGCAAAATAAATGCACACATATCATTTGCCACAGAATACAGTAGATTGAGACGTCTGTATGCTCCTCATATGGGTCAGCACCCAATTCCAGAAAAACGTGCACTCTCTGTCAATCCATTGACAGCTAAAATGTTCAGAAATGAAAACTTCACTCAGTACACAGAAATAAATTTTTCAAAGACAGGAGGATATATCTGTTGCTGAAACTGTTAATGCAAGGTCTTAATTTACAAACTTATGGTGAGAGAACTGTTATTGCAATATCATAATGAATTATCTCTTCCATTTAACTCCTGTGATGGAACAGATTCTGTTGAACTCTGACACGTCCATGTGCAGAGTTTTGATTACCTTGCAAACAAATGAAGGCTAAAATAAATTTAGCATTATACGCAACTTCCATTAGGAGTGCTGTTGGTTTCTGCTCTTAAAGAAGTCAATTCACTTTAAAATCGCAAGATGACTCCAACGAGTTTTTGATGGTGGCATTACAAATGTTAGAAAAAATATGTTTCTGTTCATGACTTCTTTGGAATCAGTTGCAACTGGGAATGTTCTTTTAGGACAGTGGTTCATTCCCATAGATTTGAGCATTTGAATATGTCAAACTGGACATCTCTTCCAATTGATAAATGAACAAAGAAAGTAGTACAAAAACATGTCCAAACTGTAGTGCAGGTATGCTTTTAAATTTAGTATTAAATTCAATTGGAAAATATGTTGTTTTAAATTAGGGGTGTGCGAAATTTGCGTAATTTGCTTTTGTGTAATTATAACATTTGGAATATTAAATGAAATTAAGAGTAATTAAAAAGTGGCATTGGTGCTGTATTTTAGTATGAAATGCATCCTCACATCCACTATGGAGACTAGATGGCCTGCAAAGGAATGTGGATGTAACAAATTTCAAGTATGGTCAAGTCTCCCTTGAACAGAAGGCATATAACTCTGTAGGGGAAGCATCCTTTACCACACAGTCAAAACCACGTAGTGCCTTTACAACGCAGTCACTACAACGACTGACCAAACATTCCTTTAGAACAACACAAACCGTTACAGGGACTTGCTTTAAGGAATGCAGTGTTGGACTGGTGTTGGATCTTAAGTCCAACACCTTCCCTACTGACTGGAGTTGGAATAGTAATCTAAGTCCAGCGCTTCCCTAAAGCAAGTCGCTGTAACAACTTGCATGCTAAAGGAACTTGTAGTATCAATGCACTGGTTGTTTAGACTGTGTTGTTAAGCCACGCGTGGTTGAGGCATGCATGATTCTGACATACAACCCTCTGTAGGCATCATGCTACATGAGCATGAACCAATAACATTTGGTCATTACATGGTTTACCTTGTTATTATATATATATATATATATATATATATTTTTTTTTTATATATATATATATATATATATATTCACTGAAAAAACCATAGGTTTCAGACACGTTATAGTTACAAATTAGCATTTAAAAAACCTTTGAAATTCACTGAAAAAACCATAGGTTTCAGACACGTTATAGTTACAAATTAGCATTTAAAAAACCTTTGAAATTCACAGAAAAAACCATAGGTTTTAGGGACAGTTATAGTTAGTTGGACATTGCACTCGTACAAAACCCGTGAAATTCCCCCGTTATAGTTAGTCCAGCTAACTATAACTCGCGCCCCGCAATGCACTGCTGATGACGTCACATATTACATCACTCATGACATGGTCAGTGACATCACTGATGACATCACTGATGACATCTCAAATGACATCACTGATGACATCATCCAGTGACTGTGTGTTTCTGTAAAGTTTAAATATTTTTAAAATATATAGGAAAAGACGTATTGAAGAATGAGTGGGTGTGTAAGTGTCTGTATGGATGATTTAGTAGGTGCGTGACTGACTCTATAAGTGAGTGATTTAACGTATCTTACTGAATGCATGGGTTAGTGACTAAACTGGGTGTATGTCTGTATCCGTCTGTCTGTTGCTGTGTAAGTGGCTGCATGTGTTTGTGAATAGCTAAATGATTTTCTATATGAGTTATTGAATGCTTGTCTGAGTATCTGTATGGGTGCCTGAGTGTTTGTGTGGGAGGGTGTGTGCAACTCTGTGCATAGATGTGTGAGTGGGTGATTCACTGGGTGGATGGTTTCAAGAGTGCATCTGTGATAGACTGTATGGGTGGGTAAGTGTGTGTAAGAGTGTGTTAGTGAGTGAATGTATGTCCCAGTGGTACATGTGTGAGTAACTACATATGTGAAAGGCAGTATATATGTGTGTTGGAGTATATAAATAGCTATAAGCAAGAGTGAGTGATTGTGATAGTGGCTGTATGGATGATTGTGTGCTTGTATCAGTGATTGTATAAGAGCGTAACAATGTGCTACTATTTGTATGAGTAAGTGAGCTGGTGTGTGTGTATAACTGTATAGGTGAGTAAATGGCAGTGTGTTTAATTATTTGCATGACTGACTAGGTGTGTGAGTATCTCTATGGATGAGTGGCGTTGTTTGAGTGTCTATATAGGAGTAAGAGTGCATATGATAGTCCTGTACTGAGTGACCGTAAGTATGAGTGACTGTACGGGTGAGTGAGTGGATGTGTGTGTGTAGACCTAAGAATCAGTGAGTGGGTATGTAGTTATTGGTGTTGGAGTGTCTATGGTTTTGCGAATGGCAGTCTGTAATTTAGAGTGGGTGTATCAAAGGTTATATTAGGGTGTGAGGAGGTGCATCAGATTATCACGTGGATGATGTCATCAGTGATGTCATTTGAGATGTCATCAGTGATGTCATCAGTGATGTCACTGACCATGTCATGAGTGATGTAATATGTGACGTCATCAGCAGTGCATTGCGGGGCGCGAGTTATAGTTAGCTGGACTAACTATAACGGGGGAATTTCACGGGTTTTGTACGAGTGCAATGTCCAACTAACTATAACTGTCCCTAAAACCTATGGTTTTTTCAGTGAATTTCAAAGGTTTTTTAAATGCTAATTTGTAACTATAACGTGTCTGAAACCTATGGTTTTTTCAGTGAATTTCAAAGGTTTTTTAAATGCTAATTTGTAACTATAACGTGTCTGAAACCTATGGTTTTTTCAGTGAATTTCAAAGGTTTTTTAAATGCTAATTTCTAACTATAACGTGCCTGAAACCTACGGTTTTTTCAGTGAATTTCAAAGGTTTTGTAAATGACAATTTTTAAATGTATTAATTGTTATATTAATTTTTTTCATACTGATTTACTACATTTTTAGAAACAATTTTTTTTACATATTTTATTTGTCAAATTACATTGTAATTACATTATACATTACATTACAAAAATACTTTCTCAGAATGAATTACTTTAGTTTAAATACTTTGCAGATAGGCAATAGACTTTTAAGTACAGTAGTTACAGTTGTTGCAATGGGCAACACATTTTCAAACACAATGCAACATTCAGCTCAATGTGAATTTCTAGTTAAATGCAATTAGTTACTTTATGGATTACTTTTGTAACCACAGGACTGGATCCTAGATTCAGTCCTGGTACATCTCCTGTAAACAGTTGAGTAAAAGCGTTTTGGTTACAGTCGTGATTTTTAAGGAATATTATTGTATTTTAAAAGTTGACACTTTGAAACTTTTTCTCATAGAATCACCAATGTTATCCTATGGAAGGAAATTCACTTAGCAGGTAAAAACTGTTATCGTTACTTTTTCTTACTCAGTGTTGGATCCTGGATCCAGCACTGGTGCATCTCCTGTAAACAGTTGAAAGAATGCGTTTAAGTCATACAGGCGATTTTTAAGGAATATTTGTAGTTTGGGAAAATCAACACTTTGAAACTTTTTTGCTGAAAACCAGTCAATGTTAGCCTATGAAGGAAATTCAAGTTACCGGTAAGTACGGTTAAAATTACTTTTGAGGATCAGTACTGGGCTGAAACATGCAGCACTGAGGTCTCTCCTGATAACAGGTGAGTAAATCGGAATTCGTATTTCGGCTGATTTTAGAGGAATATTTTAAAGTTCCAAAACGCCACACTTAGAAGAATTTCCAAGTGAAACCAGTCAATGTTAGCCTATGAAGGAAATTCAAGTTACCGGTAAGTACGGTTAAAATTACTTTTCAGGACCAGTACTGGGCTGAAAGATGCAGCACTGAGGTCTCTCCTGATAACAGGTGAGTAAATCAGAATTCGGATTTCGGCTGATTTTAGAGGAATATTTGTATGTTTCAAAAATCAACACTTAGAAGAATTTCCAAGTGAAACCAGTCAATGTTAGCCTATGAAGGAAATTCAAGTTACCGGTAAGTACGGTTAAAATTACTTTTCAGGATCAGTACTGGGCTGAAAGATGCAGCACTGAGGTCTCTCCTGATAACAGGTGAGTAAATCGGAATTCGTATTTCGGCTGATTTTAGAGGAATATTTTAAAGTTCCAAAACTCCACACTTAGAAGAATTTCCAAGTGAAACCAGTCAATGTTAGCCTATGAAGGAAATTCAACTTACCGGTAAGTACGGTTAAAATTACTTTTCAGGATCAGTACTAGGCTGAAAGATGCAGCACTGAGGTCTCTCCTGATAACAGGTGAGTAAATCGGAATTCGTATTTCGGCTGATTTTAGAGGAATATTTTAAAGTTCCAAAACTCCACACTTAGAAGAATTTCCAAGTGAAACCAGTCAATGTTAGCCTATGAAGGAAATTCAAGTTACCGGTAAGTACGGTTAAAATTACTTTTCAGGATCAGTACTGGGCTGAAAGATGCAGCACTGAGGTCTCTCCTGATAACAGGTGAGTAAATCGGAATTCGTATTTCGGCTGATTTTAGAGGAATATTTTAAAGTTCCAAAACTCCACACTTAGAAGAATTTCCAAGTGAAACCAGTCAATGTTAGCCTATGAAGGAAATTCAAATTACCGGTAAGTACGGTTAAAATTACTTTTGAGGATCAGTACTGGGCTGAAAGATGCAGCACTGAGGTCTCTCCTGATAACAGGTGAGTAAATCGGAATTCGTATTTCGGCTGATTTTAGAGGAATATTTTAAAGTTCCAAAACTCCACACTTAGAAGAATTTCCAAGTGAAACCAGTCAATGTTAGCCTATGAAGGAAATTCAAGTTACCGGTAAGTACGGTTAAAATTACTTTTCAGGACCAGTACTGGGCTGAAAGATACAGCACTGAGGTCTCTCCTTATAACAGGTGAGTAAATCGGAATTCCTATTTCGGCTGATTTTAGAGGAATATTTGCACAATGGTGAAGGGAGGGGCGGGGCCTGAGGTGACATCTTTGCAAACGCGCCCCGTGGCGCGTTTTAAGTTGGGGGATTAAGTTCCCTTGAATCCTGAGGGTCCCTAGGGGCCAACTAGACTACCAGGAACCTCCAATATGCGCCTGGGGGCTGCGTTGCAGAGACGTGTAGAGAGGCCACACCCCTTTACACCTCTCTGCAACGCAGCTCTGTGGCGCTTTCTGGATGTACCTGTTGGGCTAGTTGGCCCCCAGGGACCCTCAGGATTGAAGGGGATTTAATTCCCCATCTTAAAACGCGCCACGGGGCCTGTTTGCACACATGTCACCTGAAGCCCCGCCCCCTCCCTTCACCACTGTGCAAACGCGCCCGTGGCGCGTTTTAAGTTGGGGGATTAAGTCCCCTTGAATCCTGAGGGTCCCCGGAGTCCAACTAGCCCACCATATACCTCCAAAAGCGCCACAGAGCTGCGTTGCAGAGAGGTGTAAAAGGGGTGTGGCCTCTCTACACCTCTCTGCAACGCAGCCCCTGGCGCATACTGGAGGTTCCTGGTGGGCTAGTTGGCCCCCAGGGACCCCCAGTATTCAAGGGGATTGTTCCTCCTCTGCAAACGCGCCAGGGGCGCGTTTGCAGAGTGGTGAAGGAAGGGGGTGGGGCCTGCGGGCCGATCGTTTAAAAAAAAATAATAATAATTTTGTCCCCTGAAGGCGGGCTGTGTGGCCCCCTTCCTTTTTCCTGTTTTTATGCCCTGGGGACCCCATCCCCCAGGGCCTTACCCCTTTTTTTAATTTGTAATTTAAAAAAAAACGGGAAGGGGCCGCGTGGCCCCCCTTCCCTGGGCCTGTATTGGCCCCGGGGACCCCATCCCCGGGGCATGGCCTCGTTTTTATTTATATTCTTTGGAGGGGGCTGCGTGGCCCCCTCCTCTGGCCATTTAAGGCCCCGGGGACCCCATCCCCGGGGCCGGCCATTCTGTTTTTTTTATTTTTATTTATTTATTTTTTTGGGGAGGGGGCCGCGTGGCCCCCTCCCGGGCCACTACTTGCCCCGGGGACCCCATCCCCCGGGGCCTGGCCTCTCGTTGGGGACTGTGGGGGTCCCCAATCCCCCACAGTCCCGCCGGCTCCCGCGTCCCTAGGGTGCCGGCATTGCTTTTACACATGGGGAGCAGCTAACATGCTGCTCCCCATGTGTAAAGCAATCGGCTTTGGATATTGGAAGAGAGAGCAGGTTTCCTGCTCTCTCTTCCAATATCCAAAGCAGTTTGTAATGACAGGACGGGAGCCGCGAGGCTCCCGTCCTGTCATTGCAAACTCCAGTGTCCCGGGGTAGGCACCCCGGGACACTGCAGGAGCCGGCCCTGGGGGTGGTGGTCCCCAGGGCCATCAAGGGCTCCAGGAGGGGGGCCGCGCGGCCCCCTCCCATTCAGTACACAGCCCCGGGGAGGTGGTGGTCCCCGGGGCTCTGGGGTCCGTAACGGACCCCCATATTAAAATGTTTAGTGCCCCGGGGAGGTGGTGGTCCCGGGCGTGTGGGGGCTGGAGCCCCCCACACAGGTTTAATAATTTTTTTAAAAAGCCCCGGGAGGTGGTGGTCCCGGGGCTGCGGGAGGGCTCAGAGCCCTCCCGCACCATTTTTAAAAAGCCCCGGGGGTGGCGGTCCTCGGGGCTTGGGGGCCCTTTGAGGCCCCCACACATTAAATTATCCTCCACCATGCCCCCGGGACTTGGGCCACCCGGGGGCCAATTAACATCGAGCGCGGGAGACCGCGCTTCGATTTTTCTTCGGCAGGATTCGCGCACCCTGAGCGCATCCTGCCGATTTAAAAAAAAATTTTTTTTTTTTTGCCCAGGGGGTCCTTGTGGGACCCCTCAGCAAACCTAGGGGTCAGGGTGTTTCTACCCTCCCCTTTGTGCGCTTTGCGCACTTGTTTCTGTCCCTCGGTTCTACCGAGGGACAAAATGGCTGCCAACATTTCCTGAATCGGAATGTTGACAGCCAGCTGACAGCCAATTAACATGCAGCTCGTGATCGGGACGGTGCGCGCAGGGTGCGCTCAGGGTGCGCGAATCCTCCGTGCCCATAGATATATATGTACTTTTACTTTTTGATTTTCTCAGCAACTACGGAACGGATTTACACCATTTAACAAAAAGGGTTCTTTCTGAACCAAGAACTACCTCTTTGCCAAATTTGGTGTAATTCCGTTCAGCAGTTCGGGCTGTAGCCGTGTCTAAAGTTTCCTATGGGAAAATGCATGGGGAAAACGCGTTTTGGGACCCCCTTTTTCTCGGCCCCCGCTTGACGTATCACCCCGAGACTTTCAGGGTAGGAGCGGACCGGAGCGCCCCACGAAGTTTGAAAATTTCGCGAAGATACGTCAACCGGCAAGAGAGTTATTTCAAATAGAATGTCGCGGATTTCCTATGGATAATAGGTTGTAACTATAACTATCTACTGGCGACCGCCAGTAGATAATATGTATATGTATATATATAAATATATATATTTCATATTCTAATCTTTGAGAAATGTAATGCTCTTCTGTACATCGTTTTTAGTTTTAATGGAGCATATATAATTGCCGACTAATATTCTTTCGCTAACTGACAGGTTTTAATTTCAATAATAAAAAAATATGTTAGATATATGTTTTAATAGCTACTAACTGCTATTTCATTTTGATATTCAGTGATGTACCATATTATGTTCTGGTAATTCTCTATCCTGAAAATTTATCTACATGCTTCTGTGATAGAAAAAGCTGTTGGTAATATGTATATTGCAATACACATAGTCTAATTTACATTCTTGTGTTCAGTGACAGTGGTTAAAAACCATAATTGTAGAACCAAATAAGGAAAACAAACCGAGGGTCAGTGCAGAAATGTATATTTACCATTAATTGTATGCTAACTTACTAGCAAATAACTCTGAATAAGTTTAATTTAAAAAAAAAGTTCAAACATTTTCATTAAAAACTATAACATATTTAAAACATTGGAATATTAAGAACAACATTGAAGATAATACTTCAGCCTCAATTATGGATAATATACTCCTTCTGCTTAAACAGTTTGTTTTTCTGATTCTGCCTGTGTGTTATAGAACATTCAAGACTTAGGACCTATTTAGGTTTTGGCGGATGGGTTACTCCGTCACAGTGGAGACAGATATCCCATCCGCCGAAATATAAATCCCGTAATATCCTAGGCCTTACACATTACCTACAGTGGAAGGCCAGTCCATACTGCACATGGCCTTTGGCTGTGTGCAGTTGCTAGGAACTGAGTTCCCCTGGAGCTGTACCCTCAAATGGTCCACCTTCCAACACTACAGGGTCAGCACTAATTTTACATGAGGTTCGGAATGACTAGACGAGAGGAAGGGATTTTAGGGAAGGTCCCGGTAAGGACCTGTCAATATTTCAAGGTTTACACATTAATACACATATAAGAAACAACATATACATGTAGAGGGAAGAGTCAGAGTTACTCAATTTCATAATTAACTTGTTTGCACTTAAAACGTTGGTAGAGTTCTGCTCACCAACCTTTTAGTCTTAACCTTCAAGTAATTCTCACTCAAGTTATTTTGTTTGACTCAAAAAAATGGAATCCCATTGAAGTGCAGTAAGTCTTCATGTGCCTTAATCAAAATTCTGCCTTTTGTTTTTAACCAGCTTTAAACATAGATCTAGCTTGGGTTTTTCAAAATGGGAAAGCCTATAAATCTTTTTATGACAAGACCTCAAAGTTTTCAATTAGTCTTAACTTTCAATATGGTCTCACTCCATAACATTTTACATCTCCATACCTTGGAGTGAGTCTGTGATCATTACTCAGCTTTTACAATTTTTTCTCTTTACTGCAACTTTACGATTGAGCATGCTACTTGTGAAAGTCCAGCACAATCAGTAGAATTCTTAGGGTGTGCCTCAATGTTTTCCTTCAACCGCGAAGTAAGAAACTGACATCGTGCTTTTTGCGACATAATAAGCAGCGCGCGCTGGGTCTCTCAGCTTTCCGTTTAATTTATCCAAAATGGCGGATGTGATTAGCTGTACTCTCTCGAGAGTACCAGGACAATTTTCTCTAAAGAAAGTTGGTCTGGTTCTGCATTTACTAAAAACCCTTTGAAGATTAAATATGGCTTTAGTAACTCCATTGTTGAAAAAACTAAATTTGGATCATCCTATTTTGTCCAATTACAGGCCTGTTTCTTTGCTACCCACCTTCTCTAAGGTGTTAGAGAAACATGTGAATAAATGACTTACAGAGTTCACAGAAGGTAATACTCTTCTTCATTCCTCGCAATCTGGGTTCTGTGCAAGTCATACCACTGAATTAGCTCTTCTAGGTGTCATGGATTGTCTAATATCTCAGTTGGATAATGGTGGAGCTCCTGCACTGATTATTTTGGATCTCAGTGCAGCATTTGATACAGTGAATCATAGCACGCTCCTGCAGAGAATCCAAGGCATGGGAATACAGGATACAGCCCTTGCCTGGCTAAGATCTTTTTTGCACAATCGTACTTTTCAGGTACATACCAACCAGTACAGATCAAAATCTCTCTCACTTGTTTAAGGTGTGCCTCAGGGGTAGACTCTAAGTACTTTGCTTTTTAATTTGTATGTTAGGCCTCTGGCAGATATTGTTGACAATTGGGGACTTACACTTTCCTCATATGCTGATGATACACAAAATGTTGTATTACTGTCAGCTAAGGATAACCACAATGCGCAGGCTCTCAACTCTTACCTTAATCAAGTATCATCCTGGATGTGCTCCAACTCCCTAAAATTAAATGGTGATAAATCCGAGGTCCTGTTGGTAGGGAATCTTACTATTCCCTGGGACTCTGAGCTATGTCCTTAAACCATGGGCAGTCCTCCCAGTCCAGTATCAGTCGTAAAAAAATTAAGAATGTGGATCGATGACAAACTCACTATGAGTCATCAAATTAATAAGGTTGCTGCTACCTGTTTTGGCATTATAAAATGTCTTATATAAATCCTATACTGTCTTCGTATTGCTGCTCAGAGAACCGTAGTCCAGGTCTTGGTGATCTCAAGACTGGACTATGGGAATGTGTTATATTTGGGAGCGAGAAAAACTTTACTTTAACGCCTCCAGATTGTTCAAAATGCATTGCCTATTGTTGGGACGGAAACATCCCGGCATACTAGCAGACGTGCACCCTTAACCTGAGTGCCCCAGCTGCTGGTAACTGTAAAGACTTCTAGTCATGGGCTGTGTGTGTGCTCCATGACCTAGACCTTTCTCTTGTGAATGTGATCTTGTTAATTGTGAGGAACACACCATGTGCGAATCTGAGAGTGGTAGACGGCTACTACCCTTACTAGGAGGTAAGTGACATGAGCATAGTAGCAGCATACCAGTTTTGTGTTTAATAGTGATCAGTAGTGTGAACAGAGATTTTTACAAATATCACAGGAGTGGTGTCTACTGGCCCACTCTTGTAAAGTGCCATGGCTGCATACTCACCCTTGGCCTGCATGGGTTGTGTGTAGCACCAGACAACGCATCATATTTATGTCTGCATGCAGGGATATATCTATACCTGTGTACTGTACATAACATAAAGTTCTGTGGGTTCTATTTGAGAAACATGGGCCTGGAAAGGCTAGAAGAGGGGAGGACTGCAACCCCAAGACAGGAGATGTTGGTTACTAATATTCCTGAGGGTTGTGGTGGGAGCCCACAAGGAAACAAGGGGAGCAGAGCAACTTCTGTACACAGCAAAGATATCTTTGATTCCAAGAAGAGTTACTGATCAGTGGCATCTGGGTTGATTGTCAGGGAGATAGTGGGACTGAAACTCTGGCACTGGGGACCAGGGACTCTTGATGGAGAGGAAGGCTTAGGACTTTCAACCTTAATTAGGCATATTTCAGTGGAGACTGACAGCCAGCTATGATCCCTTGTTAGCCCCTTGTCCTGAGTTAATCATGCTGTGACAAACTGTTCCTTTGACAAAAGCCAAAGCGAAGGAGAGAGTACTTCAAAGTATCACCTACAAGCCAAATTTCAGAAGATCAGACACTATATCCCGTTTGTGTCTGGATGAGGACTGTAAAGGTGGGAGCATGAGTCCCAAACATTGTTCAACAACACTGTTCAACATGAGATAAGATCACCCGATGTCTTCTAGCTGCTGGAACCAGGAGTAGGCACCAAGGTCTGCTAATGTCCTTGCTGGAGGAGGGGTCATCACCCAGGAAGAGAGGACCTCATGACCTGGGCCTGGTGCATCGACTAGAGGGTGGTGTGTTGGTGTCAGGATACAATTTTATTTATTTAGGTGAGAAGGGATACCTAGTAAGTTTACATGGGGAGGAGGCAATGCTGCAAGTGATGGGAGAAGGTGGCAGGATGGCAGGTATGTTTTTGAAGTGGAGGCAAGATGGTCATAAGTTGGTGGGGGTTGGTGGCATGACATCAGTTATAACATGGTTGTGGGGCAGGTTAGGTCATGTTGTGCATGGCTCCCCCATCACACCTCTATCCCAGTATAGCTGTTCAAAGCAGGGGCAGAGGATTTGAGTGGACCGTCCAAAATGTAAAATTGTAGTTGGATAACATTGAATAATGGGGATGATTTTTAGTTCGGCATTCTGAATGATATAATAGAGAATTGGAGCTTTGCTCTTGTTGGCTATTTGATGTCACTCTGAAACCCTTGGTGAAAAACTTTGCTGTTAATCACTGTTACTTGGATCTATAATTCTACATGATTTGTTTTTCAAATCCCTGCTTAAAATGGCTAGTGAATTTGAATATAGGGCTATTTCTTGCATCTAAGCACCCCAGAATCACACTCTGGTGCTGATACAGTGTTACTGGGGCTACTTGATCCATCTTTTGGAAGCTGCTGAAAAAGATGAATATTGTGAGGGATCAGAGTGGCAAACTGCTTGTTGTCTGTCTTCCTTTGGAGGGTCATTTGCTTTTAATGAGAGGAGGGTGATAGATACTTCTGGCTCACTGATAAAATATGGACCTGATGACACGGATATTACGAGAAATTCTACAGTTGGCCGGCTGATTTAAACAACACACTGCCACCATGAATGTTGCTTCTATAAGACGAGGTAAGGAGCTACCCCTAGGTATCAACAGATTACTATAAAAACTTGGAAAATTGTCTTTTTATTAGATGACATGCAGCGCTGCAAACGGCAAAATGGTATTCGGCCTGGAGTACTGAAAATCCTTGCACTTATCCAGCTTATCTTCTCCTACATACACATATTCAAATTTCAACGCTCAGTGTGAAGTTAAAAAACGAGAATCCAAGCTGTTTACAGGGAAATTATTTGATCCAAGAAAAGAAGACACGTGTCTAGTTTGGATTCAGAGCTTTTATACTGAATGAAATGACAGCGACAGCAAGGAGGACAGAGGCTGGATTGATACAGATGATGAGCACTGTTGATTGGCCAGCATGGGTGTGGTTCATTCCTATTCAGCCTGGAGGAACACTGCTGGCTGAGACTGGGGAGAGTAGGCTGATTGTCTTTAATTTCAGAGCGCAAAGCATTCAAATGTTACTGGTAAACTGTACGTATTATAACATCTGTTATGGATACCGTGCTAAAGGTGTAATTTTATTTTTCATATAACCATATATATTAAAATAACATTCTTTTCGGATGAATCTGTTTTGAATAATCTAAAGTTAAAAAAGAAAATACAGTTTGAAAACACATCAGTGGAAATGTTTTCCCTTGAAGTACAATATTCTTCACCAGACACAAAGAGCACCTAGCACTAATGTCACAAAGCATATGTAAACAATCTTGAAGTTAGGTTTATTTTCCAAACACAAAAGGAGTCTGGAGGGAAGCGTGATTAGAGATGTGGAATTTCTCAGCAAACAGCAAGAATCACTTACCAGGAAATGGTTTGATTGGAACATATTAATGGTTTGCATCTGTTAGGCAGTCAAAGAAGGTTACTCTTTGAAACTTAATCTGTGTTGTTAAGAGGGAAATGTAAAGATTTCAAACACATCTCTAAGAAGATGCTTTGTGCAATTTAGATTTCCTTGTTTAACAAGGCGTTACAGACAACAGCACATATAAATGAAATATCCTCTTCAAATTCAAATACTGCTTTTACTGCACTCGAGGTGGCTGCAAACGAGCCTGTTTTTCATATCTGCCCTTTAGATACTGAAACTATTTCGTATTTGCTTTGTTGTTTTCTTTTAATTCATGAAAATTAATCTTAGGGATGTAGATGCCAGATTTACATTAATTAAAACTCCACTGCAGAAGCCTGGCTTAATTGCAATCAAATTTGCTTAATTATGCATGGCGAGAGATTCCCAAACGAGGAAGGTTTTCGCAAGGATTTTTGTTTTTTGTACTGACAAAATACATTTAGAATGTCTTTTTTCGGTGTTTTATGTAAGACTTGCACATAATTTGTGGCACACCTTAAATCTTCTCTGAGAAGCAATGCTATTCCTTAAGTAATTATAACAATCTGCATTTTTCATTGTTAATTGTGGGTGTCAGTCTCATTAATTTTAATTTACAGGCTGTAATGAAATTAAGTGAAATTTGTGCTGATCTGTTGAGACTTCTTCTGCAGGAAGTTACTTAATAAAGGCAAAATTTGATAATTTGGGAATGTCTTTTGTGTTTTATTGGTTAATGGGTTGTATGATCTAGTGACTTTTAAAAGCCGGACTATCACATTGTTAATACCAAGATTAGTCTGCAGTACTCTTGGACCAGTCCTTGCTGGACATGAAATGTGTTTTCAGATTTCATGCAGTGGAAATGGTTTCTAATCAAACACAAAGGGTGTACGGTGCAAACTTTAAAAAGATTAGGCCCAGGCAGAAGTTTGATTATGCCGGAGTAATCAAAGTATTTTGGTAATTCTGCGTTATTCTTTGATGCAGAATTACCGATAATTACACACATGCTCCCGTGATTATGAGAAATTTTGGGGAGAAAATCCTACCACAAAAGCACATTTAGCAAGCGTGAGCGGCTGCTTGTGCTTGCTGTTCGTGTTCTGCCACATTTATCACTATTTCATAGAGCAAAACATATCCTCTCATTCATTTAGGACAAGGAGTGCATTTTGTGCTAAGAAAATAGCACTAAATGCCAGTAGTAAGTTGGGGGAAAATCCTACCCCAAGAGCACATTTAGCAAGCGTTCTGTTGCAATTAGCACTATTTCTTGGTGCAATATGCATCCTCCCTTCCATAGTGCTAAACTCAGAATTACTCTTATTGCAAAATTCAAGTGTAATCTTATGGAATTCTTCAGTAATTCTAAGTGATTACATCACATGCAATTACACAAGTTGCTCCCACCCCTAAAAACGATAGGACTGGTAATTAAAATAATTGCATTTCCAAATATTGGAGTTATATTATTTGTTGTCTATCTGCCAAGGGTGAGCAAACCATATGGAACTTTACACCAGTCTTTGTAATTCTTTAACATTTTTAATTATCACTTTTTCTTTCTACAGTTAGTACAACCAATATGGTTGAAACTAAAAGAACATTCAATTAGCGAGTGAATTCCACTCATTCCTGAAAATTTGTAAAGCATACAAGGCTGCACTAAATAAATATTGTGAAGCGTTTAATAATTACAGATTTTGCACACCTTTATGTAATATGTTCGGCTATGCTGAACACAATGTCACCAGACTTGTCATGATGTGTCTCATTTTGTATTTTAGCACACAGTGTCATATTGTCATGAATGAATAAATTGGGCTAGCATAAATTTTAATTTACAGGCTGTAATGAAATTAAGTGAAATTTGTGCTGATCTGTTGAGACTTCTTCTGCAGGAAGTTACTTAATAAAGGCAAAATTTGATAATTTGGGAATGTCTTTTGGGTTTTATTGGTTAATGGGTTGTATGATCTAGTGACTTTTAAAAGCCGGACTATCACATTGTTAATACCAATATTAGTCTGCAGTACTCTTGGACCAGTCCTTGCTGGACATGAAATGTGTTTTCAGATTTCATGCAGTGGAAATGGTTTCTAATCAAACACAAAGGGTGTACGGTGCAAACTTTAAAAAGATTAGGCCCAGGCAGAAGTTTGATTATGCCGGAGTAATCAAAGTATTTTGGTAATTCTGCGTTATTCTTTGATGCAGAATTACCGATAATTACACACATGCTCCCGTGATTATGAGAAATTTGGGGGAGAAAATCCTACCACAAAAGCACATTTAGCAAGCGTGAGCGGCTGCTTGTGCTTGCTGTTCGTGTTCTGCCACATTTATCACTATTTCATAGAGCAAAACATATCCTCTCATTCATTTAGGACAAGGGAGTGCATTTTGTGCTAAGAAAATAGCACTAGATGCCAGTAGTAAGTTGGGGGAAAATCCTACCCCAAGAGCACATTTAGCAAGCGTTCTGTTGCAATTAGCACTATTTCTTGGTGCAATATGCATCCTCCCTTCCATAGTGCTAAACTCAGAATTACTCTTATTGCAAAATTCAAGTGTAATCTTATGGAATTCTTCAGTAATTCTAAGTTATTACATCACATGCAATTACACAAGTTGCTCCCACCCCTAAAAACGATAGGACTGCTAATTAAAAAAATTGCATTTCCAAATATTGGAGTCATATTATTTGTTGTCTATCTGCCAAGGGTGAGCAAACCATATGGAACTTTACACCAGTCTTTGTAATTCTTTAACATTTTTAATTATCACTTTTTCTTTCTACAGTTAGTACAACCAATATGGTTGTAACTAAAAGAACATTCAATTAGCGAGTGAATTCCACTCATTCCTGAAAATTTGTAAAGCATACAAGGCTGCACTAAATAAATATTGTGAAGCGTTTAATAATTACAGATTTTGCACACCTTTATGTAATATGTTCGGCTATGCTGAACACAATGTCACCAGACTTGTCATGATGTGTCTCATTTTGTATTTTAGCACACAGTGTCATATTGTCATGAATGAATAAATTGGGCTAGCATAAATTTTAATTTACAGGCTGTAATGAAATTAAGTGAAATTTGTGCTGATCTGTTGAGACTTCTTCTGCAGGAAGTTACTTAATAAAGGCAAAATTTGATAATTTGGGAATGTCTTTTGTGTTTTATTGGTTAATGGGTTGTATGATCTAGTGACTTTTAAAAGCCGGACTATCACATTGTTAATACCAAGATTAGTCTGCAGTACTCTTGGACCAGTCCTTGCTGGACATGAAATGTGTTTTCAGATTTCATGCAGTGGAAATGGTTTCTAATCAAACACAAAGGGTGTACGGTGCAAACTTTAAAAAGATTAGGCCCAGGCAGAAGTTTGATTATGCCGGAGTAATCAAAGTATTTTGGTAATTCTGCGTTATTCTTTGATGCAGAATTACCGATAATTACACACATGCTCCCGTGATTATGAGAAATTTGGGGAGAAAATCCTACCACAAAAGCACATTTAGCAAGCGTGAGCGGCTGCTTGTGCTTGCTGTTCGTGTTCTGCCACATTTATCACTATTTCATAGAGCAAAACATATCCTCTCATCCATTTAGGACAAGGGAGTGCATTTTGTGCTAAGAAAATAGCACTAAATGCCAGTAGTAAGTTGGGGGAAAATCCTACCCCAAGAGCACATTTAGCAAGCGTTCTGTTGCAATTAGCACTATTTCTTGGTGCAATATGCATCCTCCCTTCCATAGTGCTAAACTCAGAATTACTCTTATTGCAAAATTCAAGTGTAATCTTATGGAATTCTTCAGTAATTCTAAGTGATTACATCACATGCAATTACACAAGTTGCTCCCACCCCTAAAAACGATAGGACTGGTAATTAAAAAATTGCATTTCCAAATATTGGAGTCATATTATTTGTTGTCTATCTGCCAAGGGTGAGCAAACCATATGGAACTTTACACCAGTCTTTGTAATTCTTTAACATTTTTAATTATCACTTTTTCTTTCTACAGTTAATACAACCAATATGGTTGTAACTAAAAGAACATTCAATTAGCGAGTGAATTCCACTCATTCCTGAAAATTTGTAAAGCATACAAGGCTGCACTAAATAAATATTGTGAAGCGTTTAATAATTACAGATTTTGCACACCTTTATGTAATATGTTCAGCTATGCTGAACACAATGTCACCAGACTTGTCATGATGTGTCTCATTTTGTATTTTAGCACACAGTGTCATATTGACATGAATGAATAAATTGGGCTAGCATCAGAAAAAGGGTGAGGGCAGTTCCAAACATGCTTGGACAATGCCTAGCTGCAGCACGAGAAGAAAGGGTGCTTGCACATGGACATGGCAAGCCGAATTGACTGACCGAGCAGGGATGATAATGCCTGATGTGTTCACTCACCTTCTTTTTTCAGGGAGTCGATAATTAAGCAATATTGTCCTTAGGAAAGAGTCCACCCAACTAGATATTGATTTAAGAAAGGGTCAGTAGTTCTGAAGTGAAACTGATTGCTCTAATCCACCCTAGTCAATATCTACTTTATTCCTGCTTCTGGAAGGAGCTGGTTTACAATACTAACTGGAGTATCTCATACTTTCCTCCCATGGCTGTCTGAGTAAGGACACTGATGACATGGTAGAAGAAAAGGTAAACAGGAAGGGGCAGAGCCTCCTTATTACTGCAGAGCAGAACTTGCAAAGAGGAAGAAGCGCTTCTATAATCCTGCCCTAAGATTGTCTGCAAAAGCTTTGTATATTGAGTTTATGCCCCTGAGACTTCTCCATAGGAGCTATTGACAGATTATGAGCCAATAAGAGTATAATATTCTAGTAGTGACTAGTGTGCTGGTTTACAATTTCAGTAACTCCCTCCCCAAATCGGTGTGCCTCGAACATTACATGGCCTTGTAACTTTTTTGTTAGTCTGTGAGATTGAATGATTTGCCCAGACAGTTCAGTAGCAATTAGTTTTGTTGTGTCACTGTGTAGGGGTAAATACAAAATATAACTGTCATTTAGAACACATCAATTGATTCTCTAGGTGGTGACCAGTCACTTGTATAAGCCTTATTATTTATCAGCTCAAAAAGCTGTGAATAATCAGTGAGCTCCTAGGTATAGGGAGTGGTGGCCACGACCTTCATCTTATCCATGCAGCCAATAGGATTAAACCAGGAGTGTCAGGGCAGCATGAACACAATGAAGACTTTATTGCCACTTATGTACTCCTTATCGAAAGTAACCTTTCATTAGGATATGGTTTACACCAAATTGTTAATAACCAGAGTATATGAAAAATATGTCTATTTACTAGAATTTAAAAAGTACTATGATTGCACTTATTGAAGAAAATATGATTTAATTATGATAAACATTTTAGCCAATCGCTGACTGTCATTCTGATGCTACCTAGCCTGAATGAGAGCAAATTAATTATTTCTGTTTTTACAATTTGGGCTAATGAGTCGTGTTATGGTGAATGTTATGATCTGCACTCTTGCAGATTTTTAGGGAAGCTCAGAGAGACAGACTGCTGCAATACTCACCAGAACACACTGCAACTTAAACCCTTCCTTGCACAGATATCACAACAATACCATATCCAAAATCCACAATCTGAACCTCCTGACCACGAACTACCTGAACATCAATCCTCTATCTTTTTAAAATGTCCACTAAGCCCCAACTACCACCTCCTTGACGTCTTCCCTGATGTCCCCACCCTTCTAGATAGCTGATCTTCTTGCTCCGAGAGAAAAACATTATTCACATGGAGCATCAAGGCATGTCTAATGTCTTCTCTTATCGACCGTAAAATCCCAGATGCTCCTAATCAAGTTGAGCATTATATATCGCACTGCCAACAGCTCTATACCGTTCCAATAGCACTATGGTGTTTAATTGTGAATTTTGTTGAATTGAATGTAAAGCTATTAAACATCTGCAATAGGATGAGGGTTTATATTATGTGTATGTGCATGCTGGGTCAAAGTTCTATATATCCCACAGAACTCAAATTAGACCATGAGTCATGCTCTCTTACTCCCCAGATGACCTATTACCAATTACTTCGCCCAGAAGCAGAAATAATCATGCGATTTTTTTTAGATGGTTAACCAGCAAACAGCTTTGCAATCTCCACTTCTTCCATAAGTTCTGAAGAAGAGCACTTGCTTGGCATATACAAGAACTCACCCTTACCCTCAAATGCATAAACCTTTCAAAGCTTATTTGTCACTTTTTATTAATTGTTTCAGAGTTCACAAAATGTAGTTTTTATGATTTGATCATCCCCCACTCACAACCTAATTCAGATCAGTGTCAACCTATCCTCTTTCCAGTTGCTTTCTGAAAAGCATTTTACACTCCACATGACTCCTGCCCAGGATGTACTAATTGCGGTGACAGGCACAACTAAGCATCCCCTCCAATCTAAATCTTCATATGATGTGATTTGGTGTCAATTGAGGCATTAGCATCTATCCCCCATGCTTTACCGAATGCGAATGTTTATCAGTTATTTGTAATTGGGCCATACATATTTTAACACAGGTTAAAGTTGGCATGTCGTGTAAATGTTTTAATGTGTTCCACCATATTCCATTCCCACAGAAATTCCGAAGCTTCTTTTGCAGTTTTTTTCATGCCAGTTGGGTTTAGTTTGTGCTCACAAGAAAAATAACAAAGTAAAATACAACAACCAATCAAAACAAACACCTCCGCCGCCCTATGTAACAGAGCAGCCAAAAACAATGGTGTTGTTGTGCATGTGAAGTGGTCACTGCTGAGTGTGGCTTAGAAGAGTACATAGGCAAGCTTATCCCCTTCATACCTTTTAGGATCCCATCCTTGCAATCTCAGTGGCTCAGGTTGAATCAGACAATGTACACATTCTCTTGGGATCTCTTTCAACATAAAGATTCTGGGTACAAGTGCTCCAGCCATCTAAAACAGCCAGGACAATAAAGTGGCTGAATGTCAAAGAAAGGTAACTCTTTTTTTAAAAGATCACTTCAATAGTTTCCCATCTTTACTTATTTTGTGAATATTACTTAATGATCATTATGTGGTATGATATAAAAACAGAAATTTTATCTGAACAGTGATTATAGACATATATTTACTTATTAGTACAAGATGTACTTTGCAATGTTTTTTTTTTGAGGCAGGGTATGCTGAAATCAGTCAACACTAATATTAATAAACATAACACTGGATCAGTTGTATTGTACTGTCGAATTTACAAAGTGCTTCATACACCTGGCAAGGCTACAAACAGCTCCAAATAACTTAGGGTTTTCGCCACTTTTTTCAGAGTATACATATGACAAGGTGTTAATTGTTGTTAGGCCTACATTGAAGATGTTGAAAGTGGTCCCTGACGTTCAGAGAAGTGCTTTAACAATGATGTGGTGAACTGGTAGCTGTGCAAAACTAGGAAGTATTGCAGTACAGAGTTAGAATGGATGCAGGCGCGCATGCAGTAAGTTAGGACACCCCCGTCCCCTTTTTTAGGACTAGTCTGTTTCAATTGCCACATATTAAAAAAATGATCGGGCTTAACCTGATGTTTCCACTGCATTATCTAGATGGCCATAAAGATGCATTTTGTTGTTGACGTCAAATCCACCAGAGCTGTGACATTCAGTATAAATGTCCACTGTGAACACTCCAGTTCTGACACCTATAAAAAGATTTGCTAATGTTTCCATACTATGTGAAACAAAATCTATATAAATTAGTAAAAAGAAAGATGATACATACTACTGAATAAGCGAGACATTACTTTAATGAATTTGAGAGTAGATGTGTGGAAGCCATTTATTACACTCATGTTATGATGTGAGACAGAGGCGCAACTAGACCTTAACTTTGGGATGGGGCTAACATGGCAAATGAAGGAGCGTGGCTAACATTTTAATCAATGGGGCAAGGCTAACATGGAAGACAGTGAGGATCGGGTAATGCTCAAGCCAAGCTGAGAAAAAGATTTACATTTGAAACTGGATAACAATTAGAGCACACATTTTTGTTAATTTGACGCATTTGTACACTATTGTTCCATGAAAAAGGGAGAGAGTGTACTGAAAATTGAAATAGAATGCTGCTTCCATATATTTTCCCACAAAGCACTTTAGGAACACAATAGAACCAATTTTCGCAATGCTACTTAATGTTTGCTACCCTTTTTTGCCAGTTCATCAACAATTGCTTCTATAGGAGGACAATGACCTCATGAAATGTTTATCATTGCAAGTCTAGAGAGTCCTCCTTGCCAATTTGCTGACCGAAGATACATTTTCAGTCTGCAAAGACAATTGAAGCACCATTCTAGGGATGCAGTTGTCACTGGTAAAGTGGCAAATAATTTTAGCAGTCAGCATGTTATGTTATTTGAATTTGTTATGTTATTTGAATTTGTAGCGCGCACAGATACTCCAAGGAGTGTCCCAGCACGAACCTTGAGGAGTGAGGAGAAACTGATTAAATGAAAAGGAATGTTTTCAGATTTTTTTTTAAAGAGTGGGGTCTTGAATGCTACGGAGAGCGAAAGGGAGCGAATTCCAAGCCAGGGCAGCCTTCATGGCAAGGGAGCTGCCGCCCGTCGTTTGCAGGCGAGAGCGGGGAACGTGAGCCAGGAGTTGGGAAGCAGAGCGCAGTTGTCTAGTTGGGGTGTAGAACATAAAACGTTTCTGCAAATAGATAGGGCCGGAAGCATACAAGGCACAGTGCGCCATGACCAAGGCTTTGAACTTAACTCGTTCGGCCACGGGCAACCAGTGAAGTGTACGCAGATGCTGTCTTACACTACTTCGAATGGGGATGTTGAAAAGAAGCCTGGCCGTCGCATTCTGGGCTACCTGTAGTTTGTTAAGCAGGTAGCCCGGTAAGCCAATGTACAAAGCATTAGCGTAATCTAGATGCGAAAGAATTAGGGCTCGGGTGACAGTTTCTTTGGCAGCCCTTGGAAGAAGTGGTAAAAATTTCCTAAGGGATTTGAGTATCACAAAACAACTCCCGGCAAGCCTCTTGATCTGGGTGGAGAAAGAGAGATTCTCTTCAAACCAGATCCCCAGATTCTTGGCGGGTTGCCCCGTTGAGGCCGGCAAAGAATAGTCAGCCAGCCAGAGAGCTTCTCTAAACTGAGGGGGGAAGCTTCCATAGAGGAGAATTTCAGATTTGTCCTCGTTGCATTTAAGTTGAGCAGCGGCCAGCCAATGGAAGGCCGCTGTCAAACAATTTTTTGCAGAGGAAGTGGAACACTCAGATTTTCCCCAAGTGAACAGAAGCTGAGTGTCATCGGCATATACAATAATTTTGGCCCTCAGATCCTCCGCCAGTTGAATCAAGGGTGCAACATAGATGTTAAAAAGAAGGGGGCTCACAGAGGATCCCTGTGGGACCCCCGTAGATACCTTCTGCGGTAAGGAAGCAAACGGGAGGAGCCATACCTGTTGCGTCCGGCCCTCCAAAAATGATTTGAGTCAGCCCCAGGCAGTGCCTGAGATACCTATATCAGCAAGTCGGGCAAGCAGCATAGCATGGGGGACGGTATCAAATGCTGCCGAAAGGTCCAGCAAAATCAGAGCTGCCCGTCCACCAGCATCCAAGCAATCCCGAATGGCCTCTGAAACTTCCACTAGAGCTGACTCGGTGCTATAAGAGGCCCTGAACCCATATTGGGCCGGATGTAAAAGGCCCGAGCTTTCGATAAAGTCAGTGAGCTGTTTATTCACAACCTTTTCACAGACTTTTGCCACACTGGGCAAAAGGGAGATGGGACGATAGCTCACTGGGTTCAGCGGATCCAGCAGTGTTTTTTTTACTAGTGGCAAAATCTTGGCCTGTTTCCACGCGGGCGGAACAAAAGCCTCCTGGAGGGACAAATTAATAAGTCTGTTCACTTCCGGATTAACTGTCTCTGCTGCTGAAGCCAGAAGTCTGGCTGCACAGGGGTCAGACGGAGAGCCTGATTTCAAGGCCTTGAGGACCCTAAGTGAGTCAGGCAAATCAATGGGTGTAAAGGCAACCAGAGAGGGTGAAGAGGCAGGCAGAGCCACCGAAGGCAAAGTCACAGCCGTGGCCTTGTTGACGGTAGTGAACGACGCCTGTATAGCGCGGATTTTGTCAATAAAAAAATTTGAGAGTTTTTCGCACCAGGCGTTCGAGGAAGGAAGCAAATTCAATGCCGCTTTGGGGGCCAGAAAACTCTGAGCAATGGAAAAAATTTCCTTGGAGTTATTTCTGGCTAGATCAATGCGGGCCGTGTAATAAAGGCTTTTAGCATGAGCTATAGCGGTATAATAGATTTTTTAAGTTTTCTTAAGCGTAAGCTTAGCCAGAGGGCAGAATTCCTTGCGCCAACCTCGCTCCAATTTCTTGCATTGCTGCTTTAATTCTTTGAGTTCAGGCGTGAACCAGGGTTTCGAAGGAGAGTCCCTGGACCGTCTATGGAGGGGTGTAGGGGAAAGAAGATCCATTGCTTGCGAGATCCAGCTAGTAAAGCGAGTAAGCGCCCTCTCTAAGTTAGTAGTAAGATCAGGCCTTGAGTCAGCCAGAGCCTGGTTAAAAATGAGTGGGTCAATCTTGGCAACGGCAGGGCCTTGACCTGACCGGCCCGGAGTATTAGTACCATCTGCCACCCAGGTAAAATAAGACAAGAAATAGTCAGACCACGGCACCGGAAGGGGATCTTCTACCATAATGGGGAAATTAGAACAAATGGGGTCAAGAGTATGACCACCAAGATGCCTCGGTAGGCTAACTCATTGCGTAAGCTGGGCGAGGTTCAGTGAATCCAGAAATTCCAGAGTGTCCCCAGCATCTGCCTGGTCTAGGTGTATGTTTAAATCCCCAAGAAGAATATAGTGAGTGAACCGCAGAGCACAGGGGACAATAACTTCCTCCAATGCTTTAAGAAAAGTCCCTGCCGGCCCCGGGGACCTGTAAATTAGTGTGCCTCCCAAAGAAAAGTGTGCAGAAATGCAGATGCTAAAGTCCAGGGTTTCACACTCTTCCAACAATGAGACCTCACCACGGAGGAAAGCCCACTTGTCTCTATATATAACTGCCACCCCTCCCCCTCTCCCGCCTGTGCGGTCAGCTCTGGATATCCTATAGCCATCAGGAATGGCCATCGTAACTATAGGATTAGAAAATTTGTTCAACCATGTCTCAGTAATGAGCAAGAGGTCAACCGGTTTGTCAGAGAGGAGGTCAAAAACATCCTGGTAGTGCTTCCTTAATGAACGGGTGTTAATCATAGCTGCACGGACTAAGGGCCCCTTCTTACCAATGCTAGAAGTAGCGCTGGGCCGGGCAGAGCCAACTGCCCCGGAACCCAAGCAGTAGTCGCATTTTGGGCAGGCAGTAGCAGGAAGCATTGACACATCCCATCTTTTAGAATTGGAGCAGGGACGGGGACAGAGTATCCGCAATTGATCGCTGCTATAGAACCGCAGACTCTCAAGGTGGGGAGAAGATCGGGCAGCATGGCTGGCGCTGGCCGCTTCCGGGACGCTGACGGGCGCAGACGGGCTTTCCTTAGGCGAACCTTCGGCGCGCCAGCGACGCGTCCGCGCAGCTCGCATACTTATGAGGAAATCCCTTGAAAAACTAGAAAGCGCACTGCCCAAAATGGCGCCCCCAGCTATTGACCGGTAAAGACCAGAAAATGGCAGCCGGTCCGGATTCCCCCAACTCCGGTGAGTGTCTAAGGCGAATGAAACAGAGCCCCCCTAATGTAGTGCTAGGCAACACATTCATACAAAGAAAATGCGCCACAGTAAAATTTCCCCAGTTCGATATTATGGATAAAATTAGTTTAAAATTGTTAAAAGTGGTAGCAGCAGCAATCAGTATATGTTGGAATAGAAGTCAATGTGTATCATGACTTAACGTATCCATTCTATTGACTGGCCTTTCTTCAATAGGTACCTTCAGCCATGTCATTACCCATATGTCATATTCATTTTTGAGATCCTCTCATGTACCAGGTAAATCATTCTCATATAAGTCGAGAGCATCCTTCAAGTTTTTGAAAGACTCCTGATTGACAAACCTTGGTACCAGATACTGCATTGTGCATGCCTTTTTCATGTACTGGCTGAATATCTCTGACAATTCATTTAATAACTTGTCTATAAATGGTAAAAATATTGAAATTCTATAGTAGGCCTCACGATCGCTTATCTTGTAAATGGCCCATTTTGTCTGCCTGCCAGTAATGCGTGGCATGGTCGGAGGTTCCCTTGCTGTGGTATGGGCTTTCACAAAAAAAAATTGAAATGCTTCTTCAGCTTTGCCTCTGGTTTCTTGAATCACCTGTTTTACTTTTTCAATCTGCCCTACACACCCCAACATATCTGCATTAGGATTTTGGATTGCAGCTGAAGCAGGAAGCAGTAGCCCAGAAAATGGTGCCAGCACGTGTAAAGCAACAATGTAGTTATGGGACTGAACAGTTGTGAGAAACTACTCTTCCTTGGAAGAGGCGTGTGATCTTGCCAGCCTGAGGTCTCAAGCAAAGAGTCAACCACAACTGGGTACATATCAACAACACAAACAGATGAATTCTTTCAACCCACCATGTCACACATAAGCCACTTAACAGTTTCTTTTTTGTATCTGGCAAAGTAGCAAATTTTGCCTTTAGAGAGCCATCCGTTTTGCAGAGCCTCTTACAAAATTTGGCACTTCTTTAAGTGTTGAGACAATTCCAGATTTCATGTATATCACATGAATGTCCAATAACAAGGTTCAATGAATGACTTGCATGAAGTACATCAAATGCCTTTGGTACATGCTCTGAAACTAGTGCTTATGCACCTTTAACATCACTTTTCATTGCAGCACAACCATTGTATGTTTGCCCACACATACGATCAACATTCAGGCCATGTTTTGAAAGAAGTGAGATTTCTTTTTCCAATTCCAACCCCTGTTCCCTCCTCAAGCTCTTCAAAGCCCAGGAATTATTCATACACAGATGTATCTTCTATAAAATGAATTACTAGAACAAGTTGCTCTATAATGGCACTGTCAGTTGTTCCAGCTCCTTAAATGGCAAAAAAGCAGTCATTTTTTGCGTGCTTCACCCCTCTATTTCTCATAAGAATGTTGCAAGCAGCGATAATAGCATTCTGAATCTTCCAACTTGTGTAGGTTGGATTGGCAGGACATGTTGCCATATACCATGCCAGAACTTCATCACCAGCTTGAAGCCGTAGGGGCAGAGCAGCACGGAAATTTCCATCATTCTTTTCAGGTGCCTTTGATGTAATGGGTTGTCCACTGTCTCTGTGTCCTCGAAGAGCTATACCATGTTTGGCAGAAAACAGTATTAGTTCCACTACTGGCACAAGTAATTTTCTGCTTTCTAAAATAGTTTTCTTCCATTTGCTCTCAATCATAGTTGTAACAGCAGCAAGCATCTCTTCAAAAACAGATGAGAAGTTAGCTGCTGCTGTCATACTCTCTTTGTAATACATGGAGGAAGCATGGGAACAAAAATCGCTTTGTGCATTTTTCCATTTTGTCAAGGGCTGAAACACAAATTTCCCCACAGCTTGATGAGAACCTCTTCCAACTTCTTTACGGGCAAAAAGTACACACATCTTACATAAGGTGCCTACAAGTTTAGCACTGCAGGCAAGCCTTGGTCGATAGATTTTCACCCATTCATGTGGCAAGTGATGTGTTTAATTTCCCTGCTGAACTGCCAGAAACTTGTATAATGTATCTGGTGTCCAGGAAAAGTGCAAACGTTGGTAGCGTAACTCATCTGGTTTCAATGATGAAACTGTACTGAGTCTTGAGACATCTATGTGTTCTCCCATATCTAGGATGTATGAATTCTTTGAATGTTTCAAACATGGACTAGTAGCCTTTGGCGTGCCAGTGGTTGTTTATGCAACAGACCCAAAATCAAGAAATGCTAAATGTTATTCTGGAGTATAGCTGGAAGATGGCAGGGCAGGCTCTTTATCTAACACAACACATGCTGTCAAAGTGTCTTGTGTGCCTAACTGATGAGGGATTAAATCCTCAATCTTTCACCGTTTAACATTTTATGGTCCAATGCCTCTTGTATCCGCCATCCTGCTGTGAGTGGATAGTGATGTCTAGTGAAATATACAAAAAGAATACAAAGGTTCTAAGGTCAATTACTTCATCATTACAAAAAATTGGGGGAAACATAGAATACTGTAATTTTCTGCAATAAAGCAGCAAAAACTGCCAAGAAATGCAAGTTAAACATCCAGTACCTCCCAAAATTGCCCCAAACTCTTTAAAGAAGTAAATTAGAAGTAGCCTGATTTTCTGTACAATTAGCATGCCACACTCTTCACAAATGTCTAAACTTCAAACAAATGCCCGGAATTTCTTATAATAGGAAAATGTCCAAAGCAAATCAGCCCCAAACGCCCGATGCAAAGATTTCTGCCCTCTTGGCATTCAATATATGCATGTCTATCACCAATTGAAGGAACAGGCCTCAAAAATACTTAGGTAAAGATTTTCTAAACTTCAATGTACCACAACGTAGCAAGGAAACATGCTGCACTGTGGTGCGTGAAAGGGAGAGACGCGAATTGTGCCATATTTACAAAATTTCTGCTGTCTCCCTGAACTGGCGCATTGAGTGCCATGTAGTGCCAATGCTGACACCATGGTACAATGGTGCCTGCATTTTAAGCAGGATTCTTTTTTTGAAGAAAGGGATACCTGAATGCAGCACACATGGAAAGAGGAAGTAACAAGGAAAAATTGTAATATTTCTCCTCGTTACGCCTGGATCTGGGAGGCGCACCATTTAGACGCAATACCAGGTTTTCTGGCCTCAGTAAATGTGGGATTGCTTCGAAATCCATGGACAGATGCACGAGAATGCCCTAACTCCACCCATGGAACGACTTCCCAATGCAAGGTAATTCAAATTCAAGGCAGCTCTATGTGCTGCCTTCCGTTAATTTGGATTTAGTAAACCACGCATAGCCACACAAGGTGGCTTTGTGTGGTTTAGTAAATCCCAGTTAAGGATTTGCAAGGACTTGAATCATGCAAGGACAATGCAAGCACTAAGTTAATCTGGGCCTTCGTGGTTACACACTTGATGTTGCTGTGTGGGAATGGCAAGTCACAGGTTTGAATGCTGATGCAGGTTTTTCTCCCTCCCAGGACAAAATGAGGACCAATTAGTTGGGTAAAATTATCACAAATCCATAACTTGTTAAATAATAAAATATTTGTTGTTAACATCCAGCATTGAGTAGTTTCTGTAAAAATGGCAGTTGAACTAGAATCTGCCATTGACCCAGGAATATTGAAGGAAACTCTTAGTATAACACATTTAACAAAGTACTTGGCATTGGCATATATTAAAAGCAATGCTTGACACAAGGATACTAGAGGTAATGCTTGGCACTGGCTTACTGGAGGTGGAATACCTGGCATATGGGACACCAGGTGTGTCGTGGACCCCCTGCTTTAGCAGCCACAGCAGGGGGTGGGGTTCTTTATTGGCCTCTATTATCTGCAACTTGGAAGATAAAAGCTCATAATTAACATTAAAAAGAAATAAATGAAGGCTAGGTTGATACAAAGGGGAAAGAAGGATGGACAAGTGAATGCAGGAGTGGGTAAAAATATGGATGGATGAGTAGGTGAAAGGATGGATGGGTGGGTAAAAAATGGATGGATAGAAGATCGATGGATGGTGAAAGGATCGGTGGGTAAAAGGGTGGATGGGTGAGTTAAAGGATGGGTGTGCAAAAGGATGGATGTGTGGGTTAGTGAAAGGATGGGTGGGTAAAAGAATGTGTGGGTGAAAGGATGGATGAATGGTTGGTGAAAAGATGAGTGGGTGGAAGGATGGGTAGATGATTAGATAAAAGGATGAGTAGATGAGATGATGGATAGATGGGTGGATGATAGGATTTCAGAGTAAATGGAAATCTGAGAGGGAGGACAGATGGATGGAAGGATCGATACATGAATGGGTGGATGGACGGCAGTAAATGGAATTCTGGGAGTATAGATGAGTGAAAGGATGACAACGTAATTTGAAATCTAAGAGGATGGATGGATGGATGAATGGATGGATGGAGGGATGGAGGGATGGATGGATGGAAGAATCTCAGAGTAAATAGAAATCTGAGATAATAAATGGATGGCTGGGTAAAATAATGGCAGTGTAAAAGGAAATCAGAGTGGATGGATGGATCAGAGGGTGAATGGATAGCAGAGTAAATGGAAAGCTAAGAGGATGGATGGGTTGCTGAAAGGATGGCAGAGTAAATTGAAATCTGAGAGGATGATTATATGGGTGGGTGAAAGGATAGCAGAGTAAATGGAAATCAGACAGGATGGATGGATTGAAGGGTGAAAGGACAGCAGAGTAAATGAACAACTGAAAGGATGGATAGAAGGGTGGGTGAAAGGCTGCCAAAGTAAATTGAAATCTGAGAGGATGACTGGCTGGGTGGGTCAAAGGATGGCACAGTACATGGAAATTCAAGAAAAAGGGTGGAAGGATTGCATGGTAAATGGAAATATGAGAGGATGAATGGATGGACAAAAGGATCAATTGATGGATGAAATACTTTATTGATGCATAGGTAAGTCAAATAATGGATGGATGGATGGATGGATGGATGCATGGAAGGATGCATGCATAGATGATGGATGTGTGAATGGATGGATGGATGAAATGGCCAATGAATGGATGGAATATTGAAAGATTGAATGATAGATGAAAGAAAGAATTGATGACAGAATGTAAAGGTGAAATGGTTGATATCAACAGGTAAATGGAAGGCTGAAAGGGTGAATGGATAGACATTTGCATGAAAGAGAAAAGGGAAGTGTCCTAGTGAGGTTCAAGCTCACTTGCTTCGCTTGCCTGGTGCCATCAAAGCTTTAGTTCCAAGTGGGGGGTATTTTAATTTTCTGACTATTCCCTTGTGGGACACCCATGACAAAATACTGATACAGACATAGTAGATGTAATTTGTGGTGTAGCGTGGCATACCTGGCACAACACTGAAACCCACAGAAAAATACTGACACTGGCAAACGAAAAGTAATTCTTGGCATGTGCTTCACCTGTGGAAGAATGATGGTGCTGACCTACTGGAGGCAGTTCTTGATATAAAGGGCACCTGTGGGAAAATGCTTGTGATAGCACATTAGAAGTAGTTCTTGGCATATGGGAGGATGAGATATGCATATCGGACAGAAATACTAGAGGTTTGCAGTTATCCTGTTTTGTGCACCAACAGTTCTGTGGTTTGCTGTACATTAGATAGTGTCTGTGAAGTGCAATAAAATCAAGCTACCAATTGGCAGAAAAGTGGTGGCAGGCGTGTGCCCAGACTGAATTCATTCTGTTTCTATCTACCTCAGGATAATTATTGTTTTTGCTCAGAGTCATAGAACCACTGACAAGAGCCACTGCCTCAGCTCTGGTTCTTCCTCTTGTGACCTTGAGCCCAAGTGAGGCAAGCTTTCATATGAGGTGATGTGGCCAAGTTGCTAGATCTAACAACCCCAAAACATGAAAACCAGGTTCAAAAGCCAGCTCGGCTCCAAATCCTTGCTCCAAGTAAACACTAAGCAAGTATGAGCGGCTGCTCGCAGTGCTATTCAAGCTCTGATGCTTTTAACACTATTTCTTACTACAAAATTAATCTTTGCATCCCTTTTGTATGTAACAGGAGCATTGTTGAGCTAAAAAAGTAGCGCTAAATACAGCATTACTCTTCTTGTATTATTCTGGGTTATCTTGCAAATTTTTAGGTAAGCCCGCATGATTACTCTACACAGAGTTAGGCCCACTTCAAAGTTTCTAAGGTCTATGCATGAGTAGCACACCCAGTCCAGATTTTTGTCATGCATTCTGGGACTTTTAGTCTTGATTATATTATGGGATGAAAAAATTACTCACAGCAAAGCAAAAACCAGATCTAGGCAAGCTAAGCACGCTTGGACTTCGGAAACCTGGGAGTTTTGTGTACTTCGCTACCTTTGCTCCTAGGTTTACTTTTATTGATTGAATATGATAAAATAAGAACGGTCCAAATTTGATTTAGGAAGAACCCATGATGCCTTCAACATAGTACATCGCTTGTACATCACTTTTTATTATCACTTGCTAAAAGTATTTAGGTACTTATCCATATTTAATCATAGTAATTGCACATTGGATTTCATTTAAACACTTTAAGAATTAATTATATACACAGATCTATCGACATTTCTATGCAATCTATAGTGCTGTTGTGAATAAGACACTAACCGGCTCATAATTGATAAATAATGTGTTGGTTAGCCAGCAGCATATGGAAGTTCAGTTGGGGCACGGTGACGCACTTGAGAATGAGGGCCTATAGACAGCAATCCCATGGGTAGAGAGATTTTGCAGTTTTTGTGACTGAATGTCATTAAACCAATGACAAGAATTATTGTATTGCCCTTGCTTTGCATCTGCACAACTTGACATTTATTGAACCAAATTCGGAAGCCCGCCATATCACAGTTAATATTGATACATTGATACTTTCAATTGATTTAGATAAATAACTACAATTATGAGGATTTATAGGTTTGGTAAATTTATAGCTTGTATGTTGGGAAAACAAACATAAATGGCAATTATTTAATATTATTTTTGTGCTTGGATAAGTTAATGGTAATTGGTTGCACAATTGTAATATTACTACAGTAAGTGGTTTTACAAACAAGAATTTAACTAAATAAAAATAAAGTAAAGTAAAAAGTTAGGAAAAGAGAGTGTGCCACTATTCCATCCCTTCAGAGATGTAAAATTATTTTTAAAACAACTTGTTCACCAACACTTCCAACACCATTTCAACCAATTCATTAATCTCCAATTAAGCATTTTTTTCTGTTGATTATGATAATTCATCCTAGATTAATAGGGTCTGTCTAACACAATGTCCATTAAACTCTTGGTCTCTCTGTCTCATTTAGAAATGACTGGACCATAAGGTTCTCATTAACGGAGCCCCCGTTGGCTCTGTCAACTGAAAGCATCCTCCGACAGCCCAATGGAGATGTGGCTTTCAAAGGAAGGACAATACACAGCCTGCACTTTGGGTGGATGATGTAATGTCCTTTTTTTTTCTGCCCCTAACAGCCAGTAAAAGCCTGACTGTGAGAGCCAATACAAAACAATATTAACCCTACACCCCTGGTGGGGGTCGTGGCCTGGTCGAGCACCAAGAAACCTTCTGAGAAGCTCTGGAGCAAACACGCTGCTAACGCTGCATAAAGTCGCATTAGCGTGAAGAGCTGAGCCCCCGAGAGTGGCGTCAGTGGGCTGGGACCTGCAGGCATGCGAGAAGAACTGCGGGGGCGGTGAGGGAGCCCCGAAGCGTCCGAAGCAGCTGCCTCATGGTTGCGGCCTGACGTGGCCCTCGGAGGCCCCGCGATGTCAGGGGTCATGGGCGAGCATGAGGGCTGGGCTGCGATCGCCGAGAGCGGCCGTAGGAATCAATCTAGCCTGGGGAGTTGCGGCCTCCGCTAGCGCGGCTGCGAGGGACCAGCACTCCTCCGATCCTGACCTGGGAGGCAGAGGTGAGTTCAGCGCTGGGATGCGGGGCCTCCCCCCCTTCCCTGTAGTTTAAATGTGCACGGGAGGGGAGAGAAGTGTCCCGCATGATTGGTGACCGAGAACAGCTTTCTGCCATCATCGGGCTCAACAATGAATATCTGTAGAGACCCCTCGGGGAGCGGTTCGCGAGTGTGAGCCCTCGAACTTTCCTTTAATGGCAGATCGAAACGCAGAGTGCAGCGGAATACTTAGGAGGAGTGGATAACCTTATACACGGAGCTGCAAAGCGGAGGGGTGGTGTTGAAATCCACCGTTCGCTTGTACACAGAATCATGATCAGTGGGGCGGCAGGCCGTAGTCGTCTCCCCCCGTGCAGTGCGCCTCACACTATCGACTGGACGAGAGGATATGTAACCCCACCTCACCGCAGCGTACAATTGGTCGACATGGGTCGGGGGGACCCTAAACGGGGCAGCTCACCTTCGAGGCCTTCAAGACCCCGAGGAGGGAGGATGGAGACAAGACGCCGCATGACGATCCCCCTGGCGGCGCCAATCCCCCGGGAGCTGGTGGTGCAGTGGCGGAGGGAGCCGCCGCCATTATGGCTGAGCTGCGTGCTGGATTTAAGGCCATAGACGCGCGCTTCGATGAGCTGAGCGCATGGATTGAGGGCATGCACGGCCGCCTGGAACAGCATGAGACCCGCAGTGACACTTACCATTCCACGCCGTGTCCAGGGTCGCAACGTCGACACTTTTCCATCACACATGTCCACACAGTTCTCTTGACCAATAGGCAATTCATGTTGGGTCTTGTATTACATGTGTTAAATAACGAGACAGGACAAAAGTTCAACAATTCTTTTTATTTATTTATGTCACATATGTCTGTTTTGTATATAGTGTACTATTCACCTCACCAGTCACCTTCTCACAATAGTCACTTTCGTATTTTCGCAATTTACTTGTATTTGTGACAGCCTTTTCATATTCAATATTTTTCAAAAATATAAGAGTAAATCAACTCTACTTGTGTTTTCCTGGTGTGTTCTTAACTGAAATTGTTGTTTCATTTTGAATAAGGAAGTGTGAAACATGTTTTCTTTTGTATTGAATACATGTATCACAGCAATTGCATCTCCCAACAGAACCAATTGTTTTCTATATTATCAATACCCAGGTTCTGAGGGACACTGGGTCGCCCTATTATCCTTAATATTGCATATCTAGCTAGGCAAAAGATACATGTAGCATTGTTGCAGGAGACACACTACGCCCCAAAATCAGACAACAGATTTGCAGCTAACTGGGGTGACAACCGTTTTTTCGCTGGGTATAGTACTTACTCTCGGGGAGTCTGCATACTGATTCGCAAATTGCTCCCTTTCATGACTCAGACTGTGATAAAGGACCCGGAGGGCCGCTATCTACTGGTGGCGGGATCTATATGTGCACAGCACTTGCTATTTATAAATGTTTACGCCCCTAACATGGATGCCCTGGGCTTCTTCGCTAGCATTTCAACTCACAATACGGGCATTCCAATCAACTCTATAATATTTGGTGGTGACTTCAACCTTACGCTACAACCCGGGTCAGACACCACGGGCACTGGACACAACACTAAACCTTGTTCCGCGAGGGAGCTTCAGACACTAATAAACGCACATCTGCTGAAAGATGCCTGGCAGTACTGGTTCCTGAATGCGCAGGGATATTCATTTTACTCGGCACCACATGGTAGTTGGCTCTGTATGTTACTCCTAATTTACTCCTCAACATACAGGAGGTGGATCACCTGCCACGCACTCTTTTGGACCACTCGCCAGTGCTGCTGTCACTGGCCCTGCCCGCTGTTGTGTGTCCCTCCGCGTCATGGCGCTTTCCTGCTGAGGCGCTTCTAGATACCATTTTCAGGAGTGAAGTGCAGGACGCGATTGTAGAGTAACCCTGGGCGTAAACTCTGCTCCGCTAGCGGAGTTTGCGGATTTTTGGCAACTCCGTGGTCCACGTAGAACGCAGAGTTACCGAAAACTCCGCGCTCCCCAGCGGAGCGGAATTTCTTTTGTGTTTGAGCGCTCAAAACGCGTTTTCGCGTGTGCAGGAGTGACTTACCGGGATGCCTGCAATCACCGACGAGATTTCCCATCTGTTCGCGAACGCCACGAGATTTGGTCGCATGGTCCCGCGAGAGTGTGCGATCGCGAACACGTCATTCGGGCACGCCATCGGACCTCCGGCTGAAGTTTTGCAAAGATCGCGATCCCGAACATGCAGAATTTGCAGTCTGGAGAAGAATCTCTCTCGGGCAGCCTCAAAACCTTCTCGAAATGATGATTTGGATTAAAAAAACTCCTCAGATTGACATTTGGCTGTACTTTTTTGTGCAAGGAGTCCTTTTTCTTTTTTTAACTTTTTTTTTAAGAGGAAGGAAGTGCCCCAGAGTCTCCAACTTCCTGTTCCTGTCCAGATGGCTCCTCCAAGTGCTTTGTCCATCTCCTGTTCACTTTTCATTTGGATTTGGAGCTGGAAGGATCACTCTTTGTGGCTGCTGCATCATATATCATTGGATTTGAGGACTTTTGAATCTGAGATTTCACAAGTAAGTTGGAAAATTGTTGTTGTTTGTTTGATTGGGGCATTGCACCTACATTTCTTTTGTACTTTTCATCGTTTTTTAAAAATGTATTGTGGTGGGTGGCCTGTAGTTCAGTAGGAGCCTAGTTGTTTCTTTGTAAGTCATTTTTTATCTTTTATAAAGGAAACATGTTGCACAGTTCACTGCAATGTCTCCAACATTTGAAATTAATTTGCAATATTTATTTAATTCACTAGCCCAGTAGTCTGCCAATAGGCCTTTCAGCCAGGCGGCCCAGAGCTACTCATGGGTGCATGAAACAACTGTTTCTAGGGGTACTGTTGAATTTAAACATCATTTAGGGCATGGATGGCATTGGATTGAATTGCAAAATGTGTTTTTTGGGGGGTATTTCACTTTTTTTGTGTGTGTTAAAATGCCTTTGTCGGATGTGTGTGGTGTGGTTGTTGTGTAACTTGCAAACCTTTTTTTAGCCCTGTGGATTTTCGTTTTTGCATTGTTGCATTAAAGCTGTGTTGTTTAGCATGCCTCCTTTGTCTGGCCATATAGGACTGCTTGAGTTCATTGTTTTCCATGCCTCCTGCTTATTGTGAGTGACCATGTGGCTGGTGGCCATTTTGTGGTAATAGTTAGTGTGCTGCTTTTGCCATAGGCCTGAATGTCTTTCCTTTGTTCCTCTTGGCTTACTGCTTCTTGTTGTTGTGGCCTGGCCATGTGGCTGGCAGCCAATTTGTGAAGACAGTCAGTGTGCTTTTGCCATAGGCCTGCATTGTCTGTCTTCCCTTTCTTGTTGTTGTGGTGGCCTGGTCATGTGGCTGGCCGCCATTTTGTGAAGGCAGCCAGTGTGCTTCTGCATTAGGCCTGCAAGTCTTCTTTGTGGTGCCCATACCTTGTTGTTGATTTGCATGCAATTTTTTCTTCTTTTACCCAGCAAAAAATGCAGCACAGTTTACTACATTTTCTAATACATTTGCAATATTATTGATTTGAATTGATCAACTATGTGGCCTAGTCTGCCAATGGGATTTCCAACCAATAGGCCCAGAGCTACTCATGGGTGCATGAAGCAACTGTGTTTCTGTGGTGTCTGTTGAATTTAAACATCATTTAGGGCATGGATGGCATTGGATTGAATGGCAAAATGTTTTTTTTTGGGTGTTTCACTTTTTCGTGTGTGTTAAAATGCCTTTGTCGGATGTGTGTGGTGTGGTTGTTGTGTAACTTGCAAACCATTTTTAGCCCTGTGGATTTTCGTTTTTGCATTGCTGCATTAAAGCTGTGTTGTTTAACATGCCTCCTTTGTCTGGCTATATAGGCCTGCTTGAGTTCATCGTTTTCCAGGCCTCCTGCTTGTTGTGAGTGACCATGTGGCTGGTGGCCATTTTGTGGTGGTAGTTAGTGTGCTGCTTTTGCCATAGGCCTGCATGTCTTTCCTTTGCTCCTCTTGGCTTACTGCTTCCATCCCCATTGCCAGCTGCAGCTCCCTGAATGCTGCATCCCACGTGATGCACAATGCCAAACAGGTTCCATTACATTTGTATTTTTGTTTTTGTTCTTCTTCTTTCCTTTCCAAGCCCTTGTTGTCAAAGTCTCACAAATGGCTACACTGTTGTTATGTTTTTTTAATAACTGAGTTAATAAAATTTAATAATATTAATAATAACACTAACAAGTGTGACCACACACTAAGTTATATATTATATTTGTTTGTTTGTACTAGTAGTAATTGAACCACAACAATAAATGCCACGTTTTACTGATGTTCTTCTTGCTTCTTTGCTTTTAGGTGCACAAAAGAGGAGGAGGAATCATCACCCATTGTACTGCCAGACAGAAGTCCTGCTGCACACGAGGTCACGTGACGTATGACCACAGACATCTCTTCAACTTGTGCCACTGTGTGCTGCTGACATATTAAGAAGATGGCCCCAAAAGAAAGGTACCAGGTCCTCCAGTACCAAGAAAGTTGCCAGTGAGAAGAAGGAACTGCCATTTACCAAGACTGGTGTGCCGCCCAAGATCTTTTTTGGAAAACAAAAAATTGCGCCTGCAGCAGCGGTGTCCGGGGAGCAAGCTGGGAGCAGCACCCCGCATCAGTGGACCCACCCCACCAACCTAGGCCAAAGCCCATGTCTGTCGCAGAGGCAGCCAGTCTAATCACGACAACGCCAACGAGAAGTGATATTGAAATTGACTTACCGTTATCGCAAAGTAGTACCCAATCAACGCAGGAAACTCGGATAAGTAGACAACAACAGCCGCAACCACCGCCCACAATAGTAGTTGTTCCTACTGAAGTAGGGGCAGTTCAGGAAATCGAGCTTCCTGCAGAGGAAGAAGAAGAGCAAGCCACTCTTTCAGAAGATCCATTGTCTTCCAGATCCCCAGCAAGGAAAAGGAGGGTTAGTCTATCGAGTTCTTCTGCAAGTCCCCCTTCTGATGATCTAGTAAGCTACCACCTCAGTCTGAGAGTGAGACACGCCACGAGACAAGGCTAGGGAAAAGGAAGGTTCCAGAAAGCCTTACAGTTATGGAGGTAGATGTAGAAGAAGAGGAGGAGGATGATGACGACAAGCCAGTCATCATGGACATTAGTCCCGCCCCAGTGGAGACCTACTTTACCCCATCTTAAATTGCTGTGAGGGATGTGGCACGATACCACCAACACAGATAACATCAACACCACCTCCAGCTTCCATATTTGCATTTGCAAAGGCCCGGCAGTGACCTACATCCAGCACATCCACCACAGTAGAAGTAGGTATTGGAGAGAGTCAAACTCCACGCCCACCTACCAGTACATCCGACATTGAAAGTGGCACCAGCAGCTCCAGGAAGTTGACCTCCCCAGTTTGGGACTTCTTTTCGGTTAGCAGGAAGGAGGTGAACATTGCAATATGCTCCATTTGTGGACAAGGTGTTAGTTGGGGTAAACTTGGTACAAACTATGGTACCGGAGGCCAAACAACCCATCTGAAAAAACACCACTTGATCCAGTGGGAGGCGCACCTTAGCGGCCAAAAAACTGCACCCATTGTTGTTGGTGGGGATGAAGGAGTAGAAGATCCGATCACGGTGGAAGGTGAACAAGAGGGAGACATTTTCTCTGGTACACAAAGTAGACCTGTCCCCAGCAGTGCAGTGGTACCGGCCAGATCCACATCAGCAACATCGCAGTAGCACAAGAGTACACCAAGGGGTCCTAGGCAAGAGAGTACCGCAACAAAACATGTGTTGAGCCTAACAACATCTGGCGTCAAGAAGATGTCACCTGGATCAGTGGCACCAGAAAAGAAAAAAATCCAGGCTACCATTCTCAGCATGTTTAGGTCGGAGGGGCAGTACGAACGCAACCACCCAATGGCACGTTTGTACAATGCGAAGCTGACTAAAATGTTAGCGCTGGACCTTCTCCCTTTTTCATTTGTGGAAGGGGTGGGTTTTCTTGAATTTGTGACAGCCATCTCCCCAAAATGGAAGGTTCCCAGCCGGTCCTATTTTGCCATTGTTGCTGTTCCAGCACTACATCACGACGTACTGGAATTGCTTGGACAAGCTTTGCAGCAGAGTCCTGTTCACACTATCCACCTGACAACAGACATGTGGACCAGTTGCCAAGCCACTGATTACATGTGAATCACTGCACACTGGATCTCTTTTGTGGGAGTTAGAGAAAAGATATCTGCAGGTGTTGACACTGCTGAAATTTTTAGTGCCACTGGGAAACATGCAACTGTAGCCATGTATGCCATGGAGAAATCTCATACTGCTGCAAACATTTTGGAAGAGTTTAACAGCAAGGTCTTTGAATGGCTGCACCCAAGAGGGCTTACCATTGGTTTTGTTGCCACAGACAATGGCAGTAATATAGTTAGGGCCATTTACAATGGTGGCTATTTCAGGGTCCTGTGTTTGGCGCACTGAATTAACATTATTGTTCAAGACTTTCTGAAAAAAGAAGACTGAGTCAGCAACTTACTGACCACCTGCAGAAGAATCTGCACACATTTCAGCCATTCTTTTCAAGCCCGGAAGCAGCTGAGGATCATTCAACGAGCCTGAGGGCGGTGTGGTTGGCTCACAGCAGTCAAAACCACCAACAACACCAAGGACAACATCAACAACAGCAAGAACAGGATCATCAGCTCCAGTAAAATCGGCACATGAATGGTATGTACGGCAAGGGCTTGTTAAGTCCAGTGCTGAGGCAAAGGCAAAAGAGGCCGAGCAAAGCGGAGCACCCCTGAGCATTGAGCGGATGGTCCAGGCCTGTCTGGATGACCCAACAGAGGTCTACACTGATCAAAACCCATTGGTGTATTGGTATGGGAAAAGGGGCCAATGGCCAGTGCCCAGCAGGCTGGCGATAAATTATTTGGCTTGCCCTGTCGCAAGTGTCTCTTCTCAGCGTGTTTTCAGTGCTGCTGGTGCCATTGTAACTGTGAAAAGGACCAGTCTCTTGCCCCAAAATGTGGAGAGGTTAACCATGATCAAAATGAATCAGCACTTTATACCACCGGATTACACCATACCTGAAGTAGCACAGCAGGAAGATGATGACAGCGACTTAGGTCATGGAAGTAGTGTGTTAGATGACCTACTTCTGGGTGAACCACCAGAGTTTGAGGACGAGCTGTACTTCCCTGACAACTAGGTTTTCAACTTGTTACTTTCTTTCTTCCTTATTTACTTTTATTATGTGTGTGTGTCTCTGTCTTTCTGGTTCGAATCACATCAAATCCATCACCACCGTCTTACTCTTTTATTGCCGGATTCGAGTTACAACTGTGTGCAGTCATTAAAGAAGTAAGTCCACTCCTCCGAGTCCAGCTCCTGTCCACTCCTCCTGATTCGCCCTAAATCCATTTCCCTCAAGCCAGACATTGAATGGAGAATAGTACAAGAAATGTGTGCCTGCCTCGTAGAGTCCCTCCAAAGAACATGACTATAGCTATCCTCCTTTCCGAGCCGAGAGGGACTGCCCCTTAACCCCTTCGCTGCGCGGCAAATTCCGCCGCGGTGCGAGGGGGGTGGGGCTGGGCGTTGCGCTCGGGTGCCCAGGACGGCTCCCGGCCGTCATGAGTCACAGTAGGCGTGTGCTCATGACAGCCGGGAGCCGTCCGAACTCCGCCCACTCTTTAATTCTCCCGCACAGGCGGGGAATTAACCACACGTGGGCGGAGCGGCAACGTTCGGACGGCTCCCGGCCGTCATGAGCACACGACTACCGTGACTCATGACGGCCGGGAGCCGTCATGAGCACGGAAGAGGTTAAGAACAGGTAATGATGGCATGCATTGGACGCCTCTCTGAGTGATTGGTGTTTGTGTTGTTTATTGTGCATGAAGTGTACTAGTATTTAATCTACACACAAAAAAGTGACTCAAGTCAATGTTTCCCTTCTTGTAGTTTAATAACAAAATTGTACTTCTACTGCAGGCCGATCCATTGCATTTTTGAATATGGAATCTGGACTCACTCAGTACACTACAGAGTTGGACACTGTAGGACTTGGCCTTTTGGCTAAAGTTCCCTAAATTTTTTGCTTTCCCCCTAGACCATTTTCCTGACATAGAGTTGCCAATTTAGATGCTTTTTGTACTTTGCCACTGCTGATCAGTGTCAAAGTACAAGTGTTCCCTGTGTAAAGTGTAATGGTAATTGGTTGGCCATGATTGGTATGTTTGCCTTACTAGTAAAGTTCCTAGTGATATGCACTGTGTGTGCCAGGGCTAGTAATGCAAAGGTGTGCGGAGAAGGGAACTCAGGCCTGCAGTGTAGGGCCTGCGCACAGTTTGCTAAGTTAGCATGTTGTCCTGATAAGTGAAACCACTTGTCAGGCCTTACTTTCCCTTTTGCGTACACAGTGGGCACCCCTGTGGTAGGTCCCGGGTAACCCCTGGGCAGGGTGCAGTGTAAGTAAAAGGCAGGACATATACTGAGGTGTGTGTTATGTCCTGACAGTGAAAAACACTCCATTTCGTTTTTCACTGGTGAAAGGCCATACTGCCCATAGGACAGAATGGGAGAGGCTGGGTATTGTTTGTTAGCCTAGTTTCCCATAAGTTTAAAATGGAGAGGTGAAGTTTAGTATTTATGAACTCACAGTGTCATAACACATCTTTCTATGAAAGTGGTTTTGTCACTGTGTGTTCAAAAACCACTCTTTTAGAAAGTGGCTGAGTTTTGTGCTTTAGGCATTTCTGTGTGTCTCTGCTGAATGTGGATTGACTGGGTCAAGACTGATTTGCAAATAGCTGGGTCTGAACTGAGGTGGCAGAGTGAGCTAAAGAACGATGATGGATTCAACCCAGATCTGTGACTGGGGGTGAGTGTCTGAAAAGTTTCAGCACTCCGTCCATCATCTCCTTGTGTTTGCTTGGTTCGCCCTAAGTTGGCAGGGTATGCCCAGACGTGGGTCCCTTGCTCACTTTGCCACTGGATTCAAGCTAGCCTGGCTGATGAGGAATGTTACCCCGAAACTGGTCCCAGGATGCTTGTTTCCGGTTCAGGGAAGACCTGGCTTGGCAGTTCTGGCTGGACTGTTCCCATGAGGCACAGGGTCAAGACTGATTTGCATATAGCTGGGTCTGAACTGAGGTGGCAGAGTGAGCTAAAGAACGATGATGGATTCAACCCAGATCTGTGACTGGGGGTGAGTGTCTGAAAAGTTTCAGCACTCTCCATCATCTCCTTGTGTTTGCACGGGTTGAGATGGCACCAGGCTGACCTGCATCTGGAGAGTAGGCGGAGGAGAAACCCCGGGAGGTGAAGAGGCCTGGGTTGCGGCTATAAAACAATTGACCCATCTCCGGCTGAGTGATTAAGGATCCAGACCCCCAGTATCAAAGGGAGAAAGGTGACACTGGGAGGGAGACACCCAGATCTGATTTAGGCAGGGGTCAGGGACCCCTGCGCACAATGAACTTCAAAGACATTTAGGGGTATAACTATGAGAGCTGAGACCCCTGAACGTGGGAATAGAAATGGATTGAGACTGAAAAGGCTTGGACCCATTTCGTGGTCAAGAGGAACCTCTGCTAAGGAAGGAACAACTGAAGAGACTGCTGGGAAGGACCGACCCTTGCTTCGTGATCTGGGGCTGGTCTGCAGTTTGCTGTTTTAACCAAGGAAGAGGCTGTTGGGACTGTGCTTTGTGCGCTGGGTCCCCCTGCTTGAAGAAGGCTGTGCTTTGTGCTGTGTCTTGTTACCCCAAGGGCCCAAGGTGAGCTGGCTCCCTGTTTGGAAACACAGGAACATAAAAGTTTACGGAGAAGTTTCAAGCGGCGCGGTGGGCGCGTGTTGTGGCAGCTTGAGACCCTCGGAAGGTGTGCCCTGTGATCTTGGACACAATGAGGAGAAGTGAGACTCGGACGCGCTGGGTGCGTGTCGTGGTGCACAGGAGGCGTTGGTGAAGAGCGCCTGGTCAACGTGTGCACCGAAGGTGAAGTGAGTCTCGGACGCTCTGGGTGCGTGTCGTGGTGCACCGCAGGTGTTGGTGAAGAGCGCCTGGTCAGCGTGTGCATCAGAGGTGACGTGAGACTCGGACGCGCAGGGTGCGTGTCGTGGTGCACCGCAGGCGTTGGTGAAGAGTCCCTGGTCAGCGGGTGCATCGGAGGTGAAGTGAGTCTCGGACGCGCAGGGTGTGTGTCGTGGTGCACAGGAGGAGTTGGTGAGGAGCGCCTGGTCAACGTGTGCATCGGAAGTGGAGTGAGTCTCGGACACGCAGGGTGCATGTCGGGGTGCACCAGAGGCGCTGGTGAAGAGCACCTGGTCATCGAGTGCACCGTAGGAGAAGTGAGGCTCGGACACAGTGAGCGTGTCGGGGTGCGGCCGAAGGCGTTAGTGAAGAGCGCCTGAATATCGGGGCACCGGAGTTGGAGTAAGTCTCAGTGAAGCCGTGTGCGTGCTTTGGTGCAACCTGGGACTGTGGAGGTGATCGGCTGATCATCGTGTGCACCGGAAGAAAGTGAGTCTCTGCAGCGCGGTGTGCGTGTCTTGGTGCCAACTGAGACCACAGGAAGGAGTGCCTGGTGAACGTGCACTCGGAGTCGACGTGTAGTCCAATCAGCGTTGTGTGTGTGGCTTCATGCCAGAGGAGACCCGGAGGGTGCTGTGGTGAACGTGCACCCAGAGTAACGTAATCTCAGAGGCGTGGGGTACGTGTGCCCTGCGGCCGCCTGACACCTTCCTAACAGTCGCGGCCTGGACCAGCAGCCCCGGAGGAGCTGAGCAGCCAGGTCGACCCGCTGAGGCCCATTGAGAAAGTTTTGCACGGAAGGCCCAGTTCGCTGAAGGAGGAGAGGAGAGTGGGGTCGCGCCCCCAGGTAACGTTGATCACTGCCTGGGCGGGGCGGGGGCTCGGAGGGACACTCTCTCGGCCTGTCAGTCCTTCTGGCAACGTGAGCCTTTGCTTCGGCTCAGATTGGGGCCTGTACTGACCAAAGGAGTGGCAGTACTGGGGCCAGAGTGAGAAGCTGTACTTTATGTCATCGTTGATACGTGTGGGGGGCAACTGTTATCGAAGAGGCTGACTGTCGTAATACACATTGCCAATATTGCTGCTAACGAACTGCGGACTATTTTATGATGCCTGACATTATTTCTGCATAACGAAGTACACGATTGTAGCGCTACGCATTGCATTATTTCTCCATTGCAAAGTACAGGATTGTAGCTGCCCGCATTGCATTATTTCTTCATTGCAAAGTACATGATTGTAGCTACGCATTGCATTATTCCTTAATTGCAAAGTACATGATTGTAGCGGTGCGCATTGCATTATTTCTTCATTGCAAAGTAGGTGATTGGGGTGTGACGCATTGCATTATTCCTTCATTGCGCAGTACATGATTGTAGCGGTACGCATTGCATTATTTCTCCCATTGCAAGGTACCGGGGTGTATCATTACGCATTGTATTATTTCTCCTTTGCCCAGCACAGGATTGTATCTTTACGCAGCGCACTATTGTTTGTCCATTGCAACGTATGATTCTAGCATTGCGACCAGCATAGCATTTTGAAAGCAGTGGTTGGGATTTGAACCTACCAACCAGCCGGAACGAATATTACCCTTTATTATATGTTGGCTTTTGTATCGTGTGGTCTGATCGTATATCTTTTTATATAAAGTTTATACTCGTTTTATCAAACTTGTGTGGAGTCCATTTGTGGTGTCACCAGAGGGTTGCGGTGAGTGTGGTTGCACATACTGTACACTCATGCCTTGGAGATAGGCCTGGCTGCTCGTGCCAAGCTACTAAGGGGGTGAGCAGGGCTATCTGAAACGGTGTCCTTACTTGGCCCAACGTTGAGTGAGGAGTCCCGGGTCTCGCATTTAGTGACAGTGGTGCGGGACTGGGACTCCGGCTTCCAACATTTGGCGGCAGAGCGCTGGGATACGATCCTAACGTAATTGAAACGCGTGTGTGCAAAACCACTCACAGTAATTGGTGTACATCACAAATTGATCGCAGACCACGACGCAACAACATATTGTTTTGAATTGTTGGTTCTATTGTTGAGTAACCTTTAAACCACACATCATGTCTCAGAAGGGGAGCCAGATAGCCGGTGAGGCTGTGGCTGCAGAATTAGAGTTTAACATTGAGGCATTGTTTACCTACAAGGTTGATCAGTTGAGGAAATTCTGCAGAGCTTTGGGATGTCCCATGAAGGGTAGCGCCAAGAAGGAGGAGCAGCAAGTGGCCTTGAGGGCCTGGTGGGAAGCCAAAGAGGCTCAGGAGATGGGTGATGTTGAGGTGGATGAGGATGACCCAGGGAATGGATTTGGTCCACAGGATTTGCCAGTGGAGGGACCACCTGCAGGGGCGGGTAGTAGCCATTCAGGGAGGAGATTTTCACCAGAAGAGTTGGAGGAAAACCAAAGGGTCAGACTGCATGAGTTGGAGGTGTTAAAACTTAAAACTCAAGCAGAGGAGAGCAGGAACGCTCTCGCGTTGGAAGAGAAACAGATTCTCTTCGCTCATGAGTTAAGCATGAGGGAACTGGACATTAAGGGTAAACAAGCAGAGTCCAGTTCGAATGGTGGCAGCGCACAGCCAGTGCCAAGTGTGGATGAGTACAAGTGTGCACTGGAAGATTGGGTAGTGGTTAGCATGGTAAATGATTTGGAGGGGTTGTCCAATTTGGGCCCAGGGGAGCCTAGGCTCAGAATTCTTTTTCCAGGATTGCGCCACCCCGGGTTAAGGTGTAGACTCCTTGATTCCCGGGAGCCTGCATGAGAACCGGACCCCTGGTCATGGGTCAAGGGGCCTGAAAAGGCCCCAGAGAGGGAAGAAGGGCCAAGTGGCGCAAGGAGATCCCAGAGTAGTGAGGAGGGGTTGCTGGCTAGCCCCTTGTCTCAAAAGAGGGGGAGGAAGAGTAAGCAGCACCCCCAGGGATCAGCAGCACCACCCAGGAAACTGTGGGGGCCGTAGGAGAGCCCCCGGGTGGAGGCCTAGTGCCTACTTGCCTGAGGTGTGAGGAAGGACACCTAGCGTCAGGAGGGCGTGGGGAGTCTGTAGCCAGAGCTCCTGCCGTCCTGAAGTTTGTGGGTGCCATTCCTAAGTGGCAGGCCCAGAAAAATAAATGGAAGGATAAAAGAGGGTTGTGTTCCCCAGTGGGAACACCCGTGGGACAGTGGCCAGCCAGTGGGGCTGGGTCCCCTAGAAGTGACCAGGGTGAACCCACTTTTAACCTGGAAGGCAGGATGACTGGAGGTAGTATCCTGACCGATGGGCCTTCCCAGGGTACCACTCCAGGGTGGGGTTGGCATGGGAACAGCACCCCTGGAGGGTTCCCCCTGGCCGGGGGAGGGGATCCATGGAACAGCATTGTTGGCTCAGGGAGTAGTGATCAAGAAGACCCCCTGGGGTCAGGAAGGCGTGGAACAGGAGGGTGTCCCTGTGGTAGAGGGCCTGCGTCCTGGTCCTATCGCCCGAAGCCGGGAAGTCCATCAAGGTAATGATTGGTCTGCCCTGGCTTTTGGCTGGGAGGGGGTTGTGTAGGATTTGGCCTTTTTGGCTAAAGTTCCCTAAACTTTTTGCTTTCCCCCTAGACCGTTTTCCTGACATAGAGTTGCCAATTTAGATGCTTTGGGTACTTTGCCACTGCTGATCAGTGTCAAAGTACAAGTGTTCCCTGCGTAAAGTGTAATGGTAATTGGTTGGCCATGGTTGGTATGTTTTCCTTACTAGTAAAGTCCCTAGTGATGTGCACTGTGTGTGCCAGGGCTAGTAATGCAAAGGTGCGTGGAGAAGGGAACCCAGGCCTGCAGTGTAGGGCCTGCACGCAGTTTGCTAAGTTAGCATGTTGTCCTGACAAGTGCAACCACTTGTCAGGCCTTACTTTCCCTTTTGCGTACACAGTGGGCACCCCTGTGGTAGGTCCCGGGTAACCCCTGGGCAGGGGGCAGTGTAAGTAAAAGGCAGGACATATACTGAGGTGTGTGTTATGTCCTGACAGTTAAAAACACTCCATTTCGTTTTTCACTGGTGAAAGGCCATCCTGCCCATAGGACAGAATGGGGGAGGCTGGGTATTGTGTTTGTTAGCCTAGTTTCCCATAAGTTTAAAATGGAGAGGTGAAGTTTAGTATGTATGAACTCACAGTGTCATAACACATCTTTCTATGAAAGTCGTTTTGTCACTGTGTGTTCAGAAACCACTCATTTTAGAAAGTTGCTGAGTTTTGTGCTTTAGGCATTTCTTTGTGTCTCTGCTGAATGTGGATTGACTGTCTGGATCTGAGAGGGGAGAGGAGCTGGGGGGAGGTCTTGACCCAGGGACAGGTTGATATGGCACCTGGCTGACCTGCATCTGGAGAGTAGGCGGAGGAGAAGCCCCGGGAGGTGAAGAGGCCTGGGTTGCGGCTATAAAACAATTGACCCATCTCCGGCTGAGTGATTAAGGATCTAGACCCCCATTATCAAAGGGAGAAAGGTGACACTGGGAGGGAGAAACCCAGAACGGATTTAGGCAGGGGTCAGGGACCCCTGAGCACAACGAACTTCAAAGACATTTAGGGATATAACTATGAGAGCTGAGACCCCTGAACGTGGGAATAGAAATGGATTGAGACTGAAAAGGCTTGGACCCATTTTGTGGTCAAGAGGAACCTCTGCTAAGGAAGGAACAACTGAAGAGACTGCTGGGAAGGGCCGACCCTTGCTTCGTGATCTAGGGCTGGTCTGCAGTTTGCTGTTTTAACCAAGGAAGAGGCTGTTGGGACTGTGCTTTGTGCGCTGGGTCCCCCTGCTTGAAGAAGACTGTGCTTTGTGCTGTGTCTTGTTACCCCAAGGGCCCGAGGTGAGCTGGCTCCCTGTTTGGAAACACAGGAACATAAAAGTTTCCGGAGAAGTTTCAAGCGACGCTGTGGGCGCGTGTTGTGGCAGCTTGAGACCCTCAGAAGGTGTGCCCTGTGATCTTGGACACACGGAGGAGAAGTGAGACTCAGACGCGCTGGGTGCGTGTCGTGGTGCACAGGAGGTGTTGGTGAAGAGCGCCTGGTCAACGTGTGCACTAAAGGTGAAGTGAGTCTCGGACACGCTGGGTGTGTGTCGTGGTGCACTGCAGGTGTTGGTGAAGAGTGCCTGGTCAGCGTGTGCATCGGAGGTGACGTGAGACTCGGACGCGCAGGGTGCGTGTCATGGTGCACCGCAGGCGCTGGTGAAGAGCGCCTGGTCAGCGGGTGCATTGGACGTAAAGTGAGTCTCGGACGCGCAGGGTGCGTGTCGGGGTGCACCGGAGGCGCTGGTGAAGAGCGCCTGGTCATCGAATGCACCAGAGGAGAAGTGAGGCTCAGGCACGGTGAGTGTGTCGGGGTGCGGCCGAAGGCATTGGTGAAGAGCGCCTGGATATCGGGGCACCGGAGTTGGAGTAAGTCTCAGTGAAGCAGTGTGGGTGTTTTGGTGCAACCTGGGACTGTGGAGGTGATCGGCTGATCATCGTGTGCACCGGAAGAAGGTGAGTTTCTGCAGTGCGGTGTGCGTGTCTTGGTGCCAACTAAGACCGCAGGAAGGAGTGCCTGGTGAATGTGCACTCGGAGTCGACGTGAAGTCCCATCAGCGTTGTGTGTGTGGCTTCGTGCCAGAGGAGACTCGGAGGGTGCTGTGGTGAACGTGCACCTGGAGTAACTTAATCTCAGAGGCGTGGGGTACGTGTGCCCTGTGGCCACCTGAGACCTTCCTAACAGTCGCGGCCCGGACCAGCAGCCCCGGAGGAGCTGAGCTGCCAGGCCGAGCCGCTGAGGCCCATTGAGAAAGTTCTGCGCGGAAGGCCCAGTTCGCTGAAGGAGGAGAGGAGAGTGGGGTCGCGCACCCAGGTAACGTGGATCACTGCCTGGGCGGGGCGCGGTCTCGGAGGGACACTCTCTCGGCCTCTCAGTCCTTCTGGCAATGTGAGCCTTTGCTTCGGCTCAGATTGGGGCCCGTACTGATCAAAGTAGTGGCAGTACTGGGGCCAGAGTGAGAAGCTGTACTTTATGTCATCGTTGATACGTGTGGGGGGGCAACTGTTATCGAAGAGGCTGACTGTCGTAATACACATTGCCAATATTGCTGCTAACGAACTGCCGGACTGTCTTATGACGCCTGACATTATTTCTGCATAACGAAGTACAGGATTGTAGCGGCCCGCATTGCATTATTTCTCCATTGCAAAGTACAGGATTGTAGCTACGCATTGCATTATTCCTTAATTGCAAAGTACATGATTGTAGCGGTGCGCATTGCATTATTTCTTCATTGCAAAGTACGTGATTGGGGTGTGACGCATTGCATTATTCCTTCATTGCGCAGTACATGATTGTAGCAGTACGCATTGCATTATTTCTCCCATTGCAAGGTACCGGGGTGTATCGTTACGCATTGTATTATTTCTCCTTTGCCCAGCACAGGATTGTATCGTTACGCAGTGCACTATTGTTTGTCCATTGCAACGTGTGATTCTAGCATTGCGACCAGCATAGCATTTTGAAAGCGGTGGTTGGGATTTGAACCTACCAACCAGCCGGAACGAATATTACCCTTTATTATATGTTGGCTTTTGTATCGTGTGGTCTGATCGTATATCTTTTTATATAAAGTTTATACTCGTTTTATCAAACTCGCGTGGAGTCCATTTGTGGTGTCACCAGTGGGTTGCGGTGAGTGTGGTTGCACATACTGTACACTCGTGCCTTGGAGATAGGCCTGGCTGCTCGTGCCAAGCTACTAAGGGGGTGAGCAGGGCTATCTCAAACGGTGTCCTTACTTGGCCTAAGGTTGAGTGAGGAGTCCCGGGTCTCGCATTTGGTGACAGTGGTGCGGGACTGGGACTCCGGCTTCCAACAGACACCATGATGACCATACTATACTCGTTGCAGTCAGTCAGTAGGATCGGAGATGATTGATGGAATAACTCAGGGCGTTTCATGAAGTGGCCTAAAATATAAGCAAGTCAACAACAACCACAGCAGACCTACATGTCTGTGTAGTGGTGGAGGCGAGTGTAGTGTTATGACTGACAGCGGTGCATTGATTTAGTTACTTAATTTGGAAAATGCTATGTTGCTGTATATGTGTGCTCTTTCTGGCTCAAAATCTAAGCTAAGTGGAGGTTGGGTGGGCGCCGCAGGCCTGATCTGTCCTGTTGTTGTTGTAGGTTAATGCTGGAAACACAGTAGACATGATTTAGCCATGCCGCCTCTGAAAGTGTTCTTGTTGCACTCCTCCGTAATTTATGCATTTTAAATTTACTTTTCTCCTTGATTTTTCACTATCCCTTTTGTCTTTCCATCTACACTTACAGGCTGGCTTTTACCCTGTGCTATACTGGGAAAAACAACTCACACTTACCTTACCAATCCACATCTGCCAGGCAGGAAGTGACACCCAAGATTGACGGACGGAGCGTCAATGGAAGAAAGGACCAAGAGGAATGCTGAGATGCAACTCCCCAATTTGACCATAACATAGTAACTCAGTATCATTATCTTTTAATTTGATTAATTGTTTTCTCTTCAATCATTACGACTGTGTGTGTTGTTGTTTATTATGTTTGCTTATATATTCGACCCCTACAGCTTTTTATTTATTTTCTTTGCTAGCTTTAAGAGGAAGCCCGGTACAACAGAACATAAAATGTATGTAATTTGGGTCTCTCTGAGGGCAGAGAGGCAAGGCAATTGCATAATAATAATAATTAATAATATACTGCTGCCCTGTACTACTAGTCTAGTACTACTCATCATTAACCATCAAGTCATTATCATGCATGCATTTCCTTTTTCTCCCTTAACAGATTTATGATGGTCGTCTGCCAAGATTGTGTGTTGTCCATGTGTAGTGTTTGTCTTTGTCAAACCTTTCCCTCAAATACCCCTTCCCAACCATTCATCAAACCCTCACCCTCTTCCCCCGGGCTGTGTGATTTATATTGAGGTGAGACTAAATTAAATTTACACCAATAATTGATAACACACTTGCTGGGGCGAATGTGGTGAAAGCAACACTAACTCAAGGGAGGGCGAGGATCTTTTTCTGCTGTAAGTATATATATATATATTTTGCAGGATTTCTTGTACATAGGAGAGAAGTATAGGGTATTTAACCTACATTGTTAATTGATTCAAAGCTATAGTGAACATGAAACAGAAGGGTGATGAGCCTTAATATATGTAAATAATCACATTGTATGCAGAAACGTCAATTGAAAACAGTAATTTTAGTTACTAAACTTCAATGAAATGTACATATATCATTTCAATGACAGCAGCTTACAAATTGGGAATTATCTATGTTCATGCTTTGATGTCACGTGATGCAATTAACGATGCACCTGTCACTTTAAATTTTGAACATTTCGATCTTGCCACTGTCATGTGATCAAGGCTCGGACGAGCCGAAACGCGTAATGGCGACAAAGGAGGAATAAAATAATCTGACAGCACGAACCTGGGTCTATGTCCGTACTTGGATGTATCCTGTTTGCGGCGGAGAAGCAACTAATGTAATTGACCGGTTTGTTTCACACGGTCATTCACGGACCCCTTCTTCGTAACGGACGATGCTGCTGGTGAAACGCCACTTCCGGGGCAACCAGGAAGCATTTTGGATCCAAGGAGGATACTGAGCGTCTGACCCCCTGTAACCCGGAGAAAGCCGAGAAAGCCTGCAGGAGCCCTGCGGACGTCGAGTCGGAGGACCCAGTGAAAACGGAGCAACCCAGGTAGGAGCAGTGGGCATTACAGGGTGAAGAGGTGTGCTAAAGTTGTGAAGCATTTTAAATATAAAGTGACACTCGCTTCCAACAATGAAGATAAAATTTTATTGCCTCATGTCGGCCGACGTGGTACGAGCACGGGAGGCGGCGGCCATGGAGATGTTCTCCGACAACCTCCCAGTGATTAGTGGTGCAAAAGACAGAACAAAAGACAGCCCACATGATACCAATTCTGTAAAGGCAATATTCAAGAAACTTGAGAAAAAAATGAAATCTGAGCAAAATAAGTGGTGGGAGTCAAGGTCACTACAACGCTATATAGATGTGGAAAAAATCCCTAGGAGGCTAAGAATTCTGACGGCCCCGAGTTACGATGAACCCAATCCAGATTTAATGCGGGAATGGGCTGAGTGTAATCTCGATTCATCAAGAAAATTAACACTCATTCTAATCAAATATGCTGACATCGATAGGGCAAGATTACTCAAGGAAATTGATTAAATCAATGAAGAGTTAGATAAATTAAACCAAAAGGAGGAACAAACAAAATTACGTAACAAAATGATGGTCCGACTCAGGAAGGAGGAAGATAAAATCAAAGAAAGAAAGGCATTCAAGTTCCAGAGAGACAAGAATGATTATGAACTGGGTCAGATTTTTACTTTTTCTAAACGATATGATGCCATAAGAAAATCCAAATTCCAACCCACCGAGGGTCGACAATGATGTCAATAAGACACAGCGGCCAAACACCTAATACATCGCAATCAGATGCAAGCTCGGCGGGTGGCAGTGAATCAGATTCGGAGATGCGCAATATGGGAAGCACAAGACAGCTACCAAAACCGTCACCGGGGGAAGAGCTGAAATTTTTATGCTTCGAAAGAAGACAAACACTTCGACCAAGGCCTCCAAAAAAGAACGGCGAACAAACAGCAACTACAGGCGGAGGCGGAGGCAGAGGCAGAGGCGCAAGGCAAGCACAAGGCGATCCAAATCAAAACAGGAAAAGAGGCAGGGTATACTGGCATAACAAATAAAGGCTGATGAAAAAATCAACAACACAATAGTGAACATTACCAATATTCATCTGTCCAGACAGAAGGAAAACATATTGAGCCTTGGACTTTCATATGCCCCAGAGACAAATTTTGATTATGCTGCCGCAAGACTAGATGTGTATAAAGGAGTAAGGAAATTGAAGCTAAAAAAACACCACATGGTAACCAAATCACAAACAGAACAAAGTCACCAAATACTGTTTGATGGACATTTACACTCAAATCTATCCCAATCTGATACACCACTCCTTAATGTGATGCAAGAACTATGTGACGAGAGTGTAGGTCAACAAAGTAGTGATGATACAACATCTAGCAGCAGAGAAAATGGCAATACAATTATACCAAGGCAATATACTCCATTTAAACCCAAGTCCTCATTCAATCCTATCGCTGTACGTGATTCAATAGATATTTTTCACGAGACTGTCATCTTTCAAATAAAAACATTAAACAAAACTGTACAATTAAAGGAAAAAAGCAACAAAAAGAACAATCAACAGTACAGGAACTTAATCACTAAATTACAAAATGATAACAATATTGTCATTCGCAATAGTGACAAAAGGGGAAACATCGTGATTTGGCCACAGGAAAGCTACAAAAAGAAGCTTTTAACCAGCGAAATGATCCAACATGTTACAGTCGTAGCAGTGCATCCAGTCTGAAAGTCACATACAAAGAATTTTACTTTAAACTTTCCACGTGGTAAAGTGAAAATGTAATCAATATGGATGAATATAAATATCTAAAAAAGGAAAATCCGACAACTCCCTCTATGTATTTCATCCCGAAAATTCATAAAGACGCAAAGAACCCTCCTGGACGGCCCATCATTTCAGCCCGAGAGGGACTACTGGAACATACCACAAAATACGTGGACTATTTTTTGCAAGGTTTTGTTAAGGATCTAACATCATATGTCAAGGACACCAGTGACTTTTTAAGGAAACTTTTTACTCATTGCTCTTGACGTGACATCGCTGTATACCAGTATTGAACACACCAATGGTATCAGAGCAGTTGAATATTATATGGCTCGTAGACCCTGCCAGTACAGAGAACATAGCGCGATGCTTATTGAAATGATCAAGTTTTGTTTATACAACAATATTTTTATGTTCACAGCCAGTTGTACGAACAAACCAGGGGAGTAGCCATGGGGGCCAGCTTCTCACCCAGTTATGCCTGCCTGCATATGGGCAGGTGGGAGAAGCTGGTCCTCATGGAATTGCACAGTCAATACATGAACAATAATGTTAAAATGTGGCTACGCTACATTGATGATTTGTTTGTAGTGTGGCAAGGGACAACAGAACAACCTACTGAATTTGTAAATGTCATCAATTCCAATACTATTAATCTACACTTTACAGCAACTATCAGCCAAACGAGTGTCGAGTTTTTGGATACCCAAGTATATATTAACAACAATAAAATTGAAACCCGGTTATTTAGGAAAAAAACAGCGGGAAATTCTACTCTCCACGCAAGTAGCTCACACCCAAAGCATCTCATCAACAGTATTCCCTATGGGGAGATGCTGCGTCTCAGACGCATATGTAGCAACAATGATGATCTCAAAATAGCGCAAGATGAGAGTAGAATTAGATTTGAACAAAGAAGTTATTTTACAAAGGTTATCGAGAAAGCTATAACCAAATCTATGTTATTAACTGGGGAAGAAGCACTTAGGGAAAAACAAAAAGACACACAAACTGATATAAATAACAGCAACATTGAGAGAGACCAAGACAGCAAAGAATTCAGATTGATAATGAGATACAATAGACAACAGAAGTCCCTACACAGGATCATCCAACAAAATTGGCCACTGGTACTAAATGACCCGGTGATTGGACCCCTGCTACCGCAGAGGGTGTCCATCACCAATAGCAAAGCACCCTCTATGAGAGACAGATTAGTCAAGACCAGTCCAGAAATCATTGAAAGCAGTAGCTGGCTACAAACTAACAAAGGGTTTTACAAGTGTAAAACTTGCAAGGCATGTTCCCATGGTGTCAACAAAAGCACTTGCAGTACGCCTTTCAGTGATAAGGAATTTAAGATCTCTAAACTGTTAACCTGCAAGACAGAATTTGCTGTCTATGTGCTGTTGTGCCCATGTGGCCTACAGTACATAGGCAGTACTAAATTGCAGGTACACAAGCGGGTGTTGCAACACTTACGCGCCATTACAAACCAGGACAACACATATCCAGTGGCGCGCCATTTCAGGGAGAGACATGATTCTAACAATTCCAACCTGAAATATTATGTGATAGATGCGGTCCCCCCAAGTAGAAGAGGAGGTGATAGGGAAAACAAGCTGAGAAAATTGGAAACAAGATACATTTTACAGCTGGATCCCAAACACCCTGGGGGCTTAACGCAACGGAAGATTTGCACACCTGCTTAACTTAATTGTTGGTATAACAGAAAAATCTTATTGATAGATCGCTTTTTAGGGTCATGCCCATGTTTTATCTCTTGAGTAGTGATTTTAGTATTCTATTTATTCCATGGTAATTTTAGAGCTTTTCAAATGCGCAGAGTGTAATTGGTGTATGTATTTATTTATTTATTGTCAAATATTTATTAGTTTTACTGATATTTATTTGATATATTTATCTATTTATGCATACATGCATTATTTTGCACAAAACTTTTATTACCAAATCGATTTATCGAATTATTATGATGTCGGATTCTTCAATTACACTAATGGGTTAATACTTTGAGGCCAGAGATACTCTTTATCCATTCAACAATGTAATAAATGTTTTTCCTCATTATGACATCTAACTCAAGCAACTTCTCAAATAACAGAATTGGGAAAAATGAGACATTGTCATTACCACAAAAGTTTTTTATGTGTATTTGTTTTCAAGCACTATTTCACTTTTTCTGCACTCAGCACTTTATTATGCATCACGTATGGACAATGAACTCAGAAATGCATGAGCAATGAGATTTTGTTCACTTGTAGGGATCGATCCCAATATTTTGCAGGATTTCTTGTACATAGGAGAGAAGTATAGGGTATTTTACCTACATTGTTAATTGATTCAAAGCTATAGTGAACATGAAACAGAAGGGTAATGAGCCTTAATATATGTAAATAATCACATTGTATGCAGAAAAGTCAATTCAAAACAGTAATTTTAGTTACTAAACTTCAATGAAATGTACATATATAGTTTCAATGACAGCAGCTTACAAATTGGGAATTATCTATGTTCATGCTTTGATGTCACATGATGCAATTAGCGATGCACCGGTCACTTTAAATTTTGCACATTTCGATCTTGCCACTGTCATGTGATCAAGGCTCGGACGAGCCGAAACGCGTAATGGCGACAAAGGAGGAATAAAATAATCTGACAGCACGAACCTGGGTCTGTGTCCGTACTTGGATGTATCCTGTTGCGGCGGAGAAGCAACTAATATATATATATATATATATATATATATATATATATTCACTGAAAAAACCATAGGTTTCAGACACGTTATAGTTACAAATTAGCATTTAAAAAACCTTTGAAATTCACTGAAAAAACCATAGGTTTTAGGGACAGTTATAGTTAGTTGGACATTGCACTCGTACAAAACCCGTGAAATTCCCCCGTTATAGTTAGTCCAGCTAACTATAACTCGCGCCCCGCAATGCACTGCTGATGACGTCACATATTACATCACTCATGACATGGTCAGTGACATCACTGATGACATCACTGATGACATCTCAAATGACATCACTGATGACATCATCCAGTGACTGTGTGTTTCTGTAAAGTTTAAATATTTTTAAAATATATAAGAAAAGACGTATTGAAGAATGAGTGGGTGTGTAAGTGTCTGTATGGATGATTTAGTAGGTGCGTGACTGACTCTATAAGTGAGTGATTTAACGTATCTTACTGAATGCATGGGTTAGTGACTAAACTGGGTGTATGTCTGTATCCGTCTGTCTGTTGCTGTGTAAGTGGCTGCATGTGTTTGTGAATAGCTAAATGATTTTCTATATGAGTTATTGAATGCTTGTCTGAGTATCTGTATGGGTGCCTGAGTGTTTGTGTGGGAGGGGTGTGTGCAACTCTGTGCATAGATGTGTGAGTGGGTGATTCACTGGGTGGATGGTTTCAAGAGTGCATCTGTGATAGACTGTATGGGTGGGTAAGTGTGTGTAAGAGTGTGTTAGTGAGTGAATGTATGTCCCAGTGGTACATGTGTGAGTAACTACATATGTGAAAGGCAGTATATATGTGTGTTGGAGTATATAAATAGCTATAAGCAAGAGTGAGTGATTGTGATAGTGGCTGTATGGATGATTGTGTGCTTGTATCAGTGATTGTATAAGAGCGTAACAATGTGCTACTATTTGTATGAGTAAGTGAGCTGGTGTGTGTGTATAACTGTATAGGTGAGTAAATGGCAGTGTGTTTAATTATTTGCATGACTGACTAGGTGTGTGAGTATCTCTATGGATGAGTGGCGTTGTTTGAGTGTCTATATAGGAGTAAGAGTGCATATGATAGTCCTGTACTGAGTGACCGTAAGTATGAGTGACTGTACGGGTGAGTGAGTGGATGTGTGTGTGTAGACCTAAGAATCAGTGAGTGGGTATGTAGTTATTGGTGTTGGAGTGTCTATGGTTTTGCGAATGGCAGTCTGTAATTTAGAGTGGGTGTATCAAAGGTTATATTAGGGTGTGAGGAGGTGCATCAGATTATCACGTGGATGATGTCATCAGTGATGTCATTTGAGATGTCATCAGTGATGTCATCAGTGATGTCACTGACCATGTCATGAGTGATGTAATATGTGATGTCATCAGCAGTGCATTGCGGGCGCGAGTTATAGTTAGCTGGACTAACTATAACGGGGGAATTTCACGGGTTTTGTACGAGTGCAATGTCCAACTAACTATAACTGTCCCTAAAACCTATGGTTTTTTCAGTGAATTTCAAAGGTTTTTTAAATGCTAATTTGTAACTATAACGTGTCTGAAACCTATGGTTTTTTCAGTGAATTTCAAAGGTTTTTTAAATGCTAATTTGTAACTATAACGTGTCTGAAACCTATGGTTTTTTCAGTGAATTTCAAAGGTTTTTTAAATGCTAATTTCTAACTATAACGTGCCTGAAACCTACGGTTTTTTCAGTGAATTTCAAAGGTTTTGTAAATGACGATTTTTAAATGTATTAATTGTTATATTAATTTTTTTCATACTGATTTACTACATTTTTAGAAACAATTTTTTTTACATATTTTATTTGTCAAATTACATTGTAATTACATTATACATTACATTACAAAAAATACTTTCTCAGAATGAATTACTTTAGTTTAAATACTTTGCAGATAGGCAATAGACTTTTAAGTACAGTAGTTACAGTTGTTGCAATGGGCAACACATTTTCAAACACAATGCAACATTCAGCTCAATGTGAATTTCTAGTTAAATGCAATTAGTTACTTTATGGATTACTTTTGTAACCACAGGACTGGATCCTAGATTCAGTCCTGGTACATCTCCTGTAAACAGTTGAGTAAAAGCGTTTTGGTTACAGTCGTGATTTTTAAGGAATATTATTGTATTTTAAAAGTTGACACTGAAACTTTTTCTCATAGAATCACCAATGTTATCCTATGGAAGGAAATTCACTTAGCAGGTAAAAACTGTTATCGTTACTTTTTCTTACTCAGTGTTGGATCCTGGATCCAGCACTGGTGCATCTCCTGTAAACAGTTGAAAGAATGCGTTTAAGTCATACAGGCGATTTTTAAGGAATATTTGTAGTTTGGGAAAATCAACACTTTGAAACTTTTTTGCTGAAAACCAGTCAATGTTAGCCTATGAAGGAAATTCAAGTTACCGGTAAGTACGGTTAAAATTACTTTTGAGGATCAGTACTGGGCTGAAACATGCAGCACTGAGGTCTCTCCTGATAACAGGTGAGTAAATCGGAATTCGTATTTCGGCTGATTTTAGAGGAATATTTTAAAGTTCCAAAACTCCACACTTAGAAGAATTTCCAAGTGAAACCAGTCAATGTTAGCCTATGGAAGGAAATTCAAGTTACTGGTAAGTACGGTTAAAATTACTTTTCAGGACCAGTACTGGGCTGAAAGATGCAGCACTGAGGTCTCTCCTGATAACAGGTGAGTAAATCAGAATTCGGATTTCGGCTGATTTTAGAGGAATATTTGTATGTTTCAAAAATCAACACTTAGAAGAATTTCCAAGTGAAACCAGTCAATGTTAGCCTATGAAGGAAATTCAAGTTACCGGTAAGTACGGTTAAAATTACTTTTCAGGATCAGTACTGGGCTGAAAGATGCAGCACTGAGGTCTCTCCTGATAACAGGTGAGTAAATCGGAATTCGTATTTCGGCTGATTTTAGAGGAATATTTTAAAGTTCCAAAACTCCACTCTTAGAAGAATTTCCAAGTGAAACCAGTCAATGTTAGCCTATGAAGGAAATTCAACTTACCGGTAAGTACGGTTAAAATTACTTTTCAGGATCAGTACTAGGCTGAAAGATGCAGCACTGAGGTCTCTCCTGATAACAGGTGAGTAAATCGGAATTCGTATTTCGGCTGATTTTAGAGGAATATTTTAAAGTTCCAAAACTCCACACTTAGAAGAATTTCCAAGTGAAACCAGTCAATGTTAGCCTATGAAGGAAATTCAAGTTACCGGTAAGTACGGTTAAAATTACTTTTCAGGATCAGTACTGGGCTGAAAGATGCAGCACTGAGGTCTCTCCTGATAACAGGTGAGTAAATCGGAATTCGTATTTCGGCTGATTTTAGAGGAATATTTTAAAGTTCCAAAACTCCACACTTAGAAGAATTTCCAAGTGAAACCAGTCAATGTTAGCCTATGAAGGAAATTCAAATTACCGGTAAGTACGGTTAAAATTACTTTTGAGGATCAGTACTGGGCTGAAAGATGCAGCACTGAGGTCTCTCCTGATAACAGGTGAGTAAATCGGAATTCGTATTTCGGCTGATTTTAGAGGAATATTTGAAAGTTCCAAAACTCCACACTTAGAAGAATTTCCAAGTGAAACCAGTCAATGTTAGCCTATGAAGGAAATTCAAGTTACCGGTAAGTACGGTTAAAATTACTTTTCAGGACCAGTACTGGGCTGAAAGATACAGCACTGAGGTCTCTCCTTATAACAGGTGAGTAAATCGGAATTCCTATTTCGGCTGATTTTAGAGGAATATTTGCACAATGGTGAAGGGAGGGGCGGGGCCTGAGGTGACATCTTTGCAAACGCGCCCCGTGGCGCGTTTTAAGTTGGGGGATTAAGTTCCCTTGAATCCTGAGGGTCCCTAGGGGCCAACTAGACCACCAGGAACCTCCAATGTGCGCCAGGGGCTGCGTTGCAGAGACGTGTAGAGAGGCCACACCCCTTTTTACACCTCTCTGCAACGCAGCTCTGTGGCGCTTTCTGGATGTACCTGTTGGGCTAGTTGGCCCCCAGGGACCCTCAGGATTGAAGGGGATTTAATTCCCCATCTTAAAACGCGCCACGGGGCCTGTTTGCACACATGTCACCTGAAGCCCCGCCTCCTCCCTTCACCACTGTGCAAACGCGCCCCGTGGTGCGTTTTAAGTTGGGGGATTAAGTCCCCTTGAATCCTGAGGGTCCCCGGAGTCCAACTAGCCCACCATATACCTCCAAAAAGCGCCACAGAGCTGCGTTGCAGAGAGGTGTAAAAGGGGTGTGGCCTCTCTACACCTCTCTGCAACGCAGCCCCTGGCGCATACTGGAGGTTCCTGGTGGGCTAGTTGGCCCCAGGGACCCCCAGTATTCAAGGGGAATTCGTTCCCCCTCTGCAAACGCGCCAGGGGGCGTGTTTGCAGAGTGGTGAAGGAAGGGGGCGGGGCCTGCGGGCCGATCGTTTAAAAAAAAAAATAATAATTTGTCCCCTGAAGGGGGGCTGTGTGGCCCCCCTTCCTTTTTCCTGTTTTTATGCCCTGGGGACCCCATCCCCCAGGGCCTTACCCCTTTTTTTTAATTTGTAATTTTAAAAAAAAACGGGAAGGGGGCCGCGTGGCCCCCCTTCCCTGGGCCTGTATTGGCCCCGGGGACCCCATCCCCCGGGGCATGGCCTCGTTTTTATTTATATTCTTTGGAGGGGGGCTGCGTGGCCCCCCTCCTCTGGCCATTTAAGGCCCCGGGGACCCCATCCCCGGGGCCGGCCATTCCGTTTTTTTTTTTTTTTATTTATTTATTTTTTGGGGAGGGGGCCGCGTGGCCCCCCTCCCGAGCCACTACTTGCCCCGGGGACCCCATCCCCCGGGGCCTGGCCTCTCGTTGGGGACTGTGGGGGTCCCCAATCCCCCACAGTCCCGCCGGCTCCCCGCGTCCCTAGGGTGCCGGCATGGCTATTACACATGGGGAGCAGCTAACATGCTGCTCCCCATGTGTAAAGCTATCGGCTTGGATATTGGAAGAGAGAGCAGGTTTCCTGCTCTCTTCCAATATCCAAAGCAAGTTTGCAATGACAGGACGGGAGCCGCGAGGCTCCCGTCCTGTCATTGCAAACAGCAGTGTCCCGGGGTAGGCACCCCGGGACACTGCAGGAGCCGGCCCTGGGGGTGGTGGTCCCCAGGGCCATCAAGGGCTCCAGGAGGGGGCCGCGCAGCCCCCCTCCCATTCAGTACACAGCCCCGGGGAGGTGGTGGTCCCCGGGCTCTGGGGTCCGTAACGGACCCCCATATTAAAATGTTTAGTGCCCCGGGGAGGTGGTGGTCCCCGGGCGTGTGGGGGCTGGAGCCCCCACACAGGTTTAATAATTTTTTTAAAAAAGCCCGGGGAGGTGGTGGTCCCGGGGCTGCGGGAGGGCTCAGAGCCCTCCCGCACCATTTTTTAAAAAGCCCCGGGGGTGGCGGTCCCTGGGGCTTGGGGGCCCTTTGAGGCCCCCACACATTAAATTATCCCCCACCATGCCCCCGGGACTTGGGCCACCCGGGGCCAATTAACATCGAAGCGCGGGAGACCGCGCTTCGATTTTTTTTTTTTCGGCAGGATTCGCGCACCCTGAGCGCATCCTGCCGATTTTTGTCATTTGAGATGTCATCAGTGATGTCATCAGTGATGTCACTGACCATGTCATGAGTGATGTAATATGTGACGTCATCAGCAGTGCATTGCGGGGCGCGAGTTATAGTTAGCTGAACTAACTATAACGGGGGAATTTCTATGGTTTTGTACGAGTGAAATGTCCAACTAACTATAACTGTCCCTAAAACCTATGGTTTTTTCAGTGAATTTCAAAGGTTTTTTAAATGCTAATTTCTAACTATAACGTGTCTGAAACCTATGGTTTTTTCAGTGAATTTCAAAGGTTTTTTAAATGCTAATTTCTAACTATAACGTGCCTGAAACCTATGATTTTTAAGTGAATTTCAAAGGTTTTTTTAAATGCTAGTTTCTAACTATGCCTGCAGAGGTAGGACATGTGAAGAAAGAAGAAAAAATGCACAGAAAGAAGCAAAAGATGTGCAGAAAGAACCAACAGAGTAGCAGAAAGAGGCCTTGTTGCAAAATCATCCTGTGCCCACAACTTTTTCAGACGGGTACTGGTGGTAACTGACTCTGACTAACCAGAGCCAGTGCTATGCTAAAAAACACTTAGAATACAGTGAAAACACCTACATACACTAGGGAACACTATGCGTTGGGGTACCCCTGTGATTAGAATGACCTCCTCTGCAAGTCCCTAGTACATAATAGGGCAGGGGGATTAAAACTACCTCTTAAAACGCGCTACAGGGCGCGTTTGCACAGTGGTGAAGGGAGGGGGGCCTGAGGTGACATGTGTGCAAACGCACCTCGTGGCGTGTTTTAAGTTGCGGGATTAAGTCCCCGTGAATTCTGAGGGTCCCTGGGGCCCAACTAGCCCCCCAGGTACCTACAGTTAGGACCACAGAGCTGAGTTGCAGAGAGGCGTTCCAAGGCCACGCACCTTTTTTCACCTCTCTGCAATGCAACTCTGTTGTGCTTACTGAAGGTACCTGGTGGGCTAGTTGGCCCCCAGGGTCCCTCAGGATTCAAAGGGAATTAATTCCCCAACTTAAAACGCACCACAGGGCGTGTTTGCGCACATGTCACCTGAGGCCCCGCCCCCTCCCTTCACCACTGTGCAAACGCGCCCCGTGGTGCGTTTTAAGTTAGGGGATTAGGTCACCTTGAATCCTGAGGGTCCCTGGGGCCCAACTAGCCCACTAGGTACTTCCAGTAAGCACCACAGGCCTGCGTTGCAACGCCTGTAACAAATTGTGCAGTTGTGTTTAGGTAGTGAAGAGGGTCGTGCTGGGGGTAGTGTTTTAGGGTTTAGGGTAGTGCAGTGGTGTTTGTGTAGTGTAGGGGGTCATGCTGGGGGTAGATTTAGGGTTTAGGGTAGTGCAGTGGTGTTTGGGTAGTGTAGGGAGAAGTGCTGGGGGAGCGTTTTAGGGTTTAGGGTATTGCAGTGGTGTTTGGGTAGTGTAGGGGGTCGTGCTGGGGGTAGTGTTTTAGGGTAGTGCAGTGGTGTTTGGGTAGTGTAGGGGCTCATGCTGGGGGTAGTGATTTAGGGTAGTGCAGTGGTGTTTGGGTAATGTAGGGGGTACTGCTGGGGGTAGTGTTTTAGGGTTTAGGGTAGTGCAGTGGTGTTTGGGTAGTGTAGGGGTACTGCTGGGGGTAGTTTTTAGGGTTTAGGGTAGTGCAGTGGTGTTTGTGTAGTGTAGGGGGTAGTGTTTTAGGATTTAGGGTAGTGCAGTGGTGTTTGTGTAGTGTAGGAGGTCGTGTTTTAGGGTTTAGGGTAGTGCAGTGGTCTTTGGGTAGTGTAGGGAGTCGTGCGGGGGTAGTGTTTTAGGGTTTAGGGTAGTGTAGGGGGTCATGCGGGGGTAGTGTTTTAGGGATCAGGGTAGTGCATTGGTGTTTGGGTAGTGTAGGGGGTCATGCGGGGGGTAGTGTTTTAGGGTTTAGGGCAGTGCAGTGGTGTTTGGGTAGTGTAGGGGTCGTGCTGGGGGAGTGTTTTAGGGTTTAGGGCAGTGCAGTGGTGTTCGGGTAGTGTAGGGGGTCGTGCTGGGGGAGTGTTTTAGGGTTTAGGGCAGTGCAGTGGTGTTCGGGTAGTGTAGGGGGTCGTGCTGGGGGAGTGTTTGAGGGTTTAGGGCAGTGCAGTTGTGTTCGGGTAGTGTAGGGGGTTGAGCTGGGGGTAGTATTTTAGGGTTTAGGGTAGTGCAGTGGTGTTCGGGTAGTGTAGGGGGTCATGCTGGGGGTAGTGTTCTAGGGTTTAGGGCAGTGCAGTGGTGTTTGGGCAGTATAGGGGGTAATGCTGGGGGTGGTGTTTTAGGGTTTAGGGCAGTGCAGTGGTGTTCGGGCAGTGTAGGGGGTCGTGCTGGGGGTGGTGTTTCAGGGTCTAGGGCAGTGCAGTGGTGTTTGGGTAGTGTAGGGGTCATGTTTTAGGGTAGTGCAGTGGTGTTTGGTTAGTGTAGGGGGTCGTGCTGGGGGTAGTGTTTTAGGATTTAGGTTAGTGCAGTGGTGTTTGGGTAGTGTAGGGGGTCGTGCTGGGGGTAGTGTTTTAGGGTTTAAGGTAGTGCAGTGGTGTTTGTGTAGTGTAGGGGGTCATGCTGGGGGTAGTGTTTTAGGGTTTAGGGTAGTGCAGTGGTGCTTGTGTAGTGTAGGGGGTCATGCTGGGGGTAGTGTTTTAGGGTTTAGGGTAGTGCAGTGGTGTTTGTGTAGTGTAGGGGGTCATGTTTTAGGGTAGTGCAGTGGTGTTTGGGTAGTGTAGGGGGTCGTGCTGGGGGTAGTGTTTTAGGATTTAGGTTAGTGCAGTGGTGTTGGGGTAGTGTTTTAGGGTTTAGGGTAGTGCAGTGGTGTTTGTGTAGTGTAGGGGGTCATGCTGGGGGTAGTGTTTTATGGTTTAGGATAGTGCAGTGGTGCTTGTGTAGTGTATGGGGTCATGCTGGGGGTAGTGTTTTAGGGTTTAGGGTAGTGCAGTGGTGTTTTTGTAGTGTAGGGGGTCATGTTTTAAGATGCAATGCTCCAATACCTGACCAGTCTGCACTACATAAAACTGCAAAAAAACTAAAAATAAAAAGTGTTTTTCACACTTTTGTCATTGGGCTATATGTGGGCTACATCTGGGTAATATTTGTGCTACATTTGGGCTCTTTTTTCACTGGTGGCCATCTTGGAAGACTTCTTTGTTATGAAGTTTCCTAATTTCCTCATTTACTGCAATCTCCTCAGTAGGAAATGCTTTCAGTTTTTTACTTTGATTCCATCAAGAAGGCATTCAGATGTGTCACACATTTGCCATAAATTCAGAATGTTAGCACTCTAGTTGTTCATTAGATCACTGTAGTAAAGCTACTGCTCACCAAGGAGTTAACTGGAAGTCTACTGCTGGTATTGAAAGTGATTGTTTCAGTCTGCATGTCAGAATTTTCTAATGAAATAGAAGAGGATTTGAGATCTCACTTAAAACATGCACTAAAGTTTCTTTTGCAGCACTAACCATAATTTCTATGGCAAAATGAACCCCCTCATTTTGTTCCTTTTTAAATTAAATGTTTTAAGTGTTACCAGTTTATTCCAATCAAGATGGCTTCAGGTGTGCCATACTTTTGTCATAAGTAAGACTGTTATCACTCTAGTTGTTCTTTAGAACACTCTGGGAAGCTGCAGTAGAACACAAAGGCATCAACTGACAGGCTGCTCCTGTTGAAATATAACAGGAAGTTATTTGAGATCACACTTGAAACATGTCCTAATTTTTCTTTCTACAGCACTAACCATAATTTCTATGACAAAATGAACCCCATCATTTTGTTCCTTTTTAAATTAAATGTTTTAAGTGTTACCAGTTTATTCCAATCAAGATGGCTTCAGGTGTGCCATACTTTTGTCATAAGTAAGGCTGTTAGCACTCTAGTTGTTCTTTAGAACACTCTGGGAAGCTGCAGTAGAACACAAAGGCATCAACTGACAGGCTGCTCCTGTTGAAATATAACAGGAAGATATTTGAGATCACACTTGAAACATGTCCTAATTTTTCTTTCCAGAGCACTAACCATAATTTCTATGACAAGATGAACCCCATCATTTTGTTCCTTTTTAAATTAAATGTTTTATGTGTTACCAGTTTATTCCATCCAAGATGGCTTCAGGTGTGCCATACTTTTGTCATAAGTAAGGCTGTTAGCACTGTAGTTGTTCTTTAGAACACTCTGGGAAGCTGCAGTAGAACACAAAGGAATCAACTGACAGTCTCTGCCCTTGTTGGATGTACATGTTTTACTGAGAATGTCAGACTTCATTCTCACATGACTGAGAAAGATAATGTGAATTTACAGAAAATATGCTCTCATTTTAGCTTCTGGAGCACCTTCCAAAACTGTATGGGACAAGCATGTGAAAATAGTTTTCTCTCAAACATGATTCATGATATCCCATCAGAAGGTTTTTCACAGGGTAAAATCACCTTAGAACACACCACAATACCTGAAATTAGTATGGTACCATCAACAAATGAATTCTAATGTAACTAAAGTCTGTTATCACCCTTTATAGTTCTCCTTTTGGTAACCCTCAAAATCTTTGATTCACTACAATGCATTTCAATGGGGTACTATCATTTATATTGGTCCCAAGATGGCTGCCAGCAATTCCAGGATGAAGGGCTGACAGCCAATCAGATCTCACGATGACATGTGTGGTTAGGCTCCGCCCAGATATATATGTGTTTTTACTTTTGATTTTCTCAGCAACTACTGAACGGATTTACACCATTTAACAAAAGGGTTCTTTCTGAACCAATAACTACCTCTTTGCCAAATTTGGTGTAATTCCGTTCAGCAGTTCGGGCTGTAGCCTTGCATAAAGTTTCCTATGGGAAATTGATTTTCTGACTCTTATTTTTTTAATTTCTCCGCAACTACTGAACGGATTTACACCATTTAACAAAAGGGTTCTTTCTGAACCAAGAACTACCTCTTTGCCAAATTTTGTGTAATTCCGTTCAGCAGTTCGGGCTGTAGCCGTGTCTAAAGTTTCCTATGGGAAAATGAATGGGGAAAACACGTTTTGGGACCCCCTTTTTCTCGGCCCCGCTTCACGAATCGCCCCGAAACTTTCAGGGTAGGAGCGGACCGGAGCGGGCCATAAAGTTTGAAAATTTCGCGAAGATTCGTCAACCGACGCAAGAGCTATTTCAAATAGAATGTCGCGGATTTCCTATGGAAAATAGGTCCTAACTATAACTATCTACTGGCGACCGCCAGTAGATAATATATATATATATAACATCAAGAATTGCTCCAGCAATTAAGGCCGCACTCCGTCAAAGGTGAGAAACATTTCTTTATTGTAGAATTCATCCAGTTTCCCCTTCCGTACTTTTGTTCTCCTGGCCGACGCATTTCGATGAACTCACTTCATCTTCTTCCAAGGCCAGAGTGAGCAGGTTGATGAATCACGTGCATACCCACAAGCCCCTGCATGCTTCGTGATTAAGTACCATCAGCCTCCAGTGTGCCGTATTTTTGGATAGCACTCTCAATGCATGCTGGGCTATGTGGTTTCAATTCGCACCAATCAAGCCCTCCAGTGGGTTCAAGTGCTCACTTTAATTTAAAGAACAGTTTATGCAGCCCCCATTGAGCCTCTGAAGGAGACTCCTCATGAATAAATTGAAACAACCTTGGCGCCGCATTCGAGAAGTCATTTCCCCTCGAGTGGTCCCATATTCAGTGAGGCGGGTGGTGCGTCGCCTCCACAGCCTGAAGCGCGCCGTGCAAGTTATAACATCAAGAATTGCTCCAGCAATTAAGGCCGCACTCCGTCAAAGGTGAGAAACATTTCTTTATTGTAGAATTCATGCAGCTTCCCCTTCCGTACTTTTGTTCTCCTGGCCGACGCGTTTCGATGAACTCACTTCATCTTCTTCCAAGGCCATAGTGAGCAGGTTGATGAATCACGTGCATACCCACAAGCCCCTGCATGCTTCTTGATTAAGTACCATCGGCCTCCATATATATATAGGCCACACTGGCAACAGATTAGATTGCCCAGTGCCCACCCATGCTCAGTAGTATTCACTATTCTCTTTTTTTTCCAGAGGAACATAATTATTGACCCATTATTAATTATTAATTGCCGGCATCGATTTATCATCCTTCCAGCACTAAAGGTTACGCTTGTCCACTTCATAGGTTGAGTCAACTTCAGTTTGTTGTAACTTGTACTAGGCTATCCCTGCCACCATTATGTTTTATTTTACTTTAGCATTGCTTATCATTCATCATCTAGTTTCTTGTTTGGCAGTCTTCTTCTTGTGTACTTACTACTTACTGTACTTCTACTACTCGTTCCCTAATCTCCCTCAGGTGACTGTCTCATTTTCTATTTTTTTGCAAATGCAACTGTCTACTACTGCTACCACCACCCACCATGTCACCTTAGGAAACCAAACAATCACCATGCAGCCATCGCTTCGCCTAAACATCAATCACAGGTAAGAGAAGAAGTGTGGGAGAGTCAATCATGTATATACTATGGAAATCAATTAGTTCACACACCCAAATCCTTCTGAGTACATACTACAAAGGGGTTTTAGTTGCAGAATGCATAGACTAGGAGGAGAGACTTACAGTAGTAGGACAAGTGAGGGTACTGCATCTATCAGTCGGTGTGTTACAGTATTGGCAGATTTCAAAAACTGGCCACAGCCCTGCAGCAAAAGGAGGAAACAAACAAGGTGACGTTAAAGAGTAACCGCCCCAGAAAAGATTTGCATCATATGTATTGTAAAACTATAAATAATTTATCACCCTAACAAATAAAAACTAGAAGAAAAACCCACAACACCTGACCCACCCCTCTCCCTAACCCCAACCAATGTCCAGTAAATTAAATAAATGTCCGTCCACGTCGAAGTTGAAGCAAAAAAAGTAAACCCAAAGTTTCCCCAACTCCCAACATCCCAACAAATAAAAAAAAAAGATTAAAAAGGGGGCAAGGGTCGAAGACTGAGGTCTAGCGGCGGGGTGCTGGCAAGTTCACTCCAGGACCTCCTCCAGCTTGGCCTCTAGGCGCATCATCCTGAGGAGCATGCGGCGCCGAAAGTTCCTGCAGGAACAACAGGGGAGTGCAGCAGTAGATGATGATGAAGTTGATGGGCGGCAGGGGGCTGCCAAAACACGGTGCCGTACCACTGGAGGCACGGGGGCTGGCTGGGCCCCGGGGCATTGGAGGAAGAAGCTGCAGCTGTCGCCTCCTCCTCCGCCAGGGCAACCAGCCGGCGATATTTATCCCGGATGGCCTCCAGCTTCCTTTGCCGGGCCCTGGCTGCTAACTCCTGCCTGGTGGGTTGGGAAGGAGTAGCTATATCAAGAAAGAAAAAGAAGACTATTGTAACCAATACTCTCAGCAAATCAGTAACACAAAATTACACACATAACAATTATAGTGGCACAGTAGCACTAACAGTTGTGGTATCCTCCTCACTTCCTCTGCCTCTAAGATTTGGATGTGATGATTAGACTTTCAGGCACTATGGAGTAGAGTAGAAGTATTCTTCTTCTCTCTCTTGTTTAGCACAATTAATCTTGTAGGCATGCCGGCTCAGGCAGCTTGTGCTCTAGACAGATATACTCGTGTCGCAGACTCATGTTGCTTTACTACTGTCTGCATGTGGGGCAGCTGTACTACACAATTATATATTTTTCCATTACGGCCATACTCTGTTAAATCAATGGCAAATCCTCAGAAAATTTCACTTTCACCCTGACTACTGCAATAAGGCACATGGCTGCTGACCTACCGCCCCATAAATCCCGCATGCCTTCACAGCTCACAGTGGATGTTCTTCACTGGAGGTAACGAGCAGCACGCTCGACACTGCCTAAGGAAGCGCCTGGTAAAGGGCTTCTAAATTGTTTTTAGATTCTTTTTACTTGTTTCAATTTCATTTAATTAAATCCTGTCAAGCGCCTGTTAAAGGGCTTGAACTACTCCCCAGCATCGCACTTAGATCGTCGGGAGCGCTTGGTAAAAGGCTCCAAATATTTTATCTTACAGCATTTTAAGTATGTTTTAACTCACCATTGTTTCGGCTATCTTGTGTGTTCCCCGGTCCACCACTGAAAGTTCAGGTTGTGTAGAGGGATCAATCGCAAGCGCCGGAAGTGCCCCCCACTCACTTCCGGTCACAACGGAGGTTAGCAGTCTAGCTGCTGACCTACCGCCCCATAAATCCCACATGCCTTTCCCAACGCGCAGCGGACGCACGCAGCGTGCGCGCCAAAGGCAATCCCGTCTGCGCCCGTCCGCGCCTGGATCGGGCCCAGGGCCATGTCCCCTGGCCCTACAACACCTGCTACAGGCAAAAAGGTCTTATCCTACACAAGCTCCCAGCTTATGAACATCAAACACACCATCAATAGCCAGCACTGTCCTCATTTCAGTCTGGACTCATTCACCAACACTCGTTCCACTGGCTGCCCCAGCTGCCCCTTCAAGCTGGTCTTACCCACTCGACCCACACCCTCCAGCTCCCACTGTCGCCCCTCATACCCTGAACTTGTTCATTTTGCCCTCTTAAATGCGCGCTCCCTCCGAAAGCATAAATTCGAAATTTCCGAACTAGTAACCAATCACAACCTAGACCTCATATTTATTACAGAAACTTGGGGTGATCCTTCCTCCGGACCCGATTTCTGCATCGCCACTCCTAATGGATATTGCGTACTCAGACAGGACAGACTTTTAAAAAAGGGAGGTGGCTTAGCGATTATTTATCGAGACAAATATGTAGTAAAAATAGAAAAAATTGACTCACTGCTCTGCGAAGCATTGACCTTTGCTATTACGCTCTCAAACTCCCAATCATTCAAAGGAACCCTCCTCTACCGCCCACCTGGCTCCCGAGCAGATTTTCTCGCAGACCTAAGTAGCTTGATTGAACCAGTAGCGGGAGCTCCCGACTACACCATTTTGGGAGATTTCAATTTTCATTTAGAGTCTCTCGATGATAAGGACTCCTCCTCCCTCTTAACCGACCTACTCTCAGTTGGCCTACAACAACTAGTGACTACTCCCACCCATCTAGCGGGTCACACCCTTGACGGTCTCTTCACCAACAACAGCCACATTTCCCTATTCACTGTTATTCCCCTGACCTGGTCTGACCACTCTGCAGTAATGTTCACTATCCAGACCAAGAAAACTAATCTCCTACACGTCAACTCCCGCTCGCCCAAACAGGTTCGAGCGTGGAAGAACATCGACGCTCAGCTTTTAAAAACAAACCTTTCTTCCACCCAACACGATTATACACCGGACCCCGATCTAGCCTCTAATAATTACCTACACTGGCTACACAATGCCCTCAACACAACAGTACCACTCAAGAAGGTCTCCAACAACCGTAGTGCTCCTTCCGCCCCTTGGTTCACTGAAGCGCTCAGAATTGAGAGGCAACGTTGTAGAAATCTAGAACGACGTTGGCGCATATTTTATGACAACAATGACAAAACGCGATATAAGGATGCGATAACTAAATACAAACATCTTATCATCACAGAGAAAAGTAAATATTATCTCTCACAAATAGAATCTGCCCAAAATTCCACCAAATCATTGTTTCAGGTGGTAACCAAACTATCCAGTCCACCCACCAGCTCACCTATAGACGCCTCCCAAGACCTTTGTAACTCCCTTGCTCACTTCTTTGAAGACAAGGTTAATCAAATGTATTCCAACTTCTCCACCCAGGCCAGTTCTGAGCATTCTAATCCCAGTATCCTCTCCAAACCCTTGGCTACAGTGTTCTCAGAATTTAGTCAGGTCTCACCCAAGCAGGTAACAGAGCTAATCCTCTCCATTAAATCAGGATCCCCCCTCGACCCTTGTCCCCCTTCCGTCTTAAAACTTATTCCAGATTCAATAGGCCCCACCCTTACCAAAATCTGTAACTCAATGTTCAATACAGGCTCCTAACCTTCAGTCTGGAAGAAGGCCATTATCAAACCCCTTCTAAAAAAATCTAATCTCGACCCCTCAGAATCCAAAAACTATAGACCAATCGCATGCGTTCCATTCCCATCAAAAATCTTTGAAAAAATTATGAACCTTCAATTAGCTCAATTCATTGACCACAATAACCTTTTGGATGACACCCAATTCGGATTCAGGAAGGGACACGGTACCGAGACGGCACTTATAAAGGCATCTGACGAAATTAGAATGATCCTTGACCAAGGTGGCGCGGCAGTCCTCATATTACTGGATCTGTCGGCTGCCTTTGACACGGTCGATCACGCTATCCTGATCGACCGTGTCTCCTCTATCGGCATTCACCATAGGGCTAGAGCCCTTCTAACCTCTTTCATTTCCAATCGTACCCAGTCAGTCAAACTTGGCGACTTCTACTCTCCTGTATTCACCCTTCCCTGTGGTGGGCCCCAAGGATCCTCCCTAAGTCCGACCTTATTTAACATCTATGTGTCGGACTTGGCCAGGATCATCAAAGCACACGGGATGAGACTAACCTCATACGCCGACGACACCCAACTGGTGTTGGAAGTTCACAACGATGGAGGAGCAGTTGCTGCCAGCTTTCAACAGGGAATGTTGGCCATAAGCTCCTGGATGGCAAACAATTGCCTAAAGCTTAACTTCGATAAAACGGAGGTGATGATCTTTGGCAATGTATCCCCTGCGTGGTCCCCCACCTGGTGGCCATCCGATTTAGGACCCCCTCCTGGACCGGTTACAAAGGTCAGGAATCTTGGCGTAGTGTTTGACGACAAATTGTCTTTCATTCACCATGCGAACGCGGTCGTCTCTTCATCCTTCTACACCCTGAAAATGATAAGGAAACTCCTACCATTTCTTCCCCCCAACGCCGGTAAGACCCTCATGTGCACTCTGGTAATGTCAAAGACGGACTATTGCAACGGACTCCTCCAAAATGCTCAGGAGAAAGTCCTCAAAAACTGCAACTTGTCCAGAACTCAGCCGCTAGAATTCTGTCCGGCACCCCCAAATATAAATCAATCTCTCAAGTTATACGCCAGTTTCACTGGCTGCCTATTAGAAGTCGAACGAAATTCAAGGCACTTTGCATCGCATATAAAGCCATCAACAACTCGGGACCTGAGTTCCTAAATAAAACACTCTGCCCATACAATCCGAACAGACTGTTGCGTTCTTCATCAGCCCATCTGTTGACTGTCCCTCGCACTAAGAAAACATCTTGGGGAGACAGACATTTCACAGTTGCCACGGCAAGACTGTGGAACACCCTTCCCCTCCATATCAAAACCAGTCCCACCCTCATGATATTTAGGAAACAAGTAAAAACTTGGCTATTCAATCAGTAATCTTCTACCTAGCTGCCCTCCTTTACTCCACAGCGCCGAGACACCCTAGGGTATTTGCGCGCTATATAAATTGTATAAATAAATAAATGATGATGACATGCTTATGAATGATGATATACGGCGGCACAACATCATGTCACTCACGTGATGATGATGATAATGACATACTGAGTGATTTGTAAGTACTAGTAGTAACCATGCAGCCGATAGGCCACCCATGGCTGACACAGTCAAAAATAACATGGGTAGGGACTGTAGAAGAAGTGGGCCTTGGAGTCGGAGGGAGGCGATTAATGATGGGTGGGTAGAGTACATAACATTCATGCGCAATATATATGTTGTGCTTGCAAACTACTGTGAGTCAAGGGAGTATTCCAGTCTGAAATACAAGTACAACCTCAAACCTTTGAATCAAAAACCTTGCAAAAAAACAGTCCCTGTTCTTCCCAGGGCTTTTTTCATTTATCAGTGCATTAGTCTTCTAGCATTATTATTTTATTCTTCACCCTTGGCTTTGGTACTCTGGCACAGTTTAATTTTCTTTTACATTCTCTTCATCCACTCTGACTCTGTTTTCACCTACTATCTATGATACCATCCAGGCATCCATCCATCCAAACATGGCTATCATAAACCGGCTTTCACTGACAACATACATTTGTCATAGATATAACCAACCACCACCCATGTGTCCTTGCTTGCCTTAGAATTTGACCCCTCAAACACCCTGGAGGATTCCTTTCACCCACACAGTTTCACCCACCCAGGCAGGCATCCTTTCTGCTTTCTCTTTCACCTTTCACCCATCCTTCAACTGCCCATGCATCCTATCATCATCATCCGCCACCTATATGCATCCCGGGGCCCCTTCCTTCACCCACGCGTCCTTCTCTGCCAGTCATACATGTCGTCTGACTCTTTGTCTTCGTCATAAAACTCTCTCCGCTGAGTTGAAGATAGACTAGAATAGGCCATTAGTTACTCAACCCCGCCGCTAATGCTAATGTTAAGTAAAGGGTGTCTTCTTCAACTGTTCAGTGTTCACAACAACTTAGTCTCAGCAGAAGTACAGTGTACTACTGAGTGTACACCCTTGCAGCAAGTGTATTCATCATTCTCAATAAGTAAGGCATATGACTTACCACCGCCCACCACTGCTGCTGGCTCACCCCCTGCAGCTGCCGCATCTGCATCCAATCCCTCTGGAGTGGCATGACCCTCACCGCTGGCCCCAGCACTGGTGGTCGGTACTAACCCTGGGCGTAGTTCGCGTAGTAGCGCTACGCGTAGCCACGCGAAGTGCACTTCGCACTACGCGAGCTACGCGTAGCACTACGCAAACTGCGTAGTGCGGGAGGAAATGCTGTTCGCAATGATTGCACAGTGCCGGATGCTTGTCCGCACTGTGCAATCATTGCAAACGGCATCTTGCACAGTGCAAGCGGTCGTTTTCTGCCGCTCGAGTATATTTGGACTCGAGCGGCAGTTTTCTCAACGCGGACTGGTAGTTTCTCATCACGAGCGGTCGCGAGCATACGCGACCACTCGCAATGAGAAACCTGACCTCCCCGCGTTGAGAATCTCGCCGGGAGGTTTGTTTTCCACGCTCGCCATCGGCAACTTGATGTTGCTGATCGCGAACGAGGAAAAAGTCTCGCCGGGATGTCATTTTGCTCGCTTGCAGTCACCAAATTGACGTTGAGATCCGCGAGCAAGCAAAAAATGCCCGCTACGCTACGCGTTTTTGCACTGTGCTACGTGCAATTCGCGTAGCGCGTAGTTGCGCAAACTACACGAGCGTCGCGTAGTTTTCCGCCCAGGTCGGTAAGCCTGGAAAAACATTTCACATTTTTTTAGATGACATATCCACCTCCCCTATTTATTTTTTTCATTAGCAAGATTGAAAATAATACATAATTAATAATACATACACCACACACATCACTATCGACAATTCGGTAGAGTAGAGTAGATAGTATTGTCCTATCAAAAATAACAAAATAATATCCAGTTGGGCATTTTGCTGGTGGCAATTTTTGAAAAGCCTCTCAAGAAGAGGACAACCCAAAGGACTGGACTCAGTGACTAGAGCTATTGGTGCATCTCATTTTTTGAAAAGAAGAAAGAGTGGCCAACTGGGCGGACATGAGGTCTCTCTTAGTTGGAAAATAATGGTGCCGTCCTCCTACTCCTCATACTTCCTTCCAGCCATGGTACACGGTAATCAGTTGTTCAGTGTTCACCATCAACTGCTGCTACTAAAAAAAGTACTAGACCTGGATTAGAAAAAGTAAAATACAGTTACACCACTTTGGGGTGTCCAGCGTGAGTGACCACCATTACTGATTGAGCATGATGAGACAGTAAAAGAAACTAAAGACTTCTCATCTCACAAACCTGCAGAGAATACCTTACTTGGGCATGCAATCTGCACAGCAGATTAGTGCGACTAGTACTAGTAGTAGTAATGAGTCCTTACTAGTAGTAGCCTAGGACCAATGGGTTCTCTGAGTCTTACAGGACCACGACTAGGCAATCCACATATAAGGGGAGAGGAAAAGCTGAGTGAAACCAAGAAGAAAGCAAGCTACAGACAGACTAATAGAGAGTCAGAGCAGAGGTTAGTCAGATGCAGTTTGATTTGATGTAAAAAAAAAAACAGACACTAGAAACAATGTTAGTACTAGTACTTAGTAGTAGTTAATGGAGCAAAAACAAAAAATTTGAAACAGATAGATTGAAAAGGATTTTGGAAAAATTTAAATTAGGAAATGGAAATAATAGAGCAGTAAAAGTTAGGGTAATATTAATATATAACAACACGAGGAGGACTTACTGGGGCCAGCAGCAGAGCCATCTGTGCCTGAACCCGCTTGCTGCTGCTCCTGGGAGGCCCCTCCAGCTCCCGCACCCGCCACACTGCCAGCAGACCCAGTCTTCTTCTTGCCCCTGGATGCTGATCATGTAAGACATAATTAAAGAGACAAAAAATCATTTGTGTTAAATAATTAAATATAATTGCTCTAAAAATATTTTTACAGAGGAAACGGGAATTGCAATAACATTGACCTATCCTAAATCAGATCGACCTTTTCGACTAGTAGTAGTCGACTAATATGTATCGCAGTCGAGTACCATCCGATCATTATTATTCCACAGTTCAATTCCAATTCCTGAATCCTAAACATACCTAGCCCGCCTATTCCAGACTTTGGAATGAATTGCAAAAAAATTATATTTGCTTCTACTAAGTTCCGATCTCATTCCCAATCATCTCTCAGTCTCCAACTCAAACCCCCTTTGACGGGCCAATTACTAAGTCTGCATTTTTATTCTTCTTAATGCATAGATGGACGCATGCATATTGCATACACCAAATTGGTTGGTTGCTATTCTATTCACTCACTATACGAACGAACTACAAAAGGGTCTACCAGGACTGAAGTCATGTGAGAGGACGTGTCATGCAGGCCGCAAAATTACCAAATAATACTAACTAACTACTACCACTATCTTAGTGACAGGAGACAGGACAGCCTGACAGGACAAAGGAAAGGACTGGAGTCTTTCCTATATGCATTGCCTAACTTAAATTCTCTAACCTCTCCTACATAACCAGCCCAAGAGAGCGCAAAGTTGCAAACAAGTACGATTAGTTATTAGCGCCGAGCATGAGCACCTGTCTGGAAGTAACAATCACATAATAATAAGATTTTTAAACATAAGTTACCTGCATGTAAGCAGTAGCAGCATGTTAGCTATTTGCGAAAAAAATAATATTCGTAATAACACAGAACAGAAGAACACAATAGTAATATAATTAGCTACTCACCAAGCCCCGGGACCTCAACACCTAGCAGGTCCAGCAGGTCCTGCTCCCGGTCCAGGATGTCAGACCACCAGTGCGTCAATTGGTTACGGGTGCGACGGACCCCAGAGCAGAGAAACACGGCCCGGCGCACCCTCTCCCACCGCCGGTGATGCTCCCCTGGGGAGCCCGTACCCAGACCCAGGCCTGCCTTCTGCTGCCAGGGTTAAGGGGAGGTGGCGCTGGACAAAGAAAACCAGTGCAGCCACCTCCGCCTCACTGAATAAGGCCCGTGGCTGAACCCCTTGTGGGCGCCGCCTTCCGAAAGGAAGGCGGTCATGGCTCTCACTCCTCGGCCTCTTCCCCTGGCCCTTAGTTTTTGTAAGGCTCTTCGCCATGGTTCTGGGTAGGCGGGGCAGAAAAGAAAAGGTAGGAAGTAAGAAAGTAAGTAAAAGAAATGAAAAAAGCAAGTAATAGAAAAAGAGTGAAAAACACACTAAAACACACACAAAAAGTAGGAAAAAACGCAAAATAGACAATCAGGAATAGAAAGGGATAGATAATAAATAAAAAAGATCAAAAAAAAATTCTAGAAACAAAGGATTGAAAAGATATAGGGAGGATAGAAAAACAGACCCAGAACCATAGTAAAAAGTGAAAAACAAGATGGCCCCGCCCATTGGCGACCGCGTGGTGAAGTTCACACAATATTTCCCCCCGAGCACACAATAAGCATCCCCGAACACGCAATACGTGTTCCCGAACAGAAAAAACGCATCGCGAACGGGCGGGACAAGCAACTCCGCATGCTTGCGGAACTCCGCGTCGGTCGTGGAGTTTTGTTGCGACTTCGCGGAATTCCGTGTAGCGTGACTACGTGAACTCCGCCCAGGGTTTTTGTAGAGTACTTTCAGATAAATACTGGCTCTGTGTCTCGCTATGCCACTCTGTGAGAGGCTTTTAAAGCATCTGCATTGCTAAACAGGCAGGGGTACTCTGCACGATTCGCCGAGAGCTTGATGCTACTGAGCGGGAACTCCAAGACATGGATGCCCGGATGCTGACCGGTGTGGGCCCTTCTCCGCTGCATCACCGCGCTAAACTACTGGGAGAATTCCAGGAGCTGGTGCAGTGGGAAACGGCTTACTTGGGCAGGTACGCTCGCGCCTGGGTATACAGGGAGGGAGAGCGGCCGGGACACACCTTGGCACATTTACTCACTCCCAAGTGCCAGGCTACATATATTACGCAGCTCCAGGCTGCAAACGGGACACACGTCACAGAATAGTGCTGGCATTCAATCGAGCTTCTTATCTTATTACACTCGCCTCTACACAACGTACTCACCACCTGCTGGCGAACCTCTGACAGGTTATCTAAATGAAATAGCAATGGTATGGATAGAAAGGGGGCAACAAGAGTTCCTCGCTTCGCCTATTGGTGCAGATGAGATTATCGAGGCAGTAGATAGCCTGGATGGCTCACGGGCCTCCGGCACATACGGTCTCACCGGCACGTTTTATAAAACTTACAAGGAGCAGCTTGTCCCGCAATTATTGTAGGTTTATGCAGAATTGCTAGAATCCAGTGAACTCCCCCCTACTATGGGCGAGGCGATCGTAACTTTGCTCCTGAAATCGGGCAAGCCGGCTGATCATTGCGCCTCTTATATGCCACTGTCCCTCCTAAACCAAGATTATAAAATATTAGCTAAAATGCTGGCCACACGTATTTCGCTTATAATTGGGCAGATTATATCCCCTTTCAGTCGGGTATTATGCCGAACAGGTCCACCTCGGTAAACTTACGTACGCTCTTTGCAGTTATCAATCAGATCAACCCAGCACTTTCTGCCGCGGCAACATTATTAGATGCTGAAAAAGCATTGTATTCCCTAGAGTGGGACTTCTTGCACGCAGCGCTAACCAAACTAGGCTTCCTTCAAAATTTTTGGTCATTGGTCCGCCTTCTATATACTAGTCCAGTCGCACAGCTACGTATAAATGGGGTATTATCTAATAGATTCACGTTGTCAAGGGGCACCCGGCAAGGATGCCCGCTCTCGCCCCTGCTCTTTATCATCCCGATGGACCCACTGGTGCGGCATCTGCAGGACCGGCACTTGCAGCAGGGAATAGGATTTCATCAAGGTCCTTTACTTGCATCATTATACGCGGACGACATCCTTTTGTTCATCCGTGAGCCGGCTTTAAATCTTCCCTCTATTATAGGAGAGGTGGTGCATTTTGGCATCTTCTCTGGCCTGGTCATTAATTGGAGGAAGTCCAAAATATTCCCTCTGATAGATGCCACTGCACCATTCACGCTGGAGTTCCCGCGGCGCTGGTGCGACGATCCCCCCAAATACCTCGGGTTAATTATCCATCGCACGGCCTCGGAGGTAGTGCGGCTAAATTATGGTCCGGCCATTGATCATCTTTCGGTACAAATAGATCGCTGGATTACACTGCCCTTATCGATAGCGGGACGCATCGCGATCATTAAGATGGTTGTGCTGCCCAGGTTTTTATACCTATTTTTGAATATACCTATCCCACTCACAGTTACCTTCTTTAAAACCCTTAGAGGGATGCTGACCTGGCTGATTTAGGCAGGGGGCAGGTGCGGGTGGGGTGGAAAACTCTCATTCAACCCTTCGAGAGAGGGGGGTTTGGTGTAGCCGACTTCTACCTGTACTACCTAGTGGCATAGGTGCATTATTCTTACTTTTGGTACCATCTGGGTGCACGCCTACAGTTCCTGAGGCCTGAGCACACGCAGGCCCGCCCTTACCCTCTTTCCACTATTCTTCCGCGCTGGCTTAGGAGAACGCTGGCCTAGATACATACCTTACAAACCACGGGTTGGGCATTGGAGCGCTTGCGTAGATACCTGGGGCCTGAGTGCTTGTATTCACCACATTTGCCGATTCTCAATAATCCCTGGTTAGCACCCACGACTGAAACGCTGACGCAGCGGGCACTTACCCGCTGTCAAATACAAACCATGGGTGGCATGTTTAGGGACGGTCAATTACGTACGTTGGCAGACTTGACAGCGGATCAGGATGTGAACATGCTGGACCGTTTTCTTGTGCATAGGAGGCGAATGGCACTGGTCACTGCACTGCGCCCTGAGACAGAGGAGCCTACAATCCTCTCCCCACTAACAATAATTATTACAGCGCCCGATGGTGCGCATTTAGTTTCAAGGCTATACCGACAGACGCAGGCGCTCTGACCAATGATGGGTGGTGGAGCACGCGCGGCATGGGACAGAGACATAGCGCAGCCTATGACTGAGAAGATGTGGGCCTACTGTTATGAACAGACACGCCCAGTGTCTTATAATTGTAAACACAAATTCCTGCACTTTAAATACCTACACAGAATCTATGTCAACCCTGTGCTGCTTGCAAAGATGGACTGTACGAAGTCGGGTTGCTGCCAGAGGTGTGCGGAGGCGCATGCCGATTTCATTCATTTGGCATGGAATTGCCCTGCGGTGCTGGCCTATTGGGAGGCGGTGTTTGGGCATCTTGAACAAATGGTTGTAGTTGAGCTCCCGCACATACCCTTGTTGGCCCTGATGGGGTATGTGCTCCCATTGAGCAGGGGAATAAGACGCTTCACCGCAATTGTGCTAGTACTGACTAAAAGTCAGGTGTCCCTGAACTGGGGTGGCACGGCGGCGCCTCAAGCTGGGGCATGGCTCAGGGATATGATGTACTGTGATATGACTAGTGATGTATATGCGTCCCTACTTCCATCTGCCTACCGCCCTAAAAATGTATGGCAGCCACTCTGTTCCTATCTGTTATCACATCCGGAACTCACTGATTGAAATGCACCAAATGATGCTGTGTTTGTTGGATTAGCCTTTCGGTCCTATGGATCGTGAATGCCAAAATATTTCTGCTACATGAGCCTGTATTGTTGTTTCATTGTTAATGATCACTGAACTATCAATGCTATGTGTGGTCAAATGTTTTTTGTCATTATCTGCCAATGCGTGGTTCGGGTGATCCACATTACGATAACGGTGTATTTTCTTTTTTCCTTTGTATAATGTCTTCAAAAATGCAATAAAAACAAGTTTAAAAAAAAAACACACGCCCTAGGAGAAAACTCCCAAAGTGTGGAGGTCATTTGTATTTTGTTTTTCAAAAACAAACTCCCATTTTAGGAAATAATACTTTGGTGAAGAGTTGTCACAAGAGACAGCTGGCGGCCAATTTGAAGGGTGCCACGTCCCACAGTGATTCCCTTCAAGGTACAGGCATGACGAATGGGCCAATGGTCACCTCTAAGTTTGGCTGACAGTAGTCCATAAGGATGGCAGAGGTAATGTTCTCTGCCCCGCTGATGATGGAGTACTGTCCAACAAATTTAAATTCCTAACATAGTTGACCTAGAACATATGTGCTAGGACCCTGTGCATAGTTTACAGCAAACCGAAGGCATTAATGTTAGGCAGGATTAGGGTGGGCTGAAAGATCCTAATCAAAACTATCAGTTACTAATGGGGCATCTAATGATGTCTCCACCGAATATTCAGAAAAAGTAAAAATATTCTCCAGTGCATCACTTTTGTCTTTGAATATCGGGTGCATGGCTTGACATCCACGGAAGATGACGCCATCTGACTGCCTCAGTTCTGGATGGTGCTGAATGGATGCGATGTTTCTGCGGTTTGTCCTCATGACGGCCAGCATGCTTTGAGTGCACCTTCGCATTGATCTCCTGACATCGTCTTGTCTTTGTTTGCTGCTGGTGATGCAAAGCATGCTTCTGTGAAGGCGCTACAGCTTCTCTCATGGCAGCAGCAGCAGCACCCACAATTTTGTTACTGAGAGATGGCTGAGTACACAAAGGGAAGCCTCCTCAGTTTTGCGTTGCTATATTATCCAGCTTTGCTAGCATATATTTTTCCATTGTTATTTCCTTGAGCACCAGTTTTTACAATTTTTATTATTTATTTAATTTTGGAATGACACTGCCTCATGCAAACCAAGCCTACGACTAACAATAACATAATGTATGGAGGTTTTTGCTCTTCTTATATGGCACTAACTTTGAACTCACCAAGCATTTCTCCAGTCAAATAGAGGAAACAAGCTGAGGAGGGAGTGTTCAAAAAACAATTATCACATCATTATTGTTAACGTCTCCATATATTACCTAGTACGTTCTTTCCATTTTGTAACCTACACGAGGAGCACACATCAAATGTATTGGTGCTAGCTTGGCTCGTTTTAATGCTGAAGCTTCCCAGTTTGCGCTGACAAACTACAGATAAGAGAGTTTTCTTTTTGGACTTTGTCTTGCCTAAATCTGCAATTCTTCATTGTATACATTGCAGCACCACTTTTTACCTTCTAACAAATACACTAAATATTTTGTCATAATGTCTCATCTATAGTAACATATGGATTCTCATTTTTTTCATGTTATAATCTACTGCGATGTTTATCATTTATGAAGGTAAATAACAATAAGAGTCTGTCACATACGCAGTTGTTTTGGCGTCGTTGAAATTCCTTTTCACAGGTCTATGAGTTTGTACATTTTTATGACGGAAAATTTGCCTGAGCTCTTATACATTTGCCATAAACTGTGACTTTTATTGATATTGTGTCTCAACTCTAAATGGGAAGACTAAGAAAATTCAATTCACCTTTGACGTGCTCCACTCATAAAATTGCTAAAACGCCTCTCTCTTCTCCCAGTTCATTAAGATGGAAGAACCTGTGGCTTCCCCTCATAACAGCAACTCCTCCTCAAACTCTGTTGTAACACCTCTACTAACTGGGAAAGCATCCACCAAATGTCTTAAAGAGGATCCACCTTCCCCTACTAAATCTCTTTCTACTATAGCCATGGATCTCCTATTGGAGGAAATTCATGCTTTGCACCCTTACATGGAAGAGATAAATGACATGCTACAACATCTCACTGACAGATGGTCTCAGATGGAAGAAAGACTTACCACAGCTGAGCCACATATCATGTCATTTGGAACAACTAACCTCAAATTAAATGCTCTTCAAGCTCAAGTTTCCTCACTTCAAAATCAAGTTGAGGATCTTGAAAACAGAAACAGGAGAAATAACCTACATATCTATGGTTTACCTGAAGGCACTGAAAGTACTGAGCCGCTCACTTTCTTTAAATCCTTTCTTCTTAAACTATTGAATATGCCAGAAGGAACTTAGCTTAACATCCAACGTGCTTGCAGATTAGGTCATCAAACCTGCTATTGCTTCCACCTCTAGATGACCAAGAGGAGTTATCCTATATTTCTTGGACTATACAGATCTACTTCATGTTCTTTCAGCAGTCAAATCAATGAAACGTATCTCATGGTCTGGCAGTGTTCTATATTTTCCTCAGGATTATGCCAAGAGTACTGCAGACAGACGGAGAGACTTCCTCAGTATGGGACTGACATTTCATTCTCTTGGTGCTCGTTTTGGCTTGCTTCATCCTTACTCATTTAAAGTCACTTATAATAATAATAATAAACTTTATTCGGCAGAAAATACAGCCATAACAGAAACAGTTTAAAAAGAAACATACATCAAATTCACATATTAACTACAAAGCGTCCAAATGTGCAAATTAGCAAACAAAGAGTCCATTATGTCTTTTTATCACAGCTAGTTTCTTGGGTTCACTGAACTACCAGAAACATTTTAAGTGTTAAAACAGGATCAAGCGAACCCTGGTCAGCATTTACTAAGCAGGAGGGAACAACACGAATAGTCCTAAAAACCACCATCAATTCATTACATTTATAGCAGCATAGCAATGTGCAAGCTCGCAAGTTCTCTAGTGGTCTCCAATCACCTCTAGTGTCTCTTAACCTTAAGGCTGATCTTAGAAAATTGGTAACACAAAAAAGTGTATCAACATCGGGTAAAAGCTGAAAAATCAATAGGGCAACACAGGCATGCCTGAATTTATGATCATTTAAAAGCCCTTTAAGGAACACTCGTCTGGGGGTGTGAGTAATATTTACAGAGGAAAACAAAATGGAGGGTGTCCTGTTGAAACCTATTGTCACAACCACAGGGACATCTGTCTTCTCTATGTAGGGCAAAGCCCCTGGGCGAAGCCTGTAAATGATGAACTTGGTTCAGTCTAAAACGAGTGATTAAAAATCTATTGTGTGCGCTTCTTAAAAGAGATAGATAAGGTTCCATGCCCTGAACAGATTTTACTGAAATGTACACTCTGACCATAGGTTTCCTGAGCTCCTTGTCCTCACGGTGGGCACTTATGAAAATAAGACCACTACATATGAGGATCAAGAAAGATTGAAGAGTTTTATTGACGTTTGCAAGATTGAAAACATGGATACCTCTGGAGCTTTTAAATCTTAATCTGTTTAAACTCAGACACTCATGTACTCTTTTTGATGATTGTAGTTGCTTCATCAAGAATTTTTCATGTTCTCATGTTGATACACAGTTATAAGGTTTTCTGTATTGCAGAATGATTATTTTATATAGTGCTCTAACATTTATTTTTTCTCCTATACATCTATTGTCTTCTTATTTATGCCTGTCTTTGTTCCCCATTTTATGTGCTGCAATACATCCTACGCCTTTCCCCTTGGAGTTTGGATGTGTCATCTATTCCATGTAATCTCACCCCCCCATGCTTTTTGGAATTTATTTTTAAGTATGTTTTATTCTTTCTCCATTGTCCTATTAGTGTCCTTCTTCCTTTTCGATCCTAGACTTCATTTTCTTCCTTATTACATTTTACTTCTCTTTTCTTCCTGTCTTTCTTTAATACATTATTCTTTTTCCTTCTGCACTTTCATATTACTGTATTTTATTGTTTTCCCGATTATAATGGTTGTTACATGGTTATTGTCCAGTTTCTTCTATGGTATGTCTGACCTTTTTGCTTTGACGTGTTTATGTCTCTGAAAATTGTTTCTTGGAATGTCAAAGGTTTAAATTCCCCTATTAAACGACAACGTGTTTTGACCCATTTATCAAAACTTGGGGCTAACATAGCATTAATTCAAGAATTGCACCTCACAGAAAGCGATTCTTTAAAATTGAAAAAGGGCTGGGTCGGTGAAGTTTTCTTTTCACCGGGAGATGATAAGGGAAATGAAGTTATAACTCTTTGTCATAAATCGCTGTGTACTCAGTTGATATCCCAAGAATCTGATAATGGTCGTTGGTTGTTTACCAAGTTATCAATTGATAAAGTTCCAGCTTCTTTATTTAATGTCTAAGGTCCCATTACTACTAATTGTAAACTTTGTTCTCATCTTACCCAACAACTCATGAAATATCCTGATGATAACTTTATTTTTGCAGGTGATTGCAATCAAATTGTTGAATCATTTATTGATTGAAATTTTTCAATTACATATTCCTCAAATAAAGCTCAAAACCTTTTTGTTCAAACTCTCAAACAGTGAAATCTCACATATGTATGGAGGCTTTGTAACCCTACTTTAAGAGAATATACATATTTTTCCCAAGTTCATCATATGCAATCATATTTTAATATTACATAATGTAGCCTAAACATTACATTCTGTGGACATAGACTCCATCCTCATATCCGATCATGCCTGTGTATCCATACAACTTAATATCCTTCCTAAGTCCAACATACCAAAATGTTAGCGATTCAACAATTCATCTTTCACTTCCTTTTTTTTATGAGTATTTTCAGTTTAACCAAACTGACAGTTAACTGTTTCATAATATTTGGGATTCCTTCAAAGCTGCACCACGTTACTTCATAACAGCTACGTTTCTAGGAAACAAAAGAAATCAAGCGCCCATACTGCAGAAATTCTAGCAAAAATAAAAAGGCTAGAACACTCCTATTATACCTCTAAATCGAAAAAGTGTTTATCAGAACTCATAAATATACCTTTAAGCATGCCTTTTTAGCATCCACCTTTTGAGGAGTCCTCAACATTTTAAATATCTTGGTTTGTGGTTTAGTAACTCTATGAAATCATCAATCTCATTGAACATAGAAAAATGTATTCATAAATTAATCACATTAACTAGTAGATGGCATCCCTTATACCTATCTTGGTGGGGCCGCCTTGACATTATCAAAATGAGGCTAGTTCCCATTATTATATATACTATTTCTAATATACCATTACCTTTATCCCTTAAATCCTTCAAAAGATTAATTCTATACTCTCTTCCTTTCTTTGCAGTAATAGAAAACCTTTTATGTCACTGTTAAAATTAATACATCCAAAATCTGAGGGTAGCGTAAGCGTCCCTGATTTTTTCAAATACCACAAGGCTTTTTTACTGTGATAATCTTCTTTTTGGCTTTCATACTCTCAAAATTAATTGTCCCTTATGGGTAGATATTGAGAAGCATTTTCTTTTCAAGAAATCCTATCTTTCGCTTGTAAATCACAAATCCTCTCTACTCCTATTCTTAAGCATTCATGTAGGCTGCTAGAATCTATACTACCCTACACACCTACTGATCTTCACTCTTTCCTTAGTTCTACTATTTGGCATTATAAATTCATACTAATTAAAAATAAACCTATTTATTGGAAATCCTGGCAAAAAAGGCTTAATTTGGGTTAGCTAGCTCTTTGATCACAACACTCTCATTTCATTTGTACAAGCTCGTACTCTCTTTAACCTTCCCTTCCCTTTTCAAAATAAATTTTGACTCCTACAACATGCTCTCTCCATTACCTATGCTCAATTTCAATCTTGTCCTCTTTCAGCTGTAATACCTTTTAATAGCTTTCGCATTCTTCTGACCACAAATCCCAAAGCTTCTACCATCTACGCCTATTTGCATTCTTCCTCTACTAATAGAGACAAAACAAGCATAGAGCTATCCTGGGAACATGATTGAAAAACAGAATGGTCTGTCCCCTTTTGGAAACAAATCTAGGCCAAAATTAGAAAATCCTCTAGATTCACGAATACCACACAAACACTTTTCTTTATATATATTAGACTTCTCCTTCCTTTTGTGACCTTGTATAAGCTTTTTCAGATCTTCCTGACACGTGCTGGACAAGCTCATCGGAGCATGCTGATTTGAAACACTTACTTTTCACATGTCCCATTGTTCATGATTTCTGGAAGCTGGTCTGGACTCAGATCAATGTAATTTTTCACTCTGCAGCATCTTTTTCGTTCACAAACTTTTTCTTGGGAAGTTTATCTGATGATTGGGTCACATATTCATTCAATTTACGAATCCTAGACCTACTACTAGCAGTTGTGTTTCAACAAATTCACCACAAATTGGAAAGACCTAACCAAATTATCTTTCCAAACATGGTTGTATGCAGTCTGCCACAATCATAGATTACATACAGCATACATAAACCCTGTATCACTTGTTTTGAAAAGTCAAATTTTATGGTCTCCTGTTACAGATTTTTTGAGTGACCATGCAAAATGTACTTTTACAGGCACACCTGCTCATCAAGAAGTACTTCAACCTCCTTGACTTTCCCTTTACTATTGTTATTAGTATTTTATCTAACTTCATATTTTGTTTATATAATGCATAAAAATTTTCTGCATATCCTCAACCATGTATACCCCCTTCCCAAATAGTGTATAGTTTCATAATTTTACTTATATGTGTACTTTACACTATAATGTATTCTTTACTTGTGTTTTAACTTATCTTTAATAAAATTACTTTTAAACCTTGTTTATCAATATCATTTTATATTTAGAAGACAGTAGCCAAGAAGTTTTCCCTCACACCTCCCGCTCATTTAAGCCAAACATGTAAAATGTATATATTTGTTCATGTTTGAATATGTCTAATGGATGAGAAGAAGTAGTATTGTATGTTTGTGTAGTTTGTGTTCAGGCTTATCAGATGATTTTGCGAAGCTTGGTACAAAAACCTAATCCAGGGCCCAGGCAGGGCTCTCTTAATGCTTATTCCATTTTAGCCTTGTGCAATAACCACATGTTTCTAAGAATCAAAATAAAAGAAGCCTAGGGTGAGAGAAAACAAGGCATCTGGCACCACCTAGTAGTATGATCATGTAGGCAGGCGTCCTTTAATTTACAAATCTATTAATACATTTTGCTAAAGGAGAGCGGGTACCTGAAAAGTGTGGGGCTTGTGGCATAATGCCTCCTCTGCAAACAATTTTGCCCCCATGGCGGCTCTGTTTGTGTGTCTGAGGACTCTCATAACCAATGTGAAAGCATTGCGATGTGGTTTTTATTAAAGCATTCTCAGTTCTTTTGATATTGGCCCTTAATTTCATAATTATGTGCAGGTTGTTTAGAATAATCAGTTCGTAATTATGAGTACATTTTGAGCATAATGTTGCATAGATCCTACTTGTTGAGCTATGAGTATTTCCTGTATTTTCATGTTTGTCTTACACTTATAATGCCCACAATGCTTTGCTGATGCGAGAGTAGGTTGGGGCATAAATGTCTCAGGGAAACAGTAAAACAGGATGTATGCCACTTGAGCCACCTTATGCTAGCTAATTCTCCTTGCAACTTGTAGAAAACAGATGGATAGACACATTATTTTCTCTTGCCACATTTATTTATTTATTGCACTTCATGCTTTGAGGTTTCTCATGAGAACAGTGTGTGAACCCAGGATCTCATAACTAAAAGCATTGTAAAGGTCTCGTTTTCAAGTGGAAGCATGCCATGCTATGCATGGTTTGTGCAAGAATTACACGTGGAAAAAAGACACAACTTCGCACAATTCTACTTCTCAGTTTGAATGTTAGAGCATTTTAATACAGCAAACCCCTTTCTACCTTGCAGTGGAGTTCAACTGATGATTTTTGTCTTCTAGAAGCAGAAATTGTAAATCGTTTAATTGTAAATCGTTTTAAACCCTTCTTAAAGATTTATCATTCAAAATATAAACACTTGTGCCAGACACCATAGGGCATTCATTCATGCTGTCAACAACTCAGCTGCATACACAAGTCAGCCTAAATATAAAGACTTTTAGGGTAGCTCTCGCTATTATCTAGACACTTACACATGGTACTCTCTCCTGCACCAATTAGATTGATCTTCAAAAGGGCACTAACGATCATTTGGCCTTTTCTGTATACAGATGCTTTTGTCATAGTAGCAAAGTCATTGACATATTACCTATTAAAACTGCATTTTTGGTAAAATTTATTTATCCTTCCTAATTTAAGTATGATAAGAACATATGATGATTTGTAATTGTCTTAGATTTCAGACACCGTATTTTTCAGCATAAGAAATGGTGAGTAATAATTACCACACTCTTTCATGCATTTTTTAGAACGTTTTCTTACATTTTAGAAATAATCTACTTTGCTTCAATTTTTAATAAACAAACTTATCATTCCCTTTGTTTGATAATCTCAACTTTCACACACTGGTCTGTTGGATATCTTTAAATGTATGCGATGGACATGATGCAAATTTAGTTCTACCTTGAGAATGAGAATTTAGCTTGACTTGAAGCAGCTTGCTTTTCTCTTCAATAAGCCCAGTGTCATGAAGCTTGCATTACGCAAATAAAACATGGATGGCCAGCAGCAGGTTTGCTGAGAGAAAGCTGAGAAGGGCAAGAAATGAGTAGATGTTGGTGAGGTCTCCCTGGTGGTTGTGGGTGGAGAAGGTCCCACTCCATGAAAGTGATAAAAAAAATGTAATTGTCTTGCCTGCAACTTGGTTCCACATGTAGGTACAAATATTATGCAGAGTGCTACATGAAACGGTTATTGGTACAGTAACAAATGAAATATTTTCTTTTTAGGACAATTAAGTAATCTAAGAGAGCTTTGCTCTCCTAAACTGTAACCAAGAACAGCTCCGTTTTGAATTATTTAAAAATACTTCTTCACAACTTAATAAATTAAAAACTCGCATAGACATAAGAAACATGAAAGAATTGTTACAATTTTGAGGAGGGTCAATACATATTAACGACTTCAAATTTGATTACAAAGCAAAATAAAAAGTATATATGACTCACTCTAAATTTTTAATGCCTACATCAAGCAGTAATATGTGCATTGTTCTAATATCATGATCACAGGCATAGAAATGGTAGGAAGAATCTCAGATCCTTATTTATTAGAAACCATCCCACTCTCACCCTCCTGACCCTAACAACTTCTGTCCCAACTAAGGCCTCCTATGGCTTACTAAAGTAGTGGAAGAATCAGCCACCGCTCAGCTCCACACCTCACTTGAAGACTAATAAAATACTAACACATTTTTTGCCCAAAATACAACACTGAAACATCACACATCAGCATAAGAAATGATATCCTTGACATGGCTGACCAAGGCTCACTTTGCATGATGATCCCACTTCTCCCGCACTATCCACAACCAGTAGCCCCTCTCACAGAGCCCTCAGTGAAACATGGATGGTAAGTAGAAGTAAGACTATGTGGGCCTCCTCTTTTACTTCTATACCAACAAAATGCAAATCTTTGAGTCACTGGAAAGAAAGACCAATTCACCAATTGTCATACCACGGTTTGCCAGTGCTGTATGTTCCCTGTTGTATTCACTACTTTCCAATTAGACAGGTGTTGTGTTATGCTGCACCACTAACCTGAAACTCTCAGAATCTCCTCAAGAGCAAGGCTAATCCTCTCAATCCTTTTGTGCATCACTCTCGGTGTGCATGTATGAATCAAGCACTGGCAGCTGTCCCAAAAGGGGAAGAGGGTTCGGGAAGATAGCGAAAGAAGTGTTGCGCCTGCCCGGTGTCTCTCTCTGTTGGTATTATGGCATGTAGGGGTTGCTAGTCCTGGCCTCTTCTCAGTTGGCACCATGGCATGGAGGGGTTGCTAGTCCTGGCCTCTGACTCCAATTAGTGACCAAGGATCTCATGATCGTGCTGTATTTCAAGTAAGGTAAAGCAGAATGTTGGGTACACAATATGAACACCCTTCGGCGGTAACCAGTGATAGCATTCATGAAACTCAGCCAACAAGTATTACTCTACTGCCCAATTTTGTCAAATTGCGATTTCTTTGGACTCTGAATATTTTCTCCTTCTATGTCCAAAGGTTGTTCTCCTACAAAGTCCAAAAGTTGTTCTCCTTCACAACCTAATGCTAATATCTTGAAGGAGATGAGCATCAAGTGAACAGTGATTCAAAGTTCTCCCATGTGTAAAGTTTGCAGCAGTTGTTGCAAGCCACAACCAATAATGTTTGCTATAGTCTCTTTACCACTATAGTCCTAATCACAGTCTTGCTGTGAGTCGAAGATGCACAGAGACAATTAACATTAGTGCACTAATCTGTTGACTCTGTTCTTTTTAGTGCATGCTTTGTTTCTTTATTTCATACGTACAGGATTGGAGAAGTCTTGATGGAGAGAAATCCAGAGATGAGGCCAAACACGATGCGGAGCAGCATCTGGAAAAGGAACATCTTCACTGGCAGGTAATGTTTCAAGGAGGGGAGAAGATCTCTGCTCATCTGTGTAATGAAGCTAAGCATCGGCCTCATGGCTGGGGCATGGTATATATACCTGCCCCAGTTTAGAAGGCCGCCACTCACGTAATGCAGTTGAAATCTCATGAGATTTCGCAAAATTTTGCTCGCATGACAAGTCACATGAAATGGGAAGGCTAACTGACTCAGGTGCATGATGGGGACAAAAATGAAGAATAACTAGTCATAGTTCTAGGTAACTCTTTAAGAAAGGAGGTTGTGTGACAAAGATGGAGGCCTTTAATTTTAAGGGGGATACGCATGTGATTAGACAGTGCCAAATGGTTGTGGGAATGGTAGAGGACACAAAGTACTGCTCATATGGTTTAGCAATGCGGAGTGATGAAGGGAGTGGTGGAGGGCACATATGAGGTGGTAACACCACATTCTCTGTTCTGTTCTTTATTTTGTATGAACTGCTGAGTGTTTTAGTTTAAAGTCATGCTATGCACTTTAGCTTGTAGGCACTGTAAACAACTCTGTTAAAAAATGTCTATTTTTATTTGTGCAACGGCTGATGATTAATTATACATTGCTGAGCAAATACAGAACTCCGTTTCCTGCTGCTTCATTTCCTGGCAGATTGTGTGGTATTTTGTTTTTGTTAATACAACAGCTTCTGACTAATTATACACTGCCGAGCAATGAAAGACTTTTGTTTCCTGCTGCCCTTATTTCCTGTTGGAGTGTCTGGTATTTTATTTTTGTTTGTACAACGCTTGCTCCACCAAAGTCTGTCTTCTGGTTGGCAGGCAGCACTCTCCACATGCATGACAGGCTATAAATACCAAGTCTGGCCACCTGCTTGGCTTCTTGAATCCATCTGAAGAGAGAGCTCTGTCTGCCATCAGCACCGCTTGTGGGTTCTGAGAATCGCTGCCTACGACAACAGCAACCCAGACACTGTCATCTGGATCTGGGGGTCTTATAACCTCTTTTGGAATCCTGTCCCTTTGATACAACTTTCTACAACCTTGAACCCTGGAACCTGGTTGTTCAGGTGGAGCCGCTGTGCCTCCTTTGCTTGTCTACGTCCATCATTCTCTCACCGCTGCTCAATGCTTCAGCTACTTCGGCCCCTCACAAAAACCTCAGGTTAGTGCACTAGCCAGACGCCTCTCGTTTTTGGTTTCTCCTTTCTTTAAGGACACCCTTGCAGTTTGAATTTAAATGAGTAAGCTTTGGCAAAAGAAAAAGGACAGACTGTGTGAATTGTTAAGTAACACAACATAAAAGGCAGTTATTAGGATTATTATCATCAGTGAAGAAACTAAAAATACTCACTTAAGACTTAGCTCGGTTTCAAAGGACCCCCAAGTGGAGTTGGATTTCTTTCAGTTATTCTTTTTTTTATATTTTCTGAAGGACTGACACACAAAAATTATTTTTGAAAAAGAGTACTTTTTGCCCAAATCTAATTTTTCCTTACCCAGATTAGATTAATCAACTCCTTTGTGGTCTCTGAAAGTGGGTTTTGGGATTGTGGAGGTAGGACACACATAACAGAAGAGGGGGCAAGGAAAGCATGCTCAAGCTGATTGTAAAGTATTCATGTATGGTTGCCCAAAATGATTGTGTTCTTCTGTCACAGAGTACATCTCATTGAAGGAGTACACCTTACCACTAGAATCTGAAGATTCCTTCTTTCCACAGGAGCTCCAGGTACACCAGAACCATCTCTCTCTCTTTCTCTCTCTCTCTTTCTCCCCCAACTCACCTTTCCTCCCCAATCAGGCATTTATTTCAGTCATCTCTTCTGGTACTAATGACAAACCTCAAGGAGACGTTCTGGAGAATCTTTGCTTCCAAAAAATTCCTGGGAATTCAGGTGAGTGGCCCTTGGTGTGACACCAATGTATCAAATCGCCACAAGGTATTTGAAATCTGAGGGAGTGAAAACAACTCAACCCAACAGCTCAATGGCAAAATTCCTCACTCTAGGCCAACCTCAACAGCTTAATCAAATGGGCCTAATGGCTTAATTTTCCCTTCGCAACTTCCTTTGGAGTAATTGTCCCAAATAAAAAACCAAGGCCAGAAATCTTGGAATATTTTTGGACACCAGCCTCTGTCTGAACTCCCAAAATGCAGCAGTCGGGGCAGGACTGGCCGTAGCGGGCACCAGGTGTTTCCCTTTTGGACCGCCAGGGTGGCGGCCGGTTTTGGAGCCCTGTGGGGCTGTTTTTGTTACCGGGTCCGGTTTTGCAGCATAGCTGCAATATCAGCCCCTGTAACAAAGTGGTGCTTTCCACTAGCACCCCTCCCCCCCTGGGGCTGGCCAAACTGTTTGTCAGGGCCAGTTTCGGTTCCCAGTCTGGTCCTGGCAGCAGTGGTCATATCCTCACATCCATTCATCCTTACAGAATACATTGTCACATCAGTCTCATTAACTCCTGTTTAGACTAGGGCAACACCTTCTACAAGGGATTGCCATCCTACATATAAACAGATTCCAAAAAGCCAAAAAATTCTGCATTACACCTCACTGTCATGCTAGGCAAAACCGAAATGTACTGCTCTACTGCAAAATCTCTTACTGATTAACAATCCAAAAGAGAATCACCTTCAAAATTCTGTGTCTCAACCTCAGAAGCTTGGAAGGATCTGCTATCAAAAACCTGCAAATCAAAATCAACAGATAAACATCCTCCGGACAACTTCGCTCTAACATCCTTTATCACTTCCTTGTACCTAAATGTTATGTTATGTTAAGTTAATTTAATTTGTAAGGCGCAACAGCTACCAAAAAGGGTTTCCTGGCACCAGCCAGAAGGGAACAGAGCAAAGTGAAGTTTATTGGTTAAAAAGCCAGGTTTTTAAGAATTTACGGAATTTGACATACACAGTTTCATTGCGAAGCGATGTGGGATGTGAGTTCCATAAGGAGGGGCCCAGACAGGCAAAAGATCGACCGCCCATCCGTGGCAATCTGATTCTGGGGACAGAGAATTTCACTTGAGTGGACGAGTGGAGGGGACGAGGAGGCACGTAAGGATGAACCAGGGCCTGCAGGTACTGGGGAGCCACTCCAGTTTTGATTTTAAACATATAGCTCAGGGCTTTGAACTTAATTCGGTTCTCCACCCTGAGCCAATGAAGATCACACAGATAGCCAGAGACAGAGCCAACTCTAGGAACCTGGCATATCAATCTGGCGGCGGAGTTCTGTACCACCTGCAACTTACGTGTCACATCCTTGTTAGTCCCCAGATAAGGAATATTGCCGTAGTCCAGTCTAGAGGTGACAAGAGCCTGGACTACGGTTCTCTGGGTATGGTCAGGCAACATCCAAATAATCTTTTTAAGCCATTTCAGGATGGTAAAGCAAGTTGCAGCCACCTTTATGGCTTGGTGTTGCATAGTTAATGAGTTATCAATGATGAAGCCAAAGTTACGAACTTGGCGGGAGGGCTGAGGAAGAGCACCCATTTCAGTAGGCCATTGTTGGGGACCCCAAAGATCTCTATTCTTCCCTAGAATCAAGACCTCGGTCTTCTCTCCATTGAGCTTGAGATAATTTTCCTGCATCCACGAAGCAATTTTACCCAAGCCCAACTGGAGGGGAGAAGCAATCTGCAAGTCCTGTGGGAGAAAGGTGAGATGGGCTACAGTTGCGTGCATGTGGACTAACTTTCCTCTGCACATATGCAATTCACGCAGCCCACTCACATTCAGGAAACAGCTGAAAACCCAATCAATTTAATTCTCAACGAGACAATCTCCGTGTCAGTTATGCACTGTGCATGAGGCACATTGTATAAATAAATAATTACATAATGTACCTTTTAAGGATTCCAATGTGTTTCCTAAAGAGCAATAATCTAATAATCAGTGCCTAAATGTACTTCCCATATTCAGATTACACTCTCCAAATACCGTCTACTGATGCTTCCACCACCTCAGAAGTAGATCTTTATAAAATAATGCACAACAAAGTAATATTAGGCTACTCACCTCTTAAACAGTGAAAATAATACTTCTAATAAAAAATCAAACAGTAGCCTATCGTAGCACAGCTTTAAAAGATTTACTACATATATTTTTGACCAAACACAATTAGGATGCTAAAAGGCCAACTGTATCATTTGGGGACGTGCCAATGTGGCCCAATATGTTGCATTTCAACGACACTTTCTGAAGGTTGCCTTTTGTCAATACATCACCCAGCCGTAATATAACTTGGTGATTTTATTAGATAATTAGCGTATCAGCATCATTAGCTATATACACAACGAAACGTGCTAAGTGCCTTAAACCAAAGAATTAATTAGATGCTAGAAACGCATACATATTTTCTGATCACATGCATCTACAAAGATCTACAGTGCAATTATAGTTCTCTCCAAGTTATTAATCATTTGAATAATGTTTTCTTTGTGACAAAATTGGACTGGATATTTTTCACATTATTTTATTTCATAGGTTTATGATTCATATAACTCATACAAAATGTATTTTCAGTATTTTAATTGTAATTCATAGACGTTTTTGGCTTACAAAAAGATCGTTCAGAAAGAAATCCGAGTCTGTTGTTCTTTTCTGCTGCTCACTGTGTGAAAACAACAGCTATATAGTCGCTTTAATGCAATACCTGACACATTAAGTCCTCCCTACCTGAGGATAACAAGCCATGCCGTTTGCTATAAAGAAGTTTCAATCTAACCAATAACTAATTCAAAGACAATTTTAACTAAGACTGATAGCTTTTGTAAACAATAACCTCCCCCAAGTATCAGAGCAGAGTGGAGTTGGGTCCACTAGAATCGCAAATCTTCACTGTCCCATTTTCGGAACAATTCACAACAGTATTTGGATACCAGGGGCAATATTTTGCAGAAGTACCATAGGGTTGTAACAAGCATTTTGGTGTATATTTCTTTGCCCCAAAGCATTTCAGTATTACAGAAGTGGCTGCAGATGTAGAGACGAGAAAACACCAAATTCAAGGAGAGGGTCGAGCCAGGGGGCCTGGCTAGGTCCTAAGAGCCTAAGACAACACAATGAAAGACCCAACAGGCCATTCCACAATATTTGGCCTGTAAAAAAGAACCCTGACATTTCTGAGAGAGGAGGAAAAATACATACTTTTATTATACTTTAATTATATTCATGCTTGTACTGTGATGCAGTTGTTTTTTTAACCGAAAAGCATAAAGGACAGGATAGAAGGTAGTGGCCTGGCTCACAACTGAATTGTCATTAATTGGGGCATAAATCTGTGTTAGACCGGGCCTAAGACCAGAGGAAGGCTTAAGCAGCCTTGGCACAATCACCAATAGACAGACGCTTGTGTCACCCCTACTGTTATGTAGATCACACTTGCAAACATTTTACACCTCTGTAATCACAAGGGGGCATTCCCTCATTTGCACTAGGGGTGGCCCATGAAAATGAGATAAAATCTTTGTCCCTGCACCCACATGGACTACAGATGTAGGCATAAGGACAAACATGCTGAATGAAGCACACTAACTGTGCGCACCCAATAAAGATGCATCCTGCACAGGCCAGGACTGTGCGCTGAATAATGACAGCAGGCACCAGGAGCCATATTATAGATGTGTCCTAGGGTAACAACTGGCATCTGCATCTTTTTTTCTTTTTTTCACCCCTGTGGCCCTTCTGTATTATGGGAGAGGATACAGATGCCTGTGTATCCTTTCTTTAATACCAATTGTGATGGCACACATTTTATACCTGTTTAATGACAAGGGAGCTGTGAGGAAATGGGTTCTGCCCATTAATTCTGCCTGAATGTTTTGTTTTTTGACCACCTGGTTTTTGACCTTTTTACTGTGGGTGAGCCTCACATCTGGTGACTCATCCACTGTAAACTCATGGTAAACTGACTGTGCGTGTTTACCACCAGTGTCTGCCTTTTAAGAAAAGGCTGCTGCGACACAGCAAGAGTAAGAGGCACTTGACTGGTTACATGGGAACACATGTGCAAACACGTGTGAGGGCTGCACGTGGGAGACTCCTGTTGTGCGCAGCCCGGTAACTGCGTAGAGGTAGCCTGGTGCAGAGGGAACTCTGCAGGATTGGGTATTGACTTGGAGTAGGTCTAATACTGTTAGTGTACACTCATATGGAAAGTTAGTATGGTTTACTGCCTTGTCTGCAGTGACCCTCCATTATACATCTATGGGGAGGGCTGCCTTGAAGTGCAGCTTCTCTTCACCTTGGCCTACAGACACCAGAGGCATGTCACTTTAGTGTGTAACCTGTATGATAAAATCAATTCTGCAAAGTCTACAAACAAATCGGTACAGCTTATGGGTCATCCAGGAATGTCATATTTCTCTGGCTCAGCTCAGGATCAGAGCCCAGGCCTTTTGTCACCCTGCTGTGTTAAGTTAATTACACTAGTCTCCAGCAGCAGAAACAAAGGCCTGCCCAAACAAAGGGAGCAATTAATCGTGCTTCCCTCAGCTCCTGAGGAGGAAATGAATGGGGTAGAATGCTCTGCATCAATCAACCTGCTCTCATACTGTGCCAAGGATGGGCCTGTCCAAGCCCACTAAAAAAAGGAGGGAGTCCAGACCTTTGAAGCCAGCCCAGGAGAGGGCTTCCTTTGAAGATTTGCTGGGAAAGGCCCTGGCAGTGATGTCAGCGAGGGTGGAGCTGAGACCCCCAGAGCAGATGTTGCAAGGGACTCCTGGGTGACACCATTTTGAAATGTCCCACCAGGCTGTGCAAGAAGGTTGGGCTAGGGGCAGGCCAGAGGTGCATCCCTGCTGGAATCTCCCGCCCCCACTTAAAAGGTCCTGCACACTCTTCTTGGTTGTCATTTTCTGCGGGACACTGGGACTGGAGGCAGCTGTCATGGACGATTTGTAGGAAGAAATCCCTAATGCCATCTGGACTTAGGGCACTGACTTCAATTGCCCCAGGGCCAGTGTGGATCTCCCCAGGACCAGGGAAGCTGGTCCCCTTACACCCCCTAAGGACTAGTTGGGGGATGACTGGGCTGCTGCACAAGAAGGAGAGAGGCCCAGAGGAAAACAAGGAGAAAGGCTGGCACAGGGATCCAATGAAACTGGATCTCTGCAAAGTTTGTCAACTTTAAGGTCAGGAGACCTGATGAAAGTGCTCCAGCAGGCTAGGGATCACCAGCAGCAGTAAAGCGAGACTAGAACTAAGTAAAACAAGCCAACGGGGCCCAAGATATGAGCCTGCAAAGATTTGACCTTTGACCCTCAGCAAGGCCGGAGTGCGTGGAGCTCCGCTGCCAGAGCTTTTATAACTCCCCTGGGTTGGGCCAGGGTCCGGGGGTTGCCGCCATAAGGAATGCAGAGTTTCAGGCTGAGAGGGGGTGTGCGTGGTGTCCCTTCCCCAGAGTCTAATGGGCCTGGAGACCCCAACCTCCAGGACTGTTCATCTATCTGGGGTCCGGGGACCCCAACTCTTGGCCCCCAACTGCCAGAGAAGATGGGGAAGCTCAATCGCGCTTCCCTTAGTGTCAAGAGGGCAAGGACAGGGCTCAGGACCCCATCCCGTCAGAGCAGAGAAGAGCGGTGAAGGCAGCAGAAACTTGCCGGCTCCCGCAGCAGTACAGCGGAGTGCTGCTCAAGCAGGGAGCCAGCAGGAGCAGGCAGGAGTGGACTCCCTGGGCTGCCCCCAACATCAACGGAGTGCGGGTGCCTGTGTGGGAACGGGCCCCCCTAAAGAAATAAAAGAGCCACGTGGCGTGATGCTGCATGGCAGAAAAACAAAGACAGACAAAGGCAGCAGCTCTCCCCGAGGCAGCGGGAGAGCTGCATATAAAATATTCACTGCTCACGGAGGAGTGCCCCATAATGTCCTGCAGGGCTTGTTCATTTTGCACAGTTTTTCTCCTTTGGGTTGCCCCAGGAGGGCTGGGCCACCACCAACAAAGACAAAAAGAGCGCAGGAGAGCTACGGAGGTGCTGCAGCTCCCTGCAAGGGCCCAAGGAACTGTTGGGAAAAGTGCTGACCCTAAGTCTGAGGGGTCTACAAAAGCATAACTTCACCAGGCTTTCTTTCTAATTTTAAGCACTCCCCAGGCTGGAGCATGTGCTCTTGAGCGGGGAGTGCAGTGTCCTCCAGGGGCAAAGTCTATCGCTACAGTTACTGTGGCCTACAGGGTGTTAAAAAAAAGTGTATGTGTTATACAGCACCCTCTAGGGATGAAGTCTATGGTTACAGGCACTGTAATCGAAATGTGATGCCCTCTAGGGGCTATATTAATGTTTGTGTTTTCAATGTTGCGATTTTAATGTTGAGAATTTATTAAGAAACACACAGGCCCATGTGATAATTTTTAAACGCTTTATTCAAAAAATAATGTTGACAGTTTTAACTGATCAGAAGGTATAAGCTTTATTGTCATTTTTAAATGCTTATTCAAAGGATAACATTGACAGTTTTTTACTGGTAACTGAGTACAAGCTTTACTGTAATTCTAAAATGCTTTGGGCCATATTTATTGAGGGGTTGTGCTGCTTTTATGCCACGCAACGGGGTGCAAAAACAACACAACCCCTAAGATGCGATTTATCAAGTCATGCAAGCCCCCCTTGTGTGGCCCTGTGTGGCTTGATAAATCTGGAGTAACGAACGCAGCGCAAATGGCTGCATTGCATCACTCGGCCCCAGGGAGGGGTTCCATGGGTGGTGTTTGGGTGTTCCCATGCAAGATCCAGGGATTTTGACGCATTCCCAGTTTTATCATTACTGGTAGACCTGGGAATGAGCCAAAATTCTACGTCTTCCCAGTGGAGGTGTAACAAGGAGAAATAGCTTAATTTCTCCTCGTTTTGTCCTCTTTCTAAGCAGCACATATAGAACAGGAAAATGCCTCAGGGGGTTATTTTTGTGGAGGAAGGTGACCCTTCCTGCACAAAAACAGTCCTGCTTTAATGCAGGCACCATTGCACCATGGTGCAAGAGTGCCTGCATTGGCGCTAGGCAGCTCATTGTGCGCCAGCGCTGGAAAAAGGCAGAAATGTGCAGTATTGTGATAAATACGGTGCATTTCTGCCCTTTCGCTATAATGCAGTGCAGCCCAGCAAGGTGACTTGCTGCGTTGAGTTACATTTTGATAAATATGGCCCCCCCATTCAAGGAATAATGTTGACAGTTTTACTGATCAAAAGGTATGAGCTTTTTTAACATTAATAAGTGCACTCCCCCATGATTATTATTGATTATTGCATGTTCTCATAAAATGATGATATTCTGATGTGGTTTGTTTGTCTGGACCCCATTAGGTGGCCAGAGGTGATTATGTGATGTCATCACAAGGTATCTTCATCAGTCTCATGCATATTCGCAAATTACTGTGGATAGTATCGGGTAGCGTGTGTGTAACAAATGCACTTTTCTATTTTCAAAAGAAAAAGCACAGGCTGGATAATCATTTAATGAGTGTTATTACTGCATGTCAGCGAATGGTGATTACTAGCCCACCCCCCACCTCCCCCCCCTTTGAGTAGGACTTGAACTGCTCTGCTTCGCTCCCCGGAGAGAGTCAAGCGCTACAAAGGGGTGTTTGGTTCCCAGTGGAGGACTAATGTGTAGCCATTAATAGCGCAGGTCACACAACTAATGGCCCGTATCCTTATACGAGCATTCTCTCATTTTCATGGAATGGAGTTTCTAGAAAATTAGGGCATGTCTTTGTCACTTCACCCATGCTATAACAATGACTTTTGTGCTGGGGCAAATATGATTGAAGAAGTAGCTTAACACTGAGCCAAATAGAAAGTAGTGCACACTCAGTGCACCTTGGAGAGTGTCTCTTAAAGGGTTGTGATGGTCCAGAGGCCTCACCAGTCACCCCTGTGCAAATGGCCCTTCACAGATAGCAGACCTCATCACCTAGCACAAACTCAGTTCACTCTTTATCAGAGAAACCTGGCTCACCCTTTCTGCACACATCCTAGACATCTTTGTTTGCACATGCAGCAGCATCCAGCAGTTATACCAAACACTTACACTTAAGAAAAGAGGAGAACTCACAATAACCCATACATTCTCCTGTTTCTGCACAAAAGACAACTCAAGGTAATTGCACACATGTCAATTTCCTCTCTCCACAACTCAATCTGCAACCTTCTACCGCATCTAGAGACCTCCGAGACAAAACAAGGTCTTCATGGATTCTCAGACCTCCTCACCACTGCATCCATAAGACCCTCACCCTCTTCAGTGATTTTATACACTGAGAGAAATCAAGCTTGAAAGAGACACCTCCCTCAACCTCATTTGCATGCTTAAGGTGTTACAGCATGTTACCCAGCCAACACACCTTAAAGTCTAAATACTTGACTTCTAAAGCTCAAACTCATCTCTTGCCCTATAATGTCCTCATCCTAGGTAAACACCATTCCAAACAATTTCAGCACATTTCTGGAAAATCATGTGAATACCCATATGCCATCTAATGCACACCGTTTAAAGCTGAACCATTTGCACCTCGGTACTCCAAAGGCCTCTTCGACAGCAAACGTGCCATCAACAGGCAGGAAAGAAAACAGATGAGAAACGGAACCTCTAAAGACTTCACATAACTTGAGGCAATTGCAGGCAATTCATCAAATAAGCCAAAGCCAAGTACTATACCAAATTATCAAAGAACCTGCTAACAGAAGCAGAAAGCCCTTCAAGACAATCAAGCACTCATCAACGCACTGCCTTACCTTCCAATCCCAAACTCCACAGACAAGTGCAATGGCATCAATTTCTTCAGTAAAAAATGCACACAATCTGAAACCACATCAACAATACCAAGGTTTCTCTTTTCTGGCACTCATTCTTCCACGCTGAATTCCACAAGGGTCATTGTTCAAACCATGTCCCTCACTGAACTTGCCAACATCATCAAGTCCCTCAAAACTACCTCCTCTGAAGATGATTTCTTCATCAAATTACTCTGTAGAGAAGTTCTCATACCTCCACTCCCATTTGTCATTGATACCTTTATCCACCCCTTCTTCCACTGTGGATAAAACTAGACAAGACCCTGATGACCACCACAAGTACTGGCTCATCACTCGCTGCCATTCATTGGCATAATCATCAAAAAAGCAGCCTAGGAACATCTCCAATATCCCATCACCACAGAGACAGCTACCTTACAAAACATAAATGACACCCTTCTGACCACAGATAAAGAGGACTATTGCCTCCTGATATTGCAGACATCTCAGCAGGAAAACAAAGATATTCCCAATCTTATCCACTCCATGAAGTCCTCCTAATTTTCCTACATACACCAGCTTGTTCACATGAGCACTTTCATGTCCCAAAATATTTCTATCACCTGCACAGCACCCCTGGGTTTTATTTTGTCCCCACTATCTTCAATATCTTCATATCCACACGGGGCCTCTGAGCAGCATTAATATTGACTAATACAATAGCATCACACAATTCTACCTGCACATGCACATCCACTAGACTGGATGTCCAGTACCTTTCTGAAAATCAACCACATCAAAACAGATTCAAAACATTTACTAAGAACAACAAAAAATAATAAGTTCAAACCTGGATTAATGACATGAACCTTGATAGATTGGAATCCAAACAGTCCCCCAGTGCCAAATAATTTGCATTCATACAGGACACCAACATGATGCATATGGAGCACATCACCAAGAAAACAAACATGGACTAGTGCCAGCTATCTCTGCTTATGAAAGTAAAACCGTTTCAATCCAACCCTCTTGCATCTAGCTGTTGTCAACGCCCTGCTCCACAGACTTCCAGACTCCACACCAGCCCCTTTTTCACATACCATTTCATGCCTTACAATGGGCCTGAAGAAATATGACCTCACTCTGATAGAACTCCACTGGCTTTCCCTGCAGGCATGCAACAGCCTCAAAACCAGCAGCACCATCTGCAAATTCATCAGGACCAGCATTTATATCTATCTGGACTGCAAGCTCACCACCTCTGGTGTCTTTCAGCAAATCCACATCCAAGATACCATCAGACTAGCCATGAAGAACTGCAAAAAAGAAAAAAAAGCAACAGGCCTTTTACATCTATGCACTGAGGGCCAGGAATGGCATCTATTTATCCATATTGACTGCCTAACCCTTCTCAAATTTGAGAAAGAGGTAAAGACACACCTTTGTAGAGAATATTACATTTTGATAAAGTAACAGTCCACATTCATTCTCAGAAACTAGCTACCCCTCCAATAGCTCATTGATTTTATCTTTGCTTCAAAGCTATAAATCACATAGTTGTATTTTGGCTTGGTTCATGCTTTACAAATACCACAAACACACAAGAGACTACGGGTAGGCACAAGTTGCATGAAAAAACAAGCTCTAATGTTAAATAACCATTCGATAGATCTTTCAGGTATTTGAATAATAGTCAATTGAAATTGGGAGCTAACTTACCAGGAACAGCAGTGTTTCATGTCAAGTTTAGCTGGTATATTATGTAAAGCCTTTGATTGCTATTTTCACAGGTACAAGCCCTACATTTTTACAGATGATTTTAAAGCACAATAACTGGAAAGGCCTCTCACAAACTTTTGTAATGTTTTCAGGGTGTATAGGCATCAGCATGTCCTCCCCACTCACTAAGTCCCCCTACCAAATGGACAGATCCAAAAACAAAAATGTTGTGTGGCCAAACATATTTGTTAAGGTAAACTGGGGTGGCTTGAACCCAGTGAATACACCCCCACCCCATCCCTGCTTAGAAAGGCAGTACTTCCACTCATTGGTCTTTGACAATGAGTGTATTAATTATAGTGAAAGTAAATGTTTATAATATTTTAACTTCAATAATGAATGTAAATAATTTTACTAGGTGTAAGCTTCCCTTGTCATGTTTTAATATAGGCAGGGAGGTTTCGTAACCATCACCAGCTCGAGCATTTGTAAGGTCGTTGACTGATACCAAGATAGATCTTCGAACAAAGAGAGAACAATGAATTCCCACATTAAACAGTTCTTGCTTTTTATTAGAAGGCAGAAACAATGCTTGCTAGCTTTGTCTCAGTGCCCAAGGTAATCAATGATGGAATGCTGCAAATTCCAGTCTAGAATTATTGCACAATATAAAAGTTGGGATGATGTTTCTATTGCAATTTGCTCATGTATACCAATTCTTGGTGGTCTCAGATTACCCATACTTCTCACATAACATACTGACTGTAACAGAAGTGGCTATCAAAACAATATTGTACCCCATAGTATAAAAACATAATATTGTTTATAATAAGAACTAAGGGGCATATTTACGTTCCCTGGCGCATCCCTGCATATCAGCAGGGATGCGCCAGGGAAAATGCGTCACACAAGTTTGCGCATGGTGGCGCAAGGATAAGCAGATGCGTGACGCATCTGCCGGCGGAAGGTTGGCGCAGTGCTGAAGTTGTGTCGCAAGCGCGACGCAACTCCAGCACTGTTCCAACCTTCCCTATCCCTAACATGGTGCGTCAATCCTTACGCCTGCTTGAAGCAGGCGTAAGGATTTGACGCACTAGCGTCGGAAAAGTGACTGCGTGAAATCTTGTAGATTTCACTACGTCACTTTTCCGAGGCGTTCCTGCGCCGGAACGCCCCCTGCGCCGGTACGTACCACATGAAACCTGACGCAGGTTTCATGTGGCGCAGGGGTTTACTACGTGACGCATCTCCCTAGATGCGTCACGTTGTAAATATAGCGCAACGCGGCGCATGGTTTGCGTCGCCGCTGCGTCACATGCGTGATGCAACGGCGGCGCAAAAGTGGCGCAAGGGGCTTGTAAATATGCCCCTATGATTTTTTAATGTTCAAGATACTTACTTTTTTAGAATAAAATCATGCCATACATTGGATGAAAATGCAAAGGTAATAAATATTTCTTAATACAATGAAAATATACGTACTAAAGAGGAGCAACAAGAATAAGAGAACAAGTGGAGAAATATATAGAAAATTACAATACATTATTAATGTAATCATAAACAGGTGACTGCCAGGGTAAATTATGTAAAAATACATTACTAGAAAAATTGAAAGTTTGTAGAGTTGACCCATTCTCACCAAGTAAAATATAATAAATCAATTTTCAATTTTCCAATCTGAGGAGAGTGATGTAATCCATGATGCCATCAAAATATCAAATAATTAGCATTACTTTCAGCTTTCTTTAGATAAGAATTTTTGCCCAGATGTACAAAGCATTTTTCCGGTCACAAATGGCCTATTTGCATAATCGGGCCGTTTGCTGTCACAAAAATGTATTCTCTTATATACAAACCTCAAGTTACCCAATTGCAATTCGGATATGTGATTCACTATTTGGAAGGTGCGTTTTCTTCCAAATACCAAATCATAGTGGTATGCATTAATGTTTTGCAACCAAATTGCGGTCACAAAACATTCATCTTTTCCCACCTCCTCAAAGGAAGTGATAAGCCATTCGCAAACGATAAGGGGTCACCAAGTGACCCCTTCCCCTTTGTGAATGTTGACCAAAACATTTTTTAAGAGTAGGCAGTGGTCCAATGGACCACTGCCTACTCTTAAAAATGTATCTTCTATTTTTTATTTTTTTTGTTTAAATACATCCCGTTTTCCCTTGACGAAAAATAGTTAAATTAAAAAATATATATTTCTTTAATTAAAAGCAATCAGAGACATACTTGTCTGCTGACCCCAGCAGGTCACCATTCCTGTGATGGGTGCCATTTCCACTAGATTGCAATTTGAGACCTACCTCATCAATATTCATGACATAGGTCGGATTGCGACCCAGTAGGAATTGGAAATATGAGAACTGACCTATTAGTACATAGGTCGGTTCCCATAATACCCATACTGATCACACAAATACGGGTCGCAAATTGCAACCAGTATTTTGCGATCAGTGCTACGTACATCTGACCCTTAATGTTTTAGATTTAGAAATCAAGTGAATAAATGGTAAGAATTATTCAGGTGGTATCCCGGAGTCATTGCAAAATGTTGTGACTGATTTATAATTAAAAAAATATGTAACAGCATATCTTCCTCATTGAGGGGCCGATTCCGATCTCGGCCGGTAGTGCTCCGAATCGGATTCGGATTCACCGGATCCGATTCGGAGCCCTGTTTCCCGACCGAATCGTACGCGGGTCCGGCCGAGCGAGTACGATGCAAGCACCCGCGAAATCGCCGACCGACTCGAACGCGGCTTCAACACGCTCCGACCGACTCGCATGGACACGACTCGCACTGCGCTATGGAGACGTTTCCCAGCCGGGTAAGTACGATGCGCGCCGCGAGCAGTCCGACCGACTCGCGCCGTCCGGCTCGAAAAAGCTGTCGGAGCCGGACTTTGGGGGTCCGCGTCGGACCACCCTGTACGCGTAGGCACGCGAGTCGCACACAGGGGGACCCATGGGTCCCCCTACCTGTGCATGTACGCCGCGATGCGCATGGACACGTACCCGCTGTAGGGGGCGCCCTTGTCCGCCTCGCACCCATTGAGTCAATGGGAGCCCGCGTACGCGTTGTACGACAGGCTCCCATTGACTTCAATGGGAGTCCGACCGACTCGAGTCCGATAGCATGCGTGCGCATCGTACTCGTTCGGTCGGACTGCTAGGGTCCGATTCGGTCGGAATTCTCTCCGGGTCCGGCTCGGTCGGAGAGATTTCCGGCCCGAATCGGAATCGGCCCCTTAATGTTTTTCATCATTTAAGCTAATCCAACACTTTAGCTTTAAAGGGGCCATCTGATAAATGATGTCACTATCCACTTCAAAACCAACCTCACATCATCAAACAAATGTATGTTTTGGAAAGCTTATAGTTGGTGATTATCAGGGAGGCAGGATTGGGCATAGAAAATAGTTTTTTTTGTTCTTTGGATGTCCCTTTAGAGATCTTACTGGGAATCTACCATACTTCATGAAGGAAAAGGGAACTGGATTGTGGGGGGTTTGCTTTTCACATATAAAGTCCCACTCATCATCGGAGCTTGCAACATCAATTAACTGTCCCAATTTGCGGTGCCTTAAAGAATTCTCTTTAATGTAATGACCCTACAGAAATGCATATATCATAGAGGAAATATAGTAAGAAGAAGTAAAGGATTATAGTTCGGCCCAGATAAAGAGTATTTTTTTTTCATTTTTGAAAAAGTTGAATAAGCTACAGAAGAAGCTGACTTTCTCTGAGTAGTGTGAAAATACTTCTGGTTGCAAATGTAAAATTTGTGCAAAAGTTCATAATTAATTAATATAAGGTAAGCCATGTAAATTAGAGTAGAGTACCCATGTATGGTCAGAAAGCTGCCGCTTGGGTAGAAAATCTACTCCAGTGGTATTAAAATCAACTCTAGAAGCTGCGTGCTATGGTGCACTGCGTGGTGTCATTCGCCCTGATTTTTCACCGTGGAACGAGCTCCCAGCGCTAAATCACAGCCTGAGCAATGCAGCATGCCTATTTCCATTCGTTCGCTGAATCTAGCAGACTGTTTTTGTAACTCTGCGGAATTCCGGAGAGTAAATCTCTGCAAGTTCTGCCCAGGCTTATCCAATCTCACTTCTTCAGACACACGGGCAGTCCTTATTCTGAATCTTCCACAGGTCCAGGAGTGTTCTGATGAGAGGTTCTTAAAGTGCAACTTTTATACCCGATGCCAGCCTTTGTCTTGGGGAAGTCCCCTGACCTATCCCAAAACTGGTTCTGGTCAGTTCTTCCACTCCCTCAGAGTTTTTCTCCAAACTGTCTAGGGTGACAAAGGCAATGGTATGCCTGGCACCAGGTTCCTTTGAAGTGTAACCAGAGCAGGGCAACACTTCTCACCAGCCATTCTGTCAGAAATACCCTCTCCCTCCACACCTAGACCTCTTTTGTCTCTATGTCTGGAAGCAGTATATAAAATACCACAGGAGAGCCATTCACAGTCATGTGACAGTGGACACAGGCAGAAAGGGACACTTGGTGTAAGGCAGAAAAATGGCAACTTTGTGTAAGTGCCATTTTCAGAATAGAAACATGAAATCCAACTTTACCATTAAAGAGGTCTTTAAATTACAATGTATTTGAGTGTAAACAGCATTTACCTCTCTGCTCCCAAACCAAAGTTATCACTTAGGGGTCGATTCCGATCTCGGCCGGAAGCGCACCTAACAGTATTCGTCCGGAAAAAAAACCAGCTGAGTGCGTGTTTCCCGACCGATTCGAACACTCGTCCGAACGAACAAGTACGATGCGCATAACAACCCAGATTCCGAGCGAGCCGTACTTACCCAATCCAGCTCCTGTTCCCCGCCCGAGCCGGATCCGTAAACGCCGAATCGAGTCGTACAGAAGCAAATAAACAGCACCTTCCGGCCGGACGAGTACGATGCGCACTCCGTACGCGCCGAACCCGCCGCTACGTCCGGGACGTTTGAGCATCCGGGCGAGCCGTACATAAGCTCCGTTTCGCGCCACAAGACGATCCACGGCTACGAGACGAACAAGCCTGCTACGAGTACGAGTCGAAGACACGAGAAACCCGAACGAGATGATCCAAGCATGAATCCCATTGCGCAGGTCCTACCTATACTCTACATCTATTACCGGGACCGGCACGGATGCATACGGCGCAGACGGTAAGTCAAACACCAACAACACAAACAAACGACACGTACCCGAAATATGTCACACACACATAGGGATGCACAAATGACGTACACTAGCAACAGCAGAACCATAGGGGTGGGATGGCCATCACCAATGCCATACACACCCATAGGGGGATGGATGCCTACCACCAACACCACCCTACCACCACCCCTACTCAGGGGGCTGGATGCCTGCCACTACCACCACCCCTACTCAGGGGGCCTGGATGCCTACCACTACCACCACCCCTACTCATGGGGGGCTGGATGCCTGTCACTACTACCATCCCCACCCTTAGGGGGATGGATGCCTACCACTACCACCACCCCTACTCAGGGGGGCCTGGATGCCTGCCACTACCACCACCCCTACCACCACCCCTACTCGGGGGGGGCTGGATGCCTGCCACTACCACCACCCCACTCAGTGGGGGCTGGATGCCTGCCACTACCACCACCCTTACTCAGGGGGGGCTGGATGCCTGCCACTACCACCACCCCTACTCAGGGGGGGCTGGATGCCTGCCACTACCACCACCCCTACTCATGGGGGCCTGGATGCCTGTCACTACTACCATCCCCACCCTTAGGGGGATGGATGCCTACCACTACCACCACCCCTACTCAGGGGGGCCTGGATTCCTACCACTACCACCACCTCTACTCAGGGGGGGCTGGATGCCTGTCACTACTACCATCCCCACCCTTAGGGGGCTGGATGCCTGCCACTACCACCACCCCCACTCAGGGGGGCTGGATGCCTTCCACTACCACCACCCCTACTCATGGGGGCCTGGATGCCTGTCACTACTACCATCCCCACCCTTAGGGGGATGGATGCCTACCACTACCACCACCCCTACTCAGGGGGCCTGGATGTCTACCACTACCACCACCCCTACTCAGGGGGGCCTGGATGCCTGTCACTACTACCATCCCCACCCTTAGGGGGCTGGATGCCTGCCACTACCACCACCCCTACTCAGGGGGGCTGTATGCCTGCCACTATCACCACCCCTACTCATGGGGGCCTGGATGCCTGTCACTACTACCATCCCTACCCTTAGGGGGATGGATGCATGCCACTACCTCCACCCCTACTCATACGACGGGTAATGCATGACACAACCAGCATACTCCCACATAAGGAATGTCTGAAAATTACATCCCCCCCAACACCATGACAAGCGTGTGTAGTCTGTGTCAAATGCCTACAACACTGAACATGACATTGAACATACAATGTGACCCCTAGCACATGTGTCACACATAAATGTGTGTGGCCTCCACAATGCAAGCCGACCATGGCCACTGTGGCAATGGGGTTGAACACCCCATCACCACAGCGACCAAAAGGTAAGTGTGGGGTCCATAGCTGATGCACATTTTGAACAGTGGGGCAATGGGGCCCAAAGCCCCATCACCACAGTGACCAAAAGGTAGGTGTGGGGTCCATAGCTGATGCACATTTTGAACAGTGTGGCAATGGGGCCCAAAGCCCCATCACCACAGTGACCAAAAGGTGAGTGTAGGGTCCATAGCTGATGCACATTTTGAACAGTGTGGCAATGGGGCCCAAAGCCCCATCACCACAGTGACCAAAAGGGAAGTGTGGGGTCCATAGCTGATGCACCTTTTGAACAGTGTGGCAATGGGGCCCAAAGCCCCATCACCACAGTGACCAAAAGGGAAGTGTGGGGTCCATAGCTGATGCACCTTTTGAACAGTGTGGCAATGGGGCCCAAAGCCCCATCACCACAGTGACCAAAAGGTAGGTGTGGGGTCCATAGCTGATGCACATTTTGAACAGTGTGGCAATGGGGCCCAAAGCCCCATCACCACAGTGACCACAAGGTAGGTGTGGGGTCCATAGCTGATGCACCTTTTGAACAGTGTGGCAATGGGGCCCAAAGCCCCATCACCACAGTGATCAAAAGGTAAGTGTAGTCAGGGTAAACGCTGCCAAAGCCAAACTGCATGGATGATTCCTGGTCACACAACAACAAACACATCAGTGGCATAGTAGTGCTTGTGTCCCATAGCAACATAGATTGGGTGAGGCAAACAGTGCAGTGGCAATAAAACATCGTTTTGGCCATGTGCATACAAACATCACCCATGGGGACTGACATTGTCAACATTCACAAATAACACAATGACAGAAGTGACCATCATAATGCAGACCCACATATCTGCACCAATGGACACACAAATGTAGATATCCTGTGGAGACTGTAGATGTCAGGTGAACAAATACCATACCATGGCAGCAATGGGACATACAAACCATGATTATTGTGCTGACTGATGACTTAGGAGTCCCAGGGACAGCAGGGGAAAGCCACCAAACAACATACAGCCAATGGCACACTCAAGATATGCCAATGCAGTGGTGCAAATGCACAAACACAAACAGGCAGACTCACACTGCATATCAAACACAACAGGTGATGGGGGTGTGTGCCAGTGTTCCCAGGCAACCACACAACACATGAGGAGGCCTGAATTCCAATTACACAGATGTGTATACAGTGCCATACAAAAGTTACTCATGGATCGGATTCCCCTATGTGGGCAAAGAGGCATTGTTAGATGAGAGGGAGCCCAAATTACACATGTCACACAAGCTTGTAGGAACAGCAACTAACACAGCAAGAGACAGACCCACCACAGCACTACCCCCAGGGACCCCACATTGTGGTGACACTAGCCTGCATGATAATCCCACTGTGATGACAAAGGTAGATGTCATTCACACTGTGAACCACAGCCATGTGTACTGAGCAACAAACTACCATCACACCTACACAAGCACAAATCAATCAGCACGGCCTGCCAGCCATGGCCAATATGGAGGTAGGGGTCTAGCCGTGCAACAACTCACATTTGCACACACTCAACACCACACACCTTGATCTCCACCAATGTGCAGCAGTGAAGCTCACATGGACTGGTGACATTGCACATGCACCCATGACAATGCCAGGGGTGGTGGTGGGAACTAAGGTGCAGAAACCCATCACACATGGCCAGTCAACAAGACTCGTGAATGTCTGACACACTGCACACTACGCGGTACATGGGCATGACGTGAAATCCACCACAATCAATGGGATCCCGGCCATAGTCACACACCAATGAAGAAGACAAGGTGACACACAAAGAACACACGTACACAACTTCCAACATTGCAGCTCTGACCCTGAGGAGTGTCAGCAGTCACACACACAACGTGTCACAATCACTGAAAGCTACCACAGACTGTAAATTACATGACATGTGTAACCAACAAGTGCCAAGGGGAATCCTGAATGTGTCCCATCTGCGTTTGCCCACATCCCCAGCCCTGACAACAAAGACAACCTGGGATGACAACCTGATGAACCTTAGTTTGCCATGCACCCACATCCCGGAGTAACCAGGTCCAAGATGCTGGATGAACACAGAACAACTCAGCAAGCATCAGAAACAGGAACATCCGTAGGGACACAGCCTGTGTAGGAAAAGGGAAGGGTACACGCACAGACATGCTTACACAACACAAAACACGGGCCCAGGCAATGTCACGGGATTACACACTGCCATGAGGGCAATCCACTGCTGTGGAAGGTCCGTTGTGCCAAACCTTGTCTGTGCACGACTCAAATATGTCGGCAGAACACTCGGTCAGTGAGTCAACAACTACAACACACTGAAGGCTCTGCTCACATCAGCCTGGGTACGGGAGTGTCACGTCAGTCATCTGCATACACCCAAAACACGTGTCAAGCAAGGTGCACTGTATACACTGATGAGTCCTTCAACATTGGTGTGCTAAACTGCATGTCCAGTGGAGATGGGCACACAGTCAGGGAAATAGAAACATTGAACAGTGGTAAGCCCACCAGATGTGCATCACTGTAAGACAAAGATGTTAATTTACAAATGCAAAACGTACATCCCTGTGTCATATGCTGAACATGAATGTCTTGGTAAAGGTTGCTTCAATAATTGCCCCTGTTATCACAGATGTTATCAACGCATCTTTAAGTACAGGAATAGTTCCCCGCAATTGGAAAAGAGCTATGGTAAAGACACTGTTGAAGAAACCCAATCTGGACCCAGGGGACTTGGGTAACTACCGCCCTATCTCCTTGCTTCCCGGGATGGCCAAGCTCGCTGAAAAGTATGTTAATCTCACTCTCTAATTTTATCGAATCCAACAATTTGCTCCACCCTTCCCAAACGGGATTTAGACCACGACAGGGCACGGAAACTGCCTTGTTGGCAGTCGTTGAAGAAAGTAGAAAGATTCTGGACTCAGGAGGGGCATCCGTCATCATACTCCTCGACTTGAGCGCAGCATTTGACACAGTGAATCACCGTATCCTGACTTACCGCCTTGGGAAGTCAGGAGTCACTGGTGTTGCACTGCAGTGGCTGCGCTCCTTCCTGGAAGATAGATCCTTCCAGATATTTGAAGGTGAGATGACTTCTAAATCGATGCCTCTGCGCTGTGGAGTACCTCAAGGATCCTCCCTGAGCCCGACTCTTTTTAATGTGTATATGGCCCCATTGGCGGCTATTGTAGCCCCCTTTGGAATCCACGTGGTGACTTACGCTGACGACACCCAATTGGTCGTTGCGCTTAATCAAGCTAAGCAACTATCCCAAGACCTTCACTCATGTTTGGAGGAAGTCTCTAAGTGGATGGGGGCGTCCCACCTTAAACTCAACGGAAACAAGACTGAGATTATGATCCTGGGTAATCCTTCTAATATCTCATTGAGTACCATGTGGCCAACATGTATGGGACCTGTCCCAACTCCCAGGAGTGAGATAAAGAGCCTAGGAATCTGGCTAGACCAGAATCTGACATTTAAGGTGCAAGCCAGGAGGACGGTGGCAACTTGTTATGGTCTGATGAGAATGGCCCGCAAAGTGCTTCCTCTTCTCCCTTCCCAAGCCAGAAAAATATTAGTCCAATCCTTGATATTATCAAGGATAGACTATGGAAATGCACTCTATTTGGGGGCCCCAATGGCATTAATTATGAAACTGCAAACGATTCAAAACTGTGCGGCCAGACTATTACTTGGAACATCAAAACGCCTCTCTGCGAAACTGGCTCTATGTGCCCTTCACTGGCTTCCAGTGAAGGAAAGAATCAGCTTTAAAGCTCTCTGTATTGTCCACAAGTCTTTGCAAGGGAATGGGTCTACTTTAATCTCGACAATGTTCCACCGCTATAAGGCCACCAGGGAATTACGTTCGGATGAACTCCATCTGGTGGAGGTCCCAAGGATCAAGAGGGCGAGAAGTGGTGGCCGCCTTTTCTCTCTCAATGCGGCCAAGCTTTGGAATGCTCTACCACTTCATTTACGCAGGGAACCTAACCACCTTGCCTTTCGAAGGCAATTAAAAACTCTGTTATTCCCCTGAGTGTGCCTGCCTACGGTCACTGGTCTAGCCTAGCGCTGGGAGGCCTCCGGGTAGCCATGCGCTTTATAAATACCATTTTCATTTCATTTCATTTCATTTCAACATCACACCCTCAGACTGCAGCAGAGGATGCTATAGATCCAGACTACAACAGGACACATATCCCATGGACCACATGGAGTCCATCACAGCAACACTTCATTTTCCTGATCTGAACACTATCACAACTGCAAATGCATGATGATACTCATCTACATCATGTACATCAAAAGAAAAACCACAAGTAAACAAAAAGAGGCTTTATTCAGCAAATGTCAATCAAAAATCAGAAGTCCAAATTAAACTAAGGCCAATGGCCAGTCCAAATACACAGTCCCAACAGGGTGATATGTGACAACTTGTCACCCATTGCTTGCCTGCACTGGTAGGGACAGGGGACATCCCCCTTGGAGGGGCATACAAGGGGCAGGCCAGGCACCGCAGGGACAGGATCAGGGGATGCCAGAGTGAGGCAGTGAAGGGGTGGTGGGTGCAGGAGTGTCACCGGCACTGCAGTGGAGGTGTCTGACTCAGGCGGGGCCGGCACCACTGTAGGGCACAGGTCAGATGGTGTTGGTGCTGCAACCACAGCAGTGGGATGGTCTGATGGAGTGGACTGGGTCCCCACTGCAGTGCCCGAGTCAGACGGGGTGGTTGTGGACTCCACTGCAGTGCATGCCTCCAAGGGAGTGGAAGGGGGGGCAGATGAGGTGGGCAGGACAGAGGGGGGGACCCGGTCTCCACACCAGTGGCACAAACAGGCTGAGCGTCTGGGTTCGGGGTGGAAGAGCAAGTGGCAGGGGGGAGGGCCTAAGCAGTTTGGGGTGCGGTATCGGTGTGTGGGGGAATCTGGGGCAGGGTGTGGCGGTGGAACCTGTGGAGTGGTGGCCTGGGGGATGGAGGAGAGAGACTGGGTGGTGGAGCTGCGTGGTGGTGGTGGTGGGTCTTGCCCTTCCTGGTCCGGGGGGACTTCCGAATGGGGTCCTCAGTCTGCCTGCACCTGGGGGAGGGTGTCCGGGGGCGAGGGCACTCCCTCTGTGTGGTGGACTTCCTCTTCCCCGGTATGCCGGATCTGCAGGATCGGAGGGGAAGAGGCCGAGGTCACAGAGGAAGAGCTGCTGTGTAGGTGTGGTTGCAGGTGAGGCAAGGGAAGGGGTCTTGGAGGGAGAGGATTTGGAGGACTGCGGAGTGACTGTGGATGCCTGTGTGTGTGTCTGTTCCCCAACCCCTGTGTGTGTGGTATCTGTCCCCTGAGGATGCTTGTAGCACGTCTTGCCTTTCTTTTGGGTGTGTCTGTGCTGCTCGTGTCTGTGTGTTTGGGTGATTGTGCAGGTGTGCATGTGCTTTGGACAGGTAGGGTGCCAGGAAGTGTGGATGGGGCAGAGGTAGGAGGGGGGAGGGACTGTTGGAGGAGGGACACTGCTGCCGTCAGGGAGGAGTCCATGGACTTATTGCTCCTCTGTAGGACAGACATACCCGTCGAGATGCACTCCATGAACGACACCAGCTGTGTCAACAGAGTGGTGTGTGCATGGAGGACACTCAGCATTGCTGTCTGCCCTACATGGAGCTGCCGAAGTAGGTACACAGACTCCTCACTCAGGGCAGCAGGGGACACAGGGGCAGGGGGTGCGGTGCCTGGCACGAAGGAGACACGCTCCCGAACACGGGAGCCTCCACGGACCTCTGGAATTGGAGCCAATGGGAGGGCGGTGCTGGTGGTGGTGGTGGCGGGGCCAGACAGACTAGCTGGGGTGTGGTGGCTGCTGACACCCGCCTCCACAAGGGAGTCATCCTCCAAGCTGCTGTGGTCCTCAGCTGAGGTGGATGGTGCTGAGGACTCCTCGGTGTGGCTCCCCTCGCCCTCCGTGCCACTGGGTCCCTCTGACCACTCGTCGGATGCTGACCCAGTCTGGCTCCGCAGCTCCTCCTGGTCCGTGGAGCTGTCCCCTCCTGTGGCTGTGGATGTATCTGCAAACAATTAGGGAAACAGACAAACATCAGTCACCTGCACTGACCGCACACACCACAGTAAGTACAGCACTTACAGAGCCAGCCCTGGCATCCTTAGTTGAACATTGCCAAAACTCCTCACACAGATTTGGAGAAGCCAATTGTCAGTCTGATGGTCAACCATGGGACTCACACCCTCCTGCCCTTGCACCCATCTGTCTGGTGCCTGTCTGATGGTAAGACCCCAGTGTGGACACATGCACCACCTACACAGTTGTTGGACATTGCAGGGAACACGGTGAAGTATGTGAACATGCACACATCACATCTCTTGCCACTGAGTCAGTGCAGGTGTCCGGAGAAAGGGATGGCCAGAGTCTAAATAGAAATGCATGTGATGCATACCAGCACCAGACACCATGATGCACCCATGTCCGGATAGTCCATGCCACAATGGGGTGCATGTTGCACATGTCACTCCCCTGCAGGATCACTCTTAGGAAGTTTAATGCCATGACACAGGCATGCGTGCAAAGTCATACATCACTGTCTCCATTCACATGGCCATGGCAGCCAGCCAACAACAGTCTGCACTGTGTCACAATCCTAGGACATGGGGAATGCAAGTTATGTAACTGACAAGTGCACATGTCCATCCCCCACACACCACATCATCTGAACTAGTATTTGTCCACGTCATGCCAATTGGACATATGGGGGACATGAAACACAACTCTCAGAACCTGAGCACCTCACAGTGTGCTGTGAATGAATAACAGCTGCCTGAAAGTCACAGTCGCATACACCTGTGTGCACAGTCAAGTGATCAAACATCTATAAGTCACAGAAGTATCGTCTCTCATGGTCACATCTCAGATGGCATGCTGAGCCCTAACCGACAAACATACCAGTAGTCCTGACAACGAAGCCACAGCACAATGACACAGAGGCAGACACCTGAGGGAACATGTCACTGATCACAACATGTCAGATGATCCACGGGAGTGGGAGTACAGAGTGTATTGTATGCCCTGGAGTAGGCATGACTATCCAGCTCCACCTGTAAGAGGGATGAGTCCTGGACAGTAGGCAGGTGTCTAAGCATGTGTGACACACTTGATATACATACCCCTGAGGCCCAAACATTCTTCCCACCCGCAGCATGGGGGTGTGCCAAATACCCCAGGGACATGTGGTGAATCAGATCAGCAAGTGGACCACATATCAAAGTTACACCCAGATTACATGTCAGAACTTGGGCATTGTGTAAGCAATTGACCCACCCATGAATCCCACAACATAGTCACCGGAACAAATGCTGTCCCCCAACTTGAGCAAAGCAAAATGCAATCACACAGTCCCCAAGTGACACAATTTCCTGACTGTAAGGGCCACACATATGCGTATCAGATGAGGAGTGGGCATGTCACAATAGAGGGACATGGGTCCTGGACCACAAGACTGATGTACTGTGGAAGTTTAACCAGGCCAGAGGAGGGCACATAGCATGTCAGACAAAGTGCACAGTGCTGTCATGGACTCACCCCCTCCTTGCTGCTGTCTGGCCTTCAGCTGCCCATCCAGGTCAGGGAAGACCACCGCCAGGATCCTGAGCATGTGGGGGTCAGGGTCCGGTGTCCGCCCCTCCTGCGAGGAGGCGACAGCTTCAGCTGGACCCTTGCGATCCTCCGGGCCCAGCCTCGAAGGTCCTGCCACCTCTTCTGGCAGTTGCGGATCCGGTGCTTGTAGTCCCCCACGGATCTTACTGCCCGGGCGATGGTCAGCCAGATTTCCTGCTTCTGGTGGGCATCAACCTGTGAGGATGACAAAGTGAAAATGCCATTACTACACATGCAACATATACGTGCATCACACAGATGGATATACATGTCTCAATCACTGGGGCATATGATGTACACAGGCAGTGCAACGATGGCTATGAACAGTTTGCCAGCAGTTACTACATGGTATCATTGCATGGGAAGTAAACCTTGTTGGAATGCACTGTTACTGCACTGTACCTGTTCAGTGCATGTAACTACACACTTTGGGGGGTCAGAACTACTCAGTGAGCATGCTAGCCAGTGGTGTGCACACTGTAAGTCCTGCTAGTCAGACAACATGCAAAATTAGTATGCAGTGGACAGCACACTCACCTGCTCCCATGGTTTCCCATACAGCTTGCTGTACTGTAGAAGGAGGCTGTCCAGCAGGGCCTGGTTCTCCTCAAGGCTGAAGGCTGGGGCTCTCTCCACAGTACGTGCCATTGCGGTAGCCAGAGGATGCAGAGACAGCAGCAGTGTTGGTGGCAGATGTCGTCCTGGAGCATGTAGTGCAGGCAAGTGAGCTCTCAGGGGAACAGCCAGCATTATATGTGTGCTGCAGAGGCAGATACTGTCCCATGTGTCCAAAGTGATAGGTCCAAGTCGTTTGCATCTTCTGAATCTGACCAATCCATGGAATAGCAGCACTAATACACGTCCACAGCATCCTTCAAAAATCCAACTTCATGACACCCATGATTTTGCAACATTGTTGTGGCTGGCCAACTGAATTCACTGCATCAGACTCGTTGAAGCTTCGAATACGCGTCCGTTGCCATGCCAGGCCCCAGCCAACGCGTGCGCACCGTTCGGTCCATTGCTGTACAACGCGTATGTCGGGATACAACGCGTACCCGCTCCCAACAGATGCAATGGGCCGGCCGGGCACACCGATCGGTCCATTGCTGTACAACGCGTACCCGCCCACAACAGATGCAATGGGCCGGCCGGGCACACCGATCGGTCCATTGCTGTACAACGCGTACATGCTCACAACAGATGCAATGGGCAGGCCGGGCACACCGATCGGTCCATTGCTGTACAACGCGTACCCGCTCACAACAGATGCAATGGGCCGGCCGGGCACACCGATCGGTCCATTGCTGTACAACGCGTACCCGCCCACAACAGATGCAATGGGCCGGCCGGGCACACCGATCGGTCCATTGCTGTACAACGCGTACACGCTCACAACAGATGCAATGGGCCAGCCGGGCACACCGATCGGTCCATTGCTGTACAACGCGTACCCGCCCACAACAGATGCAATGGGCCTGCCGGGCACACCGATCGGTCCATTGCTGTACAACGCGTACCCGCCCACAACAGATGCAATGGGCCGGCCGGGCACACCAATCGGTCCATTGCTGTACAACGCGTAACCGCTCCCAACAGATGCAATGGCTGGCCGGGCACACCGATCGGTCCATTGCTGAACAACGCGTACCCGCTCCCAACAGATGCAATGGGCCGGCCGGGCACACCGATCGGTCCATTGCTGTACAACGCGTATGTCGGGATACAACGCGTACCCGCTCCCAACAGATGCAATGGGCCGGCCGGGCACACCGATCGGTCCATTGCTGTACAACGCATACCCGCCCACAACAGATGCAATGGGCCGGCCGGGCACACCGATCGGTCCATTGCTGCACAACGCGTACACGCTCACAACAGATGCAATGGGCCGGCCGGGCACACCGATCGGTCCATTGCTGTACAACGCGTACCTGTACAGGTCACTCGCATATGTCACCATGCTTGTCACTGGTGAACGTATGCCAGCCACATATACCTGCCAGAGACTCAGGGGCACACCTACAACACCACACGCAGTCCACACTGTTTCCTAAGGCATGTAAGGCTGCATTACCTTTTCTGTGTATGGGGGTAAACATGTGGTTTCTGTGGTGGCACTTGTGGGCAGCCACACCCAGGCTGTGCATGTGTTCATTGGGACAGGGTCCTTTGTGTGTTGTGCACATGACCACTGTGATGTGCAACAGTTCATTTCGGAGCATGTGGCATTGTCACATTTCCAGGTTGTGTATGTGTATGACATGTCACATACCCCCAGGGTCCCATGGGGGAAGGCATGTACGTCACAGGGTGACCCATTGCCACAATAGTGATGGCCCTCCACAGTCTGTGTGCATGTTGTGTTTCCGATATCTCTGATTCCATGTGCACGATGGGAGACAGTCTCCACATCAACGTTGTTTGTGCATGGACTTTGATGTTGTGCGTCACTGGTGTCCATGTCTGTCCTGCGGAGGCGACAGGGGCCCCTACCTGTGGGAGTCATGTTTCATTTTCTGACGTGTACATGATACGCCATGTCATGCTAGTGTCCATGTGGCAAGACAGGGTCACTGGGAATCTACCTGTCAATGAGCTGTGATGCCTGTGGCGCATCTGTCCAGACATGTCACTGTGGTGTGTGTGGAACGTGACAGCAGTAAATGGGTACTGTGACACAGCCTAATGGTTTCCCATAGCACAACCTGGAACCTGTTGTCCACACATGTTGTACTGAGAAGTTAGATGATGGCCATGTAGGTGCCAGTTATGTCCGAACAGAACGGCACACACATCAAGTACTTGTGTCTCGTAATGATGTATCATGTGAAATTGAGTATGGTGAATGGCACATATGTGGGGTGACTGACAATCTTTCTTTCTTCAACCTATGCACTGCAGGGCTCCAGCTTTCCATAGACCATTCCCTGACCTGGCAACGATGGTGGAACGTGACAGCATCCGACGGTACCGCTTCACCAGGCAGCCGATTGAGGATTTGGCAGTGCGCTTGGCACCACATTTGCAACCTGGCCGGACATACACTACAGTGCTGACCCCCAAGGTGAAGGGAATGGCAGCCCTACACTTCTTTGCCACCGGTACCTTTCAACACACTGTGGCGACTGCAGGTGGGATGTCACAGACTATGTTCAGCCGTGTGCTACGCGATGTTTTGGAGGCAATGTTGAGATGCCTGAACCAGTACATCTATTTCCCTACACGTCAACAACTCACTGACGTCAAGAGTGACTTCTATGCCCTGGGGAGGATGCCACATGTCATTGGCTCCATTGATGGGACACATGTGGCTTTGGTACCACCACAGGCACATGAGCAGGCATACCGGAACCGGAAACATTACCATTCGATCAATGCTCTGGTGGTATGTCTTGCAGATATGAGCATCACACATGTGTGTGCCCGTTTCCCTGGTTCAGCACACGATGCCTACGTGATGAGGAGTAGTCGCATCCCGAGGATGATGGCACAGATGCAGAACCAGCGTGCCTGGCTTGTCGGTGTGTACTGACTTTGTACCATTGTGTGTGTTCTGCTCTGTAGGATTCCGCCCACTTTTCCAACTCAGCTAATGTGCACTTGTCTGTCCGTAGGTGACTCCGGAAACCCCAACATGCCGTGGTTGCTGACACCCCTCAGGAACCCTGTGACACCAGCCCAGATGCGCTACAATGAGGCACATGGACGGACCAGGAGAGTGATCGAGCGGACATTTGGTCTCCTGAAGAGCCGCTTCCACTGCCTGGACAAGACAGGAGGGGCCCTCCCATATGCCCCAGCAAAGGTGTGCAAGATTGTCATCGTCTGCTGCATGCTACACAACCTGGCAGTGCGGAAGGAGTTGCCTCTCATCCTGGATGACGATGACCAACGTCCGCCACCTGTGGAGGATCCTGGCCTGGACCACGATGCCAGTGATGATGATGATGATGATGGTGATGTCCGCACACAGCTCATCACCAACTTCTTCAGCTGAATGTGAGTATCCAGGGAGATGTAATGTGAATGATGTGAGTTTGCATGATATGTGTGGGTGGTGCTCTGGTGCTGTTTGAGTGTGGCCATGTGCTACTTGACTGGATGCATGCAGCAATGTGTCCTTACAGGTAGTCTGTACTCCCCAACAGTGTTGACATGCTAACTTGGTTTTGTGTAGTTGTCTTGTGACATGTATTGGGCATGAGTATTGCAGTTCTGTCCTGTTCTTCAGTGGTTTTAACTGTGTGTCATGTCTGTCCTTCACAGGGTGCTTACTGAGTACTTTGGTCAACTTGGATCCCCCAACACCATGATTCAGTTTCAGGGTGGCAGCAGTCGTTTCCCTACAGGTGATGTGCCACACACCCCTGGACTTCATATCTTCTGCACTTGTTGACTGTGTGGCCACTGCCACGTGGGTAAACCTTGCATTTGTAGTGGAAACAACATGTTGCAAATGTGTAATAAACCTGTGCTTCACTTTGGGATGTGCGTTGTCTATGGTCACACATCTGACTGACATTTGCTTACTGCACCTGTGGGCTAGTTGACACAGACTCTGAATAGGTGTGGTGTCTGTGCATTCCAGAGTATTTCCTGGCAACATCACTGTAGGCGATGAGTCCGATGGCCCTGGTGTCTCTGTGTTGTGTAGCCCTAGTGGTGTGTCTCCCTCATATGTGTCACGTCACCATGACTCACATGACGGTGTTGTACTTGCTGTAGCAGTTAGCATAAACAGTGTAATTTAGCAGCTCATCATCACCATAACAGTATCCACATTTGAATAACAACAGAGGCAAGTATGGTGTACTAGTGATTTCATTTACAAAAATGTGTGTGTGTATAGTGCACAGGATGGTGGGTGCTGTACATTGGGATTGTGATCCAAAGTTCCCAGATGAGTTGCAAGTCTTGGTAGCAGAAATGTCCTGAGTGAAGTCCACAGTCATATGATACATTAGTCCAACTTGAACTCCCCATGTCATGTGGGAGAGTTGTGTTGCATTCGACAGGGGGAAAAGTTTGCACACAAAGGAGAATTTCCGGAACAGGTGTTGGCTTCCTGGGGGATGTACGTGGCCATCAACCTCTCAGTTTTCCTTCCTCGGACGACCCCTCTTCTTTGGGGGACCCTCACGTGCAGGCTGCTGCAGTGCAGGGGAGTCTCCGCCAGAGTCCTCCTCCCTCCCTGTGGCAGTGGAAGTTGTTGCAGCACCAGATGTTGTGGGCACACAGGGAGGTGTGGCCATGTTGGTGCTAATCTGGCGGAGGCATGTCAATATGTCCCTATGAACCGCTGTGAGTTCTTGCAATGTGTCCCACTTGGACTCCATGCGTGCCAGTTGTGGGTCATCATGCAGTCCAGACCCCTCTGCAAGCAGCGACCTATGTCTACCACCCCTCCCACCACCCCTGGCGACACGTGCAGGACCTGCGGTGGCACGCACAGGTGACCCGAGGCCCCTTGGGGGTTGTTAGTGGTGTTGTTGTCCGTTGCTCCACGGTGGGCCTGGGGCCCTGTGCTGTTGTCATCGGTGGTCCTTGGTCTGTCCGTGTCGGCGGGGGTGGTCTGTGTGTTGGCAGTTGTTGGAGGGGTGGGTGCAGGGGGTGCAGATGTTGGTCCTGCTGGTGCTGCATGATGACTCACACCGGAGGGGCCAGGTAGGTCTTCGCCATCCGAGGAGGGCAGAGGCTGTTCCACACCAGTGAGCTCAGTGTCCCCCGGAGCCTGGGACAGGGACTCCTCCTCGCCTGCTGCTGTGTCCCCATCATCACCTGTATTTGGAAGAGACACACATTGTATGTTATGTTTCTACGGGCATCAATGGTTCACACACCTGACAGTTGTGACTGTACCTCTGGATGCGGGCATGTACATTGCATTGTCCTAAGTTGTCACAGTAAGAGGTTGATATTGGTGTAGCACATTGTCCTGCATACCTGGGGCATTTCAATGTGAATGTTGAGGTGTGTGCATGGCCAGCATTGGTTGTATTTGGTGGACATCCGGCCATCCTTCTCCACCTAGCCCAGTTATCCCACCATGAAGCATGCCACCCTTGCAGTGGGTTCAGGTTGACTCTCAGGATGTCATTCAGTGGTGTCTTGCTGGTCGTTGTTGCATAGTTCCCAGCAGGGCCTTGTGCTCCCCACAGCAGTACCCAGTGTCAGCCATCTAGTCAGTCCTTATCCACTCCCTGTGATGTGAGCATGGTTCAGAGTGGTGTTGATGGGCCAATTGTGAGGGTGAGCAATATCTGTGACTACAACTCCCATTATGCTATTGTCTACACCCCCCTTCCCAGCATGCCCATACTTCCTTCCTTTTGAGTGGACTTCACTGTGTGTGAGTGTGACAGCTATGGCAAGATGGCTGACAGTGTGGTCCTGTTGTTTGTTGGTGCACAGTTCCCAGCAGGGCCTTGTGCTCCCCACAGCAGTACCCAGTGTCAGCCATCTTGTCAGTCCTTATCCACTCCCTGTGATGTGAGCATGGTTCAGAGTGGTGTTGATGGGCCAATTGTGAGGGTGAGCAATATCTGTGACTACAACTCCCATCATGCTATTGCCTACACCCCCTTCCCAGCATGCCCGTACTTCCTTCCTTTTGAGTGGACTTCACTGTGTGTGAGTGTGACAGCAATGGCAAGATGGCTGACAGTGTGGTCCTGTTGTTTGTTGGTGCACATTTCCCAGCAGGGCCTTGTGCTCCCCACAGCTGAGGCCAGTGTCAGACATCTTTGAGGTGGCTTTTCACTCCCTGTGAGGTGTGCATGCTTCAGTGTGAGCTTGCTCGGCCATGTGGGTGGGGGATGTTGAGCTGTGACTGCCACTCCCATCCTGCTATTGCCCACACCCCCCCCTTCCCAGCATGCCCATACTTACTTCCTTTTGACTCTGCTTCCCTGTGGGGTAGTGTGCCTGTGCTGACAGGAAGGCTGACAGTGTTGTCCTCGCGTTTGTTTGGCTACAAGTCCCAAGAGTGTCCCTGTGCTTCACACAGCATTACCCAGGGTGGTGGTTGTTTGTGGGATCTTCATTTGGAGTGTGAGGCATTGCATTCTCCCAGGTGGGTTATGTGGAGTTTGTGTTGAGGGGGGGTGTGAGGAGAGCTGCTTGTAACTATGGTCAGTGCTGTCAGTCCTCCTTCCCACCCAGCCAGATATCCCACCATGCAACGTGCTTGCATTGCAGGGAGTGCAAGTTGGCTTTCAGGATGTCAGGCAGTGGTGTTCTGCTGTTTGTTGTTGCACAGTTCCCAGCAGGGCCTTGTGCTCCCCACAGCAGTACCCAGTGTCAGCCATCTTGTCAGTCCTTATCCACTCCCTGTGATGTGAGCATGGTTCAGAGTGGTGTAGATGGGCCAATTGTGTGGGTGAGCAATATCTGTGACTACAACTCCCATCATGCTATTGCCTACACCCCCCTTCCCAGCATGCCCATACTTCCTTCATTCTGAGTGGACTTCACTGTGTGTGAGTGTGACAGCAATGGCAAGATGGCTGACAGTGTGGTCCTGTTGTTTGTTGGTGCACAGTTCCCAGCAGGGCCTTGTGCTCCCCACAGCAGTACCCAGTGTCAGCCATCTTGTCAGTCCTTATCCACTCCCTGTGATGTGAGCATGGTTCAGAGTGGTGTTGATGGGCCAATTGTGAGGGTGAGCAATATCTGTGACTACAACTCCCATCATGCTATTGCCTACACCCCCCTTCCCAGCATGCCCATACTTCCTTCCTTTTGAGTGGACTTCACTGTGTGTGAGTGTGACAGCTATGGCAAGATGGCTGACAGTGTGGTCCTGTTGTTTGTTGGTGCACAGTTCCCAGCAGGGCCTTGTGCTCCCCACAGCAGTACCCAGTGTCAGCCATCTTGTCAGTCCTTATCCACTCCCTGTGATTTGAGCATGGTTCAGAGTGGTGTTGATGGGCCAATTGTGAGGGTGAGCAATATCTGTGACTACAACTCCCATCATGCTATTGCCTACACCCCCTTCCCAGCATGCCCGTACTTCCTTCCTTTTGAGTGGACTTCACTGTGTGTGAGTGTGACAGCAATGGCAAGATGGCTGACAGTGTGGTCCTGTTGTTTGTTGGTGCACAGTTCCCAGCAGGGCCTTGTGCTCCCCACAGCTGAGGCCAGTGTCAGACATCTTTGAGGTGGCTTTTCACTCCCTGTGAGGTGTGCATGCTTCAGTGTGAGCTTGCTGGGCCATGTGGGTGGGGGATGTTGAGCTGTGACTCCCACTCCCATCATGCTATTGCCTACACCCCCCCTTCCCAGCATGCCCATACTTCCTTCCTTTTGAGTCTGCTTCCCTGTGGGGTAGTGTGCCTGGGCTGACAGTGTTGTCCTGGCGTTTGTTTGGCTACAAGTCCCAAGAGTGTCCCTGTGCTTCACACAGCATTACCCAGGGTGATGGTTCTTTGTGGGATCTTCATTTGGAGTGTGAGGCATTGCATTCTCCCAGGTGGGTTATGTGGAGTTTGTGTTGAGGGGGGATGTGAGGAGAGCTGCTTGTAACTATGGTCAGTGCTGTCAGTCCTCCTTCCCACCCAGCCAGATATCCCACCATGCAACGTGCTTGCATTGCAGGGAGTGCAAGTTGGCTTTCAGGATGTCAGGCAGTGGTGTTCTGCTGTTTGTTGTTGCACAGTTCCCAGCAGGGCCTTGTGCTCCCACAGCAGTACCCAGTGTCAGCCATCTTGTCAGTCCTTATCCACTCCCTGTGATGTGAGCATGGTTCAGAGTGGTGTTGATGGGCCAATTGTGTGGGTGAGCAATATCTGTGACTACAACTTCCATCATGCTATTGCCTACACCCCCTTCCCAGCATGCCCATACTTCCTTCCTTTTGAGTGGACTTCACTGTGTGTGAGTGTGACAGCAATGGCAAGATGGCTGACAGTGTGGTCCTGTTGTTTGTTGGTGCACAGTTCCCAGCAGGGCCTTGTGCTCCCCACAGCAGTACCCAGTGTCAGCCATCTTGTCAGTCCTTATCCACTCCCTGTGATGTGAGCATGGTTCAGAGTGGTGTTGATGGGCCAAATGTGAGGCTGCCCATTATCTGTTACTACGACTCCCATCATGCTCTTGGCTACACTGACTTCACCAGCATACACAGGATTCCTTCCTTTCAGTGAGCTTCCCTGTGAGGTGGTGTTCTAGTGGTGGCTAAATATCTGACAGTGTTTGTTGGTTAGATTTGTGCCACTGCCTAGCTCTATTTGTTATTGGGTTTGTACATGTCATGACACAGTTACATATCACTATGACATCTTGGGATGATTATCTTTTGGTTGCTGTGGATTTGCTAGGGGTGCATGGTTTGACTATCCCCTTGACAGTGATGTGTGTGTATTGTCATACAATATTGTGTATATTTGTTGTGTACTCACCAGGCTCTGGGATGTTTGTTAGTCCATATACGCTCACTGGTGGTAGGATGGCCCGCACCTTCTCCTCCCAGGGCCTGAGGTATACTGGTTTGGCAGGAGGGCCACTGCCGGTGTGCTGGCTCAGGAGGTAATCCTTCTTTAGTAGGTCCCTGACCCTCCTGCGCACATCATACCACCTGTTCTGGATGTCTTCCTTTGTGCGCAAACATGGTGATTGTGCGTTGAGCCTGTCAACGATCCTCGCCCACATCTTGGTTTTCTGCGCCATGGGGGTCTGTTGGACCAATGTGCCAAACAACTGTGGCTCTACCCTCAGGATCTCGTTTACCATGACTTCCAATTCACTATCTAGGAACTTTGGATTCTTCTTTAGGGGCATGGTGATGGGTGGTGGTGGTGATTGATGTGTGTGTGTGTGCAAGTGAGGGTGTGTGAGTGTAGGTTTTGCTGGGTGTGTGTGAGGGTGCTATTTGTTGAGGTGCTAATGGTGTGTGGCTTTTGTGTTGGATGAGCTGTGTGTGTGTCTGTGTTTGCTGTCTGATGGTGTTCTGTGCTGGCAGGTCAGTGGAATTTGCAAAGGATCATGGTAGGGATTTGTGGCCTTTATGTAGGTGGAGTTGGGGGTGTGTCCTTGTTCCATTTTTTTCCCCCTGTATTTATTGGCTTTGTCATTGCTTGTTTGGCCCTCTTTTTTTGTATTTTTTCATTTGTAATTATTGTGCATGTAGGAGACGTTCTTCTGACCGAGTAGGACGTTGCAGTTGTCTCGTGCGCGCCTCTCCGAGTCGTTCCCGCTGTGTTTCAGCTAGGTTTCATATGCGGCGTACGCGTCGGTCGCGGAGTATTGTGTTTGTTCGGCAGGCTTTTGTATGCGTGTCGGTCGTACGGCTTGGGCTCCGTGTGAATCGGTCTGATTTTGCACCCATTGCATCGTACTGCGCGGGTTGGAGTTCGCGGGTACGTTTCGTTCGGGTTGATTCCTGGTGCGTGTCGGTCGGTTCTATTCGCGTGGTTTCCCGGCCGGATAGCTTGTTTCCGTCCGGGTCGGTCGTTCGGCTTGAGTTCCGTACGAGTCGGTCGTGATTCACATGCATTTCATCGTACTACCCGGGTCGGACGGCCCAGGTACGTGTTGCTCGGACTATATTCACGTACTGAGTCGGTCGGGTGGTTTTCCGGCCCGAATCGGAATCGGCCCCTTAGTGTAATAAGGCAATCCAGTGGGAGAGATAGCCTTACAGCAGAGGACTTGTAGAACTTAAACACACATGTCCAACTTTTTAAATACCAGGCACCCTTTCCTTGGAGTGGTTAGGGCCGTTCTTAGGGATGACTTATAAGTAAAAGAGGGAAGTTTATTGTGCCAGGTCGAAATGGCGTTTAAAACTGCACCATAGGCTGCAATAGCAGGCATGATACATGTTTTAAAAGGCTACTTTATTGGGTAGCACAATGAGTGCTGGAGTCAACTAGTAGCATTTAATTTAAATGCCCTGGGCACCAGTAGTACCATATACTATGGATTTATAAGTAGCTTAAATGTACCAAATAGGTGTAGGATAATTATACCACATTTTAAGGGAGAGCACAAACACTGGTTAGCAGGAAAAAAGTCCACAGAGTACTAAAAGCCAACAATAACAGGTTCAGCAAAGGAAGACAAGAGAAGGCAAAAATCTGGGGTAACCCTGCAGAAAGGGTCACGTCCAACACATATCTACTGTTTCCTATTGATCGTAACATGTACTCATTACCTGCAGTTACCTCAGCTTGGTGCACGGAAAAGAGGGATGCCAAAGTTGCCAAGCAGCCTACCTCCACAGTGGTCAATTGCAGTGGGATAACCAAAAACAAACAAACTCAATGATCTACTATCAAGGCTTTGTTCAGCACGGGTCCATTTAAACAATGCAAGACTGGTCAAAATGTAATTTCTCTGCCTCCTTCCTTTTTCTTTGGTGGAATGAGAGTGATTTCTGGAAATTGTGGAAGACCTTTGTCCGAAATGGAGGATTCTGAGTTGGACCAATTATTCAACTATTGCTCTGCTACAGCTGCACTATCAAGTTTGGAAATTGGTTGCTGATACAATGAAGGACAGCGCTATGAAATTCATCCATCACACTAAAGACATGTGGACAAGTTGCCAAGCTAGCTACAGACTGTACACTAGGGGCCAGATCTACAAACATTTAGCTATTTGGCAATCAGTCGCAATCTGATTACCGACCACTAAAATAGGGTTTGGCTATGAACGGAAGTCTATTTTTTTTTGCTTTTTTTGTGAAGCAACTGTATGTCGAATCAGTAATTTAGAAACTCTAGACTGCAAATCATTATTGGATTTCCTAATAGGTATGTATACATGTATGTATATGTGTGTAAGAAGCGTTTGTGCATTGCGACTAGTTGAAAAATGTAGTTTTTCCTTGAGCAATTTACCACCAAGTGGAATCAGGTGGTAATCTGGTACAACCTATGTAAGCAACCCCAAAATGCATCAGATTCTTCCAATATGGCAGCTTTGTATGTGTTGGCAAGGAGGATGAGAATTTTGTCTGCTAGGCAGAGGATTAGGAGGAGACAGACAAGGATTTTTAGAGTTAGGACACCCCTTTGTTTAACAAACAGAGGAGCAGATATATAAGAAATATAGATTTAGTAGTCAGGTCATTTTTCATCTAATTGCTGGTTTTAAACCATTTCTAGATAGAACAATAGAGAGATGTAATGAAATCCCACCACTTGTTCAAAAACCCTGTTCTTTACACCTGTTAGCTTCTGGAAGTTTCCATGGAGAAATTGCTGTAGCAGGGTGAGTGCTTTATCCCGTTTTGTTTCGCACATTTTTTGGGCTGTGATATTGTTAACAATTAATCAGTACAGATTGTTTTTCTCGCTCACAACAGGAGTTACATCAGATTTTTAATCGTATTGCCCAACTCCCCCGTATTATAGGTTTTGTTGATGGGGCTCACATTGCAGAATGTCCAACATCTGCAAATTAGTTCTTGGAAAACAATTGTAAGAATAGCCTTTCACTCAATATACAGTCTGTGTGTAATGCCTCTTGTAGTATAACCAGTGCTTAATTTGAGCCAGTGGTTTCCGGTGCTCGGAACCAGCACTTAATTCTATCTGTATAATTTAGAAATGAACACAACAGTTTTTTATTAATTCAGTATACATTAGTGAGGACTAATACCTGCTGCCCAAGCCATTCTTATAGTGCAGGGCGCCTGGAAAGGTCTGAATTGCCAAACTTGTAGGAGTGCAATGATTAGTAATTGTGTTGGAACTGTCATTGCCAGCACTGGTAGGGGCAATTGGTGGTGCAAGTTCCAGTGACTTCATTGCAAATTAAGCACTGGTTAAAGCAGCCCATGTAGCCCATTTTCCAGGCAGTACAAATGACTCTTACATGTTCTGCCAGTTGGATATATAAATGTCTTTCTAGAGGAGAATTTGGAGATTGCAATTTGCTTGGTAAGTCTGTTTGTTAGTTTGCACATACATGTAAGTTGTGTAAAATCTTTTTTATTAAAATCATTTTTATTATATTATTTTAGGTGACAGTGCTTATGCTTTACAGCCATGGATAAGGACCCCATATCTAAATCCTACCACCAGAAGTAAGTGCAGACATAATCGAGCTCACAAGAGCACACTTTCTGTAATAGAGCACACATTTGGCACTCTGAAAGGAGGATTCATGTGTCTTCATAATAGTGGGGGGCCAGACATCGTTCTGCAAAATAATAGCCGCATGCCCTATGCTACATAATCTTACAACAAGAAGTGGCCTAACCAATGTTGAAATTCTGATTCGCATGCAGAGAGTTTATCCACTATCACAGCTACGCCAAGATGCCTCTTATGCTGGTGAAGAATGAGGATGTTATGAAGACACAACTACACAACTACACATTCCATTTAAGGTAAGCTTCAAACAAAAAAACGTTTCACATAAAAGACAAGACAGTGTTTGTATGCCATGAAACAAAATATACCTTTTATTCAGGTTTTTGATCGGTGGAATATGTTTTGGATATTCGCACAGCAAGAGAATATACTTTTAGAAGATTTGAAAATATATTTTGCAACTTATGATAATAAAACAAATTCAAAGCCATGATAAGGACAAAATAAAATAGTAATGCCTCTTTTTGCCTCTACTTGCACTATCTTTTACAGTGCTAGGAGCTGGAGGAGTAGCAAACACATTATTACTTGATGTTTGTCTGTGACGAACATTAAAGGCGTCACCTTCGGGGAGCTGCTGGACAAAGTCATGGTGAAGATTTCGACGTTTATACGTATGGACTGATTTAGATCTAGGTGGGACTAATGTCGCTTCCAAGTACTCCGTCAAGCTGATGGTGGTCCGCCCGCTGTATTTAGTTGTTGCGGCAATAGGCAGTAGACTGTGGTGGTCTTCTCTGCTGCCTAACAGTACTCCATCACCATCAGGCCGGTGGGTTTGCACCGAGCCGATTTAGAAGTTCCCGTTGTGCTGGCAGTGTCCTAGCGGTGGTCTGCTGATGGAGTGAGTTCCTGGTGGAGTGGAGACTGGTAAGTATAACTTATTAATGTGTCAATACACGTGTCATGTTTACATGAAACGTTTAATGGTTTGGAGGTGCACTCTTAATTTCTCCTGCTAATAGTGTATGTTAATTACTTCACACTCTTTCCTCAATGGTGCTGCAACGCTGCACGTGCTGTCAACACATGTGCTATAAAGTGATAATGTATTGCAAGTTCACTGACTTGGATGCGCTGCGCACTGTTCACACTATTGTTTCCTCAAAAGTTTTCGAAAATCGACGGGAGCGATATCTGATCTGATATCTGACCTACGAGGCCGGACACAAAGTTCTATTATCTACAATTCCTAGTAAGAAAAAGGATACATTGACTCAAGGACTGATTATATGGTATATGGCTTCTACAGGACCTTTTACAGATTGTCCCCTGAGGAAGGGACATTTACGTCCCGAAATGCATCGGGCACAGCATTGAATGTTTATAAAAAGATTGTATATGTTGTGTATGTTTATATGTTGAACATTATATTGATGTTATGTTGCATTTTCAAGAAATAATATGAAATTGGTATAATGGCACACAAATAGTATATGTTTGAATAACAATTGCAAGAAAATACTTGTTTGAATAAAAACAAATGTTCTAATGGATTTATAATTATAGAGTGTCAAAATTTTGAGGAGACAATAGTGTGAACAGTGCGCAGTGCATCCAAGTCATGTTTACATGAAAAACATATCTAGGCAATGTATTATGTCCCTTTGTGTTACATATTGCATGTTACTCACACAACCTACACACACTATTGAATGCCCACCCACAGGCACCACTCGCACAACACCGCCAAGAACCACAACAACTATTTTTTATGTGTCAATACTGGTGTGTTCAATTTACCTTGATAAGTAGGAAAATGGACATTACTGCATTACACCTAAGAAAAATATTGCATGTAAGAGCAATGCAGAAATACACGAGGCTGCAGCAATTGTCAACACATGTTACATAGTAGTACAATTGTGCAAGTAGCTTATCTTAGATCTTGGTGACAACGGAGCTGTTTGGCGTTATGGTGGAGTCGGAGCAGCAAAGGAGGGACCTGGACGATGGGGTGCAAGACAGAAACGGAAGCGGGAAGAAGGAAGAAAGGAATGTTTTTGCCTCATTTCCATTGATTCTGCCAACTCAAAGTAGGAGGTATTCCTGCCACAGTTGCCTCAACAGAAAGGCACATCATAATAAGCTCAGGGAGACTCTTGGCTGGAGTCCCGCCACCAGCTGCTTCTGCCTATGGCGCCGTCAGTGCAGTTGAAGAATCCTGGTGGAGGCAGGAGGACTGTGGTGGTCTTTTGCCCATGAACCCGCCAACATCTAAATCGGGGGGCTGGACCGCCAATTCGGTGGGTGGTGAATCCGTCAAAAAAGGGACATTGGACCTTTACCGCCAAGATCTAAATCAGGCCCTAAGTCTTTTTTCGGAAATCACAGACCTCCAGCGGGACGAAGCTGCAAGCTGTAGCCGATGAGGGCTCCACGAGAGGAAGGATTTGCTGCTGAGGAGAAGAAAATAGTGGGACTGTTGCAAAGTCAGGCCAACCAATGATGCACCTTGGACGGATCGAGAAGTAGGTAGATCCTGGTCGCCTCTCGGTTCTCAGAGCACTTTTTAGCCAAACATTTTCTGGAGCCTTTTCTGGCCCTAAGGCTCTGATCAGGAGGCTACTGTAGTAGTCCTGGGTTCAAGAGGTGGAACAGGACTCAAGCAGCAGGACAGGCCTCTGAGGGTTCAAGGCAGGCTTCAGGCAGCAGAACAGTCCTTCCAGGTGCAGCAAAGCAGTTCTTCAGAAGTAAACACCAGTCCACAGCAGCAGCAGGCAGTCCTCTGAGAACCCTTTCGCAGATCTGGAATGAGAATTGAAGAGTGGGTCTGAGGGTCCTATTTTTATATCTGGTGCCTTCTTCCTTTGAAGTTCTTGGAATTTCCTGCCTCCCCTACCCTGGCGCCAGCCTGTCTATAGGCATAACGAGGTACTGTGAAGTCCTTTCTGTCAAGGCAGGGCACAACCTATTATTTTGCAAGAGAGGCTGTGCCCAGCTCTACCTTCCCATCCTGCCAGAGATGGCCTTTAAGAAATTGATTGAATGGGGTATAAGCCCTAGCCAAACAGCAACGATAATATCAGGGTAAGGCAAAAGCAAACCCCAAATTAACCTGTGCTCACCCCCTTGGTAGCTTGGCACAGGGCAGTCTGGCTTAACTCAGAGGCAATGGGTAAAGTATTTGTGCAACACTGCAAATCAAACAGTAAACAGTGAAAACATACCAATACGGAGCCCACAACAGATTTAGAAAAATATAGTAATTTTAGTAATTAAAACAAGACCAAGATGACAAAAATCAAATTAGTAGAACTGAAGAAATTGAATTTTAGAGTTTTTAGTGAAAATAGTGTAAAAAAACACAAAGCGCCAACTGGGGATATCTGGTCGCGCTGGCCCGGGACAGTTACAAGTTCACGCTGACCATGATGGGGCAGCTTCAGGAACACAGTTAGGCCCGCTGAACAAGGCACCTTAAATCCTGGGCAGCAGAAGTGATGCATTGGTTCCAAGATGTGGTGAGGCTGCAGTGCAAGGTCCTTTTGCATCGTCGTCGAGGATCCCGTCAACAGGGCTTGCGATGCGAAGTATGGCAGCTGTTGATGCGTCGGTTCCGAGGAGCTGCGATGCGGAGTCCAGTGTCGTCATCGAGGCTGCCATCACGAGAAATGCAACGGCCTGGACTGAGGACGCACCACGCCGCCGGGGCAATGCGTCAGTTCCGAGGACTATGAGGTCAACTCAGGACTTAGTGATGGGTCCAATCCACACAGCGGTGGCAGTGTGGCCATTCTGCTTGGAGATGCACCACTCAGTCTAGGAGATGCGTTAGTTCTACGTTGGTTCTGCTCAGAGATACATTGCTCAACAGAGAAGATGGATTGGCTCCGCTGGCAATCACCTTAGGCCCACTTCCAAGTGTGCAGGACTGGGGTGGCACCACTTGGCAGGGTAGACTCACAGATGGTAGAGCCTAGATACAGGTGCAAGGTTGTTTGAAGCCTGTTATGTCCCTGAAGCTTCAGATCAAGAGGCCAGCCAACTAGCCCTTGGGTTAACCCGGGGCATCTGGGGTCAAGAGATGCAGGTCCGGTCCTTCTCACCCAGGCAAGAGGGTAGCAGGCAGCAAGTCAGACAGCAAAACAGGAGTCCAGCAGAGTGCAGTCCAGCAGAGTGGCATCACAGGGGCCCTTCCTTTGGCAGAATATCTACAGATCCAGAAGTGTACTGAAGTGGTGGTGGTGCCTGAGGTCTTTCTTTTATACACAGTTGTGCCTTTGAAGTGGGGAGAAGCTTCCAGTGGCATGCCTTTGAAGTGCACAGATGCCCTGCCACCCCTGCCCTGGCTCCAGACTAACTACAGTGGCTATGCAGCCCTTTGTGTGGAGACAGAACATAGTCTATTCAGGCGTAAGTGAGGCTGGGTTAATCTCCTCCCTCCCATTCTGCCAGTGATGACCCACTCAGTCACACCTAAGCTCCCATTGTGTGTGGCTATCTAGGAGGAATATACAAAGTCCAACTGCCAATTACACCCAGTCATGTGACCAGAGACAGGCTGCAGGCACCAAATGGCTAAGGCAAGAAAATGTTAACTTTCTAAAATGGCATTTTAAGAATTGTAATTTAAAATCCGACTTCACCATAAGTTAGGGTTTTACATTATGACACCAAACTTGAACTAGTCATATATTCCCATTTGGAAATTACACTTATAAAGTTTAATAAGGTAAACCCAATGTTAGGTACAACCGGCTGATGAGTCTATAACTAGGGTGAAACAGGTCCTGGGTTGCTTATGTTACGGTTCATGGAGGACCTGGCTTGGAAGTTCGGGCTGGACTTTTCTTATTGGAGCAGGATCAAGAATGATTTGCATATGGCTAGGTCCAAACTGAGGTGGCATGGTGTGCAAAATAAAGATGGATTGGGATGCGGCCCGAGTGATTACCAGTAGCTGAAATTTGATTCAAGCATTCCATCCATCACTGTTTTGTATACTTATTGTGTCACCATAGATGGGAGAGTATGCCCAGATGTGGGTCCTGTGCACACTGTGTTACTGGAACCAAGCTGTACCTGGCTGATGAGCCCATACCTAGGGCGAAAACAGTCCTGGGTTGCTTATGTTCCGGTTCAGGGAGGGCCTGGCTTGGCAGTTTGGGCTGGACTGTTCCTATTGGTGCAGGATCAAGACGGATTTGCATATGACTGGGTCCAAACTGAGGTGTCATGGTGTGTAAAATAAAGATGGATTGTGATGCGGCCTGAGAGATTCGCAGTGACTGAGATTAATTCAAGTATTTAATCCATCATTGTTTTGTACACTAACAGAGTCCTAAGGCCAGCAAAAACAAGGTCAGAAAAATGGAGGAGGAAGGAAAAAAGTTGGGGGGAAGATCACCCTAAGCCGACAGGTCTAATATGGCCTATCCAGGCACACCTAATTTCTCTATTGTGTGGCTGTTTGGGAGTAATAAACAAAGTTCAACTGCCAACTGCACCCAGTAATGTGACCCAGGAACAAGCTGCCGGCACAAACTAGCTAGGACGGTAAAAGGCCAACTTTCTAAAAGTGGCATTTTCGAAATTGTAACTCAAAATCCGATTTTACCATTAAAGAGGATTTTATATTATAAGTTCATATACTCCAAACATGAATTTCCTACCTGCTCCTACTCAAACGTTAGCACTTATTAAATGCAATAATGCAACCAAATGTTATTCTTTGACAGAGGTAGGCCTCACAGTAGTGAAAAATAAATTCAGGAGTTTTTCAGGACATCTAAACCTTAAAAGCACATGCCCAAGCTTTTAATTATGATGCACCCTGCCCTATGGGCTGCCTAAAGCCTACCTTTGGGGTCACTTATATTTTTATGAAAGGAGAGTTGAAGGCATGTCAAGAGAGTCATTTTGGCAAGTTGAATTGGCAGTTTAAAACTGCATTCAGGTTGCAATGGCAGACCTAGAACACTTTTTAAGGGGCTGCTCAAGTGGGTGGCAAAATAGGTGCTGCAGGCCCACTAGTAGCATTTGATTTACAGACTCTGGGTATATGGTATACCACTTTACTAGGGCCTTAAGTAAATTAAACATCTCAATCAGGTGTAAACCAATTTTACCATGTTTTAGGGAGTGAACACAAGCAATTTAGCTCTGGGTAGCAGTGGTGAAGTGCACAGAGTACTAAGGCCAGCAAAACCAAATTCAGAAAAATAGGAGGGTGAAGGCGAAAGGTTTGGGGGAAGACCACCCTAAGGCTGACAGATCTAACAAAGTCTAAAAATTGCTTCACCCCAGAGGCCTCAGCATTTGATTTGTTGCTACAGACAATGGTTGTAATATTGTCAGACCTCTTCTGATGGAGGATATTTTAGACTGCTATGTTATGCAGCTTTGCATCAACTTTATTGCGCAGGACTTCCTCAAGAAAAAAGTAGTAGTCTACAGTATACTGCTCACCTTTCACAGGAATAGCACACATTTTAGCCATTCCTTCAAATCCAGGAAACAGCTAAAGATAACTCTGCATTCTAACCTAGTCCTAGTAAAAGCCCTCATACTAGTTGTCCCAGCCCATTAAAATTCCACCTTCCTCCTTCCACCTATAAGCTGGAATACCTATTTGAAGAGTACTGGTCCATCAATGATTATGTGCGACAAAATAGAGCATATACAACTGCCAAAGCCATGACAATGGAGCCTGAAAAATGGAAGGTAATAGAGCGCCTGTTCCAAATTATAGTGCCTTTTGAAAATTTGATACATGAAGTCAGCAAGAAGGATTTCACCACACACCAAGTCATCCCATTGTTGCACTTGCAGTAGGCCCATTCGCATTAAGTGGAAAAATCATATACCAATGTCAATGAAGAAGCATCTGGTTTGGTCAGCAATGTAATCCTTCAGCTGATCCACAATTCCATACTGCGACAAGAGATTGTATCCTCTGAATAGCGTCACAAAGCTGGTTCCACAATACAAGCAAGGGCTGACTATGTTCCTTCATTTGTCAGCACTGAGTTTCTCTATTTATAAAAATTAGTCAACAAGCAGTTGAACTGGAAGGCAAAAGATAGCTACCTCGAGGGCAAAGAACGGAAGGGCTGTCTTTATCAATTTCTAGAGAAACATGCTGCAACTGCAGCAGCAGCATCTGACAGTGGTAAACCAATGACAATTCCAGGACACACCTGTTACTAAATCAACAACACTAACAGTATCACTTTAACCCACTTCTCGGAAAAAGCAAAAGTCAGCAACTGAGACAATAAAGAATATGTTACAAGTCCACTTGGAGAACCAAAAAGAATTCTGCTTGCATCAGAAGCCATTAAGCTATTGACATGGGAAAAGGAACAATGAGCAGCACTCAGCAGACTGGCAATAAAATGTTCAGCATGTAAATTTCTGTAGCCAGTATATCTTGTGAGTGGGTTTTCATGCAACTGGGGAATCGTCGGGGTCAGAAGGACCAGTCTTTCTCCTCAAAATGTGAAGAGACTTATGATGGTCAAAATGAATAAACATTTTATCCTAAAATATGAATAGGGTACATTAGACAAAACAGCGAATAAAGATAATTCTTCTTATATCACAAGTGCGGGGAGTGATTATCAACCAGACAAATGGTCTGATTTAGATCTCGGCGGACGGGTACTCCATCACAATGGTGACGGATATCCCGTCCACCGAAATAAATCTCATAGGATATAATGGGATTTATATTTCGGCGGATGGGATACCTGTCACCGTTGTGAACGGATTAACCCGTCCGCCGAGATCTAAATCAGGCCCAAAGTCTCTGGATATTAATATAAACTCTACATTCTGGAACAGAAATAAGACTTTTACACTAGTAACACAACAGAAATGTCTGCTGTTAAAACAAAAGAAAAAGTATTAAAAAAATCTAATTTTTATATTCTCGATCAGTGTGCAAGGCACAGACAGATAATTAAAGGGGACACAGCCGTTTTGATTGGTGACTCAGAGATGACATAGAAAAAAAAAAAAATTCAACCTTAGAGTTAGCCATACACTTTTCAGTGATTTATGGCTTCTAATACTGCAATGGGTGCATCCATTTCTTGATAATATAATGTGTGGTTCCCGTACCTAACCTTTCATTCCCAAGCTCAGCTTTCAGTGATGATTTAAAGGACTGCCCTGCTTATGCGTATTGCTTTGCTGGGAAAAGAGACACATAGATACCATACTTGGAACAGGCCACTTGCATTTATTAATGAAAAACAAATGTGAATCATGTGCCAGATGGAAGGGGCTTAGGTAAACATTTTTAAGTGTGATATCTGAGTGATTATTCAATATGCACGCTTCTGTGTCACTTGGAGTGTTACTTGATTGACATTTACATAACAACACATCAGCATCTATTGATTCTTATAAGACCTCTGAATTTACTTTGATTCCAAGTCTTGATTTAAGTTCCTTTTCTTCTTTAATAGGCCTGGCTCTTTTGGAAGAAAATAAAATCTGCATGTCCTGTCAGCAACATCCAAGAAAAGGTCTGATCTCTACCTACTTTGATGGGAAAATACACGTAGAGGCATTCCCCAATTTACTGCAAAGAGGTGATTTATTTAGAATAATGCTGAGTAGTGGCTCGAGTGAATAATTTTGTGGATATCATGGGCATAACTAAACTTGACTTTTTATTGTTTGTGTGATCAATCATTAAGGGAGCACGCTCTTAATTGTCTGGGATTGGTACAAGATTGGCCTCAAATTAATGGTACGCCAGCCTATGCACCTCACTCTGAGTCCTTGTGCAACATGTTTACCTTGCCTCTCAAATAATATTGTCTTTTTCTTTTCTCATTCAATAGTTCTTCTCTTCAGCAAGGAACCTCTATGGGGACCTGCTCTGAGAGTCAGCCCTGTGTCCATGATAATGTACAACAAAGTAGGGTGACCCTGTAATCGAATCACTGTCAAAATATCGAAGGTCAGAATATCGACCTTCAGAAATATTGACGCAAGAATATTGAAGTCAAGAATATCGACATCCTATCTACATTATGGTAAGTACAAAAATATCGAAAAAAAATATCAACGTCAAAAATATCGTTGTTAAAAATATCGTTTTTATTTAAGTTAAAAAAATAATGTAAAATAAAGTAAATAATACATTTAATTAAAATAAACATAGTTAAACATATTTTAAAATGTTTAAAAATTATAAGTAATATATATGTAATGTAAAAATAAATTAAACATATACATATAATATATAATATATATACACGTACTAATAATTTTTAATAATTATTTTAATAACTTATAATTTAAAAAAATATATATAATATTATAAATATATCTATACACATAAAACAATAATATAAATACAAATTAAATAAATATATATAACAAATTAAAAACATTAAAATTATTTTTAATCTTTTAAAAATTAATTTTATACTACATTAACTAAAATAATACAAAAAATATTAGATAGCGGAGGTAATAAAACTACTATTCCAACTCCAAACAGTGCAACAGTAGGGAAAATGTTGGATAGCGTAGGGATAAAAATTACTATTCCCACCCCAGTGAGTGCAACAGTAGGGAAAGTGTTGGATAGCGTAGGGGTAAAAATTACTATTCCCACCCCAGTGAGTGCAACAGCAGGGAAAGTGTTGGATAGTGTAGGGGTTAAAATTACTATTCCCACGCCAGTGAGTGCAACAGTAGGGAAAGTGTTGGATAGCGTAGGGGTAAAAATTACTATTTCCACTTCAGGGAGTGCAACAGTAGGGAAAGTGTTGGATAGCGTAGGGGTTAAATTAACATACTTATTAATTAAATAATTTTTGTAAAATAAATAACATATTAATAATTAATTAACTAAAAAATTAATAATAAATACCAATAAAATTCAATTCATATTTACTTAAATAACATTAAATTACTTCCCACCCTATTCCCCCATAAACACACAACCCGCTACACATAAAAAAGAACACAATTAATTTAATTATCAATTAATCAATTAATAAAAATTAATTACCAATTAATAATAAATTAATTAACAATAACAATAAATAAAAAATAATAACAAATTAATTATAATTAATATAATTATAACTTAATCAATGAATAAACATTAATTACCAATTAATAATTAATTAACAATAAATTAATTATCAATAACAATAAATAAATAAATATTAATTAATTAATTATGATCAAATTACTTCCCACCCTATTCCCCTATAAACCCACAACCCGCTACACATAAAAATTAACATAATTTAATTATCAATTAATCAATTATTAACAATTAATTACCAATTAATGATTAATTAGCAATAAATTAATTAACAATAACAATAAATAAAAACATATATATATATATATAATTAATATAATGATAAATTTATCAATTAAAAAAAATAATTACCAATTTATAATTAATTAACAATAAATTAATAATCAATAACAATAAATAAAAACATATTAATTAATTAATTATAATTAAATTACTTCCCACCCTATTCCCCTATAAACCCACAACCCGCTCTGATACTAAAACGCAAAATTTACTTTAAAAAAATTACTAATTTCTAAACATTTAATACATATATTTAAAAATAATAAAAATACATTACAAAAAATGTTAAACATACATATAAAATACATAATAAAATACATAACACTAATATAAATATCGATATTATTAACAATGATATTTTTGCTAACGATATTACTTACTTCGATATTGCTTACTTCGATATTACTTACTTCGATATAAAAAAAAAACGATATTACTTACCTTAAGGTCGATATTCTGGTCACCGATATTCTTGACATCGATATTCTGTCCCTCCGATATTAAAAATTCGATATTAGTGTAGCTCGATATGAAAAAATCGATATTTTGACTACGTACCCCTGTAATCTTTAAGGGAACTTGAGTATTTACTAAATAGATTAACATTTTGCTCCAGCCGGAGCAATTTAAGATTATCAATTATAAATTGCATGTGTCAGTTAGAGAATAAATCAAGTAAGGGTAATCAAAAATGTAAAGCAATATGTTTTTGTATAATCAAAAAACATTTACATGGCTTGTTCATTGGCGTTAAAAAGACACTAAAATATGAAGATATAAATCATAATGCATAAAGCATACAATAAACAAAACTTTACCAGACTGAACACTTATTACAAAATGTTTATGTCATAGTGAGCGTAGTGAGCATATAACACTAAAACATATGAGTACAATATAAAATGCCATTAATTATTCTCTTTTTACACAACTTATGACCTTATTGCATGAGGTATTTTCTGTTCCCCTATTTGGACAATAGCAAAATGTGTTTCATTCAGTTTCAATTTCACACATTTGTTAACTCAGTGTTTCCTGCCTATTTTGGATTACATCCTAGGTAACTCATTTTGGAGTCCGTGGCCTGCTAAACACTGTTTGAATAGGTTAACTTAGCTGTCATCTTCCTTCGTGGCAGATGTGGGGTATCCATTGAGTGGCTGGCTCATCTTTTCCCTAATTCCGCCTAGCCATCCATTGTTTGATTGCCTAACGCTATTTATTGTGCTGTAATATATTTCCACCTTCATCACATCTCACACTTGGTGGGCAGATGTGGTGCTAGCAATGCTAACATTTTAAAGGAGGAGGGTACAAAATTGCAAAATCGCCCACACCATCCACCGACCTTGCCCATGGCTCACTTGAAAAATCCTGGTGCTTAATATAATACTCAATTTTGAACTGAGGCTAGGTAGTGTGCACTTTTTTTTTTAATCTACGCTCCACAGAAAATCTAGTTGCTGAAGAAATCTCCTCCTGATTTCTGACTTGAACATGGGTGTGAAATAGAATAGTGGATATGTTGCCTATAACACACATAACCTTGTCTTGTATAATAGACTTCTTTTGTATTTGAAAAATATAGAACACGTGTTTAGTAAAATATACTCTGTCTTCTGTGCTGATTCACGTTGGCCTCTGTTTTGAGTTTACTGCTGATTCACTTTTTCTTTCATGTTACAGAATCCTTTTTGCTGGCTGTTAGACCTGTCAGCCTTAGAGTGGGCTTCCCCCAATCTTTCTGCTTTATATCTCTATGTTTTGCTTAATCTTTTGTTGGCCTTAGGACGCTAATAAGTGCTAAAGTGCATGTGCTTCTTCCCTAAACATGTGTGTAATTTGTGCATACCTGATTAACCTATTTCATTTACTTGTAAGTCCCTTGTGAGGTGGTGTTCCATTTGCCCAGGGCCTGTAAGTTAAATGCTACTAGTGGGCTGCAGCACTGATTGTGCCACCCACAGAAGCGGCCTTTCACACCTGCCTTAGGCCTGCCTCTGCAGTGCCTGTGTGTGCAGTTTACTGCAACTTCAACTTGGCTTTTAAAACTACTTGCTAAGCATTAAACTACCCTATTTATTACCTATAGGTCATCCCTATGGTAGGCCCTAGGTAGCCCTAAGGGCAAGGTGCTATGTGAGTAAAAGGTAGCACATGTACTTTTATGTTTTGCATGTCCTGGTAGTGACAAACAGCCTATTACATTTTTCGTTACCATTAGGCCTACTCCTCTCATAGGTTAGCAATGGGAATTCCTTAATACACTTTTAAGCTCTAATTCCTGATCAGGAACAAGTAGCTTTTTCATGTTTCATATGTTTGGGGTGGTAATGATAAATCCTCCTCACTGCTAAAGGTGGATTTAACATTTCTATTTGAGAAATGGCACTTTTAGAAAGTGTCTCAAGAATCAAAAGAGGGAGAGAGAAGTTAAAGTTCCACTCAACTTCCCTTAAATTAACATGTAAAATCAAAAGGAGTGGAAGAGTTGTGCTGAGACGGAGGATGGGCGGGGGGGCAACACCAAAATTGTTGTATGACCCTCAACAGTGTTGTTCCGCCAAAGGCATGTCTACCGTTGGTGTATTTAGCTACTAAACGTTACATCTTTTGGTCTTTTCCTCCACCAGGAGGGATTGGCTCTTGAATCTGAGACCATATGGGATCCACTATGTGAGAAAAAAATGTTTAAAAATACCTCCCACCTTTAGAAAGGACACATTGCCCTCCTCTTCCGTCTCAACACAACTCTTCCACTCCTTTTCATTTTACACTTTTAGAAAGTGGACATTTCTCTGCACTTACTGCTCTTTGTGCCTGACATCCTGTCTCCAATACAAATCTGGGGTGGGTGACAGCGACACTTTGTGCATTCCCTCTAGACACTACAACACAGGAAGGATAGGTGTGTCTGAGTACCTATCTATATACATCTGCATTCTGATGACCTTGCCTAGGCAGGATGGAATGGAGGGGCTAACACTTCACTTGAATAGGTAGTGTTCTGTCCCCACCCAAAGGGCTGCTTTACCCAGACAGGACTGGGCTGAAAGGGGAACCTGTGCACTTCAGAGAGCTGTTTTTCAAAGGCACTTTTGGGTATACGTACTTAAAATCAGACACTTCCTGATCTTGAACTGAGCCTCTGTCAGAAGGACTGCTGTGCTGCTTAAAAGACTCATCTTTGGACTGCAGACTTGGAAGGCCTGCTTTTCTCTAGTGTTGCCCTGCTGCCTGCTACTCTCTGACTCTGCTGAAGGACAGCTGGACTCTGCCTTCCCTCGAAGTGACCTCCAAGGGCTTGTTGGCTTGCCTCCTGCGGCTTCAGACTCAGGGAAATCAAAATATCTACCCCTGCTCCTGCGCCTGGCTCACTGGAAGTGGCCCACATATGTGCAACACGGATTTTGATGCATCTCCTGTAGCAGAACTGGCGTATCGATCCGGTTGTGGAAGAAAAATTGAGTACTGCATCGGAACCGGTGCTTTGCCTTCAGAGATCGACTCATCGGACAGTGTATCACTGCTGTTGCAGCTTGGTGAGATCCAGCGTGACCTAAAGTAACCTTTTTAGAGCTACTTGCTTCTAAGCACTTCATTGTATTTATTTTAAAATTCAATTTCTCAACTTCTATACATTGGTTTTTATTGTGTTGGTCTTGTTTTGTTCAGAATATAATAATCTATTTGTCTAAACCTGTTTGGAGTCTTTTTATTGTGTATTCATTGTGATACTGGGTGCGTGTGTTTGTGTTGCACAAATACTTTACACATTGCCTCTTTAGATACGCCTGACTGCTCTGTGCCAAGATACCAGAAGGTGAGCACAGGTTATCTTTTAGTGTGTATCTAGCTTACTCTGACTAGAGTGATGTTTCCTGCCTGGGTCCATACCTCAGCCATCCAGGAATCCCATTTCTAACAGGCCCCATTTAGGGGCCGATTCCGATCTCGGTCGGAGGCGCACCCAATACCATTCGGTCGGGAAAAAAGCCATGCGAAAGCCTGTTTCCCGACCGATCCGTACAGCACACCGAACGAGTAAGTACGATGCGCACAACAGCACAGAATCCGGCCGAGCCGTACTCACCCAAACCAGGTCCTGTTCCCCGACCGAGGCGAATCCGGAAACGCTGAATCGAGTCGCACGGAAGGGAAAATGCAGCTCCGTCTGGCCGAACAAGTACGATGCGCTTCCTGTACGCGCCGAACCCGTCGCTATGCACGGCACGTCAAAGCATCCGGGAGAGGCGCACATAAACTCCGATTCGCGCCACAACACGATCCACGGCTACGAGACGAACACGCCAGCGACGAGGACGACGCGAAGCGACGAGGACAACGTGAAGCAACGAGAAGGACGAACGACACGAACCAACCATGAATCCCTTCGTCCCGATCATACCAATATTCTACATTTACTACCGGAACAGGCACGGACGCGTACGGCGCAGAAGGTAAGTCAGACACCAACCACAAAACACATACAACACGTACACGACACATCACACACACACAGAGGGATGCAGAATATACTTACACCAGCAACAGCAGCACCATAGGGGCGGGATGCCCATCACCAATGCCACATATGCACACAGGGGCCTGAATGCGCACCACCACCCCTACCCAGGGGGGCAGGATGCCTACCACTACTACCACCTTTAGCCAGGGGGGCTGGATGCCTACCACCACCCTTAGCCAGGGGGCTGGATGCCTACCACTACTACCACCCTGAGCCAGGGGGGCTGGATGCCTACCACTACTACCACCCTGAGCCAGGGGGCTGGATGCCCACCACCACCCTTAGCCAGGGGGCTGGATGCCTACCACTACTACCACCCTGAGCCAGGGGGGCTGGATGCCTACCACTACTACCACCCTGAGCCAGGGGGCTGGATGCCTACCACTACTACCACCCTTAGCCAGGGGGGCTGGATGCCTACCACTACTACCACCCTTAGCCAGGGGGCTGGATGCCCACCACCACCCTTAGCCAGGGGGGCTGGATGCCTACCACTACTACCACCCTGAGCCAGGGGGCTGGATGCCTACCACTACTACCACCCTGAGCCAGGGGGCTGGATGCCTACCACTACTACCACCCTTAGCCAGGGGGGCTGGATGCCTACCACTACTACCACCCTTAGCCAGGGGGCTGGATGCCTACCACTACTACCACCCTGAGCCAGGGGGGCTGGATGCCTACCACTACTACCACCCTTAGCCAGGGGGCTGGATGCCTACCACTACTACCACCCTTAGCCAGGGGGCTGGATGCCTACCACTACTACCACCCTTAGCCAGGGGGCTGGATGCCCACCACCACACTTAGCCAGGGGGCTGGATGCCTACCACTACTACCACCCTTAGCCAGGGGGCTGGATGCCTACCACCACCCTTAGCCAGGGGGCTGGATGCCTACCACTACTACCACCCTTAGCCAGGGGGCTGGATGCCTACTACCACCCTTAGCCAGGGGGCTGGATGCCTACCACTACTACCACCCTGAGCCAGGGGGCTGGATGCCTACCACTACTACCACCCTGAGCCAGGGGGGCTGGATGCCTACCACTACTACCACCCTTAGCCAGGGGGGCTGGATGCCTACCACTACTACCACCCTGAGCCAGGGGGGGCTGGATGCCTACCACTACTACCACGCTGAGCCAGGGGGGGCTGGATGCCTACCACTACTACCACCCTTAGCCAGGGGGGGGGCTGGATGCCTACCACTACTACCACCCTTAGCCAGGGGGGCTGGATGCCTACCACTACTACCACCCTTAGCCAGGGGGCTGGATGCCCACCACCACCCTTAGCCAGGGGGCTGGATGCCTACCACTACTACCACCCTGAGCCAGGGGGCTGGATGCCTACCACTACTACCACGCTGAGCCAGGGGGGGCTGGATGCCTACCACTACTACCACCCTTAGCCAGGGGGGGGGCTGGATGCCTACCACCACCCTTAGCCAGGGGGGGCTGGATGCCCCCCCTGGCTAAGGGGGGGCATCCCCCACTCATAGGATGGACAATGCATGACACAACCAGCACACCACAACCTAGGGAATGCAAGAAAAAGACATCCCCCCAACACCATGACAAGCGTGTGTAGACTGTGTCAAATTCCTACAACACCGAACATGACTTTGAACATACAATGTGACCCCCTAGCACATGTGCCACACATATATGTGTGTGGCAACCACAATGCAAGCAGGCCATGACCATTGTGGCAATGGGGTCCAAACCCCCATCATCACAGTGACCAAAATGTAAGTGTGGGGTCCATAGCTGAAGCACATTTTGAACATTGTGGCAATGGGGTCTAAACCCCCATCATCACAGTGACCAAAAGGTAAGTGTTGACAAAGAAAGAGGTGCAACTGCCAAACTGCATGGATGATTCCTGGTCACAGAACAAAAAACACATCAGTAGCAAAGTAGTGTATGTGTCCCATTGCAACATAAATTGGGTGAGCCAAATACTGCAGTGCAAATAAGACATACCTTTGGCCATGTGCAGACAAACAACACCCATGGGGGCTGACACCGTCAACATTCATCAATGACACAATGACAGAAGTGACCATCAGAATGCAGACCCACATATTTGCACCAATGGGCACACAAATGCAGATACCCTGTGGAGACTGCAGATGTGAGGTGAACAGATACCATACCATGGCAGCAATGGGACACACAAACCATGATCATTGTGCTGACCGATGACCTAGGAGTCCCAGGGACAGCAGGGGAAACCCACCAAACTACATACAGCCAATGGCACACCCAAGATATGCCAATGCAGTGGTGCAGATGCACAAACACAAACAGGCAGACCCACACTGCACATCATACACAACAGGTGAGGGGGGTGCCAGTGTCCCCAGGCAACCACACAACACATGAGGAGACCTGAATACCAATCATACAGATGTGCATACAGTGCCACACAAAGGTAACTCATGGATCCAAATCCCCTATGTGGGCAAGCAGGCATTGTCAGATGAGAGGGAGCACAAATCACACATGTCACACAGGCACGTAGGAACAGCAACTGACACAGCAAGACACAGACACACCACAGCACCACCCCCAGGGCCCCCACAATGTGGTGACCCTGGGCTGCATTACAATCCCACTGTGATGACAAAGCTAAATGTGGTTCACACTGTGAACCACAGTCATGTGTCCTGAGCAACAAACTACCATCACGCCTACACAAGCACAAATCAATCAGCATGGCCAGTAAGCCAAGGCCAACATGAAGGCAGGGGCCTAGCCGGGCAACAACTCTCATCTGCACACACTCAACACCACACCCCTCGACCTCCAACAATGTGCAGCAGTGAAGTACACATGCACTGGTGACATTGCACATGCACCCATGACTATTCCAGGGTGGTGGGTGGGAACCAAGGTGCAGAAACACATGACACATGGCCACTCAACAAGACTCCTGAATGTCTGACACACTGCACACTACGCTGTACATGGACATGACGGCAATACCACACCAACCAATTGGATCCCAGCCACAGTCACACACCAATGAAGAAGCCAAGGTCACCCACAAAGAACACACATAGACAACAACTAACATTGCAGCCCGGACCCTGAGGAGTGCCAGTAGTCACACACACAACGTGTCACAATCACTGAAAGATAACACAAACTGGAAATCACATGACAGGGGCAAACAACAAGTGCCAAGGGGAAATCTGACTGTGACCCATCTGCGTCTGCACACAAACTCAGCCCTGACAGCAAACACACCTATGGGTGACACCCTGATGACCAGTAATGTGCCATGCACCCACATCACAGAGAACCCAGGGAGAAGACTTTGGGGGAACATAGGTCAACTCAGCTAGCATCACAAACAGGTACAACACTAGGGATCACAGCATGCACAGCTAAACGGAAGTGAACACACAGACATGCACATACAACACACACCTTGGGCGCAGGCAATGTCACAGGAGTACACACTGCCATGAGGGGACTCCACTCCTGTGTGAGGAAAGCTGTGCCATATGTTGCCTCAGTAGGGCCCCATCATGTCAGCTGAGCACTTGGTCACACAATCAACAATTAGCACCAAATGAGGGCTCCCGTCACATCAGCCTGGTCATGGAAGTGCCAACGGAATCATCAGCACAGATCCAACACACTTGTATAGCAATGTTGCACTGACAACACAGATGAATCCTTCCCCATTGATGCCCAAACCTGCATGTCCAGTGGAGATGGCCACACAGTCAGGGAAGTAGACGAATTGAACAATGGCAGGCACAACAGATGTGCAGGGGTGGAAGCCACAGATGTGAAATAGCTAATCTAAGTAGGGAATCCCATTGCCAAATACTGAACACATGACACCCTCAGATGCTGCTATGGATGACATGGATACACCACAGGATAGGACACATTCCCCCTGGACCACATGGGTTCCTGCACAGTAACACTTCATTATCATGAGACCAAATATCACCATCACTGCAGCAAGGGCATGGTTAGCATCATCAACAACATGTACATCAGAAGCATAAGCACTAGAGAACAGAAAGTTGCTTTATTCAGCATATGTGTGGAATGAAAACAAAGTCCAGAAAAAACACAAAGGCCAATGGCCAGTCCATTGTAAAAGTCCAAACAGGGTGACAGTGGCAGATGTCACCCTACGCATGCCTGCACAAAACCAGGGACAATCCACTAAAAAGGGCAACCGGGGGGGCAGGCCAGGCACCGCAGGGACAGGATCAGGGCTCACCAGGAGGAAGCAGGGAAGGGGTGGTGGGTGCTGGAGAGCCACTGACAACTGCAGTGGAGGTGTCTGACATGGTGTGTGCCGGCACAACTGGGGGCATGACTCAGATGTTGTGGGTGCCGGCACGACTGCAGTGGACCCTGCAGATGGAGTGGACAGGTCCGCCACTGCAGTGCCCAAGTCAGACAGGGTGGTAGTGGACTCCACTGCAGTGCCTACCACCAGGGGAGGAGAATGGGGAACAGGCAAGGTGGGCTGGACAGAGGGGGAGGACACCCTCACCACATCAGTGGCACAGACAAGCGCAGCGGGGGGTGTGGTGCCGGGAGAGCAAGTGCCAGGGGGAGAAGGCCGGATCCTCTTGGGGATGGTATATCTGTGGGTGGGGGAACCTGGGGCAGGGTGTGTGGGAGCACCTGTGGAGTGGGGGCCTGAGGGATGGAGGAAGGAGACCTGGTGCCTGAGCTGCAGGGCGGCGGCGGGGTCTTGCTCTTACGACTCCGGGGGACTTGCGGGTGGGGGCCTCAGTCTGTCTGCGCCTGGGGGAGGGTGTCCGGGGGCGAGGGGCACTCTGCTCCGTGTGGGTGGGCTTCCTCTTCCCCCTGGATGCTGTATCAGCTGGATCGGAGGGGAAGAGGCCGAGGTCACTGAGGAAGAGGCGCTGGGTCTTTGGGGTTGCAGGTGAGGCAAGGGAGGGTGTTTTGGAGGGAGAGGCAACTGAGGACTGCGCAGTGCTCGTGGATGCGTGTGTGTGTACCAGGGCCCCATCCCCTGTGAGTCTGGTTTCAGTCCCCTGACTGTGCGTGCGTGTGCATTTTGTTTGTGGCGTGTGTGTCTGTGTGCTGGATGTGTGTGTGCTGGTGTGTGCCTGTGCCGGTGTGTGTGTGCTTGGGACGGGTAAGGTGCTGGGGAGTGTGGATGGAGCAGAGGCAGGAGGGGTGAGGGACTGTCTGAGGAGGGACACTGCTGCCGTCAGGGAGGAGTCCATGGACCTATTGCCCCTCTGTAGGTCAGACATGCCCGATGAGATGCCCTCCATGAACGACACCAGCTGAGTCAACAGAGCGGTGTGCGCATGGAGGACACTCAGCATGGCTGTCTGCCCTACATGGAGCTGGCAAAGGAGGTACACAGACTCCTCACTCAGGGCAGCAGGGGACACAGGGGCAGGGGGTGCGGTGCCTGGCCCAAAGGAGACACGCTCCCGAACATGGGAGCCTCCACGGACCTGGGGAATGGGAGCCGATGGGAGGGCGGTGGTGGTGCTGGTGGTGGCGGGGACAGCAACACTAGCTGGGGTGTGGTGGCTGCTGACACCCGCCTCCATAAGGGAGTCATCCTCCGAGTTGCTCTGGTCCTCAGCTGAGGTGGATGGTGCTGAGGACTCCTCGGTGTGGCTCCCCTCGCCCTCCGTGCCACTGGGTCCCTCCGACCACTCCTCGGCTGCTGACCCAGTCTGGCTCTCCGGCTCCTCCTGGTCCGTAGAGCTGTCCCCTTCCATGGCCGTGGATGTATCTGCAAACAATGGGGAAACAGACAGACATCAGTCACCTGCACCAAACGCACACACCACTGTGAGCACAGCACATTACAGAGCAAGCCCTGGCATCATTAGTTGAACATTGCTAAAAGTGCCCTAACTGAACAGGAGCAGCCAATTGTCAGTCTGATGCCAACCATGGCACTCACATCCCACATGGCCTTGCACCCATCTGTCTGGTGTCTGTTGGATTGCAACACCCCAGTGTGGACACATGCACCAACTACACAGTAGTTGGACAGTGCAGAGGACACGGTGTGGCATGTGGACATGCACACATCACAGCTCTTGCCACTGAGTCAGTACAGGTTTCCGGATGAAAGGGATGCCCAGAGTCAAATAGGAAATGCATGTGATGCCTACCAGCGACAGACACCATGATGCACCCATGTCCTGATAGCCATCGCCACAATGGTGTGCATGTAGCACATGTCACTCCCCTGCAGGATCACCAATAAGTAGACACATGCCATGGCGGAGGCATGACTGCTAAGTCATACATCACTGTCTCAGTGATGTATGACTTGGCAGCCAGACAACAAGACTCTGCACTGTGTCACAATAGTAGGTCATGGGAAATGCAAGTCCTGGAGCTGCACAAGTGCACATGTACATCCCCCCCACAACACATCATCTTAACCCTCATCTCTCCACGTCATACCTATTGGACATATGGGAGACCTGTGACACTACCCTCTGAACCTGAGCACCTCACAATCTGCTGTGAATGGGGAACAGCTGCCTGAACTTCACATTTGCATACCCCAGTCTGCACGGGCAGCTGATCAAACACCTATGTGACACACAAGTATCGTCTCCTATGGTCACATCTCCAGGGGCATGCTGAGCCCCTACCAAGAAACACCCCAGCAGTCCTGGCAACTAATCCACAGCACACTGACACAGAGGCAGACACCTGAGGGGTCAAATCACTGCGCACAATGTGTCAGCTGATACATGGGAGTGGGAGTACAGAGTGCATTGCATGGCCTGGAGTAGGCATGACTGTCCTGCCCCACATGAATGAGGGATGAGCCCTGGACAGTGGATAGCTGGCTATGTATGTGTGACACACGTAATCTGCACACTCCTGGGGCCCAAACATTGTTCCCACCCGCTGCATGGGCGTGTGCCACATACCCCAGGCACATGTGGTGGCTCAGCTCAGCAAGTGGACCGCATATCAAAGCAACACGCAGATTACATGTCCGAACACAGGCGTTGTGTGAACAATGGACCCACCCATGATGCCCACAACAGAGTTAGGGAAACAGATGCTGTCCCCCACCTTTAGTGAAGCAAACTGCAAGGACACAGTCCCAAGTGACACAATTCCCTGAATGTAAGGGCCACACCTGGGTATCAGATGAGCAGTGGGCAGTGCACAATAGAGGGACATGGCTCCTGGACAACATGACTGCTGCACTGTGGCAGTTGAACCAGCCCAGAGGAGGGCACAAAGCATGAAATACAGAGTTCACAGTGCAGTCTTTGACTCACCCCCTCCTTGCTGCTGTCTGGCCTTCAGCTGCCCATCCAGGTCTGGAAACACCACCGCCAGGATCTGGAGCATGTGGGGGTCAGGGTCCGTGTTCCGCCCCTCTTGCGAGAAGGCGACAGCTTCAGCTGGACCCGTGCAATCCTCCGGGTCCAGCCCCGAAGGTCCTGCCACCTCTTCTGGCAGTTGCGGATCCGGCGCTTGTAGACCCCCACGGACCGGACAGCCCGGACGATGTCCTTCCAGATCTCCTGCTTCCGATGGGCATTAACCTGTGAGGATGACAAAGTGAAAAGGCCATTACTACACATGCAACATATCCGTGCATGACACAGTTGTATATACATGTCTCAATCACAGGGGCACATGATGTACACAGGCAGTGAAAAGCTGCCCATGGACAGTTTGCCAGACGTCACTACATGGTATCATTGCATGGGAAGTAAAACCTTGTTCAAATGCACTGTCACTGCACCATACCTGTCCAGTGCATGTCACTACACACTATGGGGGGTGACAACTACTCAGTGAGCCTGCTAGCCAGTGGCGTGCAGACTTTCAGCCTTGCTAGTCAGACAATATGCACATTCAGAAAGGCAGTGCACAGAACACTCACCTGCTCCCCTGGTGTCCCATACAGCTTGCTGTACTGTGGAAGTAGGCTGTCCAGCAGGGCCTGGTTCTCCTCAAGGCTGAAGGCTGGGGCTCTCTCCACAGTACGTGCCATTGCAGGGTCCAGAGGGGCAGAGACAGCAGCAGTGCAGTGGCAGATGTCGTCCTGGAGCATGTAGTGCAGGCAAGTGAGCTCTCAGGGGAACAGCCAGCAATATATATGTGCTGGAGAGGCAGATACTGTCCCTTGTGTCCAAAGTGATAGGTCCAAGTCGTTTGCATCTTCTGAATTTGGCCAATCCATGGAATAGCAGCACCAATACACGCCCACAGCATCCTTCAAATCTTCAACTTCATGACATACATGATTTTGCAACATTGTTGTGGGTGACCAACTGAATTTCCAGCAACCGACTCGTTCGAAATTCGAAAACGCGTCCGTTGCCAGGCAAGGCCATTGTCAATGGGTGCGCACCGATCGGTCCATTGCGGTACAACGCGTACAGGGGTACAACGCGTACCCACACACATTGAATGCAATGGGCCGGCCGGGGCACTGATCGGTCCATTGCTGATCAACGCGTACAGGGGTACAACGCGTACCCGCACACATTGAATGCAATGGGCCAGCCGGGGGCACCGATCGGTCCATTGCTGTTCAACGCGTACAGGGGTACAACGCGTACCCGCACACATTGAATGCAATGGGCCGGCCGGGGCACCGATCGGTCCATTGCTGTTCAACACGCACCGGGTACAACGCGTACTCGCGACACATTGAATGCAATGGGCCGGCCAGGGGCACCGATCGGTCCATTGCAGTACAACGCGTACAGGGTACAACGCGTACCCGCACACATTGAATGCAATGGGCCGGCCGGGGCACCGATCGGTCCATTGCAGTACAACGCTGCATAGGCGTACAACGCGTACCCACACACATTGAATGCAATTGGCCGGCCGGGGCACCGATCGGTCCATTGCCGTTCAACGCGTACAGGGGTACAACGCGTACCCGCACACATTGAATGCAATGGGCCGGCCGGGGCACCGATCGGTCCATTGCAGTACAACGCGTACAGGGGTACAACGCGCATCCGCACACATTGAATGCAATGGGCCGGCCGGGGCACCGATCGGTCCATTGCAGTACAACGCGCATAGGGGTACAACGCTGCACTCGCACACATTGAATGCAATGGGCCGGCCGGGGCACCGATCGGTCCATTGCAGTACAACGCTGCACAGGGGTACAACGCTGCACCCGACACATTGAATGCAATGGGCCGGCCGGGGCACCGATCGGTCCATTGCAGTACAACGCGTACAGGCGTACAACGCGTACCCGCACACATTGAATGCAATTGGTCGGCCGGGGCACCGATCGGTCCATTGCCGCTCAACGCGTACAGGGGTACAAAGCGTACCCGCACACATTGAATGCAATGGGCCGGCCGGGGCACCGATCGGTCCATTGCAGTACAACGCGTACAGGGGTACAACGCGCACTCGCACACATTGAATGCAATGGGCCGGCCGGGGCACCGATCGGTCCATTGAAGTACAACGCGCATAGGGGTACAACGCGTACCCGCACACATTGAATGCAATGGGCCGGCCGGGGCACCGATCGGTCCATTGCAGTACAACGCTGCATAGGGGTACAACGCGTACCCGCACACATTGAATGCAATGGGCCGGCTGGGGGCACCGATCGGTCCATTGCAGTACAACGCGTACAGGGGTACAACGCGTACCCGCACACATTGAATGCAATGGGCCGGCCGGGGGCACCGATCGGTCCATTGCAGTACAACGCGTACAGGGGTACAACGCGTACCCGCACACATTGAATGCAATGGGCCGGCCGGGGGCACCGATCGGTCCATTGCAGTACAACGCGTACAGGAGTACAACGCGTACCCGCACACATTGAATGCAATAGGCCGGCCGGGGGCACCGATCGGTCCATTGCTGTTCAACGCATCACTGTACATGTGACTGGCATATGTCAGCATGCCTGTCTCAGATGGACATATGCCAGCCACAGATAGCTCCCAGGGAGTGAGGGGCACACCTACATCACGACAGCCTGTCCAAACTTTATCATAAGGCATGTAAGGCTGCATTTCCTATTGTGTGTATGTTGGTGTACATGTTGTCCTGTGGGTGTCACCTGTGGGCAGCCACCCTCAGGCTGTGCACGTGTTCATGGGGACAGGATCCTGGGTGTTACGTGTACATGACCACTGTGATGTGCAACTGTTCATATCTGTGCATGTGCCATGGTCACATTTCACGGTGGTGTATGTGTATGTCATGTAACATACCCCGTGAGTCCCATGTGGGACGGTATGTTTGAGCCAGGGTGTCCCAGTGGCACAATAGTGATGGTCCTCCACAGTCTGTGTGCATGTAGCGTTTACAATGTCTCTGATTTCATGTGCACAATGGGAGACAGTCTCCACATCCACGTTGTGTGTGCATGGACTTTGATGTTGTGCGTGTGTGTGTCACAGACGTCCATGTCTGTCCTGCCGTGGCAAGTGGGACCACTACCTGTGGGGGTCATGGTTGTTTTGCTGTGGTATATACATGATACTCCATGTAATGCCAGTGTCCATGTGGCAATACAGGGTCCCTGGGAATGTACCCGTCGTTGAGCTGTGGTGCCTGGGGCACATCTGTCCTCACATGTCACTGTGGGGGGTGATTGTGACATGGCAGCAGGAGATGGGAACTGTGACACGGCCTCATGATATCCAATGGGCCAACCTGGGACTAATTGATGCCACTTGTTGGACCGTGTTGACAGATGTTGGCCATGTATGTACCATACATGTCCTTACGGAACTGCACACTTCATGTAGTTGTGCCTCATAATGATGTATGTTGGGATATTGAGTGTGTTCAATGCCGCATATGTGGGCTGACTGACAATCTTGCTTACTTCTCCTCTGCACTGCAGGGCTCCTGCTGTCCATCGACCATTCCCAGACCTGGCAACGATGGTGGAACGGGACAGCATCCGACGGTACCGCTTCACCAGGCAGCTGATTGAGGATTTGGCAGTGCAGTTGGCCCCACATTTGCAGCCTGGCCGGCCGTATCCTACAGCGCTGACCCCCAAGGTGAAGGTGATGGCAGCCCTACACTTCTTTGCCACCGGTACCTTCCAACATACTGTGGCGACTGCTGGTGGGATGTCACAGACCATGTTGAGCCGTGTGCTCCGCGATGTTTTGGCGGCAATGTTGCTATTCCTGAACCGGTACATCTATTTCCCTAGACTGCGACGTACTCACTGACGTGAAGAGTGACTTTTATGCCCTGGGGAGGATGCCGCATGTCATTGGCTCCATTGATGGGACACATGTGGCTTTGGTACCACCACAGGCCCAGGAGCAGGCCTACAGGAACCGCAAGCACTACCACTCGGTCAATGCACTGGTGGTGTGTCTTGCAGACATGACCATCACACACGTGTGTGCCCGTTTCCCTGGTTCAGCACACGATGCCTTTGTGATGAGGAGTAGTCGCATCCCCAGGATGATGGCACAGATGCAGAACCAGCGTGCCTGGCTTGTCGGTGTGTACTGACTTTGTGCCATTGTGTGTGATCTGATCTGTAGTATTCCGCCCACTTTTCCAAGTCAGCTAATGTGCACTTGTCTGTCCGTAGGTGACTCGGGATACCCCAACATGCCGTGGTTGCTGACACCCCTCAGGAACCCTGTGACACCAGCCCAGATGCGCTACAATGAGGCACATGGTCGGACCAGGAGAGTTATTGAGCGGACATTTGGTCTCCTGAAGAGCCGCTTCCGCTGCCTGGACAAGACCGGAGGGTCCCTCCCATATGCCCCTGCGAAAGTGTGCAAGATTATCATCGTCTGCTGCATGCTCCACAACCTGGCAGTGCGGAAGGAGTTGCCTCTCATCCTGGATGACAATGACAACATCCGCCACCTGTGGAGGATCCTGGCCTGGACCACGATGCCAGTGACGATGATGATGATGATGATGAGGGTGATGTCCGCACACAGCTCATCACCAACTTCTTTAGCTGAATGTGAGTATCCTGAGGTGTCATGTCAATGATGTGAGTTGGCATGATATGTGTAGGTGGTGCTCTGGTGCTGTTGGAGTGTGTCCATGGGCTACTTGACTGGATGTGTGTTGCGATGTGTGCTTACAGGTGGGCTGTACTCCCCAACAGTGTTGACAAGCTAACTTGGTTCTGGGTGGGTATCTTGTAACATGTTTTGTGCATGAGTTTTGCTGTTCTGTCCTGTACTCCATTGCTTTTGACTGTGTGTCATTTCTGTCCTTCACAGGGTACTTTCAGATTCGTTTGGTCAACTGTGTCCACCGACGACGTGATTGCACTTCCAGGCTGGTAGCTGTTGTGTCCCTACAGGTGATGTGCGCCACACCCATGGACTTCCTTCCGTCTACAGTTGTTGACTGTGTGCCCGCTGCCAGGTGGGATTACCTTGCATCTGTAGTGGTTACGACATGTTGCAACTGTGTAATAAACCTGTGCTTCACTTTGTGATGTGCGTTGTCTGTGGTCACACATTTGACTGCCATTTGCTTACTGCACCTGTGGGCTACTTGACTACAACTGGGAATGGGTATGGTGTCTGTGCATTGCACCGTCTTCCCTGGCAACATCAGTGTAGGCAATGAGTCAGATGGCCTAGGTGTGTATGTGTTGTGTAGCCCTGGTGGTGTGTCTCCCTCATATGTGTCACGTTGCCTTTACTCACATGCCTGTGTTCTACTTGCTGTTGCAGTTCGCATACACAGTGTAATTTTGCAGTTCATCATCCCCATAACAGCACCCACGTTGGAATCACAACAGAGGCAAGTATGGTGTATTAGTGTGTTTATTGTGATACATTTGTGTGAATAGTGCATAGGATGGGTAGGGCTGTACATAAATCTTGCAATCAGAAGTTCCTAGGTGAATTGAAAGTCCTGGTAGACAGAATCCCCAGTATCGGGGCCACAGTTGTCTGACACATTGGTCCAACTTGTACTCCCCATGCAATGTGTGGGAGTAGTGTTGCCGTCAACAGGGTGAACAGTCTGTGCACAAAGGTGAACATCCAGAACAGGTTCAGGCTTCCTGGGAGTTGCGCTTGGCCATCGGCCTCTCACTTGCCCCTCTTCGGACGACCCCTCTTCTTGGGGGGGGGCCCTCAAGTACAGGCTGCTGCGGTGCAGGGGACTCTCCGCCCGAGTCATCCTCCCTCCCTGTGGCAGTTGCAGTTTGGGCAGCACCAGATGTTGTTGGCACACAGGGAGGTGTGGACTCGTTGCTGTTCATCTGGCGGAGGCATTGTAAAATGTCCCTGTGCACCGCCGTCATCTCATGCAGTGCATCCCACTTGGACTCCACGCGGGACATGTGTGAGTCCACGCGGGACATGTGTGACTCCACGTGGGACATGTGAGAGTCCAAGCGGGCATGATGGGCAGCCTGCTGCTGTTTCATGTCTCTGAGGAGCCCCACTACCTGGCTGAGGTCTCCGGTGCTGGACTGGTACGCATCAGCTATGCGTACCAGTTGTGGGTCATCATGCACACCAGCAACCTCTGCAAGAAGCGACCTCTGTCTCCCACCCTCCCACCACCCCTGCTGACATGTGCAGTGCGTGCAGTGGCACGCACAGATGACCCTGGTCCACCTTGGAGGTTGGTGGTGGTGGTGGTGTCCATGGCCCCAGGTTGGTCCAGGGTCCCTGTGCTGGTGTTGCTCCTTGTTCTGTCCATGTCGGCAGGGATGGTATTTGTGTTGACAGTCGTTGGAGGGGTGGGTGCAGGGGGTGCAGCTGGTGGTCCTGCTGGTGCTGCATGTAGACTTGCACCGGATGTGCCAGGTTGGTCTTCTTCGTCCGAGGAGGGCAGAGGCTGTACGACACCAGTGAGCTCCGCATCCTCTTGAGCCTGGGACTGGGACTCCTCTGCGTCTGCTGCTGTGTCCCCATCATCACCTGTTTTTGGGAGACACACACAATGTATGTTATGTTTCTGCAGGCATCAATGGTTGACACACCTGACAGTTGTGACTGTGCCTCTGGGTGCGGGCCTGTACATTGCATTGTCCTAAGTCGTCACAGTCAGGGGTTGATATTGGTGTGGCACATTGTCCTGCATTATTTGGGCATTTCTATGTATTTGTTGGGGTGTGAACATGGTCTGCATTGGTTGTGTTTGGTTGACAGCCGGCCCTCCTTCCCACCCACCCAGCCAGTCAGTTATCCCACCATGGACTGTGCTTGCATTGCAGGGAGTGGAAGTTGTCTCTCAGGATGTCAGTCAGTGGTGTCCTGCTGTTTGTTGGTGCACAGTTGCCAGCAGGGCCTTGTGCTCCCCACAGCAGTAGCCAGTGTCAGCCATCTTGTGAGTCCTTCTCCACTCCCTGTGATGTGAGCATGGTTCAGGGTGGTGTTGATGGGACAGTTGTGGGGGTGACCAATATCAGTGACTGCCACTCCCATCATGCTATTGCCTCCACCCCCCTTCCCAGCATGCCCATGCTTCCTTCCTTTTGACTCTGCTTCCCTGTGGGGTGGGCTGGCTGTGCTGACAGGATGGCTGGGTGTGTTGTCCTGGCAGTTGTTTGGCTAAAAGTCCCAAGAGTGTCCCTGTGCTTCACACAACATAACCCAGGGTGGTGGTTCTTTGTGGGATCTTGAGTTAGGATGGGAGGCATTGCATTCTACCAGGTGGGTTCTGTGGAGTTTGTGTTGAGGGGGGGTGTGAGGGGAGGTGCTTGTGACTATGGTCAGTGCAGCAAGTCCTCCTTCCCACCCAGCCAGCCAGATATCCCACCATGGAACGTGCTTGCATTGCAGGGAGTGGAAGTTGTCTCTCAGGATGTCAGTCAGTGGTGTCCTGCTGTTTGTTGGTGCACAGTTGCCAGCAGGGCCTTGTGCTCCCCACAGCAGTAGCCAGTGTCAGCCATCTTGTGAGTCCTTCTCCACTCCCTGTGATGTGAGCATGGTTCAGGGTGGTGTTGATGGGACAGTTGTGGGGGTGACCAATATCAGTGACTGCCACTCCCATCATGCTATTGCCTCCACCCCCTTCCCAGCATGCCCATGCTTCCTTCCTTTTGACTCTGCTTCCCTGTGGGGTGGGCTGGCTGTGCTGACAGGATGGCTGGGTGTGTTGTCCTGGCAGTTGTTTGGCTAAAAGTCCCAAGAGTGTCCCTGTGCTTCACACAACATAACCCAGGGTGGTGGTTCTTTGTGGGATCTTGAGTTAGGATGGGAGGCATTGCATTCTACCAGGTGGGTTCTGTGGAGTTTGTGTTGAGGGGGGTGTGAGGGGAGGTGCTTGTGACTATGGTCAGTGCTGCAAGTCCTCCTTCCCACCCAGCCAGCCAGATATCCCACCATGGAACGTGCTTGCATTGCAGGGAGTGGAAGTTGTCTCTCAGGATGTCAGTCAGTGGTGTCCTGCTGTTTGTTGGTGCACAGTTGCCAGTAGGGCCTTGTGCTCCCCACAGCAGTAGCCAGTGTCAGCCATCTTGTGAGTCCTTCTCCACTCCCTGTGATGTGATCATGGTTCAGGGTGGTGTTGATGGGACAGTTGTGGGGGTGACCAATATCAGTGACTGCCACTCCCATCATGCTATTGCCTCCACCCCACTTGCCAGCATTCCCATACTTACTTGATTTTGTGGGGAGTTCAGTGTGTGTGGGTGTGAGGGCAATGGCAAGATGACTGACAGTGGTGTCCTGCTGTTGGTTGGTGTGCAGTTCCCAACAGGGCCTTGTGCTCCCCACAGCAGTAGCCAGTGTCAGCCATCTTGTGAGTCCTTCTCCACTCCCTGTGATGTGAGCAAGGTTCAGGGTGGTGTTGATGGGACAGTTGTGGGGGTGACCAATATCAGTGACTGCCACTCCCATCATGCTATTGCCTCCACCCCACTTGCCAGCATTCCCAAACTTACTTGCTTTTGTGCGGAGTTCAGTATGTGTGGGTGTGTGAGCAATGGCAAGATGGCTGACAGTGGTGTCCTGCTGTTGGTTGGTGTGCAGTTCCCAGCATGCCCTTGTGCTCCCCACGACACAGCAACAGTGTCAGACATCTTTGATGGGCCTTTCCACTCTCTGTGGGATGTGCATGCGTGAGTGTGAGCTTGCTGGGCCATGTGGTGGGGGATGTAGAGCTGTGACTACGACTCCCATCATGCTATTGCCTCCATCCCCCTTCCCAGCATGCCCATGCTTCCTTCCTTTTGACTCTGCTTCCCTGTGGGGTGGGCTGGCTGTGCTGACAGGATGGCTGGGAGAGTTGTCCTGGTAGTTGTTTGGCTAAAAGTCCCAAGAGTGTCCCTGGGCTTCACACAACATAACCCAGGGTGGTGGTTCTTTGTGGGATCTTGAGTTAGGATGGGAGGCATTGCATTCTTCCAGGTGGGTTCTGTGGAGTTTGTGTTGAGGGGGGTGTGAGGGGAGGTGCTTGTGACTATGGTCAGTGCTGCAAGTCCTCCTTCCCACCCAGCCAGCCAGATATCCCACCATGGAACGTGCTTGCATTGCAGGGAGTGGAAGTTGTCTCTCAGGATGTCAGTCAGTGGTGTCCTGCTGTTTGTTGGTGCACAGTTGCCAGCAGGGCCTTGTGCTCCCCACAGCAGTAGCCAGTGTCAGCCATCTTGTGTGTCCTTATCCACTCCCTGTGATGTGAGCATGGTTCAGGGTGGTGTTGATGGGCCAGTTGTGAGGCTGAGCAATGTCTGTGACTACCACTCCCATCATGCTATTGCCTCCACCCCCTTCCCAGCATGCCCATGCTTCCTTCCTTTTGACTCTGCTTCCCTGTGGGGTGGGCTGGCTGTGCTGACAGGATGGCTGGGAGTGTTGTCCTGGTAGTTGTTTGGCTAAAAGTCCCAAGAGTGTCCCTGTGCTTCACACAACATAACCCAGGGTGGTGGTTCTTTGTGGGATCTTGAGTTAGGATGGGAGGCATTGCATTCTACCAGGAGGGTTCTGTGGAGTTTGTGTTGAGGGGGGTGTGAGGGGAGGTGCTTGTGACTATGGTCAGTGCTGCAAGTCCTCCTTCCCACCCAGCCAGCCAGATATCCCACCATGGAACGTGCTTGCATTGCAGGGAGTGGAAGTTGTCTCTCAGGATGTCAGTCAGTGGTGTCCTGCTGTTTGTTGGTGCACAGTTGCCAGCAGGGCCTTGTGCTCCCCACAGCAGTAGCCAGTGTCAGCCATCTTGTGTGTCCTTATCCACTCCCTGTGATGTGAGCATGGTTCAGGGTGGTGTTGATGGGCCAGTTGTGAGGCTGAGCAATGTCTGTGACTACCACTCCCATCATGCTATTGCCTCCACCCCCCTTCCCAGCATGCCCATGCTTCCTTCCTTTTGACTCTGCTTCCCTGTGGGGTGGGCTGCCTGTGCTGACAGGATGGCTGGGAGTGTTGTCCTGGCAGTTGTTTGGCTAAAAGTCCCAAGAGTGTCCCTGTGCTTCACACAACATAACCCAGGGTGGTGGTTCTTTGTGGGATCTTGAGTTAGGATGGGAGGCATTGCATTCTACCAGGTGGGTTCTGTGGAGTTTGTGTTGAGGGGGGTGTGAGGGGAGGTGCTTGTGACTATGGTCAGTGCTGCAAGTCCTCCTTCCCACCCAGCCAGCCAGATATCCCACCATGGAACGTGCTTGCATTGCAGGGAGTGGAAGTTGTCTCTCAGGATGTCAGTCAGTGGTGTCCTGCTGTTTGTTGGTGCACAGTTGCCAGCAGGGCCTTGTGCTCCCCACATCAGTTGCCAGTGTCAGCCATCTTGTGAGTCCTTCTCCACTCCATGTGATGTGCGCATGGTTCATGGTGGTGTTGATGGGACAGTTGTGGGGGGGCAATATGTGTGACTGCGACTCCCATGATGCTATTGGCTACACTGACTTGGCCAGCATACACAGAATTCCTTCCTTTGAGTGGTCTTCACTGTGTGTTGGTGTTGTTGTGGTGGCTACATGTCTGGATGTGTTTGTTAGTTCTATTTGTGCCACTGCCTAGCTGTAGTTGTAGTTGTGTTTGTACATGTGATGGCACAGTTGGATGTAACTTTTTTGATGGCATGTGTTGTGTTTATCTGACTGACATACACATTTTGGGATGATTCTGTTCTGGTTGCTGTGTAATTGCTATGAGTGCATGGTTTGACTCTCCCCTTGACAGTGATGTGTGTGTGTTTTGTGGCAGAATATTGTGTACATTTGTTGTGTACTCACCAGGCTCTGGGATGTTCTCTAGTCCATATACGCTCACTGGCGGAAGGATGGCCCGCACCTTCTCCTCCCAGGGCCTGAGGTATATTGGCTTGGCAGGAGGGAAACTGCCGGTGTATTGGCTGATGATGTAGTCTTTCTTGAGCAGGTCCCGTACCCTCCTGCGCACGTCATACCACCTGTTCTGGATGTCGCTCTTTGTGCGCAGACATGGTGATTGTGCGTTCACCCTGTTGATGATCCTCTCCCACATCTTGGTTTTCTGGGAGATGGGGGTCTGTTGGACCAGTGTGCCAAACAGCTGTGGCTCTACCCTGAGGATCTCGTCTACCATGACTTCCAATTCACAATCTAGGAACTTGTGATTCTTCTTGGGGGGCATGGTGATGGGTGGTGATGGTGAGTGATGTGTGTGTTGGTGTGCAGGTGAGGGTGTGTTAGTGTGTGTTTTGCTGGGTGTATGTGAGGTAGGTATTTGTTGGTGTGCTGATGGTGTGTGGCTTGTGTGAGGGATGAGCTGTGGGTGTGTGGTTGCTGTCTCTTGGGTGCTGGCAGTGGAATGGCATTTGCAAAGGATCATGGTTGTGATTTGTGTCCTTTATATGGGTGGAGTTGTGGGTGTGTCTTTGTTCTCTGTCCCCACCCCCCCAGTATTTATTGGCTTTGTAATTGCTTGTTTGGCCTTTTTTTGTGTGATTTTTCCTTTGTACTGTCTGTGCATGTTGGAAACGTTCTTGTGACCGAGTCGGACCCTGCATTTGTCTTGTACGGTGTTCTCCGTTTCGTTCACGCTGTGTTTGTGCAGTTTTCTATGCTGCGTACGCGTCGGTCGCGGTGTTTTGTGTTGCTTCGGCTCGGTTTTGTATGCGTGTCGGTCGTACGGCTTGTCCTCCGTCCGACTCGGTCGTGGTTTTCGCGCCTTGCATCGTACTTTGCGGTTTGGAGTTCGCGTGTAAGTTTCGGTCGGATTTGTTCCGGGTGCGTGTCGGTCGGTTGGATTCGCGTGTTTTTCCGACCGGATTGCTGTTTTCCGTGCGGCTCGGTCGTTCGGCTTGGGTTCGGTACGTGTCGGTCGGATTTTGCACGCCTTGCATCGTACTTGGCGTGTCGGGCGCCACAGGTACGTGTCGGTCGGTATAATTTCCGGCTCCGAGTCGGTCGGTGCTTTTTCCGGCCCGAATCGGAATCGACACCTTAGTGTGTTGCTCAAATGTGAATTTACCTTTAAAATATAAAAGACAAGAGGCGTTTGGCAAAGCTGGAACAGTTGGTTTAATTAAACGCAGTAGCCGGAAAAGCAGGCAACAGGGTCGGAGTCTGAAGACAGTCACAAAGTACATTGGTTTTGCCCGTCATTTTATACATTACATGAAGTGTCATAAAGTCATTTGTACTTTCCTTTAGAGACAGAAATCTGGGCCTAGTCACAAGTCCATAAATCTGGTCACCTGATAAGAAGTGCAGGTGAGTCTCGACCTTGAGTGAAAACAATGTGGGGCCAGTGGGTACGTATCCAGATGTCCGGCAAGAGGAGCATGTGATCACTTCTGATTACCTGAGTGTTCCTAACATAGGGGGTCATTATAATAGCGGGCGGATCGCCACCGCCCGTATGGCGGTGGTGATCCGCCCGCCATTTCCCACCGCCCACCTACCATTTCCCCCCACCAAATCACGATGGCGGTGGGGACGCCGGCGGACGGAAAGACCGTCCGCCGGTTTTCCGACGGTCGTACAGGCGACCGGGCGGAAAAGGGCGCAAATATGGTGGCGGTGTCTACAAGACACCGCCATCCATATTATGATGGGCTGCGGTGCAGGGCTTTCCATGGCAGAGACTCCGCCATGGAAAGCCAGGCGGATTCCACTTTCAGGGGCCCGTTGTGGGCCCCCAATATGATGGGGGGGTGGGGGTGCACCTGGGGGGTACCTATGGTACCCCCCTGAATTTGCATGCACAAGGTGGCAGGCACTGCGCGGTGCCTGTCACGTTGTGCATGCAAATGCGCAACATGCCTTTTTCACATTGCGGTGGGTGCTGCTGACAGCACCGCCCGCCGCAATGTAAGAAAAGCGGAATGCGCCCGCCAGTGTGGCGGGCGCATCCTAATTCGAATCGCGGGACCGCCGCACATGTAGCGGGTGGTCCCTTTTTCCGTTGCGATGGCGGGCGGACTTTGTCTGCCCGCCATCGTAATGGACCCCTTAGTGTGGCAACTGACTTTATGGTGTTTTGGGAATGCACGCACCTCCGGCCAAATGTGTATTATTGGGGCTAATCTCCTAAGACCACTGTGGTGTCACTGCTTATACGTGGGATCGATTTGGGTTTTTCTGTTCGCGCGTTTGTTTAAGGGTTACGTGTCACCCCACCTGTGATCTGTCAATCAGTTGCTTCAGGCCTAGGTTGCAGGGCCTGCCTGACCATGTATTTCTGACTTGGGGATGATGGGGATGTCATATCCGGTATATGCGAGTTTGTTGTTATGCATACATATATCATGGTGTACATCGTATTTTTCAATATTAACAAGTGAATTAGATGACTAAAAAAAGTGGCCCATGTTTGCAAATTGTGGCAGTGTTGAGCTTGTAAAGACACAATATATAAGAATTTTGCAAAGTATGGAAGACTGCATGAGTTTTAGTTTCGTGCTGGCAATGTCTGTAGTAATATTAGGGAAATCATCAGTAAAATCTCACCCAACAGTACAAACAAACAGCCCACAAACTGCAAAAAAGTGGGCCACACACTGACCTGTCAGACCAACCCATCTGGCACTGCTTGATTGCCCGATAGACCAGTCCGACCCTGGTGGTTCGGTAACTCAGCTTGGATACAATAGTGCACCTTACTGAGACACTTAGAAAAAGAAATTAGATACATGGACTCCCTTCAGTGCAACACATAAATTTGATGAGGATATGTCAGAATTTCACAACCCACTTTCCTGTTTATCGGTCCTAACGTGAAATAAATATCACAGAATAGGAATGTAAGCCAATTTTCAAACTATTGATAGAGCTGTAAATTAGGCTGTATGCGGCTATACAGAAAACATATTTAACTGCAGAGGAACCTTATGAGAACAGTGACTGTCTTGTGACTTTTCTCCCTTCCATTGCTTCCATTGACCTGTTCCTTAAACTCCCACAAAGGACGGCAGTGACTGCCTCAGCACAGACCTGGACATAAGTTTCAACCCATTCTGTATTCTCTTGGCATATAGATAACCCCTTTAAGACCTTCCAAAGCACCTGTATTTCCCATTTCCAAACACAAGAGGACTACTAGAAATGTCCTCCTTGTATTAATGTTCCTTTTTATGCTATACATCATGTGTGCTTGACAGGGTCATAGCTTTAAGGGGGTGTTGGGGGTGTCAAATCACCCTCATAAAAGTATTCTCTAGAAAATAGTTGGTTACAGGTGCTCTCTGTCGGGTATGGTAAGGTCTTTGTCGAATTTAACCTGAATTATTATATATATCCTCACAGACAAAAACATATACTCTTTCCCCCTAATCTGTTTTGAAGGTTTTTAAAAACGTTGGTTGTTTTACAAAATATTGCATTTCCTTCCACTTACTAACCCTAACAATTTGCTTTCCTCTCCCTCTCTACTGTACCTTAAGTCCCCCTCATTCCCTGCTTATTGTATAGTGTATTATACATGGATACGCCTGCGTGATTGTTGGGAAAATTAAATGTTCTACCCCCCCCCAGCCTTTCTGACCAAGATACTTCCCTGGTGCTTGATTGCCAGTGGTGTAACGAAACATGAGGGGGGCCCCCTTCAAAGTACATGGAGGGGGCCCCCACTCTCTGGACCCAGTTAGGAGCTCTCAGGCCAGGGGCCCGCTGTCCATGCAAAGTGCCAGAGGGGGCCACCTGGAGTTCGAGGGCCCCCCCACCGCAGGGGCTGCGGGGGCTATTGTTACGCTACTGAGCTAAACTCATGACTGTTTCAACCATCAAGGTTTGGGGTCACCCTTAGCCAAAGTGCCATCTTCTTGATGGATGGCACCTTGCCCAGTAGGTGTCTATTGATAACTGGATGTTGTTGCCTTGGGAAAAGACGTATCCACTGAAAGTTATTTATAAGGTACTTGCTCTTTATGTTTTGCAATCACAGCAATGTACCAACCATTGGTGTGGCCATGTCGCCCACCATCAGTGATACCCTGGACCTTGACTTGTGAATAGTATATCATTCATTTCACACCCACAAATTTGGATGCACCTGGCAAGATGAGGTTGATTATCTCTGGTTTACCGACCAACCTCACATTGCTAGCAAGAGCACTTAATTTGTTTGGGTTGGGTCTGCATTTCCAATTTAGGTAGTGAGATTTCTGTTTGGCACTGCAAGAAATTCATAGTAAAGGCACAATTTGTTGTTCGCTCACAGCAATCACAGCAATAAACTTGTCTGCTTGAGAGGTAGAGGGAGAGTTTAATGGTTAAAAATACCTTTGTAGCAAAACCTTCCTGGCCCTTTGAGTCATTAAGTGCAGTCTATACATTTTTATGAACCATGCAGGTGAAATTTGCATTTTTCTAACCCTACTCCAGAGCACCCTATGGTGTCCATTCCACCAATCCTCAAAACAAATAGTAATCCAGATTGAAGGCCATGGCAGCATGAAACATGCATCAATGGACCAAGAGGAAATAGGTTGGCTACAAAAAATGCTTACGCATTGTTTGGAATGATAGATCATTGCACTTGGAAGACATATCTGTTGCTCTCATTTTGTGATTTGTCAATACATTTTAGTGTTTTGGGGTTTAAAGACCCAAATAAAGCTGAGCAGTGATTTTACTGGAGGTTTGAATGAGCAGAAGCCTAGATAATAGATTAAGTACTTCATACTTAAAGTGTTCCATGGTTCATGTTTAAATGAGTATCACCTCCATACTTTTATGAGCTGCTAGAATATGTGAGCTTGTGGTCAATATAAGCAATGATGTTACAACAAGAGTGGTGCAGATAGAGGACTGCAGGGGAGTAAAGGGGCAGTCAGGTTTACAGATTAAGAGGTCAAAGTTGGATCATAGAGAAAGGAACATTGGCTTTAGACCTAGGACTGGCATAGGATGAGAATCTGGTCTGGTGGCTGTACTCCACCAGATGAGCGGAGTCCATTGCCTCCTCTGACCTGGTGGCCCAGCGGGCTACCTACCATGCTTTAAATTAATGTAATGAGGATGGAATGTTTTTGTAGATTTGATCATGTTACAGTGATAATGTTTTCTTTTTCCGTTATGTACCATTCATTCCGTAATGAAAGGCCAGAGGCCACTTTGTCTGAACAGCAGAAAGCAACATTGGTATTAGTAAAATAACCAGAAACAATTATTAATGTATATATTCACTTGTGATTGAACACTTAAATAGCATTTTTCACAAAAGAGGACAAAAACTTCAAGATGGTCTACAAAACATTTTAACAATTATTCTACACATTTTAAATAAGGCTGTACAATCTCAGTAACATTTGAGCTTTTTAAATATATTTTTTGTTGCATTTTTTCAATAACAAATATATTGGTGTTATTGAAATTACATGTCTGAATAAACAATTTAAGCCAGTAATACAATGCAGCCAAACACGGGTTCATTGTATATGCAAAGTAAAATGTACATTGCAATACTATTTCAAATATTACATTCTAAGCCAGTAGGGAATTTAAACTAGCAAACGCGAAACAGCACAAATGGTTCACATTTCAGAGCCTATCTTTGGATAGCTGCTTACAAACAGTTGATAATTAAACTATACCTGAAGCATTTTTCATATATATAAAACTTACTGGTAAACGGATCTAAATGCTAATAAAAGCATCTGCAGTCGGTTATAAATACCAAGGCAAAATGCGACCTTCTCTCCTCGTCTGTATTTATAAATTTGATTTCACTTATTTCTCTTATTGTTCTTTTGTGAAACTGTCTTTGTGCAGAACAGAGGCAAATTGTCTATTACTCTGAGCTTGACATAAATGAAAACAATAAAAGTGACTAAAAGTGCATGCACATGACAATGCCCACATTTTGGCCCGATTCACAAAGATTTTTCTGTTACGTTTTTTTTGTGGTGCTCCAGAATTCAACTGTAACCCAGGAGTGAAGCGAAAGTAAGTCACGCTCACTCATACAGCACCCTCCTTCATGTGGCGTGCTTGTCCCTGTCTCCTGCTTCTCCTTCTCCTGTGCCTCACCTTGCCTCGTCTCCAGCATACCGCTCCACATGCCCCAGCCAGTGCTTAATTTGAGCCAGTGGTTTCTGGTACTCAGTACCTGCACTTAATTGCTAACACGGGCACTTATGAAAGTCTGCCACTTGGTGGCGCTGTTTGTTTATTTAGAGATGAGCATAACAACAGTTGTTTACTAATTTTGGAATAGTCTGAAGTGTCACACTTGTAGAAGTGTGATGGTTCGTAGTTGTGTTGATAAACTCTTTGCCAGCACTGTCAGGGGCAATGGGTGATGCAAGCTGCAGTGGCCCCCTGACGAGGGCCCTGGCACTTATTTGTTTATGAATTAAGCACTGATGCTGCCACAACTCATATCTGTGTTCTTGAAGCCCTTGTGCTGTGGCCTTCCCTACAAATGACGCCAAAAGTGCCATAGGCACTTCAGATGGGGATTGTTTGGAAATTATACCTGGAATTGCCCTCACAATCAGCTGCAATGTCCTGGAGACAAAAGCCAGTGAGGCTCTGAGAGTCCTGCATGCTATATACCATATTGTTTGGCTGGCAAGACCTGTGGAATTGCCACCGAATGCTGGATACTCACATGGTGAGCCCACCTTTATAGGAAATACCAAGTGAGTACTCCGTGACAGATGGATGTGTGTTGGTGCCACTAGATTTAACTTGAGAGTTCTGTTTCATGGTTCCTGCTCCTGGGTTCTACTGTCAGAGTGGATGCCTTGGGAGCATTTTGGCACAATAAGCCATTTCCTTTTTTTTATCCCTGGTCACATATCGACAGAAACAGAACCAGGGCTGCACTTGTACATTTGCGGTCTGAGAGAACTGGGGTAGGTATCGGCTGCAATCAGGGTATACTATCCCGCAGTTTGGCGTAGTTCCCCAAGAAGCTCCTTCCACTGCTTACCTCATTGAAAGAGCTTGAACAGCAGAAAGTATAATCAAAGAAAGAATAAAGTCCTTCTGGATCCATGGCTCCACATTAATGCACCAGGTCACCGGAATAGAGTGTTTTGTGCAGCACCACACGGTGCTCTGAATACCATTATTAGGTGGTAACGAAAGGATCATTTCAGACTTTAAAGAATCTTTTAGAAGTTCTCCAACAGTTGGAACTTAATGGCTTCTTGTTTGTTTCTCTGTTCATTATTGTATCAATGAATAATTGGGAGCAGTGAAAGAGCTAGCAGCTAAAGAGATCAGTTGAGAGACAAGGTGGCCCGGTCGCTACATAGGAAGTGGTGAGTTGAGTCTTTTTGGCATTATCAAGAAATAAAGTCATAAAGTCGAGAACTAAGCATATGTTGAGAAGAGGGAAGATGCCTGTGCTTCGGAGGAAACAGCCAAAGTGAATGCCTGTGACAACTTCAATGGAAATTTCTGATAGAGGAGAAATGTAATACCCCCGAAACATCCGTTTATGGGGAAGCTATAACTCAAGTGCCCTTAAACATTTTCCAACAACGTGGTCATCACAATATCCCTGGGGTCACCCAGTACTCTCCCTTGGCCCAGGATCTTTCCTCACAAGGAATTTTGTGGGCGAACAGACCAGGACAAGAGCTAGACCCATACCAACAGCTAACTCAACACCAACAATGAAAAGTAAGATCAAGGATGTGGAACAAAGCAAAATCAGTGGCCCCGGTGGCACGTATTTCAGCTTTTTTGTAGCGAAAGAGCATGACGCCCTTCAGGCACTATGGGGCAGATTTACAAGCCCCTTGTGCCACTTTTGCGTCACTTTTAACATGGGAAAAGTGATGCAAAAGTGGCGCAAGGGCCTTGTAAATCTGCCCCTATGACTTTCCATTTCCAGATTATGGCCCTCCTGCACACTGGTAGCACTTCTAGATTCTTCCTCTACTGTGGAGTCAAATCCCAAACTATTAATAGATAAACACAGTGCCCGACCTAGTCTGTGAACAAGGTTGACCAAGAAGGCAATCTTAAAGCAAAGAAATCCAGCCAATCCATGTTTTCAAATATCTAGACTTCAGCAGAATCTGGGACCTGTATGTTGGATGTGTTATCACTCCTGCAGAAAACTCTACAAAGAATTTTGGAATCTATGGTGTTAAACAACAATGAATCTAAAAAACCTATTGGATTGCTAAAAAGTATTTCAGAGGAGCTAAAGCAATTAATGCATGTATACCATCCTTAGAATGCCCAGTAGAGATTTTGATGGTCTGTGATAGACTAGGAACTTGTGCCACTGCCCAAGTCGATGGATCAGAAGCAGCCTATGATATCTATATTCCTAAAATCCCTATGCTTGAAAATAAAGGGAGGAATATATATTTCATAAAAAGTGTCCTTTATCTGGGAGAGCAAACTGACAAAAAATTGAACACATCAAATCCCAACACAAACTCTTGGAGCTCTAGCAAGGATGAAACTATTATAAAGAGCTCCATTATACAAGCTTTTCAAAAGATGGTTAAACTCCTCTCAAAAATTGGAAACCTTTTTAAGCAGCAAAAGGTTCTAGAGGGTGGCTCTCATGGCTTGCCACTCCCTGGCAGGTTTACGAAGAATGCTAAAGGGGTACTGTTACATCCCAATGTACCTTATATTTACAGAATCAGGGAATAAGGGTGGTGAAATGTAATTACCAAAATAATTCTAAGGAAACGATGGTTAACACCAAGATATGGTCTTCTCGAAGATGGTTAAACTAAGTGAAGGATTAAAAGCGCAAGAGGAATATCTAGTTGCATACTTATATACTTTGATATTTCAAAAGAGGGGAAAAAAGGGAGGAAGATGATGCCATGAAACAAATCCAAGTGATTGGAGGCATTTAAATTATATTCCACCCAAAAAGACATTGATTCTAGTGAGTTGCAGCAGGTGGGATTTATGGAGGGGAAAGTGTCCGGAGAAATAATTAAATTCACACTGTTCTTCCACGCTTTAAATTGTATCATCATAGCAGCAGCAAAAGAGTTAGCTTTCAATGGAATTTGGATAGTGCCTCGTAATGAAGCCAAACACCAGCATCCAAGTCCCTTTTTGAATTTTCGAACGAGGTTAGGATTAAGACAAGTAACTGTCCCCATGGATGGGCGAGGTAGTAATCAGCAGCATAGGGTAATAGGGCAGAACATGGACAACCTGCATGTGCTTTTTTAATGTGAGAGATCAGAATAGATATAAATGTCTAAATGAGGAGGGCCCTAATTTAAATTTGAATAATTTAAATTGTTGGTCAGAATTGTATGCAGATCTGTCTAAGCAATTTACATCTGCTCAAACTCTCCAGTGAGAACTGGAAAGGTGCAATAATAAAACCTATATATTAGAAGGGAGATCTGGCAGACCCCAAAAACTACTGTCTTATTAGTTTAATGGATGTGGGCTCAAAAAATGTATGGAAAGATATTACTGCAGGCCCTCACTCAATGGTGTGAGCAGATGCATTCGATTCCACTACAAGTGGTTGTAAGCCTGGGCACTCTACCACTGACCACTGCTTTAGCCTTTGGACTACAGCACAAAAGTCTTTGGATACCAGGGGTGGGGGGGGCTTTTCTACCTGTTTTTCCGGGCCTCCTCTGTGGCTCTGTGGCCCAAATTGGAAAGCATGGAAATCCCAGCTACCCGTATGGGAATATTAAAAGAGCTCCATTCTAGAAACTGGGCTTCAGTGCAGCGGGATGCCAATGGTAGCCTTTCTCAGAAGATCACCACTAAAAATGGGCTTCACCAAGGATGCGTGTTGGCTCAAACTCTCTTTGCCCTGTATCTAGCTGACCTTCCGAAGATGCATTTAGATACCCATTCCTTTTGTCTGAAAATGGGAGGTTCCCATACATCATGTCTCCTTTAGCGAATGATTTTGTCTTTATGCACCAAATCCCAGTTGGTCTACGAAGGAAATTGGTGGAGTTCGGATAGTACTGCCTTAAAAACAAGTGAATTATCAATTTTGAGAAAAGCAAAATTAGTACCTTTGACAAGAATGAGCTTAGTGTTGTGTGGTCTACTGGGCTGTTCTAAATTGAGGAAACCTCAGAATATAGATATTCGTCATTTGATGGCTTAAACAAATTAAAATGTGATTATGGTGGGCCCTCCCTCCAACCGATGATAGTATCTTATAAAGCACTTATCACTTGTAAAGTCCTATATGGAGTAAAAGTGCTGGACCTAGGAAAAATTATAAAATGGGATAAGGTAATAGGCTGATGTCTAAAAAATCTGCTATACCTTCTCAAACGTACAATGGCATCGGCTATAAGGGAGGAGGCTGGGCTCCAATCCTGGTTTACAACTACAGCAATAAGAGCATTAAGGTTCTGGAGCAAATTGTTGACATCTGGGCAACCTAAGATAGCCACTCCGTGTAACGATCAGGTGATTTTAAGTGATCTTAATTGGGCTTTTATACGAGGGAACAGCTGAAGGTGATGGCAGATGTACTCAGGATTAGGTATAATAATGTGGTACTTCTACTAACATATTAGAAGAAAGAATTAACAATAATGGGTGAGTTAGAGAAAGGGATTTATAATATTTAAGAACCAAGGGGCCCATTACGATGGCGGGCGGACAAAGTCCGCCCGCCAGCGTAACGGTAAACGGGACCGACCGCCAGAGGTGCGGCGGTCCCGCTGTGCCTATTAGGATGCGACCGCCACCGTGGCGGTCGCATCCCACATTGTTTACATTGCGGCGGGCGGTGCTGTCAGCAGCACCCGCCGCAATGTAGATATGCATGCAGTGCATTGGCATGCACAACGTGACAGGCACCGCGCAGTGCCTGCCACCTTGTGCATGCCAATGTAGGGGGGTACCTAGGGGGGTACCATAGGTACCCCCTAAGTGCAGACACCCACCCCCCCATCCCCCCGGAGGCCCGCAACGGGCCCCCAAAGCAATTCCCCCATGCCTTTCCATGGCGGCGCCATGGAAAGGCCTTCACCGTGCATCCTAATATGGATGGCGGTGTCTTCCAGACACCGCCACCATATTAGGCCCGAGTTCCGCCCGGCAAGCAATCGGAACGATTGCCTGCCTGCGGAAATGCGGCGGACGGTCTTTCAGTCCTCCGCTGTCCCCCTCGCCATTGTAATATGGTGGGGGTAAATGGAGGGCGGGCGGGGAAAGATGTCAGGCGGATCGCCACCGCTGGTCGGGCGGTGGCGATCCGCCCGACATCATAATGACCCCCCAAGTCCTCAATGTAAATTTGTGTGAAAGCTGGAAAGCTAATGCTTATTTTCCTTATCTTTTTAGTGTTACTGAGCTTTAAAATGCAACACTCTATTTTACAATTTAGAATAGGGTTATACCCACTCCATGCGCATGCTTCTGGGTTGTGCTATTTTAAGAACAATGAAGGATTATGTGGATACCAGATGCATTGTACAAAGGTACACACACTTTTAGATTGCCATTTCTTTTTAACTTTGCAATGGGAAATTTAGCACCTATTTTTTTTAAATGTAATATCAGATCTAACTGGTGGCACTTAGCTTTTTTATTCAAAATGCAATTTATGGATGCAACATGTGCTCTGGTCAGATTTCTATTGTCCATAAATGATAGTGTATTACAAGTTTTATTTAAAGATCTACTATTGAATTGTTTGCCATGGTAACTAATATGTGCTGTTAGTAAATTTTAGTATAAGTATTGTATAAAATGATCTGCTATTGTATTATGTGATATTGCTAAATTGTATGTGACTGCAAATTGTGTTTTTGACTACTCTACTTGTTTAAGAGATAATGTCTCAAATAAACAAATATATTGATTGATTGATTGATATTCATACAGCAATCTTTGTAAATCATGCCCAAGTTATTTACAATTTAGAAAACAATTAATTGTATAACACTGCTTATAACCCAATTCACAAAGAAGTTCCTGCGAGTAATTGAATCTTACTCCTGCCTGAAGTATGTAGTACTCATAATGTTCAAGGGTTGATTCACACTTTTTTTTAGGAAATTGCTTTGTAGATCCGGGCCAAAACATTTTCTATGAGTAAGTGTTTCTTAATCCAGGCTTAGAAATGAGCTACATCTAAATACCTAGACCTGATTCAAGAACAAGGCATTGGTACTCACGGAAATCACTCACAGAAAATTCTTTGTGACTGAGACTTAGATATTCAGCTATAACTAATACATAAGAAATGACTAAACACAACTACCCATTCAAAAACGTTTGTCAATCAGGCCCTATATTTTTCTGTAAGTAAGAATGTGAGGAAGCTGAAACTTTTAATGAAAATTTCACCACACAATAATATAGAAACGCACTAAATATTAACATGAAAAATGCATAATAAGTAAACATTAGAAATGGTGCCTTTATTTGACGTGCAAATATGAAAATGTTGTTTATTTTCTGGAGAAAGCTTTAATTTCTTTCGTTCTCCACTTACTAGTCTGCACTATTAATTTATTCTAAATGCTTTCTATAAAATAGTGATTTAACGTTATAATCGAACACTCGGGCTTGACTTTTTGTGAAATGTGCTGTTTCCTGAAAAATGTATTTCTTCTTTCCTCATACCATACCATATGACTTCACTGTATGTTTTCTTTGCCACATATACACAATGAACAAGTGTATTAATGAAAAGAAAATGCTTGCTGTAGCTTACATTTTGTGATATAAACAGGACATACCAGAATTTTAATGTTTCATTTTGTAGAGTAGCTCACTGTTATACGATGGGACACCAGACAGATAAAAGAGTAGGCTTGCAAAAGTTTCTCAGGAGAACCTTCATAGATGTAACGTTTTGTAATACGATGTAGCCATCTCTAACTGATTTCATGCTGACATGAAAGTTTAACATGGGAATCGAGGACAAAGACGATGGACCATCGAAAGATCTGTCACCATTGGAAACTGATGACACATTAATCTGTTTTTGCAACAAGTTTAGCTGCTTTCTATATAGTACGTGTTCCTAGCTAGAGAGGATCCTCCTCTTAGCTATCTGACTTTGCTCCAAAACCTAATTGCTCTTTTCCAGAAAAAACTCTTTATGGGTTCTTGTTAGGATAGGATAGGTCCTTTAGTTTAGAATAGGGTCTATACTCTGAATGGAAAACGCTATTTTATTTCTCTATGCTTGTTCTAACCAATCTTCTTTCTTATTATTGTGATCAATTTGCCACTAATTTGAATTAAAAAAAGAACAAAAATACTGACAAATCTACTAAGATGAAAAACGAAATTTTTAAAACTTCAGCAACCCTCTCTTTATTGACTGAACGTCAACTACAATTATTAATGTCATTGTTGTGTAAAGCTCTATTCTAAAACAGTGGCAAAGATTCATCAGCCGAGAAAAAGTACATTTTAAAGTGATATCATTTGTGGAAATTTTTATAAGATTTGCGCGCGCGCAAATCTGGTAGCAGAGGATGGCTTAAACACCCTGAATGGAACTATAAAATAGTACCCAGACAAGAATTATAAAACTTCCCGACTCCTGAATCCCATGTCCAGAACTTGAAGATCTGGCAAAGAGGTACTTGAAGGCGGTTGCAGTTTGAAGGTGTGAATATTAATAGGGCAAATGTGTTATGGCTGTGATTGTGTATTTTCTCTGGTTTGGATGAATGTTTATTAGAATGAGTGAGTGATAAAAATAGTCTGACAAGTGGTTGAAAAAGGTGTTCAATTCATTGTAGTCGAAAGATCTGAGGATAAAAATAATAATTGAAAACTTTCTTACAGAGATTTTGAGGTGTGGTGTGTGAGGTACCATCACCTACACCGGTAGCATAGAGTTATTAAGTTGGTGTGGTTAGCTAATATTGATCAGTGCTAGTTTAACCTAATTGCACAAATGGGGGAAACTGCATTGATTTGGGTGATTTCATGCTGGTCGAGATTTCACTGGTGAATGTTGAAAAGATTCTTATGTGAATGCGAAACGTATTTCTTTAGTAAAAGCAAACAAGTATTTTAAGAGTCAATGAAAATTAATGGTGTGGGTATGAAGAAAATTGTAAGGGAGGGTGAGCGCTGCGAGGAGTGATGCTGTGTGTCATAATGTTTTGCACTAGGACTGATCAGTTGGTGTGCTTCCGCGTTGTGATTGGTTGGTGACGTAGCAGTGGCGTGCCGGCATTGGAGCACTAAAAGTGAATTTTGAATTTGGATTTGTTATCAAAAGACTGGAAATAATAGCCAGAATTTAATTGGGTTAGCAGAAATTTGATGTGTACAGAAACAAAATCATAACATTTGATAAATCATGTTATTTCAGATTTGAATTGTCATCATGAAATGTCTTAAAGAGCTTAACATTTTGGTGAGAAGGGATGTTACTATTCCAGTACGCAAAGGTGAAGAAGCGCCTCCTGAGGGTACACCTGCATACATTATGACTACCAAACTTGGGTTAAATACATGTGCTTTGAGTTTTCCTAGATATGGGACATTTAACACCAGAATTCTTGTTCATTTAAAGGGAAAATTTCATGAGATGAAGTCGCCACTTAGACCCTTTCAGATTGAAGCATTTCATGCATGGGAGAGAGTGGCCAGGGAAAAGGAGAGGGAAAAATACCAGAGGCGGACTAGTAGGACAGCAAAGAATTACGCAAATGCCCATCAAGATGAACAACAGGGTAGATGGAGGAAAGCTATCATAGAAGGGACTAGATTATATCCAGTCTGTACTTCAGAGACTGCTAAGAGGTGACAGGGAAAAGATTCCAGTACGAAGGAAGAGGGTGAGTCAGATACTGATTCAGGAGATTTTGACTTTGAGACCTCTACCACACATAACCCCAGTGGAGCAGAGTGGCTCAGGTGCTAGTTCTATCGTACAGCAGAGTGCATCCCAAATCGAACTACCCCTGCACATAATGCAAATCGCTCCACCAGTAGAAGCTTGACTACAAGCTGCTGTTCCAACTGTGACTTCCACAGCCATAGTGCCCAGTGTAGCCCCAGTACCTGTCATTAGTACTCGATCTGTAACTCAGGTAGTAGCCAGTGCTCCACCAGAAACAAGACATGAGACTCAAATAGTTACTTGAGGAATACCTACTTCAGGATTTGTCTCAACGTCCCAGAACTCACAGATAGTTGCCTGGAAGCCACCATTAACAATGCAAGCCCTTACAGATGGAGGGATGCTATTACTTACAGCCCTAATTTCATCAGAGGAAAGAGTTGCGACTGAGGAAGGATATATACCATCTTGGTTTGAGGAAACAGCAAAATCTAGTAATGCAGAGAATGTGGGGACGCCTAAGAAATCAGAGATTGAAAAAGAAAAGCCTTTGAATATTTCACAACTGAAAGTTGAATTTGAAGAAATAATAAGGGAGTGTCTAGAGTTTGAACACTTAGAACAATATCAAAGGAAATAATTAATGTACTTGTGCAAGGAAGTTATGAGGAGAGCTTCTTTAACTCATGACAAATTATTTGAACTCGCTCAGAAATATGAGAAAGACCTTACAAAAATTGTGCATCTATACAGAATCTATAGAGTCCAATTAGATGACCCGGCATTTGAGAATATGAGGGTTACAGGACTGCAATTGCATATTGTAGAATTGGTTCAGTGCATTCGCAGGTGGGGTGAGTTTGAAAAATTAGAAGTCAAATGGGCCAAGAAACATGAGAAGAAAAAAAGAGAAGCATCTATTGCAAGGAAACAAAATGAAGGAAGTGGGGGAGAAGCAACAGCTTACACACTTAGAGAAATAGTAGACGGAACATATGTCCATGTTCCTTGGAGTTGTGGTGATTTGGCTGCATTTACTAACAATTTTCCCAAATTGAGAGACAAGCAGTGCAGTGGGATGCACATGTGGAAAGGTTCATAAAGATTTCAAAGGTACTGTGGACGGATTTTTAAACGTTTTTTGACATTGTAGTGCCTGCCGATTTATGTGCTGAATGCAAAACTGCAGTGCAGTGGCCTAGAGAGGAACTAGCGAGAGTGGCTGGGATAAATGTGCCATCTCCCATAGTGATGGAAAAGTATGAAGCTGTTATTACTGTTTTGAAGGGCAGAGTACCTCAGGAAAATCTGTATTGCTCAAAATTAAAAGAACTACCCAGGAGTGACTAAACACAACTACTCATTCAAAAATGTTATAAATAGGCCCTTTACTTTTCTATAAGTAAAAATGTCCTATGATAGAAATTAATGAGTAAAGTACCCTTATGTCACATTGAACTACTCATTTAAAATGATTCAAGAGTCGTGCGGCCTAGGATCTTTCCTGTGAGAGTAAGAATGGTTTACTCTTGGAAATTCATGAGGAAGGCATCCCAAAACCTGAAGTAAAAATCTACTGCGAAGTGAAAATGCTTTGTGAATTGGACCTGCACATCCAGGTGTAACTCCACTCGAAAAGAGGAGTAAGACACAAGTACTCATAGATACTCATAGACTTTTTTTGTTAAAGTGTCCCTTTATGATATGGGCCCATACTTAGCAGATTGAAGTAATAAACATGAAGCCCAATGCTAATTTTTTATAGGTCGTTGTGCATCACTCCAGCCTTAGATGGGATTTACTCCAGAACTACCTGCCCAATTTCATATGGCATCCTATTATATCTAGAATACAAATCAAAATGATGTGTACAAGGATTTTACTCTGAGTAGGTGCAGGTGCAACTTAGGGGTCGATTCCGATTCGGGCCGGAAAAAGCACCGACCGACTCGGATCCGGAAATAATACCGACCGACACGTACCTGTGGCGCCCGACACGCCAAGTACGATGCAAGGCGTGAAAAATCCGACCGACACGTACCGAAACCAAGTCGACCGACCGAGCCGCACGGAAAACAGCAATCCGGCCGGAAAAACACACGAATCCAACCGACCGACACGCACCCGGAACAAATCCGACCGAAACGTACACGCGAACTCCAAACCGCAAAGTACGATGCAAGGCGCGAAAACCACGAGCGAGTCGGACGGAGGCCAAGCCGCACGACCGACACGCATACAAAACCGAGCCGAAACAACACAAAACACCGCGACCGACGCGTACGCAGCATAGAAAACTGCACAAACACAGCGTGAACGAAACGGAGAAGACCGTACGAGACAAATGCAGGGTCCGACTCGGTCACAAGAACGTTTCCAACATACACAGACAGTACAAAGGAAAAATCACACAAAAAAAGGCCAAACAAGCAATTACCAAGCCAATAAATACTGGGGGGTGGGGACAGAGAACAAAGACACACCCACAACTCCACCTATATAAAGGACACAAATCACAACCATGAGCCTTTGCAAATGCCATTCCACTGCCAGCACCCAAGAGAAAGCAACCACACACCCACAGCTCATCCCTCACACAAGCCACACACCATCAGCACACCAACAAATACCTACCTCACATACACCCAGCAAAACACACACTCACACACCCTCACCTGCACACCAACACACACATCACTCACCATCACCACCCATCACCATGCCCCCCAAGAAGAATCCCAAGTTCCTAGATTGTGAATTGGAAGTCATGGTAGACGAGATCCTCAGGGTAGAGCCACAGCTGTTTGGCACACTGGTCCAACAGACCCCCATCTCCCAGAAAACCAAGATGTGGGAGAGGATCATAAACAGGGTGAACGCACAATCACCATGTCGGCGCACAAAGAGCGACATCCAGAACAGGTGGTATGACGTGCGCAGGAGGGTACGGGACCTGCTGAAGAAAGACTACATCAACAGCCAATACACCGGCAGTGGCCCTCCTGCCAAGCCAATATACCTCATGCCCTGGGAGGAGAAGGTGCAGGCCATCCTTCCGCCAGTGAGCGTATATGGACTAGAGGACATCCCAGAGCCTGGTGAGTACACAACAAATGTACACAATATACTGCCACAAAACACACACATCACTGTCAAGGGAGAGTCAAACCATGCACTCATAGCAATTACACAGCAACCAGAACAGAATCATCCCAAAATGTGTATGTCAGTCAGATAAACACAACACATGCCATCAAAAAAGTCACATCCAACTGTGCCAACACATGTACAAACACAACTACAACTACAGCTAGGCAGTGGCACAAATAGAACTAACAAACACATCCAGACATGTAGCCACCACAACAACACCAACACACAGTGAAGACCACTCAAAGGAAGGAATTCTGTGTATGCTGGCCAAGTCAGTGTAGCCAATAGCATCATGGGAGTCGCAGTCACACATATTGCCCCCCACAACTGTCCCATCAACACCACCCTGAACCATGCTCACATCACAGGGAGTGGAGAAGGACTCACAAGATGGCTGACACTGGCTACTGCTGTGGGGAGCACAAGGCCCTGCTGGCAACTGTGCAACAACAAACAGCAGGACACCACTGACTGACATCCTGAGAGACAACTTCCACTCCCTGCAATGCAAGCACGTTCCATGGTGGGATATCTGGCTGGCTGGGTGGGAAGGAGGACTTGCAGTACTGACCATAGTCACAAGCACCTCCCCTCACACCCCCCCTCAACACAAACTCCACAGAACCCACCTGGTAGAATGCAATGCCCCCCATCCTAACACAAGATCCCACAAAGAACCACCACCCTGGGTTATGTTGTGTGAAGCACAGGGCCACTCTTGGGACTTCTAGCCAAACAACTGCCAGGACAACACTCCCAGCCATCCTGTCAGCACAGCCAGCCCACCCCACAGGGAAGCAGAGTCAAAAGGAAGGAAGCATGGGCATGCTGGGAAGGGGGAGGAGGCAATAGCATGATGGGAGTCGTAGTCACAGCTCTACATCCCCCACCACATGGCCCAGCAAGCTCACACTCACGCATGCACATCCCACAGAGAGTGGAAAGGCCCAACAAAGATGTCTGACACTGTTGCTGTGTCGTGGGGAGCACAAGGGCATGCTGGGTACTGCACACCAACCAACAGCAGGACACCACAGTCAGCCATCTTGCCATTGCTCTCACACCCACACACACTGAACTCCCCACAAAAGCAAGTAAGTATGGGAATGCTGGGAAGTGGGGTGGAGGCAATAGCATGATGGGAGTCGTAGTCACAGACATAGCTCACCCCCACAACTGTCCCATCAACACCACCCTGAACCATGCTCACATCACAGGGAGTGGAGAAGGACTCACAAGATGGCTGACACTGGCTACTGCTGTGGGGAGCACAAGGCCCTGCTGCCAACTGTGCACCAACAAACAGCAGGACACCACTGACTGACATCCTGAGAGACAACTTCCACTCCCTGCAATGCAAGCACGTTCCATGGTGGGATATCTGGATAGCTGGGTGGGAAGGAGGACTTGCAGCACTGACCATAGTCACAAGCACCTCCCCTCACACACACCCCAACACAAACTCCACAGAACCCACCTGGTAGAATGCAATGCCCCCATCCTAACACAAGATCCCACAAAGAACCACCACCCTGGGTTATGTTGTGTGAAGCACAGGGCCACTCTTGGGACTTCTAGCCAAACAACTGCCAGGACAACACTCCCAGCCATCCTGTCAGCACAGCCAGCCCACCCCACAGGGAAGCAGAGTCAAAAGGAAGGAAGCATGGGCATGCTGGGAAGGGGGGAGGAGGCAATAGCATGATGGGAGTCGTAGTCACAGCTCTACATCCCCCACCACATGGCCCAGCAAGCTCACACTAACGCATGCACATCCCACAGAGAGTGGAAAGGGCCATCAAAGATGTCTGACACTGTTGCTGTGTCGTGGGGAGCACAAGGGCATGCTGGGTACTGCACACCAACCAACAGCAGGACACCACTGTCAGCCATCTTGCCATTGCTCTCACACCCACACACACTGAACTCCCCACAAAAGCAAGTAAGTATGGGAATGCTGGGAAGTGGGGTGGAGGCAATAGCATGATGGGAGTCGTAGTCACAGACATAGCTCACCCCCACAACTGTCCCATCAACACCACCCTGAACCATGCTCACATCACAGGGAGTGGAGAAGGACTCACAAGATGGCTGACACTGGCTACTGCTGTGGGGAGCACAAGGCCCTGCTGCCAACTGTGCACCAACAAACAGCAGGACACCACTGACTGACATCCTGAGAGACAACTTCCACTCCCTGCAATGCAAGCACGTTCCATGGTGGGATATCTGGCTAGCTGGGTGGGAAGGAGGACTTGCAGCACTGACCATAGTCACAAGCACCTCCCCTCACACACACCCCAACACAAACTCCACAGAACCCACCTGGTAGAATGCAATGCCCCCATCCTAACACAAGATCCCACAAAGAACCACCACCCTGGGTTATGTTGTGTGAAGCACAGGGCCACTCTTGGGACTTTTAGCCAAACAACTGCCAGGACAACACTCCCAGCCATCCTGTCAGCACAGCCAGCCCACCCCACAGGGAAGCAGAGTCAAAAGGAAGGAAGCATGGGCATGCTGGGAAGGGGGTGGAGGCAATAGCATGATGGGAGTCGTAGCCACAGATATTGGTCACCCCCACAACTGTCCCATCAACACCACCCTGAACCATGCTCACATCACAGGGAGTGGAGAAGGACTCACAAGATGGCTGACACTGGCTACTGCTGTGGGGAGCACAAGGCCCTGCTGCCAACTGTGCACCAACAAACAGCAGGACACCACTGACTGACATCCTGAGAGACAACTTCCACTCCCTGCAACGCAAGCACGTTCCATGGTGGGATAACTGACTGGCTGGGTGGGTGGGAAGGAGGGCCGGCTGTCAACCAAACACAACCAATGCAGACCATGTTCACACCCCAAAAAATACATAGAAATGCCCAAATAATGCAGGACAATGTGCCACACCAATATCAACCCCTGACTGTGACGACTTAGGACAATGCAATGTACAGGCCCGCACCCAGAGGCACAGTCACAACTGTCATGTGTGTCAACCATTGATGCCTGCAGAAACATAACATACATTGTTTGTGTCTCCCAAAAACAGGTGATGATGGGGACACAGCAGCAGACGCTGAGGAGTCCCAGTCCCAGGCTCAAGAGGATGCGGAGCTCACTGGCGTCGTACAGCCTCTGTCCTCCTCGGACGATGAAGACCAACCTGGCACATCCGGTGCAAGTCAACATGCAGCACCAGCAGGACCACCAGCTGCAGCACCAGCAGGACCACCAGCTGCAGCACCAGCAGGACCACCAGCTGCACCCCTGCACCCACCCCTCCAACGACTGTCACCACAAATACCATCCCTGCCGACATGGACAGAACAAGGAGCAACACCAGCACAGGGACCCTGGACCAACCTGGGGCCATGGACACCACCACCACCACCAACCCCCAAGGTGGACCAGGGTTATCTGTGCGTGCCACTGCACACAATGCACATGTCAGCAGGGGTGGTGGGAGGGGTGGGAGACAGAGGTCGCTGCTTGCAGACGTTGCTGGTGTGCATGATGACCCACAACTGGTACGCATAGCTGATGCGTACCAGTCCAGCACCGGAGACCTCAGCCAGGTAGTGGGGCTCCTCAGAGACATGAAACAGCAGCAGGCTGCCAATCATGCCCGCTTGGACTCCCACATGTCCCACGTGGAGTCACACATGTCCCGCGTGGACTCACACATGTCCCGCGTGGAGTCCAAGTGGGATGCACTGCATGAGATGACGGCGGTGCACAGGGACATTTTACAATGCCTCCGCCAGATGAACAGCAACCAGTCCACACCTCCCTGTGTGCCAACAACATCTGGTGCCGAACAAACTGCAACTGCCACAGGGAGGGAGGATGACTCTGGCGGAGAGTCCCCTGCACCGCAGCAGCCTGTACTTGAGGGACCCCCCCAAGAAGAGGGGTCGTCCGAGGAGGGAAAAGTGAGAGGCCGATGGCCAAGCGCAACTCCCAGGAAGCCTGAACCTGTTCTGGATGTTCGCCTTTGTGCACAGACTGTTCACCCTGTTGACGGCAACACTACTCCCACACATTGCATGGGGAGTACAAGTTGGACCAATGTGTCAGACAACTGTGGCCCCGATACTGGGGATCCTGTCTACCAGGACTTTCAATTCACCTAGGAACTTCGGATTGCAAGATTTATGTACAGCACTACCCATCCTATGCACTATTAACACAAATGTATCACAATAAACACACTAATACACCATACTTGCCTCTGTCGTGATTCCAACGTGGGTGCTGTTATGGGGATGATGAACTGCAAAATTACACTGTGTATGCGAACTGCAACAGCAAGGACAACACAGGCATGTGAGTAAAGGCAACGTGACACATATGAGGGAGACACACCACCAGGGCTACACAACACATACACACCTAGGCCATCTGACTCATTGCCTACACTGATGTTGCCAGGGAAGACGGTGCAATGCACAGACACCACACCCATTCCCATTTGTAGTCAAGTAGCCCACAGGTGCAGTAAGCAAATGGCAGTCAAATGTGTGACCACAGACAACGCACATCACAAAGTGAAGCACAGGTTTATTACACAGTTGCAACATCTCGTAACCACTACAGATGCAAGGTAATCCCACCTGGCAGCGGGCACACAGTCAACAACTATAGACGGAAGGAAGTCCATGGGTGTGGCGCACATCACCTGTAGGGACACAACAGCTACCACCCTGGAAGTGCAATCACGTCGTCGGTGGACACAGTTGACCAAACGAATCTGAAAGTACCCTGTGAAGGACACAAATGACACACAGTCAAAAGCAATGGAGTACAGGACAGAACAGCAAAACTCATGCACAATACATGTTACAAGATACCCACCCAGAACCAAGTTAGCATGTCAACACTGTTGGGGAGTACAGCCCACCTGTTAGCACACATCGCAACACACATCCAGTCAAGTAGCCCATGGACACCCTCCAACAGCACCAGAGCACCACCCACACATAATGCCAACTCACATCATTGACATGACACCTCAGGATACTCACATTCAGCAAAAGAAGTTGGTGATGAGCTGTGTGCGGACATCACCATCATCATCATCATCACTGGCATCGTGGTCCAGGCCAGGATCCTCCACAGGTGGCGGATGTTGGTCATTGTCATCCTGGATGAGAGGCAACTCCTTCCGCACTGCCAGGTTGTGGAGCATGCAGCAGACGATGATAATCTTGCACACTTTCGCAGGGGCATATGGGAGGGACCCTCCGGTCTTGTCCAGGCAGCGGAAGCGGCTCTTCAGGAGACCAAATGTCCGCTCAATTACTCTCCTGGTCCGACCATGTGCCTCATTGTAGCGCATCTGGGCTGGTGTCACAGGGTTCCTGAGGGGTGTCAGCAACCACGGCATGTTGGGGTATCCCGAGTCACCTACGGACAGACAAGTGCACATTAGCTGACTTGGAAAAGTGGGCGGAATACTACAGATCAGATCACACACAATGGCACAAAGTCAGTACACACCGACAAGCCAGGCACGCTGGTTCTGCATCTGTGCCATCATCCTGGGGATGCGACTACTCCTCATCACAAAGGCATCGTGTGCTGAACCAGGGAAATGGGCACACACGTGTGTGATGGTCATGTCTGCAAGACACACCACCAGTGCATTGACCGAGTGGTAGTGCTTGCGGTTCCTGTAGGCCTGCTCCTGGGCCTGTGGTGGTACCAAAGCCACATGTGTCCCATCAATGGAGCCAATGACATGCGGCATCCTCCCCAGGGCATAAACGTCACTCTTCACGTCAGTGAGTCGTCGCAGTCTAGGGAAATAGATGTACCGGTTCAGGAATAGCAACATTGCTGCCAAAACATCGCGGAGCACACGGCTCAACATGGTCTGTGACATCCCACCAGCAGTCGCCACAGTATGTTGGAAGGTACCGGTGGCAAAGAAGTGTAGGGCTGCCATCACCTTCACCTTGGGGGTCAGCGCTGTAGGATACGGCCGGCCAGGCTGCAAAAGTGGGGACAACTGCACTGCCAAATCCTCAATCAGCTGCCTGGTGAAGCGGTACCGTCGGATGCTGTCCCGTTCCACCATCGTTGCCAGGTCTGGGAATGGTCGATGGACAGCAGGAGCCCTGCAGTGCAGAGGAGAAGTAAGCAAGATTGTCAGTCACCCCACATATGCGGCATTAAACACACTCAAGATCCCAACATACATCATTATGAGGCACAACTACATGAAGTGTGCAGTTCCGGAAGGACATGTATGGTACATACATGGCCAACATCTGTCAACACGGTCCAACTGGTGGCATCAATTAGTCCCAGGTTGGCCCATTGGATATCATGAGGCTGTGTCACAGTTCCCATCTCCTGCTGCCGTGTCACAATAACCCCCCACAGTGACATGTGAGGACAGATGTGCCCCAGGCACCACAGCTCAACGACAGGTACATTCCCAGGGACCCTGTATTGCCACATGGACACTGGCATTACATGGAGTATCATGTATACACCACAGCAAAACAACCATGACCCCCACAGGTAGTGGCCCCACTTGCCACGGCAGGACAGACATGGACGTCTGTGACACACACACGCACAACATCAAAGTCCATGCACACACAACGTGGATGTGGAGACTGTCTCCCATTGTGCACATGAAATCAGAGACATTGTAAACACTACATGCACAAAGACTGTGGAGGACCATCACTATTGTGCCACTGGGACACCCTGGCTCAAACATACCGTCCCACATGGGACTCACGGGGTATGTGACATGACATACACATACACCACCGTGAAATGTGACCATGGCACATGCACAGATATGAACAGTTGCACATCACAGTGGTCATGTACACGTAACACCCAGGATCCTGTCCCCATGAACACGTGCACAGCCTGGGGGTGGCTGCCCACAGGTGACACCCACAGGACAACATGTACACCAACATACACACAATAGGAAATGCAGCCTTACATGCCTTATGATAAAGTTTGGACAGGCTGTCGTGATGTAGGTGTGCCCCTCACTCCCTGGGAGCTATCTGTGGCTGGCATATGTCCATCTGAGACAGGCATGCTGAAATATGCCAGTCACATGTACAGTGATGCGTTGTACTGCAATGGACCGATCGGTGCCTCCGGCCGGCCCATTGCATTCAATGTGTGCGGGTACGCGTTGTACCCCTGTACGCGTTGTACTGCAATGGACCGATCGGTGCCCCCGGCCGGCCCATTGCATTCAATGTGTGCGGGTACGCGTTGTACCCCTGTACGCGTTGAACTGCAATGGACCGATCGGTGCCCCCGGCCGGCCCATTGTATTCAATGTGTGCGGGTACGCGTTGTACCCCTGTACGCGTTGAACTGCAATGGACCGATCGGTGCCCCGGCCGGCCCATTGCATTCAATGTGTGCGGGTACGCGTTGTACCCCTGTACGCGTTGTACTGCAATGGACCGATCGGTGCCCCCGGCCGGCCCATTGCATTCAATGTGTGCGGGTACGCGTTGTACCCCTGTACGCGTTGTACCCCTGTACGCGTTGAACTGCAATGGACCGATCGGTGCCCCGGCCGGCCCATTGCATTCAATGTGTGCGGGTACGCGTTAGTACCCCTGTACGCGTTGTACTGCAATGGACCGATCGGTGCCCCCGGCCGGCCCATTGCATTCAATGTGTCGCGGTACGCGTTAGTACCCCTGTACGCGTTGAACTGCAATGGACCGATCGGTGCCCCCGGCCGGCCCATTGCATTCAATGTGTGCGGGTACGCGTTGTACCCCTGTACGCGTTGAACTGCAATGGACCGATCGGTGCCTCCGGCCGGCCCATTGCATTCAATGTGTGCGGGTACGCGTTGTACCCCTGTACGCGTTGTACCCCTGTACGCGTTGAACTGTAATGGACCGATCGGTGCCCCGGCCGGCCCATTGCATTCAATGTGTGCGGGTACAGCGTTGTACCCCTGTACGCGTTGTACCCCTGTACGCGTTGAACTGCAATGGACCGATCGGTGCCTCGGCCGGCCCATTGCATTCAATGTGTGCGGGTACGCGTTGTACCCCTGTACGCATTGTACTGCAATGGACCGATCGGTGCCCCCGGCCGGCCCATTGCATTCAATGTGTGCGGGTACGCGTTGTACCCCTGTTTGCGTTGAACTGCAATGGACCGATCGGTGCCCCCGGCCGGCCCATTGCATTCAATGTGTGCGGGTACGCGTTGTACCCCTGTACGCGTTGTACTGCAATGGACCGATCGGTGCGCACCCATTGACAATGGGCTTGCCTGGCAACGGACGCGTTTTCGAATTTCGAACGAGTCGGTTGCTGGAAAATCAGTTGGTCACCCACAACAATGTTGCAAAATCATGTATGTCATGAAGTTGAAGATTTGAAGAATGCTGTGGGCGTGTTTTGGTGCTGCTATTCCATGGATTGGCCAGATTCAGAAGATGCAAACGACTTGGACCTATCACTTTGGACACAAGGGACAGTATCTGCCTCTCCAGCACATATATATTGCTGGCTGTTCCCCTGAGAGCTCACTTGCCTGCACTACATGCTCCAGGACGACATCTGCCACTGCACTGCTGCTGTCTCTTCCCCTCTGGACCCTGCAATGGCACGTACTGTGGAGAGAGCCCCAGCCTTCAGCCTTGAAGAGAACCAGGCCCTGCTGGACAGCCTACTTCCACAGTACAGCAAGCTGTATGGGACACCAGGCGAGCAGGTGAGTGTTCTGTGCACTGCCTTTCTGAATGTGCATTTTGTCTGACTAGCAAGGCTGGAAGTCTGCACGCCACTGGCTAGCAGGCTCACTGAGTAGTTGTCACCCCCATAGTGTGTAGTGACATGCACTGGACAGGTATGGTGCAGTGACAGTGCATTTGAACAAGGTTCTACTTCCCATGCAATGATACCATGTAGTGACGTCTGGCAAACTGTCCATGGGCAGCTTTGCACTGCCTGTGTACATCATGTGCCCCTGTGATTGAGACATGTATATACAACGTGTCATGCACGGATATGTTGCATGTGTAGTAATGGCCTTTTCACTTTGTCATCCTGACAGGTTAATGCCCATCGGAAGCAGGAGATCTGGAAGGACATCGTCCGGGCCGACCGGTCCGTGGGGGTCTACAAGCGCCGGATCCGCAACTGCCAGAAGAGGTGGCAGGACCTTCGGGGCTGGACCCGGAGGATTGCACGGGTCCAGCTGAAGCTGTCGCCTCCTCGCAGGAGGGGCGGAACACGGACCCTGACCCCCACATGCTCCAGATCCTGGCGGTGGTGTTTCCAGACCTGGATGGGCAGCTGAAGGCCAGACAGCAGCAAGGAGGGGGTGAGTCAAAGACTGCACTGTGAACTCTGTATTACATGCTTTGTGCCCTCCTCTGGCCTGGTTCAACTGCCACAGTGCAGCAGTCATGTTGTCCAGGAGCCATGTCCCTCTATTGTGCACTGCCCACTGCTCATCTGATACCCAGGTGTGGCCCTTACATTCAGGGAATTGTGTCACTTGGGACTGTGTCCTTGCAGTTTGCTTCACTAAAGGTGGGGGACAGCATCTGTTTCCCTAACTCTGTTGTGGGCATCATGGGTGGGTCCATTGTTCACACAACGCCTGTGTTCGGACATGTGATCTGCGTGTTGCTTTGATATGCGGTCCACTTGCTGAGCTGAGCCACCACATGTGCCTGGGGTATGTGGCACACGCCCATGCAGCGGGTGGGAACAATGTTTGGGCCCCAGGAGTGTGCAGATTACATGTGTCACACATACATAGCCAGCTATCCACTGTCCAGGGCACATCCCTCATTCATGTGGAGCAGGACAGTCATGCCTACTCCAGGCCATGCAATGCACTCTGTACTCCCACTCCCGTGTATCAGCTGACACATTGTGCACAGTGATTTGAGCCCTCAGGTGTCTGCCTCTGTGTCAGTGTGCTGTGGATTAGTTGCCAGGACTGCTGGGGTGTTTCTTGGTAGGGGCTCAGCATGCCCCTGGAGATGTGACCATAGGAGACGATACTTGTGTGTCACATAGGTGTTTGATCAGCTGCCCGTGCAGACTGGGGTATGCGAATGTGAAGTTCAGGCAGCTGTTCCCCATTCACAGCAAATTGTGAGGGGCTCAGGTTCAGAGGGTAGTGTCACAGGTCTCCCATATGTCCAATCGGTATGACCTGGACAGATGAGGGTTAAGATGATGTGTTGTGTGGGGGATGTACATGTGCACTTGTGCAGCTCCAGGACTTGCATTCCCCATGACCTACTATTGTGACACAGTGCATAGTGTTGTTGTCTGGCTGCCAAGTCATACATCACTGAGACAGTGATGTATGACTTAGCAGTCATGCCTCTGCCATGGCATGTGTCAACTTATTGGTGGTCCTGCAGGGGAGTGACATGTGCTACATGCACACCATTGTGGCGATGGCTATCAGGACATGGGTGCATCATGGTGTCTGTCGCTGGCATGCATCACATGCATTTCCTATTTGACTCTGGGCATCCCTTTCATCCGGAAACCTGTACTGACTCAGTGGCAAGAGCTGTGATGTGTGCATGTCCACATGCCACACCGTGTCCTCTGCACTGTCCAACTACTGTGTACTTGGTGCATGTGTCCACACTGGGGTGTTGCAATCCAACAGACACCAGACAGATGGGTGCAAGGCCACGTGGGATGTGAGTGCCATGCTTGGCATCAGACTGACAATTGGCTTCTCCTGCTCAGTTAGGGCACTTTTAGCAATGTACAACTAATGATGCCAGGGCTTGCTCTGTAATGTGCTGTGCTCACAGTGGTGTGTGCGTTTGGTGCAGGTGACTGATGTCTGTCTGTTTCCCCATTGTTTGCACATACATCCATGGCCACGGAAGGGGACAGCTCCACGGACCAGGAGGAGCCAGAGAGCCAGACTGGGTCAGCAGCCGAGGAGTGGTCGGAGGGACCCAGTGGCACGGAGGGCGAGGGGAGCCACACCGAGGAGTCCTCAGCACCATCCACCTCAGCTGAGGACCAGAGCAACTCGGAGGATGACTCCCTTGTGGAGGCGGGTGTCAGCAGCCACCACACCCCAGCTAGTGTTGCTGTCCCCGCCACCACCAGCACCACCACCGCCCTCCCATCGGCTCCCATTCCCCAGGTCCGTGGAGGCTCCCATGTTCGGGAGCGTGTCTCCTTTGGGCCAGGCACCGCACCCCCTGCCCCTGTGTCCCCTGCTGCCCTGAGTGAGGAGTCTGTGTACCTCCTTCGCCAGCTCCATGTAGGGCAGACAGCCATGCTGAGTGTCCTCCATGCGCACACCGCACTGTTGACTCAGCTGGTGTCGTTCATGGAGGGCATCTCATCGGGCATGTCTGACCTACAGAGGGGCAATAGGTCCATGGACTCCTCCCTGACGGCAGCAGTGTCCCTCCTCAGACAGTCCCTCACCCCTCCTGCCTCTGCTCCATCCACACTCCCCAGCACCTTACCCGTCCCAAGCACACACACACCGGCACAGGCACACACCAGCACACACACGTCCAGCACACAGACACACACGCCACAAACAAAACGCACACGCACGCACAGTCAGGGGACTGAAACCAGACTCACAGGGGATGGGGCCCTGGTACACACACACGCATCCACGGGCACTGCGCAGTCCTCAGTTGCCTCTCCCTCCAAAGCACCCTCCCTTGCCTCACCTGCAACCCCAAAGACCCAGCGCCTCTTCCTCAGTGACCTCGGCCTCTTCCCCTCCGATCCAGCTGCTCCAGCATCCAGGGGGAAGAGGAAGCCCCCACATGGAGCAGAGTGCCCCTCGCCCCCGGACACCCTCCCCCAGGCGCAGACAGACTGAGGCCCCCACCCGCAAGTCCCCCGGAGTGGTAAGAGCAAGACCCTGCCGCTGCCCTGCAGCTCAAGCACCAGGTCTCCTTCCTCCATCCCTCAGGCCCCCACTCCACAGGTGCCCCCACCACACCCTGCCCCAGGTTCCCCCACCCACAGATATACCATCCCCAAGAGGCTCCGGCCTTCTCCCCTGCCACATGCTCTCCCGGAACCACACCCCCCGCTGCGCTTGTCTGTGCCACTGATGTGGTGAGGGTGTCCTCCCCTCTGTCCAGCCCACCTTGCCTGTTCCCCATTCTCCTCCCCTGGTGGTAGGCACTGCAGTGGAGTCCACTACCACCCTGTCTGACTTGGGCACTGCAGTGGCGGACCTGTCCACTCCATCTGCAGGGTCCACTGCAGTCGTGCCGGCACCCACAACATCTGAGCCATGCCCCCCAGTTGTGCCGGCACACACCATGTCAGACACCTCCACTGCAGTTGTCAGTGGCTCTCCAGCACCCACCACCCCTTCCCTGCTTCCTCCTGGTGAGCCCTGATCCTGTCCCTGCGGTGCCTGGCCTACCCCCCGGTTGCCCCTCCTAGTGGATTGTCCCTGGTTTTGTGCAGGCATGTGTAGGGTGGCATCTGCCACTGTCACCCACTTGTGACTTTGTTGATGGACTGGCCATTGGCCTTTGTTTATGTTCTACCGGACTTCTACTTTTAATGCCACATATGCTGAATAAAGCAACTTTCTGTTCTCTAGTGCTTTTGCTTCTGATGTACATGATGTTGATGATGCTAACCATGCCCTTGCTGCAGTGATGGTGATATTTGGTCTCATGATAATGAAGTGTTACTGTGCAGGAACCCATGTGGTCCAGGGGGAATGTGTCCTATCGTGTGGTGTATCCATGTCATCCATAGCAGCATCTGAGGGTGTCATGTGTTCAGTATTTGGCAATGGGATTTCCTACTTAGATTGGCAATTTCACATCTGTGGCTTCCACCCCTGCACATCTGTTGTGCCTGCCATTGTTCAATTCGTCTACTTCCCTGACCGTGTGGCCATCTCCAGTGGACATGCAGGTTTGGGCATCAATGGGGAAGGACTCATCTGTGTTGTCAGTGCAACATTGCTATACAAGTGTGTTGGATCTGTGCTGATGATTCCGTTGGCACTTCCATGACCAGGCTGATGTGACGGGAGCCCTCATTTGGTGCTAATTGTTGATTGTGTGACCAAGTGCTCAGCTGACATGATGGGGCCCTACTGAGGCAACATATGGCACAGCTTTCCTCACACAGGAGTGGAGTCCCCTCATGGCAGTGTGTACTCCTGTGACATTGCCTGCGCCCAAGGTGTGTGTTGTATGTGCATGTCTGTGTGTTCACTTCCGTTTAGCTGTGCATGCTGTGATCCCTAGTGTTGTACCTGTTTGTGATGCTAGCTGAGTTGAGCTATGTTCCCCCAAAGTCTTCTCCCTGGGTTCTCTGTGATGTGGGTGCATGGCACATTACTGGTCATCAGGGTGTCACCCATAGGTGTGTTTGCTGTCAGGGCTGAGTTTGTGTGCAGACGCAGATGGGTCACAGTCAGGTTTCCCCTTGGCACTTGTTGTTTGCCCCTGTCATGTGATTTCCAGTTTGTGTTATCTTTCAGTGATTGTGACACGTTGTGTGTGTGACTGCTGGCACTCCTCAGGGTCCGGGCTGCAATGTTGGTTGTTGTCTATGTGTGTTCTTTGTGGGTGACCTTGGCTTCTTCATTGGTGTGTGACTGTGGCTGGGATCCCATTGGTTGGTGTGGTATTGCCGTCATGTCCATGCACAGCGTAGTGTGCAGTGTGTCAGACGTTCAGGAGTCTTGTTGAGTGTCCATGTGTGATGTGTTTCTGCACCTTGGTTCCCACCCACCACCCTGGAATAGTCATGGGTGCATGTGCAATGTCACCAGTGCATGTGTGCTTCACTGCTGCACATTGTTGGAGGTCGAGGGGTGTGGTGTTGAGTGTGTGCAGATGAGAGTTGTTGCCCGGCTAGGCCCCTGCCTCCATGTTGGCCTTGGCTTACTGGCCATGCTGTTTGATTTGTGCTTGTGTAGGTGTGATGGTAGTTAGTTGCTCAGGATACATGACTGTGGTTCACAGTGTGAACCACATTTAGCTTTGTCATCACAGTGGGATTGTAATGCAGCCCAGGGTCACCACATTGTGGGGGCCCTGGGGGTGGTGCTGTGGTGTGTCTGTGTCTTGCTGTGTCAGTTGCTGTCCCTACGTGCCTGTGTGACATGTGTGATTTGTGCTCCCTCTCATCTGACAATGCCTGCTTGCCCACATAGGGGATTTGGATCCATGAGTTACCTTTGTGTGGCACTGTATGCACATCTGTATGATTGGTATTCAGGTCTCCTCATGTGTTGTGTGGTTGCCTGGGGACACTGGCACCCCCCTCACCTGTTGTGTATGATGTGCAGTGTGGGTCTGCCTGTTTGTGTTTGTGCATCTGCACCACTGCATTGGCATATCTTGGGTGTGCCATTGGCTGTATGTAGTTTGGTGGGTTTCCCCTGCTGTCCCTGGGACTCCTAGGTCATCGGTCAGCACAATGATCATGGTTTGTGTGTCCCATTGCTGCCATGGTATGGTATCTGTTCACCTCACATCTGCAGTCTCCACAGGGTATCTGCATGTGTGTGCCCATTGGTGCAAATATGTGGGTCTGCATTCTGATGGTCACTTCTGTCATTGTGTCATTGATGATTGTTGACGGTGTGAGCCCCCATGGGTGTTGTTTGTCTGCACATGGCCAAAGGTATGTCTTATTTGCACTGCAGGATTTGGCTCCCCCAATTTATGTTGCAATGGGACACATACACTACTTTGCCACTGATGTGTTTGTTGTTCTGTGACCAGGAATCATCCATGCAGTTTGGCAGTTGCACCTCTTTCTTTGTCAACACTTACCTTTTGGTCACTGTGATGATGGGGGTTTGGAACCCATTGCCACAATGTTCGAAATGTGCTTCAGCTATGGACCCCACACTTACATTTTGGTCACTGTGATGATGGGGGTTTGGACCCCATTGCCACAATGTTCAAAATGTGCTTCAGCTATGGACCCCACACTTACCTTTTGGTCACTGTGATGATGGGGGTTTGGACCCCATTGCCACATTGTTCAAAGTGTGCTTCAGCTATGGACCCCACACTTACATTTTGGTCACTGTGATGATGGGGGTTTGGAACCCATTGCCACAATGCTCAAAGTGTGCTTCAGCTATGGACCCCACACTTACCTTTTGGTCACTGTGATGATGGGGGTTTGGACCCCATTGCCACAATGTTCAAAGTGTGCTTCAGCTATGGACCCCACACTTACATTTTGGTCACTGTGATGATGGGGGTTTGGACCCCATTGCCACAATGGTCATGGCCTGCTTGCATTGTGGGTGCCACACACATATATGTGTGGCACATGTGCTAGGGGGTCACATTGTATGTTCAAGGTCATGTTCGGTGTTGTAGGCATTTGACACAGTCTACACACGCTTGTCATGGTGTTGGGGGGATGTCTTCTTCTTGCATTCCCTAGGTTGTGGTGTGCTGGTTGTGTCATGCATTGTCCATCCTATGAGTGGGGGTGGTAGTAGTGGTAGGCATCCTGCCCCCCTGGCTAAGGGTGGTGGTAGGCATCCTGCCCCCCCTGGGTAAGGGTGGTAGTAGTGGTAGGCATCCTGCCCCCCCTGGGTAAGGGTGGTAGTAGTGGTAGGCATCCTGCCCCCCCTGGCTAAGGGTGGTGGTAGGCATCCAGCCCCCCCTGGGTGAGGGTGGTAGTAGTGGTAGGCATCCAGCCCCCCCTGGCTAAGGGTGGTAGTAGTGGTAGGCATCCAGCCCCCCCTGGCTAAGGGTGGTAGTAGTGGTAGGCATCCAGCCCCCCCTGGGTGAGGGTGGTAGTAGTGGTAGGCATCCAGCCCCCCTGGGTAAGGGTGGTAGTAGTGGTAGGCATCCTGCCCCCCCTGGGTAAGGGTGGTAGTAGTGGTAGGCATCCTGCCCCCCCTGGCTAAGGGTGGTGGTAGGCATCCTGCCCCCCCTGGGTAAGGGTGGTAGTAGTGGTAGGCATCCTGCCCACCCTGGGTAAGGGTGGTAGTAGTGGTAGGCATCCTGCCCACCCTGGCTAAGGGTGGTGGTAGGCATCCAGCCCCCCTGGGTGAGGGTGGTAGTAGTGGTAGGCATCCAGCCCCCCTGGCTAAGGGTGGTAGTAGTGGTAGGCATCCTGCCCCCCTGGCTAAGGGTGGTGGTAGGCATCCTGCCCCCCTGGCTAAGGGTGGTAGTAGTGGTAGGCATCCTGCCCCCCTGGGTAAGGGTGGTAGTAGTGGTAGGCATCCAGCCCCCCTGGCTAAGGGTGGTAGTAGTGGTAGGCATCCTGCCCCCCCTGGGTAAGGGTGGTAGTAGTGGTAGGCATCCTGCCCCCCTGGGTAAGGGTGGTAGTAGTGGTAGGCATCCTGCCTACCCTGGGTAAGGGTGGTAGTAGTGGTAGGCATCCTGCGCACCCTGGCTAAGGGTGGTGGTAGGCATCCAGCCCCCCCTGGGTGAGGGTGGTAGTAGTGGTAGGCATCCAGCCCCCCCTGGCTAAGGGTGGTAGTAGTGGTAGGCATCCAGCCCCCCCTGGCTAAGGGTGGTAGTAGTGGTAGGCATCCAGCCCCCCCTGGCTAAGGGTGGTAGTAGTGGTAGGCATCCAGCCCCCCCTGGGTGAGGGTGGTAGTACTGGTAGGCATCCAGCCCCCCCTGGGTAAGGGTGGTGGTAGGCATCCTGCCCCCCCTGGGTAAGGGTGGTAGTAGTGGTAGGCATCCTGCCCCCCCTGGGTAAGGGTGGTAGTAGTGGTAGGCATCCTGCCCCCCCTGGCTAAGGGTGGTGGTAGGCATCCTGCCCCCCCTGGGTAAGGGTGGTAGTAGTGGTAGGCATCCTGCCCACCCTGGGTAAGGGTGGTAGTAGTGGTAGGCATCCTGCCCCCCCTGACTAAGGGTGGTGGTAGGCATCCAGCCCCCCCTGGGTGAATGTGGTAGTAGTGGTAGGCATCCAGCTCCCCCTGGCTAAGGGTGGTAGTAGTGGTAGGCATCCTGCCCCCCTGGCTAAGGGTGGTAGTAGTGGTAGGCATCCTGCCCCCCTGGGTAAGGGTGGTAGTAGTGGTAGGCATCCAGCCCCCTGGCTAAGGGTGGTAGTAGTGGTAGGCATCCTGCCCCCCTGGGTAAGGGTGGTAGTAGTGGTAGGCATCCTGCCCCCCCTGGGTAAGGGTGGTAGTAGTGGTAGGCATCCTGCCCCCCCTGGGTAAGGGTGGTAGTAGTGGTAGGCATCCTGCCCACCCTGGCTAAGGGTGGTGGTAGGCATCCAGCCCCCCCTGGGTGAGGGTGGTAGTAGTGGTAGGCATCCAGCCCCCCCTGGGTAGGGGTGGTGGTGCGCATTCAGGCCCCTGTGTGCATATGTGGCATTGGTGATGGGCATCCCGCCCCTATGGTGCTGCTGTTGCTGGTGTAAGTATATTCTGCATCCCTCTGTGTGTGTGTGATGTGTCGTGTACGTGTTGTATGTGTTTTGTGGTTGGTGTCTGGCTTACCTTCTGCGCCGTACGCGTCCGTGCCTGTTCCGGTAGTAAATGTAGAATATTGGTATGATCGGGACGAAGGGATTCATGGTTGGTTCGTGTCGTTCGTCCTTCTCGTTGCTTCGCGTCGTCCTCGTCGCTTCGCCTCGTCCTCGTCACTTCGCGTCGTCCTCGTCGCTGGCGTGTTCGTCTCGGAGCCGTGGATCGTGTTGTGGCGCGAATCGGAGCTTATGTGCGCCTCTCCCGGATGCTTTGATGTGCCGTGCGTAGCGACGGGTTCGGCGCGTACGGAAAGCGCATCGTACTTGTTCGGCCGGACGGAGCTGCATTTTCCCTTCCGTGCGACTCGATTCAGCGTTTCCGGATTCGCCTCGGTCGGGGAACAGGACCTGGTTTGGGTGAGTACGGCTCGGCCGGATTCTTTGCTGTTGTGCGCATCGTACTTACTCGTTCGGTGTGCTGTACGGATCGGTCGGGAAACAGGCTTTCGCATGGCTTTTTTCCCGACCGAATGGTGTTGGGTGCGCCTCCGACCGAGATCGGAATCGGCCCCAAAGTCTTGTAGTACTCCTGAGTTATTCTCACTCCTAGAATAAAGGAGTAGGTCAGGATTAAACATATGTAATTTGCAGCATGATTTTTATGACTCTAGCCAGATGAGTCTGGGATAAGTTTAGAGCAAGAAGCAGGAGGCATTACAAAGTTGGCCCATAATTCTGTGTTCCTGCTGGCACAGCCGGCACTACAGATTTACTACCACCAAGCCCTAGGAATGGCCACGTATGGTGAAGAACTGTGGGGTCACCTGGACGTTTCCTCGCTAGAATTGCTGGAAAACCAATTCATGCGAAAATTAGTGGGTGTCCCTATAAGCAAGCCCTTGCTGTCTCTCAGACTATATCTTGGGTTGAGACCTTTCTCAGATAAAACTGCCCTTCATCGCATCTTCTTTTGGAGAAGGAGCTGGGCCACCCCAGAGCTCCAATTATATCAAGATGGTTTAGAAGAAATACTCAGGCTGGTGGGCTCTAGTAACATACCCTGGATTAAGTACATTAAAGCCCACTTTAGGAGAGAGTGGGTTACCATTATTGCACAGTGAATCTTTAATATACTCCAAAGCCAGGCACGGCTCTTTGACTGAGGCCTTTCTCTTGGTTAAAGGCTCATTCATTAGAGAAGATTTTATGGACGAGATGAAACCCCTTTAAGCGAGATGCTTTTTCCAGTTATTCTGCTATGGGACCTTGCCACTCTGTACTTTTACCGCCAAATGGGCCAAATTCCCTGTGGAGGACGAACAGCTGTGCCCAGCATGTGGGGCTTCTAAGGAGACTCCAGAACATGTATTGTTTTTCTACCCAGCCTACTTAACTAGAAGATGGTGTTGGATTCTATCACTTTGTCGGAATTTGGGGGTTAGAAAGCATACGTTTGCCCTAAGTTTATTAAAAACCAACCTTAGTAAACCACTGGTTTTTGCACTTTCCCGCTATATGTTGGCTATGTGGAAAACCAGGGCCAAATTCAGTGCCTCTAATGGTTAAATATCTGGTGCTATTGTGTTAATGTGCATAAATGCAACAAAATGTGCATTCTTAACATTGTATTTTTTATCTCCTATTTCTATGTACACACAATAGTTTTAATCCTGTTTTTAGGTGTATTTGCTTTTATTATATGTATTTATTTAATTCTGATTACTTATGTTTTATTACTATTTACTTCTGTGCTTTTATGGCCTTGAGCCGAAATAAAGGTTTTCAAATGAACGAGTCTGGGAAAACTGGTCTCTGCCAGAAATTAATTACTGTTGATCGTATTGCACAAGAGAAGGAGTAACTGTGGAAAGGCACTTAGCTAATATCATAGAAAATAATGTGCAATCCACATTCAGCCTTTACACACTTTTAAGAATATAATCACTGAAGCACTTGCAAGCTGCTGGCTACTCTACTGTGTCAAATTTTGGGAGATTACTTGCTAATTTCCTCCAGGATGATTTCCTTCTGCAAATTCATCCCCACATTCAACAAGAAGCAAGGTAATTTTAAATGACTTAGAAGATTTGGTTCTTAGCAATGCTTCCAATATATATTAAAAACAATTCATACATCTTAAAAACCAGGAAATGTATGGCTAATGCCGTCCTCGCCACAAACTATGCCCCAAGCATGGGATCATATCTCTTACTAATCCAGCCTTCCTTTACCTTTGTTTTAGCAGCTCAACATGCCAGTTTCCAAATCTTCTTTATTGTGTAGGTGTACTTGAGTATGACAACTCTATTGACCTTTTTAGATCAATTTTTTAAAGCTTTATCATGATCTAATTAATGGTATGCAGTATGCGTACCTCCTATTCATCATTCCCAAGCAAATGTTCGCACTCTTTCAAGGCTGTAAAATGTTTATAGCAAGTTGAAGTTGCATTGCTTAATGGTTGTCTAATACAGCCTCAAAACTCCACTTCTTAACTCATAGCACTGACATAGCTATCACCTCTTACAGAAGATTTGAACACACTCCAGGGAACCAAAATAGAAATTGGACCATAATTGAAACTAGAAAATTGGAAACCCGAGAACTCCCTTTTAGACTCAGGGCAATAATGGCTAGTACAGGCCAGATTCAACATTCCAGTGCTTGTGTTTCTTTTTCTCACTTTTTAATTCACAAAATTCGAATCACAGTGAGTGGAATTCTATAATAGCATTATAACGTATTTTCCTTGGACAACATTAGTTCCTAAAATCCTTCACTCTCCTTATCGGCCCTTGCCAGTGGCTCGAACTTCTAACAGATTCAGGACCTTGAACGACTATTGTTGGAGCGGACTATAATGTTATAGTAGAACAATGGAATGTTGGGACACTCCACTGAAGACAGTGTAGTGGCTGGAGGCTAATAGTGGCTGGTATGGACTGTTGCTCCAACATTTCAGGTCTTGCCTTTCTCCTTCTCACTTTCTAATTTAGTACATTCTACTCTTAGTAGGTGGAATGGTCTAGTAGCATTACTGCTGTTATGCCTCCTCTTTGAAATCTTTTTTTCAGAGGCCTAAAGATTGAAAACTGTATCAAATAAGCAATGTTCTGTAAAACAATCTTTCTTCCAGTGAAAAAGGGGCATATTTATGTAGGTGTTGCGTTCCCCTTGCCCCGCGCAAGGGTGACGCAAAACCTAAGGAGGATTTATCAAGCTACGCAAGGCCACCTTGCATGGCCCTGAGTGGCTTAATAAATCCAGAATAACACAACCCAGCTCAAATTGCTTCATTGGGTTTCTCTGCAGTGGGATAGCGTTCCATAGGTGGAGAGTGGGTGTTCCCACGCATCCACTTATGAATTCTGAAGCATTCCGATATTTACCAATACTGGTGGAAATTAAACCACCTCCGAGACCCATGGAATTTGAAGCCCTTACTGAATGGGAAGATATAGTTCACCAGAAAGAGAAACAAAAATTTCAGGGAAGATACAAAAATACCTTAAATCGATATGTCGAGGCTAGATGGGATACACAGCAGAAAGACCAGCAGGAGACCAGATACAGCTGAGGTAACTTGTATGTGTCCTGTATTAGTTGCAGAAAAGGAAGCGGTAAAGAAGTGTAAAGAAAAGAAAAAAAAAACACATTGAGGATTCCCAGACACTGACACAGACTGATGATAGTGAGAATGAAATTGATGATGAATTCTTAAATCATCCACCCCCCTATAATGAGAATCCACTCTAGAGTGTAGTAGATTCTTATAGTGGGAAAATTCCGAATGTACCTGTCATGCCAGCAAGTCCAAATTCACACAATCCTTTCGTACCTGCAAACAATGTTGCAGGGAGATCTGAAACAAATGTTCAGACTGTACTAAATGCTCCGGATGCTGTGACTGTCCCTGTGACAAGTGATCCTGTAGTTTTGTCATATCTATCTGGGAGTGGGGGACAAAACTCACACATGTTAGCCATCCCTACTGGGATAAATGACTTGATTTGTACATTTATATAGCGTGTGAATGCCCTGGGGCGTCTAGGTGCTGGAACCAGTGAATCCAGTAAGGAAAACAGTAGAAAACAGAGTTAGTTGGTGAAGAGCCAGGTTTTTAACCACTTCCTAAAAGAAAACAGCATTGGGCTATTCTTTATATTGACTGGGAGCGAATTCCATGTTTTAGCTGTCCTTAACAAGAAGCTTCTTCCACTCCATCGATCTTTTTTGAATCTAGGTGTTTGTAGTAGTTTGTTGTGTGCAGACCTTAAATCTCTGGAAGACACGTACCAGTTCAGATGTTTCTTCAGAAAGTGAGGACCAGCTCCATGCAGTGCCTTGTATGCTAGGCATAGAGATTTAAATGTTATTCTCTTGTCGACTGAAAGCCAGTGCAGGGATCTCAGATGGTGGAAGACTGGCTGGAATCTGGGAATGTCAAGCAACAGTCTGTCTGCCGCATTTTGGAGGCGCTGTAACTTATGTAGGTATTGTGTTTGAATACCCATATACAGAGCATTACCATAATTCAATCTGGACAGGGCTAGTGCTGTTACCGGTGTTTTTAGGGTGTCCGGTGGGATGAACGGGTGGATTCTTCTGATTATTTTTAAGATGAAAAAGATGGTTGAAGTGAGGGTACTGATCGGGTATTTGTTATGTTATTATCAAAGATGAAACCTAAATTTTTCACCTTCGGTACTGGATCTGGAAGTTCTCCCATACTGGATGGCCACCATCTGGGTGACCAAAAGGAGGTATCAGTAGCTAGCAGCAGGACCTCCATCTTTCTGTCGTTCAATTTTAGGCAGTTGGACCTCATCCACTGATTGACCTGGGTCATGCAGCGATTAAATCAGTCTGCTGTTTCCTCCACATTACTTGAGATTGACACCACTAATTGGGTGTCATCAGCATATGAAACCACTGAGAAGCCAAACTGCCTGATGATAGTAGCCAGAGGGGTAACGTAGAGATTGAACAGTGTGGGGCTTAGGGTCGAGCCCTGTGGCACCCCACAAGGGAGTGTAAATTGTTCGGATAAGAAAGCTCCAGACTCTACGGATTGAGTCCTATCTATAGGAAATGATGACAGCAGCTTAAGGGTGGTGCCTCTGATTCCCAGCTCTGCTAGCCTGTTGGCTAGTATTTCATGGTTCACTGTGTCGAAGGCCGCCGATAGGTATAGCAGGATCAAGGCGGCCTTGCCACCAGCGTCCAGGATTGCTCTTAGCTCTTCAGCAGCCATGACCAGAGCTGTCCCGCTGCTGTGCCCCTCCCGGAGACCGTATTGAGAGGGGTCTAGAAGGTCCATGGAGGAGATAAAAGCCGCAAGTTGTAAGTTAAGTATTTTTTCCAGCACCTTTGCAGTGAAGGGTAGTCTGGAAATAGGTCTATTGCTGCTGGGAGTGGCTGGATGGAGGTTGGATTTTTTAATGAGTGGGAGGATCGAGGTTATTTTCCAATCATCTGGAAAAATACCTGAGCAGAATACTTCTTTGAATACCACCCCTAGGCTCAGTTCCTACATCAATAGACCCAAGTTCAGGTCAGACAAATCAAAAGCAATTAATTCCTACTTCAGTTAATGTTCCTAGTTGAACAAATGTAGGTACACATGCAGATTTGGCTCAACATACCACTGAAGGTGGGAGGTCTGGAACTGGCGTGGTAACCCCACAACGGGGGACCCAACACATGGCAGGAAGAACTCTCCAGTTGGGATCACAAGATTCTGACATGTCCCTTTTAACGTCTACTTCTGTTACAGGTGCAGAAGGAGGAAGCAAAGATTTACTTGGAAATACCCCAGAAAGACAGATAGGCCCTAAACCCAAGGAACTTGATTATTGGATCAGAGAAATAGCTTCTTCTCTATATGATAGGAGTGCAGGAAAGCAAGGAACCATTGCTTCAAAAACTCGTAAAGATAAGACTATTGATGTGGCAAAACTCAAGGTAGAATTAGAAGACATGATAGTGGTAACTATGAGCCCAGCTAGGATAGCTACTTATCTGGACAATGTGCTCACAACACACGAGACATTACAGAAATCATACAGATTAGACTTCCGTGATAGGGACATTGAATACATGAGACCTTTGGGAATGAGATTACAAATTAAAGAGTTGCTGACTACACTTAGGAAATGGGGAGAGTTGGAAAAGTGGGAAAAGTGGGAAGGAAGACAGGCTACAAAGAAGGAAGCAATAAGAAACCAAATGCCAAGATCCCAGTCTTTGAGGATGATGGAGGTGAGGGAGTAAGAATGCTTCCTATGAGACAGGTACCTGGAGGAGGGTATGAATGTGTTCCACGGACAAGACCAGATATACTGTCTTTTACAAATGATTTCCCGAGATCGAGAAAAATCCAGTTGAATGGTACAAGCAGGTTGAGAGATTTGTGAAGGTTTCAAATGTTCTGTTGAAGGATTTGGATACTCTGTTTGACATAGTAGTTCCAGGTGATTTGTGGACAGAATATAAAATTGCTTGGCCTGAAACTGAATCAGCTAGACATCCACATACAGGTGCACCATCACCAGAGGTAATGAAAAAGTACAATCAAGTCATTACCTATTTAGAGGGAAAAATATCTCCTAAGGAGATTGATTGGGTGAAGATTGACTGGACAACACAGGAACTGAAGAAAACAATGCATGCCCATTTTGAATGGTTTTTGCTGGCATTTAAACAGTGTAGTGAGATGGAGAATGTGCCAGGGAAGGATATGGGACATTTTGTCTACAGATTCGTGTATGGGTTAAGACCTGAAATCAGCAGCATGATCCAGCAGCATTTGATTTGCTGGCAAAGCAAGCCCATAGACGAAATTCTCAGGTATGCCAAGTATTGTGGAGATAAACTTGAAACCCAGCATAAGAAGCTGAATGAGAAGCTTATGATAGCTCAAATGAAAGCTGCTAAGAAAGGTTATGGTACAGGGAAATTGTCAGTCAAATCCTGGGATGCGAGGAGTAAGTGGAGGACAGTAACAGGGTATGTATGCAACCACAAGGTAGAGGTGTTTCAATTGAAATGATGAAGACAAATCTGTGTCACACTTGTGGCAGATTTGGGCATTGGAAGCACAAGTGTTGATTCAATCCTCTTAATCAGATGGGTGGACAGGTTCAACAGGTTGGGAATGCACAGTCACAAAGAGGTAACATGGTACAGAGTCAGAAAAATCAGAGACAGAGAAATCAGAACACAAACATGCCTCAAGCCCCTATTTCTCAAATGAATGGTCAGCTTAGAAAATATAATTCAAACGAAGGCTTTCACACAAATGCTCAAGCAGATGCAAATCAGAATTTAGCCCAAGAATATCTAATCCAGATTGACGATACAGATTCTGATATTTCACAATGACGGTGCCTGAGGGGGGAAGAAAGAATGCCTGCTTAGCGCATCCTGAGAGGTAGACCAGAGTGGTCCCTATGTGGATGGCAAGGCAAATGGGAGTTCAATCTCATTCCTTGTTGACACTGGTGCTGCCCATTCTCCTGTGAGAAGAGTGGAAGTTCCAAATCTCCCCCTCTCGGGAAAAAGGATCCAGGTTGTAGGAGTTTCAAATTGATTAATGTGCAACCCAGTAACAAAACCTATGTCTGTTCAAATTGGGTCCTTTGAGGGCCTGCATAAATTTGTGGTGTGTGATTCAAGGCCAGTAAATCTATTGGGATGAGATTTTTTGTGCAAGCTCAAATGCTCAATTTATTGCACACCAAAGAGAATCGAATTCCATACAAATGATGAAGACATTGTTTTCAAATTGCCTAAAGAAAATACTGAGGTTGAGGGATTATTTTCGATGCTGACCAGTGATGATTTACCACTGGAAGTGAGAGATACTGTGTTTCCGGAAGTTTGGAATTTTACAGGAAAAGACATTGGCCTAATCAGGTGTGTGGCTCCAGTACGAATTACTATGAAGCCCAATGCTGAATTTCCTCGGATTCCTCAGTACAACTTGAGTCCAGAAACACTTGCAGGGATTACTCCACTAATTGAATCAATGATCGAACGGGGAATTCTAAAGGAAATTATGGGGAGTCCGTGTACCTCGCCCATTATGGGTTTGCAGAATCCCAGTGGAAAGTATTGGATAGTACAGGATTTGTGAAGAGTTAACCAGATTGTGGTTGCATGCTGTCCTGCCAAATCCAGATGTGATCCTTTTCCAAATTCCATGTGAAGCTGAATGGTTTTCTGTCATTGATTTGTGCCAAGCCTTCTTTTCTATTCTATTGCATGAGGACAGCCAATTTTTGTTTGGTTTCCGGTTCGGCAATCGTGTTTTGGCATGGTGCCGAGTCCATCAAGTGTATATGGAAAGACCTTCAATTTTAATCAGATCTTGAAAAGAATCTGAAGTCATTAGTGATGCCAAATCACTCTGTCCTTGTTCAGTACATTGATGACCTGTTGGCAGCACCATGTACACGGAAGGCTTAGATATGCGATACCATTGCATTACTGAATTATTTGGCAGAGAATGGACATAAAGTGTCACCATCAAAATTGCAGTTCTGTAAGAGGGATGTTCTATATCTGGGACATCACATTGAGAACGGAGCCAGGAAGGTGTCCCAAGACAGGGTATCTGCGATTCTAAAAATGAATCCGCCTACTACACAAAAGGAAGTCTGCGTGTTTTTGGGAGTGGTTGGCAATTGTCGACAATGGATTCCCAACTTTTCTTTGACAGCAAAGCTTCTTCAAAGGCTTGCCCACAAAGATGTGTCAGATCCAGCGCCTTGGAATGCTGAATGCATACACTCTTTTACTTTACTGTGAGAGAGTCTTTGTTGAGCTCCAGCTATAAGAATGCCAGACTACAAAAAAAGCTTTTCTTTGTTTTGCAGTGAGCGCGAAGGTTGCACACTGTCAAGCTAGCTCAAAAGCATAGTACTGCGCGTAGACCTGTGGCATTCATTTCAGCTACTCTTGACCCTGTAGCTGCTGCCTTGCCTGGATGCTTTAAAGCTGTTGCTGCAACATGTGTGAGCTTGGAACTGAGTGATAGTATTGTGATGGGACATCCGTTTAGAGTACATGTGCTCCATTCTGTTGAGATCATGCTTACTCGTACTCGAACACAACATCTCACTAGCAGCCGTCTCACAAAATATGAGCAGGTTACTTTGGGAGCAGAAAATTTAACTTTGATGAGATGTACGAGTCTGAATCCTGCAACCTTGAATCCTTTGCCTGGAAATGACATTGTGGTTGATGAAGAAGATCATGACTGCTTGGATGTAACAGAGTTGTGTACTAAGCCATGGCCTGATATTTTGGACACACCATTGCCTGAATCTGATCATGTGTTGTTTGTGGATGGATCCTGTTTGCGAGATGCAGAAGAAAATCTGAAGGCTACGTATGCTATAATTACGGTTGCAGGCGAAATTGAAGCTTCCTGGTTGCAGGGTGTATACTCTGCTCAGGTTGCTGAGTTTGTGGCATTAACGCAAGCTTGTAATTTACCTGACAAATTGCTAGATACCATCTTATCATGTTATGTTCCATATAGGTACCCTAATATAGGCCCGGGTAACATCATACCCCTTCACCTACATTACCTCCCCTACACTACACTGTAACGGGCCTTTTAGGATTGAACCTTTACCTAGTTCTAGTCCTGGGTGCAGAAGGAGGGTTTCTCCTAAACAATAGAGTCCTATAACTCCATCAATAGACTCACACACTATGAATGAATATTCATAAGGGTTCTTAGAAACCAGGCTGGGGCTACACCACCTTCCTCCCCATATCTACGTGTACGGTTCATCCCATACGTCATCCTCACATCCAACAATGGCTAATACAAGCAACAAGGGACAAAGGAACCCTAGATACTTTCTGTATAAATACAGCACATCTTGCTAGTGTTAGTTAGAGGGAACCGAGACTTCCTGGCCGACACACTGACCAGAGACGCTGAGTCTCCTGCATTCAGACTTTCCAGCTGACAGTGGTCTGAACATCCCTCGCGGGGTGTCCAACTCGTGACCAAGAAGGGCTCCTACATTCTCACTTCAGGTAATGGGGTTCGACTAAATCCTAGAGGGATTCTTGGCTTCACACCTACTCACATGATAGGTACACTTAGGTACATCTAGATAGGCATCGTAGGAGTACGCGCTTTCTTTTATCAATGCATTTTATATTCATGTATTTATTCATGTGTATCTCTGAGACAAGATAAGTAAGCACGAGTGACTGAGCGAAAAGTAGTATATTGTTTCCACGATCCTGAGGGAGCAGGGTTGTCATGTTCTGATGTTCCCAGAAACTATTCTCTCTCCGATAAGAGGAGACACTAGTGGCAATGTGAGCTAGCTTATGCAAACAGGCTAACATATTCGGTGGGGGTGTTCACAGTCAGTCTGCCACCAAGCCCACAGTTTATGTTATCCGAACGCGCAGGTCCTGTATGGGTAATATAGGAACTACACGACATGGCGCCACCAATGTTGGTTGGGTACTTATTTAACAGTAGAATTTGAGTAGTTCAGTCGTGCTGATTCTCAGCGAACCCTACTCACAAAACACCAGAGACGTCTGGAGTGGGTGGGCACAAAAACTCCGCCACAGCTGAGTAGGCGAAATATCCTATTTATTGGCTGCTGATTAATCAAGCTTGAAGGACATTTTGTTCCTAAAATTGTGTATAACACCTTATCTTATTTCCCTTGAACAAATTTCTCCTTTTCAAAATGACTGAGGACACAACCAACTCAGATAATTCGGTGGTGGCAAGACGCCTCTCAGTAGGAGATGAAGAGGTGGATGGAATACTCATTGCACCTAAATTTAGACGTGCCATCACCCTGAAACTATTAGAAAATGGTTTACAAGCTAGGAGTGGCATAGTAGCTTTCGTGATTGAGGCACACGAATCAAAGAAAACAGAGGTATTTTATTTGTGGGTTACATTCCCAGCAGCAGATGCAAGAACACAGACATTTCACTACTATACAGAAGGAGGTGCACCACAGGAATATGGTCCTTGAGAGGACATAGAAGTTCCACTCACGTACCAGGAACCCCTATACTGGTTTAAAGGCGCCCTACCCCATATAAGAAACAGAGTAAGATTAGGCCCGCTCGGAGGAGACGGGGCAAGATGGCCAATATTAGCGGCCTACACACCACATCCTGACATTGTAACAATGCCGCAGCCGGACTTACTATTACAACACAAGGATTTAATTAAAATCTACAGAAACCTGACACAGTTTGTCATGAGGACTTTCACAGTCCAACCAACAACAGTTGCAACAAATGGAACTCAAATTCAAGGTACAGCAACTAAAATTACACCACAAACATTACACGTGGTAATGGGTAAAATGCCCACAAAACGTGAACAAATACCATTCTGGGTAGCTCAGAAAATAACTCAGCTAGAGACAGTATTCCTGAATACTACCACATATGAAAAACACAGAATGCTGACAATCTGCTTGCCCATGGGGATAACACCACAATTAGAGAATTGTACCACTTGGGGTACAGTCTTTGCTGCCATTTATACCAGAACTCATGGTATCCCATCATTAGCAGTAGTACCTGATGTATTAAGACAAATACAAAACGAGTACGGAGCAGAGCCTGCCCTAAATTTAGGGATGAAGTTACTAGGTAACTATGACCAGGTATCAGCCATTATACTAGCTAATATTAAAGGGAAGCAGCTTCAGTGGCAATCCGCCAACGCCTACGGGAGTTCAGTCCGTTAGACCAACAACACGAACTACCTAAAATAATTGAAACTGCATATGCAGAATTGGGCAGAGACAGTTTAGGTGGGAAAGCATTAAAACCACAACTGATGGGCAGTTCTGAAAAGGACACTACCAAACAGACACCTGCTTCTTCTCAAAAGAAGTGGGATAATAAAAACCAACAAAACTTTAAAAGTAGATCTCAATCCCGAGGCAGATCTCCTCCAAAGGAGCCCTCTGAAAAGAGGTACATCCTTAGGAATAGGGATAATATTAGGAAACCTGACAGGTATCAGGATACTGATACACGTTCCTCTCGTTCCTTTCAGGGCTCGATGATAAACTCTGAGAGAGAAGGACGGTCAGAACACAAAGAGGAGTGTACAAAGTCCAGAGACAAGCAGCACGCTCAAGACTATACTTCCAAAAAAGAAGAAAAGCCAAAATCAAAACCTCAGTTTAAGAACAAGAAAGTTGCAGGCATAAAGATCAGACATGCCCAGAATTCTGAGGACGCAACTTCTGAACGGGGAATGGGCTCTGATGATGCTAGACAGTGCGGCAGAAGTAACAATAGCTCACACCTGATGGAATTTCTGGTGACAGCAGACTTGAATGATTACATCACGGTGGAAACACCAGACACAAGGGTGAGCGTCCCACATAAGTTACACGAAATAACACTCCAAATAGAAGGGGACAAGCCCTGGAAAGTTAAAGGTCTCTTTTGGGAAAATCTGTCATCTGGTTATGACATCCTATTAGCAGAACAAGATTGGCCGCCAGCATTCGTTATGGAGTGCCCTAGGGGAGAAATGGTAATTTTTCCAGCATTCTCTGACCTCGTTCCCATACATCTTAAACATGCATATGCACAGGAGTGGGCAATTGCCCTAGCTCCAGCACTATACAAAAATCATGCCGGTTGGGATGAAGATTCAACCCACCACGTGATCCCGTTAAAAGTTTCACCAAATGCTCAGAGGCAATACCCAATAAAGCAAAAAGCTAAAAAACAAGTCAGGGAGATCTTAGATCAACTTGAATACCAAGGGGTGATTGAAACATGCACCTCACCAATGAACAACCCTTTGTTTCCAGTATCAAAACCGGACAACTCATATTGTCTAGTTTTAGATTACAGACATTTAAACTCATGCACAAAGACATTCGCTGTCCAAAAAGCACACAGTGCCGCATTAATGAATAACATTGTGCGGAAAAAATACAAAACCACACTTGATATCTCAAATGGATTTTTCTGCCAAAATATAGCACCTGAAAGCAGGTGTTTGACCGCATTCTCAGCGTTGGGGTCCCAGCGGCAATTTTGTCGTCTCCCCCAGGGGTATGAGAACAGCCAGGGGGTATTCTCAGCAAGAGTAACAAAGTTACTCCAAAATTTTGATGAAGAAGCATTGTCCTATGTGGATGATATTTATCTGACGGACGATGACTTAAAAAAGCACTTGACCAGGGTGAGCACCATTATTATGGGTTTCGCCTCTGAGGGCTACAAATTTAATTTTAAGAAACCTCCTCAATGTCCTATTTTTAGGATATGAGCTTTCAAGTGAAGGGAAAAGCCTGGCAGCTAACTTTTTAGAAAAGTGTGCGCTGCTTCAACCACCAAAATCATTAAAAAATCTACAATCAATACTGGGATTCCTAAATTTCGGCAGAACATACATTTTAGATTGTATCCCCTTTGGTATCGATTTGTTCGCCCTAAGTTGGCAGGGTATGCCCAGACGTGGGTCCCTTGCTCACTTTGCCACTGGATTCAAGCTAGCCTGGCTGATGACGGCTGATTAGCCAGAAACCGGTCCCAGGATGCTTGTTTCCGGTCCAGGGAAGACATGGCTTGGCAGTTCGGGCTGGACTGTTCCCATGAGGCACAGGGTCAGACTGATTTGCATATGGCCATGTCTGAACTGGGGTGGTGGAGTGAGCTAAAGAATGATGATGGATTCAACCCAGATCAGTTGACTGGGGGTGAGTGTTTGATTTGCTCCAACGCTCCGTCCATCATCCCCTTTGGTATCGCTTTGTTCGCCCTAAGTTGGCAGGGTATGCCCAGACGTGGGTCCCTTGCTCACTTTGCCACTGGATTCAAGCTAGCCTGGCTGATGACGGCTGATTAGATTTAGCCATATTACAACACGGGCAATCTCAGTTCCGCTCCGTTATGTTATTAAGCTGGATGCTGCAATCTTTGCGTGCAGGCTATGTGCCTTGGCGTTATATCAACAGTACGTCTCTGTTTTCTGAATATAATCTAACAGATAAACAGATGGAAATGGCACAAAGGGGAGCAAAATATACAATGCTGGGTATTGAAAAACTGAACAGGTTACCATTCACGGTAGCAGAATCTCCGTCTACGGAATGGCTTATCCATGGCCACATCACTCTACCGGTCACTACTTTTCAGTTTCAATATTGCCTTGAGCAAAGGCAGGCGGGCAAATATGAAAAGATGGGTAAGGAATACATTAAGGAATCTTGGGAATTACCATACAGATTTCGATGCCGGAATGGGGATCGGGAAGTGTTTCTAAGCGGTACAAACTGCAAGAATGCTCTAAGCGGTTCTCTCATGTGCCTGGACATTTCATTGCACGGAGCTTGCAATAGGTCGGTAGCAAACTTGTCCTGCCACATGAAAGGGACTCCAGCTGCCGTGATTAAACCGGTATTCGAGCTGCTCTCGAATGGGAGTTACTTGATGCTGAACGATCTAGGTTGCTGTGGGATGATTCTGGGCATTGCTTATCTGGTCTGAACTCCAGGGTTACTTGCTGTATGCAAGTATTGTTTCCCCCAACAAGTACAGTCAAGGAGGCGCCATTATGGCCTACGTTGAATGTTTCCTTTATACAATTTGATACTTTGAGCAGACTGAAAGCCATGCTTTTGCAGCAACCCGTACCCTTAACCTCCGCTTGAGAGACCTTTGATCTTCAAATCTCAAGGACCTCGACCGAGATACAGGCACTTATTCGTACAAACTGCCCCTTTCATTTTGCAGAAATGGTGAGTCGTATCTTTAACATGTATGATACGAGTGGTATTGTACACCTATTTAAGACCATAGGTCAGGATTTCTAAGCACCTTTCAGACAATCCTCTGAGTTATTCCAAATTTTACACACTCCGTATTGGGAAGCGTTTTTGGAGGTCTTCCACTGATCCTGCTTTCTATCACAGGAGTCCTGATTCTCATTTTTCTGCACCGCAATGGATGGCCCAATTACCAACGAGATGGCAAAAGCGCTCCTGGAGCGCAAATACCGTGAGCGCATGGTACAGCATCTGGGCACACCTCGCCTACGGGAACTAAGTGCCTCTTGGTTCCTATTGTTTAGATCAGTCTGGATGGACTGCATCTTACCTGTTCTTCGATGCCTGTTTTGCAGTGAAGAATGCATGTTGGACCTCTGTCTGACACTTGCAACGGACACGCCTGCGGACTTGAATACCCGGCTGAAACCCCTGAGGGCCCATGCTCGGCAATGTCCCCAGCGTATTCCCATCTTGATGGCTGCATTCCTCGAGAAGCCGCAGGTGCCTTTTACAACTGGGTTGAGCATCAGCTCCACCGCTAGCACCACTAGCACCGAGGTATCGACTACATCACCGGCTGCCTCTACACCAGCTATTGGGAGTACTGAATATCATCTGTGCTCCATTGACGTACTTTGAGAGGTGTTACAAGGACCATCCCCTGCAGCAGCAAGCAACAACGATGTTGCGTCTCCCAGAGAGCACACTTAATCTATAATTGGCTCATCGTTTGCAGGGGAAAGAATTCAGTTTTTCTTTTTTTTCCCAAAACTTGACTAAAATTGGAACATTTCCTTTAAATTGACACTTTTGCTGGAAAATGCTTGGCATTCTGACACTTGTAGTGGTTCGACTTATATAAACAAACTCAATTAGGACTTCAGGTTAAGTATCAATCCCAAAAAACTGATTTTCAAAGTAACAGATTTTTTATCTTCCTCTTTTTCCACCTCTTAAAACTGTTTTTAAATGCTTGTATGACAATATTTTTAAAACAGTTTGTGATGGTTTTAATGCGCTACTACCTAACAGTGGAAATGGTTCACCAGCATTTTTATCAATATTGACTGTTCAGAAGAGGAGTGGGTGTTATGTTCCATATAGGTACCCTTATATAGGCCCGGGTAACATCATACCCCTTCACCTACATTACCTCCCCTACACTACACTGCTTCCACTCTTCTGTTGATGTGTAGTTGGCCCACATTCTGCAGGCTTAGTAGTAAATCAACCAACTAACCAAGGCAGGCTGAACCGAGCCTGACAATCGAGCTTGTCTATCGGTCTATCGGACTCATACAATACTATCACCTCCGCCACCAATTGACAGTCCTACTGAGTCAAGCCTTCACGGACCCGCAGGAATTGACCCAAACATCCCTAAAAGGATCTCTAAGGACTACTCAGGACTATAAACTATGAGGTCAGGGCGGATACACGGGGCAGTCAAAACTTCCAGAAGCATAAGCAGCGCAAGCAGTGCAAGTAAGTGAAAAAGGAAGCTGAAAACACCCTCCGAGCTTGAGGGCGAACCTCAGGCAAAAACCAGACCTGCGCTACAGGAAGAGGGCATTATAATTGCATTAACACCTGAGCCAAGAAACACAACGCAGGGGAGCTTAACGGGAAAGCAGCACCTTTTTCAGCCCAAAATTGACACAAAATTCTGTTTTCTAAAAAAACGCAGGCGACACCCTGCTCTCATGTCCCTCCACAGCCACAGGACTTCAAACCCCACTCCCGCCTATATGCCAAGAGGACAGTGGCAAGGGGGAGAGGACTGAAGTGATGGAAGGTAAAGGAGGCAGGGGGGAAAAGGCTGGATCTGTCAGCCCCAAACCAACTCAACATGGCCAATACTCCCCTGCAAACCGAGTCCTACAGACACCGGAGACCTCGGAGAAAAAGCCCAAGGAACGACACAATGGGGCAATTCAAGAGCCATCTCAAGACAGGGAAACAAAGCAAGAGATAAAGGAAATATGGGAAATCTTCACAGAAACATCAAGGGATAAGCGTAAGACAACTCCAATGGCCACTAAGGTCACAAAGCCTAAGCCTACGGACCAATACAAACACGATGGGGGCAATTGTGTCTCAACAGACCCATTAGACATTCATGAGTTTGGAAAACCAATAGGAAACTCACTGGTGATAACTAAATTCGATCTAATAATGGCCGGCTCGGAGGAACAGAAGACCACAGGGGGTGCACCGGAAAACCTAAAGGAAAATCTGAGCTCAGAATATAAAGTCCGGACTGATCCATCTCAACTTAATCGACTAATGACCCAAATGACCCAAACCAGCATGACAGAAGATCTGGAAGAGTCAGAGCAGCACTCATATCTAGAAAAGGAAGAGTGGGAGGCAATCTTGGCAACTTATCGGGAGGAGTCATGCAGGTGCGAATCCCTAGAAAATTTAAGAACAGAGGGAAGTATGGAAAATAAGGTTCCCCAGCCAGCTGAAGGGCTACATGCACCACTTAAATGCACTTCTAAATGCAAAATGGATAAAACTGGAGCTCATCAAAATGACATAGAAAAAACAGTCCATAGTGATGACCTGGGCAATTTCAAAGACTATGAGCAAAAATCAGACCACGGAGCTGCCTGGGCAAGCTTGCTTAAAACCGTGCAGCTTCTAGTAGAGGCCTTGCAATATCAAACTGATAAAATGGACATGCAATTAACCCTACTGAATACCTTGGCAGTTTTTGTGGTAGCAATCGATGGCAAATTGGGCACGCTAAACACTACACTGCAAAGCTTCCAGGAGCACCCGCTAGTCAAGCATCGTTCCTGCGGCTTCTGCCCAATTGTGGATAAATTAGCAACCCTTCCTTCAATGCTGACCGATCTATGCTCACAAATGAAGAAGGCATCAAATCAAGTCCAAACACAGACTAGAGGAGGGTACACTCCGAAGGGGCCTCGGTACGATACAGTGACCCATCGGCGTGCGTCCGCACAAATGGACTACTCGGCAACAATGAACCAGAATTCACAGACCAACGCCAAAAATGAGAACAGCAAGCAATCATCAACCGTGACACTTAGTCAAATTCACATGCTGGAGCTTGCTGAGGAAGACAAGGGGGAAATGAAATTGAACGCAAAACAAAGACGGGCACAAAAACGGAAGGGCAGGAATCAGAAACAAACCCTCAACATGGACGGATTTCAACGACTTTTTGGGGCAACGTCAGTGCAAAAAGAGATGTCAGATCAAAATAACCCACTATTAGAAACAACGAACATAAAGTGCACTACCAACATGCCTAGCACAATCCAAAATCTTCCAAGTGGGAAGCAAGAAAGCACTGCGTCTGAGCCTGATTGGGAGGCAGAGGGAGCTGCCTCACCCCAGTCACATTCAAATGGAAACTCTATCGGAATTTCTGCCGTAAATCAACTTAAAAATAGAATTGAAGCAAAAACAACAACGAGCACCCAACCGATTGAGACAAAGCAGGATTTCATGCCCCATGGAAACCCTGGGACATCACACACACTTGATCCCATGTTTGAAGGGAGGAACACAACTCTGGGGAATTCTATCGACCCCAAACGCAGACCCATCATTAACAGGGAAGAAGCGAAGGTACTGGACAGGCAGCTTCTGAATAACAGCTTAGCCAACTTTCAAATACTTGACACCAACACCGAGTCACTTCAGGAGCCAAACCGTACCCGCCCGGGAATAAAACTGCAAGGAAACACGGAATATGGGACAGATAGGGTCCAACACACGCAAGTAGGACCTACGGATGGGGAGCAAGCGGGAAAGGGTAGCTCCCAAACTGAGGATGGGCTGCCTCCCAAAAGAGGCCAAAACAACATCTCCAAAGGAGTGGGAGGGAAAGAAACAAATACCATTTGGTTTATTCCAGAATACATCTCCAAAGGAAGGCACGATGTCTTAAACCGAGGCAACATTCTGCGGCTCCTATCCCACATTCCATCACTGAAGGAGATAAGGACGACAGATCTAGAGTCAATAGAGTTCATCAAATGCATGGATCACATGGCAGGAGAAAAAACAAGAGCAACATGGACCTCCTCAATAACTGCACATAAAATACTCCTAGAAAGTGAGATTCTAAAGTCTTGGGGGATAACCATCACTCCGTACACCAAACCAGGCTATCCAGTCCCGCTAAACCCGCAACCCATGAGGGGATCAGAGGGGACAAGAAACAGACGAGTCACATCGGTTCTGAAAGGAGCAATAGGGCAATGCAACACGGACATAGGACAACAGCTGGAGGGTCTCAGAATCTTTCGTAACCCCCGTACATTGCAGGAATGGGAAAGCGATACAAGCTGGATCTCGAGAACCATAAACAATAAAACGGATTGACGAGATCTTTGCCCCCCACACATGGCCAACGTCAATGGGGTAGTACGGCTATGCTCCTGGAATGTAAATGGGCTCACCAACAAAATAGCAGACCTGGATTTTGTCACCTACATCAGGGCCTTCCACATAGTAGCTCTGCAAGAAACTTGGGCATCGGATCCGCCACACCTCCAAGGATTTTTACGTTTTTTCAAAGGAGCAACTAAGACGGCAAGATTTGGCCGCAAGCAAGGAGGTTTGGTCATATATGTTGCGAATACAATTACTCACACTGCCCGTACTTTCGGATCCAAAACACAATCATCATTAGCAGTAACTGTATCCTTTTCACCAACAACAAACACAAGGAGCAGCAATATTACGATAATAAATGTATACATTCAACCAAAACGTAAAACTAAATTAGCTAAGGAAATGTGCAATTTTGTGGAAACATGCATAAGAGAAGGCCCTTCTACTGAACTTATCCTGACTGGGGACCTCCATTATAATCTAATGGGTTCCTCCTCGGATGAAGAAATACTTCAGCAAAACATAACTTGGAATATCCCACTGCAAGGGGAACTACAACCGGGCAAACATACTAAGTCAGGACAATCAATCTTGGAGGAACTGGAACATCTAAACTTAAGGGCACTAAACGGCAGATCAGTCGAAGACAACCCTCCAGTGACAACGTACAGTTCAATCAGAACAAGCACAATATTGGACTATACCTTTGTCTCTGTATGTCTATTTCATCGAATTGCATCATTCCGCTTGGGCAACAAAGGCGACAGTGATCATCGGCCACAGGAAATAGAGCTAAGAACCACAATTCCAGCATTTGAACGCTGCCGGGCACCACATGGACTAGATGTTACCATCAATTTAAAAAGAATAACATTTAAGACTGCTGCTGACAGCAAGATGCTGGACATTGCAAAGCAGCATTTTATTGCCAGAGCAGGAGAAGGGGAAGTTGAGAAATGGCTAAACTTTCTAACAACAATGGAAGCATACGCATCAAAAATCAAACCACCAAACCAGCAAAGATTCAGTGGCACGAAACCCATATCATATACTGCAAAGCAAGAAATCAAGCTTGGCAAAAAATGTATCATTGAGACACCTCCGGCATAAGCCCAATGACAAAACCCAATTGGAACTACTACGGAGTCAAAGGGCAGACTTGAAAAAATTAAAAAGGAATGTCAACAGAGCCATGGAGGAGGAATTCTGGGTTAAATTATTTGCTGATGTCAAACACAACAACAGCGCCAGATTCTGGAATACCATAAATCAACTCATCCACCACAATCACGACGGCATCTCCTCGAATATTGCAGAGAAAGATTGGGTAAAATACCTAAGCTCCCATTTCCAAAAAAGCATTGAGCTCAGGGAACAGGACCGAAATGCTCAAAAAGAACCAGAATGCCACATGACAACCAAGGATGGTGCTGGAAGCAACCCCATCGATTCTGAGAAAACAAGGGGAGGCTTATCAATGGAGGAACTCCAGAGATCTCATGTAACAGCAATTAAAAGGCAGATAGGCAAGGGGAGAAGGGAAGGTGCTCCTGGCCCAAATTGAATGCCACCAGCATTATACAAACAGGAGGCAATCTACTGGGCAGAAGCATTGGAACCACTCTTTGGAGAAATAAGGACGTTAAATATCCTGCCTAGCTCCTGGAAAGGATCAATTATTTCTCCAATCCATAAATCTGGTGAAAAGTCGGTACCACAGAACTATCGTCTAGTAGCTTTATTAGATAATGAGGCAAAGTATTTTGCTGGTACATTACTAGAAGACCTCCAGGCATGGGCCACAGAAAAATCTGCAATTCCCTTACAACAGACTGTATTTGTAAAATCAGTTGGGACAATAACCAACATCCTAAGCATGGCAATGCTTATGGATAAGGCTGAGGCTTCGCGGACACCCCTATACTTATGCTTTATTGATTACAAGGCCGCTTTTGACCACGTTAACCGTACTAAATTATGGTCCAAACTGCATAGATGGGGGCTGCCACAGCCCTTACTAAACTTGCTAATAAACTTGCATACGGATACATGGTTACAGGTGAAGTTGGGCAACGGATCTTTCCTGTCAAGGCATATACCTACGGAAAAAGGGCTGAAACAGGGTTGCGTCTTAGCACCGACTCTCTTCAACCTTTATATAGCCGACTTAGTACCACTCCTGATCAGCTGCAACTCACATGCTCCAAAACTAGGAGACATTTTGATACCTTGCCTCCTGTATGAGGACGATATAGTCCTGATCAGCAAAACAAAAGTACGGCTACAACATCTTTTAAATGTAACATGGGATTTCTCCAAAGCAAATGATCTAACGATCAATCTGGATAAAACGAGAACCATGATAATCAGGAAAAAAAAGGAGACAAACCGGAGCTTGGTTTTGGGGAGAAACTAAAATCGAGGACACGGCGGAATACAAATATCTGGGAGTGAAGCTGGACACAGGGGGATGCTTTTTGGCACAGAAGAACAGCATCAGGCATAAAGGCCTAGTATTGGCTACCACTCTAAAAACACTAAATTCAAAGTTGACGGGAGCATCGATCTTCCCCTTGATTGAGGTAGTCCGGGCAAAACTGCTGCCAACAATCACCTATGGCAGCGAGGCCCAGAAAGGCAGAGACGCTAAAATACTTGATGCCACAGTAACAACAGTATATAGGGTCATTTTTGGGCTGCCCAAACATACCTCGCCTGCGCAAATTAGGCTTGAATTTGGCATTCAAAAACAAACTGTTGCTAGACAAGGGGCCTTCATCATTGCGTGGGATAAAGTGCGAAAAGCTCCGCATGGCACACTCAATGAACAGCTATGGAAGGAATTAAAACAACACGCCAAATTACCTGCTGCGGAATATCTCTACAGCAGTTTAAAGAGGATGGGGCTTTGTCAGCTTTGGGAAACATCAACAACTACTACCATTTTTAAAAAACTAGTGTGGAACACAGTGAAACATCTTTCTTTGCTGGAGGACAAAGCCTCATTGGCAAAAAGGGCCCATGGCTGGATGACATTGAAGTCATACACAGAGCTGGTCACCCAAGCCTACTTCAATCTGGGCTACGGCAAAAAAATAAAAATTGCTTTCATGAAGTACAGACTGGGGCTGCTACCCTGTACACAACACCTTCCACCCTGGTTAAGAGAGAAAGCAGGCCCTATGTGCCGTTTATGTGGATCAGCTCCTGAAGATCTGCTGCATTTACTGTGCTCTTGCAAAAAACTTCTTAAGGAACGGAAACAACTGCCGAAACGACATTTCAACCAGCGGGGGATTCGTACCAGGAGGCAAGCCCTGCTGGCATGCTTTGCAACCAATGATCCACAACTTAATTGCTGCCTAGTGAAGTATCTGAGACTGTGCGAAAGCAAAATGCCGGAAATGCTGACATAAGGAATCCAGGTTGCAAACTCATGAGCAAACTTTTGAAGGCGCAGCGAAGAAATTCTCCCCACTCAACAAGAACTTTATTTTGGAAGCACGAGGTGGTCGGACTCCACAGTAGTTGAGAACACGCCACATGGAGCCGTTAGTATTTTAACACGGGCTGATTGCCAAGGTTAGAAGGGCCTCCCAACAGTGGGTGGAAAGTTGTTTTAAGGACTGGAATGCTGCTTGCAGCACGTGGACAGAAAATAGATATTTTAATTGTAAAGCTGCTTAACCAAAGAAAATTTTTAGAAGTCTTTTAACATAATAATCATGAAGGAATGTGCAGTACACGTATTTATTTTGTTTTTTGAACATGTTGACGCTTTGCAACGGTTTTAACTAACTATGCAAATAAATTTATACCTTATACCTTATACCTACACTACACTGTAACGGGCCTTTTAGGATTGAACCTTTACCTAGTTCTAGTCCTGGGTGCAGAAGGAGGGTTTCTCCTAAACAATAGAGTCCTATAACTCCATCAATAGACTCACACAGTATGAATGAATATTCATAACGGTTCTTAGAAACCAGGCTGGGGCTACACCACCTTCCTCCCCATATCTACGTACACGGTTCATCCCATACGTCATCCTGACATCCAACAATGGCTAATACAAGCAACAAGGGACAAAGGAACCCTAGTTACTTTCTGTATAAATACAGCACATCTTGCTAGTGTTAGTTAGAGGGAACCGAGACTTCCAGGCCGACACACTGACCAGAGACGCTGAGACTCCTGCATGCAGACGTTCCAGCTGACAGTGGTCTGACCATCCCTCGCGGGGTTCCCAACTCGTGACCAAGAAGGGCTCCTACATTCTCACTTCAGGTAATGGGGTTCGACTAAATCCTAGAGGGATTCTTGGCTTCACACCTACTCACATGCTAGGTACACTTAGGTACATCTAGATAGGCATCGTAGGAGTACGCGCTTTCTTTTATCAATGCATTTTATATTCATGTATTTATTCATGCATTGTGCAAGATGGTAGTACTATACTATCCATTTATATTCACTGTACAGCTAATCATATATCTCTGCTACTGTCTAATGATTGTTGCAGCTCATATATTCTACACAAGAATAACTTCTGTTCAATAAATCCTTATTGAAACGCCCAGGCTGTTTATTCTGTGTATCTCTGAGACAAGATAAGTAAGCACGAGTGAGTGAGCGAAAAGTAGTATATTGTTTCCACGATCCTGAGGTATCAGGGTTGTCATGTTCTGAGGTTGCTAGAAACTATTCTCTCCCCGATAAGAGGAGACACTAGTGGCACTGTGAGCTAGCTTATGCAAACAGGCTAACATTTTCAGTGGGGGTGTTCAGAATCAGTCTGCCACCAAGCCCACAGTTTATGTTATCCGAACGTGCAGGTCCTGTATGAGTAATATAGGAACTACACGACAATCAGTCAAACAGTATGAATTTGGCATCATACATGACTTTAGGCAGTTGTGGTCATAGCATGGGTTCATGACCTCGTCAGGTTCTCCCATTGAAAATGGGGAAAGTGTGAGGAACCTTCTGCTTTCATTGCAACTGCCTGTCCGAATTGCCGCAGTGAAGTGCAGTGCCCATCAGCAGGGCAATGATTATGTTACAGCTAGCAACCGCTATGCGGATGAGTCTGTACGCTATTGCACTCTAAATTCCTATACCTTCAATTGAGATCCCCTTCAAGAAAACACTGATGTCACTGAGTGTAGGCTGCTGTTGTTAACAGTAGAGACTTGGGAGGAAGTGAAGGCACTACAGGATGAGGTACCAGATATAGAAAGACAGGGATAGGTAAGAGCAGGTTGTACCAAAAGAAAAGAAGATGAGGTCTTGGTATACACAGGTGGGAGATCAGTACTACCTGATAGTTTACTGCCACCTATGGTGCGCCACTATGATGAACCTGCACACGTCGGGAGAGATGCCATGATGCGTCACTTTAACCAGACATGGTCCAATCCCCAATCTAGAGCAGTAGCAGAAGCAGTGTGTCATTGGTGCATAGTGCGTCAACAACAAAATGTCGGGAAAAGAACCCCAGTTATAATAAGTCATGTAGGAAGATCTGGAGGACCGTTTAATAGGATGCAACTCGATTTCATCGAGATGCCTCTTTGTAACGGGTTGAGATACATTCTTGTAATTGTATGTATTTTCTCACGATGGGTAGAAGCTTACCCGATATGAAGGAATGACAGCTTGACTGTGGCTAGGTTACTTTTCAGTGAGCTCATACCGTGTTTTGGATTTCTGACTTCTCTGGAGTCAGACCGAGGGACACATTTCAATAATGAGGTCTTAAAGATGTTATGTGCAGCACTACAGATTGATCAGAAGTTACATTGTGCTTACCGTCCAGAAGCCTCTGGCATAGTAGAGCAAGTTAAAGGAACATTAAAGTCCAGGTTGGCAAAAGTGTGTGCTTCAATTTCTCTGAAATGGCCTGATGTTTTGCCTCTTGTGTTGATGAGTTTGAGAAGTACTCTAGACAAAAGAACGGGACTGTCCCCTAATGAACTTATTATGGGGAGGGCTATGAGACATCCTGCAGTTCCCGTGACTAAACTGGTCAATATTACAGATGATTTGGTGCTCAATTATTGTAAAGGACTGGCTGACATGGTACATTCTGTGTCTCAGCAGATTGGGGAAGCTACAACTTTGCCTCAACAGGAGCAGTGCCATGACCTCAGCCCCGGTGACTGGGTCTTGTTGAAAAAGCACGTATGCATGTCATGCCTGGAACCTCATTGGCGTGGGACATTTCAAATGATTCTGGTAACCACAATTGCTGTCAAATGTAGTGGTCTTCCAAATTGGGTACACGCTGTCCACTCTCGCCGAGTCCCATGTCCCCTTGAAGATACGGTACCTGTTTTGGATGTGCCGGTGGTCACAGTGAGACAGCCATCTCAGGTTGGCAAAATGTAGAGGGGGCTCTAGCTACTGGGATTCTTAGCGATGCAGAGTGCGCAAGGTAAATAGTTTTATTTATTTATTTACTTACTTTACTCCTGCCCGTTGTATGTCTGACTCCACTACCCCCCCACCCAGCCCCTCCCCCGCCCCACCGCCCCACCGCCCCACAGCACTCCCTCTGTGAGCCGCCACTGAAAGATACCAAGTTGCAAATACACTGCACCAGAGTGGACTTACTTGGCATCAAACGATTGGGAAAAAGCATATCAGGTCTTTTTGCTCAAGAATCCAAGTTCCCATGAACCACCTTGAGAGACTGTTGTGCTCAAACTAAACTTTGCAACAAAAGATAGAATTCAAACCAATTCAAAAGGAGATGCAAGTACAAGCATCTATACGACACATGAACTGAAATCAACCACATCATGCCTGCCAACTGTGATAAAGAGAAGCTAACGCAACTGAAACAAGCTCCTAATTTCAATTCAGTTGCAACGCTACTGACATCTAATCTAAATTATAACAAAGTCAAGGGGTCAGATTCTTTAGAACTCATGGATCCAAATCCGGTATTGTTAAAAAGCAAACCTGTATCTGCATGTATACTTGCTGAATTTTCTGTAATTCTTGTCATAATTCTCATAATTCTAAATTTGCCTCATCATCTTTTGCAAGTCGCAATTTACGAGGCACAATTTCCGATGTACAACAGTGTATTTCACACTGTTTGCGATTCCTAATGGGGTCGCAAATTGCGAGGCTCATTAATATTAATGAGCCTCTCGCAATTTGCGAGCCCATTGGGAATGACAGCCCTCCCAGGGATGGTGGCCTGCTGGGCTCAGCAGACCACCATGTCTGGGACTGCTTTTTAATAAAGCAGCTTTTTTTTTAAAATGCAGCCCGTTTTCCTTAAAGGAACACAGGATGCATTTAAAAAAGAAAAATTAAACTTTTCAGTTTCATTTTTTTAAGCGCAGGCAGTGGTTTCTGGGACCACTGCCTGCTCTTAAAAAATATTTTACAACATACTCAAAAAGGGGAAGGGGTCCCCTGGGGACCCCTTCCCCTTTGCGAGTGGTTTACCACCTACTTGAAGTAGGTGGTAAACTGCGAGTGTTTCGCGGCCGCAAATGCGGTCGCAAAACACTAGTACATAGCATGTTGACTCGCTATTAGGAAGGGATGCCCCTTCCTAATAGCAAGAGTCGCAAATGCTATTTTGCGAGACAGGGACTCGCAAAATAGCATTTGTACATGCTATTAACCTTCTTTGCGGCCGCAAACGGGAGGTTCTCCCGTTTGCAGCCGCAAAAAAGGGTCGTACATCTGGCCCTAAACCTACTTCTGTTCCTAAATCTTCATTAGAAAATAATAACAATGGACTAAGCATGTTAGCTAACAAGACTTAACACTTACCATCATTTGCCTGCTACAAATGGAATTTATTTGCAGTGTACTAACTAGCTTGTTTTAAGGAAAGAACAATTTCAGTATTATTATTCTAATTATGACCCAGTCTTTTCTGAAGTGCCTATTAAAAAACACTTAAATCCTGTGCCTGATAGACTGCTAAAATGATGGGGGGATTTTTCAAACCCACTCAAAGCTTAGGCATTGCCTAAGCACACCGACACAATCTAACATGCCTCTTAAATAAAGTAGAAAAGGAATTTATAGACTCAATTGAGGATAAACGTAGACATATCATGGGTAAATTGCAGATCACAAAAAGATTCCACCATAAGCTCTTAGAGAACCTAAGCTTAAACAGACAGGAACACCAGCTGCAATTGCTTTAGACTGGCAACATAGAGGAAAGCTATGCCTATTACACCGCAAAACTGAATACAATAACAACTCTGTTGGTTCCAGCAAAAATGCTTATTCCAAGCTGCCTAGAAATGGTACGGATCTTGTTCCATGGGAATAGTTTTTCCAAAAATGTATCATGTGGATCAATCTGCTGAAACCAATGAAGTAAAGCATACCCGATTAAAAAGGGGTGCTAGTGCTGCTGAAATCATAGGAGATATGTTTGGTGCAATAATTCCCTCAGTTGAGGTGATAATTAATTCTCACATAATTCAGAAACTTTCTACAGTAGTTGACTAGCTGTCAACTGATACTGCGGGAGGGTTCCTGGCCATAGATACTGAAATGATTGCAATGAGATCTATGGTGCTCCAAAACCGGCTTGCATTAGACATCCTCCTCGCAAAGGAAGGCTGAGTCTGTCGAATGCTGAAGGTTCAACAATGTTGTACTTATATACCTGGTAAAAGTAAGGATTTGAAAAGATACATTACTAACACACCTGGAAAAAGATTTGTACACATTGGTACATTCGGAAAGTAGAAGTCTATCACACTGTCACAAATTATTTGTAAACATTCTAAATGATTTCAAGTGCATCAGAGTTTTATTAGAATCATAATGTCTATTTCCTATGAATGTATGCTAAATAATTTCATATGGTTGACGTTAAATTAACTTGATTTAACGTGGGCCTGACTGAAAATGTGCAGTCCTTTGTCTTGCCAAGTCTACTGCTCGTGGGAGAATTCTTTAGTATAACAAACAACTTGAAACTGTGTTTTCCTTTCCTGAGTTCTCATGTATTGTACAATGATACTTTGCTTCATTTTCTTATACAATCCTGAACAGCTGCCTGGGAAACTGTCCTCTTGAACTCGCTTATCTGGTCTTGCTGAAGGAGCATTGTTTTAACACTTCACATATTAGATTGCTTAAGGACTGCATAATTGTCCCATCTATTTCTCTATAATTTGTGTCTTTTTTATGTGGCCTGACACCCATCCTGTACGAATTGACCAATGAACTGAGTGGTCTGACTAGATGAGGTGATTCCAGGAGGTGTCACCCCCGGAACTTTAAGATTATAACATTGCCCGATTTTACTGACGTGTACAATGACTTCTGCTTCTTTTGTTGCTGGGCATGAGTCAGCGCTCTTCAAGGTGATGGATTCTTTGCAGAACTTTCCTTGCAATCTTGACTTGCCTGATTGTGGATTCACCTGGCTTCTTTACAAACTGACGCATATGCTGTGTGCGCTGAGTGGTCTCTTCCTTCTTGGGAGACTACTTGAACTGACATGTTTCATGTCCCTTCCTGAACTCTTGAGCTTTGGTCTCTTATTTCAATGTTTTATTAGAAATCGACAAAATTCTCTAATACCTGATTTATTGATGCACTTGTTTACCTTATTATTTGATAAACTAACCTAAATTACTATATTGACTCAGCTATCATGATTTATTTCTCTCCTGCATTCCTAATTTGGGGTTACTAATGACTAGAGGAGATCATATTAGGGAGATCTCGGAACATCAAATACTAATGTTATTATTCTGTATAGCTTTGACTGAACTCTTAGTGTGTATGATATTGGCTCACCTATGTTTCTTCAGGAGATTTGGGCTTGCCATGATAATCTTTTATCTTTATAGTATTGTCTTGAGGGTAATCCTCATGAGTTTGATTTCTAGTCTATTATTCAGTTATCCAATTCCTGGTCCTCACTGGACGACTGTTGAGACCCTTTATATCCAATCCCTCTTGGCACTAAGCAAGATCCATGCAGGAACATCCTTTAACATTCCAATTGCGGTGCCTATTTTAAAGGAACCGCCATGGGAACGCCAAAGAACTGCCCGCCAGCGTCTTAAAAAGTAATAATCTGGCTGGTGGTCTGTTTTGGTTTTGGCGGTGTGGGAGCAGGGCGGCAGCTTGGCCACCCTGCTTCCACACTACTAAACTCATAATAAGGCACTTAGACACTGATGACCTCACCAACCAAAGGGGCATCACTCATCTACCATCATCAGCAAGTTCATTAAAAAAGCAGTCTATGCTCAACATCAAGATCACATCAGTGTCTCCTGCACAATTACCAATCTGGCTTCTGATCACACTACAACATGGCTACTACTACCTTACATATAGAGGGCAACACCCTTCTGACCACATATGAAGATGACCACTATCTCCTGATATTGATGGACCTCTCAGCTACCTTCAGAGCAATAAACCATCTCACCCTTTTGTCTCGAATGGGATTCAATTCAATGTCCTTCACTGGATCTCCTCCTACCTTGCCACCCAAAACTATTTTGTTCAAATGAGCACCTCCAGATCCCACAAAAGCCCTATAACCTGTAGAGTCCTTCAATATTCCATACTGTGCTCTGCCATTTTCAACATCTAAATAGAGCCCCTTCGGATTATAATCACAGATAACAGCATAAAATACCTATTTGCCAATGATGCACAATTCTATTTAAAAGTCTCCTCCATTCCAGACATCTAACCACTCAAACATTGCCTGCACTTCATCCAGAACTGGATGACAAGCTCCTACCTGAGGCTATCCCCATCAAGACAGAATTCCTGTTCTTTGTCAAGAACAACAAGCAGGTAATAGTACAAACCTGCCTGACATAATCCTTGATTGCTCCAACCTCAACTTTTACCAATTGACAAGTCATTTGGATACTCCCTGAACTCCCAACTCACCCTTTAAGGAACACATTGCCAAAAAAAGTCCTGGCTGCAGTTCATTCTTTTAAAGAAAGTGAAATTATTTCTTCCAAAAAATGACATCAGAACTGCTGTTCAATCCCTCATACTCTTGCATCTGGGTGGTGATAACATTATGCTCCATGGTATCTGAGACTCCACATTGGGACCCCGCAGCACATCTCATCCAGGACCTGAAGAAATATGATCACATCACCCCCATCCTGATGGAACTCCAATGACTCCTCTTGCCAGTCTGCTCCATATTCAGTGCCAGCTACATCATTTACAAAGCCATCAAGACCTGCACTGCAACTCATCTTGCAGACCAGGCAGATATCTCTGGTGGCTCTCGGCACAGCCATAGTCAGAACACGAACAGACTGCAGACTAGGAAGTTTAAGAAACAAGGCAGCAGTCCTTTTTCTTCTAAGATCCCAGCATCTGGAATAACATCCCCATTTCCTGGGCCATTCCAAAGCTGCTCTAATTTAAGAAACAGTTGAAGACGTACCAATTTAAAGAACGCTATGTTACAATGCAGTAAAAGAACATTGATTCTCCCACATTACTGCTTCCTCTCCTATCACACATTGACTGTATTCCTGCTTTTGACCTTGTACAGTTCTGCACTTATCACACCACGAGAGCTCAATACACATCCTTGGCTGGAAGAGTTAACAACCCTGGCTCAAAGACACTAGCCTGTGTCTGAGCTCAGGAAGAGCATATGGGTGTTAATTGCTGACCACTCAGCTGGAATTAGCTATCTGGGAGTGGACACTGACAGATGGCAGAAGAAAGGGCTGATTTTGCAAAACCTCTTTTGACCTGAAGAAGGAAGGGATAACTTTCCAGTTTATTCCCATAACCATTCCAGACAGCCAGCCTCCAGCTACATTTGAGAGAGAACCAGTCTTGACCATGTCACAAGCGAGGAAAGCTTATGTAAATAGGTTACTGGCACCCAGGGGCAGGTACTACTCTCCAAAGGTCAAGTGGTTGTCCTGTTTCAGAGACACAAAAAGCAGGACTCCTGACTTCAAGAGAGCCCAGCTAACCAAATAGAACTGGACCATGCCGGACCTGGCTGGACATAGAGACTTTGTGCCTAGAAGGCTGCTTGTGGAATTAGGGGCTGCAGACTGACCAGAAGGAACTTCCCCAGCAGTTGGAGATTAAGGGCCTTACTTAGACATTGGCAAGGGGATATTCCATTAAACAGTTATGAATTTCCCATCCTCTATATTACAAGTGCCATAGGCTACAATGCACTTGTAATATAGTGGATGGGACAACTGCCATGTTTGTGCCATAGAATCTAGTTCGTCAAGCACTACATAAAGCCTCAACTCTGAAGGTAAAATCTTTGACTGGAATGACCCACTTGCAGAATCCAACCACAAATTCCACCACAGTCAGCCTGGAAGCGCACCTTGGTCCAAAACAACACACTATTGTTTTTCAATGTTGCGTTACTTTTTCTAGGTGCTTTTAGCCTTACATTGTCAAATATCCATGTCCTTGGTTCACCTTAAACTAATATAATGAACTTGGTGTATTTTTGTTGATTACATTTTTCTTATTTTTTTGTAAATTGCTTTGGGGTGTCTTTGTTTTGTTTTTCTGACTTTAAAATTGTTGGCACTTCTTTTACTTAACACACACTTTTATGGGGATTGCATGCTGCTTGTGCCTTAGCTACCAGGAGTTGAGATAAGATTCTCTCAGAACTTTGTTTTGACCTTTGTAAATTGGGCGTATTTAGCTGGTAAGGGATAGCCCCAAAAAATGAATAGCCCAATTATTGACAGGAACTATGAAATCAAATAAGTAATGTGTGTTTCTTTCTACAAAAATACCATTCACCACTTTCTGACTTGTAATCTACACTTTTAGCACAGAAAGTATATTTGCCCTCACTAATTAATAGACCAATGTTTGGCAGGTACCATGAAATAAAAGAAATAATGGGCCCGATTCACAAAACTAACTTACGTCAAAAAACGTAAAGTTAGTACTTTTTGGTATTCACAGAATACACTTACTCATTTTGGTATTCACAGAATGCACTTACTCATTTTGGTATTCACAGAATGCACTTACTCATACTAACTTTATGTGTGCACTCGGCCCGGAGATTCCGGCCCTTTGGTGGAGATTCCGGCCCGGAGGTGGAGATTCCGGCTCTTTGGTGGAGATTCCGGCCCTTTGGTGGAGATTCCGGCCGGTTGTGGAGATTCCGGGCGGTGGCGGAATGTCCGCCACCGGCCGGAATCTCCACCAAAGGGCCGGAATCTCCACCAAAGAGCCGGAATCTCCACCTCCGGGCCGGAATCTCCACCAAAGGGCCGTAATCTCCGGCCCGAGTGCGGACATAAAGTTAGTATGAGTAAGTGCATTCTGTGAATACCAAAATGAGTAAGTGCATTCTGTGAATACCAAAATGAGTAAGTGTATTCTGTGAATACCAAAAAGTACTAACTTTACGTTTTTGACGTAAGTTAGTTCTGTGAATCAGGCCCAACGTGTATTTTTTTCTAACATTTAATTTACTAATTTCTGACTTGAATTCTACACTTTTAGCACAGAAAGTGTCTGTGGCTTTCAGTTGTTGTTGGCATCTGTATTACTTGTTTCATGATCGTGTCTTTTCTTTGATATTTCTAGTACCTGCTGCACTAATGCAAATGCAATTGCACCATAGACTAAACTGCCTTGCTGTCTCGTAAAATCCTTTGTAACATAAAGGTCCTTTTACATTAGGAAGCATCTTAGTTTCCAGTTCTTACGCTTCCCACCAAGCATCTTTCACCAGAAACAACTGCACTGTATTTATTTTTTATCAATTAGAAAGAGTGGAGTTTTTTCAAAAACTATAAACAAGAATTTTTCCCACGAGAAGAAGAAAAACAGCAGAGTTCCTTGTTGAAAAGCTCAGCAGATTTAAGACACCACGGCATACTGCAAATTGTAAAACATTTCTATTTGGTTTTCTGTCTCTATCAAAAGGGACAGGATTAGGTGTTTTAAGATCAATTAATTTAGGTTGCAACCATTAAAATGATGTTGTTAACTATCGCACTTGCCTTTGTATCGTGTTAGTGAACGCACATTGGGCAGGATATCCAGCTTAACAATTGTGCGAAGTGCGATTTTTTCAAATTATATATATGGGTTATTTCAGTGTTTAATTTGTAAAAAAACATGAGTTCCAGGGCTCTCGTCAGGAGGCCACTGCAGCTTGCACCACACGTTGCGTCTGCTGCCAATGATACTAAAAATTCAACTACTAACCAACTATTCCAGCCCCCAAAGTTATAAGAATGGCTTGGGCAGCAGGTTATTGTAATTTGTTATGCATATTGAATTAATAATTAACTGTTGTTGTGCTGATCTCTAAATTAGACAGCGCCGCCTTGTGGCAGACTGCCACAAGCGCTGGTGTTGACAAATAAGTACGGGAGAGGAGCATCGGAAACCACCGGCTCAAATTTAGCACTAGCTTATTTGTTACTATAATGTTCAAATTTAGTACTGGCTTATTTGTTACTATAATGTTAATCTATGTATCATTTTGCCCGTCTCTTGTTCCATTTGTTTTATCTTCTCCTTCAATTAATTTTCAATTTTGATTAAGGATTGCAATCATACAAAGTGACCCCTCCTGACTCGGGACAGGCTGTCAGTAACCATCAAGGGCACTCAAGCCTTTGCTATTCAATTCAATATATTTATTTGTTTGATACTGTGCCAATAAGGCAACACAAACCTACTAAACCATCATATAATTACCATTGCAGTCCCCTATACCAGTTCATCCTAATCATGCATTTCACATTAATTTATTCCATAATCTACAAACATAATTAACATTGTAGTCCCCTATGACCAAAACAACTAGATCAAATATTCATGAATTCTCCTTAATATATATATGCAAATATATATACATTAAAAAAAGCAAAACACTCTTGCTAAAATCATGCTACAGAACAATAAGAGGAACCCAATTAGGAGAATAAATACAATTAAAGAGAGCCCTGCTCAATGTAACCTTAAAATCTATTACACAAAATCCATTAAAATTTGGCCCAATTTTCTGATAACCTGCGTTTTAAATTATATACAGCAGTAAAAGGTATTATATATTAACAATAAATAACATTTAAGGGTAATATAAAAGTGCAAAATGCCACATGTATAAAATATAACAACTAGCTGTAGTCAATATTTCTATTTTGATATTAATGTCTGGCCAGGTGCAAAATATTAAAAGTGTAGTGCATTTAAATAGCAGAATGTCATTCCAAAAGTCAGCATTTTAACATGGTCACCTCCCTCAACCTTTTTATTCCTTACAATATCTAAGAATCTTCCTATAGCATGGCATAATCAGTCATCATTGCGTTCATAATGTAAACTAGCAAATCGAATCAAATGCCGCATACTAACGTTTTGTATTCTTGGTATTTCAAATGCTTTTATTAGTATTTTGAAAGCAAAAAAGACAATTCATTAAGCATCATTCTGCTGTACATATTTAGAGAGATCTCTAACATATCCAGACATATAAAATGCAATGTGATGTGAGTAAACAACAACACACAAAGGGGTTTGAAATAAGCCTCTATAATCTTAAAGATTTTAGTCTCATATATTTTGCTGAGCCGGATTCTCATTACATCAGTTATCTCAAAGACATTAGGAAGTTTCAACTTGGATGGAGGGGAATGCACGAGCATTAACATTGATAGGTGGTTGAATGGATGAGAGGGCTGTCCTGGGCAAGTGCAGCCTTGGTGCTTTAAATATCCAATCACCCACCAGGAAAAGCAATAGATGGGGAGTATGTCCTGTGTAGAGAAAACCTCGGGATAGTCTGTGTTTCTAATCACCCACTGAAAAGAGTACTTCTAGAATGCATTAAGTGCATGGGACTCCTCAGCCATCATCTCTTTAAACTGCAACAGAATGGTATCCCAGGCTGCCACAATGGGTCACCTCCAGATTCTATGGGCTTTCTCCCAGTGTAATGCAGAACCTCCGAATCACCCCAACAGTGCAGAGCCCTACACCAATGGGCAAAAGTCGGGGACCGCAGTGCCCGCTAATGCATGGCCAGTAGGTGCTTTCCCAGAAGTAGTGCCAGCTACCGAAACACATCCTCACTTTATGGCTCTTTCTCTTAGGAATATGCCCAATGCTGTAGCTTCCCATGATTTAAGAGTTGTAAGCTCCATGACAGTAGATAATGTAGTATGTACAGAATGCCAAAATCAAGTTATTCTTGGACATGACCAAAGCATGTGCTGTAATTCAGCAGAATGAGCAAAGCTTCTAGGGCTGGTGAGGTTGGCTGTTGGGAACATACGATTTAAACGGGATGGTGTGAGGTAAGATTATGAAATATCATATATTGTATTTTTTTGTAAACGTGCATTTCTAGAGATGAAATGGAGTCAAGTGCCCATGTCAATTTTGCATCGTGCAAGGGGCTCCCCAGATCGTCCTCCCATTCCTGCCAGAGTTGAGTTATTGGTACCCAAGTATGTTCCCTAATTGCTCTATAAAGCCACATGATAAGGTGCCGTCCTTCTCCCATGATATGTATTACTGCATGGGTTGGCTGTTCTGCATCAATCACAACCCAGTAATTGTTCATGTAAAACAAACTGATTTGGTGGAATGTTGTAATCCTGACACAACTCCTCGAACTGTAGTAAATTGGCCTCCTAAATAAATTCCCTACCATATCAATGGAGTGCTCAAGCCAGGTTGCTAACCGCTCATGTGTAAAGTACCCCAAGAGACCAGGTAGCCCATGGAGCGGTGTGCCGGGGAATAGGGAAGTATGTGCCTTGTGTGCTGGGGCATTCTTGCCAAGCACCTCCGAGCTATCCACACATGTAGTGACCACGAACTGTGTAACTTAACAGTGAAACTGTAGTATCATACATAAAGGAAGTGGACCATCTCCTGTACTAGTTTCATGATGATTGTTGCCCGTTAGCCATCTAGCCACCCATTGAACCTGAGCAGCAACATAATAGGCTTCAAAATTGTGGAACCCCAAACACCTGCCCCCCCACAGGTAATTGAAGCTTATTTAAGGCCACCCTTCGTTTCCTATTATCCCAGAGCAAATCCCCTAATGCTCGGTCTAAGTCAGCAAAAATTTGTGTTTTGGGCAATACCCCAATATTGGCAAAGTAGTATAGTGGTTGGGGAAGGACAATCATCTTGGAAAGAGCGACTCTACCCGTTAAATCTAATGGTAACCGTTGCCAAAGACACATTTGAGACTTGAGCCCAATAAACGCTTGCTGTAGGTTACTCTCAAATAAATCCTGCTGAGAGTGATAAAGTTGGGCCCCAAAATACCGAACCACTGCAGTCAACCAGGTCAATGGCTCTTCGCCCAATTGGACTACCTTTGGTATAGCATCACGATTAAGAGGGAAAACGCAGGGTTTCCTGCAGTTCACCTGCAGCCACCAAACCTTCTCAAAGTCTCGGAAGGCTGTCAGGACGGGAGCTACATCATTTGACGCGTCCCGAAGATATAGTAGTACGTCAGCTGCATATAGGGATACTATATGTACCACATCATCTAACGGGATGCCACAACCTCGCCCCCCCAAATGTAGTCACTGCGCCAAGGGCTCCATAGCAAGAGTAAACAGGATAGGTGAGAGAGGGAACCCCTGTCCGTGCCCCGGCCTACAGAGAAGGAGTCCGAGATCAACTTCTCTACGCATACTCGTGAAATAGGGTGCGCAGAGAAGCGGAGGGCGTGAGCGATCCAGTGAAAGATGCTGGGCCTTTTTATAGTCCCCACCCAATATCCTTGGGATACCCACCCACTCGGCGAGGACTTCGGATAGGGCAGTCCAAAAGGCCACCTGTTCTGAGTTTGGCACGTATATACATCTCAAAAGGGCTGGGTTACCATCTAGTCAGCCTGCTACAAACAGATATATACCCTCCTCATCAATTACTGTTCGAAGGGCCTGAAATGGTGTCCCTGGACGAATCCATTACAATGCTCCTCTTGCATAAGAGGAATATGTTGTTCCGTAAATCTGACCTCGCCAGCGCTTACTGATCCATTAAAGTTCAATGTCAATGAGATGAGTCTCTTGCAGAAAGCAAATATGTGCCTGCTGATGTTTAATATATGCATATACTCAGTATCGGAGGTTTGCCGTGTACATTCCCTGCACATTTAAAGTCAAAAATCTAGTATTGCTGTGACGGTCCATGTGTACTACGCATAGTGTAAACACCCCCTTGCCTCGCCCCCCATACCATTCACCCCTTTGTACTTGTTCATGAGTGTATTTCTGCATCGCTCGTGACATGTAGGGATTAACAATGGGGAATAACCAGTAATGCTCAAACTGAAACCAGAGCCTGCAGCTAACGGCTGAACGCCCAAGCATGTGCACTAAAAACTAACTCCTGAAATGGGGGACAATTCACCGAACAGTGGAGAAAATTGAAAAGGGGTGATGGCCAGCAGATTCACAACTTATATCATATTACATATGTGTGAGCTGATGCAGTAATGTTATCAACAGGATATGGCTTGAGGGCCTGTAAATAATAATGTGAATTAGGTATTTTAAGCAAGTCTTCTGCTATTTGTGGTGTGACAATCGGTCTGACAAGAAGCCCCCCTTGTCCTGATCCCGTAAAAGTTATGTCATCATCACTTGCTGCCAAACTTCAGCCCATGTGACGAGGGGGAGAGGTCCAAAGCAAGGCATAGGTAGCCTCTATGGCGAATTTCTGGCTCTGCCACAGCTCATGTGGGGAGGGTACTCGGGTGGTGTCCCTGGGCTCATTGAGCCTCCCGCCCAGCCATCCCCTGCACCGCCTGGGCTGCGGTGCCTAGCTTTTGTCTGTCGGAGGACGACGGCTCCCCTCAAAGTGAGTTTCTACCTAGTCCCAAGCTGATTCTGAATGCGTGAAAAAATTGGTTCGCTGTTTGTGTATAATCCGCAATTTTGCTGGAAACTTTAAGGGATATTGAATGTTCAGTTCTTGAAGGTGTTGTTTTACTGGGAGATAAGTGGTGTGTTGTTGTTGGGTTAGCAGAGTATAATCTGGGAAAATAGAGTCTCGACTGATCTCGTATTTGAGGGGAGCGGCATGCCTGGCAGCTTGAAATATTATATCTCTGTCTTGATAGTGAAGTAATTTCGCAATTAATGGACGGGGGGGGGCCCGGTCAAGGTCTGCAAGCTGGTACTCAGTGCACACTTTCCATGGAAAAGTGAGAGGAGAGGGTCTGATTTTGTGTAAAAGGTTCCATCCAATCCTCTAGAAAATCAATCATTGTTCGTAATCCCTCTAAGTCCTCCAGCATGCTCACCACACAAATATTATTTCTGTGGGCTCTTCCTTCAGCATCCTCCGCTCGATATTCTAGTTGTTGCAATCTATCCTGTAGGTCATGTGTGATTTTACATCATCCTTCAAGTACACAAACTTGACCTCTGTGCACTGTGGCTGCTGTGCTGTTGCAACATATACTTCTCATTCATAAATACAAAAATACTACATTAATACTAATAAGGTGAATTATAAACATTATATTAATACATCACAAAAACGTTCCTTGATTCTTTTTTTGCACAAAACATTTAATCTGTTACTTTTCACAGAAAATGCATATTAGTAATACAATTTCATTCATGAAGACTTTCTTGTAAATGCCCTTGCCCAATGCATTTCGGCCCAATGTGGCCCTTCCTCAGGGGCTTGATTCTGTGAAAGATACAAACGTACATTTACAATGCTATATGCAAGGAAGCAAAATCCAAACTTTTTCAAATCAATTTTGCCAGACAAGTGCAAATCATAGTATATCAAAATGACATGTGCTAATTCACTTGAAATCACCATATTGAAATTAAACATCGCTCTGTTTACATCTACCAATTAACATTCAAAATGAAGGAAAAAAATATAGAACAGCGATACAGAAATGTGAAAGAAAAAGTGCGGAGAACAGTAAACCCACTGCCCCATTCAAACACCAAACCGAGTGGAAAGTGCTCTAGAAACTCCACCTCCAAATAAATCGACAAACCACTCACCGATGTTCAGGTATTAAATGTGATACCAATCCTAAAGAAAATGTAAATGATCAGTGTGTTAAAAAAGATTTCTCAACTAACTGCCATCACCCTCTAAATCACCCTTCATAAACCGAAAAAAAGAAAAAGTAAACCGACCTTAATAAATGCTGTAACACAAATGAAGCGATCGATGACCAGCTCTGCCCAATACCTAAAATAACCAGGAGACAACGTCATGCTTCCCTGTCTTTGTCCAACAACTATAACTACAACTCCCAACCAAACGCGATAACCCTCACCTTTCTTACTGTTTCTGGAAAACCTCCGAGCCCGTTCACGTCTGTTCTCATCTGTTGTTTCTGTTCTTCCAACGAACCGCCATAAAAACGTGTAGGCGGGTGACGTCTTCTCTGTGATTAACAATCGAAGACAGACTACTTACTGAAATCCCGAAACTCAAAAACGGACGCCATCTTGTAACAGATAACTAAATTACTACAAGACTGTTTCCCAAACTTACCGAACGTAAAGGGAACTGCTGTCTAATAGCGCTAATGAGGAAGTTCACTAAAAGCTCATGAGAGCTGGCTCAACTGCTTCCCGAATTTGCACAAAACAAACTCCAACAAGTGCTGACAAAAGTCAATCCTATATTTCAACAACTGCCTTGAATATAAAGAACGCCCCGTGAAAAAAAGATAAAAGAAAAAAAAGAAAAGAAAACAAGAGATGAAAACAAAATACTGTCTCATTAAACAATGCATTAAAAAACTGGTGAATTCTTAAACCACATAACTTAATCCTTGATCACTATTAGATAGATTTGCGCCTAATCACACTCCCTGTTATGATGCTTTACAAAAAACAACCTAGATCTACTTTATCATTAATCCCTTTCGGATCCTGAGTGTCCAGTTTTCTTATCCAGTAGATTTCTCTTTGCAACAATGTTTTTGTTAAATCTCTACCTGGTGTAGGATCTACAATCTCAATGACCTGAAATTTAATCTGGGCTATAGTATGCCATGCTTGCATCCAATGTACCACTAAACTGCTTTTGGTATTACTGTTTCTAATAGTGCTTTTGTGTTCAGAAATGCGCGTTTTTCTTTTTCTTTCTGTTTTGCCTACATAAAGTAATCCGCACGGACACTTTATACCATAGATTACATTTTTAGAGTTACAGTCTGCATTATGTTTCAATTTGATCGATTCCCCTGTAAGAGGATGTTGGATGCTGTTTCCACAAATCACATTATTGCAGTACACACAGTTTAAACACCTTCTGGTACCTTTAAACTCGTTGGTGATTACTGTTGATTTATGCGTCAACATTTCTTTCAAATTCCTTGATCGTTTGTACGCATATATAGGTTTCTCCTTGAATAAACCTCTGAAATCACTTTCGTTTTCCAAAATCTCCCATCTGTTGTTAATGATTCTTTTTAAATTTCTGGAACATGTAGAGTATTTAGATACAAAAACTTGTCTTGTCATCTTAGGTTTAGATTGAATCTCCAAAAGACTCACTCTCGTTCTATTATCCATCTTAGTGATTACCTCATTCAAAATATTCTCCGGATAACCTTTAGACATATATCTTTTTTCTGAATGTTGATATTCCTTTGTAGTGTTTGTTCATCAGAGCATATTCTTTTAGCTCGTAAAAATTGTGAGTATGGAAGATTGTGAATCAAATTCTGGGGATGGAAACTGTTGAATGATAATGCATTATTCTTATCCGTTAGTTTGTGGTACACCTCCGTATGAAGAGTGGCATTGTCTATATTAACCAGTACATCCAAAAAGGGTAGTGACTGTTTGCTAATGGTACTTGTGAACTGAATATACTCATCATAAGAATTCAACTGGGTGATCTTGTTTTCCAATAAATCCCAACTGTTGGTCCAAAGTAGAAAGATATCGTCGATATATCTACAATATAACAACACGTTCTCTGTCCATTCTTTGTCTTTGTAGATGTGTGCATCTTCAAACCTCGCCATATAAGTATTCGCATATGCTGGGGCCCCCGCAAAGCCCATCGAAGTTCCCTTCAATTGTAAAAAGTACCGATTGTCCCATTCAAAGTAGCTATGATGGAGACAAAAATGTAGCATCTCCAACACAAACACCTTGTCTGCTCCTATGGCTTGTTGTTCCAATAAAGCCCACTCTACTGCCTCCATTCCTCCCTGATGTGGAATGGAGGTATACAAAGCTTTCACATCCAAAGTGCACAAAATTACCTCTTTTTCCAATTTTACAATTTGAAGCCTTTGAAGAAAGTGAGTGGTGTCTTTCACATATGACTCCCATTTCTGAACAAAAGGTTGCAAAAAATAGTCAATGTACTCACCTATAGGTTCAAAAATTGTCCCACACCCTGTAACAATAGGTCTCAATGGAGGATCATAAAGATCCTTATGTATCTTAGGTAACATGTAAAATCCAGGTCTTCTTGGATTTGCTTCTGTCAAATATGATCGAGTAGTAGTAGTTATCCATCCCATTTCCAAGGCCTTCTTGAGTATGATATCCAAAGTGGAAATCAATAGTTTTGTTGGGTCTTGATCCAATAAAAGATAAGTAGTGGAATCCATAATATGTTCTGTTACCTTCTGAGTGTAAAATAACTTATCCATGATAACAATTGCTCCTTCCTTGTCAGCTTTTTGAATCACTACCCGTGAGTCTTGTGTTAGAGATTTTAATGTATTTCTTTCATGCCTGGTGAAGTTTGTATTTTTTTAACCCTTGATATTCATCTTGAGTAAATCATTTTTAGCTAGATTCTCAAATGCGTCCAACACTTTATGTGATGTGGGAGCTTGAAATGAAGATTTCCGTTTGAACTCAATGAATTCGGGTTCAGGACGTTCTATCTCCATGGTGTTCAAATTAGAGAAAAAATAACGCAAGCGTAAAATCCTCATAACTTTGTATAGAGCTATTTCATTCTCCAATGCGTTTGTTTGATATGTAGGTACATAACCTAGGGGCACATGCATCAAGGTAGGCTTTTGCGATTCCTTAATTGCGATTATTAAGGAATCGCAATTAAGGAATCGCAAAAGCCTATGCATGTAGGAATCGCTATAAAAATAGCGATTCCTAAACATTCCTTAATTGCGACTCGCTAATTGCGAGTCGCAATTAAGGAATACCTCCCCATTAATTCCTATGGGCCTAGAGGCCCATAGGAATGAATGGGAAGACATTCTCAATTAGCGATTCGCAATTAGAGAATCGCAAATTGAGAATGCAATTTCAAGGGTGCCAGGGTGTCAAAATGACACCCTGTTGCACCCTGAAATTGTGATGTGCACCCATAGTTGCGCACACACATGCCCCAAGGGCATGTGTGTGTGTAACCTAAAACTTAAAAAATGCATTTTAGAGCATTTTTCGAAGGTTTTGCAAATTACAGACAAGTTTGATTGGTCTGTAATTTGCGGTCCCAAATAGCGAAATCGCTATTTGAAAGTGCTTCTAGCATTGCATTTAAGGAATCGCAAATTGCGATTCCTTAAATGCAATCGCAATTTAGGAATTCGCAATTAATTGTGAATTCTTTAATTGCGCATAGGAAACACTTTCATGCATCTCCAAAGGCCAATTTGCGATCGCAAACGGCCGATTTTTGCGATTCGCACCGTTTGCGATCGCAAAAACCTTTGATGCATGTGCCCCCTAGTCCTTTATTCAGAATCTTGATTTGACCTTGAGTGAGTTCAATGGATGAAATATTAATTATTAAGTCGTTTTCTGGCTCCTCAGATTTTGTCGAGATCTTTCTTTTACTTCTCCTGGTTTTCCTACCAGCCTTCCCGGTGGTTGACTTGTGTCCGTCTCCTGAACTAAAAAAGACTTAGATGTAGATGTGTGTGCTACCTGTTCTCCTCCTGTTTCCATACGCACTGTTTCAAAACCTTTATCGATCTGTGGAGGTGCTCTATTAACATTGGAGTCACTCTCCATTGCCACGCTCTCTTCTGATGATGTATTCGTGTTTTTCTTGAAGAATACTCATCTCTGGGCATAGACCTCAGCCCAGGTGTACACCTCGTTGAGTTTGTAATCCAGGGTATCTCTTTTGTACTTTCTAAGCTTTCCTTCCTGCAATTCTTTGGAGTATATATCCAATTTGGTATTGATTTCTTCCAGTACCTTATTACAATCCTCCGTATCCATTCTTTCTTCTAGATCCGTTCGAATAATTGAAATTTCTTCAGTAATTTCTCGAATTACTATCGCCAGTTCTTCAATCAACAATAATATCAAATCTAATGAGCATTTGTTCAACACTGCATACCAGCGTTCCATGAATTCCTTTTTTTAAATGAAACCTAAACAGCATGGGTTTAATAGACAATCTTAAACCCCTAGGAATCCTTTTTGCCCGATGATACTGCACCAATGTGGAAGCGTGTAGGCGCTGGTTTAATTGTCTCCTTGTTAAAAATTCAAGTTGTTTCAATTGTTGTTGTAAAGTGCTTCCCTGCACATTAAAAGTTTTAACATCCTGTATCAAAGAATATATTTCTGATGCCTGTTCATTAGTGTAGGCCAGTGTTGTGGCCCTATTCTCCGTGAGACTGGTAATGGCATCAAATGACATGTTTGTAGTGGGTGCCTCCTCTAAAAACAGACAGAAGATACTAAGAAATAATAATAGAGGATAGAGGAGCACTCCGTGACTTTCACCTATTATGTGTAACCTATTTAATCAAGTTATAACCAAGCGTGCTACAGGGGCTGACATGCTGTCTGTTCATGCCTGTTAACATCCCATCATCCTTCAAGTACACAAACTTGACCTCTGTGCACTGTGGCTGCTGTGCTGTTGCAACATATACTTCTCATTCATAAATACAAAAATACTACATTAATACTAATCCGGTGAATTATAAATATTATATTAATACATCACAAAAACGTTCCTTCATTCTTTTTTTGCACAAAACATTTAATCTGCTACTTTTCACAGAAAATGCATATTAGTAATACAATTTCATTCATGAAGACTTTCTTGTAAATGCCCTTGCCCAATGCATTTCGGGCCAATGTGGCCCTTCCTCAGGGGCTTGATTCTGTGAAAGATACAAACGTACATTTACAATGCAATATGCAAGGAAGCAAAATCCAAACTTTTTCATGTGTGATTTTAACCTGGTCTTCCAACCGCTGCACCATGTTTGATATATTGCATTCAGTTTCTGTGACCTTAGTATTTAATTTCTGGTAATCATCCCAGAGGAGTCCGAAGTCCACCCAAATCTCCTCAATTCGTGACTCCACTGAATTGCACGAGTCCTCTATGGTTTGTAGAATAACGTTCAGGTAATTAGTAGAGTCTTGTGCTGACTGGATTAGCGTGGACCCTTGATCATGCTGATCTGAAGAGTGCGGCACTGGAGACGATGGGTGGAATCGAACCCTATGTGCTTTAGTTCTTTCCACGGTGAAAGGATATAGACGGTAGTGTGATTTGTAGTCTGCCCAACACTACCACAGGGGCACTGCATAGATTGTTTTTCTCAATTACTATTATTCTCAGTTTCATTCATATGTTAATGTTTACAGTTACCACTTTGTAATCGTGCACTTTGCAGTCCAGTGTATTCTTGATGCGTGCACTCCAAGGTCGCACTCCACCCACCCCAGCACTAGTCTCATCACCACTACTCTCCACAGAACACCATGTGTTAGACCTGGCACTGTTGGCGTGGGTCTCCCTTCCATTTTTTGCTGTTGCCTCATGTGTTTTTGCTGGTTATAGATGCTTTGGGCACTGTGCCACTGCTATTCAGTGCCACAGTGCAAGTGCTCCCTATGGTAAATTGGTGTATGGATTAGTGATTTCATGATTGGTTGGTTTGGTTTACTTGTCAGACCCTAGTACAGTGCACTGAGTGTGCCCATGGCTTGTAAACCAAATGCTGTTGGTGGGCTTGCAGCACTGGTTGTGCCACCCACAGAAGTAGCCTGTAAAAGTGTGTCTCAGGTCTGCCATTGCAGAGCCTGTGTGCAGTCTGGTACTGCCATGTTGACTGGGCAAGTGCACCCACTTGCCAGTCCCTAAACCTTCCCTTTTCTGCATATTAGTCACCCCTATGGTAGGCCCAAGGGTAGGGTGCATTGTAAGTATAAGGTAGGACATGCCCTGGTGTGTGTGGCATGTCCTAATAGTGAATTACAGCCATTTTCGTTTTTCACTATTGCAAGGCTACCTGTTCCCCATAGGCCAGAATGAGCAGTTTGATTATTACATCTTATAATCCTAACTGACCCAGGGAACATGGTAGAAAAACGAATTTAGTATGCCTGAACTCAGAATGATAAAATACATCTTTTAGTGAAGTTGGTTTTATCATTCTGTGTTTGAAAATACCACTTTTAGAAAGTAGGTATTTTCTTGCCTAACTATCCAAGCCTGCCTCTGCTAGGTTGTGTATTCCTTGTCTGGAGTTTGAGTGACAGGGGCTGGGGATTCCAGGAGACAGGGTGAGTCAGCACAGGGCTGAATAGAGAGATCTGCATGGAGATGGGTGGGAGGAGTTGCACCTGGGACCTGAATAGGGCTGTGCCTTCCCTCCACAATGCTGGCTCCACCTCCTGTGGTGCGTCTGATGCCCCTGGCCTACACTGTGAAAGGAAAGAAGGAGTCTTGTCAACAAAGTGCTCCAGGACTGACCAGAACTGGTTTGGACTAGGCAAAGGCCTCTCTGCCTTCAGAGAACAAAGGGAAAATGAGTATAAAAGAGGGGACCCAGACCCCAGAACTTTAGATCACTTTTGGGAAACAAGAAGAACCTTTGCTGAGGAGAGGAACCAGAGAAACTGAGGAGGAGACTATCCCTAAGCTGAGTGCTGTTTGGGGGATTGGCCTGCAGTGGTTGCCTGACTGCCAAAGAAAGGAGAAAGGAACTTTGTGTGTACTTTCATCAACTTGTCAAGGATCTCCAAGGCTGATGCCCAATTTTTTACTTCAACAACAATAAAGATACTTTGGATATACTTGGAGTTTACTGACTTTGTTCTGGTGCACCTTCCCTCTTACACAAATTTGCCTATCTGGTTTCCAGTGGAGCGGAAGCGCGCCGAGCTCTGGAAGTAGTTGCACAGACTCTTGAATTGTTTATATCTACCTGGGAATTGATGTGCTGAACCGTGGTCAGCCGCATTCTGTCCTTTTTTTGCAAGGATCTCCAAGGGCTTGAGATAGAACTTGCCTCCTGCTGAAGTCTCAGGGACAACAGACTTCACCCACCAGCTCCCCAAGAGTTCTTTTGAAGTGCCTGCTGTTGTGTTGGGCCTTCTGAGGGACTGCGTGTCGCAAGGAGCTGGAAGCACGACTCACGAAGAAGAAGCGTGTTGCCAACGCAGCAGTCGTCGTCGCATCACCGGAGAAGAGAGTCGCCGTCGCAGCAGACGCCGTCGCATCACCGGAGAAGCGTGCCGCCGCTGTCGCCCTTGCATCACCCGCAGCGCATCGCATCCCCGGAGAAGAGTGTCATTGTCGCAGCATACGCCGTCGCATCACCGGAGAAGAGTGTCGCCGCCGCAGCCGCTGTCGTCGCATCACCCAGAAAGCGTGCCGCCGCTGCCGCTGTCGCATCGCATCACCGAGGTGCCCCGCATCCCTGGAGAAGAGTGTCGCCGTCGCAGCAGACGCCGTCGCATCACCAGAGAAGTGTGTCGCAGGCCCTGTCGCGGCTCAGAAGAATCGTTGAGTCGCCGCACAGCCGTCGGGCGTGCACGCATTGTGTCGCATCAAGAAGAAGACGCCATTTTTGTTTCATTGCACCGGATCTTCATCGCATCACAGCGCTGCTGGTCGCATCGCCACGAAAGCGCAGTAAGAAACCGACGCATCACCTCCCCACGCGGAGAAGAACCGACGCATCCCCTACGCAGCAGTAGGGACCCGACGCATCACCGTTCTTGCGTGTAAGGAACTGACGCATCACCTTCCCTGCAACACTTTCGTTGTATAGCGTTATGCATCCAAAGGTACATTGAACTCAAAGTGTCGCATTGACCATCTAAAAGAGAACTAAGCTAATTCTACCATTTTTAAGTACAGTATTGTGGATTTTTGTCATTTGTGGTCTTGTGATAAGTCTATATAAAAATACTTATTTTTATGCTACAACTTGTGTGGTGTCCCTCTGTAGTGTTGTCACTGGGTTACTGTATGTGTTCACAAATGCTTTACACACTGCCTCTGAGATAAGCCTGTCTGCTCGTGCCAAGCTACCAAGGGGGTGAGCAGGGGTTATTTTAGTAGTGTATCCCCCTTACCCTGACTAGACGCAAGGGTCCCTATTTGGTCAAAGGTACCTACCTCTGCCAACTAGAGATCCCCAAATCTAACAATGGTGGTCAGCGGTGGGGATTCTGGACTTGCATTTGTGACTCATATACAGTGATTGGTGAACACTACTAGTGAGTGCAGACCAAACGCAACCACATACTTTTGGTAGATTGTTTTTCCTGGGATTTTCTATTTTTGCCAAGAACTGCCAAGTTTAACCACTATGGATAAAGGAGATCCATAGCATCTGTTGATCTTGATTGGGAAGAGGAGAAACTAGAAACAGCTGAAGCACTTCTGCAGAAGATTTAAAGTTGCTATGACCGGTCTCTCCAAGAAGGATGAGTTCCAAAAGGCGCTGAGGGCCTGGGTCGAAGCAAGGAATACCCCTGAGAATTAGGAGGGGGCTGAGAGTGCAGATGGGCAGCTGGAGGGGCCATTGGGTCCAGAGGGGAGGAGAGCAACTTCCCCAGTAGGTAGCAGTGTTTCTGCCAAGGGCCTGTCCCCAGAGGAGTTGGAGGACAGGGAGAAGAGTAGGATGCATGAGATGGAGCTGACCAAGCTCAAGTTGAATGGGCAGTTAGAATTTGAGTTGCAAACTAGGAAATTGGCCCTGGAGGAAAAGAGGATGCAGTTGGATCATGAGAGGAATTTGAGGGAGTTGGAGTTGAAAGCTAGGAGCTTAGAGATTACTCCCTCTGGTGGCAGCACACCGTCAATGCCTGTTGAAGCAAGGGTGTACATACCTAAGGATGTGGTTAGAGAGTTTTACAAGAATGATGACATTGGGCAGTGGTTCAAGGCCTATGAGGTAGCCATGTCCTCCCACCGGGTTCCTGAGAAGGATTGGGGAGCGGGGTTGTGGGGACGGTTCCTTAGTGAGGGGCGGGATACATTGTTAGACTTGCCCTCTGAAGTCCATAATTCTTACAGCCACATGAAAGATGCATTGATGTCCAGGTATGGGTTGACTCCTGAATTGTATAGACAGAGGTTTAGAAATTGCAAAAAAGTGGAGTCAAGTACATGGGTAGAATATGTAACTTTCTTTTGCAGAGCATTGGATGGTTGGGTGAAGGGTAGCAAAGTGAATGATTTTGAGGGGCTCTTTGATTTAATTGCATGGGAGCACTTGTCAAGTAATTGTTTTCCAGAGCTATGCCAGCACCTTATTGATAGCAGGCTGACTAACCCTAGGAAGCTTGCTGAGGAGGCGAACCGCTGGGTGAGCACCCGGGTCCACAAGGGTCACATGGGAGACTCCACCAAGAGTGGGCAGGGTCCCCAGCAGAAGAGTGGGGGGGACAAGGGTAAACAGAGGGAGTTCCAGAAAGGGCCCCAAAGTAATCCCCAAGGGAACCAAGGGAAGGGTTCCCAGCCTCCCCCTGAGAAGAAGCATGGGGCCCCGACAGGTAGGCCTGTTCCCAGGGGACCCCTGAGGTGCTACAAGTGTGGTGAAGTGGGCCATAAGTCTGTTGATCCCCAGTGCCCACAGTTTGGAAAGAGCACCCACTGGTGCTCCACCCCGGCAGATGGCGAGTGTAGCCCTGGGGGAGGAGATGGGTGTCCAAGGTGGGTGGGGTCCCGCAGAGATGTCCCTTGTCTCTTTAGGAGACTGTGAGGTGGTCCCCAGGACCCAACTGCCTGATAACACTAAGAAGTACAGGCAGTGGGTGACCATCAATGGCCATAGAGTGGAGGCTCTTCGAGACACAGGAGCCAGTGTGACAGCTGTCAAGTGTCACCTGGTGTCTGAAGAGCAGGTTGTCCCCAATGCATTTTACCCAGTTGTTGCCGCTGACAACACAGAGAGCCACTGGAAGGTGGCTCAGGTTCCCTTCGAGTGGTGGGGGTCTCTGGTACTCTTCAAGTAGCTGTGAGGCCAGCCCTGCCTGTTGACTGCTTGTTGGGGAATGATTTGGAGAGCTCACCTTGGGCTAAGGTGGAGCGAAGTGCTCATTTGGAGATGTTAGGTCTGCCTGACTGGGCGTGTGTGACCACACGGTCCATGGCAGCCAGTAAGGGTGTTCAAGAGGACCTGGAGCCTGAGAGGGGGCCCAGGTGCCTGCCTTAAAGAGAAGAGGCAGGGGCGCGGGAAACCGGCCCCCGAAGTTCCCACGGTCCAGGAGGAGGTAGACCCTGAGGGGGATGCCCTGTAGCCTACAGGGGAACAGGTAGCTGAACTGGGGGACCTGCCTGAGCTGACCCATTGGCAGCAGGAAGGAGGACCCTCCAGGGAAGAGTTTTTTGCGGAGCAGAAGAAGTGCCCTTCTCTTGTGGGTTTGCGGCAGCAGGCTGCAGACCAGGCAGCAGGTGATCAGTCTGGATCACATTGGATCTACTGGGAGAATGATCTCCTGTATACTGAGCCTCAGGTTGCTGAGCCTAGGTCAGCCCATGTGCTGCTGGTACCCCAGCGCTTCAGAGCCTTCCTACTGGGGCTGGCTCATGATGTGCCGTTAGCCGGACATTTGGGGCAGGACAAGACCTTTGAGAGGCCTGTCACCCACTTTTATTGGCCCCAAATGCGCAGGAGTTCAGATACTCACTGCAGGACCTGTCAGACTTGCCAGGCAAGTGGAAAGAGTGGGAGGAAGCAGAAGGCTCCTCTCCAGCCATTCCCTGTGGTCAGCACCCCCTTTGAACGGGTGGGTATTGACATTGTGGGGCCACTGGACCCCAAGACAGCCATGGGGAACAGGTTCATCCTGGTCTTGGTGGACCATGCCACCTGGTACCCGGAAGCCATACCTCTGAGGACAGTGACGGCCCCCCGTGGTGGGACGGGCACTGAATTTCTCCCGTGTGGGGTTCCCTAGAGAGGTGGTGTCTGACCGAGTAACAAACTTCATTTCCAAGTATATGAAGTCCCTGTGGCAGGAGTGTGGGCTAACTTATAAGTTCACCACTCCTTACCACCCCCAAGGAAATGGGTTGGTTGAGAGATTCAACCGGACCCTAAAAGGCATGATTATGGGTCTTGAGGAACCTGTGAGTTGTAAGTGGGACGTTCTCTTACCATGCCTACTCTTTGCATACCGTGAGGTGCCACAGAAATCTCTAGGGTTCAGTCCCTTTGAGCTTCTCTATGGTCACCCAGTGAGAGGACCTCTGAGTCTGGTCAAAGAAGGCTGGGAGCAATCTCCCAGGAAACCTCCCCAGGATGTATATAGCTACATGCTGGCCTTCAGGAACCAGACTAGGCGTTTCAGGCAACTCGCTGAGGCGAATCTGGAAGCCAGCCAGGAGGAGATGAAGCAGTGGTACGACCAGAATACCACTCTGGTAGAGCTTCAGCCTGGTCAGAAAGTGTGGGTCATGGCCCCAGTGGAGCCTTGTGCGCTCTAGGATAAGTGGACCGGACCATTTGAGGTGGTGGAGCGCAAGAGTCCTGTTACCTACTTGGTGGACTTGCGGTCTCCCAGGAACCCCTTGCGGGTCCTGCATGTCAACCGCCTGAAGCCCCACTTGGAGAGGTCCGAAGTGGGCCTGCTCTTAGCGACAGATGCTGGAATGGAGGAGGAGACTGAGCCTCTTCCTGACCTCCTGTCGGCGACAGAGCGAGATGGGTCAGTGGATGGTGTAAACCTCTCTTCCACCCTGACCCCTGAGCAACAGAATGACTGTCACCAGTTGCTGGGACAGTTTTCTGATTTGTTCTCCCTGATTCCCAGTGTCACTGATTGGTGCGTCCATGACGTGGACACTGGAGATAGTCCTCCTGTGAAGCACAAAACTTACAGGGTGACTGACAGGGTGAGAGCTTGCATCAAGGAGGAGGTCTCCAAGATGCTTGCGTTAGGGGTGATTGAGTCCTCTAACAGCCCTTGGGCCAGTCCAGTGGTCTTGGTCCCAAAGGCTGCCGCACCGGGTGCCACGCCAGAACTCCGGTTCTGTGTGGACTACCGAGGACTCAATTCAGTCACGAGGACTGACGCGCACCCCATCCCCAGAGCTGATGAGCTCATCGATCGGTAAGGGGCTGCCCGGTACCTCAGCACGTTTGATCTAACGTCTGGGTACTGGCAGATCGCCTTGACTCATGGGGCAAGAGAGAGGTCAGCATTCTCCACACCAGATAGGCACTACCAGTTCCGGGTTATGCCCTTTGGGATGAAGAATGCCCCTGCCACCTTTCAGAGGTTGGTCAACCAGGTGTTGGCTGGACTGGAAGTGCCGCCTACCTGGATGACATTGCAGTGTTCAACGCGAGTTGGGAAGAACATCTGCGCCACCTCTGGGAAGTGTTGATGGCGCTGCAGAGGGCAGGCCTCACGATCAAGGCGAGTAAGTGCCACATCGGGCAGGGTTCCGTGGTGTACTTGGGACACCAGGTTAGGAGCAGCCAGGTGGCGCCCCTATAGCCCAAGATTGAGACCATTTATTTCTAAAGTTTTATATAGCGCTGGCTAGACCCGGAGGTATCAGAGCGCTTTGGCTTGGGAGCACCCCAAGACCCAGACAGAGGTGAGAGCCTTTTTAGGACTCACCGGGTATTACAGGAGGTTTGTCAAGGGGTATGGCAGCATCGTTGCCCCCTTGACAGAGCTGACTTCCAGGAAGCAGCCCAAGAAAGTGATTTGGACTGACACCTGCCAGAAAGCTTTTGAGGCCCTGAAAACTGCCATGTGCACGGCGCCCGTGCTCCTGGCACCCAACATCTCAAGAGAGTTTATCGTTCAAACAGACGCTTCAGAGCATGGTGTGGGGGCTGTTTTGTCACAGATAAATGAGGAGGGCCTAGATCAACCCGTAGCCTTCATCAGCAGGAGGTTACTTCCACGGGAACAGAGGTGGAGTGCGATTGAGCGTGAGGCATTTGCTGTGGTCTGGGCACTGAAGAAGCTGAGACCATACCTGTTTGGGACTCACTTCCAGGTTCAGACAGACCACAGGCCCCTCAGATGGTTGATGCACATGAGGGTTGAGAATCCGAAGCTGTTGAGGTGGTCCATTTCCCTACAGGGGATGGAATTCACGGTGGAACACCGCACTGGTACAGAACACGCCAATGCTGATGGTCTGTCCAGATTTTTCCGCCTTAGTGAAGAGAACTCCCAGGAGGTAGGATAGTTCTCCCCACATTTCAGCTGGAGGGGACACGTGTTAGACCTGGCACTGTTGGCGTGGGTCTCCCTTCCATTTTTTGCTGTTGCCTCATGTGTTTTTGCTGGTTATAGATGCTTTGGGCACTGTGCCACTGCTATTCAGTGCCACAGTGCAAGTGCTCCCTATGGTAAATTGGTGTATGGATTAGTGATTTCATGATTGGTTGGTTTGGTTTACTTGTCAGACCCTAGTACAGTGCACTGAGTGTGCCCATGGCTTGTAAACCAAATGCTGCTGGTGGGCTTGCAGCACTGGTTGTGCCACCCACAGAAGCAGCCTGTAAAAATGTGTCTCAGGTCTGCCATTGCAGAGCCTGTGTGCAGCCTGGTACTGCCATGTTGACTGGGCAAGTGCACCCACTTGCCAGTCCTTAAACCTTCCCTTTTCTGCATATTAGTCACCCCTATGGTAGTGCCACAGTGCAAGTGCTCCCTATGCTAAATTGGTGTATGGATTAGTGATTCCATGATTGGTTGGTTTGGTTTACTTGTCAGACCCTAGTACAGTGCACCGAGTGTGCCCAGGGCTTGTAAACCAAATGCTGCTGGTGGGCTTGCAGCACTGTGTAGTATCCTCAGGTCACGTCATTCTGTTCCCTGTACCTAGCTGCTCAGCCAGTGTGAGTGTTCCGCGTAGAATGTTAGTGTGAGTGGAATGCTTGGGTGCCTGTGTGTGTGAGAGTCAGTTGAGAAGATGGGCTGAGCAGCTAGGAGGCTGCTCCTGGTGGGGCCTGTTCCAGCTTACATCTACTACTGAATAAACTACATCAACTACAACTCGGCTACGTCTACTTTGTCTACTGTACATGTGGGACCAGACAACTACATATTTATGGCGACGATTTGGAGCTAAGAACCCATCGCGTTAACAGATGAAGAGCAACAAGTTTAAAGAAACTCAAGCAGCCAGTTGGATGCCAATTATAGACATGGAGCACAGCAGGACTACGTTTAACGAAAAAAAGGAACAAGAAACAAGTAACACAAGTAAGAGAAACCGGTCAAGGACGCATCGCAGCCCCACCAGTGTCCCCAACACCGGACAGCCCAGCCCTGGGATGCTGTGCCTTGATCTCGTCATCTATAATATCTCTAAATATGCTTTCAAGCCAGCCTACTCCTTGCAGAAGAACCTAGGCCACAAGAAACGTTTACAGTGCCTGATGTTGTAAAGTAACATGTGGTTGCATGAGTTTCCACCTCCAGTGAGAAGTGTCATGCTGCCATTTTTCGTAACGTTGTCCTTCTGCAAGTGACTGTGTACATGCTTAAAATGTTTTATTGCCTGGCTTTTATGACAATATCACATTAATTAGTCTCCGTGTTAGTGCAGGATTTGAGGAGTACAACTTGTGCCTGTACACCCCACTTTTGCTTGATAACAGCAAACAACTGACTATTCATGTGTTCATCGGCTGTTTGCGTCGAGAAGATTGCACGAAAATCTGCCAGCCGCACTAGCGAGCCAACTAGGTGAGACTCCTTTGGTTTTCAATGTGAACTATGTGAAGTTTTCTCTTTCCTATGTTGTGGCCGCTAGAACAACAGTTACGCTGTAATTTGAATTTAAAATACTGCTCGCGCCTTACCTGGTCAGTGGAGTCGCGCGGAGCAGCTCAGGAGCCTTTCGTGACGTCTGGATATATGCTGCCTATGGACGTATTGCAGCAGGAGCGCGCCGTAAGCCACACGGCGTACGTCTCCTGAGCGTGCCGCCATCTTGCGATTGGTGCGTTTTGACTTTCACGCTCCGCATGCCAACCAAGCTTTTTATTCAACTGGACGACGAATGTCGTTTCGTCGTGACCGCTTTTCCACTCGTGTCTGCCCACATTGATCTTGCAGGAACAGGGGCTAGAAAGAAGTCGGAATTTGGAAGAGGTACGCCGGAGCCTCGTGTTTGTGCGGTGAGGAGCATGTTGTCACAATCTTTGTCAGTCTTGGCAAACATAGTTTTAGATTTGCAGCGTGGTGTTTGTGAACATTCTGCATGCAGCTGTAGGAGGCGGAGCTGCCCTCAGTACACGGACAACGTACAGTTTGTAAGTTCAACTGTCATTTTCAAGTGCATGAAATTTAGTCCTCGACACTTTGGACAGTGACAATTTTTTTTTTTTTTTTTTATATTTAAAGGTGTGTCAGATAACTGGAAAGTTGGGCGTACAATTTTAGGATGTTCCTAAGGATGTGCAATTCGGGTGAGAGGTCGCTCACCGTTGAGGGTCTACATGTTTATCATCTTGTTGTTATATTATGAATTTGCCTTTTAGAAAGTTGAAGCTGTATAACAGTTTGTGATGCCACTTGTAGTCACATTTAATGCAATCTAGTTATGTTTCTTATGTATTTACAGTGTGTTAGTGCGGTTTGCCAACTTCGCTAATTGCGTTTCTCACATACATGTTTTGTTGGCATGGGAGTGGGTCCTTGTCCCATGTCTCAGGATTACGTTTTTTCACTTTTCTGATGTTTTATCCCTGTCATTGGGATGGGAGTGGGTCCTTGTCCCATGTCTCAGGTTTACATTTTTTCCCTTTTCTGATGTTTTATCCCTGTCATTGGGATGGGAGTGGGTCCTAGTCCTGTATCTTTTTTTTCACGTAGGAATCCCGACCAAGGGGATGGGAGTGGGTCCTAGTCCCATGTCTCAGATTCACGCATTTTCTTATGCTTTATCCATGTCTGTGGGATGGGAGTGGGTTCAAGTCCCATTTCTCTTATTTACGGATTTGTTACTTTAGGTATGGGTTTTAGTCCCATTACCTTGTGTGCGTGTGCCACACTGTACTGCATTTGGTTATTTAATGATGCTGTACATGTCCTTGGGTTTTAGTCCCATGTGACACTAGTTGTTACGCTCCATGTTCTTGGGCTTATGTCATTCCTTACTGTGGGTTTGATGTACATCCTTTCGGTTGGATGTGTGTGTTTGGGTGTCAGTCCCAGTTACACGTTTGAACGTCAAGTTGTGTTTTTGGTGTATAAGTCGCCCTGCGCTTCACTCTGTGCTTTTGCGTCGTTCTGTTGTGTCGACGTATTGTGTGCGTTAGTCCCACTGTGCTGCTTTCTTGCTTGCACAAAGTTCTTGGGTGTTAGTCCCATGTAACGTTATATGTACAATTGGGTGTCAGTCCCAATCATTGTTTTTTTTTCACTGGGGTTCTAGTCCCACAGTGTCCCTCACATAAGGGGTGGCGTATTGTGTCTTCGCCACAGTCTTCTCACGTGAGGAGTACTTCCTTGGGTGTCATCCCACCCATTGTATTCTAGTCTGGGTTAAGTTTACCCTTTTGTTCTGTCATGTGTGTTTTGCTCACTTGTGTATGTGAGCTCTTATTACGCTATTTATGTTTTTTCAATTACTATGAAAGGAAGAGGATGGGTATAGTGCATGTGCATTTCTATTTCTCCATTCTTCTTTCTTTCTTCGTGCTTCCGTTTTCCCTCTCGTGATGTCTTTCTTTGCATCCCTGGGTTTACGGACTATTTACATCCCTTGTACATTTCTGTGTATAGTTGTTTTCATTTTTGTTTGGATCTTTTTATTGTTCAGTATAAAAGGGATAGGATATGTAGTATCCTCAGGTCACGTCATTCTGTTCCCTTTACCTAGCTGCTCAGCCAGTGTGAGTGTTCCGCATAGAATGTTAGTGTGAGTGGAATGCTTGGGTGCCTGTGTGTGTGAGAGACAGTTGAGAAGATGGGCTGAGCAGCTAGGAGGCTGCTCCTGGTGGGGCCTGTTCCAGCTTACAGCTACTACTGAATAAACTACATCAACTACAACTCGGCTACGTCTACTTTGTCTACTGTACATGTGGGACCAGACCACTACACACTGGTTGTGCCACCCACAGAAGCAGCCTGTAAAAGTGGGTCTCAGGTCTGCCATTGCAGAGCCTGTGTGCAGTCTGGTACTGCCATGTTGACTGTGCAAGTGCACCCACTTGCCAGTCCATAAACCTTCCCTTTTCTGCATATTAGTCACCCCTATGGTGGGCCCAAGGGCAGGGTGCATTGTAAGTATAAGGTAGGACATGCCCTGGTGTGTGTGGCATGTCCTAATAGTGAATTACAGCCATTTTCATTTTTCACTATTGCAAGGCTACCTGTTCCACATAGGCCAGAATGGGCGGTTTGATTATTACATCTTATAATCCTAACTGACCCAGGGAACATGGTAGAAAAACGAATTTAGTATGCCTGAACTCAGAATGATAAAATACATCTTTTAGTGAAGTTGGTTTTAACATTCTGTGTTTGAAAATACCACTTTTAGAAAGTAGGTATTTTCTTGCCTAACTATCCAAGCCTGCCTCTGCTAGGTTGTGTATTCCTTGTCTGGAGTTTGAGTGACAGGGGCTGGGGGATTCCAGGAGACAGGGTGAGTCAGCACAGGGCTGAATAGAGAGTCTGCATGGAGATGGGTGGGAGGAGTTGCACCTGGGACCTGAATAGGGCTGTGCCTTCCCTCCACAATGCTGGCTCCACCTCCTGTGGTGCGTCTGATGCCCCTGGCCTACACTGTGAAAGGAAAGAAGGAGTCTTGTCAACAAAGTGCTCCAGGACTGACCAGAACTGGTTTGGACTAGGCAAAGGCCTCTCTGCCTTCAGAGAACAAAGGGAAAATGAGTATAAAAGAGGGGACCCAGACCCCAGAACTTTAGATCACTTTTGGGAAACAAGAAGAACCTTTGCTGAGGAGAGGAACCAGAGAAACTGAGGAGGAGACTATCCCTAAGCTGAGTGCTGTTTGGGGGATTGGCCTGCAGTGGTTGCCTGACTGCCAAAGAAAGGAGAAAGGAACTTTGTGTGTACTTTCATCAACTTGTCAAGGATCTCCAAGGGCTTGAGATAGAACTTGCCTCCTGCTGAAGTCTCAGGGACAACAGACTTCATCCACCAGCTCCCCAAGAGTTCTTTTGAAGTGCCTGCTGTTGTGTTTGGCCTTCTGAGGGACTGCGTGTCGCAAGGAGCTGGAAGCGCGACTCACAAAGAAGAAGCGTGTCACCGCCGCAGCAGTCGTCGTCGCATCACCGGAGAAGAGAGTCGCCGTCGCAGCAGACGCTGTTGCATCACCGGAGAAGCGTGCCGCTGTCGCCCTCGCATCACCCGAAGTGCCTTGCCTCCCTGGAGAACAGTGTCGCCATCGCAGCAGATGCAGTCGCATCGCCGGAGAAGAGTGTCGCCACCGCAGCCGCTGTCGTTGCATCGCCCAGAGAGCGTGCCGCCGCTGTCGCATAGCATCACCGAGGTGCCCCGCATCCCTGGAGAAGAGTGTCACCGTAGCAGCAGACGCCGTCGCATCACCAGAGAAGCGTGTTGCAGGGCCTGTCGTGGCTGAGAAGAATCGTTGAGTCGCCGCACGGCCGTCAGGCGTGGACGCATCGTGTCGCATCAAGAAGAAGACGCCATTTTTGTTTCATTGCACCGGATCTTCGTCGCATCACGGCGCTGCTGGTCGCATCGCCACGAAAGCGCAGTAAGAAACCGACGCATCACCTCCCCACGCGAAGAAGAACCAACGCATCCCCTACGCAGCAGTAGAGACCCGACGCATCACCGTTCTTGCGTGCAAGGAACCGACGCATCACCTTCCCTGCAACACTTTCGTTGTATAGCGTTACGCATCCAAAGGTACATTGAACTCAAAGTATCGCATTGACCATCTAAATGAGAACTAAGCTAATTCTACCATTTTTAAGTACAGTATTGTGGATTTTTGTCGTTTGTGGTCTTGTGATAAGTCTATATAAAAATACTTATTTTTATACTACAACTTGTGTGGTGTCCCTCTGTAGTGTTGTCACTGGGTTACTGTATGTGTCACAAATGCTTTACACACTGCCTCTGAGATAAGCCTGTCTGCTCGTGCCAAGCTATCTAGGGGGTGAGCAGGGGTTATTTTAGTAGTGTATCCCCCCTTACCCTGACTAGACGCAAGGGTCCCTATTTGGTCAAAGGTACCTACCTCTGCCAACTAGAGACCCCCAAATCTAACACCATGCCTGCATTTATTTCAATTATGGCTCATAACGGACTAAGTGTTTATGTTACGTAAGCCCTGCACGTGGTGCGATTGCGCTCAGCCTTGCGCTTGTAACTTGAAACAATTGTGGCTCAGAATGGGCAAGTGCTTAGATACATGGGTCTTGCACATGGTGTGATTGTGTTCAGCCTAGGCGCTTTTGACTTGAAACAATTGTATAGGTCTTGCGCGTAGTGCGATCGTGCTCAGCCTTGCGCTTCTGACTTGAAACAATTATATAGCTTTATCTTGTGTTTGGCAGTCTTGCGTTCATGGCATAAAGCAATCGAAAGTTAGGCCCTCTCTGTCCTGTACTGTCCGTTGTTCACGCGCCAGCTGCACAAATAATAGGAAAGTCAATTCACCACTGCCCTGCTGCAAACCAAGCTTTTCAAAGAATTAGTCTGACCTCAATTAATTAGGGACACTTGCGTAATGCCCACAGTAGAATTCAGTCTCAACAGTAAATTTATGGTATTCCCATCAACATCAAACAGTGCCTTCATGCCATTTCTTACGGTTCATGGGCCTCTGGATTAATAAGTATCTGTCTATATTGCACAATTTCTCATATTCAACAAAATGGGGCATTCATTAGGCCTGCCTTTTGGCCCTCCCATAGATTCTTCTTAGGATGGTTGAAAATGGCATCCAGCAGGCGGAACAACCATTACACTCACCCTCTGATCCTCACACAGAATTGTGCCAAGTCTACAACATGTTGCTCCAGAGGATAGGGCATTCAATGGGCCCACCTATTGGCCCTCCCACAGACTCCATCTGCTAAGGTTGAAAGCGGAATCCAGCAGGCTGAGCAACCATTCGGCCCGCCCTCTGATCCTCACACAAAATAGCCGGAGGCATGACGTTCAAGGGTGAGGTCTCCTCCAGTGTCTGCAAGGTGCTCGTACGCAGCGCTCACCAGCGGGGCCTCTCCGGATGTCAACGCACTCCAGGAAGGTGTAACTGCACTCAGGCACCACGGCCCCGCTCTCAGGGGATTAGATATCGCCCCCCCCACCTGCTGCCAGAGTCTCTGCTCCACAAAAGAGCGGCACGGCTCTCCGGGAACAAAGCCCAGCAACACCTCTCTCAAAGCCCCTCAAATAATCACGACGGCTCCCAGCAAACACTCATGGGCCCGATGCTCCTTTTATCGGATAAATGGCAGATCACTGCATCTGCTGGCAGGCGCCAATCTAGATCTTGTCTGCCAACTTCTTGTAATCTTGGTAGGAATAGTCTCTTTCTCTCATCCTCAAATGTCACATAGAAAGCCAGAAGGTGAATCAAGGTCAAGTCGCTTAAAGTACAGAAAGGACAGGTGTTTCCCATTACATCAACATTCCCATTATCCCTGCTGGTCTTTATCCATTTAAACATCAATCCTCGTATATTCCTAAATTTAGTGTTTTTAAATACATTTGTGGGAGCCCTCTATAATCTGTATCCATCAGATGTGCCAGTTGTGATTGGCCCTGGCAGTCCTTCTGATCACCTTCAATAGATTTTTCTTTGAACAAACTTTTCAAATATTTTTCCTACCTACTACTGAGATGAGCTTTTCTGTATCAAGGCCTATTTTTAGGATGGTCAAAAGAATTGGTAAAGCTTCCTTTGTATCATGTTGCAGGTGTGTTTTTAACAAGGACGTAAACAATCCTTCCTCAGCTTCCCACAAACTAAACAAAAAATTTGCAGTCCTTTGCTGGCCCTTACATTTATTATTGGTCAGTCCCAACTCCAACCTCAACCCACTATTGGCTATCCCTTTTGCTAGGCCCAATCATGTTTTCCAAATTTATGTTTCTATAGACTTAATAGAAGATAATTCCTTCTAGGAAAATAGCTCACGACCATATTCTCAAAGACTAGAGATTTTAAAATTAAGCATAAATGGCCTTGCACTCGAAAAACACAAATATATAATATATGAAGGAAATTAATGTCCATAGTATAAAGCAATTTGAACTGCAGTCTTGTCCATTGTGCGTTTGTATTTTAAAGAAAATATTAATGGATTAAAAGAATAAAGACATCGTCTTCTACAATCAAAAACACAATTCTTTTCGTTTTTTAGTTTGGGAAGTTATTTAACTACAGTTCAAATTGCTTTATACTATGGACATTAATTTCCTTCATATATTATATATTTGTGTTTTTCGAGTGCAAGGCCATTTATGCTGAATTGTGAGTGGTGGTTTGTAACCGCCTATATGGGATGCATGTAGGTCACATCCCAGGCCTAGTGCACCGATTTGTTATCATAATACTGAAGCCACAATACGTAGTAACGACTGGTGCTGGACTGTTTTGCTCTGACCTTCGATTTGTGCTTTTATAGATTTTAAAATTATGCGTGACACGTAAGACTACTACAGAATTATGTTCCAACTTTGAGTCGAGCCTTAACAAAGAACCCGCTATTGCATTTGTTTTAATTTGGTGTTGTGATATGTGGGATTTAAAATTAAAGTTTGTTTGAAATAGGAGGCCAAGTTATCTGTACTCCCTGACCCTCTCCAGCTGGACTCCATTTAACCACCGCTTCATCCTATCAGTCTGATTTTTATTGGAAATTACCAATGTTTTAGTCTTACTGATGATTATTATCAAATCATTTGCTTTCCAAAAATAGGCAAATACGTTTCATTTCCTCCTGAGACCCACAGGTGTCAGATCCATGATAACAGTGTAGTCTGCATAGAAAGTTGAAGAAATTAGTATACCTTCTAATATGGGAGAGAACACATGGAAAGTGGTAAGAAAACCCGAAACATCCACTACATAAATAGCGAGCAGCAGTGGGGCTAAAATACAACCCTGTCTCAACCCATTAGTGGTATTAATTTCCTTTAGAGTCCACCGTTGCCTCCAAGTTCTACTTTGCTCCAAGAATCTTTATCATGCAGCATAAGCAACTTCAGGAGAGCCGGTGACACGTGACATTTTGCCGTTTTAGCCCAGATAACATAATGATTAATAGTATCAAAGACTGTGGATAAATCAATCAATGCTACATAAAGTTGCTTACATTTTCCCCAACATATTCCTTGACTATCGTTTTCAATGCAAAGCAACCATTGATGTAGAGTGCCATCTTCTAAATCCAAATTGTGTAAGGGGGAGTACAGACTCTTTATCCATCCATTCTTCTAAAGCATTCAAAAGATGCTTAGCGTATATCTTACTTGTCATGTCAAGGAGAGTTATTATTCAATAATTCTGAGGTAACTCTCTTAACCCCATTTTGAAAATTGAGACCCCCAATGCTTTCTTTCCATGTTTCTGGGATTATATGCGATCTTATGACAGAGGAAAAAAGGAAAAAGCGCCTGCACTCACAAATTTACAAACAATTTGAATAAATAAGCAGTAAGTCTATCCTGTCCTTGTGCCCTCGACCTGTTTAAACCCTTTATTACGTTTTGGATTTCTGACACGGTAGGGGTGAGATCATCAAAATAACCAGGAGCATTCATCACGGGTTAAGTTTTAAGAAACAGTTCTGCTGTTGAGTTTATACAATTTAATTTAAATTACTAATTTATTGTGTCCAATCCTCTTCTTGCACAGGAGAGGCATCCATTTTTATACTACCCAACTGTGAAGAGAGATAGACCCCGAGTAGGTACCCCCCTTCCAACCTCCTGACCCATTGTTGTCCCTCTCAACACCATTCAATCGGTCTTGAGACACCTGGAGAAACAGGAAACAAGAATCCATGAATAGGGAATTAAAAACAAACTTTCATTATTACACGCAGGAGAAAAGAGGAGCGAAGGAAGTGGAGAGCCAATCAAGGAGCGACCCGGAAGAATAGGACACCACCAATAGTAGGTGGAGAAAACGAAAGGAAGAGGAGGACCCTGGCAACCAGGCGAGGAAGACGGAAAACGCAAAGAACACGGAGGCTGTAGATAGGGACCGGAGGACATCGGAGGAGACTGGCAATGCAAATCCAGAACCAAAGCCGAAGAACCCAAGGAAGCGCCCGAGAAATGGACAGAGGAGTGGTGGTCATCAGAGGAGGATGCTCTGAAGCTGCCGCAACTCAGGAGAGTTGTGGCAGACACGGTACGTGACACTGAAATAAACAGGAAAGGGGGGGTCGGACTGAAGGGGGGAAGGGTCGGGAGTTTTAACAAGGGTTCTTTTCATGGGTTGAACTCTTGTTTTATCTCCTTTTCATGCCACATTAACACTAACCACGGGCCCGAGTCTCCCATTGGCCCTTGATATTACAGGGGCTTGACTCCCGGTCACAAGGAAAAAACAGTAGAACAAAGTCCCAAAGGAAATATTTATTTTTGTTCTGCTGTTGTTTATGATTATGAACTGCTAAAGGAATGATGGCGTAAGGCAGAAGGGTGGAACCCAGAGTAAGGGAAACTGCCCATAAAAACATAATGAAAGGAGAAAGGAAAAAAAATGATCTGAGAAAAGAATACCATTCAACTTCAAATCCATCATCTAAACCTGTTATCAAATAAAAATTAGCCATCATTAAGAAACACATACAGCCTCCTCGCTTCTTTTTCCACCCATCCCTCCCACAGTTGGTGTCAGAAGTGGGATCAGAGGAAATGGAGACTGTAGTATCTAAAATGGTGGAAAGTCAGGAAAAACTAGGGAAAGTAATGGAGAGATTCCTAGCAGTGGCTGAGGAGGACAGGGAGAAACTGCATAAAGTGTTAACTGAACAAAGTCAAACACAGGAGACTGTTATTGGGAAGTTGACTGAGGCTCTAGGACAGCAGAGGAGCCATGCTACTCCACCCTCAGTAGTTATGCAGAAATATGTCGCTGGGGAGGATCCTGACCTTTTCTTCTTAAATTTTGAAAGAATGGCAAGAGCTGCAGCATGGCCTGTTGATAGGTAGGGTCAATACTTAGGTCCACTTCTTTCTGGTGATCTCCAGGCCGCATATCAAGATGCCAATCCTCTGGGAACCACCCCGTACGAAGACATCAAGAAAAGTGTGTTAGAAAGGATGGGGATGAATGAGGAGACAAACAGGATAAGGCTACGGCAAATTAAGGAGAGTCCACAAGAAACTCCTCAAGCCTTATATTATAGGGTAAGGGACATGGCAGATAGGTGGTTAAAACACCTCACCTCCTCTAAAGAGCATATAACGGAGAAGATTTATTTGGACCAATATCTCACGTCATTACATACCCCTGTTCAGAGGTGGATTTGCCGACATACTCACCTCACTTTAGAAAGAGCCATCGAGATAGCAAGTGCTTTAAGTTAAGATCAAGAATTACAAAAAGGCAGGGAAGAAAGCACTTGGAAGCATTCTTTGGGAAATATGGTGAAAACTCAAAAAGTTTTCCACTGAGAAAAGCAGAAACTGTAACATTAATGCCCGGACCCCTGCCCGTTACGCCTTGTCCTCCTCCTCTGGGTCCTCAGTGTTTTCACTGCAGTATGTTTGGACACATTGCTCGCATCTGCTCCCAGAAGGAAGAACCCATGGAAGTGGGAATGGCAAAAGCTTTCTATTGTACGAGAACAGGTGACAAGCCCCTTTATCATTGTCAATTGTCAATAAATAAGGAGCGTAGAACTGCCTTGATTGACACAGGTTGTTTACAGAGTGTTGTAAGACCACAAGCCGTTCCAGGAGGCATGACCCACATGATAGGGGTTGTTAACATGCAGTGCATCCATGGGGACAGTAGACAGTACCCCACTACAGAAGTGTGTGTCCAACATAACCCGTCAACTTCTCTGATTCCCTTGCGTGTAGAGTTGATTCCAAGATTGCCTTAACCTCTAGTAGTTGGCAATGATTACCCCCACTTGGACAGTCACTCTTGGTTATCCTGCACTTCATCCAGCTGTTTTTCATCAATCAAGTTATATTGTCGCAATGGTTTGTTGGATACTTTGTTGGAAATACGTTTTGGTTGCTCGCAATTGGCTATTATATCTATATCACATTTTTGGTTGATACATGGAAAGAAGGGCAGGAATGGAGGGAAACTGCTCCATTTTCCCAACTTCAAGACCATAAATGGGCCGAAAACAGAGGAGGGAAGAGAAGAAAAATAAGTTATGAGTGGTTTTATCCAGTTTGAAGGATGATAGTCTATGGGAACATGATAAATGTTTCCATACAGCCCAGAGGGAGACACTACTTTACGAGCAGCATGGAACAGAGCTAATGAATCAGAAGATCCTAGTCAAGTAGGTCCACAATTCTATATACAGAAGGGATTATTATATAGAAAAGGAGGGAAAACACAATCACGGCAGCTATGAGTACATCAGTCATTCAGAAAAAAGGTTTAATTTTGGGCTCATAGTCATCAGTTAGGAGACCATTTTAGGGTGGAAAAACAGAAAAAGCAATCCTTGAAAAATATTACTGGCCTGGGGTTTACCAACAGATTCAGAGATACTGTAAAGAATGTCCTATTTGCCCAAAAAACTGTAGGACTTTACCAGCGCGAGTTCCCTTGAGACCCCTGCCTGTGATAGAGAAAACCCTTTTTTCAGGTAGGTATGGATATAATTGGGCCCCTCCTACCTTCTTGTAGCCGGTGCTGCTATGTACTGGTCTTGGTGGACTATGCTCTATGGTTTCCAGAGGCAGTAGCTTTAAAACAACCCAACACTACCCAGGTAGCTAAGGCTATGATCAATATCTTTTCTTGAATTGGGTTTCCTCGTGAAATCATATCTGATCAGGGAACTCCTTTCATTTCTAAACTGATAAAACAGGTCTGTCGACAGATTAAGATTAAACAGATTAGAACAGCTGTGTATCATGCACAAACATATGGTCTAGTGGAGCGATATAATATCACTTTACACTTTAAAGACCACACTAAATAAATTATTTGATCTAGAAACTTGCCAGTGAGAGGATATGTTGCCATTGGCGTTATTCGCTATTCAATGTAGACAACAAAAGAGTATGGGGTATTCTCCGTTTGAATTAATATATTGGAGACAACCCCTACTTTGCTAAATATGGCCAAAGAGAGTGAGAGGAAGAGAAAGATGAGTCTAAAACCTTGTTAGAGTATGTGACTAGTTTGAAATCCTATTTAAATCAAATCTGACACATTGTAAAAGACAACCTAGAACAGGTCCAAGCTTCTCAGAAAAGACAATATGAAAAGAAGGCCGAGGAGAGATCCTTGCAAGTAGGGGATTTGACCCTATTAATGATGACTACCTCTGATCACAAGCTCCAAGGACAATGGCAAGGTCCATATAAAGTCATAGAAAAAGTAACCACAGTAGCTTATAGGTTGGAAATGGATCCAAAAAGAAAGAATACCCAAATATTCCATATTAACATATTATAAAATGGGAGGGAGCTAGACCGGCTCTATTGGGAAAAACTGAGATAACCCCACCATTGTATGAAGCAAGTATAGATCCCAATTTGCCTTCTACCCTAAGGGAGGAACTCAAGGTTCATTTACAACCTCTTCACAACGTTTTCTCATTAACCCGGGGAGAACATCAATAATAGAACATGTAATACAAAGTTGGATTACGACCTTACCGCATACCAGAGTCCAGAGGAGACTCAATTAAAAAAGAAGTGCAACACTTGCTAAAAATGGGAATAATAGAACCTTCCACTAGTGAATGGAATTCTCCCATTGTCATTGTCCCAAAACCTGACGAATCCATCAGATTTTGTATAAATTTTAGGGAGGTCAATAACATTTCCCAGTTTGATTCGTATCCTCTACCACGTGTAGACGAAATGATAGAGAGATTGGGAGAGGCACAATATATTAGCACCTTGGATTTGTGCAAAGGCTACTGGCAAGTGCCCCTAAGACAACAAAATAGGGAAAAGACAGCTTTCTCAACACCTGGGGCTTTATATAATTTTAATGTACTCCCTTTTGGACTACACGGAGCCCCTGCAATGTTTCAAAGACTCCTGAATTCCATACTCAAACCCTGTGAGTCCTTTGCAGTGGCCTATATTGACGATATAGTTACCCATAGTTGATCCTGGGACCAGCATTTGGACCATCTAAATCAGGTCATTCAAGCTTTAGGAGATAGTGGCTTAACTATTAATCCCACCAAAAGCCATTTAGCTGCTCAATCAGATGAATATCTAGGGTACTTCTTATGGGTAGGACTTATTAAACCTCAAAATGAAATGGTGTCTGCCATCTCACAGCTACCCTTTCCCAAAAACAGAAAAGATCTTAGGGCATTTCTTGGTATCTTAGGATATTATCGACGATTTATCCCAAAGTTTTCACAAGTAGCAGCCTCCTTGACAGATCTCTTGAAGAAAAATGTCCGGGCAAAACTAGAAATTTGCAACCCCACTCCATCAGTCTTACCGGCTTTCCAAAAATTAAAGCAGATACTTACTTCTAAACCAGTGCTACTCAGTCCTAATTATGCCAAACCTTTTATATTGCAAACAGATGCCTCTGAAAGTGGCTTGGGGGCAGTGTTATCCCAAGAGGACAATAAGGGACAGGAACGGCCTGTCATTTATATCAGTCGCAAATTATTTCCCCGTGAAACAAACTATGCAGAAATAGAAAAAGAGGCTTTAGCGATTAAGTGGGCCATTGAATCGATGAGATAAAATCTTTATGGCAGAGTATTCACTCTGCATACAGATCATGCTCCTTTAGAATGACTGTCTCGCAATTAGGGAAATAATGAAAGAGTTTTGCGATGGTTTCTGGCCTTACAACCTTTTCGATTTACCACTTGTCATGGAAAAGGAAGTGAACAAACAAACGCAGACTATTTGTCTGGATACCCACCTGAATCATTTCTTGCAAGCAAGACAGTTAAGGAAGGGGAATGTGAAGAGAGTCCGGGGGACCCCTTCCTACCTCCCAATCCATCATTGTCCCTCTCGACACAATCCCATTGGTCTTGAGACACCTGGAGAAACAGGAAACAAGAACCCACGATTAGGGAACTAAAAACAAACTTTTATTATCACACGCAGGAGAGAGGAGGAGCGGAGGAAGTGGAGAGTGAATCAGGGAGAGACCCGTAAAAAGAAAAGGACACCGCCAATAGCAAGCAGAGAAAAGGAGATAAAGAGGTAGAGGAGGACCCTGCCAACCATATAAGGAACACAAAAGACGCTAAGAACACAGAGGCTGGAGATATGGGGCCGGAGGACATCAGAGGAGACTGGCAACGCGAGTCCAGAAACAAAGGCGAAGAACCAGAGGGAGGGCCCGAGGAATGGATGAGGAGTGGTGGTCGCCTGAGGAGGACTCTCTGAAGCCACCGGAACTCAAGAGAGTTGCGGCAGACGCAGTACGTGACACTGAAAGAAACAGGAACGGGGCAGTTCAGCCTCAAGAGGGGGAAAGTGTTGGGAGTTTTAGTAACAGTTCTTTTGGTGGGGTTGCACTCTAGTTTTATCTCCTTTTCATGCCACATTAACACTGATCATGGGTCTAAGGCTCCCATCGGCCCTTGATATTATGGGGGCTCGACTCCCGGTCACAAGGAAAGACCAATCAAACGATGTCCCGAAGGAAATATTTATTTTGTTCTGTTGTTGTTAATGATTATGAACTGCTAAAGGAATGATGGAGTAAGGCAGAAGGGTGGAACCCAGAGTAAGGGAAACTGCCAATATAACCCCAAAGTTGATTTGAAGGGTTATCCTATGACCCAGCATAATTCTAAGAAATAGAGGTCCAGGGAGACATTTTTAGGACTGGTCTCCCAAATTAGTTTTTTCTGTTTTCCCCTTTCGTCCTTCTTATTTTTCCCCGGTGTTTTCCACCACCATAAGGAGCTGGCATGATTTCACGGGTGTGACAAAGGCAGCTTTCCTGATCAGTTTGGACAGAAGAATGTATACTTACTGTGTTCTTCTTCTCCTTTTTACATTGAGCCTCCTGGAGATACCCTCCTCGGTGAAGTAGACGACCTGAAAGGAGAAAGGAAAAGAGAAGGATCTAAGAAAAGAAGATTTCTTTGACCATTCACCTTCAAACCCATCATCTAAACATGCTATCAAATGAGAATGCTCCATCCTTAGGAAATACCTACAGCCTCCTTGCTTCTTTTTCCGCCCATCTCTCCCACACCGACCTTTCAATTAGCAATTTCCAGATAAGCTGCCATTTACCTTCAAGAAGAGCTGTAATAAATGGAGCCCATGCATTTTTTTCTCCTCACAAATTAAGCTTCTTTTTCTCTTCTAAAATTCCCCTTTAGTTGTTTAATAACATCATCCCTGTGGCCTAACTCCTGTTTAAAAGTCTCCCTGATTTGTCTATTAAGTTCTATTTTCGCCAGCTCCTTTGCACGCTCAGTTTATTCTTAGCCCTGTGGCCCGTACCAGCCCCTCTCTCAGCAACATTCCGAACTTTATTTATAAAGTTTTTATAATCTGCCATTAATAATCCTGTTGATGAGCCTTTCATTGTAATAAAAGTCTTATCATTCGAGGGTCTGCATTTTTAGTTTTGCTGACCATATTATCTTTCTACCATTTCGAGTCCTAATCTGATTAGCACTGTCCCATATTTCCCTTCTTGACAAATCATAAATTAGGGATAACTACAATGGCTTGTGATCACTTCAGCTCTTAATCCCTATCACTAGATCTACTACAACATGAAAGTCTTCAGCAGTTATCATTGTGTAATCAATAATAAAGGGGCATCTACCATTATCAAACGTATTTCGACACGGTCACCTTTACAGTGCTCATTAATTATAATCATATTCAATTTGTTGGAACAGAATATTATGTGGTATGGCTGGGTGGCCTTACCATGTAATATTATCATAATACCCCACAGATGGTCCTTGGATTCACACTAATAAATCCTTAGCTCATCCTGATAGAGTGGCAAAGAGCAGTCAGGCTTTACTAGAGGAACGTGTTAAGTATTTCAGAGTACCAATATGGATGATAAGTAATTGACATGACTCGAGAGAAATCCAGCACTAATTTATAAAAATAGAGTGCATTTTTATCTTATGTTAGATACCAAAAAGAAGGGGATAGCATGCATGTAACCGGAGTTATAGATTTCTGAAGCAGTATTAAATAAGTGCAGTAAAATACATTGACAAAATAACATTTGGGTCAACAGCCAAATCCACTAGTGAAAATTGGTCCCTTACAGGTCGAGTTACTTGAAACCCTTACAGGGATAAGGTCATACGGGCCCCAGAACCAGGCCACAACAGTCAAATCAATTTTACCAAGCCCACGGAGTCCAGGTGCAGAGTTGTTCTAGCTGTCCTTGGTGCTGAACGGGAGCCGCAGATGGTGCTGTTTATACCACTTACTCAGTGCTGCAGAAAACAAAATACAAAAACGCAACAGTTGCACAGCTGCTGACATCAGATGATGGTTGCACGATGTTCTCAGTTGCTGCAGTATCGAGTGTGGGGGTCAGTTACGGAACTGGTGACCAACAAGCCTTGGCAGCGGTAAGCACAATGAAAAGTTTTGGAAACTTCACTGGGTCCGGAGGAGTAATGTAGCAGCCTGAGACTTTGGGGCAGGCAAGATTACAACTCCTGTTAGGTCAAAAAAAAATCCCCTTGGGATACTTTATCGTAGTTGTTGCAAATACTTTACAATCCTACACCTCTCACCCAGCAATCTCACTCATCACTTTATATTGACCCCCGTTTTCACTAAGGTTTGATGCCACAATTGTATCTCATTAAAAATATCATATCCAGCATGAAAAACAATTATAAAAATTTGTTTAGGTTACAAAGTGAAACCCATAAGATTTTATTTTAACACAGAAGATGACAGTAGTTTAAAAACAATTCAGAATACATACACTAAAAGAGACAATGGTATTTCTCATTTAAAAATTGTAATCATAGACAAAACATCACAAAAATCTCTAAGCAGGAGAACACAAAAGACAAACACATCTGTCTTTACAAACACTAATCTGTTTTAGTCATTGTTCAGTACGCAGCGTATTTCCGGGTAACCAATATCTACTGTGTCTCAATGCCCACCAGATTTAGTTCTATTCATGCATCCTTGTGCCAGCGTTGGGAAATTATGAAAAGACTGCATGTAGGTATTTTTTTTATTTAACAATGGTGTAAGAAAATGTATTTATGTGATAACTTAGGTTGGGAAAAGTTAGGAATAATTGTATAGAGACAGTAATAAGTGTTTGACAATCTAAAAAGGATGTATATTTGTAAGGTAACCCTGGGCTTATTACTATTTTTTTTGCATAGGAACCCCCTGTTTTTAAACATATGTTTGTGGGAGAAATCTACTTGTCCTAAAGAAGGTGGTTCTAAATAATGGGCAACCACCGAAACTTGTCAATGCACAGAAAACACTCTCTGAGAAGTATGATGAAAACCATTGTAGAGCACAGTCCAATAAACAGTGTGGGAAAATGAATATAACATGGGGGTGATATCCAACATTGTCAAATGCTGCAGATCAGTTGAGGATTATGAGAATAGCTGGATAATAATTTTACTTGAGTCAAGAACATAAAGGTGGCTACATGGGAGAACGCAGTTTCAGTTGAAGGGAGAACACAAAAGCCTGCCTGGAATAGTATTTAGAGAGAAACATGTAACGTGACAGTTGACAACTAGTCATTCCATTATCATGGACAAGAAATGGTGCAGGGACACTGTGTAGTAATGCGAGTGATAGGATGGATTTGCAGTAGGATATTTTTTGTAATGTTGGTTGTACTACTGCATATTTGAAAATTTTTCGCTAGGTCTTACATAGAAGGGAATGGTTAAATAGAGAGACGAAGCAAGAAAGAAGCAAAGAGGAGGTTGTAGTAGATAGTTGGTGGGGGAATAAGGCAATGAGATGCATGAGTTTCAGGGGTAACAATAACTCAAATAATGAGGAGAAATTCAATTTCAATACACAGAGCCGTGAGCACACTGATACCTCAATGATGAGGGACAGGGAATGCAAGTACAGCACATTATAGTTTCAGAGTCACTTACCTATCGTGGTATACTCACTAACAGCCCTGTCAACAAAACCGAACACCATGAAGTACCACCACCAGTTACATTTTTGTGAGAGAAGGGTAAAAGTGCTTCAGCTGGCCTTTGTAGCTCATATCAATGAATAGCTTAAATAATGATTGGCTTAAGCTTTGACTGTAAACAAGGGCTCTCCTTTATACACACCACCTGGAACACGGGGTAATTAACTCATGCATAATAATGGTCCCACATGGTGATCCAATAAATTATTTGAGACACAACCAATGTGTATGCAAAATTATTAATGCAATTGTCAGCAAATGAGAAGAACACATACTTTGGAAATATGAAATATTTACTGCTTCACAAACAAACAAAGAGAGGGTTTCGGCTCATAGGTGCTCACACAGTGATAAGTGGTCAAAGTACAGTTAGTATAAAATAAAGCAGAAATGGGACTACAACAATTGAGTGTTAATGTTACTGCATATACAATATTAGGCCAGTAAATGATAAATCCAGTTAGGTTCCATTTGCTGTGTGCATCAACAGCATTTCAACCCTAGTCACTTAGTTGGTCCTCATCAAGATTTCCAAATGTGAAGGAAATAGGGAGCCCTAAACTGCCAAAAAGAGCAAAGTAGGTGTAAAAAGTGGCAAGTGCACCAAAGAGCTACTCATTGTAGCCGATAAATGAGAACCAATCTGAAAAAGAAAAAATTGCGGTAAATATTTTGTTTTCGATAGGTGAGCCATAATGAGAGTCTTTCACCAATACTCAGTGGTTGGCACCTGCTTGTGGATGGCTTGAGGCAGGGGAAATATCTAAAAAATAATTAATGACTAAAGTTAAATATGAAAAAAAAAGTTCAGGATGCAGGTAATGACAAGACAAATCAGTAAAACACCATGTTTTACTGATTTGCCTGTATCAATTGAGAATGAGAAGCCAGTATTGTACAGTGCCCCACCCAGGGGAACAGATTGTCAGAAGGAACGGGAAAGGATAATCCTGCCTTGGGGGAGCAAACCAATGACAGCCAAAGTGCCGGACGAGTATCTGCTGCAGGAGGCCACATCATTTGGTGTCCCCTATGGTGATAGAGAGGATGCAGGAGTGCTTGGGTCATTAATTACATCTAATATGGCTGCCTGTTGCACTAGAAAATGACATGGAAAAAAGATATGGCTGCTATGTTAAAGGCATGTTGAGAAAATGGTGGTCATGAGAAAAAGGTCCGGACTCGTCATAGGGGTACTGGGTCTATACAAAACAATATTTACAAAAATAGAACATGCAGCAGTCCATGTATAATATATTAACAATACTTTCCATGGTTGAATATAGCAGAAGATATAGTAATAGAATAGCAATCAATGAGATATAATACAATATCATCCAAAAATATATAAGCAATCAATGCGGTATCACAATTTATTCGATGTACAATGATAGACCAGGCGAAGGGCAAGTTCGGCAATAATAAGTAACTAGGACAATTGGACATGAAGAAAGCATCGATCACCATTCTAAAGTCGCAATTGGCAAAGTTGACAATACAATTTGAAATCTACTCCCAGTGAAGGAAAGTTTAAATAAAAGAAGCAAAGAAGCAAAAATAACAATCATAAAGCCAAAACAGCAACATGAATAACAAAAGGAGAGATATGAAGTAACCACAAGTTATAAATGGATTATGAAATAAGTACAAAAATTGTATTCCTCCATGATATTTAACTCCTTTGTGAGGCTGTCACATCAGAAGATCCTTTTCCACTCTGCTTTATTAAGCATCGTTCTGATGACACCCATACAATGGGATTTTCTGATCACTTAAATGACCTGCCACCTGATCCCATCATCTCTATGGTTCAAATCAATGAAGCAACTGACTGGATGGGCTGTTAGAATTTTACATCTTATTATACTACAGTGTTCACATAATTGAATCTTCTCTGTTTGTGTCATCTGACTTATGTAAACCAGTTTACACGGGCACCAGACTGCTTTACACAACATTCTTGGTGTTGCTGTTGGAGAACTGAGTGAGTGTGAGTGAGTGTGTGGCTGTCCACTGTACAAATTCCATACAATATTTAGTCTGCTTACACATTATGCAACTGCCACAGTGGAAGTGCCCAACTAAACAATCATGACCAAAAAAAGTGGTTCTTACGGATGCATAGGAACTGACCAAATGAGAAGCCTTCTCTAAGTACATTGGGGTGGTTGCTAGTATAATGCAGCAATGTGCTGTACCTTTTAGGTTTGCAAAATAGTTTAGTTCCAATCTCACCATTTACTGCAGATATGGTGAGGTCAAGGAAATCAATAGAGGTCCCACTGTAGTGGTGTGTGAAATTTAGATCTAGTGGTAGAGAGTTAATCTATAACAATTCAGCAAGACTGTCTTCATCCCTTCTCCAAATCATGAAAATATCATCAATGACCCATTCCCACAGAAAAATATTTTCATAAAAAGGGTTAGATGAGGCATCATAAATATGCTGACATTCAAAATTATTCATAAAGAGGATGTCAAAGTTGGGAAGAAGGAAGCCCCCATTGAAGTGCCTTTGTTTTGCAAATGAAAAGTACCAGCAAGCTCAGAATAGTACTTCTTTTGAGCCAATTCTAATAGCGACACAGCAAATTAAGTTGGGGCATCAATGGGTTCAGGACGTTAGTCAAGGAGGTCGGGACATTACTTTGATGTTCGCAGTGTGGGATATATTTCTGTACAGGGACTCAATATTTAAACATACCAAGATTTCCCTACTATTATCAAATGTGATGTTCTCAGTTTTGTTTAAGAAGTACCTACCATCCCTGATTTAACTTTTAGTACTTATGCAAAGTCTCTATAGGAAATAGTCTATTAGTTTTCCAAGGGGCTCTAATATGGAGCCAAAAACAGATACAACAGGTCTCCCTGGTGGTCTTCATTGATCGATGTATTTTTGGCAAGGTAAATAACACAGGAGTCCGTTGAGACTTGGTAATAATGTTCGCAAATTCAGTATTGCCCAATATGCCCTCCGTTCTTGCTTGCGATGTGATGTCCCTGATAGTTTACTGTAGGTGGGAAAGAGCATTAGTAAGCAGTGTGATATAGTAGAACCTGTTGTCAAGTCCTCTGTAGATCTCTTCTTTCAAAGGACAAGATTCTGAATCAAAATGCACTGCCTTTATCAGCAAGCTTAATCACAATCAGACTATTGTTTTTAAGGTTGCTATGGGCCTGTCCTTCCTCCAGCCTTATTTTGTATGGGAATGTATTCACAAGCATGTTTCAGTTTAGAGACCTCCTTGAGTACCATGTTCTCTAAAGTCAATAATTATACTGGCAATTCAGCACTAATGTGATTAAAAGAAGAGGGTGGTCTGAGTTTAGTAGAGCTGGTGGATTCTGTAGGGCGTTGTCAGAAAAAAAGGCTCAAAGCAAAGGTTTGTGAAAAAATGCAACAGTTTTATCTGTACAGTGCAGCAATGAGTTCTGTCAGTGGGAACAAATAAGCCACAACTAAGTAGAGAAATTTCCTCTTCAGATATTTTGTGAGACAACAGATTGAAGTTGGGAGGTGGTATTATAGACATATGTACTAATTACAGAAGGAACAGAGTTTATTGTGGCTGACTCCATCTGTAGAATTTGTATCTCATCTGCCTCTCGCCAGGCTGGCAATTCCATGCCTGACCTCTCCCCCTCCCTCTGCCTCAGTTCTGGTTGGCCTTGTTTAAAAAAAATGGATGCTAATCAGGGTAAGTAGAAGTACCAACAATGGTCACCAAAGTGGGTTCTGCATCTGCAATTCAGCTGCCAGAGGACTCACTTAGAGTAAGTGATGTACTGTTTTTAGGTCTCGACTAGCGTTGCAGCGCATGCGCTGCTCGCTTTGCGAGGCATGTAGTATATACTAAAGTGGGGAGGCTTTGCATAAGCTCCGCCCTCTCTTCGCCCATCTTTTTGTTTGGCTTACAGCCTAAATGCTGCCTTCTCATTGGTTTTCTACTCGTTAGTCCCTCCTCCTGACGGCCATGGCGTAATTTGTACAAATCCAAGGATATTGGCCCCTTTACTCAAACGTTATTTTATGTCCCACCCCCTCCCGCAGTTCGTCACTTCTTGCCCCTCCATCACCCCCTCCACTCCCGTTCTTGCTTTTTTAAATGCCCGCACTCTCATTTGTAATGCAATACGTCTCGCGTAAATGCGAGTCGTATTGCATTGCAAATGCTTGTTTTAAAGTAGTGCCTGACTAAGCCGTAGTGTACCGGAAAATAACCCTCGGTTGCTCCGGAAGTCTTGTTTCAGGTGGAGCCTGAGCCAGCACGCTATCGCTGCTCTGCTGCTGTTTTTCGTTTGGTGCAGAGGGAGGCCCGGAAACAGGGTTGAGAGCCCCAAAATGGTGGAAAGAGAACTAAACGTGGACAGTCTCATCACCCGGCTGCTGGAGGGTGAGTCACGGATGCTAGTGCACGGGGATTTACGGAGTGGGAGGGTGGTGAGCAAGGGTGTAGGCCGGGGTGCAGAGCTGCAGGGGGAGGACGTGTACGGCCTGCGCTATGGGGGTACACGGAAGAGTGGACAAATTCACCGGGCTTTTGAATGCATTTCCACTGTTGCAGCCTTTCTCATTTTGATTCTGCAGTTACTTGTTTATTACGTTGTCTATATCCGCCCGCCCACACTCCCATTTTCAATGCAATAGGTCTCGCGTAAATGCGAGTCCTATTGCATTGCCAATGCTTGTTGTCTGAGGCACCTGGGGGGGTGGGGAGGACAGTGTGGGTGATTAGTTACACTTCGCTACCACTCCTCCGGTGTTGGTCTGCCCAGTGATTCCGGGTTTCTAATTAAAACCTCATTGTTTGGTTATCAAGTCGCACTCGTAGGACAGTTCGGATTTTCTTTCTAGTACAAAAACAGTTCTCTTCTGTGAGCATCTAAAATTATCATTTAATAGAATACTTCCCAATGAAACTTTCCAAGCTGAAGCAGAGTGATCCCCCTCACTACAGGTCAGGCAAGTCTCCAGGCAACGTCTGCTGGATTGCCTCCATCCTGGGGCAGGACTGTCAGAGTCGGCTTTGAGTTCCGGTCTGAAGAGGAGCCCCTCGTTGTTAGCTATAGTGAATAGCCTCGCCGCACCAGCCCTTTCCCCGCGGTTTCTGTACACAGTTGTCATGCATGTTTCACTTGATAAGTGCTCACTTTGATGAGACGAGTTTCACCTGCCTTGCCCAAAACGCGTTACTGTATCGAATGTCCCCTGCTTCACAGTAAATTGGCATCCGTGCAGTGACTACCTTCTAACCCTCCATACTAAATGGCACCCCAGCAGAGTCCCCCCCCGATTTGAGACCTCCACCGAATGTTAAGCCCTCCTCGCCACCCCGAGAGCACCCCCCCACCGACAGAGCACCCCCCACCAACAGAGCACCCCCCAACGACAGAGCACCCCCACCGACAGAGCACCCCCACACCGACAGAGCACCCCCACCGACAGAGCACCCCCTACCGACAGAGCACCCCCACCGACAGAGCACCCCCCACCTACAAAGCACCCCCACACCGACAGAGCACCCCCAACCCCCGCGATAACCTCCTTCCATGGTTAATGCACCTTCCGCCGTCAACTCTTCCTTTTGGTAGAGAGTGCTGTAGAGAAGAGGTTCTAAAATTGCTTTACCTTCATACAGTTTGTAGCGCTCCCTGCCTTTAAAGCGCCTTACTTTACCCCCACTGTTCTTTACTCCCTGTCCCCGCCTCCCGAATGGGCAACACTGAACAATGGCTACCCCTGCACTGATTAGCCACAAAAAAGAGCCTCAACTAACAAACAGCCCCGTGGGTCAATGACCCCTAGTAAATGGCCTGTCGTGGAAGAATAGCTCAGGCAGGCCCAACACCATGCCTCCCATCCGGCCCTTTTCTACCCTTTTCACTGGGCTAGATCTGTAGAACTGAACAGACTCCCTTGGAGCCATGCCCGCCCCCCTAAACTAAATTATCAACCTTTTACTGCCGTAATTCACTCGTTTCCTCTGTGTTGTTTGAAGTTGTGCAATGACACACGTGCGCGGCACTTGGGAAGTTCTAGTAGAGAGCGTGAAGAAGGGTTTTACCTCTTACTTAAGGTCACATATTCATTGTTCTAGTTTTACCTATTGCCTTTTACCTGTGCCATTCCGTCTTGAGCATTACTGCCTCGTCAGTGTTGAGCTAGTGAGATCATTGTGCACATGGGCTACTTTGCAAACCAAACTGCCTCTATGCGCGGCCCTTTAGTTTAACAGTGGTCAAAGCACTACAAGAACAACTCTGCATTGTCTGCGTGAAAAGTTTTCTTTTTTTAAATCCCAAAAGGTGAATTGAAGTGCAACAAGCAGGGGACAGATGGTTGGAGTGAGTGGGTACGAATTAACTCTTAGAAGACTGCTGAAAGGGACATGGGTATGAGGCGTCGGTTCACTGTTTAACAAGAGGTAGCACTGATACAGGGGTGAGACTCACCCTGGTGGACACTGCGAGGGGTAGACTAGCTAGACGAGGAAGCAGGTGGGTTCATGGCTGTATGCTGGGGCCTGGTTTAGAGAGTGATAGATAGTAAAGTAATTTCCACCAGAGGATTCTCCGCCATTCAATTGCTATGCTACAGTTTATCAGTCGTAAGGCTGGTGGCAAACCTTATGGTGGAAATTACATTTATAGGGGGTAAATTACGCTGGCTCCGCGTTTCATCTTAATCTGCTAAGATCCACTGTGATTATGAGGTAATGGAGTACTTAGTTGGTATTGTCCTCTTAATTTTGTGTCAAGCATTGGCAAATTATGTTGTAGCAGAGGCAAATTATTTGGCAGTGTGATTACCAGCATCTTGAGCGGCACATTCTGTGCCATAGCTATCTGGCGTTTATGGCATTTTAGCCTGCATTTATATAATAATGGCCCCACAGAACGCAATCATTTCACAAGAAAGAATTATACTTTCTAATAAATCAAAGTATAGGAGAAAAAGTTTTACGTGTTCACCAGATCCTAGTTAAAATGGTGTTTACCAATAATTTGTGATTTATTTTGCATGGAAGTATTAAAAGTGATGGATGGAATGTGTGAATTAATCTCAGCCACTGGTAATTACTGAGCCGCATCCCAGTCCATTGTTATTTTGCACCCCATGTCACCTCAGTTTAGACCTAGCCATATGCAAATCAGTCTTGACCCAGCTCTAGTGGGAACAGTCCAGCCAAAACTGTCAGGCCAGTTCCTCACTGAACCGGAGCACAAGCAACCCAGGACCGATGTTGGCCGTATTAGGGACCATTGGAGCAGGGCCAAGAATGATGTGCATCTGTTTGGGTCCAAACTGAAGTGGCATGGTGGGCAAAAAAAACGATGGATTGAGATGCGACCCTGAGAGATTCATAGTCAGTGGCTTAGATTAACTCAAGCATCCCATCACCTTGTTTTTGATGTCCTTGTTTTGCATGGAAGCACAGGAATGCCATTTTATTAGCTCGGTCGTTTTATCTCACAGAGTAAAAGATGGTGTAAAACATACATTGTCTAAGGTTTAAGGTTAACACAATGTAATAATGTATGTCCTATTGAAACACTTCTTTCCATTAAGGACCAGCCCTACAGTACATCTCTTGTTTAATACATTTGTGTTTCATTAGGATGAACTTTATGGGTCATGATATGGGCCCTAGAAAGATGCATCATGTTTGGGATAGTTCTGAATCCTGGACGCCCCTTTGAAATAGCTGTTGCTTTGAGAACGGTTCTTTTATGTAAACATGAATTTGTATTCTCAGTGAACTAAAACATTTTCATGATGATGAAGGAATTTGTCTTTATCCCCCGTCTGAATATCATTTAAGTTCTTTAGGTTTTTGTTACCTGCTACAGTCAAAAGCCCTTCCCCAGCTACTTAATTTGGGCGTGAACATCCCAAATTGGACAAAGTTGCCTCCTCTTTTTAATGCCTGAGCACAGAAATCAACAGCTTAAATATGGCTCGTTATGTTTTGTCAAGTGCCTTTTGCAGTGCGTATGCAGATATTTTTTATAATTTGTAATCTGTTTGCCCTGGAAGTAAATAGTTTTTGTTAAAATCAGCAAATCATGCAGTAGATGGTGAGTTGTCAAGTGAGGCAAATTAACACCAAAAAATAAATGTAATATCAAAGTTTTCAAGTCGCCGCATAACACTTTGCAAGCCTGCTCTGATTCAGTCCCTTGGTCACTGAGGCTGGGTAAAGGTGGTTCTGAGATTTCCTAACAAGAAATACAAAATTTTCAACCACAAATTAAAATACAAGTTGGACTGTCTGTGGGGAAAAAAGTGGACTGGTTGGTTAGTGGTGTCAGTGGTAGCAGGGAGGCTGTCCAGAAAAGTGTACTCGGCAACGTAAGTAATTAACAATTCAGATCATCTCATGTGTTTACTTTCACACTAAGGCTTATGTAGCAGGCACCCCTGTCACACTAGGCCCGCCCACAGCTGTCACACTAGGCCCGCCCACAGCTGTCACACTAGGGCCGTCCACAGCTGTCATGTAGCAGGCACCGCTGTCACACTAGGGTCCTCCACAGCTGTCATTTAGCAGGCACCGCTGTCACACTAGTGCCGTCCACAGCTCTCATGTAGCAGGCACCGCTGTCACATTAGTGCCATCCACAGCTGTCATGTAGCAGGCACCGCTGTCGCACTCATTTTCCCTCCATGTTAAAGAACAGTAGATGTTTCAGCAACCAGGCTAATGTGCTGCATAGCTAAATACATATAAGGTCCTAAAGGCGAGACCGATTGCATTGCAAATGCTTGTTTGAACTTGCCACAAGGTCTAACCAGATATTGTTTTTAGGCTGATGTTGTATATATAATGTGTCTAATATTGTAAATAGTGTTGAACTCCTCAATAGTTTTGTTGAGTTTGTCCAAAAATGTCCTTGCGTCTGAAAGTGGTTCAGCCACAAGAAATTTATTTTCTAAGATAGCAAATAATTCAAATTCCTTTTTGCTATGTTCTAGGGCTGTGTCTATACCTAAAACTAGAATAAGTGGGAGAACACGCACAACTTTTTTCTCCGTGATATTCAATGTACTCAGTTTGTAGTGTGCTCACGGGGTATCACTCTCTGATCCAAGAGTATCTTGCCCAATGTAGAAATAGTGTACCCTGGTAGGGTCCGTCCCCCTTGGCACTACCAAATCCCCATTATCCGGGGTTGATTAATTTTTCAATGTTGGACATGAATGAAACACAACATGTTTTTCAACGAGTAGACGATGATTAATCGTTTTCTTTCTTTTTGGATTCAATTTTCATTCATTGCTTAGAATCAGCAATAATGTACATCCATTACACTGTTGGATACAATCCTCTTTCCTTTTTCTCCATCCCTCCCGATGCATTTCGGGCAGCGAGCCCTTCATCAGGGGATAATTCTAGAGGAATACATATGTTCAGAAAAAATGAGGAAAACCAAAACATCAAACAATCCGTGGTCATCCAGCATGCTCGGGTGTGGTGAACGATTGTTTCGGCCTAACGTAGTGATGTGATTGCAGACCTTGAAAGTTAAGCATAAGGGCCTACTCCATGCGATACATATACTGATTGGTCCATGTCAGTGATGAATATTGGTGACTAAATCATGCCAAACTCTCAATTATCTAACAATGTATCATATCGTAATCATGCTGGTGGCACCAGCAAAGTGTCAACAAACTAAACACTAAGGTGGCGTATACATGCGAATAGTCCTTATAACCAGGTGTGAGTAATAAGAGACTCAACGTATATCACGCGGGTCGATAGTAGTGTCATCCATTACTATGGTGAAAACTCATGTTAGTATACACCCGTATACTAACTCATGCAAGTAAACTATTTTAAAACCGGTGAAATGGTGAAATTAAAATCCGCTGATAGCGAGTGTACAGGAGTGAATCGTGCACAGAGTAATAATCTCCGTATTTCAATGAACCATGCTGGAAAAAACAACGTGCATAGAATTTACACAGAAAAGCCTTCAGCCGTCTGTCCCGTGATTTCTGTTTTATAACACATTAAGCATGTGGCGAATCAGCAATAGACAGTTGCAGAAAAAACATATAAATGCATAGAATACAGATTTCACATGGCGCGAGAACGCACCTCGGTAAATAGCAGTTACTTACAAGGATCTGCTTCAGATCGACTCTGACGGGAAATAGTTTGGACGGAGCTCGATGGGCTCCTAGGGTTATGGCACCTGTGTTGTAAACAGCGATGGAGGACTATACTGGTTAACACAGCTAGAGTGAGAACATGTGTGGGGGACATATTGGAACGTGGCAGATTCAAGGACAAGAGATAGGATGTCGACCCTTGGGGGTGTGACAATGGTGTGGACACGAGTAAAACCATGAGTCTTACATGGCAAAGTTGGACAGGGAGAACGGACTGAGTTTATTGTAGCATCTTGATGAGGAATATAAACGGGGCCATATTGGAATGTGTGAAGATAATAAGAACCACTGAAACCGATGAAAGGTAGAGTTTAAGTTTAAGTAGCCTGTCCAAATATATGGGTTGGACAGGAGTGGCTTGATGCCTCAATATCAAAAACGAACGTTGAGGGGTCATGGGGTCATGGGTATGAGACAAAGAGCAATCAGCAGTGGTAACAGCACAACAAACAACAGTAGTAGTCTAGATGAGCAACTGGTATGCGGTTAAAGACAGGATTAGCATGAGCCTCAAGCAAAAGGAAACAAAAAACATGAGGAATACAGGTATCAATCAACGAGTTATGCAAGTCATTCTAAAGGTAACATAAAAATTCCATCCTGTCATTCAGCCCATTGGGCTTCAAAGCGTCGAGGCGTTTAATCCAGAAATTTTCCCTCTGGAGCAAGGTGTTGTTGTTGTCTTTGCCTTCTTTTTTCTCTATGATCTCTAGAATCAGTCATTTGAGTTGGCTCACGTTGTGGTTGTTTTCCACAAAATGGCTGGCTACGACAGATTTCATGTTTCTGTTACGAATGCTGCTCTTGTGCTCATTGACTCTCAATTTAATTTTCCTTTCGGTTTTGCCCACGTATGCCAGCCCGCAGGGGCATTTCAGCAGATATACAACATTTTTGGTGTCGCAATTACCGGAAACTTTAAGGTCAATTTTAGTACCCTTCAAGGGATGAGTGATCCAAGTGCCTTTAATAATGTTGTTGCAGTTGTTGCAATTGTAACAGGGGGTCGTGCCTTTGTATCCTATTCTCTGCGGATCATCTTTCTTCTGCGAAAGTATTTCTTTAATGTTTTTACCTCTTTGATACGCAAAGGTGGGTGTTTCTGCAAAGATACCTTTGAAGTCAGGTTCCTTAGAAAATATGGACCACTTGCGAATGATGGATTTCTTGAATTGGCCACTCATCGTGGAGAACTTGGATACCACTACCATGTGCTTGTTTTCTTTTTTCTGTGTTTTGGCTAGCAGTTCATTTGTGGTTTTGGTCGTGCTTCGTGCTTTGGCCTGTTCCAACACTTTTTTGGGGTAGCCTCGATCATCAAATCGTTTCAACATTATCTCTATTTGTTTGTCTGATGTATCTGGATTGGAAACTATCCTCTTGACTCTGAGTAATTGAGAATATGGAAGATGATTTTTCAACGATTTCTGATGAAAGCTGTTGCAGTGTAGCATGTTGTTCCTTCAGTGGGTTTTCTGAAGATGTTGGTTTCCAATGTGTTGTTTGCTTTACTGACTTGTACATCTAAAAAAGTGATAGAATTCTCATCAATGGTAAAAGTGAATTGTATTCTGTCATTAATTGTGTTCAGGGTGGTTAGGGCAGCACTGAGCTCTTCTTGGGATCCTTTCCACAGGATGAAGATATCATCTATATATCTCAAAAATAGGGTAGCATGAGTTTTCCATGTAGTAGTAGTCAAGATATTGTCTTCCTCAAACTTTCTCATGAACAGATTCGCATACGCCGGAGCGGCGCAATTGCCCATGGAAGTTCCTGTGAGTTGTAAAAACCTTGGTCGTCCCATTTGAAGTAACTCTGATATAAGGTGAACTGCAACAGTTCCATGAGGAATGCTTGTAGGTCTTGATCCAGGTTGGAGTGAACTAGTACTTGTTCAATAGCTTCAATCCCTAAGTTGTGGGGTATAGATGTGTACAGTGATTTGACGTATATTGTGCACAATAGTATTTGGTCATCCTCTGTGAATGAAATCTGATTGATCTTGGAAAGGAATTTGGTTGTGTCCTTAATGTAAGTGCTCATCCTCAATATGAACTGTTGAAGATGTTTATCAAGAAACTTCCCAACAGGTTCATGCAGGCTCCCTCTGGTAGATACTATGGGTCTAAATGGTGAATTTTGTAAACTTTTGTGTGCCTTGGGTAGCATGTACAACTGTGGACTTCTGGGATGGTTTTGAATGAGCAATCGTCTCACTTTTTCAGTGATGATGCCATTGTTTACAGCCCTTTCCAGTATGATCTTCAGTAAATCCAGAAATTGTTCTGTCGGATTATGGTCTAATTCGGCGTAAGTCTCATGGTCAGATACATGAGCCTCAACTTGTTGTTTGTAAAAACTGGTGTCCATGACAACTAATGAACCTCCCTTGTCCGCTTTTTGACAAACGATGGTGGGGTTGTCAGCTATTTCCTTCAAAATTCCAAATTCCATATTGGTTAAATTTCTATTTTTGGATTTTCTTTGGAAATTGAATTTCTGAATGTCATGTTTTACTAGGCTCTCAAAGGTGTCCAAGCCCTCCACGGCTCGCTTTCAATGACAGAGTGGTCCCGGGCCCCCTAATTGGCAACAGGGGCTGCTGGGATGTTGTTAATAGTCTCACAAGGTCAGTCTTCCGTACCTGCAGCCTCCGCGTCCGCTGTCACCTTTGATATTTGGGCTGATTATCGGGTCTTCCGGCAGGCTCAGTCCTCTGTTTCTCGGAAGTTGCAGACTGGTGCCATCTTGCTGTTCTTCCTCCGACGGCGTCCGGGGTTCCCCAGTGCCTCCGCGCCAGCCTCTGCCTCCTGCGCATACCACACGCGATGCCTGCAGTAAGCGGGGTGAGGCAAGCCCCTAATTAATGGTCCCGAGAGACGTTTGGGGAGGCTAAAAGAAAAGTTGAGCACGACACCAGAACAAATATATCGACTTTGCCTGACCCCAAGATGGCGATCCCTTGGGAAAAATGAGCGAGAAGGGAGTGAATGATCACACAGGGAATGCTGATTTGACAGGCAGTATTTTGCAGTGGAAAGTGACAAATCTCAGTTTGCAGAGGGAAGCATAAGCGGGAGAGCAACCATAGAAGAGTAGGAGAGGAGCCTTTCGGGGAGGTACCCGCCTGACCCTAAGATGGAGACCAGGATCCACGAATCACTGATGATCTGCCGACGACGGAGCCAACTTCAGTGCGGCCGATGCCCGGTGGTGATGTCTGGATGGCTGTGTTACCGGGGAGTACTCAGTTTCAGGTCAGCAGGAGAGATGAATAGCGGTGGGCGACGGCCATTCCGCACAGAGGGCATGAATACGTCAGCACCTATAGTGGACTTCGACCAGACTTCGCTTATTTCTCCAACCCTCCACCCCCATCCGACTCACCCATCATGACATTGAACCTGTGAACCTTGCCACCGACCGTGGAGACTTAGCATTTTGGCCGATGCCCGGTGGAGCTACCTTGATAGCTATAGAGGAGATGGGCTGTGGACTTTCCCCTCGGCCGTCACCTACCCAGCCGGACATTGGGCAGACTTTTCCTTCGTCTCTCTGCCGTATCTCCCTCCTCGTTACCCTTTTACATTACCCCCCTTTACCCTTCCACACAACCTAACCAACAGATGCAACTTGTAACTGATGTATCTTTTGTAACAATGTGTAACTTGTAACTGATGTAACTGTCCTCATGTAAAGCGCTCGGATACCTTCGGGTCTAGCCAGCGCTATATAAAACTCAAATAAATAAACAAATAAATAAAATTAATTCTATCACTTTTTTAGATGTACAAGTCAGTAAAGCAAACAACAGATTGGAAACCAACATCATCAGAAAACCCACTGACAGGAACAACATGCTACACTACAACAGCTAGAGTAACACAACAAAGAGGAGGAGAGGGTCCAAGGGAGGGAGTTTAAAGACTTGCAAGGAAAAATATCCCCTTTTCCAAATACAATTATAGCACAAAATAACCTTGGGTCTAAATACGCGCGAAAGCAAACTGAGAGTTGTCAAGTATATGTCTCATCAAATCTCCTCGGGGGAGAGATCCTTTCAGGACCAATACCCTCACCCACCTATGGTGGCATGCTTCATCATATGGGTTTCTCCTCCCAGTGGGAAGGCCTAGTCCCACTGAGGGCTACAACTCACTCAATGTGAGGAAGGAGCTCTGGGATGTTTTTACAATAACCCAACGCTACTAAGGATGCTAAAATCCCATATGTTCAATGTCTGGTGAGGTGAGGACGCAGCGCAATAGAATAAAAAAGTGAGTAAAGGTGGTGAGTCTAAAACTACCTAGTGTGAGCAAAACAAGAAACCTTTATTCACTTGCTCGTACTGGTAGGATTAAAAAGCAGTGCAGAGAGCAGTATAAATTATAAACTGCTAGGTATCAAAAAAACGGTCGCCATGTTTCAGCCAAAATGATCTACATGAGTATCTAGGCTTTCTTCAGGACCAGAAATAAAGAATGCTGCTGCTAATAAAGTGAAAGAAAGTAGTATACAGAACCAGTGATCCTATGCTTTGATGTTTAGGTATTCCTGGAACTATCTGTAATATGTGAGACAAAAAAGGTAGGGGAACAAATGCGACAAGTCAATCATACAACAATGTCAATGCGTGCTCATTCAAAAGGATTAAGTATATATCCTTCTGAAATCGTATGGAAACTCATACATGTTTGAATTACGAAAAGAGTTTTTTCTATGAAACACTTACCCAAGGGTATTGGATAAGTAGCCACACCTCAACCTGGAAACAGCTCAGGGAAGGGGGCCCGCTCTGAAAAAGACCATGTGTCACACATAGTGGCAACTTGATGTAGACACTGATCTATAGAAAAATGTGTTGGTGAACCCATCTCAACTGGACTTTAGTACAGTGCATGGGAACCCTTATACGAGTAACTCGTCAGGATTATACCGAAATGACTTGGATTGTTTTGTCTAATAGGCAGCAAGTACTGCTCAATACCCATGAAGAACTGTGTTTAGCGTGTGCAGATGATAGGTCACAACATTCAATTTAATTGTATCCTGTATCACTACATACCGAACGAGTCTCACTAGAAAATGTTAGGATTTAAAGCACTAACCAATGGACTAGTCGAATAACTGCCTTTAGCATATGTCAAATGGCTCGTGTTAGACATACTCGACTTTGTATAAATATGGAGCGATTACACTTACAGAAACGTTCACCGGAGTTTAACTGCTCATATGGGTCTACAGGCTAATGTCGTAATAAGCAGTCAGCCTCACAAGCAATCATGGAGCGATGACAAATAACAGATCTGGCAGGATCCGATTCGTGTCGGAACTACAAATTTAGCCAAACTCAAAGTTGTTGAGATGTGGAGCGATTCAAAACGACCCAGTTACACACATGTGCACTTAGAAATTGCTGTTAACTAGTGTCAAGGGCCAATGTTGGAACTACCAGATATAGAGTTCTATAAGGATGGAAGCAAAAATGAACACACGTTACATATCACTTACCTCTCCGTCGGTACCCCGTCGCGGTACAGGATCTGCGGCCGGAGGTAACCGATGGGAGGCAGGGGAGGCTCTTAAATAGTCTATGTCGATGTAAGTGGTCCAACGCGCTTACTGCAAGGACCCCTAGGTGGCAGTTAAAAATGCCTGTCAGGTTATTGTACGGGCGCAACGCACATGCGCGCTCGGGTATACGGGACAGATATTGCGCATGTGCGCTAACAAACCACTATGTCTGTGCAAAATCTATTGAACGATATAGCTTTATTAAATGACCCACCTTGGCGCTAGTAGTGGTTTAAGCAAGCCACTCTTATACACAAAGTGTATCAATACATGGTGCATGTAGCTAGCATGGTTCATCACCATACAGTGGAAATAGGTCGCATCTTAGTGGTGATATTAACAGAGAACTATCATAGAGGGCGATAGATGCAGATGCAAGTTTCAGACAACGTTCCACATAAAGTAATTCTTACTACATTATGTGATATGTTCGAGTTTCTCATTGTCATGGTCAATTGATCTTGTGTTCTGTCTTTATATGTGGGAAGGCTGGTGTAAGCATGCCCAGAAGTAATCGCAACAATATAGGTGCATGTAAATGCTAGTGTGTGCATCAGTTTTAGAGAGCAAGCCAGGGAATTTCGTCATTGAGTCCAGTAGTATCACTTTTGAGCCTGTAAACCAACCGTTGTTCTCGTCTGAACAGAAATTTGGATACATCTGTGACATGTGCTGGGTGCTGGAATCCAAGCTTGTTCTAGGACTGTCCAGTATAGATCTTCTTCACTGTGATTTAGATCTAAGAAATGGTTTGTCATCTTGGTAGTTCTTTTTTTGCACCGAATGGTGCTTTTGTGCTCAAGTAGCCGTGTCTTAATTCTGCGCGTGGTCATGCCCACGTAGCGAAGACCATATGGGCAGATGATCATGTAGATTAGTTTGTTGCTGTTGCAATTAGTATGTCTAGATAGTTTCCAAGGATTGTTCATCCCTATATCAATCTCAGTTGTGTGTTTGGTTTGTGGACACACAGCACAGGAGCCACAAGGGAAATGACCCTTGATGGGTGGTAAACCCCACCGGGATTCTTGACCAGAAGATCTCCTCGTCAAAGGGCGGATATGTACTACCTGATCTGTAATGTTTGCGCTCCTCTTGAAGGCAAACAACGGACGGGCAGCGGTTCTTTCCCAATGTTCAAGATCTTCCAGTGCCTGAGAATGCTTTTCTTGATCTGGTTTGAGTAACTACAGAAAGTGTTTACACATGTCAGCCTAGATTGTTCTTCTTTGGGTGGTGTCACTTCAATCAGAGCCTCTCTGTTGTTATTGGCAGCTCTCTTCCTGGATTTGCGAGATAAAATCAGTATTAGTCACATCTGTATGCAAAAAACAAGCAGATGAAACTAACAAAATCAACAAGGAATTTAAAGATTCAGTCCTTGCGACAAAGATAAAGTTAAAAAAAGATCTTGCTAAGTTTGCGTTTGAAAAAGTGTATCCTTACACTAGTGATACATATGTACCTCCTCAGTTCAATCAGAGAGGAAGGAGATATGGATCTAATTACTCCACATCTGCAAGTGAGGATGACTCAAATGACTCAGACTCTTCAGCGAATGAGGAAAGAGGGGGTAGAGGATCGAACAGAAGGAGTAGAGGCCAGAGAAGAGGAGGCCAATTTGGCCAAGGACCAGCACAATGGTGGCCTCCAGCTCCCTATGTCTACCATCAACCACCCTTCCAACCACCCATGTTTCCGTTTCAACCATACAATAACATGGCACCCAACCAGCCTTTTTTAGGGTATGGCCAAGGCCGCTCAAGAGGTCGCAGGAGAAATCAACAAGCAGCCGTACATTGGAGCCCACAACTGGCATCCACAATGATGCGCAGCATGACCAAACGGCCTGTGCAACCCGGGAGTAGCCACGAAGTGACTTAATCGTGAATTTAAGCACTCGTGTTTTGACACATGACGAGACAGTAGTCCTAGAGAGAGGATTGGGCTTTGTACCAACGTACAAAGGAGATACCTTCCAAATCAGACAAGAACTGGAAGGTTTCTTCTGAAAAATCCGCCTTCGTTCTTTTTTTGAGGACAAGACCACTTCTGAACATGAAGAAGAGATGAAGAACACGGGATTGAGGCCAAAATCTACTTTCAACCCTCCAGCACATCTTGTTCCGGCACAAATTGCCACTTTTGAAAAAGCTGTACTACAGGATGTGACCAACTTATTTGAACAAGACACACGGCAATTTCAGATCCTACCCAAACTTGAACGACTAGCACTCCAACAACTGCCAGAGGACGTATCTATCGTCATAAAGCCAGCAGACAAAGGGGGTGCCATCGTGATTCTGGACACCACAACATACAGAGCAGAATGTCTACGCCAACTTGAGAACAGAAGATCCTACAGACCCTTGAAGATGGATCCTACAAAACGACTATCCTCGGAAATCAAGAGGATAGTGGATGATGCCAAGGAAGAAGGGTGGATCACCACCCATGAAGCCTCCTTTCTAGTCACACCATATCCGACCACTCCCTATTTTTATGTATTGCCGAAAATACATAAAGAACAGCGACCACCACCAGGGAGGCCGATCATTTCTGGTATCGGTTCGATACTAGAGCCTTTATCTACCTTTGTTGATGTCTTTCTTCGACCCCTGGTTCTCAAGATGCCTACGTATATACAGGACACAAAAGACCTTCTACGCCTCCTGACTGAGACCCCCTTTGATGTGGAAAAAGACTATCTGGTCTCCTTTGACGTGGAGTCCTTACATACTTCGATACCCCAGGATGAAACACTTTCCACAGTAGAGGCTTTACTCAACAATAGTTCCGTGGACAGCATCACTCCAGTGCATTTCATTATGAACTGTGCACGTTTAGCCATGAAAGAGAATTTTTTCAAATTCGAGGATGACCTGTTTTTACAAACGTCAGGTACATCCATGGGCAGTGTTTTCTCCCCTAGTCTGGCTAACCTCTATGTGCACCACTTTGAACAGACAAAGATTGTACAACAACACAACCCTTATGAAAAGCACATCCGCGTCTGGAAGCGTTACATCGATGATGTGTTCGTGATATGGAGGGGTACTCCTGATACCATTGTGTCTTTTCATCACTGGTTGAACACGAGAAATGAATTCCTTAAATTCACCTTTGAATTCTCCAATACTAGCTTGCCCTTTCTTGACATTCGGGTTTTTCCGGAAGGAGATGGTCTAGGCACCGAGCTCTACAAAAAACCCATTGGCTCGTAACTCACTGTTGTCATTCCAGAGCTATCATCCTAAGTCTCTCCGTGAGAATTTGCTGTTCGGACAATTTCTCCGGATTAGGAGAAATTGCTCTTCTACAGTAAAATACAAAGAACATGCAAGCAATCTTACTGTCCAGCTGAAAGAAAGAAAATATCCACTGAACATCATTCACAAATCCAGGAAGAGAGCTGCCAATAACAACAAAGAGGCTCTGATTGAAGTGACACCACCCAAAGAATAACAATCCAGGCTGACATGTGTAAACACATTCTGTAGTTACTCAAACCAGAACAAGAAAAGCATTCTCAGGCACTGGAAGATCTTGAACATTGGGAAAGAACCGCTGCCCCATCCGTTGTTTGCCTTAAAGAGGAGCGCAAACATTAAAGATCAGGTAGTACATACCCGACCTTTGACGAGGAGATCTTCTGGTCAAAAATCCCTGTGGGGCTTACCACCCATCAAGGGTCATTTCCCTTGTGGCTCCTGTGCTGTGTGTCCACAAACCAAACACACAACTGAGATTGATATAGGGACGAACAATCCTTGGAAACTCTCTAGACATACTAATTGCAACAGCGACAAACCAATCTACATGATCATCTGCCCATGTGGTCTTCGCTACGTGGGCATGACCACTCGTAGGATTAAGACACGGCTACTTGAGCACAAAAGCACCATTCGGTGCAAAAAAAGATCTACCAAGATGACAAACCATTTTTTAGATCTAAATCACAGTGAAGAAGATCTATACTGGACAGTCCTAGAACAACCTTGGATTCCAGCACATGTCACAGATGTATCCAAATTTCTGTTCAGACAAGAACAACCGTGGGTTTACAGGCTCAAAAGTGATACTAGTGGACTCAATGACGAAATTCCCTGGCATGCTCTCTAAAACTCATGCACACATTAGCATTTACTTGCACCTATTTTGTTGCGATTACTTCTGGGCATGCTTACACCAGCCTTCCCACATATAAAGACAGAACACAAGATCAATTGACCATGACAATGAGAAACTCGAACATATCACATAATGTAGTAAGATTTACTTTATGGGGAACGTTGTCTGAAACTTGCATCTGCATCTATCACCCTCTATGATAGTTCTCTGTTAATATCACCACTAAGATGCGATCTATCTCCACTGTATGGTGATGAAGTGAGTCACTCTTGAAAACACAAATATATACATTAGGCACAGCTCTAAAACCAAGCTAGCTACATGCACCATGTATAGATAGATGGGAGTTCACTTTGTGTATAAGAGTGGTTTGCTTAAACCACTACTAGCGCCAAGGTGGGTCATTTAATAAAGCTATATCGTTCAATAGAAATTACACAGACATAGTGGTTTGTTAGCGGACATGCGCAAAATCTGTCCCATATACCCGAGCGCGCATGTGCGTTGCGCCCGTACAATAACCTGACAGGCATTTTTAACAGACACCTAGGGGTCCTCGCAGTAAGCACGTTGGACCACTTACATCGACATAGACTATTTAAGAGCCTCCCCTGCCTCCCGTCGGTTGCCTCCGGCCGCAGCTCCTGTACCGCAACGGTGTACCGACGGAGAGGTAAGTGATATGTAACGTGTGTTCATTTTTGCTACCATCCTTATAGAACTCTATATCCGGTAGTTCCAACATTGGCCCTTGAGAAATGTTAACAGCAATTTCTAAGTGCACATGTGTGTAACTGGGTCATTTTGAATCGCTCCACATCTCAACAACTTTGAGTTTGGCTAAATTTGTAGTTCCGACACGAATCGGATCCCGCCAGATCTGTTATTTGTCATCGCTCCATGGATGCTTGTGAGGCTGACTGCTCATTCCGACATTAGCCTGTAGACCCATATGAGCAGTTAAACTCCGGTGAACGTTTCTGTAAGTGTAATCGCTCCACATTTATACAAAGTCGAGTATGTCTAACTCGAGACATTTGACATATGCTAAAGGGAGTTATTCGACTAGTCCATTGGTTAGTGCTTTAAATCCTAACATTTTCTAGTGAGACTCATTCGGTATGTAGTGATACAAGATACAATTAAATTGAATGCTGTGACCTATCATCTGCACACCCTAAACACAGTTCTTCATGGGTATTGAGCAGTACTTGCTGCCTATTAGACAATAACAATCCAAGTCATTTCGGTATAATCCTGACGAGTTACTCGTATAAGGGTTTCCATGCACTGTACTAAAGTCCAGTTGAGATGGATTCACCAACACATTTTTCTATAGATCAGTGTCTACATCAAGTTGCCACTATGTGTGACACATGGTCTTACTTCTATCTTTTTCAGAGCGGGGCCCCCTTCCCTGAGCTGTTGCCAGGTTGAGGTGTGGCTACTTATCCAATACCCTTGGGTAAGTGTTTCATAGAAAAAACTCTTTTCGTAATTCAAACATGTATGAGTTTCCATACGATTTCAGAAGGATATATACTTAATCCTTTTGAATGAGCACGCATTGGCATTGTTGTATGATTGACTTGTCGCATTTGTTCTCCTACCTTTTTTGTCTCACATATTACAGATAGTTCCAGGAATACCTAAACAAACAAAGCATAGGATCACTGGTTCTGTATACTACTTTCTTTCACTTTATTAGCAGCAGCATTACTTTATTTTTGGTCCTGAAAAAAGGCTAGATACTCATGTAGATCATTTTGGCTGAAACATGTCGACCGTTTTTTTAAACCTAGCAGTTTATAATTTATACTGCTCTCTGCACTGCTTTTTAATCCTACCAGTATGAGCAAGTGAATAATTGTTTCTTGTTTTGCTCACACTAGGTAGTTTTAGACTCACCACCTTTACTCACTTTTTTATTCTATTGCGCTGCGTCCTCACCTCACCAGACATTGAACATATGGGATTTTAGCATCCTTAGTAGCGTTGGGTTATCGTAAAAACATCCCAGAGCTCCTTCCCCACATTGAGGGTGTTGTAGCCCTCAGTGGGACTAGGCCTTCCCACTGGGAGGAGAAACCCATATGATGAAGCATGCCACCATAGGTGGGTGAGGGTATTCATCCTGAAAGGGATCTCTCCCCCGAGGAGATTTGATGAGACATATACTTGACAACTCTCAGTTTGCTTTCGCGTGTATTTAGACCCAAGGTTATTTTGTGCTATAATTGAATTTGGAAAAGGGGATATTTTTCCTTGCAGGTCTTTAAACTCCCTCCCTTGGACCCTCTCCTCCTGTTTGTTGTGTTACTATTTCTGTGCGGCTACGGCCGCGGGTCCTTCCTTTCAGTCCAGGTAATTAGTGAACTACCTATTACTCCCGCTATCTAATTTTTCTTTGTTGTTGGTTTGCCTCATTTTTTCCGGACACAGTATATTGGCTTGAACTTGAGCATCTTCTTTTAATATGGCAGAAATATTAGGGTTAGCTTTTGATGAAGCTACAGCTCGAGATATTCTCACGACACCAAGTATTTTGGATAATGTTCCTAGCACTAGTTCTACTCCAAGTGATGACTGGGCGAAACTACTTGTATTGAAACGCTCTCACTCCCGCACATATATACATGGTGCAATCATGACTGAGTATTTAAGAGCAAACTGTGCACCCACCGGACTCATTGTCACCAACGCACCACGGCTGTTCTTAGAAGATAAAGTGTTTCTAAAGGACTGGTCCTTTATCACTTGGTGATGCACAAGGGACTGGTTAATACTGATTATTAACACAGCTAAACGCATTGCTGACACCATCCTGATAGAGATACAAACATTGGAATCTCAGATAAAATCAGTATTAGTCACATCTGTATACAAAAAACAAGCAGATGAAACTAACAAAAACAACAAGGAATTTAAAAATTCAGTCCTTGCGACAAAGATAACAAAGTTCAAAAAAGATATTGCTAAGTTTGCTTTTGAAAAAGTGTATCCCTACACTAGTGATACATATGTACCTCCTCAGTTCAATCAGAGAGGAAGGAGATATGGATCTAATTACAACACATCTGCAAGTGAGGATGACTCAAATGACTCAGACTCTTCAGCGAATGAGGGAAGAGGGGGTAGAGGATCGAACAGAAGGAGTAGAGGCCAGAGAAGAGGAGGCCAATTTGGCCAAGGACCAGCACAATGGTGGCCTCCAGCTCCCTATGACTACCATCAACCACCCATGTTTCCGTTTCAACCCTACAATAATATGGCACCCAACCAGCCTTTTTTAGGGTATGGCCAAGGCCACTCAAGAGGTCGCAGGAGAAATCAACAAGCAGCCGTACATTGGAGCCCACAACTGGCATCCACAACGACGCGCAGCATGACCAAACCCCCTGTGCAACCCGGGAGCAGCCACGAAGCGACCTAATCATGAATTTAAGCACTCGTGTTTTGACACATGATGAGAAAGTAGTCCTAGAGAGAGCATTGGGCTTTGTACCAACGTACAAAGGAAATACTTTCCAAATCAGACAAGAACCTCCAGGTTTCTTTCGAAAAATCCGCCTTCGTTCTTTTTTGGAGGATAAGACCACTTCTGAACATGAAGAAGAGATGAAAAACACGGGATTGAGGCCAAAATCTACTTTCAACCCTCCAGCACATCTTTTTCCGGCACAAATTGCCACTTTTTAAAAAGCTGTACTACAGGATGTGACCAACTTATTTGAGCAAGACACACGGCAATTTCAGAACCAACCCAAACTTGAACGACTAGCACTCCAACAACGGGCAGAGGACGTATCTATCGTCATAAAGCCAGCAGACAAAGGGGGTGCCATCGTGATTCTGGACACCACAACATACAGAGCAGAATGTCTACGCCAACTTGAGAACAGAAGATCCTACAGACCCTTGAAGATGGATCCTACAAAACGACTATCCTCGGAAATCAAGAGGATAGTGGATGAGGGCAAGGAAGAAGGGTGGATCACCGACCATGAAGCCTCCTTTCTAGTCACACCATATCCGACCACTCCTTATTTTTATGTATTGCCGAAAATACATAAAGAACAGCGACCACCACCAGGGAGGCCGATCATTTCTGGTATCGGTTCGATACTAGAGCCTTTATCTACCTTTGTTGATTTCTTTCTTCGACCCCTGGCTCACAAGATGCCTACGTATATACAGGACACAAAAGACCTTCTACGCCTCCTGGCTGAGACCCCCTTTGATGTAGAAAAAGACTATCTGGTCTCCTTTGACGTGGAGTCCTTATATACTTCGATACCCCAGGATGAAACACTTTCCACAGTAGAGGCTTTACTCAACAATAGTTCCGTGGACAGCATCACTCCAGTGCATTTCATTATGAACTGTGCACGTTTAGCCATGAAAGAGAATTTTTTCAAATTCGAGGATGACCTGTTTTTACAAACGTCAGGTACATCCATGGGCAGTGTTTTCTCCCCTTTTCTGGCTAACCTCTATGTGCACCACTTTGAACAGACAGAGATTGTACAACAACACAACCCTTATGAAAAGCACATCCGCGTCTGGAAGCGTTACATCGACGATGTGTTCGTGATATGGAGGGGTACTCCCGATACCATTGTGTCTTTTTATCACTGGTTGAACACGAGAAATGAATTCCTTAAATTCACCTTTGAATTCTCCAATACTAGCTTGCCCTTTCTTGACATTCGGGTTTTTCTGGAAGGAGATGGTCTAGGCACCGAGCTCTACTAAAAACCCATTGGCTCGTAACTCACTGTCGTCATTCCAGAGCTATCATCCTAAGTCTCTCCGTGAGAATTTGCTGTTCGGACAATTTCTCCGGATTAGGAGAAATTGCTCTTCTACAGTAAAATACAAAGAACATGCAAGTAATCTGACTGTCCAGCTGAAAGAAAGAAAATATCCACTGAACATCATTCGCAAATCCAGGAAGAGAGCTGCCAATAACAACAGAGAGGCTCTGATTGAAGTGACACCACCCAAAGAAGAACAATCCAGGCTGAGATGTGTAAACAAATTCTGTAGTTACTCAAACCAGATCAAGAAAAGCATTCTCAGGCACTGGAAGATCTTGAACATTGGGAAAGAACCGCTGCCCCATCCGTTGTTTGCCTTCAAGAGGAACGCAAACATTAAAGATCAGGTAGTACATACCCGGCCTTTGACGAGGAGATCTTCTGGTCAAGAATCCCTGTGGGGCTTACCACCCATCAAGGGTCATTTCCCTTGTGGCTCCTGTGCTGTGTGTCCACAAACCAAACACACAACTGAGATTGATATAGGGACGAACAATCCTTGGAAACTATCTAAACATACTAATTGCAACAGCGACAAACCAATCTACATGATCATCTGCCCATGTGGTCTTCGCTACGTGGGCATGACCACGCGTAGAATTAAGACACGGCTACTTGAGCACAAAAGCACCATTCGGTGCAAAAAAAGATCTACCAAGATGACAAACCATTTCTTAGATCTAAATCACAGTGAAGAAGATCTATACTGGACAGTCCTAGAACAACCTAGGATTCCAGCACATGTCACAGATGTATCCAAATTTCTGTTCAGACAAGAACAACCGTGGGTTTACAGGCTCAAAAGTGATACTAGTGGACTCAATGATGAAATTCCCTGGCTTGCTCTCTAAAACTCATGCACACATTAGCATTTACTTGCACCTATTTTGTTGCGATTACTTCTGGGCATGCTTACACCAGCCTTCCCACATATAAAGACAGAACACATGATCAATTGACCATGACAATGAGAAACTCGAACATATCACATAATGTAGTAAGAATTACTTTTTGGGGAACGTTGTCTGAAACTTGCATCTGCATCTATCGCCCTCTATGATAGTTCTCTGTTAATATCACCACTAAGATGCGATCTATCTCCACTGTATGGGGATGAAGTGAGCCACTCTTGAAAACACAAATATATACATTAGGCACAGCTCTAAAACCATGCTAGCTACATGCACCATGTATAGATAGATGGGAGTTCACTTTGTGTATAAGAGTGGTTTGCTTAAACCACTACTAGCGCCAAGGTGGGTCATTTAATAAAGCTATATCGTTCAATAGAAATTACACAGACATAGTGGTTTGTTAGCGCACATGTGCAATATCTGTCCCGTATACCCGAGCGCGCATGTGCATTGCGCCCGTACAATAACCTGACAGGTATTTTTAACAGCCACCTAGGGGTCCTCGCAGTAAGCGCGTTGGACCACTTACATCGACATAGACTATTTAAGAGCCTCCCTGCCTCCCGTCGGTTACCTCCGGCCGCAGCTCCTGTACTGCGACGGGGTACCGACGGAGAGGTAAGTGATATGTAACGTGTATTCATTTTTGCTACCATCCTTAGAGAACTCTATATCCGGTAGTTCCAACATTGGCCCTTGACACATGTTAACAGCAATTTCTAAGTGCACATGTGTGTAACTGGGTCGTTTTGAATCGCTCCACATCTCAACAACTTTGAGTTTAGCTAAATTTGTAGTTCCGACACGAATCGGATCCCGCCAGATCTGTTATTTGTCATCGCTCCATGATTGCTTGTGAGGCTGACTGCTCATTCCGACATTAGCCTGTAGACCCATATGAGCAGTTAAACTCCGGTGAGCGTTTCTGTAATTGTAATCGCTCCACATTTATACAAAGTCGAGTATGTCTAACACGAGCCATTTGACATATGCTAAAGGGAGTTATTCGACTACTCCATTGGTTAGTGCTTTAAATCCTAACATTTTCTAGTGAGACTCGTTCGGTATGTAGTGATACAAGATACAATTAAATTGAATGTTGTGACCTATCATCTGCACACCCTAAACACTGTTCTTCATGGGTATTGAGCAGTACTTGCTGCCTATTAGACAATAACAATCCAAGTCATTTCGGTATAATCCTGACGAGTTACTCGTATAAGGGTTCCCATGCACTGTACTAAAGTCCAGTTGAGATGGATTCACCAACACATTTTTCTATAGATCAATGTCTACATCAAGGTGCCACTATGTGTGACACATGGTCTTACTTCTATCTTTTTCAGAGCGGGGCCCCCTTCCCTGAGCTGTTGCCAGGTTGAGGTGTTGCTGCTTATCCAATACCCTTGGGTGTGTTTCATAGAAAAAACACTTTTCGTAATTCAAACATGTATGAGTTTCCATACGATTTCAGAAGGATATATACTTAATCCTTTTGAATGAGCACGCATTGGCATTGTTGTATGATTGACTTGTCACATTTGTTCCCCTACCTTTTTTGTCTCACATATTACAGATAGTTCCAGGAACACCTAAACAAACAAAGCATAGGATTACTGGTTCTGTATACTACTTTCTTTCATTTTGTTAGCAGCAGCATTACTTTATTTCTGGTCCTGAAGAAAGCCTAGATTCTCATGTAGATCATTTTGGCTGAAACATGTCGACCGTTTTTTGATACCTAGCTGTTTATAATTTATACTGCTCTCTGCACTGCTGTTTAATCCTACCAGTACGAGCAAGTGAATAAAGGTTTCTTGTTTTGCTCATACTAGGTAGTTTTAGACTCACCACCTTTACTCACTTTTTTATTCTATTGCGCTGCGTCCTCACCTCACCAGACATTGAACATATGGGATTTTAGCATCCTTAGTAGCGTTGGGTTATCGTAAAAACATCCCAGAGCTCCTTCCTCACATTGAGGGAGTTATAGACCTCAGTGGGCCTTCCCACTGGGAGGAGAAACCCATATGATGAAGCATGCCACCATAGGTGGGTGAGGGTATTCGTCCTGAAAGGGATCTCTCCCCCGAGGAGATTTGATGAGACATATACTTGACAACTCTCAGTTTGCTTTTGCGTGTATTTAGACCCAAGGTTATTTTGTGCTACAACACTACAACAGAGTTGATCAGAAATCGTTGAAAAATCATCTTCCATATTCTCAATTACTCAGTTTTCAATCCAGATACATCAGCCAAACAAATGGAGATAATGTTGAAACGATTTGATGATTGAGGCTACCCCAAAAAAGTTTTGGAACAGGCAAAAGCACAAAGCACAACCAAAACCAGTAATGAACTGCTAGCCAAAACACAGAAAAAAGAAAACAAGCGCATCGTAGTGGTATCCAAGTTCTCCACGGTGAGTGGCCAATTCAAGAAATCCATCATTCGCAACTGGTCCATATTATCCATGGAACCTGACTCCAAAGGCATCTTTGCAGAAACACCTATCTTTGCGTATCAAAGAGGTAAAATCATTAAAGAAATACTTTCGCAGAAGAAAGATGATCCACAGAGAATAGGATACAAAGGCACGACCCCCTGTTTCAATTGCAACAACTGCAACAACATTATTAAAGGCACTTGGATCACTCATCCCATGAAGGGTACTAAAATGGACATTAAAGTTTCCGGTAATTGCGACACCAAAAATGTTGTATATCTGCGGGCTGGCATACATGGGCCAAACCGAAAGGAAAATCAAATTGAGAGTCAATAAGCACAAGAGCAGCATTCGCACCAGAAACATGAAATCTGTCGTAGCCAGCCATTTCGTGGACAACAACCACAACGTGAGCCAACTCAAATTTCTGATTCTAGAAATCATAGAGAAAAAAGAAGGCAAAGACAACAACAACACCTTGTTCCAGAGGGAACATTTCTGGATTAAACCCCTCGACGCTTTGAAGCATAATGGGCTGAATGACAGGATGGTATTTTTATGTTACCTTTAGAATGAATTGCATAACTTGTTGATTGATACCTGTATTCTTCATGTTTTTTGTTTCCTTTTGCTTGAGGCTCATGCTAATCCTAGTCTTTAACCTCATACCAGTTGCTCATCTAGACTACTACTGTTGTTTGTTGTGCTGTCACCACTGCTGATTGCTCTTTGTCTCATACCCATGACCCCATAACGTTCGTTTTTGATATTGAGGCACCAAGCCACTCCTTTCCAACCCATCGTTATGGACAGGCTACTTAAACTTAAACTCTGCCTTTCATCGGTTTCAGTGGTTCTTATTATCTTCACACATTCCAATATGGCCCATTTATATTCCTTATCAAGATGCTACGATAAACTCAGTCCATTCTCCCTGTCCAACTTTGCCATGTAAGCCTCATGGTTTTACTCGTGTCCACAGTAAAACACAAAAGAGGGTCACTGAAAATATCGATTATGATCGGAAGAACCAGGGATAATACAGCAATAGACAACAGAAAAAACACTTCCCCCTACTCCATTTTTTAGAATTCGGTAATATATCCAGAATAACAATGCCCCACAGGAATGTAGTTTACTTCATTTATTATCAAAACATATTTATCATTTTATAAAAATATTGGTATCACAAGTGCTTGTTCAGACAATACATATATAAAAAGACGATTATACACGTAGTACATACGTTGCAATAGAGCCCCGAAAGAACTTAATAGGGAACCATACATAATCTGTACATGTCTCCAAAAATAACACACGAAAAAAACAACCACATAGTGTGAGAGACAAAACAATATAACATTGGACTTCAATGAACATACATACAAATTTACAAATTACACACAATGTACACAAACACAAGAGGTGCGCCGACGCGTTTCGGAGGTACCATGTACTTAAACCATCCTTCATCAGGGCACTGAATTCATAGTTTTGTTCAGTGGTTGGAAGCCATCTGTGACCATAAATGTAATGCAACGGGCTCTGTACAATGTAAACACACTACTTTTCAAAGGAAGTACTATTCCAAAGGGATATGCCTCTAGAAGATATAGGAAGTCCCCGAACATAGGGAAACTACCTCATTTGTCGTTGAAGTTTATACTATCGCAGTGGAATCACCCAGGGTCCTCTAAGTGCGCACAGTCCTGGACGTGATAGTAGAAGATGATACGATACAAAATGTATAATGGTTTGAGGAAATCGCCCCAGTTCGCGTCCCGTGGGCTGCAGAAAGTTGCTATGGGGTCTAGAATAATCGGTCACGCAATCAATGAAATTAACAACCGACAGGCCACGTGTATAAAGAATTATTCTATTCCAGTAGACTCCGATCGCCAACAGTGCCAGGGCTCTGAATCCAAACATACACAGCAAAATTATAGAAAGGGATCAAGGGAGATTCCGCCGAAAATAACGCCATCCGGGTCGTCTGTCCTCCATCAGTACAAGCAGCCATTTCGTGGAAAACAACCACAATGTGAGCCAACTCAAATTTCTGATTCTAGAGATCATAGAAAAAAAGAAGGCAGAGACAACAACAACAACACCTTGTTCCAGAGGGAAAATTTCTTTATTAAACCCCTCGACGCTTTGAAGCACAATGGGCTGAATGACAGGATGGAATTTTTATGTTACCTTTAGAATGACTTGCATAACTTGTTGATTGATACCTGTATTCTTCATGTTTTTTGTTTCCTTTTGCTTGAGGCTCATGCTAATCCTGGTCTTTAACCGCATACCAGTTGCTCATCTAGAATACTACTGTTGTTTGTTGTGCTGTCACCACTGCTTATTGCTCTTTGTCTCATACCCATGACCCCATAACGTTCGTTTTTGATATTGAGGCACCAAGCCACTCCTTTCCAACCCATCGTTATGGACAGGCTACTTAAACTTAAACTCTACCTTTCATCGGTTTCAGTGGTTCTTATTATCTTCACACATTCCAATATGGCCCCGTTTATATTCCTCATCAAGATGCTACGATAAACTCAGTCCATTCTCCCTGTCCAACTTTGCCATGTAAGCCTCATGGTTTTACTTGTGTCCACACCATTGTCACACCCCCCAGGGTCGACATCCTAACATGTCCTTGAATCTGCCACATTCCAATATGGTCCCTTCACATGTTCTCACTCTAGCTGTGTTAACCAGTATAGTCCGCCATCGCTGTTTACAGCACAGGCGCCATAGCCCTAGAAGCCCATTGAGCTCTGTCCAAACTATTCCCCGGCAGAGTCGATCTGAAGCGGATCCTTGTAAGTAACTGCTATTTACCGAGGCGCGTTCTCGCGCCATGTGAAATCTGTATTCTATGCATTTATATGTTATTTCTGCAACTGTCTATTGCTGAATCGCCGCATGCTTAATGTGTTATAAAACAGAAATCACGGGACAGACGGCTTAAGGCTTTTCTGTGTAAATTCTATGCACTTTGTTTTTTACAGCATGGTTCATTGAAATACGGAGATTATTACACTGTGCACAACAACGATTTACTCCCGTACACTCGCTATCAGCGGATTTTAATTTCAACGGTTTTAAAATAGTTTACTTGTATGAGTTAGTATACGGGCGTATACTAACATGAGTTTTCACCATAGTTATGGATGACACTACTATTGACCCGCGTGATATACGTTGAGTCTCTCATTACTCACACCTGGTTATAAGGACTATTCGCATGTATACGCCACCTTAGTGTTTAGTTTGTTGACACTTTGCTGGTGCCACCAGCATGATTACGATATGATACATTGTTACATAATTGAGAGTTCAGCATGATTTAGTCCCAATATTCATCATTGACATGGACCAATCAGTATATGTACCGCATGGAGTAGGCCCTTATGCTTAACATTCAAGGTCTGCAATCACATCACTACGTTAGCCCGGAACCATCGTTCACCACACCCGAGCATGCTGGATGACCACGGATTATTTGATGTTTTGGTTTTCCTCATTTTTTCTGAACATCTGTATTCCTCTAGAACTATCCCCTGACGAAGGGTTCGCTGCCCGAAATGCATCGGGAGGGATGGAGAAAAAGGAAAGAGGATTGTATCTAACAGTGTAATGGATGTACATTATTGCTGATTCTAAGCAATGAATGAAAATTGAATCCAAAAAGAAAGAAAACGATTAAACATCGCCTACTTGTTGAAAAACATGTTGTGTTTCATTCATGTCCAACATTGAGAAATAAATCAACCCCGGATAATGGGGATTTGGTAGTGCCAAGGGGGACGGACCGTACCAGGGTACGCTATTTATACCTAAAACTAGCCATTCTTGAAAACCACAGGGGCACTACCAACTTGAAGATCAAGACGTATGATACCTGTATTCAATCATCATACAAGCATGAGAGTTATAGGCTTTTTCTAGGCCTGGGTGAAATTGTAATTTTGGTGGAGTAATCAGAGTAGTTTCAGTAATTTCACATTATTCTTGTGATGCAAAATTACCAAAACAACGCAATTATGCCAGTTTGAGTAATTTTAAGTAATTTGGGACAAAAATCCTACAGCAGGAGCACAGAAACAATGAACTAAGAGAGAGTGAGCAGCTGCTGGCTACTGCTGTTCATGTCTTATAGCATTTAGTGCTGTTTCCTTAGCTCAAAATGAATCCTTGGGCACATTTTGAAAGCTAGGGTGCATTTTGCAGTTGTGGAAGATGGTCTTGGTGGTGTCTTTGGAGAGGATGAGTTGTGTGTTGTCTGCATAGGATATGATGTTGAGTCCATGGGATATGGCGCTGCTGGCCAGGGGTGTCATATAAGTGCTGAAGGGGGTGCTGAGTGAGGATCCTTGGGGCACTCCACAGATGATTTCCTTGGGTTTGGAGGTAAAAGGGGTAAGCAGACTTTTTGCATTCTTCTGGTGAGGAACGAGGCCATCCATCTGAGAGCGGCTCCTTGGATGCCTCTGTTGTGCAGCTTTGTGACGAGTGTGTGGTGGTAGACTGAATTGAAAGCTGCTGAGACGTCTCGGAGGATCAGAACTGCAGTCTCTTCACGGTCAGGAAGGGATGTGAGGGCTGTCTCAATGCTGTGGTTGCTGCAGAATCCGTATTAGGAGGAGTCAAGTAGGAGGTTTAATTCCAGATGTGAGGAGAGTTGTTGGTTGATGGCTTTTTCTAATACTTTGGTCAGGAACGGGAGCAGGGAAATCGGTCGGTAGTTGTCGAGTTTGGCGGGGTCAGTCGATGGTTTCTGTAGTAGGGTGTTGACTTCTGCGTGTTTCCAGTCTTTAGGGAAGATGGCAATTGAGATGTTGAACAAGGTGATGAGTACGTGGGTGATTCTGGCTTCACCTAAGTTGAAGATGTGGTGAGGTCATGGGTGGGTTGGGGCTTGTGAGTGGACCGAGTTCATGATGGAGGCGGTGTCCTGTGGGGTGAGCTGGCTCTATTTGGTTAGTCAGATGTCTGCTGTGGTACCGGGGTTGTTGTGTTGCTTGAAGAAGTCACATACCTTGGGGTGGGTTTTGAAGTTTCTGTAGATGTTGGCGATCTAGCCATGGGAAAATTTTACAAGGTTGTCGCAGAGTTCATTTGAGGAGGTAATGTTTTTTATGCAGCTAAGGGGTTGGAGAAATCTTTGCCGATGGTGAAGCTTTCTTTGCTGTCATTGGAGCTTGATTCTATGCTTGAGGCTATGGCCTTTTTCTTTGATTCTTTCAACCGTCGTGGTAGATGTTGAGAGCAGTCTTGAAGGCAGTCTTGTTGGTCATGTCATTGCTGATGCGCCATCCCCCTTCCAGTTGTTTACAGTGTTGGTTTGCGGTTCTAAGGTCTTCAGTGTACTAGTGATCCTGTTCGGTGGACCTTCTGTGGGTGTTGTTGCTGATGGGAGCGACGCTGTTGCTGCAGTTTGTGATCCAATTGATGAAGTTTCTGAAGTTCTGGTCTAGGTTGTTGGAGGAGATGAGGTGGGTGCTGTTGAGGGCATTGATCCATGTAGCCTTTGAGACTATGCTCCAGCTGTAGTGGGGGGCATTGGGCAGTCTGGGGGCAGAGGTCCATGATCTGGTGACGTTGAAGTAGACGATGGAGTAGTCGGTCCAGGTGAGTACCATGATGTGTCTATACCTGAGGCAGTCGCTGGAGGTGAAGATGGGGGTCTAGCATCTGGCCTACGGTGAGCGTGGGGTCATGGTCAAGTTGGGTGAGTACGATGTTGTTTATGCTGTCGAGAAGTATGGTAGTGTTGATGTCATTGTGGTGATAGGAGGGCGGTAGTAACATGCTGGAGGTTAGTGCTATGGTACAGGGGCATGTTAGTGGGTGGTAGTTCAGTGTTAGTGACAGATAATGTAATTTCCTCATGGACCTACGATGGAGGATTTGTTATTTGGTGAAAGGGGAAGTTACCAAGATGAGCAACAAATTGGGCAAGGATTACACAATGCTATGAAGCCGCATATGTGATAGCAAAACCTATACAAACACCTAATAAAAGTGTTATGGAGGGTGATGAAGTAGTGGAAGATATTAGAACAGTGATGAGGGAGTGATTATTTGAAAGGGTGTTGATGGTGGGCATTAGTGCAGTGCTGTTTGGCGAGGATGGCGTAGTGGGCCGATTCTGGATTCAATCCAGTATGCTGCCCCAGTTAGGGTCAAGCACACTGACTACCCACAAAGTGGTATCCCTTTTCCTAACAATTCCTATGCCAGAATTCAACATGGTAATAGGCATCTTCGGGTTGTATGATAAGAGTTACTCCTTCTGTTTGAATAATACGCACTCTATGCCAAATTCCCACCAGTCAGGAAGCTACATTGCACTGGATCAATGAAAATGATCAAAGCTTTTCTGTGATAATGTGCGTCTTTAAAGGTTATCTAAAAGCATACTTCTGTGAGAAAGCTGAGCCTTTCTCTTTCCAAACCTAATGAAGGATATTGAATGACTGAGCCATTAAAAATTACTGGCATCAAAATTATCCATCTCTAACAAGAAAGAAATCTTCCAGATTCTATTTTCAGATGTTCTGCAGTTCTGCAGTTCTCCTTTCCCATTTTACCATCACATACAATGCCTGCTACAATCAGAACTTAGATGTTTGTAAATGCCCCACGAGTTCCTACTGTGGTTTTTGGTCAATATTACCATGTATGTCTTGATGTCACTAGTTTTAGTTATTTTGAAGTATATATAGATTATGTTCAGGGAACTGGATCATCTCCAGGCCAGTACTGATGTTTACGGGGAGCTTACCTAATGCTTGACAGAGTAAGAGGTGATTTTTATTCAAAATTGATTAAACAAAAGAGTATTCCAGAGGTAGATACGGAGTATGGATCAGCATCTGGGCCATCCTTGGCATATTTGACCAATTAGCTGCATAAATACTATGGCCCGATTCACATTTATTTGACTACTGTAGGATCTATAAGCATCCTTCAAGAAACCTTCACAGTTACTTAAGAAGGCAATTATTCAATTTTCGGTTGCATATTGAATCCATTGTCTCAGTTATTGTGTCCTTATCCATGCAGATAGCTAGATGGATATTTGAAAGAGTTAAATGTCAAAGATGCCACATTAATTGAGTTCTGATAGACAGCTCGGTTTTACAGGAGAACTCTCAGATTTCTGGAGAAAGTATTAAATCCAGAGTAGAATCATGTGATAGAACATGGACTTTGATATGCTATAGAGATAGTACTCCCATTCTACATCAGGCCCTTGGATTTCTTTACAAAAAAGATAATTCAGTGATTTTCAATATTCGTATTTATATTTCTATGGCACAAATCTAGCTGGGAAGCAATGGAAAATTGTGTATAGAAATATGGGACATTGAAACAATGTCAGGACGTGGAGAGAATGTGGACAGCCAGTGTACAACGAAATAGATGGCAAGGGGGCAATTACTGTTCCTGGGACAGTGGCCAGAGAGGCTGTAAGGGTTCTTATCCATGGTCACTGGAAATGGCCACTTTTGAAGAGATGGATCTTTAGATATTCAACATTCATTATTGACCTGCTCAGTTTTCAGCCCAAGAACCAATCCTTTACTTAGCAAGGAAGAGGATTGAGTTAGAACGTGCATCTGACAACTGTTGTGATCTGCTGATTGTGTATTTTAATCCTGGCAAGGTGGCCTTTTCCTCTTCTGCAGTAGTTAAATGGAGTATTATTATTATTTTTTTTGTTTTGCATATTTTATATAGCACGAACTCGACCTGAAGATATTGGAGCGATTTGCATGAGCACCAGTTACGTTACACAAGGACGCATTCCTTTTTGGTAGGCACAGGGAGATTAAATGATTTGCCCAGAATCACAGGAAGCTGATCCGACGCAGAGGCTCAAACCTTGTTCCCCAGCTCCAAAGTCGGCAGCTCTAGCTGTAAGGCTACAACCTAATTACAGTAATATCACCTACATGTACACCATTTCAGCCCTCAATATGAGTCGCATTTACCACCTGCACGATGTAGGTGGTACATGTGTGCAGATTTGGGCCTGTTATTTTCCCAGGATGGGATGTTACTCTCATTGGAAGTTTGCAACCAGCATTATTCATTCTGGCCCCGTATCTCCCTGCAAAATTAACAAGAAACTTGTATTAAGGGAGTTAGGAGCAACAGAAATGTGGTGTGAAGAGCTAAAAAAACTATATATTATCACCATGTGGTCCAAAATGCATCCATCCCCCAAGGAGTGTGGTGCTTTGTGCAATGTATGCCCCAGTCCACATTATGAATTTCTCGAATACATTTGTCTGCCTGATTTTCACTGGTCGTTTGTGCGCAAAAGAAATTACTAAAATTGTGTCCGAGGACTAAATGTCTCGAAACCTTAAATAGATTATTTCCGGCGTGTTCACTTCCTAAATAAACTATTGCTTGTTAAACACAAACATCTTGCATTCTCTAGCATGGCTTTCATTTAACAACGCAGTGAGATGTAAACTCAGACTGTGTGGTCGGGTGCAGCAGAACTAATCCAGAGCTGATTTATTATTGCTGTTGAGATCAGTTAAACTGTAAGTGCCGGAAACAAAATTAATTGCTCTTGGTGCAGAACAGTTACGGGGGCACCTTTGCGGCACGAGTAAACTGTTTGTTCTTTATTAGTCTAGGCCCATGCGGACTGCAGTGTCAGCAGCCGAGACAATACCGGTAGGATAGAGGACGAAAAGAGCGGAGGACGAACAATCTTGTATGGCTGGCTCTTCGAGGAGATGAAACCATAATTCACGCGGCGATAGCTAACAGAAGGTAATTTTATGGTCACTAAGAAAAATGTGTTTTCATTTTTTTGGTATAGTTACTATATAAATTTATAGGTGTACTTTGTATGTATTTCATTCTAAATTCCAGCAGGGCTGCGAGCAATAGTATTAGAACAAGGCAAGTACAGCGGGCAGAAGATCCTGTTTTAGGAGCCACTTGTAGAGAGCCACTGTAATTCAAAATGAAATAAGCTCAAAGGGTACACGCAGACTCAGTATAAATCACACCTTTTGAAAGGAAGGGTGTTATTGCATGCTGCCTTTAATTTTCCATTACCCCTGTTTCATTACCTCGACCGCAAAAGTGAAGGAAAGGCAGATCTGCCCAGGAGACATTGAAGTTTGGAATTAGAGGGTGTCTGTTGTAGCACACAAATCAGATATTCTGTTATGGCATGAATATTGGTTTGAACAAATAGCAGGTGTTAACCTTGACGAATGCGATTTGACCTAAAGAAAGAGGAAGTTTGGGAGTTGTTCTGCATTCTGCTTCTCTTTCCAAAATGCCTCGGTCTTTCTACAATGTATGTTCTCTACTTTGAAATCTAAGCCAATTCACATCTGCAATAGATAACAATGCCCTTTAGTAATTACATATGTATTTATGTTATTGTATGGCCTTTAAATACAACAAATGGTTGTTCTATCAACAAAGCCATGCTTATCAATGCTGGCTTGGTTTAATGTGAATTCATAGAAAAACGTTTTCAGGGAAAACTATTACTGAGAACCATTTCATTTAAACTATTTTTCTGCTTTGTTTTTAATACTTTATTTATCGTTTTCAGATACAAACAAAACAAACCACATTTCGCGACATGATGTATAGCATGTGATTGTAGTATCATAAGAAATAACAAAACATACGAGCATTCCGCATTTACATTTAAGAAGATAAAGCACGCCCTGAATCCAGAGTAATGGCAGTGAATGGTGGCTATTAAGCAGCCCTGACAGGTAGCACTGTGCAAGGAAGTACTATGCTGTAATACTGGTGGAACTGGGGGGAGATTGAACAGTGTGTTGCAAAAAGAGGGCAATTTATGGCAGCGTGATCATTACATATTTGGCAGGGCAGCTGCAGATCCAGGTGGGTCAATCTTGTGAGGATGTGTCCATACATTGCAGGTAAGCATGGAGGGGTTGCCAGATATTCCGTGGACGAGATGTGGGAGTCTGCATCAGGGCATATAGCTCACTAGTCGTGTCTCAAAATGTGAGGCTCTTGAGCCAGTTCGCCACCGTGGTGTGGCAGCTGCTCCCCCAGTCCAATGCAATCTCTTGCTTTGCCAGCAGCAGCGGCTAAGTGGCAAAACGCCGGAAAACCCTTAGGTATGTTGTGAACATAACCCAGCAACGCCAACAGCGGCATTGGAACCTGCGCCATCTCCAGCATTTGAGAAAGTCATGTGAAAATGTCAAACCATAAATTGTGGACGTGTGGTCAAGTCCATGCTATGTGAAAATAGTCAGCATCGTCAGTGCTGCACTTGGAACACATGGAGGAGCGGGATGGGTCTACCCTGGCCATAAGTTTGGGAGTCATGTAAGCACGCTGAAGAAACTTAAAGTGCAACAGTTTGTATTTGTGATTGGTCTGAAGGCCGCAATAATACCAAATATAATCTGGTAGTGGATGTTGCAGATCCACTCTCCACGCCTTACGCAGCCTGTCGTCCGCAGTGGGCACCATGTCCAAACACACGTGGTAGAGCCTGGAGACCAGATGCTCACCGCTGTCAATGAGAAGGGAGAGGGGGTGAAGTCATCTGGAGCGATAGAATAGGAGGGCAGTTGGGCATGGAGGGTGTTTTGGATGCGGTGTAAAATGAACCTATCTAATGGTGAAGCCGTGACAAACCGAGTGTCCTCTACACTGTGATAGCGTGTCCATCTGGAAAAACATCTCCTGTAGTGTGCAGTGCATAGCGAGTGAGAGTGCGCTTAACTATGGGTTCAGTCATGGGGGAGCCAGCGATTGTCTGCAAGGGGCAAAGCGGGGGAATACAGCTGCCCCTTCCTCAGCAGGCACATTAAACGGCGCCACAACCAGCATGTGGTGGCGAGCGGCTGTATGTCCGTAGGGTCCAATGACTGCCCCACCGGAAGAATGGCGTTCAGTGGTGCCCCTCCCACCAGATCGCAGGCAATATGAATGTAAGGCAGATGGGCGTCTGCGTGGTATAAATGGTGGCACTGGGTTATAAAAGTGAAAATGCAGCACTCCAAAGCTGCCCCTCGCATACGGGAGGGTCAACGCACTCCACCCGATCCGCAGCCTAAGGGCCTGCCCACATCAAGCACAGCAAGAGACTCCGCAGTGTATCAAAAAAGCATTGGTGAGAGGGATGGGAATGTTGAGGAATAAATAAAGAAACCTGGGGAGCACAACCATTTTAATGATGGCCACACGTCCGGCCAAGGACAGCGGCAGTTTGATCTATGTCTCGATTAACGCATCTAACCCGTTTAATGGAAATTATTTAGAATGAATGGCATTTACCTTTTTGTAGAAGCCAATTCATAGAAAGTCCTTTGGTCAAAATTGGCTTTTGAATGCTTATTTATTAATTATAAATGCAATGGTAGCAGGTCATATTTTCAGAAACTTTTTTGTTGGAAATATTTATTTCAGTGCTTTACTTCAGGGGACATTATTTCATATTTATATCGTCTACATTGTCAGACAATTACTTCGGATGCTTTTAATTCTCTGACCCATCACCACCTGCAAACAACATCCATCGCTGACCTCTCACAACGCCATAAATCCCTGCCCCATAAAACCCCTCACTACACCTAAACAACACTCATCCCTGAAGCCTAAAAGCCCTTTCTACCCAAAGAATTAATCCCTGAACCCTAAAATCACTCACTTATCCTAACCCCACTCATTACTGAACTCTAAAACCCCTTTCTACACCTAAACTCCACCCATCCCAAACCCTTTAAAACACCTCAGCACATCCAAACTGCACCCTTTCTTGAACTCTAAAAAACCATCACTGCCCTTAAACACCAGCCATCCATGAACCATAAGAACTCATCACCCTAAACTACTCATCCCTGAACCCTGAAAACAACCCCTTTCTACATCTAATCTCCACCCTAAAACCGGCCCCTCCCCGGGGCAACATAAATTCAAAGTAGGTGTGGGGGGGCTCTTGCCCCCCACACTGCCCCGGGGACCACCACGGTTGTGGACCCCCGGCCCCAGGGACCACCACCTCCCCGGGGCTATGCAAATGTTGAAATGGGGGAGGCGCGGCCCCCCTCTGGAGCACTCCATGGCCCTGGGGACCGCCACCCACCAGGGCCAGCTCCTGCAATGTCCCGTGGTACCCACCCCCGGGACATTGCTGTTTGCTATGGAAGGGCGGGAGCACGGCTCCCGCCCTGCCGTAGCAAACACTGCTTTGCTTCTTGGAAGCGAGAGCAGGAAACAGAATTGCTTTTGGGCAAGGGGAGCTCCATGTTAGCAGCTCCCCTTGCCCAAAAGCAATGCCGGCTCCCGCAGGAGGCAGGGAGCCGGCTGGGAACGTGGGGGCATTGGGGTTCCCCCCCACGGTCCCCAACTTGAGGGCCAGCCCCAGGGGATGGGCTCCCCGGGGCCAGAAGTGGCCCGGGAGGGGGGCCACTCGGCCCCCTCCCCTTTATTTATTTTTATTTTTTATTTTTTTTAAAAGGAAGGCCGGCCCCGGGGATGGGGTGCCCGGGGCCATAATTGGCCTTAGGAGGGGGCCACGCGGCCCCCTCCCCCAAACAAATCCAGGCTGGCCAGGCACCGGGGATGGGGTCCCCGGGGCCAGAAGTGGCCTTAGGAGGGGGGCCATGCGGTCCCCCTCCATAATTATTATTTTTTTTAAACAATTTGGCAGGCCCCAGGGGATGGGGTCCCCGGGGCAAATACTGAATAATGGAAGTGGGGCGTTTTTTTTTCTTTCTATTTTGGAGTCGTGACTCCAACGCAGCTCTCAGCACGGCCCACCCGTGTAACGTTGCGTTGGATTCACGATTCACCTCACATAAATAATTTAGTAGTATATAATTTAGAAGGTAGTGTTGTATTTGTGAAGTTGTTTTAAAGAGGTACTGTGATTGAAGTTAATGACAAGATTACAATTGATAGAGTTGTTAAAAATATATAAAATTAAAAATTAATAGTTAAACTTGCAAAGTGTGTTGTAGTACATTGAATTCATGCTTTTGCAAATTCGCGACGGATTCGCGAATCCTCAAAAATTTTAAAAAAAGTATGTATGTTTAAATAAGAATAAGATTCACTATTGTGTTATAGGGTGGCTTTAAAAAGAGCCCTTGTTTTCATTATGAGTTTGTTGTAGCTACATGTAAGTGCGGATGCACAGCTTTAGGTTGTTGAGAAAGACTCTGTTCCCATGATCTGTGAAGTGTACTCCATCACTTCTGTAGTTGTCATCCATATCAAAAAGTAGATTGCTGTTATATATGGAGCCCATCCTATGGTCTCTGAGGTAAGCAGAAGCAGCTTTATTGACATTCTTCCTAGCTTTTTCAATCTGTGGACAGAATTGATTTGACCACTTCCATTTCTGTCTTTGACATATATTAGAGTATACAAAGACAGTTTGGGGGAAAAGCAACATCAATTGTGCAAAGGTATCCTTCATTAGCATTTCCAGTCCTACCCCAGTTAATGTGCCTAGGTCATTGCCACCACAGTGCACAATCATGAGGTCAGGGGGTTGGAGATGCAAAAAGGTTTTAACCAAAGGCATCAATTGGTGCCACTTTAATCCTCTCTGTACAATCCATTTAATATCCACATTTTGCAAAGCTAGGACTTTGTCAATACCTCTGCGTTCAGCATACCTTTTGCACCAGAAAATATAGCTGTGTCCAACAATCCATACTGTAAGCATCTTGAAGGGATGTCTGGAAGTAATGAAAAGATGTCTGTAGCTGAGGTAGTCAGTTGGTAGAATGAGAGGTGTGTAAAATGGTGGACAAGATGCTATTTTTTAAAAAGTAGAGAATTGATTGGCTGTTTAAGAACATTGTACATTTAAAAATAGGGTGCATGTTACTTTCTTTAAAAAGCATGTTTCTTATTGGTTAGTAGAAAATGTTTGAAAGGTACAGTAGATAGGATAAGGTCATATTTTGCAAACGTCAACCACACCTGCTGTTTGTATTTGTAACCTTGTGTGCAGAACTTGAAAATATGGTGAACTTGTGACCTGTCAGTTCAGCTCAATGTTCCATGAACTGTTGCTATGGAAACTGGTATTAGGCAGAATGGGGGAAGGGTTGAATGTTATCTGTGGTGTTAAAATATGGAATTTTAATTTATATGTAAGTGATATGTTATTTAACTAAGATTTCCCAAGTCAGTACTATCTTTAGAAGTGGTGTGTTCTTGAAAAATAGTGGTATTTTTATTTGTAATATATTTTTGAACTCCCGTATGGATTTGCGGCTCCATCGCATTGGTGCACGGTAGAGTCGCGACTCCAAAAAATTCCAGTACCAGTTTGGGCACTTTTAGAAGTCAGTTGGTAAGGGTTAATATGTCTAACCAATTGAAATATGTTTTACAATTTGAAATAATGTAGGAAGCAATGTGATTTGTTACTTACATGTATTTGTGTGGAGAAGGAGAGGGAAAGTTTGCCATTACTGGTTTTATCTTGCTGAGAGTGGCGCATTACATTCATTGTGTGCATAAGTACATTTTTTATAAGTTTGTGATATTTCATATTCTACAAATCAATTTGGAAGGAGAGTTATAAATTTGTGAGGTGTATTATATAATAGCTTTATTTTTAATCTTTAAAAATTATTCAAGAACTGTAATGTTTGAAATATATTATTAAATGTAGAGATGTGTATTGTAGTTTGTTTTATTGTAGTTAAATGTTGTTTAAAATAGATTCTTTATAGTAATATGTGTATATTGGAAGATGGATTAGTGATTATGGTAGTTTGTTTTATTGTGTGGATATGTACATTTGTTGTATACCGCATAATTTTATGTGTCGCTTTCAAATTGGAACTGCAGTCTGTCAAGTTTTAAGGTGTGGATGGACTTGTGTCTGAAGTATGTTTTTATTTGTATATGTATTTTCATATGTCTTATATATTTGAAGGTGCATGATGTATAACAAAGAGGTGTTGCTGCTTTTTATGTGGTAGGCTCAAGACTGTGAGTAGTAGTAGAATTGTGAAGATGTAACATAAAAGTGTGGTTTAAAAGATGTTGACATAAGGTATTAGTGATTAGGCTTTTTTTTAAGTCTCTAGAGAGGTAGAGTTGAAATATGCCACATAATTTTGTCCAGTCCAGTATTTGTAAAGCGCGAATAATTGCCCGAAGTTGTCAAGGCGCTGGGGGCCGTCGGGAAGATTAAGCGAGCTATTGACCAGAGTCACATGGTGCTGGGCGGATCTGCCGCCGGCACCGGGGATCGAACCGTGAGCCCCCGGGTTCCAGCGTCAGTTGCCCTGGCCGCTGCACCACACCTCTTCCATTTTTGGTGTTTGTTTGAAATTGTAAGTTTGTTTTCTAAATTTTTGAGGTGTGGATAGTGTTGTGGTACAGACATATGCATGTATGCTTTTAGGAATATGGGGAGACTTTTAGCAGAGATTTGTGAAGGGTTCCTGCTTTGTATTTGGCTAGGTGTAACATTATAAGTAGTTGCAGAATGGTGAAGCTGCAGCTCAAAACTGTTGTTTAAAACATGTTGGCAGAGGAATTAGTGATTAGGATATTTTCTATTAGTCTGGGGAAAGGTACACTTGAAATACACTGCAGGAATGTAGGTGTGTCTTTCAAATGCAAAGTTCAGTCTATTTGTTTATTTCTTTTATATATGATGATAATTTCAAAAGGTAGACATATATGCATGTATGGTTTCAGGAATATGGTGAGATTTATAACAGACTCATGTGTAGGTTTGATGCTTTATTTTGGGTACGCCCAACACCCTGAGTAGTTACAGAATTGTGAAGCTGCAGTACAAAAGTGTACACCATGTCATAGATCTCACTTTTGTGCTGTAATTTCAGTAATCTGCTACTACTCAGGATGTCGTACTCCTCCAATGACTCAGGCACTACCACAGTACTACTACAATCACTCAGGCACTACCTTTACACTCATCCAATCACTGAGGCACTACCACAATAATACTGTAATCACCTAAGCAGTAGTGATGCACTTATAAAATCACTGAGGCACTTTCTATGTACTCCTGTAGTCCCCCAGATATTACCCCTGAGCTCATGCAATCACCCAGGCACTTGCTATGTACTTCTGTAATACCCCAGACATTACCCCTGCACTCATGCAATCACTAATGCTTTAGCTATATACTGATTCAATCACTCAGGCACTATCCCTGTACTCTTCCAATCACCCTGTCAGGATCTATGCACTCCTCTAATCACTTAGGCAGTACCCATGCACTTATAAAATCACTGAGGCACTTTCTATGTACTCCTGTAGTTCCCCAGATATTACCCCTGAACTCAGGCAATCATCCAGGCACTTCCTATGTACTTTTGTAATCTCCCAGACATTACCCCTGCACTCATACAATCACTAATCCTTTAGCTATACACTGATTCAATCACTCAGGCACTACCATTGCAGTCCTCCAATAACCCTGTCAGGATCTATGCACTCCTCCAATCACTTAGGCAGTACGCATGCACTTATAAAATCACCCAGGCACTACCTTTTCACTCCTCCAAACACTGAGACACTACCACAATACTACTCTTATCACCTAGGCAGTAGCGATGTACTTATAAAATTACTGAGGCACTTTCTATGTACTCCTGTAGTCCCCCAGATATTACCCCTGAACTCATGCAATCACCCAGGCATTACCTATGTACTCCTGTGATCCCCCAGACATTACCTTTGCACTCATGCAATCACCAATGCATTAGATATACACTGGTTCAATCACCCAGGCACTATCCTTGCAGTCCTCCAATAACCCTGTCAAGATCTATACACTCCTCCAATCACTGAGGCACTACCACAATACTACTCTTATGACCTAGGCAGTAGCGATGTACTTATAAAATCACTGAGGCACTTTCTATGTACTCCTGTAGTTCCCCAGATATTACCCCTGAACTCATGCAATCATCCAGGCACTTCCTATGTACTTTTGTAATCCCCCAGACATTTCCATTGCATTCATGCAATCACTAATGCTTTAGCTATACACTGATTCAATTACTCAGGCACTATCCTTGCACTCCTTCAATCACCCTGTCAAGATCTATACACTCCTCCAATCACTGAGGCACTACCACAATACTACTCTTATCACCTAGGCAGTAGCAATGTACTTATAAAATCGCTAAGGCACTTTCTATGTACTCCTGTAGTCCCCCAGATATTACCCCTGAACTCATGCAATCTCCCAGGAATTACCTATGTTCTCCTCTAATCCCCCAGACATTACCTTTGCACTCATGCAATCACCAATGCATTAGCTATACACTGGTTCAATCACCCAGACACTACCCTTGTCAGGATCTATGCACTCCTCCAATCACTTACCCAGTACCCATGCACTTATAAAATCACTCAAGCAATACTTATGCACTTATGCAATCACCCAGACACTACACTAGTACTACTCCAATCACCCATGCAGTACCTTTGTTCTCATGCAATCACCCAGGCACTACCCCTGCAGTCCCTCAATCACCCAGCCACTACCCCTGCAGTCCTTCGATCACACAGCCACTACCCATATACTTATATAATCCTCCAGGCACTACCTTTGCACTCTTCGAATCACACTGGCACTATCCTTGTAATTATGTAACCACTAAGCCAGTGCCCATGCAGTTTTAAAATCACCCAGGCACTACCTTTACAATCGTCTAATCACTCAGACACTACCATAGTACTACTCCAATCACCCAGGCAGTTATAAAATCACCCAGGCACTTCTATGTACTTCTGTAATCCCCCAGACATTACCCCTGCATTCTTGCAATCACTAATGATTTAGCTATACACTGATTGAATCACCCAGGCACTATCCTTGCACTCCTCCAATCACCCTGTCAGGATCTATACACTCCTCCAATTACTTAGACAGTACCCATGCACTTATAAAATCGCCCAGACAGTTCCTATGTACTCCCGTAATCCTCCAGATATTACCCCTCAACTCATGCAATGACCCAGACATAACCTATGTAGTCCTCTAATCACCTAGACATTACCTCTGCACTCATGCAATCACCAATGCATTAGCTATACACTAGTTCAATCACCCAGGCACTACCCTTGCACTCCTCCAATCACCATATAAGGATCTATGCACTCCTCCAATCACTTTGCCAGTACCCATGCAGTTATAAAATCACCCAGGCACTACCTTTACACTCCTCCAATCACTGTGTCTCTACCACAATACTACTGTAATCGCCTAGACAGTAGTAATGCACTTATAAAATCAACGAGGCACTTTCTATGTACTCCTGAAGTCCCCCAGATATTACCCCTGAACTCAGGAAATCACCCAGGCACTTCCTATGTACTTCTGTAGTCCCCCAGATATTACCCCTGCACTTATGCAATCACTAATGCTTTAGCTATACACTGATTCAATCACCCAGGCACTATCCTTGCATCCCTCTAATCACCCTGTCAAGATCTATGCACTCCTCCAATCACTTAGGCAGTACCCATGCACTTATAAAATCACCCAGGCAGTTCCTATGTACTTCTGTAATCCCCAGATATTACCCCTCAACTCATGCAATCACCCAGACATAACCTATGTAGTCCTCTAATCACTCAGACATTATGTCTGCACTCATGCAATCACCAATGCATTAGCTAAACACTAGTTCAATCACCCAGGCAGTGCACTCCTCCAATCACCTTACTACCTTTACACAGGCAATACCTTTACACTCTTCCAATCCCTGAGGCACTACCACAATACTACTCTTATCACCTAGGCAGTAGCGATGTACTTATAAAATCACTGAGGCACTTTCTTTGCACTCCTGTAGTCCCCCAGATATTACCCCTGAACTCATGCAATCACCCAGGAATTACCTATGTACTCCTCTAATCCCCCAGACATTACCTTTGCACTCATGCAATCACCAATGCATTAGCTATACACTGGTTCAATCACTGAGGCACTATCCTTGCACTCCTCTAACCACCCTGTCAGGATCTATGCACTCCTCCAATCACTTAGGCAGTACCCATGCACTTATAAAATCACCCAGGTACTACCTATGCACTTATGCAATCACCCAGGCACTACTCTAGTACTCCTCCAATCACCCACGCAGTTCCTTTGGTCTCATGCAATCACCCAGGCACTACAGACTGCTCTTTAGATTTGATTTGGGTAGCAGAAGAGAAATCCTTTAGTTGTGCTCTGTGATTCTGTTGTATAGGATGTGATGTCTTCTAATTGTAGAAATTGTGCAGTGTCTGACATAGCTTTGCAATGCATTTAAAAATATTTCTTTATTTATACATGAGAATATTTGTATATAATTATTTTAATTATATTAAATTATTTAACGAAAGTATTTAAACTTTTCTTTGTTTTCAGATATTCACCATTATTAGTAATAAAGATTGAGTATGGGAATAAAAGATCAAAAGAAAAGAAAAGATAAAAAACAGTACTATTTAAAGGAAAGAGAAAAGGAGAAATTAGATGAAGTACAACATGTGACATTGAAGAAAAAGACTTCTGGTAAGAGAACTAAAGAATTTGTTAAAAGACTTTTAAGGAATGTAATGAATTTTCAAAATGGGGAAAAGAAAAAGAAAAGTAGTACAACCATACAGAAGGAAACAGAAAAAGGACATATTAATGAAAAATCAGGTTATGGGAAAACAATCTATGTTGAAAGAAGGATGACAGAATATAAAGACATTAGAAAGAGAATGTATAAAAGTAGAGTACTACAAAATGTATTGAAAGATTGCAAAAAATATAAAAGAAAATCAGCATTTTACAAGAAAAAACAGCAGATTGAAAGTGTAGTCGAAAAGTCTTTTGAAGTGAAAAGAAGATTGTTTATATTAGTATTGAAGAGAATGCAAACATTGAATAAAACAATGCACTTTATGAAGGAGAAAAGTAAAAGAAAAAGACTGGTGAATAGAACTAACTTTTGCAAAAACATTTCGGGTGAATGCAAGCACACTTCTAGTACTGGACCTTTTTTTAATGAAGAAAGCTGTTTTTAACAAAATACATTAGTTCATGCAGTTGATACCAGTGGTCGTTGTTATGAGGTTAAAAACGGTTGTCCAATTGAAAAAGAATAGATGGTTCCTAGAAATGTGGAAGAAGTAATAGCTGAAGAAGTTCAAGGGAGACGTACACAAGCTCCAGTGTATAAGTGGTATTGTAGTAGTATTTGTAGTATACAACAGGAATCTATTGATATTTTATGAAATTTCTTACGAGATTATGGTAATAAAAGTGTTAAACAGAAGATTAAGATATTGCAAGGACTAGATCCTTGTAAAGTGAGAAAATATACTAACTTTCAGGGTCATTCTCTGGCTTGTCTTTCTAGAAAAGTGTGTCGAAGTACTTTTCATCATTTAAGAATGTTAGCCGTACATCATTCAGAAATGCGGAAGTTAGTAAGAAGATTGTACTATGTAAAAAGTCCTGCATTATCTTTAAATGAAATAAACACAGCTCTTTTGCATGGTCCAGTATTGGATGTAAAAAAAGTTTCTGATGATATACAGTTTCGTTTCTTTGGTCCTCAAGAGGAGTGTAGTGAAAGTGAGAGTTTTATAAGTGTAGGTGTTGAAGAAGAGGTGGAAGATAGTACTACTGAGAAGTTTGCAGAAGAAATTACAAAGTTTAAGGTAGTTTCTTGTGAAAAACCAAACTATGTTTGTATTTGTTGTCGATGTACTCACTATAGAACTCAAACTAGGAATGTTGATGTGTATTTAAAAAGTGAAAAGGAAAACAATGATAAGTGGGAGGAATAACCTAGAGTTGGTAGCTTTTCCTTCGGAACTGGTAGATTTAAATACGTATGAGTCCATTCTTATTCAATCTTTGCACCCGTTTCAGGCTTTCGTTCGTTTGGAGCCTAAAACAGGTAAGCTACCTCCAACAGATTTACAAAGAGGTTTAAAAGGAACAGTTGTGTATTTACCTTTAGATTTTAAGAAAAATATTGAAATTGTTGGTGTAGAGAGAGAGGAAAGTGAACCTGTAGTTATTCTAGTTAATGGTGTACCAACAAATAGTCGGTAAATATGGCAAGAGTTAGTAGATGTCACCAAACTTCAAAAGGCTACATTATATCTTGTACAAAACAATATTTATTATAAAAATGTATATGTGGAAGAACAAGAAATATCTTTAGAAGATGATAGAGAAATTTCAACTGGCCAAATTGAAAAAGTGGACAACTCCAGGAGTGAAGAAATGTATGAACTTTACAGTATACATCCTCTACATTCAAAGGAAGTGATTGAAAACAATATTGAATTATTCCAAATGAAGAAAACAAAGGGAACTCCCATGAGTGTTTGGGAAAAAAGTTTAGAAGCTTGTTGTTTTCCACAGCTCTTCCCCACTGGAAAAGGTGGGCGATATGATGAACGACCAATACAGATTCCAGCTTCAGAATATCGTACGACAAGATTGTACTCAGAAGATCCAAGATTTCGACAGTGTGTTCCATATTTATTTCATCTTCTGTTTGAAAGTGACTTGTCTGGACTTTCATATGCAGTGAACCACATATTAAAAACAGGAGTTCATCTTACACATGTTTCTGCAAAGGAATTTTTGGACAAAGTTCAACAACGAGACGATCATTTAGAATCTCAGTTAATTAATTTGATGGCGTGTCAACGTGGTACTAATGAATATTGGTATCATCGTCACGGAGAACTTAAATGTATGTTAAGAAACTTAGGGACCCCTACATGGTTTGTTACGCTTAGCTGTGCTGAATACGCATGGGACGATTTACTTGAATTTCTGCGAGAAGCAAATTCAAATGTAAAAAATATTGAATTGAAGACAGCTGGAGAACTGTGTTCCTTGGATCCTGTAAATGTGTGCAGATATTTTAATCATAGGTTTCAAGCTATGATGTCTTTTATCTGCAATAAAAATAATCCACCTCTTGGAGAAGTTATTGATTTCTTTTGGAGAAAGGAGTACCAAGCCAGAGGTGCACCTCATATACACATGCTGTTATGGATCAAGAATGCACCAACATTTGGAACTGATACTGTTGAAAGTATTTTGTCTTTTATTGAAGAGTATGTTACCTGTGCCATTCCAAAAGAAGGAGGAGAAAACAACTTGAGACAACAAGTTTTACGTTTTCAAAGTCACCGATGTGGAAAATATTGTCGACTGAAATACAAGTCAAAGGGAAAATTTTATACAAAATGTCGTTTTGGATTCCCACGTCCAGTAATTTCAAAAGGAAGAGTCAACAGTTTCATGTCAGCAGTAAGGCATACTATAACTCGAAAATCTCCGAAGAATACTTACAACATAAAAAGAATTGAAGAATCAAAGTATATTAATGACTACAATCCAGTGATTTTGACAATGTGGAATGCAAATATGGATATCCAGTATGTTGCAGATAATTCAATTGCTGTTGCTCGCTATGTTACGTCATATATAACCAAATCTGAAAAGGAGTTGAAAGAAATGTGGGAAGAAATTTCACAAGTGAAGACTCTTAGTAACAAATTGTACAGCTTTAGTTTGAAGATGCTTTCCCATCGAGAGATTGGACCCTATGAATGTTCGGATCAGTTGACCTCTGCAAGTTTATATTCAAAGTCAAGAGGAATCATATGGGTAAGTCTAGGTCTTGCTGCAACACGAAATCGAGTATTGAAATCTGTACAAGAAATTAAATACTAAGCATTGAATGAACCAGAGAGTACAGATATTGTTAAAACTAATATGTTGGATACGTACTATCCTAAAAGAATTACACATCTGGAAAACATATGTCTCTATGAAGTACTGCAACATTACAGTTTTAAGAGAAATGTTACAGAAAATATAAATGAAGAAAAATATGCAGTAATTGGATGTGAAGGATGTTTGGTAAAACATGCCAAAGGAAATTTTATTAACCACAAGAAACTCAGTTGCGAAACTCCAGATAAAAGGGAATTTTTCTATTTAGCACTTCTGCAACTTTTCAAGCCTTGGCGTAGTGAAATGGAATTACTTGGAGATTTTGACTGCTATGAAGATTCTTTTAATGCATGTAAAGATAGCATTCAATGCACAATTTTTCCAAATTATCTACAAATGTTAAATGAAGAGATTGAACAAGAAACTACTATTGCAGCTGAAATAGCTATAGACAGTTCTCAAGATAGTCAAAGTTCTGCTCCACTAAGTCAAGATCCATCGAATATTTACAAATTGTTCATTTCTTAAAAAATTTGAATGGTGTTTTTGATACGCCAAATAAACTTGCGATAGCCCTTTTCGGGGCCAAATTAAGTGGAGTAGGGAATTGGTATCGTCTGTTACGAAATAAGGGCCAACTCCCATTGATAGACAACCATTTGGAAAGGGTGACCCGTGAAACACAATGTACTTTTTCTAATAATGAATGGGAAGCTATATGTTGGCGAGGGAGTAAGTCTCTGAGAGCAGCCAATTTTAAAAGAATGGCTTTCCTATCCCGGTGGCTGGCCTACCTCACTCCGAAAGCACTCAATAACAGGTATCCGGAAGCAGAAAATAGTTGATTTTGATGCCAGGCGGAAGGAGAAGGGGGATGGCTCCATATCTTTTTTACATGTCTTAGGTTGGGGTCTTTTTGGGAGGCAATCTTCTCGGCCCTAAATAGGGCATTTGAAAAGAGGATAGTGCCGGAGGCCGAAGTTGCCCTGTTTGGAATTTGTAGAGATAGAACAATTTTAAGAGAAGCTGAAGCAATTTTTCTCTCTATTACTTCCTTGGTAGCCCGCTCCTTAATTCTCCAAAATTGGAGGTCTAGAGATGTTCCCACTTATGATAAATGGTTAAACAAAATGAAAAGGACGAGGGCTTTTGAAGAAGCCTACGCAAAACGGGTGGGAGCTACCAGGAAATTTAACAAGAATTGGAAGTTTTTAAGTAACTTGGAAAACCCGATCGAGGGATAGTACTACTTAGAATTTAGAGTCTAGCTGCGGTTTTATTATTCTTAAAATGTTTGGAGGAACTAGAAATATGCTCCGTTAAGCACTTTAGCACTTTAACATTGTAATTTAGAATCTTTGCACCAGCACTTGCACTTTTTTGCACTTTTGCACTTTGGTATTATATAATCTTTTATCACTTTGTCTTTGATAGCTGTGTTTTAAACCGGTTTACCTGCATCTATTCTTGCCATTTGTCTCAATTTTGAAAGATGAAATTATCATTTTATTCGTGCTAATGTTTGCTCATATGTTATTTAAACGATCTTGATGCTCTGCTCAATAAAAAATATTTTTAAAAAAAGATCCATTAGGACAACCAGTTCTTGAAAATGAAGCAGCAATAGCCATGAATGAAGTAGAAACGGCAATGCAACAAGCACAACAGGATATTATTGAGTTGGGAAACTTGGAAAAATAACTACATATTGAACAAAAAGAAATATATCAGCAAGTGACACAACAGATACAGTATGGTTTACTGCATGAAAAAAAGAATGCAACTGCACATCATTTAAACCTATTCAAATGTATATCAGTGGTCAAGCTGGAACGAGAAAAAGTTTCTTAATTAAAGTTTTGACCAGTTATCTACAGAAGACCACGGAATCACATTTATCTTGTGTTGTAACCGCTCCAACTGGGTTAGAAGCACACAACATTAAAGGGATTACATTACATCGATTACTCATGCTACCAGTTGAACATGAAAATAAGTTGGAATATCACAAGCTATCTGGAGAAGCTTGTTATGAAGTCTCAAGAGTACTAAAGAAAATGAAACTTCTGATTATTGATGAGGTAAGCATGGTCTCAAACGTAATGCTTGCCTTAGTACATTTAGGAATGCAACAGATTTTAAAAACAGATTATGATGTTTTATTTGGAGGAAAACATGTAATTAAGGGGCATATTATCAAGGGCTTTATCGCCGCTTTAGCGGCACTTTTTGCTGCTAAAGCGGCGATAATTTTATCGCCCTATTAGCAAGCTGTCGCTAACAGGCGTTAGCGACAGCTTTCAGGCGTTAGAGGCCGCATTTTCCATCGCCTTGCATGTCAGCGATAATTATCGCTAATGACATGCAAGGAAGGCGTTCCCTACTAAAAGCGACTGAATACAGTCGCTAACACCACTACCCCCTATTAGCAAGGCAGGCGAAGTGATAAAATAATTCGCGCTAAGCGCGTTTATCGCTAGATTTTAACACCTGCTAGTGAGGATGACTTACCTGTTTGAAGTATAGGAGGTGGATTCTAATGCTGAATCCACCTTAGCGTTAATGCGAGAATATCGCTGGTTTTCCAGCGATATTCTCGCATTATATCCGCTTATCGCTGGAATAATCATCGCCATAGCGCTAATTGTTGCTAATACAGCGTTAGCGTGGCGATATATTCCAGCGATAGCTGGCGATAAAATATTTCGCGCTAAGCGCGCTCTGCGATATTTATCGCATTTTGTTGCTAATATGGTCCTGTTTTCGGCAATCTAGTACAACTTACTCCGTGAAAGGACAACCAGTTTTTAAAACACTTGTCCATGAAGACACTAGGAAATCTTTGGGAAGTATGGGAAATGTTAACATTTGGTCTCATTTTGAATATAAAGAACTTATTAAGAATATGCGAAAAGCAAGTGATGAACATTATGGAAACATTCTTCAGGAAATGAGAATTGGTGTTTTGACAAAACATGGTAAAGAAGCTTTACAAAGTCGGCTACTAACAAATTTGTTTCCAAATGAAAACATTGCACCTGAAATAATGTACAAAAAAATTGGAGAAAAGAAGTCGATAGTTTGCCTAATGCCAACACTGCAAGAGTGTTCTACATTCAATCAAGAACTTTTGAAACTGGAAGAACAACCAATAGTGAAAATGGAAGTCATTGATAAAATGGAACACGAAGGAGTTACTATTCTTCTCCCAGAGAAATTACAGTCAAAATTGGATTCTTTGGAGAAGTCTTTATCTAAGACTGCTGGTTTAGAAAAGACTTTATATGTATGTGAAAACTGTCAGGTAATTTTACGGCGTAATTTGGATGCAGAAAAAGGTTTAGTAAATGGAGCAATGGGAAAAGTTGTTGATTTTGTTAATTATCAGATCAGAGATGGAATTGAATTTTTGAAGATTAAATTTGATCAGATTGAAGAGGTAAAACAGATTGGACGTTGTTCTGTTCGTTTTTTGCTTGTATGTTCGTAGAAAACAGTTTCCTCTTTCTTTAGCATATGCAGTGACCATTCATAAATCTCAAGGTTTAAGTGTAGACAGTGCTTTGGTAAATATTGGAAGTACAGTGTTTAAAGAGGGCATGGCATACGTTGCATTGTCTCGAGTAAGAACATTATCTGGTTTGTATTTGATTGATTTTGATGAGAAAAAGATTAGTGGTGATGCAAATTGTGTAAGAGAGTATAATCGGTTAAGAAAACTTTATGCTCCTAACTTAGGTGAATATCCCATATATGAGAAATGTGTAGTATGTCCATAGTGGAAATATGACAAACATTCTAGTGAGATTCAAAAAAAGAAAACAATTCAAGATAATGATGAAGCTGAAAAGAAAATGAAAATGGACACTGTTGATGATATTGTAGGATACCAGTTAGAAAATAGTTCAGGTATCAACTGCTATGCTAATGTAATTGTGAATGTTGTCTTTTATCTAGAAGATCTTCATCATAAAATTTTGGAAAATCGAGAAAAAAGATTCTGTTCTTTATTACATTATATTTTTCAAAAGTTGGTAACTGATAGAACTAAAATCCATACTGCTTCTGGCATTCTGCATCTTTTGGATATATGTACTGGTTCTTCCTAATTTACACTGAGTATACAACAAGATGCACAAGAATTTCTTATGTTTATGCTTGCAGTATTGGAAGATGAAGGAATAGAAATTGAAAATTTGTTTGGACTAAGTTACAGATGGGATCATAAATGTGAAGAGTGTTCATTTTCTTCTACCACTGAAATAGACACTGAACGATTCATATACTTGACAATACCAGATTGCAAATCAGTGTCTTTTAACAAATTAGCAAAAACAGCTAATCAAGATATGAAATGCTCTCATTGTAAATCAGAAATGTTGTCAACGTTATATATAGAAAGATTTTGAAAATATGTCATTTTAATGCTACAACGTTGTAGAGCAAATGGAAGAAAATTGGAAACCAAAATTAAAAAGTTTGTGGCAAGTCAACTATCAATTTCAGGAAGAACTTTTAAAGCTGTGGCTATTATTTTCCATGATGGACCTATCATAACATCTGGACACTATACTGTGTATTTAAAGTGCAATAAAGGATGGACACATTGCAATGATGCCCATTTCGAATTCAAATGTAGGTTGCCTTTCGAATTACCAGATTCATATCTGATATTTTTGACGCCAATGTTTTGAAAACATCATTCGGCCTATTGGTAAGATGTGAACACGAATTAATGAGTTTATTTTGGATATTTTCAATGCAAATGGATTTGGAAACATTATTCGGCCTATTGGGAAGATGTGAAGAAATACTGTTTGGATTATTGTTTGTGCTAATTGTTATTGCATTTGCAAAATTGTGTTTGATAGAAATAGTTTATATATTTGACCTTTATATTATACGCGATGTAAATGAGAGTGCATATTTCCGAAATGTACTGCAGAGAAATAAATGATTTAATGTAGTTGAAGAATGTAATTTAGAAACTGTAGATAGGTAAACAGATAGTAGAACTTGTTGTAAATATTTTCAACACAGATTTTTTTTTTTTTACAATCTCATTGATTGTATTTTTTTCCCCGCTGTTATATGATGATCTACATTGAAATCACTATGTATGGTGAAATTCAGTAGAACCTGAAAACAGCAAGAAAGGGAAATTGAATATGTTATGTAATTCTAAAATTATGTTGTGTTCTTAAAACTATGATATTATATGTAATAACAGTTTTTCTTCTTTTTTATTACATAAAGTAATACTAAAGCTTGAAAATATTTTAAATTCAGTTGACCACAAAACTACTGTAAAATAGTTTCACTGAGTTTGGTATCTACTTTAATAAAGAAGGTAAGATGAAATAATGTAATAAGCATAATAATATGAAGTAATGTTTACAGTCACTTTTATTGTACTCATCCATTTTTTCAAACACTACCCAAGCACTGATCTATACAATTAGGCACTATTCCCACACTCCTTCCATCACCCATGCACTATCCATGCATTTCTCGAATCACCTAGCCTGTATCCATACAGTTGTAATATCACCCAGACACTACCTATGTACTCTTCCAATCACCCAGGTACTATCTGTACACTCATGCAATCAGTTAGACATTATCCGTACACTCTTCCAATCACCCAGGTAGTACCTATACCCTTCTCCAATCCCCTAAACATAATCCCTGCACTGATGCAATCACCCAGATGCTACCCTTGCACTCTTTCAATCATCCAGGCAGTATCTATACAATGCTCTATTCATTCAGGCAGTACACATACACTTATAAAATCACCCAAGCTCTATTTATACAGTCCTCCAAACACCCAGGTACTACTCCTGTACTCCTCCAATCACCCAGCCAGTACCCTTCAAGTTTTAAATTCACTCAGGCACTACCTATGCACTCCTCCAATCACCCAGGCCGTACACCTACACTCTTGCTATAAGCAAGACATTACCCCTACACTCATGCAATTACCGAGGCATTAACTATGCATTCCTCTAATCCCCCAGACATTATGTCTGCACTCATACAATCACTTAGGTATTAGCCATGCACTCCTGCAATGCCACAGACATTACCCCTGCAATCATGCAATCACTTAGGCATTACACATGCACTCCTCCAATGACCCTGACATTACCCCTGCACTCATGCTTTCACACAGGCAATACCCATGTACTCCTTCAATCACTCAGGCACTACCCCTGCAGTCATGCAATCACCAAGGCACTACCTATGTACTCATGGAATAACCCAGCCACTACCCTTGCACTCCTCCAGTCATCCAGGCACTTTCCATGCATTCCTCCAATCACCCAGTCACTACCCATGCACTTATAAAATCACCCAGGCACTACCTATGCACTCGTCTAATCACTCAGGCACTACCCATGCACTTCTCCATTCATCCAGACATTACCCCTGCATTCATGCAATCACCCAGGCACTCATGCAATCACTCAGGCACTACCCATGCAGTCATACATGCACTCAGGCACTTCTGCAGCACTCATGCAATCACCCAAGCACTACCCATGCAGTCTTCCAATCATCCAGGCACAACTCCTGCACTCATGCAATCATCCAGGTACTACTCATGCACTCCTCCAATCACCCAAGAACTACCCATGTAGTCCTACATGCACCCAGGCACTACCTATGCACTCATGGAATAACCCAGGAACTACCCTTGCACTCCTCCAGTCATCCAGGCACTATCCATGCACTCCTCCAATCACCCAGCCACTATCCATGCACTTATAAAATCATCCAGGTACTTCCTATGCACTCGTCAAATTACTCAGGCACTACCCATGCAATCCTCCATTCATTCGGACATTACCCCTGCATTCATGCAATCACCCAGGCACTACCCAAGCACTCATGCAATCACTCAGGCACTACCCATGCAGTCATACATGCACTCAGGCACTTATGCAGCACTCATGCAATCACCCAAGCACTACCCATGCAGTCTTCCAATCATCCAGGCACTACTCCTGCACTCACGCAATTACCCTGGTACTACTCATGCACTCCTCCAATCACCCAAGAACTACCCATGCAGCCCTATGTGCACCCAGGCACTACCCATGCACTCTTCCATGCACCCAGACATTACCCATGCACTCCTTCAATCACCCAGACATTACCCCTGCACTCATGCAATCACACAGGCATTACCTATGCACTCCTTCAATCACTCAGGCACTACTCTTGCAGTCATGCAATCACCCAGACACTACCTATGTACTCATAGAATAACCCAGGCACTACCCTTGCACTCCTTCAGTCATCCAGGCACTATCCATGCACTCATGCAATAAGACAGGCACTACCCATGCACTCATGCAATCACTCAGGGACTACTGCTGCACTCATTCATTCCCTCAAACACTCTCAATGCACTCATCCAATGACTCAGGCAATACTGCTGCACTCATTCATTCACTGAGACAGTACTTATTCACTCATACAATGACTCAGAAATTACCCTTGCAGTCATTCATAGAACACATACAATTTTGTCTATTTTTAACCAACTAGGCGGTTCTAAAAAGAAGCAATTTTTTTCTGCTTTTTTGTTTTAATATTTTTTTTTATTTTTTTTAACTCTTTTTTGAATTTTTTTGGTGTTTAAAAAAATAAATAAATAAATAAAGAAACAGAACCAACAGTGAATATGTTCAAAAAATTATGCAATTATGAAAAAGACAAATAAATAACATTGGTGGTTCCTAATAGCAACCAGGATGGCATCCAGTGATTGCTCACCAAAACATAGGATTTTTTTACATTTGACACAATGCTGCTCCACTCTAGCGAAGTCAGGGATGATGTTGGATGTGCCAGATGATGTTGAAGCAGATGACATTCTAGGGCCAGCAGCGTTGTCGTCAGTTGCCTGCCTTTCTTGTTCCCGTCGAAGCTGTTCTCTAGCAAGACGTCGAGGGTGTATTGTATGAAGATGTTTCAACATCGATGATGTCCCGCAGAAATATTTCTTTTCCAAACCTTCTCACAAATAGTGCAGGTGACTTTTCGGGCATTCACCTTTTTCTCCCCAGGTGAAATGGAGAAAAATGCCCACACAATACTTTCGTATCTTTTCTTGATGGGTTCCTCCATGTCTTCTTCCTCTTCAGGTGGAACCTGCTGAGGTGCATCGCCAGCTGCCATTTTGAGATGAGATAAAACATTTTTTTTTAAAAAGGCAAACAAGAGGAGCAGAAGACAACAGGTGTGTCTGCTGAGATGCTCTTGAAGGAATGAAAAAAATGGGTGGGGTCCTTCAAGTTCTAGAATCAAAATGTTCTTATCCAATGAAATTTTTTCTTTTGAAGTCACATGGGATTCGCGCACCCGGCGTGCAACCAGCGCGCACCCGACGCGATTTCCGGAAAATATATTTAACAATAATATATCTTTATTACAATTACAAATATATGATATTTATAATTAGATTCAATAATCTCTTGGTATAATATACATATAAAAGTTATATACATATACTTTTAAAACTTAAAGATTTGCGATGGATTCACGCACCCGGCGCGACCCCCTGAAATACGTACGTGACGTTATGTGGGGCCGAGAACCACGCACCCTTCGCATGCCATACTCGCATCGTACACAACTTAACCAATATGGCGGCAAAATTATTAGATTCGCACACCCACCGAGATTGGTACACGATTGGTACGCGAATCCAGTTTAAAAAAAAAATCATATTTTAGAAAAGAGAAAACACTACATTATTTTTATAAATATCTAAAAATTAAGAAAAAGTATTTTTTGGACATTATAGTTAGAAATTAGCATTTAAACAACATTTGAAAGTCTCTGAAAAAAACATAGTTTCAGGGACGTTATAGTAAGAAATTAGCATTTAAAAACCTTTGAAATTCACTGAAAAACCATAGGTTTCAGGGACGTTATAGTTAGAAATTAGCATTTAAAAAACCTTAAAAATTCACTGAAAAGACCACAGGTTTCAGGGACGTTATAGTTAGAAATTAGCATTTAAAAAACCTTAGAAATTCACTGAAAAAACCACAGGTTTCAGGGACGTTATAGTTAGTTGGACATTTCACTCGTACAAAACCAGAGAAATTCGGCTGTTATAGTTAGTTAAGCTAACTATAACTCGCGCCCCCGCAATGCACTACTGATGACGTCACATATTACATCATTCATGACATGGTCAGTGACATCACTGATGACATCTCAAATGACATCACTGAGACATCATGCACATGATAATCTGATGCACCTCCTCACACCCTAATTAACCTTTAATACACCTACTCTAAAATACAGACTACCATTTTCGAAACCATAGACACACCAATACCAGTTACTACATACCCACTCACTGATTCCTAGGTCTACACACATATCCACTCATTCACCCATACAGTCACTCATACATGCAGTCACTCATCAATACAGCACTATCATATGCACTCATGCACCTATACAGACACTCACACACTGCCTCTCATCCATAGAGTTACTCACACACCTAGTCAGTCATGCAAATAATCGATCACACTCCCATTTACTCACCTATACAGTTATACACACACCACCTCACTTATTCATACAGATACTAACACATACTTACTCTCTTATACAATCTCTGATACAAGCACACACTCATCGATACAGCCACTGTCACAATCACTCACTCTCACATATAGTCATTTATATACTCCAACACTCACATATACAGCCTTTCACATATGTAGTTACTCACACATGTACCACTGAGACATCCATTCACTCACCAACACAACCATACATACACTCACCCACCCATACAGCCCTTTACAGATGCACTCTTGAATCCATACACCCAGTGAATCACCCACTCACACATCTATGCACAGAGTCACACACCCCCCTCCCAACCACACAGGCACTCAGGCACCCATATAGATACTCAGACAACTAATCAATAACCCATATAGACACTCATGTAGCTACTTACCAACCCATGCAGCCGCTTACACACCAACTGACAAACTGATACAGACATTCACACAGTTTAGTCACTAACCCATGCATTCAGTAAGACTCGTTTAATCACTCACTTATACAGTCAGTCACGCACCTACTAAATCATCCATTTAGACACGTATACACCTACTCATTGTTCAATACACCTTGGCATATATATATATATATAAAACATATTTAAACTTTACAGAAACACACAGTCACTGGATGATGTCATCAGTGATGTCATCAGTGATGTTATTTGAGATGTCATCAGTGATGTCATCAGTGATGTCACTGACCATGTCATGAATGATGTAATATGTGCCGTCATCAGCAGTGCATTGCGGGGGCGCGAGTTATAGTTAGCTCAACTAACTATAGCGGCCAAATCTCTCTGGTTTTGTACGAGTGAAATGTCCAACTAACTATAACGTCCCTGAAACCTGTGGTTTTTTCAGTGAATTTCTAAGGTTTTTTAAATGCTAATTTCTAACTATAACGTCCCTGAAACCTGTGGTTTATTCAGTGAATTTCTAAGTTTTATTAAATGCTAATTTCTAACTATAACGTCCCTGAAACCTATGGTTTTTTTCAGTGAAAATATATATATATAAATATAGTCAAATGCGAAAAAAGCTGCTGAATGAGACCACTGAAGTACAGCCAAGATTCAGTGTGAAACTCGTTTAGAGGCAATAAAGTTCATTGGCAATAAACAAATGCCAGTTGAAAATTCATCAAGACAGTATGTGGAGACAGCATTAAACTGTATGTAGGCTAAAAGGGGCTAGTGGGAGGCCTCCAACAAGTTCATAGAAATGGAGGCGATATAATAATGCTGTTTTATCAAAGAGTTTATAAATTGCAATGGCCCAAAATCACTGAAATGGTGGCAGGACAAGGTTTACTTCATTTCATTCACTTTTTCCTTCCTTTTTATCTCTTTTCTCAATCCTTTCGCTGCTAGGCCTCCTCCCCCATGCTAAGCCTTTTTTTGGCTATTTGGGGTAGTTCGTGCTTAGTCCCCTGTAACATTTTGTCCACATAAGGTATCCATGTCAAATTTGTGTCCTTTTTGTTCAACACCCTGAGGATTCTAAGGTACTCAGGGTTTGTGGATTCCCCTGGAGGGGACCCAGAAATTACCCCAAATACAGCTAAATTTTGTGTTGAAATAATTGGTAAACAGTGCTGCCCAAAAAAGCGTCTGGCTTTTCCCCTGGCATCAACAGAGGGTTTGTGGTACTGAAATCACCATCTTCTCAGCTTTCAGGGACAGGCAGACTTTTGTTAGAAAACCAACATTTTCTACACAGTTTTGGCATTTTATTGGGACATAGCCTATTTTTGCTATTTTAGGTGCTTTCATTCTCCTTCAAGTTAGTGGTAGAAATGGGTGGGAAAGCAATAATGGATCCCAGAAAGTTATACATTTCTGAAAAGTAGACACAATTCTGAATTCATCAAGGCATCATTTGTGTAGATCCTTCAAGGTTTTTTTTATAGAAACTAACAGTTGAAAATAAACAATTTATAATTGAGTTGAAAAAAAAACCGTTTGTGCCAACGTTTTCACCTGTAACTTGTAAGTATGACAGATTTTTTAAAGCGATATACCATTACATTTGCTGGACCCTTCTGGTTGTGGGTATATATAGGACTTTTAGGTTCACCAAGAACCTGAGGAACCCAGAGCCAATAAATGAGCTGCGTCTTGCAATGGTTTTTCATTGTGTACCGGGTATATCGCGATTTATTTGGTAAAATATAAAGAGTAAAAAATAGGTACCAAGGAAACCAATATATTTCTGAAATGGGAACAAAATATAGAGTTTAGAATCAGTGGTTATTTGCACATCTCCAAAATTGTGGGTACCCATACAAGCATGTGAATTAGAGGTCATTTTTCAAAATGACTTCTTTTTTTTACACATTGTCTTCCATTTGGAAGGCAGAAAAGCAGAGAAAGTCAATTGATAATAACACTTGAGCTACTATTATGTATTCCCCTAAGTCTCCCAATAAAAATGCTACCTCACTTGTGTGGGTAGGCCTAGTGTCCGCGACAGGAAACGTCCCAAAACACAACACAGACACATCACATTTTTTCAGTGAAAACTGACCCTTTTCTTGGAATGTGCCTAGCTGTGGATTTTGAACCCTAGCTCAGCCGGCACCTAGGGAACCCTAGCAAACCTATACATTTTTTAAAACTAGACACACAGGGAAATCCAGAATGGGGTGACTTGTGTGGCTCTCACCAGGTTCTGTTACCTAGAATCCCTTGCAAACCTCAAACTTTGTAAAAAAAACATATTTTCCTCACATTTCTGTGATGGAAAGTTCTGGAATCTTCATGGATCCACAAACTTCCACCCACCCAGCTTTCCCCAAAGTCTCCCTATAAAAATGGTACCTCATTTGTGTGGGTGGGCCAAGTGCAGGGAAGAGCCAAAAAGGTATTGTGGAAACATCAAAATGAAGATTCACATAATGACCTGGTTTTGCAAGGGAGGGTCACCTGGGTTTTTGGCCCCAGGCTAGGCGGCCATTTAGGGAAACCTACCATTCCCAGACATTTCTGAAAACTAGACACCCGGGGAGTCCAGGTAGGTATTGTTTGCGTGGATCCCCCAATGTTTTCCTTCCAAGAATTACCTGCAAACCTCACATTTAGCAGAAAAAAATCAAATTTTTCTCACGCTGCTGTGTGGAAAAGTTGTGGGATCAGTGGGCTGACACAAATTTCCCACCACCCAGCGGTCCCCCAGGTCTCCCGATAAAAATGGTACCTCTCTTGCGTGGGTGGGCCAAGTACCCACGTTAGGGAAGGGCCCAAAACGTATTGTGGAGACATCAAAATTACCAATCACAAAACGACCTGGTTTTGCAAGCGGTGTCACCTAGGTTTTTGGCCCAGGGCTCGGCGGCCATCTAGGTAAACCTACCAAACCCAGACATTTCTGAAAACTAGACACCCTGGGGAGTCCAGGGAGGTATAGCTTGCATGGATCCCCTAACGTTTTCTTACCCAGAATCCCCTGCAAACCTCACATTTAGTTGAAACAAATCACATTTTTCTCACATTTCTGTGTGGGAAAGTAGTGGGATCACTGGGCTGACGCAAATTTCCCACCACTGAGCATTCCTCCAGGTCTCCCGATAGAAATGGGACCTCACTTGTGTGGGTGGGTCAAGTACCCGCAGCATGGAAGGGCCCAAAACGTGTTGTGGAGACATCGGAATCACCAATTACAAAATGACCTGGGTTTTTGGCCCGGGGATCGGTGGCCATCTAGGGAAACCTACCAAACCCACACATTTCTGAAAACTAGACACTCAATGGAGTCTATGGATGTGTGGCTTGCATGGATCCCTTAACGTTTTCCTACCCACAATCCCCTGCAAACCTACTGCCCCCATAAGCCCCCAGGGGGGCAGAAAGACTGAATTTACCCAAATTGTTTTGGGGGGGAGCAAAGGCCCTTGCCCAAGGTGCCGCCTTCTCCTCCCTGTTGTCTAGTGGTAGATACCTGTTTGGGGATCGTCCTCCTGAGGTGATCCCCAAGCAGGGATCCACTAGGGAGGGGTACCATTGGAAAGGGGAGATTCTCCCTTTTCCAATGATACCTCTCCTGTCTTTCTACATGCTCTAGGGGCTTAGACAGCCCCACGAGCACGTGAAAGTTTTGGTTTCACGGAAATGACGTCAGCGCGACATGCGCGCTGATTGTCATTTCAGTGAAACAAACTAAACAGCCTCGGGAGCTGGGGAAGCTCTTCTTTAACTCCTGAGGCTATTCAGGGGGAAAGGAAATCCCTCTGGTGCCCACACCAGAGCGATTTCCTTGCCATGTCGTCGGATGCGGGGGAGCCGTCTGACGCACATGAGAACGTTTACGTCGGATGGCTCCTGCGCGTCCGACGCACCGAAGGGATAAAAAAATGCAATATCCTAAGGCAGAGCGGCTCGGGGAAAACACAGCGCCTATGCTCGTTCCTTAAACAAAATGGCGGCTGCAGCCGCCGAGTGTGAGGGGGAGCAATGAGGGGGGAAAAACAGGAAAAGGGCTCAAAATAACACCCAAAAAACAAAAATACCCGACTCCCCCACGTCCGCTTACAAGCTCCTGTTTAGCTCATGCCTGCACACCATGCCGACCAGAGGCTCCAGTGCTGTACGGAGCCTCAGAAATCCACGACCATCTTGCGGGTGGTTCAGCCACGCCTCTCTTCAGGACCTATTTTAATCTTGGATATGTATGTGGTTGATCATAGCACTGGCATACCAGAACTCCTCTGTGTTGTGGGAGTGGGTGATGGCATCTTCCTTAAGAAGTGCGTGGGGTTCACACATTTGTCTGCCAATACCCCTTCATCATCACTCAGCAGAAGGTCACATGAGTGAGGCAGAGGACATGCCACAAGTTTATTAATGTTGGGAAATGTCATGCTTTTCAGCTGTGAAGTCATGTAGTTTCATGTATGCTACCCAGTCCACCTTCATCAAGGTACTACTCGCACATGTGTGCAGAAAGTCATGCTTGGAATCAACAGAAGCGTCAAGCATGAAAGGGTTGCTGTATACTGGTGTTTAGCAATGTTAAGAATTCTGGATAAAATGAAAGGCCAAAGCTGAATGAAAGGATCACCAACCTCTAGTACACATAATGTGTATGTTAAAATCAACAGGTGGTGTACTAACTGCACCTTGATGCAAGTGATAGGTAAAAGGAAGCTACTATGTAACTCCATACTTCACGCCTACTTATACCTAGTGCATATTAAATAGTGTGAACTGAAACTGCAGTTGAATTGCAATGATGTGCGTATTCTCTACCAGAATGTGGGAAAGACTTGTTTAATGGCTGAAGGTCAAAGTCAGATCCAATGATGTGCGTATTACATGGGGCAATCTTGGGTATTCAACATGTCCAGATGTCTGGAAGAATAACACTTTTTAATTGTGGAAGAAAGCAAATCCCAACGGACAGATTGGTGAGGTTATTCCAGGCTTTAAGAAGCAAAACACAGTCTCAGCGTGAGCTAAATTAGTGCGTTCCATTTTACCTCATCAGTTATTCCCTACCTAAAAATACATTCTTGCTCTCTATGGAAGAGCTGATTCTTTAGATTTTCTTCATCACCCCTGTTCAGTACTTTCCAAATGTTTGTCCAATGTAGGTAACTGACTCTGTGTTTTTCTCTAAAAATATGTGACCAGGTCCATAGTTATTTCTCACATCTAATGCTAGATCTATCCTCAAATGTTATATTCTTAATTTGGACATTCCTAAATATGTGAGCTTACAAGTTTCTTTAAAAGGCATACCATATTCTGGCCACTACAGTTGGAAAAAGATTTCTGTTCCCATGGGTACCTAGAGCCTAGATCCTGAGAATTAGGAATGGTGGTACATTTATATACACTGCATGAGCCACATGGAGTATGTCCAGAAACTCTAAGGAGGTTCCAAAAATGTTTTAGGTCTCTGTTTTCATCTGAGTCTGAGGTATTAGATGTATAACTGTGTCTCAAGTGATTTTTACTCTCCTAAATGAAAATAGGAGCTTTGAAAGATTGGAAACTTCTATATTCAATAGTCACTAATGTTTTACTGATTGATTATTGAATCTTATTACATAGCATAGAGAATGTACTAACACATCCTAGACTGTGGTGCCTTTGTATGAATTTTGAGCAGCCTTTCTCTATTGTTATTATGTGCTTGCTTATGTACCTTTTTAACTAATTTAGGAGTATACTCTCTGGTAACAAGTTTCTTGCTCATGGTGACTGGATGGTTCTCAACGTTATCAATATCAAAACAGTTCCTTCCTACTTCCAGGAACGGTCCCACAGGAACTTCTTTTCCTCAGTTAAGAGGCCATGCTTTGACTGGCAATAAAACAACAGAATCAAAAGTCTCTCCTAGGTTCATTCTTCCAGCACACATTGTAGAATGTTCCCATGTTTGCCATCTTTGTAGTAGATGGCACCCTACTGGCATAATGCCACTTTGAAAGGCATATTACATTCTCACACCTTTCTGCTTCTGGGATAATAAGCTGTTCATAAAGTAGACTGGGGGCGGTATGCATATGGTACTTGAAAAATGTAGGGGCATATTAGCAAGACCCACGTTAAAATTATCGCCGTTTTAGCGGCAGGAAACTGCCGCTAAAACGGCGATAATAGGCTTGCTAATATGCGTTATGGAATTCAATAGAAGCCCAGGTTAGATGTGCAGGACATCTAACCTGGGCTTCTATTGAATTCCATAACGCATATTAGCAAGCTCATTATCGCCGTTTTAGCGGCAGTTTCCTGCCGCTAAAACGGCGATAATTTTAACGTGGGTCTTGCTAATATGCCCCGTAATCTATTGACTCCTTGGAAAACTCTTGTAGAGGACAAATGAATTGTGCATACTTATTTCCAGAGTTGCTAGGGACAAATTCATACCATGCTATACATTGTCTTCCGAAGCTACATAAATGCATTGTTTTCTATGTTCTGTTGACACCTAGCATGTACTGTTTGTACTCCAGGGCTCACAGAGCTTTTCTGACAACTTTTAAAGAGGGGCTTGGGTTGGGCTTGAAGGGGTTCAAAAGTTGGGGATAGCTATTCTTTTGGTTGCAACAGGAGCCTCAAGGTACTAAATATTTCAAACATACTGGCTTCTGACTTGTAGGGGGAGCATTGTCTCCCATCAGCCATTTTGGTATTGTGGTACTGAGGCTCCTCAAGTGGCACCAAGTGATCTCGTTGGTTGGCTGCAATTCAGAAGAAAATGTTGTAGCAATCTTTACAGAACTCGGTCTCTGGGACCTGAAAACGTTTGGTAAATGAGATATAAAGGAACACTGTAGTGACACTTTGATCCCCAGACATTAGTGGGTGTGGGGACCCAGAGAGCCCACCCCCCCGAAGCAATTAAATTGAATACAAAAATTGGGTCAGGGGTACTGCAGCATTCCTGCTGCACCTAGCACAGCACTCCCCTGAGGCTAGGCCCTGCAACCAACCCGCTGTTATGCATGGTCAAAGACTGTGTACAGCAGGGGCTGGCTGCCCTTGCTGTGGTTGGGCACAGGACCCCACATGTTACATCACTCTTGACATATTAAATGACATAATTGATGAAAACTCAAATGACAACATTGATGAAATCACTGGTGACATCATTCAATGAATGTGACAGTGTGCTATAGGTTTTGAGAACTGAAAGTGATTCAACAAGTTACACCTAGTACCAATATTCTCTTGCATGCAGGACAAGAAGCATATCTATCAAGTGACCCACATTTTGTGGCTGTTATCCTCTTTGTTCTGGTATTCACCCTGCTAACCAACAAAGTGCCTCCATAGATTTTAACAGTGCCACCTCCTTTTTATACCTACACACCCTCCATAAAAGAGTTTGTACTCTATTCATTTTAATGGGCTCACCCTCCGAAAGGCTACCTAAGACCCACAACTTTAAGTCAAGAGGTTGACAGGTATACATTTGCCACTGAAAAGACACATTCTGCAAGGTCCTTTGCATAACCCTCTGTAGTTTGGTAAAATACACTACAGATACAGACATTCTTGAGATTGGTACAGATGGCCTACAACCTTAGAGTCATGCTTACAACTAGGGGTGGATGTAACTGTCATGATTCTCTCTAGCGTAATTACAGCAACGTTTTCTCACAAATATGAATATTTACGAGAGAAGAATAATCCAGCTTTTACCACTATTTTCTCAGTGCAAAATACACCCTTGTGTTAAATGGTCCAGAGGATGCATTTTGCGCTAAGAAAATAATGCTACAGGACACAAAGAGCAGTAGCCAGCAGCCGCTGGCTCTCTCTTAGATCTTTGCTCCTATGCTCCTGCTGTAGGGGTTTTCTCCCAAATTACTCATAATTACTCAAGCTGCTGTAATCAGGTAAATTAGATAATTTCACATCACAGGAGTAATGTTATGCGTAGTTTCGGTAATTTTGCATCACAAGAGTAATGTGTAATTACTGAAACTACTCCGGCATAACTGAAATTTCACCCAGGCCTAATTACAATGCCAATGTGTGATAAACAACCTCACCATGGGACACCTCTGTATTCTACTTTATTCAAAAATCTGCGATGCCTCAAAATCTTCAGAGAATGTTTACAAATTAAAGTCAACACTGTTTAATTTTCATTGATACATAGAATTTGTCAATAGAACAGTTGTTAGACCTGACACCCTTATGGTGGTCTTCCCCAAACTTTTTGCCTGCTTACCTCCTCTTTTTGCTGTAATCTTTTTGTTGGCCTTAGGACTCTGAGCACGTTACCACTGCTGACCAGTGCTAAAGTGCATGTGCTTCTCTCCTAAGCATGGTTTTCATTAGGTTATCCACAATTGGTATATATAATGTATCTGTAAGTCTCTAACAGAGTGCACCACCTGTGCCCAGGATCTGTAAATTAAATGCTACTAGTGGGTCTGCAGCACTGATTGTGCTACCCACACAAGTATCCCTTTACACATGTCTCAGCCTTGCCACTGCAGCGCCTGTGTGTGCAGTTTATACTGCCATGTTGACTTAGCATTTAAAACCCATTGCTAAGCCTTAAACTCCCCTTTACTTAATATATGTCACCCCTAAGGTAGGCCATAGGTAGCCCATAGTGCGGGGCGCTGTGTAACTAAAAGGTAGGACATGTACTTTTAGGTTTTGCATGTCCTAGTAGTGAAAAACACTTACATTCATTTTCCACTACTGTGACGACTTCCCTTCTCATAGGTTAACATTGAGAATTCCTTTTTGCACTTTTAAGCTGTAATTTCTGATTGAGTAGGAGTAGCACTGTCATGTTTAATATCATATAAATGGTAATGATAAATCCTCTTTGCTGGCAAAGTTGGATTTAGCATTACTATTTTGGAAATTCCACTTTTAGAAAGATGGCATTTCTCTGCTCTTAAGGCTCTGTGTGCCTGCAGCCTGTCAAAAATATACGTCTGTGGTTGGTGACAGCTGGACTTTGTTCATTCCCTCTGGACAGCCACACACAAAGGAAAAGTAGATGTGACTGAGTTTCCATCCACATCCTGATGGCTCATTCTGGGCAGGATGGGAGGGATGGGAGAAGGAAGCTGATACACCTGAATGGGCAGCTTCAAACTGCAGTTGAACACAGAGAAAGACCAACATCTGACACTGCGGCATCAAAATAAAAAGACACACCTTGAATATTTAATCAACCCAAATAATGAGAGGGAGATTACACGAATATCATTTAGTATTCTTCTCTCCATGGAGAGAACATTGTTAAATCAAAGTCAAATTTTTAAAGATGGTCTTGTGGATATATAACAACAGAGACTGAAACGTCGATGGGTAACCTGACTTTCCTTTTAGTTATTGTTAAATTTATGTTTGATGTCTAGTTCTTATATATTAGACTGACTTATTTGTTATAATTTGGGAAGTGGATTTACATTCATTGATGACTAGCAAGCCAACATAGATAAGGATGATAGTGTCTGTTATGAATGCATGTGGAGATTTTTTCATGAACACCTAATTTTAAGCAGCTGATTTCCAATATAAATTTGATGAAAAGACATACAGCTGTTGACATTTATTTTCCAGAAAAAATCAAAGATATGGTTTGCAATTAATTTACAATGCCATATTGAGCCATCATATATAATTGATATATAGGTTGAAACATTCCTATGAAAATGAATCCCTTGTTGGCACCATTACCTATTTGACTTTTAAAAAGATGGCATTTCTCTGCCCTTAAGGTTCTGTGTATCTGCAGCCTGCCTCCAGTACACATCTGAGGTGGGTGACAGCTGGATTTTGTGCAGTCCCTCCAGACAGTCATACACAAAGGAAGGGTAGGTGTGACTGAGTGCCCATCTGCATCCTGATGGCTCATCCTTGGCAGGATATGAGGGAGGAGCTGACACATCTGAAAGGGCACGCACAAAGGGATTACCCCATATAGTGAGTCTGGGGCCTGGGCTGGAAAGGGGGAACCTCTGTGCACTTCAAGGCCCCTCTTTGAAGTCGCCTCCACTTCAAAGGCACAACTGGGTATACGTTCTGGATCTCTGGCCCCACCAGATCAGACACTTCTGTGCCTGTAAAGAAACTCTGCCAGGAAAAAGGACTGCTGTGTTGCTACAAAGACTGCCACTCTGCTGGACTGCTGCTCTGAAAGAACTGTTTTTCTGCTGTGCTGCCCTGCTGCCTGCTACCCTCTACTCCTGTTGAGGAAGAACTGGATTATTGCTTGAACTTAGAGTGATCTCTAAGGGCATGCTGGCTTGCCTCCTGTTTTGAGACTCAGCAATATCAAAGTCTCAACTCCTGCTCCTGTGCCTGGTCTAGTGGAAGAGGATCCAGGTGCTTTCTCCAGTGAAACAGACTCATCCTTTGCTGCGTGACACAGAATCAACGCATCGCCGCTGTTGCGGGAACAGAACTGGTGCATCGCACTCGGAACTAGTGCATAGCCTCGAGAACTGACTCTTCGCCACTGCTGCAGAGTGAGAAAATCGGTGCATCCCACTTCACTGCATTGAGAAACCAGGCGCATCGGCTTCAGAACCAATGCATCTCGGCTTAATCTTCGAAGCCAGCGCATCACCATTTTTGCGTGGAGAAAATCGATGCCCCACCTTGACTGCAGTGATGCATTGCTCGGATGCTTCCCACATCTCGGTGTTGTGATGAGGTTCAAGGTACTTTGTTCAGCTGGCCTTGCATGGCTCCTGTATCCGGCCTGTGCTTCATCGTGCTTGGCTTGAACTCTTGACTTTTCCCCGGTCCAGCGCGACCAGATAACCGCCATAGGCGATTATTGTTTCTGAGCGCTATTTTTACATTTAATATTTAAAAATTAAAATCTTGACTTCTATGTACTGGATTTTTGCCTTTTGGTCTTGTTTTATTTATAAAATCAATCATAATCTATTTTTCTAAACTGATGTGGAGTCTTTATGTATGAGATGTTTTCACTGTGTTACTGTTTGAAGTGTTGGGCAAATACTTTACACATTGCCTCTTAAGTTAAGCCTGCCTGCTCTGTGCCACGCTTCCAGAGGGTGAGCACAGGTTAATTCAAAGTATGTTTCTGATTTACCCTGACTAGGATTGTGGTTCCTGCTTGGCCAGGGTGCATATCTCTGCCAACCAGAAACCCAATTTCTAACATTGGTGTGAATTAGTGTACACTACTACTCCATATCTAGACCAATTCGAACCAGTTCTCCCTAATTGACATCTTCGATTTCTCCAAAAGTCTTTTTGCCCAATTACCAATTTTTTCTGCAATGTCTGTGGTCTTGTCTGGCAAGATGGAATTTGGGCTGGCCAATCTGGATACCCAAATAGTGGTTCAACTCAAGGGGTTCTGCCAGAAGAGGCTGTTCATTAAGGGAAGTGCCAAGAAGGCAGAGCTTGAAACAGCCTTAAGGGCATGGGCAGCAGCCCATCAGACCAATCCAGATGGAGAGGAGGAAGGGTCTAAGTCAGAGGAGAAGTTGGAGCAGGACCTGTCAAGAGGTCTTGTCATGAAGCCTACTGAGGTGGGGGGTAACATCATCTCAGGACTGGAAGTCCACCCTAGAGCAGGCAGCAGTGTGTCTTCAAGTAACCTGTCCCCAGAGGAGCTGGAGGACAGGAGGGAGGAAAGGAAAGTGAAACTAGAGCTTTCCAAGATTAACAAGGAGCAGGCCCTTGCTAAGTTAGAGAAGGAGCAAGCTTTTGATCAGAAAAGGCTGGCCATGGAGGAGAGGAGGATGGCACATGAGCTCGGCCAGAGAGCGCCTTACATCAGAGCCATGCAAGTGGAGTCCAGGAGTAGTGGTGGTAGAGTACCTACAGTGTCTGCTGCAGAATGGAAGGTTCACATTCCAAAGGAGTTGGTACCCAGTTTTGTTGTGGGGGATGGCATAGACAAGTGGCTCTCCACCTATGAGGGGGCTCTTAGGGTGTACAAGCCTCCTGAGGAGTCCTGGGGAGTAGTCTGTGAGGTACATACCCACGGTAGGGAGAGACACACTCCTTACACTGGAGGTAGAGAATCAGACACACAAGGCAGAGACACACCGAGTGATGTCTCCCAAACAAAATAAATTGTGTTTCCGCTGTGAATTCTCCTTTCCACATGAAGGTAAATGTCCTGCTATCGGACAAATATGCAGGGGCTGTGGGAAGGAAAACCATTTCATAACGGTTTGTAAAGTGAAAGAGAAACTACGTGCATCACAAACAGATGAGAAGATAGACACCAGAAAGCTCCAAAAGCACTCTAGCCACTGCCACAAGGCAAAATGGCAACACCGAAGTGGAAATGAAACAAAGTCGATCGTTTTCAAATTCATCATCCAACGGTTGATTGACGTCATCATTGAGTGACGCTGAGGAAAATGGATGTGCGATGGTGATGTCAGTCACAGATTGACATGTGCATGTAGGATTGGCCACTTGCAAGAAAAGACCCAAGTCTGAAATGAATCACAACATGAAGCAACAAAGTTCCTTTGGACATTGTCCTCAAATCATGCTCAAGGTGAATGGTTGCCTTACAAATTTCATTATAGACAGTGGTACGTCAATAAACATCATGCCGGCAGAAAAGCACAAAGAACTGTCTCCGATACCACGTCTCACACCGCCAAGAACCAAGGTGTTTACCTGGGCAGCTTCTACACTCTTGGGGAATAAAGGATCCTCCTTTGTGGCAACCATGTGGCATTAGAAAACGACAGTGAAAGCACTGATTCGTATACTCCGAGATACTTTGTTGAGTGCATGCTTATTAAGTTTTGACACTGCTGCTGACATGGGACTGATTTCTATTTACTACAACTTGAATGCCCTTTCTGAAATAGTAAGTCAATTCCCGACATTGTTTCATGGACTTGGGAAACTTAAGATAATGAAGGTACAGCATCATATTAATGAAGATATTTGCTCTGTTGCACAACAACACCTTTAAATTGCTTTTCTCTTATAGGAAGCTGTTGAGAAAGAACAAGAAGCACTGCTAAAGCATGACATCATAAAGCGATCCTCTGGTCCAACACGGTGGGTTTCACCCATTGTGGTGGTGCCATAAAAGGACAGTGGAGGTTCAGTGTGCATTTGTGTTGATATGCGACAGGCCAACAAAGCAATACAAAGAGAAAGACATCCAGGTCCACACATTGCAGACATAATCACACAGCTAAATGGCATCAAAGTTTTTTCCCGCCTTCTTCTGAACAAAGGTTACCATCAACTTGTACTGGAAGAAAACTGCAGGGACATTGCTAATTTTTCAATGCAAATTGGTTTGTTAAGAAATAAAGGACTCAGGTTTGGTGCGTCATCAGCTGCAGAAATCTTTCAGGATGTCATTCAATGAGTAATTCAGCCTGTCACACGTGCTATTAACTACATTGATGATATACTGGTTTTTGGGTCTACATGAAAGGAACATGACAAAGCACACACACAAGTATGCCATCTGCTTCCTGATGCAGGTCTCAGACTAAATACAGAGAAGTGTGAATTTCACAAAAACAGACTTAAATTCTTTGGGCATATTTTCTTTGAAAAGGGGATGACTCCTTACCCCGACAAGGTACAAGCATTGTCGTCTACTTGCCCTCCAGAAGATGTGGCCATGCTGTGATCCTTCTTAGGAATGGCCAGCTACTGCTCCAGGTACATTTGTGACTTTGCCACCCGTGAGTGCCCCTATAAGAAAACTAACAAAGCTCGATGTTCCAGTTGAATGGTCATCTGAATATGACTGAAGTTTCAAGAAAATAAAACATGCCTTTGAAAATCCAACTGAAATGGCTTACTTTGATCCTAAATTGCATTCAGAGATTGTGGTAGATGCCAGCCGGGTGGGGCTGGGAGCGATCCTTGCCCAACATAATAGACAGCCCGATGCTCAGAGACACATTGTGGCCTATGCTAGCAGGAGTCTATCTCAGACTGAATATGCTCATTTTTAACCGGAGAAAGAAAGCTTGGCTGTAGTGTTGGCGTGTGAACACTTCTTTATGTTTCTATACAGAAAGCATTTCACCCTTGTTATAGATCATCAAGCATTGCTAACCCTTTTCGGAAATCCAAAAGCCAAGATGCCCCCTTGTATCGAGAGGGGGGGTGCATCTGCAGGAGTATGATTACAATATTGTGCCCAAACCATTGGAAAGATCAAAACACCAGTGACTTCTTTTCATGAGTGCCGCTCCAGCGTCATTGAACAACATCCAAAGCAGCTGAGGCCTACATCAATTTCATAGTAAAGTCAAGTGTGCCTGCAGCTCTTTCTGTTGAACTGCTTCTAGCAATTACTAATACTGACAAAGACATGCTTAAACTCAAGGAAATCATTACAACATAATCATGGAGGAAGCATACTCGACCTCTTACAGATGATGTTGAATACCAGAAATTCAAAAATGTTTGTGAAGAACTTTCTGTTGTACATTACGGTGTCATGCTAAGAAGGGCAAGACTAGGCATCCCTGAAAGCCTGAGGCAACAAGTTATTGAACTGCACACGAAGGACATTGTGGCATTGCTGCACCTAAAAGAGCCGGCAGGGATCGAGTATGGTTCCCGCAACTTGATGAATGAGTTGAAAGGGAGCTTAAAGCTTGTCATCTATGCAATTGCCTGTCTCCCAAAATGGCTCAGCACCTATTGAACCCTGTCTGATCTACCTAAGCAAGCTTGGGAAGAGGATTGCTGTTGATTTCTCTATACCGCTCAAAAACGGACATCATCTCATGGTAATTGTTGATGAGTACTCACGTTTTCCTCTGGTACAAGATTTATCATCAACCACACATGACCGAGTCATCGAAAGTAGGGGTGGGCGGAGTTTGCGGAGATGCACTACGTGGAATTCCATGGAGTTGCATAAAAACTCTGTGAAAATCTGCTGAGCTCCATTCCGCCCTGCTCTGGTCACTACGAACCATAAATATCTGTTACTAATGATTTAAAATTGCCAGTGACACTGCTTGTTTGTTCTGGAGGAGCCTGACCTCTAGTGGCAAGAAGGAGCCTTGCACCTCACCAATCCTTACCCATTGCGCCTTCCTTGAGCTGCGTTTCCGTAGCTACGCACTTTCATCAGTCACTGGTGCTGACTGCTTCTGACAGAAACCTCTCTACCCCTTCCCCACCATCTCAGCTCCATGCCCTCTTCTCCTCCCCCGGTCCTTTAGCCCTTCACACCCTCCTCGAGCATCCGTCGCCCCTCCCTGGCCACCCCCTTCCACAGCCACTTCCTCAACGGGTTGTCCCATCATGGGAGCTGAAGCAGCAGGCTGCCAGTAGTCCAAAGAGGAGCAGGCAGGCTGCAGAGGAGGTCGGGTGCCGCATCCCGCATCCCGCACTGAACTGCCACTTAATGCCTTGTATGGGACAGTTAGCCCTGGGGAAGGGGTATGCAGCAGGGGAGGCTCTGCGTGCAGTGGCGGTGTGTGGGCAGGGGTAGATAGGGGTGGTGCACAGCCTCCTCACTGGCTGCTGATTGTTTTTGAGAGTGCAGCCAGTGGGAACTCCAGGCTGCAGCACTGTGTGACCAACGGGCAGGGAGTGGGACGGCCCCTTCTGTCTAGGGTTTTCCCAGCACCCCTCCGTCCTAGCCGGCTCACTTTCACTAGCTCCTATGCACACAGTTCGGGACAAAGGACCTCGGGGCAGGGGACTTGCAGGCAGTGGAGCTTCCCAACCACCTTTGTTTCTTGCTAGGGGTGGGTGGATGCGGCAAACACCGCCACGTGGTGGAATCAGAGTCTTTTGCCGAACTCCGTGCTCCCAGCAGAGTGCAGAGTTGGAAAACCCCGCAAACTCTGCTGGCGGAGCGGAGGTCACTGTCCACCCATAATCGAAAGGCTGGATGACATTTTCACAACATGGGGTGTTCCCTCCATTCTCAAATCTGACAACAGTCCACCCTTCAATAGCAAAGACTTCAAAGACTTTCTTATTTGTTTGAACATCAAACATCAGAAAAGTACACCTCTCTGGCCACAGGTAAATGGAATTGTGGAACTATTTATGAGTACTTTGAAAAGGGTATCAACCTCAAATCTGCTCTGCTCTGCACCCACCCCTTCGTGCCGACTGTTCCACTCCTCATTCCATGTCAGGTGAAAGTCCTGCTACCTTGCTGTTCAGGAGAGTTCTTGGAACAAAGATACCTCAGTGAACCACCAGTCGGTCAATAGACCCTAATGAAATTCATGTCAATGACTCCTCTTGCAAATGCAAAATGAAGGCCTACGCCGACAAGCACTGAAACGCTGGAGACAAGGTTTTTGAGAAAGAAGACCGAGTTCTTGTTAAGCAGAAGTGGACACACAAGAAGGACACTCCATTTGATGCTGAACCTCTAAGAGTTGTGGTTAGCAAAGAACATATGGTAACTGCTCAATGACCTGGAAAATCCATAACCAGAAACTCATCATATTTTAAGCCTTTGCCTCGATATTCATCAGCTCCAGGTCTCGCATGTGAGGCAAGAGCATCTGAGTGCCCAAATTAGGCATCTAACTCTTCTCCAGAGATGCCAGAAGAAGGTGCCCCTCCTCTATCTCATGCAACTAGATCTGGAAGGCTGGTGCGAGCACCTCAATGACTCATCAAGGAGTTGTAATGTGTATATATTTGTTTGCACTTTTTATTTAGCAAAAAGAGGGAGATGTTATGTCCTGTGTTTATGTGCATGAATACTCTAGTGGTCCTCGGCAGACTCCTTATAAAGTATTATGTAATCTGATGGGTGTGGCTGGGTGCGGTTAATAAAGTTTGTGATGCAGTGCATTCAGTTAACGGTTGCATGATGAAGAATAAAGACATGCAAATCAGAACTCAGTGTATGCGTGGTCTGTTATATGCTCCAGGGCTGGGGAGGACGCTACAGTAGATAGCAAACTTACTGATTCCAGGAAGCTTACTGAGGAGGCGGACATCTGGGCCAGCACTAGAGTGTCCAAGAAGGTATCTGGTGGGGACTCCAAAAAGGGTGGTCAGGGTCTCCATCAGAAAAATGAGGAGGGGAGAAAAAGAAAGAGTTCTCTCAAGGCCCACAAAACAACTCACAGGGTAAAGGGTCCATTTCCCAATCTGGCACCAGAAGAAGAGCTTCCTTGACAAGAGTCAGCCAAAGAATCCCAAATTCTATGAGTGTTTTGAATATGGGCCCTACAAGGGGCATCCCAAATGCCCAAAAGGAGTACAGCCTCCCACTGGAGGTAATGCAGCAGAGGTGGTGGGTATAGTGCTGGGGGGGAATTTGTCCCAGTAAGTGGTTCAGTGAGGTTACCCTAGTGTCCCTGAGTGACAGTGAGATGGTTCCTAAAACCCATGTGCCATCAAATACTGCAAAGCATAGGCAATGGGTTACCATCAATGGGCAAGGTGCTGAGGCTCAGAGGGACACGAATGTATGACGTTACTACGCATACATTTACAACGCGGTATTTTACATCGCGTTTGTTACAACGCAAGTCGTTACAACGACTTGTGCTGGAGGGCGCAGGACTTAGGAATAGTATGATTTACTATTCCAACTCCATTCTACGTACAGTAGGGAAGGTGTTGGAATAGTAAATCATACTATTCCTTAGGTTAGAGCGCCATCCAGCGCAAGTCGTTGTAACGACTTGCGTTGTAATGACCGCGATGTAAAGGCATTGCGATGCAATGCCCGCGTTGTGATGGATGTTTCCCGAGGGACACAGATCCCAGTATGGTTATGGTAAGGAGTCCCCTGGTGTCCCCAAAGCACTCCACCAAGTTGTAATAGCTGACAACCAGGAGGGTCATTATACAGTGTCCTTGTTCCTTTTGAGTGAGGGGCTCTTCTGAAAGTTGCAGTGAGCCCCCTGCCATGCCTGTGGACAGTTTGTTAGAGTTGCCTGAGTGGATATGTGCTACCACCAGGTCAATGGATGCCGAGGACGGGAGTCAAGGAGGGCTGGAGCCTGGAAGAATGGCCCAGCCTGCTACCCAAAGATGGAAGGACAATGGGCATGGGAAACGAGCCCCTGAATGTCTTCCAGCTGTGGTGGACACCCCGAATCCCGCTGAGCAGGACATTGCCTCTCTTGGTGACCTGCTAGATCTTGCTGGATGGCAAGTGTAAGAGAGACCCATCAAGGAGGAGTTCTGTACAGCACAGAGTGTCCAACCATGGAGGATATGAGGCAACAGGCCAAAGCTCAGGCAGCAGGTGATGCCTCTGGGAATCACCAAATTTACTGGGAGGACAAGCTCCTTTACAGTGAGCCTAAGACACCTATGTATGGGACAACAAAGGGCCCTGGTGGTCCCCCAATGCTACAGGGCCTTCTTACTGAATCTGGCTTATGACACACCCTTGGCAGGACATCTGGACCAAGACAAGACCTTTGTAAGGCTGGTCCCCTACTTTTTCTGGCCTAGGATGAAGAGTACCTCAGATGCATTCTGTAAAACTTGCTTTATCTGCCAGGCCAGTGGGAAGAAATAAAAGGGACTGAAAGCCCCCCTTACTCCCTTGCCAATGTGCCAAGGTGCCAATGACACCTTTTGAAAGGGTGGCCATTGCCATTGCTGGGCCTATGGATCCCCAGACTGCCTCTGGCATCAGGTGTATGCTGGTACTGGTGGACCATGCCACAAGATACCCTGAGGCCATACCTCTGAGGACTGCAACTGCACCTGCAGTAGCTAAGGCTCTAATGGGGATTTTTCATCAGAGTGGGTTTTCCCAAAGAAGTGGTGTCTGACAGGGGAACCACCTTCATGTCTGCTTACATGCAGTCGATGTGAAAGGAGTGTGGAGTGACTTACAAGTTCTCCATCCTCTACCATCCACAAACCAATGGGCTTGTTGAAAGGTTCAGCAAGACCCTGAAAGGCATGAAGAAGGGCCTGTCTGAGGCCTTGAGGAGTAAGTGGGACGTCCTCTTGCCATACCTTCTCTATGCTTATAAAGAGATGCCACAGAAAGGGGTTGGATTTAGCCCTTTGAGCTTCTGAATGGACACCCTGTAACGGAACCTCTCAGTTTGGTGAAGGAATGGTGGGAGCAACTCCCAGGAAAATTCCCCATGATGAAGTTAGCTACATGCTGGACTTCAGAAGCCAAATGGTCAAGTTGTGGAAGCAAGTTCCTGACAACTTAGAGGCAAGCCAGGAAGTGCTAAAGCAGTGGTATGATGAAAATTCTACCCCTGTGGAATTACAACCTGGGCAGAAAGTGTGGGTGTTGAAACCTGTGAAGCTCAGGGCCCTCCAAGACCATTGGACTGTTCCCTATGAGATAGTTGTAAGGAAGATGACCCCCCAGGGACCCCCACTGGGTGCTCGATATCAACCATTTCAAACCACACTTTGAGAGGTCTGTGCTCACCAGGCTATTGGTGACAGATGGAGGGGTGGAAGAAGAGAGTGAACCTCTCCCTGACCTCTTAACCTCCAAGGATAAGGATGGGTCAGTGGAAGATATGAACCTTTCCCTCACTCTGACTTATAAACAGCAGAGAGACTGCCATCAGTAGTAGGGAAGTACTCCTCTCTGTTTTTCCTCACCCCTGGGGCTATCTACCTGTGTACCCATGATGTGGATATAGGAGACAGCCTCCCTGTCAAGAATAAAGCATACAGGCTGTCTGACAAGGTGAGGGCCAGCATCAAAGACAAGGTTTCTAAGATGCTGGAGTTGGGGGTGATTGAACTGTCCAGTAGCCCTGGTCCAATCCCATGGTACTGGTACAAAAAGCTGCCCCACTAGGCACCACACCAGAACTCAGGTTCTGTGTGGTTTACAGGGGGTTCAATTCAGCTCCCAAGACTGATGCTCATCCCATCCCCTGGACTAATGAGCTGATAGACAGGTTAGGGGTTGCCCAGTTCTTAAGTACCTTTGAGCATACATCAGAGTACTAGCTGATTGCCCTAACTGAGTAGCCACAGAGAGGTCAGCCTGCTCCACTCCAGAGGGGCACTATCAGTTTTGAGTGATGCCTTCTAGACTCAAGAATTGTCCTGCTACCTTCCAGAGGCGGGTGAACCAGGTTTTGGCTGGTATTGAGGCCTTCCGCGTTGTTTATTTGGATTACATATCTGTCCTCAATAGCAGCAGGAAAGACCACCTCTTTCACTTGCAGGAAGTGCTTCAGGCTCTGCAATGGCCAGGCCTGACTATCAAGGCCAGTAAATGCCAGATAGGGCAGGGGTCTTTGGTGTATTTAGGACACCTCACAGGCAGGGGTAAGGTGCAGCACCTCCAGGCCAAGATAGAGACTATGGCCTGGGATCCCCCCAAAGTCCAAACTGAGGTGAGAGTCTTCTTAGGCCTCACAGGGTATTACAAGAGGTTTGTCAAGGTGTATGGGACCATTGCTGCCCCCTTGACAGAGCTGACTTCGAAGAAGCAGCCCAGGAATGTTATCTGGACAGAAGCATGCCAAAAAGCAGTTGACTCCCTAAAGTAGGCCACATGCACATCCCCTGTGCTCAAGGCCTCTGACTTTTCCAGTGAATTTATTGTTCGGACGCATGCCTCAGAGCATGGTATAGGGACAGTACTTTCTCAACTTAATCAAGATGGCCTATACCACCCTGTAGCCTTCATCTCTAGGATGTTACTTCCTAGAGAAAAGAGGTGGAGTGCTATTGAAAGGGAAGCATTTGCTGTGGTTGAGGCACTAAAGAAGTTGAAACCATACCTATTTGGGACTCACTTCCTGATTCACACAAACACAGGCCCCTCAGGTGGCTAATGCACATGAGGGGTGAGAATCCAAAATTGTTGAGGTGGTCCATCTCCATACAGGGTATGGACTTTAGGGTGGAACATAGACCTAGGGTAGACCACGCTAATGCTAATGGTCTTTCCAGGTTCTTCCACCTTAGTGATGAGAACTCCGCAGAGGTTGAGTAACTCTCTTCAATTTCAGCTGGTTTGGAGGACACATATTAAACCTTACAGCCTTAGTGTGGTCTTCCCCAAACCTTTTGCCTGCTTGCCTCTTATTTTTGTTGCATTCATTTTTTGGCCTTAGGACTCTGAGCACTTTACCACTGCTGACCAGTGCTAAGGTGCATGTGATTCTCCCCTAAACATTGTTTTCATTGACTTATTCACCATGGATATATTTAATTTATCTGTAAGTCCCTAGTAGAGTGCACTACCTATGACCAGGGCCCATAAATTAAATGCTACTCGTGGATCTGCAGCACTGATTGTGCCACCTACACAAGTGACCCTTTAAACATGTCTCAGGCCTGCCACTGCAGAGACTATGTGTGCAGTATACACTGGCATGTCGACGTGGCATTTAAAACACCTTGCCAAGCCTCAAAATCCCCTTTTATTACATATAAGTCACCCCTAAAGTGAACCCTAGGTAGCCCATATGGCAAGGTGCTGTGTAACTAAAAGGTAGGACATGTACTTTTCAGTTTTGCATGTTCTAGTAGTGAAAAACACTTAAATGAATTGTTCACTACTGTGAGGCCTACCCCTCTCAGAGGTTAACATTGGGAATTTCTTTTTGCACTTTTAAGCCGTAATTCCTGATTGAGATGGAGTAGGACTGTCATGTTTATTATCATTGGAATGGTAATGATAAATCCTCTTTACTCGCAAAGTTGGATTTAATGTTAATATTTTAGAAATGGCACTTTTAGGAAGATGGCATTTCTCTGCTCTTAAGGTTCTGTGTGCATGCAGCCTGTCTCCTATACACGTCTGGGGTGGGTGACAGCTGGACTTTGTGTATTCCCTCTAGACAGCCACACACAAAGGAAGGGTAGGTGCAACTGTGTCTCCATCCACATCCTGATGGCTCATCCTGGGCAGGATGGGAGGGAGGAGCTGACACTTAAACCTGAATACGGCAGTATTCTGTCCCCACACAAAAGCTTGATTACCCCCATGTAGTGAGTCTGGGACCAGGGCTGGAAAGGGGGGACCTCTGTGCACTTCAAAGCCCCGCCACTTCAAAGGCACACCTGGGTATAAGTACTGGGTCTCTGACCCCACAAGGTCTGACACTTCTGGACCTGTAAAGAAACTCTGCCAGGACTGCTGTGCTGCTACAAAGACTGCCACTCTGGTGGACTGCTGCTCTGGAAGAGCTGCTTTTCTGATGTGCTGCCCTGCTGCCTGCTGCACCCTGCCTCTGCTGAGGAAGAAATTGACTCTTGCTTGAACCCAGAGTAATCTCTAAGGTCTTGCTGGCTTGTCTCCTGTTTGAGACTCATGAATATCAAAGTCTCACCTCCTGCTCCTGTGCTTGGTCCATTTGAAGTGGATCCAGGTGCTTGCGCCAATGAACCCGACACATCCTCTGCTGTGTGATTCATAATCAGCGCATCGCGGCTGTTGTGGGAACAGAACTGGTGCTTCGCACTCTGAACCAGTGCATCGCCTCCAGAACTGACACACCAGAACCACCACATCACTGCCACTGTAGTGTGAGAAGATCAATGCAGTCCCTCGACTGCGTGGAGAAATCCAGCGCATCAGCTTCAGAACATAACATGCGTATTTGCAAAGCGCACATTTACCCAGAGGGCTCTCTTGGTGCTGAATAACAGATGTTTATTATTATCCAACTTAATGGTACTCATTTTATCGACCTCAGAAGGACAAAAGGCTGAGTGGACCTATCAGGATTTGAACCTGTGACCATGAGGTCAAGCACAGGCCCCTACAGTGGATGCATTAGTCCACTAAACCACCAGAACCAACGCATCTCAGCTTTGGCACTTCCTCTTCGGAACTGGTGCATCGCCATCAACCTAAGTCTGTGGTTAAAATGCTTGGTGTATGGTTGGATGACTCACCACCTGTGAAACCCAGGTTAAAACCCAAGCAGGCCACTACTTTGACATCCTGAGAAGCCTTAAATCCAATATGGGATTCTTCACTTTACAATTTTGTCACCTAAATGTTCAATCCCTTGTCATTTCACGAATAGACCATTGTAATAGTCTCTACCTGGGCGGCAAAAGATCGGTCTTGAACCGACTACAGATCGTTCAAAATTCTGCTGCCAGGCTTCTTTTTTCTCTCCCCAAATTCTGTTCAGCCTCTCAGCTCCTAATCAAGCTTTAAGGGCTCCCTGTTGAGAGACACACAAAGTTTAAAGGGCTCTGCATCTCCCATAAGATCCTCCATTAACAAGGAGTGCCATGTCATCCTGCTCTGAAGCAGTCATATACCCCCACAAGCAGCAGACCTGAATTTGGCCTCAATACCCCACCACAGAAGAGCCAGAATGGGCGGACGCTCTTTTCGTGTCATAGGCCCTACCCTATTAAACTCTTTGGCATTTTCACTAAGAAAGACTCAAAACCATTTAAGCTTCCAGAACCAACTGAAGGCCTGGTTGTTTTCCCTCCTAGCCTAGCCATTTTTTCCATCTCTGAAGTCATCATACCTATGACAAGTGCCAGGAAGCCGCACTGGGGTCATCCATGCACTCTAGAAATCTTTCTAACATAACATAACATGGAGAAAATCGACGCATCAACCCGACTGCAGGGATCGACACAGACGCATCGCTGAGCTGTTCCCAACATCTCGTTGATGCAACCCGAAACAAGGTACTTCGTTCAGTGGGCCTTGCGTGGATCATGTAGCCAGCCCGCGCTCCATCTCAGTTTCCCTGAACTCTTGACTTTGCCCCGGTCCAGCGTGACCAGATAACCCCTGAATGCACTTATTGCTTCTAAATGCTATTTTTACATTTAATATTTAAAAATTCATATCTCAACTTCTTCTTATTGGATTTTTGTTGTTTTGGTCTTGTTTTATTTCTAAAATCATATTCGATTCTTCTAAACTTGTGTGGAGTCTTTTTGTGGTGTTTTCACTGTGTTACTGTTTGAAGTATTGCACAAATCCTTTACACATTGCCTCTTAGGTTAAGCCTGCCTGCTCTGTGCCAAGCTACCAAAGGGTGAGCATAGGTTAATTTAAGGTGTGTTGCTGACTTACCCAGACTAGGATTGTGGTTCCTGCTTGGACAGGGTGCATACCACTGCCAACCAGAAACCAAGGGGCATATTTACAAGGGGATATTGCCACCAGAATGGTACACTGACAAAATATCGACACCCAAAATATCCCCATACAAAAATATTGTGACCAAAATATTGATGTCAAAAATATCTACATCCTATACTTACAATGGTAAGTAAAATAATATAGAGAAATAAGATATTGATGTCATAAATATAGTACAAAATATTGTTTTATATATATACATATAAAATAAATTCATAAATATTAAATATATTAAAGAATAAAATGTATTTAAAAAAAATTAATTAGATTTAATATATATTTTAACAAACTTAGGGGGTCATTACAATAGCGGGCGGATCGCCATCCATATTAGGATGTAGGCGGTGAGGAGCCTTTTCATGGCGACATTTCCGCCATGAAAAGGCATGCGGTATTCGCATTTGGGGGCCCGTTGCGGGCCCCCAGATGTTGGGGGGTGGGGGGTGCACATGGGGGGTACCTATGGTACCCAACTGCATTTTGTACATTGCGGCGGGTGCTGCTGACAGCACCGCCCGCCACAATGTACAAAATGCGGGATGCGCCAGCCAGTGTGGCGGGCGCATCCTAATGTGCCTGGCGGGACCGCCGCGACTTCCGCTGGCGGTCCCTGGCTCCGTTGCGGTGGCGGGCGGACTAAGTCCGCCCGCCATCGTAATGCACCCCTTAATTTGAAGAAGTTAACACACAAATATAATAATTAATATATATATATTTACTTTTAAACTATTAAACTAATAATTTTAATGTATTTTATCATTTTAAACTTATATAGAAACTTAACATAAATATATATATATATATATATATATATTTAAATATATATATATATTCACTGAAAAAACCATAGGTTTCAGGGACGTAATAGTTAGAAATTAGCATTTAAAAAACCTTTGAAATTCACTGAAAAAACCACAGGTTTCAGGGACGTTATTGTTAGTTGGACATTTTACTCGTACAAAACCAGAGAAATTCAGTCGTTATAGTTAGTTGAGCTAATTATAACTCGCACCCCCGCAATGCACTGCTGATGACATCACATATTACATCATTCATGACATGGTCAGTGACATCACTGATGACATCACTGATGACATCCCAAATTACATCACTTTTTACACCACTCTGCAAATGCGCCGGCTGGCGCACTGCTGCTCGGGGGATAAAGTCCACTTGTGTCCTGAGGTCCTCAGGACACAAGAGGACCTCATCGCTCCACCAACAGTGCGCCAAGAGGTGCGTTTGCAGAGTGGTGTAAAAAGGGGCGTGGCCTCAGACCACCCCTCTGCAATCCAGCTGTGTGGCGCCTACTGGAGGTACCTGGTGGGCTAGTTGGCCCCCAGGGACCCTCAGTATTGAAGGGGACTTAATTCCCCAACTTAGAACGCGCCAGGGGGCGTGTTTCCAGACTGGTGCAGGGAGGGCTGTGTGGCCCCCCCTTCCCTTATTTATTTTTGGGCCCTGGGGACCCCATCCCCCAGGGCCTAAGCATTTGATTTAGTTTTTGTTAAAAAACAAAAACGGGAAGGGGGCGGCGTGGCCCCCCTTCCCTCGGCCACTATTGGCCCCGGAGACCCCATCCCCCATGGCCTGGCCTCGTTTTTTAATATATTTTTTTTAAGGAGGGGGCCCCCTGGGCCATTTCTGGCCCCTGGGATCCCATCCCCCGGGACCTGGCCTGTTTTTTTCTAAAATTCGGGTGGGGGGGCCACGTGGTCCCCCTCCCCTGGGCCACTACTGGCCCCGGGGACCCCATCCCCAGGGCCGGTCCTCAAGTTGGGGACTGTGGGGGGAGCCCCAATGCCCCCACGGTCCCTGTCGGCTCCCTGCCTCCTGCAGGAGCCGGCATTGCTTTTGGGCAAGGGGAGCTGCTGACATGGGCAGGGTTTGCTATGACAGCTGTCATAGAAAACGGCAATGTCCTGGGGGTGGGCACCCCGGGACATTGCAGGAACTGTCCCTGGGGGTGGCGGTCCCCAGGGCCATCGAGGGCTCCAGGAGGGGGGCCGCACCCTTCTCTCTTCAAGTACAAAGCCCCGGAGAGGTGGTGGTGGGCCCCGGGACTTGGGGGGCCCGTGAGGCCCCCCCTCATTAATGAAGAAAGCCCCGGGAAGTGGTGGTCCCTGGGACTTGGGGGGCCTACGAGGCCCCCACCTATAATTAATCAAAGCCCCGGGGAGGTGGTGGTCCCTGGGGCTTGGGGGGTCCACAAGGCCCCCCATTAATAAAGAAAGGACTGGGGAAGTGGTGGTCCCTGGGGCTGCAGGGGCCCCCGTGGGCCCCCCATATTAATTAGGCATTGCCCCCAGGACCTGGCTCACCCAGGGGCCTATAGAAAATGAAGCGCGGGAGCCCGCGCTTTGTTTTTTTTATATAATTTCGGCCGAATTCACGCACCCAGCGTGAATTCAGCCAAAATTATTTAAAAATAATGCTTTTTTTGCGACTGGGGGTCCCTGTGGGACCTACTGAGCTGGCCTAGGGGGGTCAGTGTGTTTCTACCCTGCCCCCTTTTCTTGTTTTTTAACCTTTTTTCCACTGTTTTCTTGTGACTCGGTTACCGAGTCACAAGATGGCTGCCAACACATTCTGGTTTGGAGTGTTGGCAGCCAATCAGAATTGAGCTCGTGGTCGGGAGGGTTCGCGAACCCTCCTCGGTGCCCAGATATCGATATTTTTATTTTTTTAATTTCTCAGCAACTACTGAACGATTTACACCATTTTTTAAAAAGCACGCTTTCTACACCAAGACCTGCCGTTTTGCCAAATTTGGTGTAATTCCGTTCAGCAGTTCAGGCTGTAGCTTTGTTTAAAGTTCCTATGGAAATTAACATGGAGAAAAAGTGTTTTGGGACCCCCCTTTTTTCTCGGCCCCTGCTTGACAAATCACCCCGAAACTTTCAGGACAGGACCTGACCTGAGTGAACCTCTTTTTTTTGGAAACTTTCAAGAAGATTCGTCAAACAGCGCCAAAGATATTGGCAAAAGAAAAAACGCTTTTCCTATGGAAACTAGGTCCTAACTATAACTACCTACTGGTGACCGCCAGTAGGTAATACACATATATATCCATATACATATTTATATATCAAAGCTCCACTGTTCCTCATTTCGTAAACAGAAGCCAGCACTCCCGGGGGATAGTTGCAGAAAATCTTTATTGCTTCAAGCAACAAACAAACGCGTTTCGGCATAGCGCCTTCGTCGGTGTTACTGACATTCGCGCCGCGGCAATATTTAAAAGCCAATTTCATTGTCATTGAAAACGGACTCAAAAATTGACTAAGCCCTTCTCCCTGGGCGCCATCTTAGCTTAGTCATTATTCCATTGCACATTGAATTAAAATCAACAATTTATCATGTGCCTACCAGAAACCATTAAAGCTTGAATACCAACATTATGCCTATGATTTTGCCGTATATCGGCTTTGGCATGCAACATATGGTAAACAGTTTGCAGTTATCATTAACAAACATAATTTCGCTGTATATCAGCTTTTTTGAGAGACACAATACATTCAGTCATGTATCGACTTTACTAAACCATTGTGCAATATAAAAAAACAGTCCTAGTTCAAAGACAAATTACGTATACTGACATCATTTCATTTAAACACATTATACATTTTGAAGCCGTATATCGGCTTATGTTACAGCCTAAGCTCATAAGTGTACTGCCAGCTCTTCCCCGCTATTCAAGTCTTTTGGATATTTGGTTTGAAGATCGATTATATAGCGAGACTCTAATCTTCGTAGTTTCAGGATTCTATCCCCACCTCGTACATTAATAGTCACACAGTCTAAACCAAAATATTCCACCAGATCCCTATTACTGTCATGCATGGCAGCAAAGTGTCTGGCTACTGGATAGGATTCATCTTTTTCACAATTGCCCGCATATGTTCTAATATGCGGACCTTGACCGGGTGAATGGTGCTGCCTATGTATCTTAGCCCACAAGGGCACACTAAGCAATAGACTACATGTGAGGTGTTGCAGGTTATAAATTTCGATATTTTTCTCTGTTTTTTAATGTCTGGAATCTCATAACCCAGAACTCTCTTACTTTTGCTGCAAGCTTTGCACTTTCCACATGGAAAGAAACCTCTCATGTCTTTGATGGTACCCATTTTCTGTATATCCTTACTCTGGTGACTTTGAACTAACGTATCTCTTATTGATCTCGCTTTTCTGAAGGTTACCAACGGGAACCTAGGTATATCCTGGCTGATAACCTCATCCGTTTTAAGGATATGCCAGTTCTTTTTCAAAATTCTTCTTAATGTATTCGCACCATCTGAGTATGTAGTTATCATCCTGAATTTACCCTCATTGTTATCTTTCTTGGGATTTTTTAATTTCTGATCTTCAATCAGTTTTTGTCTGGGAATGGCCCTAACCCTATTTAGAGTACCTTCTAAAAGCTGGGTGTCATATCCTCTTTTACTGAACCTCATGGTACATTCATGGACTGCTGTTTCAAAATCGCTGTTCCTGGAGCTATTCCTTTTAAGCCTTAAAAGCTCGCCATATGGGATGTTTTGTATTAGCTTCGGTGGATGGCTACTCAAAGCATGGAGGGTTGAATTCCCTGCAGTAGGCTTTCTGTAAAGTGCTGTGTTTATTTTATCATCTGCTATAAATATCCTCAGGTCGAGGTAGCTCACTGCCACTGAACTAATCTCCCCGGAGAACTTTAAATTCAAGGTGTTATCATTGAGAATTTTTATATATTCTTGAGCAGATGTTACATTGCCATTCCAGTCTAAAAACACGTCATCTATATACCTGTGCCAAGCTACAATTTCTCCTTGACCCTTCTGTCCTCGATATGCCCTGGGCACCCGCTCCTCCCACCAACCCACGAATAAATTTGCGTAGCTGGGGGCGAAACAGGTGCCCATGGCAGTCCCGGAGATCTGTTTGTAATAGTCATCCTTAAAGAGAAAAATGTTGTTTGTTAAACAAAATTCCGTAAATTCTAACAACATAAGATTGTGCTCGGCAAATTTTAATGGACGTTGATTTAAGTAAAACTGTACAGCTTTAAGTCCATTAGAATGTTCTATTCAGGTATATAGGCTGGTGATATCTATTACCATAAGATGATAAGATGGATCCCATCTTAATGTGGCAATCTGTTTTAGAAAGTCGTTAGTATCTTTCACGTACAAAGTTAATTGCAATACCCATGGGAATAAAAAATAGTCTATGAACATCGACAAGTGCTCAGTCAGGCTTCCTTGTGAAGAAATAATAGGTCTCTCTGGGGGACATTGGCTGTTTTTATGCAGTTTCGGAATATGATAGAAAGTTGGAGCAATGGGATTTAAGTTGTGAAGAAACAAATATTAATCGGTCCCCAACATTGTCTTGTCATACCATTTCTTGATGAGAGAATGATAATCCATGATCGTTTGGTTGTACTTCTCTTTAGACGATCTTTCATAGTTGCTTTGGTCTGAGAGTTGTTTTAAGGCTTCACTACAGTACTGTTCTTTTGTAAGAAGCACGACATTGCCCCCTTTATCTGATGGCTTGCAAACCAGTGTAGTATCCATTTGTAGGGTTTTCAAGGCTTCTCTTTGCTCTCTTGTGATGTTATTCCTTTTTGCCATTGGAAACCCTTTTCTTCCTAGATTTAATAAGTCGTTGTTTACTGCCTCTGAGAAAACGTCAATTGCATCTAGAGGCATCTGTGGGACAAACTGTGATACTGGTTTGAAAGGACTTTCAGTCGTTTGTTGTTCAATGCCCAATTGTCTCAACCTTTGTACAACATCGGCAACATTTATTGGGTTATCAACTCCCATACGTAGGCTTTCCAAAGCCTCTAGCGCTTCCAAGTCCTTGACCTGTAGAGTATCAGTTGTTTCATCTAGAGGTTGTTTGACATTTTTCATTTTACATGTTGGTTTAGATTTGAAGAAATTATGCAATTTCAATTTACGAGTAAATTTGAAAAGGTCAATTCTAGTCTGGGTGTATTCCATTGGGTTGTTAGGGCAGAAGGTGAGTCCGAGCTTCAGAACCTCTTTTTCTGTGGTTGTAAGGACCCTTGGTGTAAGATTAACCACAGTCAGGTTTTCTGTTTCCATAGCCACCTCTTACCTCGCCTGCTGTGCGTTGTTCGAGGGGATGTTATTCCTTTTCCTGTGCCTACCGCCCCTTTGCGTTTTTCTGTGGTGTTTTCGGGTGGTTTGCTCTTTCCACCTCTCAGCCATGTTTGGCTTTCTTCCTCTGTTGCTTGCGGAACCCATGTTTCATCGCCTGATTGTTCACCTTCTGTCGCTTCTGATTCAGATGTCTCCACTCTTTCTACTGTCACTTTATTTGACTTCAGGGACAGTTCTTTTCTGGGTCCATCAAACTTCTTTGCAAAGGTTAATACTCTACCTTGCAAGTAGTCCCTTTCATCCCTTTCAAATTTCTCTTGTTTTCGCTGCTTGATTTTCATTTCATACTTCATCAGTCATTTCTTCATTTGCTCTCTCATTTCTTCCAGTTTTGATTTGTCCTCCTCTTTATCCAATTCTTCCTCGAGTTCCTGAATTTCTTTCAGTGCTTTGTCTCGATCGCTCCATGCGAATTTGACTAAGATGGTCAGCATTCCCTTGCTTGATTGGGCTGTGTATTCCGCCAACTCCTCCAAGAGGAGAGGGTCCGGATTCTCATAAGCAGGCACTGTGTAGATGTGCAACCCTCGCGGCACCCTGTCCACGTCGATGTAATTCTCAAGGGAGGTTGCCTCCCACCATTTGTGCATCTCCCTTTCGTATATCCTTTCCAATTTAATGAATTTCGTGTTTAGATTGCTATCCACTTTTGTGGTGCTGGCTGAGCTCAGTTGTTCAACTCCTGAGTGTTTTCTGAAGATGTCTTTAGCCGCTTCACGGCGTGCCGATTCACAGAACATACTTGTGTAGTTCTCTGTGATCAAATTTGAAGATGTATTTACCGCAATCTCCCCCTCGTTTTGCTGCTTCCACACAAATCAAGCAGTTAGCATGTTATAAAGCTGCTTACCGGCATGTGGACGGTGAATCCCTGTTCCTCATTCGGGTCGCAGTGTATCCCTTCGAAAGCGCCGTAAATCCTTTCGTGCTGCAACGGTGTCTCCTTTCTTAGTATTGCTGCTCCACTGCACTTTGTACCAGGAAGCACTCGCAAACGGGTGCAGGCATCGAGGAGGTGCGCCGCGAATTATGTCAAAGCTCCACTGTTCCTCATTTTGTAAACAGAAGCCAGCATTCTCGGTGGATAGTTGCAGAAAATATTTATTGCTTCAAGCAACAAACAAATGCGTTTTGGCGTAGCGCCTTCGTCGGTGTTACTGACATTCGCGCCGCGGCAATATTTAAAAGCCAATTTCATTGTCATTGAAAACGGACTCAAAAATTGATTAAGCCCTTCTCCCTGGGCGCCATCTTAGCTTAGTCATTATTCCATTGCACATTGAATTAAAATCAACAATTTATCATGTGCCTACCAGAAACCATTAAAGCTTGAATACCAACATTATGCCTATGATTTTGCCGTATATCGGCTTTGGCATGCAACATATGGTAAACAGTTTGCAGTTATCATTAACAAACATAATTTCGCCGTATAGCGGCTTTTTTGAGAGACACAATACATACATATATATATTTATATATACACATATATACGCATATATATATATATATATTAACTAAACGCTTGACAAAAGCAGTTTTTGAAGTGACAAACAGAGCCAACATCAGATGCAATTGTTTTCTTTATTTTCAACGCACGTCAGCCATGACGCGTTTCAGCCGACACAGCGGCCTTGTTCACATAGTTTTGCAGCGTAAATGTCAGTGGCCCTTACATACCATGTGTTTGACTAACAAGGAGAACAGACTTATGTATCTTTACAGCTGCATCACCTATCATATATTTTAACAGTCTATTTTATCGAGTTACAATTCACTCGTGTGTGTGTTAAGCGAAGACTTGGTGTTAACTAGATTAGCTATGAGGATATTGTGCTCGAAGAACAATTCCACAGGCATTTGTAAGCTATGGTCTGTCTCTGCGCTAATGATAAAACAGATAAGGTTAATCTCCTTAATTTTACATTCATGAAATTTTCCTAAGCGCAGTCATAATATAGTGAAAACAGTCAGACAAGTGTCTGATTGCATATCATTATTGCATGACAATTAAAGGCAAGTGTCAAAGCCAACATCTTATTTCTTATTATCACCAATCCTCTAGCTGTCACACATACCCACTCACTGAATCATAGGTCTACACACATCCACTCACTCACCGACACAGTCACTGATACATGCAGTCACTCATCAATACAGCCTCTGAAATATGCACTCATACACCCATACAGACACTCACATACTGCCACTCATCCACAGAGATACTCACACACCTAGTCAGTCATCCAAAGACTCAATCACACTGCCATTTACTCACCAATACAGTTATACACATACCACCTCACTTATTCATACAGATACTAACACATACTTACTCTCTTATACAATCACTGACACAAGCACACACTCATCCATACAGCCACTCTCACAAGCCTTTTACCACCCTAGGCACAGTATTATAGCTTTGGATTGGTAAAATACCATCCAAGCCAACCTGAAATGAATAAAAGCAACCCCTGACACGTGTTTTGCTCTCATTAGAGCTCTTCAGAGAGGTATAGCTTTGTCCAGACACAAGGGAGCACCCAGTATAAGTCAAAACAAAACCCTTTCAGGCATAGAGTGATGCATACATTCTGCAAAATAAGAAGCCAAGAACTCTGGGTACTTCTCAAGTTTAGGTGGAAAGCAGCTCCAGTGTAGAGCACTCTCAACAGCAGCGACACTCTAAATTTGCTCACCTCAAATTTCTGTGGTAAAAGGTTTTGGCCATTTTACAGCTCGGCATGGATAGCACTGTGCTAATCCTATGCTTAAAGACTTTTCTGTAGAAATGGCAAAATACTTTTTCCCTTTCTAGACTTTGATAGAAAAGCAGACATTTGAGGTGAGCAAATTTAGAGTTGCGACTTCGGCATAATTTTCAAAGTGTGAAATATCACTATACAAAGTTAAAATATTAGATTTGTATAAACACTTTCACTAATATACTTTTTAAAATATTTTATAAACACCTATTTATACTTTATAACTATGTATACGAAATTGTACGGGTGCGCGACTTGTGCACGATGGGCGCACGCACCCTACACGACTCCATGTGACCTGAAAAGAAAGCTTCTGATTGGTTTAAAATATTTTCATTCTGTAAGAGGGAGGATCCAACACCTGTTTTATTCCTCTTATTATTTGTCTGTCTTCCTGACAAGACCTGCTTCTTCTACCTTCCTTCATTTTTCTATTTTTGTGTGTTTCTTGACTTTTTATTTAAACAATTGCATCCAGTCATCCTGATGAAGACCCACAGGAACAAGTAGAAGATGATATCATGGAGCCAGTAAAAAAAAGAAAGGAAAGTGTGGTTTGGGCCTTCTTCACTGTGCCGGAGGGAGAGAAGAAGGTCAATGCAAGGAAAGTTACCTGTAAGATCTGTAAAAGTGTACTCTCGAGAGGTTCAGACAAGAAGTACTCATGTGGAAAGTCATCCATGAAAAAACATTTGGAGACAATCCACCCCTTGCATCTGGCAAGAGAAGTTAGGCAGAGGGAGAGGAATGAAGCGGCACAACAAGATCCAAATGCTCCTTCAACATCCTCACAAGGACTTCCACCAACACCGAGGCCACACATTGTTCCAGAACTACTGGATGTCACCATTAGTTGTAAGAAATGTGATGCAAAACTCTGCATTGGGGAGCCTTGCATTGACGTCATTACTAATGCAATTAAAGCACATAAGTGTTAATTTTTTTTTAATCTGTTCCCAAATTTTCTTTTCCTTTTTTTCCAAACAGTTTTTGGGGAGTTTCCAATTTTGTTTTGTTTAAAAAAAGTCAAAAACACCAAAAAAAAAGAAAAAAATGTTAGAAAATACAATTTAAAAAAAAAATCTTTAAAAAAATGGTTCTTACAGAACCACATATACTGGTTAAAAATAGAAAAATTACTTGAGTGATTGCATGAGTGCAAGGATACTGTCTGAGTGATTGCAGGCCTACTTGTATAGTGTCTGAATGATTGCATGAGTGCATAGGTACTGCCTGGGTGATTGTAGGAGTGCATGGATAGTGCCTGGATAATTTTAAGAGTGCAAGGGTAGTGCCTGGGTTATTGCACGAGTGTACGGGTAATGACTGGGTGATTGCATGAGTGCATGAGTAGTGCCTGGGTGATTGGAGGACTGCAAGGGTAGTGCCTGGGTTATTGCATGAGTGCATAGGTAGTGCCTGGGTGATTGAAGGAGTGCATAAGTACTACCTGGGTGATTGCATGAGTGCTGGAGTAATGTCTGGGTGATTGGAGGAGTGCATGGGTACTGCCTGAGTGATTCAAGGAGCGTACGAGTAATGTCTGGGTGATTGCATGTGTGCAAGGGTAATGTCTGGGTGATTGGAGGAGTGCATGGATCCTGCCTGGGGGGTTGGAGGAGTGCAAGGGTAGTGCCTGGCTGATTGGAGGAGTGCATAGCTAATGTATTGGTGATTGCATTAGTGCAGGGGTAATGTCTGGGTGATTGGAGGAGTGTATAGCTAATGCATGGGTGACTGCATGACTGCAGGGGTAATGTCTGGGTGATTGGAGGAATGCATGGATAGTGCTTGGGTGATTGGAGGAGTGCAAGAGTACTGCCTGGGTTATTGCATGACTGCATAGGTAGTGCCTGGGTGATTGCATGAATACAAGGGTAGTGCCTGGGTGATTGGAGGAGTGCAAGGGTAGTGCCTGGTTGATTATATAAGTGCAGGAATAGTGCCTGGGTGATTGAAGGAGTGCATGGGTAATGCCTAGGTGTTTGCATGAGTGCAAGGGTAATGTCTGGGTGATTGAAGGAGTGCTTGAGTAATGTTTGGGTGATTGCATGAGTGCAGGGGTAATGTCTGGGTAGTTGCATGAGTGTAGTGGTAGTGCCTAGGTTATTGGAGGAGTGCATAAGTATTGTCTGGGTGATTTTATAAGTGCATGGGTACTGGCTGGGTGATTGGAGGAGTACAGGGGTAGTGCCTGGGTGATTGGAGGAGTGCAAAGGTAGTGCCTGGGTGATTTTATAAGTGCATGGGTACTGGCTGGGTGATTGGAGGAGTACAGGGGTAGTGCCTGGGTGATTGGAGGAGTGCAAGGGTAGTGCGTGGGTGATTATATAAGTGTATAGGTAGTGGGTGGGTGACTGAAAGAGTGCATGGGTAATGCCTGGGTGATTTCATGAGTGGACAGATAATGTATGGGTGATTGAAGGAGTGCATGGGTACTGTCTGAGTGTTTGAAGAAGTGCACAAGTAATCCTTGGTGATTGCATCTGTGCAGGGGTAATGTCTGGGTGATTGGAGGAGTGCATGGAAACTGCCTGAGTGATTGGAGGAGTGCAAGGGTAGTGCCTGGGTGATTGGAAGAGTGCATAGCTAATGCATGGGTGATTGCATTAGTGCAGGGGTAATGTCTGGGTGATAATATAAGTGTATGGGTACTGGTTAGGTGATTGGAGAAGTGCATGGATATTGCCTGGGTGATTGGAGGAGTGTGGGAATAGTACCTAACTGTATAGATGAGTGCATGGGTAGTGTTAGAAGGAATGGATGGGTGCAGTAAAAGTGGCTGTAAACATTATTTCACATTATCATGCGTATTACATTATTTCATCTTACCTTTTTTACTAATGTAGATACAAAACTCAGTGGAACTGTTTTACAGTAGTTTTGTTGTAAACTGAATTTAAAATCTTTTCAAACTTTACCATTACCTTCTGTAAAAAAGAAGAAGAAAAACTGTTATCGAATACAATATTATATTTTTAAGAACACAACATAATTTTAGAATTGCATAGCATTTTCAGTTTCCCTTTTTTGCTATTCTCCGATTTTACTGAATTTCACCATACACAGTGATTCCAATGTAGATCATCATACAACAGCGGGGGAAAAAAAAACAATCAATGAGATTGTAAAAAAAAAAAAAAAATCAGCATTGAGCATTATTTAGAACAAGTGTAACTATCTGTTTACCTATCTACAGTTTCTAAATTACATTCTTCAACTACATAGAGTCTTTTATTTCTCTCAAGCACATTTTGTAAAATATACACTCTCATTTACCTCGCGTATAATATAAAGATCAAATATATAAACTATTTTTTTGTATTTTGTATTTATTGTTAACTGTACAATTAATTAAAATCATTACAGTAAAAGCAGTCATCATGTTGCAGCTAAAACAGTAAGTTAAAAAAAAACATTTAAAAATTATTATTAATGTTTTATAATAAAAGAAGTTTACCGCCCGTCCCCAGTTCCACCACAATCAGCCTTCCCCAGGGTTTGTGGATGCGGAGGTAGGGCTTTATGGCAATCCGAAAGCCCACATTGTTCTATGGGGATGGATGACATTGTACAACTGTGGCAGATGTCCATTAACCATGGGTACGTATTCCTGTGTGGCTCTGTCCTGGGGGGGATGCTAGAAGTACGGAGAAGCGTCGATGCAGTTACGAGGCCACCTCGCCGTCGTTCCTTGGATTTGTAATACATTGCTCCAGAGTTTTGTTTCGTTCATTTGCCTTTTTTAAGGCGAGCCTGATGCTGTAGATCAATTTCCCCAGTCTTGCTAGGGTCATTGTGCTAGACTTGGAAAAGCACATAGCTGACGCTTCGCTACAGGATTTTATTCCATAGATGTTACAGATTGGGCGCAGTAGTCTTCTTCGATCGTCATTGAGATTCGGGCAGCAGCATAAAAGGTGCAGCCACGATTCCTTCTTGTATGGGCAAAGTCTGCAATTTGTGGCATCTCCCTTCGGGCCCATGCCGGATTAAAGTCCACAATTCCTAGAGTGATTAATCGCATGGACAGTATTTTACTTCGGGTTGATGGAGTGAGAGCCTCACTTAGGTAAACCTGGGCTTTGCCTACCATATAGGAGCTATTCAGCGGGTCTAGGTGTGGACTTGAGCGGAGGGATTTGCAATCGAGATCGAATGAAATTTCGCCCACTTGTTTATTTATAGCTCTTTTCCAGGTGATCATTGGAATTTCCGGCCTCGATATGCTCTCTTCCACTATGTTCAATGCCTTGATTGCTTTGTGCAGGGTGATGTGCCAGAGCGTGCGTGGCTCTTCAAAGATGGATCTCAGTTGGTGTTTTAATGAATTCGCTGGGGCCCTTAAAATCCTAAGATAAAGTTTTATAAAGTCCCCTGGCACATCAAATCGGGCCTTGCCAAGCCTAATTCCAGCCTTAGCCTTGCATTCCTTGCTGACCTCGGAATTTGGAGCACCGTTTTATAAGCTTTAGATTGTATTGAATTTAAGCTAGCGTGCTGTGACCCGGGGAAAGCAAGGTGGCCATAACTGATTGCTGGTAAAAGTTTCGCTTTTAGAACTTTCAGTATTGGGCCGGCAGTCGGGCTGATCAGGTGGTTGTTTAATTGCTTGAGTAGATGTATCACCATGTTGGCCTTAGTGCTCTGGTGTTTCAAGTGGGCCTTCGCATTTGCCCGTTCCGTCAGCCAGACCCCCAGGTAGTTGTATGACTCTGCTGTATTGATATGCAAGTTGCCCATTTGCCATTGCGCTTTCTTTTTCTGGTGGTAGGTCCCGAAGATGACGACCTTGGTCTTTCCTTGGTTTACTGTCAGGTTATTGATTCTGTTGAAATGATTTAGTGTGGTTAAGGCTCTTTGTAGACCAACCTTTGTATGGTCCATTATGGCTGTATCGTCGGCGTATTGGAGCACCGGCAACCTCAAGTTACCTAGTCTTGGTGCTACTAGGCAGGCTCCTTTTAGGGCGTCCCCAGATCCGCCGTGTATAGATTAAACAAAATGGGTGCCAGCACACACCCTTGCTTCAGCCCGTTCTCTGTAATTATTTTCGAGGACACTGTGCTGGTACTGGTTTTGACTCTTACCCAGGTGTCCTCATAGAGCGATCTTATTGCCCTCAGTAGGTTTGGAGGAATTCCCCAGTTTTCTAACTTCCACCATAATCTTCTGCGAACAACTTTGTCGAATGCTGTGCTGTAATCCACAAAGCAACAGAAGAGTGGGGGTGGTTCTTCCGAGTAGCCTGGGCAGATAGATGGGTCAGTGCCAGTACATTATCCATTGTTGATGCCTGTGACCTGAAGCCAGTTTGGTAAGGAGGCATAATACTATTCTCCTCCACCCACTCCTCCAGGTCCTTTAGTAGCAGGCGGGCGTAGGCCTTGGCCTCAAGGTCGAGTAGGGCAATAAGCCTATAATTTGATGGCTTTAGGCGGTCTCCTTTTTTAAAGATAGGGACCAAGATGGAGCCCCTCCAGGCATCAGGCGTTATTGCTGTCTGGAAAGTGTGGTTGTATAGGGGAGTTAATATTGCAGCCCAAAAGTCGGGGGCCTTTTTGAAAACCGGCGCTGGAATCCCGTTTGGCCCAGGGGCCCCATCATTCTTCATGTTCTTGATGGTCTTAATGACCATTTGAGGGTTTAGCTGGGCTGTTACTACACTGTGTGTGGCCGCTGGCGATCTATTACCCTCAGACCGGTTACAATGTCTGGCTTTCGTGTCTTCTGGCGTGATGTCTGATTGCCAGTCTGGGCCATCACCTCCACGGGCCCCGTCTGAGCTATCTTTGTATGCGGGGGTAGTTGTGTAAAGCTGTTTGACGTAGATCAGCCAGTCCTTTTCTGCTACTCCGTTCTCTCTTGAGATTCCTCTGCTGCTCAGTTGGTTTATGTGTCTCCACAGCTGCGCTGGATTCTTCTGTTTTAGCAGGGAGAAAACTTTGAGCCATTCCCTTTCCCTGATGGCGTTTTTGTGTTCCCATATTTTCTTCCTTAGTGCTGCCCTCAATGAGGCAACCGATGGTCCCTCTGGTAAGCCGCCCCCTCTTTTCTTGTTTGTGAGGGCCTTGCGCAGGAGCCGTTTGCTGTCCTGTATGTCTTTGTTTAGCCCTATCCTGCCCCTTCTTGGTTGCCCATTAAGCCTGGGGGATATGACTGGGGATTCCCGAGCTTAGCTTGTAGGTCCTCCACGATGTCTTCCCAGGCCTTTATGGGTGAGAGCGCCGAAGACAAATAGCCTTCCTGTTTTTCTTCGAGCCAAGTTTGTAGCGTGAGGCCTGTTTTTTCCGACCATTTGATCCTTCTGAGAGCGCTGTATTTTTCATCCCCTCTTGATGCTCCGATGGTTTGATGATAGAGAGCAGACGGAACTGTCATCTGGAAGACCGCTCTCAATGGCCTGTGGTCGCTTTCCGACCTATCTTCTACTTCGAAGTCATCTAGTCTGACCGCCAGTGCCTCGCTGACCATGATGTAGTCAATTCTTGAGATGTCTCTGAAGGTGGGGAGAGGATCCCATGTGTTCGAGTGGGCCTTTTTCAGTGCATGAGTTGAGGTCAATTTATGGTTGCTAATGAAATTGGATAGGGGGGCTGCCCTACCGGATCTCAGGGTAGGGGGTTTGTTTGTGTCCAGATCTCTCAGGTTGAAATCCCCCGCTAGGATAACCTGGTGTGTTTTATATTTGCACAGGAGGTCTTCAAGTTTCCCCAGCAGTCCCTCCCGCTTCTCTTTCATGGTAGGCTGTGCCGGGTTAATGTAACAGTTAATTATTAAGAGAGGCATTGGATATGAATTAAGGTACAGGCCTCTGATGTGTAAGGCTTGCAGTCCAGGTGTGTTTAAGTCAATTGCCGTGGCTTCCAGGTCTCTTTCGTGCTTTATGAAAGCTGATAGACCGCCGGCTGGTCGGCCAAAAAGGTATCTTTTTTATGGCTGGAATGAAGTAAACTAGTTCTTTCAAACACAATTTTCCAAATGCAATATGAATTAGCACAAACAATAATCCAAACACTAATTGTTCACAATAGGCCGAATAATGTTTCCAAATCCATTTGCATTGTAAATATCCAAAATAAACTCGTTATTTCGTGTTCACATCTTCCCAATAGGCCGAATTATGTTTTCAAAACTTTGGCATCAAAAATATGAGATATGAATTTGGTAATTCGTAAGGCAACCTACATTTGAATTCCAAATGAGCATCATTGCAGTGTGTCCATCCTTTATTGCACATTAAATACACAGTATAGTGTCCAGATGTTGTAGTAGGTCCATCATGGAAAATAACAGCCACTGCTTTAAAAGTTCTTCCTGAAATTGATACTTGACTTGCCACAAAATCTTTAATTTTGGTTTCCAATTGTGTTCCATTTGCTCTACAACGTTGTAGCATTAAAATGACATATTTTCAATATCTTTCTATATATAATGTTGACAACATTTCTGTTTTACAATGAGAACATTTCATATCTTGATTAGCTGTTTTTATTAAATTGTTAAAAGACACTGATTTGCAATCTGGTATCGTCAAGTATATGAATCGTTCAGTGTCTATTTCAGTAGTAGAAGAAAATGAACACTCTTCACATTTATGATCCCATCTCTAACTTAGTCCAAATAAATTTTCAATTTCTATTCCTTCATTATCCAATACTCCAAGCATAAACATAAGAAATTCTTGTGCATCTTGTTGTATATTCAATGTAAATTTCAATGAAGCAGTACATATATCCAAAAGATGCCGAATGCCAGAAGCAGTATGGATTTTAGTTCTATCAGTTACCAACTTTTGAAAAATATAATGCAGCAAAGAACAGAATATTTTTTCTCGATTTTCCATAATTTCATGATGAAGATCCGCTAGATAAAAGACAACATTTACAATTACATAAGCGTAGCAGTTGATACCTGAACTATTTTCTAACTGGTATCCTACAATATCATCAACAGTGTCCATTTTTCTTTTCTTTGCAGTTTCATCATTCTCTTGAATTGTTTTCTTTTTTTGAATCTCAGTAGAATATTTGTCATATTTTTGATTTGGACACACTACACGTTTCTCATACACAGGATATTCACCTAAGTTAGGAGCATAAAGTCTTCTTAACCGATTGTATTTTTTTACACAATTTACATTATCACTAATCTTTTTCTCATCAAAATCAATAAAATACAATCCAGATAATGTTCTTACTTAAGACAATGCAACGTATGCCATACCCTCTTTAAACACTGTACTTCCAATATTTACCTGAGCACTGTCTACACTTAAACCTTGAGATTTATGAATGGTTACTGCATATGCTAAAGAAAGATGAAACTGTTTTCTACGAACATACAAGTCTTTTACAAGCAAAAAACGAAGAGCACAACGTCCAATCTGTTTTACCTCTTCAATCTGATCAAATTTAATCTTCAAAAATTCAATTCCATCTCTGTTCTGAAAATTTACAAAATCAACAACTTTTCCCATTGCTCCATTTACTAAACCTTCTTCTACATTTAAATTCTGCAGTAAAATTACCCGACAGTTTACACATACATATATAGGGGCCGATTCCGATCTCGGCCGGTAGTGCTCCGAATCGGATTCGGATTTACCGGATCCGATTCGGAGCCCTGTTTCCCGACCGAATCGTACGCGGGTCCGGCCGAGCGAGTACGATGCAAGCGCCTGCGAAATCGCCGACCGACTCGTACGCGGCTTCAACACGCTCCGACCGACTCACACGGACACGACTCGCACCGCGCTATGGAGACGTTTCCCGGCCGGGTAAGTACGATGCGCGCCGCGAGCAGTCCGACCGACTCGCGCCGTCTGGCTCGAAAGAGCTGTCGGAGCCGGACTTTGGGGGTCCGCGTTGGACCCCCCTGTACGCGTAGGCGCGCGAGTCGCACACAAGGGGGACCCATGGGTCCCCCCTACCTGTGCATGTACGCCGCGATGCGCATGGACGCGTACCCACTGTAGGGGGCGCCGTTGTTCGCCTCGCACCCATTGAGTCAATGGGAGCCCGCGTACGCGTTGTACGACCGGCTCCCATTGACTTCAATGGGAGTCTGACCGAATCGAGTCCGATAGCATGCGAACGCATCGTACTCGTTCGGTCGGACTGCTAGGGTCCGATTCGGTCGGAATTCTCTCCGGGTCCGGCTCGGTCGGAGAGATTTCCGGCCGGAATCGGAATCGGCCCCAAAGTCTTTTCTAAACCTGCAGTCTTAGACACCGACTTTTCCAAAGAATCCAATTTTGACTGTAATTTCTCTGAGAGAAGAATAGTAACTCCTTCGTGTTCCATTTTATCAATAGCTTCCATTTTCACAATTTGTTGTTTTTCCAATTTCAAAAGTTCTTGATTGAATGTTGAACACTCTTGCAGTGTTGGCATTAGGCAAACTATAGACTTCTTTTCTCCAATTTTCTTGTATATTATTTCAGGTGCTATATTTTCGTCTGCAAAAAAGTTCGTTAAAAGCCGACTTTGTAAAGCTTCTTTGCCATGTTTTGTCAAAACACCAATTCTTATATCTTTTTATATGAATATTTCCATAATTTTCATCACTTCTTTGTCGCATATTCTTAATAAGTTTATATTCAAAATGAGACCAAATGTTGACATTTCCAATACTTCCCAAAGATTTCCTAGTGTCTTCATGGACAAGTGTTTTAAAAACAGGTTGCCCTTTCCCAGGAGTAAGTTGTTGTAGGTCGCCAAATACAATTACATGTTTTCCTCCAAATAGAACATCATAATCTGTTTTTAAAATCTGTTGCATTCTTAAATGTACAAAGGCAAGCATTAAGTTTGAGACCATGCTCACCTCATCAATGATTAGAAGTTTCATTTTCTTCAGTACTCTTGACACTTCATAACAAGCTTCTCCAGATAGCTTGTGATATTCCAACTTATTTTCATGTTCAACTGGTAGCATGAGTAATCGATGTAAAGTAATCCCTTTAATGGTGTGTGCTGCTAATCCAGTTGGAGCTGTTACAACAAAAGATAAATGGCATCCAGTAGTTTTGTTTAGATAACTGGTGAAAACTTTAATTAAGAAACTTTTTCCTGTTCCAGCTTAACCACGGATGTACATTAGAATAGGTTTAAATTATGTGCATTGGCATTCTTTTTTTCATGTAGCAAACCATGCTGTATCTGTAGTGTCACTTGCTCATATATTTCTTTTTGTTCAATATTTAGTTGTTCTTTCAACTTTTTCAAATCAATAATATCCTGTTGTGCTTGTTGCATTGTTGTTTCTACTTCATTCATGGCTATTGCTGCTTCATTTTCAATAATTGGTTGTCCTAGTGGATCTTGACTTAGTGGAGCAGAACTCTGACTATCTTGAGAACTGTCTCTAGCTATTTCAGCTGCAATAGTAGTTTCTTGTCCAATCTCTTCATTTAACATTTGTAGATAAGTAGGGAAAATTATGCATTGAATGTTATCTTTACATGCATTTAAAGAATCTTCATAGCAGTCGAAATCTCCAAGTAATTTAGCTTCACTACGCCAAGGCTTGAAGAGTTGCAGTAGTGCTAAATAGAAAAATTCCCTTTTTCTGGAGTTTCACAACTCAGTTTTCTGTGGTTAATAAGATTTCCTTTGGCATGTTTTACCAAACATCCATCACACCCAATTACTGCATATTTTTCTTCATTTTTCTTCATTTATATTTTCAGTAACATTTCTCTTAAAGCTGTAATGTTGCAGTACTTAATAGAGACATAGGTTTTCCAGATGTGGACTCCTTTTGGGATAGTACGTATCCAACATATTAGTTTTAACAATATCTGTACTTTCTGGTTCATTCAATGCTAAGTATTAAATTTCTTGTAGAGATTTCAAAACTCTATTTCATGTAGCCGCAAGACCTAGACTTACCCAAATGATTCCTCTTGACTTTGAATATAAACTCGCAGAGCTCAACCGATCTGAACATTCATAGGATTCAATCTCTCGATGGGAAAGCATTTTCAAACTAAAGCTGTACAATTTGTTACTAAGACTCTTCTCTTGTGAAATTTCTTCACACATTTCCTTCAACTGTGTCTTTTCAGAATTTGTTATATATGACGTTAACGTAGCGATAAACAGCAATTGAATTATCTGCAACATACTGGATATCCATGTTTGCATTCCACATTGTCATAATCACTGGATTGTAGTCATTAATATACTTTGAATCTTCAGTTCTTTTTATGTTGTATGTATTCTTCAGGGATTTTCGTGTTATAGTATGTCTTACTGCTGACATAAAACTATTGACTCTTCCTTTTGAAATTACTGGACGTGGGAATCTAAAACGACATTTTGTATAAAATTCTCCCTTTGACTTGTATTTTCGTCGACAATATTTTCCACATCAATGACTTTGAAAACGTAAAACTTGTTCTCTTAAGCTCTCTTCTCCTCCTTTTTTTGGAACGGGACAGGTAAAATACTCTTCGATAAAAGAAAAAACTGTTTAATTTGAATCAGTTCCAAATTTAGGTACATCCTTGATCCATAATAACATGTGTATATGAGGAGCACCTCTGGCTTGGTACTCCTTTCTACAAAAGAAATCAGTAACTTCTCCAAGAGGTGGATTATTTTTATTGCAGAAAAAAGACATCATAGCTTGAAACCTATGATTAAAATATCTGCACACATTCACGGATCCAAAGAACACAATTCTCCAGCTGTCTTCAATTCAATATTCTTGACATTTGAATTTGCTTGTTGAAGAAATTCGATGAAAATCGTCTCAAGCATATTCAGCACAGCTAAGTGTTAGAAACCACGTAGGAGTAACTAAGTTTCTTAACATACATTACAGTTCGCCGTGACGACAATACCAATACTCCTTAGTACCACTTTGACACGCCATCAAATTAATTAACTGAGATTCCAAATGATTGTCTCTTTGTTGAACTTTGTCCATAAATTCCTTTGCAGAAACATGTGTAAGATGAACTCCTGTTTTTAATATGCGATTCACTGCATATGAAAGTCCAGACAAGTTACTTTCAAATAGAAGATGAAATATATATGGAATGCACTGTCGAAATCTTGAATCTTCTGAGTACAATCTTGTCGTCTGGTATTCTGAAGCTGGAATCTGTACTGCTCGTTCATCATATCGTCCACCTTCTCCAGTGGGGAACAGCTGTGAAAAACAGTGAGCTTTTAAACTTTTTTCCCATACACTCATCACTCATGGGAGTTCTCTTTGCTTTCGTCATTTGAAATAATTCAATAGTGTTTCCAATCACTTCTTTTGAATGTAGAGGATGTATACTGTAATGTTCGTAAATCTCTTCACTCCTGGTCTTGTCCACTTTTTCTATTTGGCCAGTTGAAATTTCTGTATCTTCTTCTAAACATATTTCCTAGTCTTCCACATTTACAGTTTTATAAAAAATATTGTTCTGTACAAATATAATGTAGCCTTTTGAAGTTTGGTGACATCTACTAACTCTTGCCATATTTTCCGACTCTTTGTTGGTACACCATTAACTAGAATAACTACAGGCTCACGTTCCTCTCACTCTATACTAACAATTTCAATTTTTTTTTTTTAAATCTACAGGTAAGTACACAACTCTTCCTTTCAGACCTCTTTGTAAATCTGTTGGAGGCAGCTTACCTGTTTTAGGCTCCATACGAACAATTGCCTGAAACGGGTGCACAGATTGAATAAGAATGGACTCATATGTATTTAAATCTGCCAGTTCCGGAGGAATACCTACCAAATCTAAGTTGATATGTACTGCTCTAGCTGGCATTTTGTTCTCTTCTAATTTGTTGTAACAATATTTACAAATATTTACAAATACATTGATTAGTACCCAACTCAAAATGAATAAGCACCAAATTGCTCCCACTTATCATTATTTTCCTTTACACATCAACATTCCTAGTTTGACTTCTATAGTGAGTACGTCGACAACAAATACAAACATAGTTTGGTTTTTCACATGAAAGTATATTAAACTTTGTAATTTCTTCTTCAAACTTCTCAGTACTAATATCTTCCAACTGTTGTGCAACACCTACACTTATCAAGCTCTCACTTTCTCTACAGTCCTGTTGTGAATCAAAGAAACGAAACTGTATATCATCACAAACTTTTTTTACATCGAATACTGAACCATGCAAAAGAGCTGTGTTCATTTCACTTAAAGATAATGCAGGACTTTTTACGTAGTACAATCTCCTTACTAACTTCCACATTTCTGAATGATGTACTGCTAACATTCTTAAATGATGAAAAGTACTTTGACAAACTTTTCTAGAAAGACAAGCCAGAGAATGGCCCTGCAACTTATTATATTTTCTTACTTTACATGGATCTAGTCCTTGCAACATCTTAATCTTCTGTTTAACACTTTTTTTGCATATTGTCGCAAGAATACTCGTAATATATCAATAGATTCCTGTCGAATACTACAAATACTACTACAATCCCACTTATACACTGGAGCATGTGCACGTCTTCCTTGAACTTCTTCAGCTGTTACTTCTTCCACATTTCTAGGAACCATCTTTTCTCTTTCAATTTGACAACCATCCTTTATCTCGTAACAACGACCACTGGTATCAACTGCGTGAACTAATGTATTTTGTTGAAAATATCTTTCTTCTTTAAAAAAAGGCTCAGTACTAGAGTATGCTTCCATTCACCAGAAAAAGCTTTGCAAAAGTTACTTCTATTAACCAGTCTTTTTCTTTTTCTTTTCTCCTTCATAAAGTGCATTGTTTTATTCAATGTTTTCATTCTCTTCAATAGCAATATAAATAATTTCCACTTCAATTCAAAAGCAGTATTTACTACACTTTCAATCTGTTGCTTCTTCTTATATGCTGCAGATCTTTTTTATACTTTTTACAATCTTTTAATACATTTTTAATTACTCTATTACGAAACATACATACACGTATGTCCTTAAATTGTTTCTGTCTTTTTGTCACATGTGCTTCTTTTCCATTCTGTTTCTTCATTTGCTTCTCCTTTGTTCGAAAAATGTCTTTCCTCCTTTGGTTAGTATTTTGATCGTCCAATCTCCCCACAACTTTTTAAATAAATTGTTTAGTTCTCTTACCAGAAGCCACTTTTTCCTCAGCATCCTTTTGGTGTTTGTCTACTACACTCATTTTAGTTTTCATTAAGTATTTCTGTTTCCTTTGTTCTCTTCTCTTTTCATGTTTTCTTGCCATCTTTTATTTATAATCCAAATAAAATATCTTCCCAAAAAACAAATAATAGTTTAATTATTTTAGTACATTAATTAAAATTTCAAAATTAATAACATTTCAATTTTGAAAATAACAACTAAGCGAAAATTACAATTAAATTTCTATTGAATTTATAACTCATAAGAAGAGAAAAGTATAAAAATGAGCAAATCATCTGCAAAAACACAAGAATAGGTGGTCACACAGCCAAAAGGAGCAAGAAAAAAACCAAAAGGTTTACAAACAGCAAAATGAAATACTCAAACAACACAGCTACTGAAAAATGTAAGAAATGCAGAAAGAAGCAACAGATGTACAAAAAGAGCCAAGACAAGTGCAGAAAGAGGAACCAGATGTAGAAAAACGCAAGTAAGGTACAGAAACAAATAAAAGGGGTGCAGAAAAAGAAATGACACGTGCAGAGAGAAGGAAGAGAAGTCCAGAAAAAAGCAACAGAGGTGCAGAAAAAGACAAAAGAAGTGCACAAGGAAGCTAAGAGATACAGAAAAAGACACCAGAGGTGCATAAAGAGACAAGAGAGGTGCACAAACAGGGAAGACGAGTGCCGAAAGAGGCAACAGGGGTACAGAAAGTAGCAAGAGAGGAGCAGAAAGAAGCAAGAGAAGCGCAGAAAGAAGAACAGAGATACAGAGAGAGGCAACATGCTTGCAGAAAGAGGCAAGAGAAGTCCAGAAACAAGCAAGAGAAATGAAGAAACAGGCAAGGGAAGTGCAGAAAAAGGCAAGAGAAGTGCACAAAGAAACAAGAAAAGTGCAGAAAGAAGTAAAACATGCGCAAAAAAAGGCAAGGCATGTACAGAAAGAGGCAAGAGAAGTACAGAAAGAGGGAACAGGGATATAGAAAGAGGGAAGAGAGGTGCAGAAACAGGGAAGAGGGGTACAGAAACAAGCAAGATGGGTGCAAAAGAGACAAGAGGGGTACAGAAAGAAGCAAGTGAGGTGCAGAAAGAAGCAAGAGAAGTACAGAAAGAAGCAACAAACATGCATAATGAGACAACAGTGGTGCAGAAAGAGTCAACAGGGGTGCAGAAAGAAGCATGAGAGTTACAGAAAGAAGCAAGAGAAGTACAGAAGAAAGCAACAAAGGTGCAGAAAGAGGCAAGACAAGTACAGAAAGATGCAAGAGAGTTGCAGAAACAGGCAAAAGAGGTGCAGAAATAGGGAACAGGGGTGCAGAAAGAAGCAAGAGAGGTACAGAAAAAGTGAACAAGGGTACAGAAAGAGGCAAGAGAAGTGCAGAAAGAAACAATAGGAATGAAAAAAGAGGCAAGAGAACTGTAGAAAGAGGCAAGAGAATTGCAGAAACAGGCAACTGAGGTACAGAAAGACAGAAGAGGGGTGCAGAAAGAGGCAACAGAAGAACAGAAAGAGGGAAGAGGGGTGTAGAAAAAGCCAAGAGGAGTGCAGAAAGAAACAAGTGAGGTGCAGAAAGAGGTAACAGAGGTGCAGAAAGAGCAAGAGAGGTGCAAAACAAGCAAGAGAAGTGCACAAAGAGGCTAGAGAGATACTGAAAGAGGGAAGAGGAGTAGTATGTGTATAGGTAGTCTCTCTTTAACTGTATGACTGCATGGTAGTGCCTAAGTAAAAGGATGAATGTAAGAGTAATGGTAGGATCATTGGATGAGTTCATATGTAGTGCCTAACAAAATGTATCACTAAATGGCTACTGCCGAAGTCAATATTTCAGTGCTAGAGTAGTGCCTCAATAATTGAATGAGTGCACCAATACTGCCTGGGTGATTGCATCAATGCATGAAAAATACCTGAGAGAAACTATGACTACAAGCCTAAAGCATGGTTTATTGCATGACTGTATGGGTAGAGCTTGAGATAATGCATGAATGCACGCATACTGCCTGTGTGATTCTATCACTGCAGAGCTAGTACCTGGATGAATGTATGAATGTATGGGAAATACCTCTGAGAAAGTATTAGTATTAAGGTAATGCTTGGACCATTACATAAGTGCATCAGTAGTGTCTCAGTGAATACATGAGTGCATAGGTACTGGCTGAGTAAATGTTGCAGTGGAATAGTTGTGTCTAGGTGATTATATTGCATGTATGGTTAATGTCTAAGTAATTAAAACTGTGTAGAAGTAGGGCCTCCTTGATTGCATAACTGAATAAGAATGCCTAAGTGAATTCATGAGTCAAAGAGAGATATGAACCTCTTTTCATCAGTGCACACCTAGTCCTTGAGTATATAGATGTAATTCTCACTATATTCCTAACAACTAGCATGCATGTACCTTTTCCTAATGGCATCATATGTAAAAGAAACATACAAATACATATATATCAGTGTTTTATACCTCTACCATCTCTATAGAAATAATACATGTGAGAAAATATGTGCAAGCTGACACATTCTTGAGTCATAAGACTACAAAGTCCCTTAACCCTGACAGAGTCCACTTTCCATTTTAAAGAGACACTTAAAATTATGCGGCATATTTGAAGTATGCATTTCCATAGACTAATACGAACTAACCTAATCACTAATCCTTCTATCAACAAGTTTTAAACCTCACTTTTGGGCTGCAGGTTCACTATTCAACAACTACTCAGAGAGTTGAGGCTACCAAATACAAAGCAGCAAGTTTTTCAATGTCTCTGTTAAAAGACCCACAATATTCCAGAGAGCATACATGCATGTATCTGTACCTTTTAAAGGTGCCATCATATATCAAAGAAACATGCAAATAGATGGGTAGTGGGCAGAGCTTGAAACAATGGATGACTAGATGGGTAGCGCCTGACTAAATAGTTCAGTGCAAGAGTTCTGCCTGGGTGATTGCATGAGAGCAGCAATACTAAATGGGTGATTAGATCAGTACAGGGGAAATACCTTAGACAAACCATGAGTGCAAGGCTAACACATGGTTGAAGACATGAGTGTATTAGTATTGCTTGAAAGAATAAAAAACTGCATAGGTACTGCCTGAGTGATATTAGGACAGCAGTGGTAGCAACTAGATGAGTGTATGACTGTATAGCAAGCACCTGAGAGAAAATAAGACTGCAAGGGTAATGCTTGAGACGTTCTATCATTGCATCAGTAGTACCACATTGAGTTGATGAGTGCATCAGTACTGCCTGACTGAATCTTTGAATGGGATAGTAGTGCCTGCATGATTGCACAAATCTATGGTCAATATCTGAGGAATTACATAGCATGTATGTATCTGTGCCTTTTCCTAGTGCCATCATATGTAAAAGAAACATACAGATACATGTGTACCAGAGCTTTACACCTCTACCATCTCTTCAACATAACACATGAGAGAATACATGAGCACGCAGACACATACCTCAGTCATAAGACTAAAAATTCCCTTAAACTTGACAGACTATACTTCTCATTTTAAAGAGACACTTAAAATTCTGCAGCATACTTGAAGTGTACATCTCCATACACCAATACAAGGTAACATAATCACTAATCCCTCTGCCAACATATTTTAAACCTCACTTTTGGGGTGCACCTTCAATGTTCACCAACTACTCAGAGTCTTTGGCCTAGCCAAATACAAAGCACCAAGTTTTTCAATGTGTCTGTTAAAAGTCTCACCATGTTCCAGAGAGTATGCATACATGTGTCTGTAACTTTTAAAAGAAGCATCATATATCAAGGAAACATACAAATAGATGAGTGCTGGGTAGTGCCTGAGAGAATGGATGACTAGATGGGTAGCACCTGAGTGAATAGTACAGTGTAACAGTAGTGCCTGGGTTATTGCATGAGAGCAGCAGTACTGAATGAGTGATTTGATCAGTGGGATTCTATCTTCTTAGCCATGGCACATAGGAATGCCTTTGTTTATCCTATGTATTTTCAGATATATAAAAAATTATAATGCTTTGAATAAATTGTACTGTCAATATAGAGAAAATAACTGATAAAAAATACAATCCACATACAGTTTAATTGGTTTGACCTGATCAATTCACTATGTTTTATCGCTAACAATGTATACATTGAAAAATCACAGTTATTTGACAAAAGTGGCGATATAGATAGACAAGTATGAGTGCATATGTGTGTCTGAAGTACATAGATTAGCATTTTTCTATAAAACAAATTTGTGAAGGATATAATAATGAAAGTACAAATTTGATTTTTTAGATAACAATTTCATGTTTTCTTCTTTTTAATATATGATACTTTAAAATAAACTAAACATTGGAAAAAAGAATGAATTAACATTTATACATGGGAAAAAAGAATAAAAAGTGAATTTTTATATGAAATACTTGTTGGGTGTTTACATATGGTTCATTGCATAATTGTTAGTCCACCAATTATTATGTTTCCTAATTGTTTTTTCACATACACCAACTACTCAGAGTCTTCGGCCTAGCCAAATACAAAGCACCAAGTTTTTCAATGTGTCAGTTAAAAGTCTCACCATGTTACAGAGAGTATGCATACATGTGTCTGTAACTTTTAAAAGAGGCATCATATATCAAGGAAACATACAAATAGATGAGTGCTGGGTAGTGCCTGAGAGAATGGATGACTAGATGGGTAGCACCTGAGTGAATAGTACAGTGTAACAGTAGTGCCTGGGTTATTGCATGAGAGCAGCAGTACTGAATGAGTGATTCGATCAGTGCAGGGGAAATACCTTACACAAACCATGAGTGCAAAGCTAACACATGGTTGAAGACAAGAGTGTATGAGTAGTGCTTGAAAGAACAAAAAAATGCATGGGTACTGCCTGAGTGATTCTATGGCTGCAGTGCTAGTAACTCGATGATTGTATGATTGCATGGGAACCCCTTGAGAGTAAATAAGAGTGTACGGGTAATGCTTGGGCCATTCTATGAGTGCATCAGTAGTATCACAGTGAGTAGTTAAGAGCATGGGTAGTGCCTGACTGAATCTTTGAGTGGGATAGTACTGCCTGGGTGATTGCACGAATCTATGGTTAATGTCTGACAGATTACATGGCATGCATGTGTCTCTGCTTTTTCCTAGTGGCATTATATATAACAAACACATACAGATATATGTATACCAACGTTTTATACCTCTACCATCTGTTTAGACATAACACGTGAGAGAATATATGTGCACCCAGACACATACCTCAGTCATAAGACTAAAAAGTCCCTTAAACTAACCCTGGGCAAAGCACTACGCTACGCTCGCGTAGTTTGCGAAGTTTGCGCTACTTCGCACTACGCGAATTGCACGTAGCACAGTGCAAACACGCGTAGCGTAGTGCAGCGGTCATTTTTTGCTTGCTCGCGGTCCTCAATGACAAGTTGGCGACCGCGAGCAAGCAAAATGACATCCCGGCGAGACTTTTTCTCGTTCGCGATCAGCAACATCAAGTTGCCGATCGCGAGCGTGGAAAATAAACCTCCCGGCGAGATTCTCAACGCGGGGAGGTCAGGTTTCTCATTGCGAGTGGTCGCGTATGCTCGCGACCGCTCGCGATGAGAAACTACCAGTCCGCGTTGAGAAAGCTGCCGCTCGAGTAAAAATCTACTCGAGCGGCAGTAAATGACAGCTCGCACTGTGCAAGATGCCGTTTCAATGATTGCACAGTGCGGACAAGCATCCGGCACTGTGCAATCATCGCGAACAGCGTACTACGCAGTTCGCGTAGTGCTACGCATAGCTCGTGTAGTGCGAAGTGCACTTCGCGTAGCTTCGCGTAGCGCTACTTCGCGAACTACGCCCAGGGTTACCTTAAACTTGACAGACTGCACTTCCCATTTTAAAGAGACACCTAAAATTATGCGGTATACTTGAAGTGTACATCTTCATAGACCAATACGAGCTAACGTAATCACTAATCCCTCTGCCAAGATGTCTTAAACCTCAGTTTTGGACTGCACCTTCACTATTCAGTAACTACTCAGAGTGTTGGACCTAAGCAAATACAAAGCAGCAAGCTTTTCAATCTATCTGTTAAAAGTCTCACAATATTCCAGAGAGCATGCATGCATGTGTCTGTACCTTTTAAAAGTGGCATCATATATCAAAGAAACATACAAATAGATGGGTAGTGAGTAGTGCTTGAGAGAATGAATGACTGGATGAGTAGCGCCTGACTGAATAGTTCAGTGCAACAGTACTGCCTGGGTGATTGCATGAGAGCAGCAGTACTGAATGGGTGATTAGAACAGTGCAGGGGAAATACCTTAGACAACCCATGAGTGCAAGACTAATGCATGGTTGAAGACAAGAGTGTATGAGTAGTGCTTGAAAGAATAAAAAGATGCATAGGTACTGCCTGAGTGATTCTATGACTGCAGTGGTAGTAACTGGATGATTGTATGAGTGTATGGGAAGTACCTGAGAGAAAATATGAGTGTAAGAGTAATGCGTGGGCCATTCCATGAGTGCATCAGTAGTACCTAAGTGAGTAGATAAGCGCATGGGTAGTGCCTGACTGAATGTTTGAGTGGGATAGTAGTGCCTGGATGAATGCACAAATCTATGGTTAATGTCTGAGGGATTACAGGGTATGCATGTGTCTGTGCCTTTTCCTAGTGGCATCATATATAAAAGATACATACAGATACATGTATACCAGAGTTTTATACCTCTATCATATATTTAGTCATAACACGTGAGAGACTACATGTGCAAACAGACACATACTTCAGTCATAAGACTAAAAGATGTCTTAAACCTCAGTTTTGAACTGCAGCTTCACTATTCATTAACTACTTAGAGTGTTGGCAGTATTAGGTAGCACCCTTCGGATCTCCAGGCCGTGGCTTGTTCGCTGTGCAAATCAGCAGTCAGCAGTAATATGGAATTATCACCGGAATTAAGAGACTACTTGACACTGACCTCAGCCCTGAAGAAGTTGCGGGGTAATCCCTTGTAACAGCGACGAAACACGTGTTGGCTAAGAAGGATTAAAGATCTTGAATTAAAGACATCTGAAAATATAAAGACAAGCATCATTGTGATATTTTATGTAACTTTATGTATGTACTTTTGAACGTGTGCAGAGGATTTGTATATATAGCATAGTGGTCTGCTGACCACACACGTGGGGATCTGGTGGTTTTTCCCTACCTTATGCACCGTGCCAGATTACCTGCCATTACTGATTTGTACTTGTGATAGACCTTAGAGCGCCAATTTTGCCTATTGCTGACCACCAACTGTATAACTAATAATTGATCATTGCCCCCGGGACCTGGCCCACCCAGGGGCTCATTAAAACGAAGCGCAGCATACCGCGCTTCGTTTTTTTATTTTATTTTTTTGGCAGGATTCACGCACCCAGCGCGAATTCTGCCAAAAATATCATTTAATACCCTTCTTTCTTTTGACTCGGTTTTACCAAGTCACAAAAAGGCTGCCAACACTTCTTGGTTTGGAGTGTTGACAGCCAATGAAAATGAAGCTCGTGCTCGGGAGTGTTCGCGAATCCACCGCGGTCACCAGATATCAATATTTTTTATTTTTAAATTTCTCAGGAGCTACTGACCGGATTTACACCATTTAAAGCAAAGAGTGCACTCTGGAACAACAGCTACCTCTCTGCCAAATTTGGTGTAATTCCGTTCAACAGTTCGGGGTGTAGCCGCGACAAACATTCCTATGGAAATTAACATAGAAAACGTCCTTTGGGACCCCCCTTTTTTCTCGGCCCCCCCTTTACGAATCACCCCGAAACCTTCAAGGCAGGAGCTGACCGGAGCGGGCCATTAGTTTTGAAAATTTAGCGAAGATTCGTCACACGGCGCCAAAGATATTGGCAAATCAAAAAACGCTTTTCCTATGGACACTAGGTCCTAACTATAACTACCTACTGGCGACCACCAGTAGGTAATATATATATATATATATTACCTACTGGCGACCATACAGACTGGTGGAGATCTGGATATTTACCGACTCCTGCGCCGAGTGCCATAGAGCCTGGTGGTTGACGAGGGGTTTTTCCATAAGGGTCACCGAAACAACGTGATGAGGTACTGTACGACAGCGGTGAAGAGAAGAGAAATGTAATTCTTGAATGAACTGTATACTCTTGGAGCGCCCCATTGTGGTACAATAAGTAAAATCTGCATTAGTCATTGTGACTTTTATGTTAATGTACTCCAGGAGTATGGATTGCAGTTTTCCCGTAATAACAACGGAGGGGCTAAAAAGACATTGGTACGGGACTGGCCAATCCCTCTTTCCCTTTCATTCACAGCGTCCAATGGAAAATCAGCTATGACTTTAAAAGTGCCGTCATGCATCTGCTGTTTGTTTTACATGCGAGCTAGAAGAAGGCAGGAAGCTGAAACGCGTCCTCGCAAATAAATGGATTAAAATGAACCCCGTTAGTGCAGCGTGTTCTTTGGACACAGGAGCTTTGATATATATATATATATATATATATATATATATATATATATATATATATATATATATAAATCAATCAATCAATCAGGTGTTTATACAGTGCGCTACTCACCCGTGAGGGTCTCAAGGCGCTGGGGGCAGCTCCGGATCAGTTGAAAAGCCAGGTCTTGAGGTCCTTCCTGAACGTGTACAGGGTCGGGGAGCGTCTGATGTTCACAGGGAGCTCGTTCCAGGTCTTGGCTGCGATGTAGGAGAAGGCTCTCCCACCTGATCTGTTTCTGCGGATGCAGGGGACCTCTGCCAGGGCGAGGTCGGTGGAATGGAGGTTCCTCTTGGGTACGTGGAAGGATACTCTCTTGTTGAGGTATTTGGGTCCGATGTTGTTGAGGGATTTGTAGACATGGGTGAGGAGTTTGAAGGTGACCCTCTTCTCGACAGGGAGCCAGTGGAGGTCTCGTAGGTGTTGGGTCATGGGTTCGTGACGCGCTGTCCGGAGGATGAGTCTGGCTGCGGCGTTCTGGATGGTTTGGAGTTTGTGTAGAAGGGCTCTGTTGAATCCGGTGTGTAGGGCGTTGCCGTAGTCCAGTCTGCTGGTTATGAGCGCATGGGTGACGGTCCTTCTGCAGTCGGGGGGATCCATTTGAAGGTACTGTGGAGGATGCTCAGGCAGTTGAAACTGGTGGAGGCAATGGCGTAGATCTGGCGGTTCATGGAGAGGGAGGAGTCGAGGATGATGCCGAGGTTTCGTGCGTGGTCTGTAGGGGTGGGTGGATTCACAAGGGTGGAGGGCCACCAGGTGTTGTCCCAAGCGGAGGTGCAGGGTCCGAGGATGAGGACCTCGGTCTTCTCTGAGTTGAGCTTCAAACAGCTGTCTTTCATCTAGGCTGCCACGTTCTTCATTCCTTCCTGGAAACAGAGTCTGGTGTCTTCGGAATTCTTCGTGAGTGAGAGGATGAGCTGGGTGTCATTGGCGTAGGATACAATGCTGAGCCCATGCTGTCTGACGATGGTGGCGAGGGGGGCCATGTAGATGTTGAAGAGTGTGGGGCTCAGCGATGATCCTTGGGGTACTCCACAGTTGATATCGGTGGGTTCGGAAAGGAAGGGAGGGAGTCTGATCCTCTGGGTTCGGCCAGAGCGAGAGGATTGGACCCAGTAGAGGGCGGCTCCTTGTATCCCTGCGTCGTGAAGTCTGGCTGCGAGCGTGCGATGTGAAATGGTGTCGAAGGCTGTTGAGAGGTCTAGAAGGATGAGGGCCGCAGTGTGTCCCTGGTCGAGTAGCATGCGGATGTCGTCGGTGGCGGTGAGGAGGGCGGTCTTGGTGCTGTGGTTGCTGCGGAATCCAGACTGGGAGGCATCTAGGATGGAGTTCTCTTCAATGAAGGCGGTCAGTTGGGTGTTTACGAGTCTTTCGGTGACTTTGGCCGCGAAGGGGAGGAGAGAGATGGGCCGGTAGTTTTTCAGGTCAGTTGTGTCAGCCGTTGGTTTCTTGAGGAGGGGTTTAACCTTCGCCCGCTTCCAGTCATCTGGGAACATGCCAGACATGAAGGAGGCGTTGATGGTCCGTCCTAGTTCGGGTGCGATGGCGGCCCTGTGGAATATGTGCGGTGGGCAGGGGTCAGTTGGGGCTCCTGAGTGGGTTATCTTCATGGTCGCTGTGATGTGTTCTATGGTGGTGGGATTCCAGGTCATGATGGTTGGCTTATCGGCGGCGTTGGGGGGGTGACTGGCGTCTGTTCTCTGAAGTTGTCGTAGAGGACCTTGATCTTCAGATGGAAGTAGGAGCTGAACTTGTCGCAGAGTTCCTGGGAAGGTGTGACGTCCGTGGCTTCGCTGGGGGGTTTTGCGAACTGCTGTATGACGTTGAACAGTTCCTTGGCGTTGGTCGCGTTGGTGTCTCTTATGAAGGTCTGTTTGGTGTCTCTTATGCACTTGTGGTATTCCTTCAGGGCATTCCTGTGGTTGTTCCATGCTACCGTGGTTTTCTGGTTTTGCCCGGTTTTCTCTAGGCGTCTGCAGGAGCGTCTGGCTTCTTGTAGTTCTGTGGTGAACCAGGTGGCCTTCAGAGGGCGTTGTTTGGTGGGGTGGCGGAGGGGTGCGAGCTTGCCAGCGCAGCAGGAGATCCAGCCGTGAAATTCCATAGCTGCGGAGTTGGTGTCGGTCACGGCGCTGGGGGGGTCTTGGAGGAGGGTGGTGTTGAGGAGTTCCTCTGCGACCTTGCTCCAGTTCCTTCGTGGCGGGCGCGGGGGGCTTGGCTGCGGTGGTGGTGTTGAAGGTGAAGTGGACGCAGTGGTGGTCTGTCAAGAGGGGCTTAGTGGTGTGGCTGAAGCGGATGTTGGTCCCTCCCGCGAAGATTGGGTCGAGGGTGTGTCCAGCTTTGTGAGTGGGCGTGTTGACTAGCTGCTTCAGTCTGAGGTTGGCAAGGTTGTCGAGGAGGGTGGTGGAGTCGGGGTCATCGCAGTTGTCGAGGTGAAAGTTCAGGTCCCAGAGTAAAATGTAGTCCGTGGAGGTGATGGCGTGGGGTGCGGCGAGCTCGGCGATGGTAGTTGCGGACTGGGTGCGAGGTCCCGGCGGTCTGTAGATGAGGGTGCCGCATAGAGTGGTCCTGGGGCTGGTCTGGATCTGGAAGTGGAGGTGTTCTGTGTTGGAGTGGGGGTCGCTCATGCTGGATGTGGAGAGTCGGAGAGGGTCTTGTGTGCGATGGCGAGTCCTCCTCCTGGGGGGTGGGGGCGGTCCTTTCTCTGTATCTTGTAGCCGTCGGGGAAGGCAGTGGCGATGTCGGGGCCGGAGGTGGTGTTGGTCCAGGTTTCCGTGAAGAAGGCGACGTTGGGCGAAAGGGTGTCGATCAGGTCCCAGAGCTCTACGGCGTGTCGGTGCAGGGAGCGCACGTTGAGGAGAATGCATATCAGGGTTTCGGCGGTGCGTGCATCAGGCGGGCCTTCGGCGGTTGTGGTGGTTTTGTCGATGGTGAAGGATCTGCGGCAGAGTCTGCACGATAACTGTCCATGGGTGGTGTTGGGTGAGGATCTTTCGCAGTCGGTGTGTCTTCCGGGGTTGAGTGCGTGGAGTGCGGCAGAGTTGTATCGGTGGGGTCCTGGAGATCCAGGGTTCCTGGCGCTGGCTGCGGTCAGGTCGCGGACGGGCGCAGACGGGCTTGCCTTAGGCGCGCATTAAGTAGGGGAGGGGGGCGGGACCAGAGGTAGGGTGGCGGGTGCAGGGCCGGTAGGTAATATGTATATATATGTATATATATATAAATATATATATATATACATATATATACATATATATATATCCACCAAATCCCCCACTCAGAGAGGAACACGGAGCACTCAGCGTTTTTCCAAAACTTCATTTTATTCAGGCAGACGCGTTTCAGCGATTTAAGCCTTTTTCAATGCCTCTTTGCAAATAATTAATATCGTACATGTTTTAAATAGTCCCGTCCCTCATTCATTGGACAGGCAGCAAGTGGTAAAGGAAGACGGACTTCTATTTTGTTCTGATTCTTTCGTTTTGTGTCCGCCATCTTAGCATGGTTGTTCAAATTGTAATCTCTTAGTGAGTTTGGTTGCATGCTTGTGTTATTAATACTTTTACACTCCGTGTGGACGAACATGCCAACCGACAGTCTTTATCATGCTTCATTTCCACTCACCATGGACTGATTGAAGAATTGTGTTACTTGCCCTGCCGTTCTCCTTCCCTCACAGGTTTGTTACCCCAGGTGACGGTTAAGTAACCGAAAACCATACATTATTGTAATGCCAACATCGTGTTGTGGGTATTTACATTCCCGGCGGTCGGCGGCAGTTCAAACAGTATCATTACTTTCCCATCAAATGCCACACCACTGTTGAACAACTTGCGGGCGGGTGCTTCCTTCATGCGTGCGGCTGTCATGAAAATTATATCCACCAAATCCCCCACTATATATATATATAGAGATTACCTACTGGCGGTCGCCAGTAGGTAGTTATAGTTAGGACCTTGTTTCTATTCAAAAAGTGTTTTTTCTTTTGCCAATATCTTTGGCGCCGTTTGTGAATCTTCGCGAAATTTTTAAAACTAATGACCAGCTCCAGTCAGCTCCTGTCTTAAATGTTTCGGGATGATTCCTCAAGCGGGGGCCGAGAAAAAAGGGGGGTCCCAAAATGCGTTTTCCCCATGTTAATTTCCATAGGAAATTTTGGAACAGGCTACAGCCCGAACTACTGAATGGAATTGCACCAAATTTGGCAAAAAGGTAGCTCTTGGTTCAGAAAGCGCCCTTTTTTTAAATGGTGTAAATCCATTCAGTAGTTCCTGAGAAATTCAAAAAATTAAAATGTATATATCTGAGCACCGAGGAGGATTCGCGAATCCTCCCGAGCACGAGCTTAATTCTGATTCGCTGCCAACACTCCAAACCAGAATGTTTTGGCAGCCATCTTGTGACTTGGTAACCGAGTCACAAGAAAACAGTAAAAAAAAGGTTAAAAAACAAGAAAAGGGGGCAGGATAGATACACCTTGACCCCCTAGCCTGCTCAGGGGGTTCCACAGGGACCCCAAGGGCCACAAAAAGCATTAAAAAAAAAAAAAATCAGCCGAATTCGTGCTGGGTGCGCGAATCCGGCCAATTTCTTTTTTTTAAAATGAAGTGTGGGCTCCCGCGCTTCATTTTCTATAAGCCCCCGGGTGGGCCACATCCTGGGGGCAATGCCCAAATAATTAGCGGGGGCCCACGGGGCCCCCGCAGCCCCGGGGACTGCCATCTCCCCAGGGCTTAGATAATTATATGCAGGGGGCACGTGGCCCCCCCACAGCCCTGGGGACCGCCACCTCCCCGGGGTTTTAAAAAAAAATGCGTGGGGGGGCTCCTGCCCCCCCCACGCTGCCGCAGGGGCCACCACCTCCCAGGGGCATTTGCATTTTAGGACGGGGGCCTCGCAGGTCCCCCCCAAGCCCTAGGGACCACCACCTCCCCAGGGCATTTAATTATTTTGGCTGGGGGGGCATCGCGGGCCCCCCAAGCCCACGGGACCACCACCTCCACTTCCCCAGGGCTACATGATTTAAATGCGAGGGGGCCACGCAGCCCCCCCACACTGCTCCAGGGACCACCACCTCCCCGGGGCACACATTATTTACATAGGGGGGTCCATTGCAGACCCCCGGGCCCTGGGGACCACAGCCTCCTCTGGGCTTTAAAAATGCTGGGAAGGGGGCCATGCGACCCCCCCTCCTGGAGCCCTCGATGGCCCTGGGGACCGCCACCCCCAGGGCCAACTCCTGCAATGTCCTGGGGTGCCCACCCCAGGACATTGCCGTTTGCCATAGCAGGGCGGGAGCACACCTCCCGCCCTGCCATAGCAAACACTGCTTTGCTTCGTTGAAGCGAGAACAAGAAACCTGCTCTCGCTTCAACGAAGCAAAGCAATTCCGGCTCCCGCAGGAGGCAGGGAGCCGGCAGGGACCATGGGGGCATTGGGGCTCCCCCCATGATCCCCAACATGAGGCCAGGCCCAGGGGATGGGGTCCCCGGGGCCAGAAGTGGCCAAGGGAAGGAGGGGCCATGCGGCCCCCTTCCCTAATTAAAAAAAAAAAAGATCGGGGAACAGCCTGGGGGATGGGGTCCCCAGGGCCAATAATGGCCTCAGGAGGGGGGCCACGCAGCCCCACTCCTTAAAAATAATGAATTAATACATTAAAAAAATATCAAATATGTGGCCAAGCCCTGTGGGATGGGGTCCCCGGGGCTGAAATCGGCCATGGGAGGGGGCCATGTGGCCCCCTCCCGTTTTTTTTTTTTTTCAAAACCCAAAAAATGCTTAGGCTCTGGGGGATGGGGTCCCCAGGGCCCAAAAATAATAAAGGGAAGGGGGGGCACACAGCCCCCTTCCAAAAACCAAATTTAGAAAAAGCTGGCATATCGCCAGAGGCCCTGCCCCCTCCATGCACCACTCTGCAAACGCACCCCCTGGCGCGTTCTAAGTTGGGGGATTAAGTCCCCTTCATTCCTGAGGGTCCCTGGGGGCCAACTAGCCCACCAGGCACCTCCAGTAAGCCCCACAGAGTGGGATTGCTGGGAGGTGGTCCGAGGCCACACCCCTTTTTACACCACTCTGCAAACGTGCCTCTTGGCACACTGCTGGTGGGGCGATGAGGTCCTCTTGTGTCCTGAGGACCTCAGGACACAAGTGGACTTCATCCCCCAACCAAGAGCGTGCCAGGAGGCACGTTTGCAGAGTGGTGGAGAAAGGGGGCGTGGCCTCTGTCCACCTCTTAGCAATCCCACTGTGTGGGACTTACTGGAGCTAAGAGGTAGGCTAGTTGGCCCCAAAGGACCCCCAACAGCGAAGGTGACTTCAATCCCCATCCAACTACTAGTTAAATAAGCATTTGCAATGTAATAGGTTTTGCATTTGCGAGGGTCAGAGCTATTGGCGTTGTAAATGTAAAAGTTTTTTACTAATGTTTTTTGGTGTAGAGTGGATGTACGTTGTGTGTAGTGGAATTATGTGGTATGTTGTGCAGGGAAATTATGTGAATAGAAAGTATGTGGTATTTAGTGTATAGGATTTATGTGGAGTGGGATTATGTGTTGTGGTGAGTAATTATGTGGTATTGTAGCCTGTGTTGTGGAGTAGTTACCTCAGGTTTAGTCTTCCTCGTTTCCATAGAAGCTAAACTATAAACTGAATGAGACACAAAAAAGAAGGAACCACTGAGGAGCACTTCTGGACTAGTCGGAGGTATGAGCAGGGCCACTGGAATTATGTGACTGTTCGGCTGCACCAATTTTCACATAATTAAACATTTTCCGCATTTGCCAAATATTCCATCATCTGCTGCCTAATCTGCAGATTTGAGCAAAAAAAGCCTTATTTCTAGCTGAAACGGCTCAAATGTTCCTAAAAATGCAGCGTCACGTGTTACAGCGTGGTGGAAGGCCCTTTGCAAAGCTGGAATGGTCACGTGTTACTTATTGCAAAATGTGGGTATTAAACTGGTACTAATGGTGCACTTCTTTCTGTGCCTCTCTTGCCTCTTTCTGCACTTCTAGTGCTTCTTTCTGCACCTTTCTTCCTCTTTCTGCACTTCACTTGTCTCTTTCTGCACTTCTCTTGCCCATTTCTGCACCTCACTTGCTTCTTTCAGCACCTCTGTTGCTTTTTTCTGCAGATCTCTTGCCTCTTTCTGCACCTCTCTTGCCTCTTTCTGCACCTCACTTGCCTCTTTCTGCACTTCTCTTGCTTCTTTCTACACCTCTCTTGCATCTTTCTGCTCCTCTCTTGCTTCTTTCTTTGTGCATTTCTCTTGCCTGTTTCTGCAGTTCCCTTTCTTTCTGTACCTCTCTTGCCTCTTTCTGCACCTCACTTGCCTCTTTCTGCACCTCACTCTCTTCCTTCTGCACCTCTCTTACCTCTTTCTGCACTTCTCAAGCCTCCTTTTGTACCTCTCTTGCCTCTTTCTGCACCTCAAGTGCCTCTTTCTGCACTTCTCTTGCCTCTTTCTACACTTATCTTGCCTCTTTCTATACCTATCTTGCCTCTTTCTGTACCTCACTTGCCACTTTCTGCTCTTCTCTTGCCTCTTTCTGAACCTCACTCTCTTCTTTCTGCTCCTCTCTTGCCTCTGTGTGCATTTCTCTTGCCTGTTTCTGCAGTTCCCTTGCCTGTTTCTGTACCTCTCTTGCCTCTTTCTGCACCTCACTTGCCTCTTTATGCACCTCACTCTCTTCCTTCTGAACCACTCTTGCCTCTTTCTGCACTTCTCTTGCCTCTTTCTGCAGATCTCTTGCTTCTTTCTGTACCTCTCTTGCCTCTTTCTGCAACTCTCTTGCCTCTTTCTGCACCTCACTGCCTCTTTCTGCACTTCTCTTGCTTCTTTCTACACCTCTCTAGCCTCTTTCTGCTCCTCTCTTGCCTCTATGTGCATTTCTCTTGCCTGTTTCTGCAGTTCCCTTGCCTGTTTCTGTACCTCTCTTGCCTCTTTATGCACCTCACTTGCCTCTTTCTGCACCTCACTCTCTTCCTTCTGCACCTCTCTTGCCTCTTTCTGCACTTCTCTTGCCTCTTTCTGCACTTCTCGAGCCTCTTTCTGAACCTCACTTTCTTCTTTCTGCACCTCAAGTGCCTCTTTCTGCACCTCACTTGCTTCTTTCTGCATCTCTTCTGCCTTTTTCTGCACTTCTCTTGCCTCTTTCTGCACCCTTCTTGTCTCTTTCAGCACCTCTGTAGCTTCTTTCTGCACTTCTCTTCCTTCTTTCTGTACCCCTCTTGCCTCTTTCTGTACCCCTCTTGCCTCTTTGTGCACCTCTCCTACCTCTTTCTGCATCCCTCTTGCCTCTTTCTGCACCTCTGTTGGTTCTTTCTGCACTGCTCTTGCTTCTTTCTGCACCACTTTTGCAAATTTCTGTATCCCACTTACCTATTTCTGTACCCCTCTTCCCTCTTTCAGCACCTCTCTTGCCTCTGTCTGCACACCTGTTCCCTCTTTCTATACCCCTTTTGCCTGTTTCTGCAACTCTCTTGCCTCTTTCTGCAGTTCTTGTGCCTCCTTCTGCACATCACTTGCCTCTTTCTGCACGTCTATTGCCTCTTTTTGCACCTCTATTGCTTCTTTCTGCACCCCTGTTGTCTCTTTCTGCACTTGTCTTCCCTCTTTCTGTACCTCTCTTGCTTCTTTCTGCACTTCTCTTGCTTCTTTCTGCACCTCTCTTGCTTTTTTCTGCACCCTTCTTTCCTTTTTTGTATCCCTCATGCCTCTTTCTGCTGTTTTCTTGCCATTTTCTGCACCTCTCATGCCTCTTTCTGCACCTCACTTGCTCTTTCTGCACTTCTCTTGCTTATTTCCACACATCTGTTGCTTCTTTCAGCAATTCTCTTGCCTCTTTCTGCACTTCTCTTGCTTGTTTCTGCACCTCACTTTCTTCTTTCTGCATCCCTCTTGCCTCTTTTTGCACCCCTTTTTTCTCTTTCTGCACCTCTCTTGCTTCTTTCTGCACCCCTGTTCCCTCTTTCTGTACCTTTCCTGCCTGTTTCTGCACCTCTCTTGCCTCTTTCTGTACCTCTGTTGCTTCTTTCTGTACTTCTCTTGCTCTTTATGCACCCTTCGCGCCTCTTTCAGCACCTCTGTTGCTTCTTTCTGCACTTCTCTTCCTTCTTTCTGTACCCCTCCTGCCTCTTTCTGTACCTTTCTTGTGTCTTTGTGCACCTCTCCTACCTCTTTCTCCACCCCTCTTGCCTCTCTTTGCACCTTTGTTAGTTCTTTCTGCACTGCTCTTGCTTCTTTCTGCACCCCACTTGCCTCTTTCTGCACTTCTCTTGCTTCTTTCTACACCTCTGTTGCTTCTTTCAGCAATTCTCTTGCCTCTTTCTGCACTTCTCTTGCTTGTTTCTGCACTTCTCTTGCGTCTTTCTGCACTTCTGTTGCCTCTTTCTGCACCTCACTTGCTTCTTTCTGCCCCCCCTTTTGCCTCTTTCTGTACCCCTCTTCCCTCTTTCTGCACCTCTCTTGCCTCTTTTTGCACCCTTGTTCCCTCTCTCTGCACCTTTCCTACCTGTTTATGCACCTCTCTTGCCTCTTTCTGCACCCTTCTCGTCTCTTTCAGCACCTCTGTTGCTTCTTTCTGCACTTCTCTTCCTTCTTTCTGCACCCCCTGCCTCTTTCTGTACTTGTCTTGCCTCTTTGTGCACCTCTCCTACTTATTTCTACACCCCTCTTGCCTCTTTTTGCACCTCTGTTGGCTGTTTCTGCACTGCTCTTGCTTCTTTCTGCACCTCTTTTGCAAATTTCTGCATCCCTCTTGCCTCTTTCTGTACCCCTCTTCCCTCTTTCTGCACTTCTCTTGCCTCTGTCTGCACACCTGTTCCCTTTTTCTGCACCTCTTTTGCCTGTTTCTGCAACTCTCTTGCCTTTTCCTGCAGTTCTCTTGCCTCCTTCTGCACCTCACTTGCCTCTTTCTACAGTTCTATTGCCTCTTTCTGCACCTCTCTTGCTTCTTTCTCCACTTCTCTTTCTTCTTTCTGCACCTCTCTTGCTTCTTTCTGTACCCTTCCACCCTTTTTTGCATCCCTCTTGCATCTTTCTGCTGTTTTCTTGCAATTTTCTGCACCCCTCTTGCCTCTTCCTGCACCTCACTTGCCTCTTTCTGCACTTCTCTTGCTTCTTTCCACACCTCTGTTGCTTCTTTCAGCAATTCTCTTGCCTCTTTCTACACTTTTCTTGCTTGTTTCTGCACCTCTCTTGCGTCTTTCTGCACCTCTGTTGAATCTTTCTGCACCTCACTTGCTTTTTTCTGCACCCTTCTTGCCTCTTTTTGCACCCCTTTTTTCTCTTTCTGCACCTCTCTTGCATCTTTCTGCACCCCTGTTCCCTCTTTCTGCACCTTACCTGCCTGTTTCTGCACCTCTGTAGCCTATTTCTGTACCTCTGCTGCTTCTTTCTGCACTTCTCTTGCTCTTTCTGCACCCTTCGTGCCTCTTTCAGCACGTCTGTTGCTTCTTTCTGCACTTCTCTTCCTTCTTTCTGCACCCCTCCTGCCTCTTTCTGTACTTGTCTTGCCTCTTTGTGCACCTCTCCTACATTATTCTGCACCCCTCTACACCCCTCTTGCCTCTTTTTGCACCTCTGTTGTTTCTTTCTGCACTGCTCTTGCTTCTTTCTGTACCTTACTTGCCTCTTTCAGCAATTCTCTTGCCTCTTTCTGCACTTTTCTTCCTTCTTTCTGTACCCCTCCTGCCTCTTTCTGTACCTTTCTTGCCTCTTTGTGCACCTCTCCTAACTCTTTCTGCACCCCTCTTGCCTCTTTTTGCACCTCTGTTGGTTCTTTCTGCACTGTTCTTGCTTCTTTCTGCACTCACTTGCCTCTTTCTGCACTTTTCTTGCTACTTTCTACACCTCTGTCGCTTCTTTCAGCAATTCTCTTGCCTCTTTCTGCACTTCTCTTGCTTGTTTCTGCACTTCTCTTGCATCTTTCTGCACCTCTGTAGCCTCTTTCTGCACCTCGCTTGCTTCTTTCTGCACCCCTCTTGCCTCTTTCTGCACCCCTCTTCCCTCTTTCTGCACCTCTCTTGCCTCTTTTTGCATCCTTGTTCCCTCTTTCTGTACCTTTCCTTCCTGTTTCTGCACCTCTCTTGCCTCTTTCTGTACCTCTGTTGCTTCTTTCTGTACTTATATTGCTCTTTCTGCACCCTTCACGCCTCTTTCAACACCTCTGTTGCTTCTTTCTGCACTTCTCTTCCTTCTTTCTGCACCCCTCCTGCCTCTTTCTGTACTTGTCTTCCCTCTTTGTGCACCTCTCCTACTTATTTCTGCACCCCTCTTGCCTCTTTTTGCACCTCTGTTGGTTCTTTCTGCACTTCTCTTGCTTCTTTCTGCACCTCTTTTGCAAATTTCTGCATCCCTCTTGCCTCTTTCTGTACCCCTCTTCCCTCTTTCTGCACCTCTCTTGCCTCTGTCTGCACACCTGTTCCCTATTTCTGTACCCCTTTTGCCTGTTTCTGCAACTCTCTTGCCTCTTTCTGCAGTTCTCTTGCCTCCTTCTGCATCTCACTTGTCTCTTTCTTCACTTCTATTGCCTCTTTCTGCACCTCTCTTGCTTCTTTCTGCACCCCTGTTGTCTCTTTCTGCACCCCTGTTGTCTCTTTCTGCACTCGTCTTCCCTCTTTCTACACGTCTATTGCTTCTTTCTGCACTTCTCTTGCTTCTTTCTGCACCTCTCTTGCTTCTTTCTGCACCCTTCTTCCCTTGTTTGCATCCCTCTTGCCTCTTTCTGCTGTTTTCTTGCAATTTTCTGCACCTCTCTTGCCTCTTTCTGCACCTCACTTGCCTCTTTCTGCACTTCTCTTGCTTCTTTCCACACCTCTGTTGCTTTTTTCAGCAATTCTCTTGCCTCTTTCGGCACTTCACTTGCTTGTTTCTGCACCTCTCTTGCATCTTTCTGCACCTCTGTTACCTCTTTCTACACCTCACTTTCTTCTTTCTGCACCCCTCTTGACTCTTTTTGCACCCCTTTTTTCTCTTTCTGTACCTCTCTTGCGTCTTTCTGTACCCCTGTTCCCTCTTTCTGCACCTTTCCTGCCTGTTTCTGCACCTCTCTTGCCTCTTTCTGTACCTCTGTTGCTTCTTTCTGCACCTCTCTTGCTCTCTCTGCACCCTTTGCGCCTCTTTCAGCACCTCTGTTGCTTCTTTCTGCACTTCTCTTCCTTCTTTCTACACCCCTCCTGCCTTTTTCTGTACTTGTCTTGCCTCTTTCTGCACCTCTTCTACTTTTTCTGCACCCCTCCTGCCTCTTTTTGCACCTCTGTTGGTTCTTTCTGCACTGCTCTTCCTTCTTTCTGCACCTTACTTGTCTCTTTCTGCACTTCTCTTGCTTCTTTCTATACCTCTGTTACTTCTTTCAACAATTCTCTTGCCTCTTTCTGCACTTCTCTTCTTTATTTCTGTACCCCTCCTGCCTCTTTCTGTACCTTTCTTGCCTCTGTGTGCACCTCTCCTACCTCTTTCTGCACCCCTCTTGCTCCTTTTTGCCCCTCTGTTTGTTCTTTCTGCACTGCTCTTTCTTCTTGCTGCACCTCACTTGCCTCTTTCTGCACTTCTCTTGCTTCTTTCTACACCTCTGTAGCTTCTTTCAGCAATTCTCTTGCCTCTTTCTGCACTTCTCTTGCTTGTTTCTGCACTTCTCTTGCGTCTTTCTGCACCTCAGTTGCCTCTTTTTCACCTCTCTTGCTTCTTTCTGCACCCCTCTTGCCACTTTCTGCACCCCTCTTCCCTCTTTCTGCACCTCTCTTGCCTCTTTTTGTACCCTTTTTCCCTCTTTCTGCACCTTTCCTGCCTGTTTCTGCACCTCTCTCGTGCTTCTTTCTGTACCTGTTGCTTCATTCTGCACTTCTCTTGCCTCTTTCCGCACCCTTCGTGCCTCTTTCAGCACCTCTGTTGCTTTTTTCTGCACTTCTCTTCCTTCTTTCTGCACTCCTACTGCCTCTTTCTGCGCCTCTTTTGCAAATTTCTGCATCCGTCATGCCTTTTTCTGCACCCCTCTTCCCTATTTCTCCACCTCTATTGCTTCTTTCTGCTCTTCTCCTGCTTCTTTCTGCACTGCTTTTGCTTCTTTCTGCACCTCTCTTGAAAATTTCTGTATCCCTCTTACCTCTTTCTGCACCCCTGTTCCCTCTTTCTGTACCTTTCTTGCCTGTTTCTGCACCTCTCTTGCCTCTTTCGGCACCTCTGTTGCTTCTTTCTGTACTTCTCTTGCCTCTTTCTGCATCCCTCTTGCCTCTTTAAGCACCTCTGTTGCTTCTTTCTGCACTTCTCTTGCTTTTTTCTGCACCCCTCTTGCCTCATTCTGTACCCCTTTTGCCTCTTTGTGCACCTCTCCTGCCTCTTCCTGCACCTCTCTTGCCCTTTTCTGCAGTTCTGTTGCCTCTTTCTGTACCTCTTTTGCTTCTTTCTGCACTTTTCTTGCCTCTTTCTGTACCCCTCTTGCCTCTTTTTGCACCTCTGTTGGTTCTTAGAGGTAGTTTTAATCCCCCTGCCCTATTATGTACTAGGGCCTTACAGGGGAGGTCATGCCAATCACAGGGGTACCCCAACCCATAGTGTACCCTAGTGTATGTAGGTGTTTTCACTGTATTCTAAGTGTCTTTTAGCATAGCACTGGCTCTGGGCCTGGTCAGTCAGAGTCAGTTACCACCAGTACCAGTCAGCAAAAAGTTGGAGGCACAGGATGACTTTGCAACAAGGCCTCTTTGTGCACCTCTGTTGGTTCTTTCTGCTTATCTCTTGCTTCTTTCTGCACCTTTCTTCGTCTTTCTGGACTTCTGTTGGCTCTTTCTGCATTTCTCTAGCTTCTATCTGCGCCTTTCTTCCTCTTTCTGCATATGTCCTACCAATGAAGGCATAGTTAGAAATTAGCATTTAAAAAATCTTGGAAATTCACAGAAAAAACCATAGGTTTCAGGGACGTTATAGCTTTTAATTAGCATTTAAAAAATCTTGGAAATTCACTGAAAAAACCATAGGTTACAGGAACGTTATAGTTATTAATTAGCATTTAAAAAACCTTTGAAATTCACTGAAAAAAACATAGATTTCAGGGACGTTATAGTTAGAAATTAGCATTTAAAAAACCTTAGAAATTCACTGAAAAAAACACAGGTTTCAGGGATGTTACAGTTAGTTGGACATTTCAGTCGTACAAAACCAGAGAAATTTGGCTGTTATAGTTAGTTGAAGTAACTATAACTCGTGCCCCCGCAATGCACTGCTGATGACGTCACATATTACATCACTTATGACATGGTCAGTGACATCACTGATGACATCACTGATGACATCTCAAATGACATCACTGATGACATAACTGATGACATCATCCACATGATAATCTGATGCACCTCCTCACACCCTAATATAAACTTTGATATACCCACTCTAAAATACAGACTACCATTTTCGAAACCAAGGACTCACCAATACCAGTTACTACATACCCACTCAATGATTCCTAGGTCTACACACACATCTACTCATTCACCCAAACAGACACTCATGCATGCAGTCACTCGTCAAAACAGCACTATCATATGTACTCATACACCTATACAGACACTCACATACCGCCACTCACCTATAGAGTTACTCACACACGTAGTAAGCCATGCGAAGAATCAATCACACTCCCATTTACTCACATACACAATTATTCACACACCACCTCACTTATTCATACAGATACTAACACATACTTACTCTCATACAATCACTGACACAAGCACACACTCATCCATACAGCCACTCTCACAATCACTCACTCTTACATATAGTCATTTATATATTCCAACACTCACATATACTGCCTTTCACATATGTAGTTACTCACACATGTACCACTGAGACATCTAAACACTCACCCACCCATACAGCCCTTCACAGGCGCACTCTTGAACCCATACACCCAGTGAATCACCCACTCACACATCTATGCACAAAGTCACATACCCCCACCCACCCATATAGACACTTAGGCACCCATACAGATACTCAGACAATCAATCAATAACCCATATACACTCATATTGCTACTCACCAACCCATGCAGCCGCTTACACACCAACTGACAGACTGATACAGACATTCACACAGTTTAGGCACTAACCCATGCATTCAGTAAGACACGTTTAATCACTCACTTATACAGTCAGTCACGCACCTAGTAAATTAACCATACAGACATTCATGCACCCACTCATTCTTCAAAACACCTTGGCATATATATATATAAAACATATTTAAACTTTTCAGAAACACTCAGTCACTGGATGATGTCTTCAGTGATGTCATCAGTGATGTCATTTGAGATGTCATCAGTGATGTCATCAGTGATGTCACTGACCATGTCATGAGTGATGTAATATGTGACGTCATCAGCAGTGCATTGCGTCGGCGCGAGTTATAGTTACCTCAACTAACTATAACGGCCAAATTTCTCTGGTTTTGTACAACTGAAATGTCAAACTAACTATAACGTCCCTGAAACCTGTGTTTTTTTTCAGTGAAAATAAATATATATATATATATATATATATATATATATATATATATAAACACTCCAATCCAAATCCAGAAGGAGCCCGCACTTGAAATGTGGAAGAATTCTTTTTATTGAGCAGCGCCTGCTTTGAGTAACAGGAAACATTTTGGCTGTCCTTGCAGCCTTTGTCAACCTGAAAAATGCGCAATTACATCTACACCATTAAATAGTGTCCACAAGTGTTGCTCATTACGGTGCTCCGTCAGTTCAGCTTTAAAGGCACAATCCTCATTTTCAATCTACTTGTGAACAATAAAGTTATTTCAAACAGCAGTCCAACTTACGTCCAAATAGGTGTTTAAAATACAGTGTTGACAGCAAACGCATTAGTTTCATGATGCAGGCTTTGTTATACAAATCATTCTAATGTTTGCAGCATTTGTATTTATTTCTCGATTGGATGCAAATTTGCAAATGTCATGTTTCATTAAAGACAATTGTCTATTCATTGCCTGCCACAAATACTAGTGTATTCAAAAATAAAAAAGCCCAACTTTGCGCTTGCTCCATGCCGTCATGTCATGCTGCTGAGTTTGATCAATGAAGCAGACGCAGCTCAGTATCAAGTTCCACATTTACTCACAATCGCAAGTCCCGGCTCCGAGGTCACTGAATAATAGGGGCTCCCCGCAGAAATCCAAACTCTGCCAAGGGCAGCCAGTGCAATGTGGTGCTCGGGGGACACCAATCCTTAAATACAATTCCAAGGTCTGGCTTTGTTGGTGGCTTCCAGACCACCAGTGGTGCAGGTCGGAAGCGAATGCCACGTACGCCTCACTTATATATATATATATATACATACTGGCTGGTATATATATATTTCCAAATGCAAATTTGACGAAGGAAAGCCCAGCCTGACAGGCCAGGGCCTGCAGGCGATGTTACCGCCAAAATGCAGCACAAAGAAATCACGCAATTTTCACTGCGTGAAAACAGGCCCTCCAGTCAAACATCAGGTAAGTAGATTTATTCATTAGGCAAACATGGCATCACGAGTTTTAACTCTGTGCGGGTCTTAATCATATGCTGGTACAAGAGTCAGTTACACCTGGGTTTACATCTGTTAGGATCTTCAACACTCAAAAGGACTACGAATGCAGAACATCTCATTCACAGCAATATTCATGAATGTTTTCTCTGCATATCAGGCCAGGTAGCCATTTTTATGTTATGTACTCTTAAAAATAAATTGCTGACGCACTCTTGTTAAGAAATGTTCGAGTTCTTAAGTCCTGGTCCCAATCAATGTTTTAACCCCGACTTCAGTGTCCATAATGCTTTGCAAATGAATTTTAAAAAGCATCATCACGTCCTTCACTTTTAAGCCATTTAATTCCATTCCTTGGTAAGTATAAATGAAACAAAATGCCCCCATCTTGCCTCAAAAAGTTCCAATTCAATGTAGTATGGGGTGGCAGTGTGTTCTCATTTGCCATCAAGGTACTTCATCTCGTGTTCTGGTTGTTAAGATTTTCCATACTGTTGCCTGTAATTTCATTATCTCAGTCTGAAAGTGCAAGAGTTCAACAACCCTCACAAACCCTGGCTGTCTCTTCAATGTTAAGAAATCTTCAGCTCGCAGGCCTCCTCAGATATCAGTGGCAGAGCCTCCTGTATTTTCAAAGTGGCTCCATCTCCATCCATATATATATATTCACTGAAAAAAACAAAGGTGACAGGGACGTTATAATTAGGCCCAGATTTCACTCTTACAAACCAGTGAAATTCAGCAGTTATAGTAACTTGAGCTAACTATAACTTACGCCCCCGCAATGCACTGCTTATGACCTCACATAATACATCACTCATGACTTGGTCAGTGACTTCACTGATGACATCACTGATGACATCATCCAGTGATTGTGATGGTTTTCTAAATGTTTTTGTGTGTTAAATGTATATATTAAGGTACCATAAAAGTTAACTTAGTATACTTTGTGTACTTCTAATGAGTGATTCATTTTTTAACATAGTTTACGCGAGTCACTGTTTGACAGTGTGTATCTGTGTGTGAGTAGGTATCTGTGTGACTGTGCAGGTGTGTGAGTAGGTGTTTGAGTGGCTCTATGGGTTTATAAGTGGATGTCTGAGTAGCTGTGTGGGTGATGTAGTGGCTGTGTGAGCGGCTGTATTGGTGAGTTAGTGGATGTGCCATTGACTGTATGGGTGGGTGAGGGAGTGGCTGTGTGAGTGGCTGTATGGGTGGTTGAGTGGGTGTATCAGTGACTGTATGGGTGAGTGAGTGGGTGTCTGAATGGCTGTATGAGTGAGTGACTGGGTGTGTAAGTGGCTGTATGGATGAGTGAGTGGCTGTTTGAGTGAGTGGTTAAGTGAGTTGGTGTGTGAGTGGCTGAATGGAAGAGTGAGTGTCAGTGGGGTTGGCTGTATGAGTGAGTGAGTGGCTATGTGAGTGGCTGTATGGATGTGTGAATGGGTATGTAAGTGGCTGTGTGGATGTGTAAGTGGTTATATGGGTAAGTGAGTGGCTCTGTTGAGAGGCTGTATAGGCGAGTGAATGGATGTGCCAGTAGCTATATGGGTGAGTATATGGGTGAGTGAGTGGCTGTTTGAGTGAGTTTTTGATTAAGTGAGTTGGTGTGCTAGTGGCTGTATGGAAGAGTAAATGTCAGTGGGATTGGCTGTATGAGTGATTGAGTGGCTATGTGAGTGGTTGTATGGATGTGTGAATGGATATGTAAGTGGTTGTGTGGGTATGAGAGTGAGTGTGTGAGTGTTTATATGGGTGAGTGAGTGGCTCTGTTGAGTGGCTGTATGTGTGAGTGAGTGGGGGGTGTGAGTGGTTGTATAGGTGAATAACTGGGTGTGTCAGTAGCTGTATAGGTGAGTGTATGGGTGAGTGAGTGGCTGTTTAAATGGCTGGTTACGTGTTTTGGTATGTGAGTGGCTGTATGGAAGAGTGAATGTCAGTGAGATTGGCTTTATGAGTGAATGAGTGGCTATGTGAGTGGTTGTATGGATGTGTGGATGGATATGTAAGTGGTTGTATGGGTATGTGAGTGAGTGTGTGAGTGGTTGTATGGGTGAGTGAGTGGCTCTGTTGAGAGGCTGTATGGGTGAGTGAGTGAGTGGGTGTGTGAGTGGTTGTATAGGTGAATAACTGGGTGTGTCAGTAGTTGTATGGGTGAGTGTGTGGCTATATGAGAGGCTGTGTGGGTGAATGATTGGTTGTATGAACAGGCTCTATGAGTGAGTGAGTGGGTGTATGCGTGGCTCTATGGATAAGTGTGTGGTTGTATAAGTACTTGTATAGGTCTGTGAATGGGTATGTGAGTAGTTGTGTGGGTATGTGAGTGGGCATATGAGAGGTTGTATGGGGTGTGAGTGGGTGTGTGAGTGGTTCTGTGGATGTCATCAGTGATGTAATTTGACATATCATCCGTGATGTAATCAATGATGTCACTGACCATGTTATGAGTGATGTAATATGTGAGGTCATAAGCAGTGCATTGCGGGGTTATACGTTATAGTTAACTCAGATAACTATAACTGCTGAATTTCGCTGGTTTTGCATGAGTGAAATCTGAGCCTAACTATAATGTCCCTGTAACCTAAGTTTTTTTCAGTGAATTTCAAAGGTTTTTTAATTCTATTTCCTAACTATATTGTTGACTGAAACTCAGCTATTGGCACAGCATAGCTATTATACATCATACCAGAAGACCAAGCATGCATGTTTAGCCACTTAGAACAAGTACTGAATGGCATAAAAATATATAGTCCTCTAAATGCCAGATAGTTTGTTCAAGGTGGTGCTGGAGTGCATGTCTGAGACAAGTTGCTATCAACCCAGATTCCAGATTAGTCTCTCAACACTTTTTTCACCCTGTTCTACAATTTGCTTTCATTGGGTTGATGTCTGAACTGTGGTACACTTCAACTGTCCATGGGACATTCACAAGGGGGGAAAGGTACCTGACATTCATCACCTCAACCATATTGGAGGAGTAGGTTAATACATTACAATCATTCACCAGCAACCATTCAGTTACCCTCAGTGCCATCAGTCATTGAGGCAGATAACATCTTTCTTCTACATCCATTTGCATATAACTCACTCACTCACTAATACACGCTCATAACACAATTAGCAAGCTGGCAAAAACATTCAGCACAACTCGCTCACAGCCAATCACACACTGCCCCATTCTCTGTAATCCACTCATTAGCTAAAAAAAAACTGCCAAAAGGGCTTACATGCAACACCCTTTCCCCCACAGCTTAGAGCAATATCATTTACCCACAGTTATTTGTTTATACTATCCACTGACATCAGTCACTCCACCTCAGCACCACTGTCCCATAACCACACATGTGAAACACAATTTGCCTACAATCGCTCACATGCTCAAACCTACTTTCTATATCAGTGGCCAACAGCTACTTGCTTATTCGCAGCTGCATACAACACCAGTCACACACAGATGTGGATGAATAGTGTTTCATCCACAATTGCACTTGCTTACACACCACTTATACCACTACTCTTCTACAACCCCTCACAAAAATGCTCCCTCACTACAGCAGATGTTGGTCGCTGCCATTCACCCAAAGCAAGTCGCTTACAAGACCTTTCACCAACACCCACTCTCCCATAACATCTTGCTCAAAACATGTTTAAAGTCTCTCATTCAGTCACTTGTGCCCAACACCACTCACCAGCAGCCGTTCACACACCCTCTGTCACTAACACTTCTAGTTCAAAATACAATTTACTTTACCACATGCGTGCAGCCAGTTACAAAGCACCTTGGAAAATTACTATTGCTCTAATACATGCACAACTCCACTGGCCAAAACAAATACTTGTACCAGCACTAATCCACAGGAACTCATTGTAAACCTTGTTCAGAACACCATGCACACAACACACCCACACCCAGTAATAGCACTACCTATTTATACATAAACTGACCAATACCACTCTTTAGCCGCTTCTCAGCACAATTTAATCCCACAGACCTCAACCTCAGTTGCGCAAGCTTCTCTTTTACTGGCAATTGTTTATCTACAAAGCACTCAAAACAGCACTAGCAATCAGTCATTTGCATACAGGTGCTCACTCACAGTATCAGCCACATAAGCCCATTACTTAAAACTATATTCATCCACAACCATTTGCACAAAATACTACTCACCTACAACTACTGACTCAACAAATTGCTAGCATAAAACCATTCACCCAGTCACCTTCTTAAAACACCACGTTTCCAGATACAGTCCCTCACAGACACCTACACAAACACCTCTTGTCTGCAACCACTACTTCAAAACACCACACCCCCACAGCAACTCGCCAACCATATTTTAGTCAGTATCGATGCTCAATAAAACCCCCACCACACTGCCATGTACAAAACACTACTAACACTGAGGGTCTGTCTCACAAAGGGCCTCTGCACTCAGAGGCCCCACAGTTGAGGGGGAGTCTCCACACTCTGGCGTATCTCCGCAATGAGATTTCTCATTGCGGAGATTCTGCCCCAAGTGCGGAGACTCCCTCATGACTGCAGGGCCTCAGCCATGATTGCGGAGCCCCTTTGTGAATCAGGCCCATAGTCCCTCAAAATACTCATCTGGCCACATGGCACCCACCCTCACTGACATCTGCCATTCACAAAAACCATATTCACTACTCCTCTTCTAACAGCAATGTATTTCTCTCCCTATCTCCACCACTTACAATACCACCCATTCAGCCACAGTTAGTCATATCACTCTCTCTCTACCTCAGTCATTCATCCTCACATTCACTTCACAGCACCCACTGCAATGCAGCCACAAACAACACCACCAGCTTACATAATTTATTTATCCTGAGCCACTTACCAGTGCCATTTATAATATAGCTTGTTCATATTATTGCCAACCTGCCTCACTGCCCGTACACCATTTTTTAACCACTCACTGTACCAATCACCCACAATGCTTATTCCCCATTAGCAGCTCACACTACTCACACAACTCATCTACAAAATCATCCCCTTAAATGACTCCCTACCCTACAGCTAGTCACACTTTCCTCCACTGACATATATTAATCACAGCACTCAAACCCCCTCAAATCTTTCAGTTCTCACAATCACAGCCAGCTCATAGTCTTACTTGTCCTCCAAATAACTAATCCTTGTAACAACTCGCCCAGAGCCAGTCTACAAAAACACAATTGGAGCAACTGGAAAAATCATAGAACCATTCAGAACCAAATCAAACATAACCCTAAGCAATCAGCTCAGTGTAATCTGTCAACACCCTGAAGTTTTCATGCAATCATTGAAGATTAATCCACCCAAATAGAGATATTCAGGAAATTCTCAGGGAGTAATCCATCCCCATGCCAAAGAGGCCATGCAGTCATCCTCCAGGAATCTATACCCACCCACAAATTACCATGCAGCCATACTGCAATAGTAAATGTTTAGCACTCATTTTCGTTCAAGTATCCAAACCTCACCTAAAAGTACTTTTTTTGATTATTCAACGGTCATCCTATTTTAATAATTCACCTTATACATATACTCATGAAGGTTATGGATGACAAGGTTAACTGAGCTAAACTGTAGCATAGATTATGTAAAAATTGAGTCAGCAAATGACTTCAGATTGATTCCTGTAAGATCTTCCATTTTGGCAAGGGTAGATGACCATCCTTCACAATTTACACTCATTAAATTCAGCAGTCTATGTGATTTGTTTGTCTTGGCATTTGAGTTTGTTTGATTGGATGGTTTTGAAACAATGCACCATTTAAAGTAAGCAACACCAGTCCCCTCTTTGTTTTCTGAGATTCTGTAAGGTCCAGGAACTCATATGCCCATGAAGATATGTATAAATCCCCCAGTATTCATGCTTTGTGCAAATATTCTGAACATGCACACGTTTTTGTCATCCAATAAGCAAAGATCTGTTCTTTCAATGGACTACTGGGCCCTAGGTTTTATAAAATAGTGGTGGTGGGACTTACTGGACAGCAGAATCAGAATACTATATTTTCTTATCAATAAAGAAAATGAAAGTATTTTTTACAATAGCGTAATTAGTTTAATATAATCTTAAAGACAATTGGTAATTATGTGATAACCACAAAATTCCCTAAAGCACTCTCCTTGACACTATGGGCCAGATGTGCAAACCTTAAGATTGCAAATACTGGTCACAAATTGTAAACAATATTTTTGTGATCAAATTTTGTTTTGCAAACCAACCTATGTATGAATATGATGGTTTACAAAACAAGGATTCAGAGTGGGACAGAATGTGACCTCATTAATTTTCATGAGGTAGGTCACAATTTGCAACTCATTCTCATTGGAGTCCATCACAAGGATGGTAGCCTGGTACTGTCAGCAGACAACCATATCTGTGATGGCTGCTAAATAAATAAGTAAAAACTAACAACAATGTCTCAACTGGATTCAATGAGGGAGGCAAATACATCAGCATGTAAACAACATTGCAAAGGTAAGAAAGGGAGACTCCTGGTTGTTTGTATAAAGGTGCTCATGGCATCATATATTCAGAATACACAGTTTATCATAGCAGATTCAACAGCACTCGAAACATAAATGATGGTGGCAATCAAAGTGGCAAAGTGCACGTTGTGCTCGTGACAAGAGAGTAAACGGCGCAAGTGACTAGTGCAGAACACAGCGGGCGGCGCAAAGTGACAAGGTGTCAATGAAGCTATATACAGTGATCAAGGGTTCAACACAATTAATTATATAGAATGACTATTCAAAATTTGAAATTTTGGAAGAACCAAAGCAAGAAATGCGCCGTGAGTTGCGCTGAGAGAGAAGTCGACGGCGTTTCGGTCCTATTCATTCAGGACCATCATCAGGACCGGATTGCCCAATTTTTAAGAAGTGCTGTAGAGTTATGGTACAGGCAAGCGAGTAGAGGATAAATCAACTGGAGTAAGCGTATAAGAACGCGTAGCGAGTCTGGCGTAGTGGAAAAACCATCAACGCGAGAAAGTGTAAATACCTGCGTACCGGCCAGGGTTCAGCGAGGCTGAAAAAGACCTAGTGGTAAAGCAGCCGAAGTACCATTTAATTGATTAATGGTGAGCTATCAGGGAGTCCTTAATAACCAGATGTGCAGTTTCGGAGCCCCGATCAACTGCAAGGGTCAATTCAGAGGAACCAATGACAGAACTGTACAATTGGTAATCGGAAGGGCCCACACCGCACACGTCTGTGGCGGTTCCTGCCAAATCTCTGATTCATTCAAGCTCGGCCTTCTAATCCCTAATACGCTGCCATTGCTTGGACTGTTGCAGTGGATCGGGGACCCGACCCTGCCTTGACATTCCTGTCGGACCCTTCCGATTACCAATTGTACAGTTCTGTCATTGATTGCCGGATTGCAAAGAGACGTCTCCGGCCCCGGTGCGGCAAGGAAGCACGGAGCTGTGCGATCTTGTGGAGTGCGGATTCACAGGGCCTCGATCCCCGCCCTAAAGTTTGCAAGGCAGCGGTGCGCGTCCGGAGGCGAGTGTGGGGGCGCTCCGTATACATTGAGCACGGAGTACAGGATTGCGCATGGACCCGCGGCGACCGAGTAATCCCAGAGGTCGCTTCTAGACGGAGGCGTTGCTCTTCTCCCCGTGTGCGCGCCTCTGGGCGGCAGTGCGGGCTGGACACACCCGGAGCTGCATCACTGGATTGGGGCTGACAGGTGCGGGGACTTGCGGCCGAGCGCCCTCAGAGCTATCCTGCCCGTGGGCCCCACAGGTCGACTGGAGCATAACGGGGCGCCGGACTGAGAGACCGAAAGAGCAGAGGAAGAGATAGTGGGACCCGACGAGACCCGGGAGGCCCGGGTGCCGGTGGTCGCTGAGCAAGAGGCGCACGTCGTTCAAGAGGTGAGGGCCTGCGCAGGAGGTGATTGCAGCACCGCTGGGAGCAGTGCGGAGGTGGCCGAGCAGAGCTTCTGCAGCAGCGCCCTGAGGCGAGCGCCGGGGGGACTAGTGATGGGGTGCACTGCATCGGCAGAAGCGGACCTGGGACGTGGGCGCCCCCCCTCCTGTGACATTTGCAATAACCAGGTCTGGGGAGAACTGCACGCGGGACTTTTGCCTGCGGCCGCCGTCTGGCTCTACTGGCTCCTGCGGGGGGCGAACCAAAACAGACCTCCTGGTGGCCGGCACAGCGAATGAGGCGTAGTAGTGGTACTAGTGAGGGGTCGGCTGACACAACCACATGCTGGAACCATCACGGAGGTGAACAACTGGACCCTGACTGAGAATAATTCCGCATTGCAAGGCAGGTATGAGCCCTGTCTCCCGGGTTGAGAGACTTGAGCCCGTGCTGCGTACTTGGTCGAGTGCACTGTCCCGATTGTGGTAGCTCCTCGCCCTGGTAGGGGCTTGCGACGCAGTGAGGCAGAGACATCGGAGGGCGGCTAACACCCACGCACCATACAGTGATTTGCTCCCCCGAGGGCGGAGGAGGTTGGCCTGACCGCGCACTGGGTGACTCTGACGGAGAGGATGGGCAAAGTGGACAGAACGCAATCGAAATTAACGTTTGAGAATAGAAGGGCGAAGTCCCGGGACGCCTCTGCTGACGACACTGCTGGGATACAGGGGCCGCCGGAGGAGGAGATGCCCGCGGATATCAGGAGCATGTTGGTGGCAATGGAAAAGAGCCTGCAGACTGGTATTTCAGCTCTGGGAACTAAGATGGACGGACTATCCTACAGGATGGACCGCATGGCAGAGCGACTCGATAAACAAGCTGAAAGGCTGGACATGTCAGAGTGCAGGATAACCGAGGTGGAGGAAGCGCAGACCACTATCGATACAGAACACAAACAGCTCGGCAGAGTGCTGCGAGTCTTGCAAGATAAGACAGAAGACTTGGAGGCGCGCTCCTGGCGCTGCAACCTTAGAATCACTGGCCTGCCAGAGACCACCCAAACTGGCAACATGGAGCAATTCATCGAAAAACTACTTGTAACGCTACTAGGAACTGAAGTATTCTCTGCTATGTTTGTGGTGGAAAGAGCGCACAGATCCCTGGGTCCACGTCCGCCCCCGGGAGCGCCCCCTAGGCCGATAATTGCAAAATTACTTAACTATCGGGACAGGGATGTTGCGCTGAAAATGGCCAGGGAGAAACAACCCTTGACCTATGAAGGCTCCACGATCTCCCTGTTCCCGGACTTTACACTCCGGGTGCAGGAGGCGCGACGCCAGTTTGCACCAATGAAAGCGCAGCTCCGGGATCTTGGCGTTGACTATGCCATGCTATACCCGGCAAAACTCCGGGACAACAGACAAGGGCGATCTCATATTTTCACCGACCCAAAGGCCCTGCAGAAGGCTCTGAAAACTTGGTCCCAAGACCAGCGACGGAGCCCGGAGCGGCAATTGCTTGGCGAAGCACCGGGAGGACAGTTGGATGAGCAAGACTAATTGATGCACGGCACCCACAGACGTTAAGTACTATTCAGAGGCCAGGTTCAAGGGGCGAACATTAGCACAAGGCGACCCTGAGTGATGAACATCGTTGAATGAGCAAAGTCTTGTTAGCTGAGGTTAAGGGTGGCCTGCCTAGGATATATATGCCATCGGTAGATGAGATAGAGGGTGCTGGCTGCCAGAATGTATTTGGAGAGGGCGAGCTCAGGACTCTGTGATCAGATAGGGGGTACGCTATATGAGGCTGCCACGGGACCACTGAGACTGGCTAGCCACAGTGTTTGAATCAGCTTAGTTATGACGTAGGTGCAGTCCCATGGGCCTAGGCCTCCTGCTGCCGCCGAGGTCGGGGAATCGCACAGGGCTTGTGGCTGCAGTCTAAGGTACTGACGGTGCTCGGTGGTGGGGCTCCTAATAGGGTAGATAGTATACCTTAGTAGACGAGCAACATCCGCCCACGAGTGACTCACACTTGGGAAGGCAATTGATTCTGGGTGGGAGGGAGGGGGTGGGCTAAAAGTTTCAGGGGATGCACCGTGGCCAAGTTGGGGATGGGCTGACGTGGGTGGGGGGAGGGACGGGTGAATGTTTGGTATTGTTAACTTTTTTGATTGAGGCCTCTTTACAGTTCGCGCATGGAGCACACAACAAATATCTGCTACACAGGTCAGAGCGTAGATTTGTTCCCAACGAACACAATGGTGGGACCCAGCACTACTAGTGACTGCGGGGCGGGGGATGCTCTCAGGGCACTTACATGGAATGTAAGGGGACTTAATAATTATAGTAAGCTTCGTAAGGTACTGACCTATTTGCAAAGACAGGCCATTGATATTGCATTACTACAAGAGACACACCTCCCACTGGATAGTCCATTACTCCGCAGCAGGGGCTTGCTGGACAGCATACATGCTTCAGGTTTCACCATGCACGCACGCAGGGTGTTGACCTGGGTTAACCCCCGATCTCCTTACTCATTGGTACCACTAGCAGCGGACAGGGATGGCAGATACGCGATCACTAGGTGCCAGGGGAGGGGCATGGACATTGTCATAGTGAATATTTACGGCCCTAATTACGACTGCCCTGGATTCTATGAAGCGATTGCAAATGTCGCCAGTAACTACAGGGAGGGACAGTTTCTCTGGGGTGGGGATCTAAATTTGGTCAGAAACCCCAACATAGATAGATCGGGAGGCCCAGTGAGGCACCCCTCTGCCGCAGCCAGAGCGCTGGAGGGGGCCATGGTAAAGCTAGACCTTTGCGACGTATGGCGCACCTGACATCCCAGAGGGGGAGGTTACACACAGTACTCTGCCTATCATAACCTGCATACTCGCATTGACTATTGGTTGGCGGCCTCGCCCTTAAGCGACAGGGTCAGGGAATGTGCGGTCCTCCCTCGCACTTTGTCGGACCACTCCCCCCTATTATTGGTGCTTACTACTGCCAAGAAAACCATCCCGCCATTCACTTGGCGATTCCCTCCCTACTCACTGTTGGATTCGGCCTTTAAAGAGGAACTGGCGGAAGCAATAGAGACCTTCTTCGTCACTAACGTGGGGTCGGTCGACAGCTTTCAGACACTCGGGGGTCCTCCGCTCTATTCGGCAACGTTTGAGCGACTTAGAACAGAAATTGAGGATCTTGGAAAAACGCCAGATCACGAGCGCAGACGAAGGGATAGCGTCGGAAATTAAGGAGTTGTTGGGAGAATTCCATGAGGCAGCGGACACTGAAGTGAAACACCTAGGTAAATACGCTACGGCGCGGGTATATGGTGAAGGGGACAGACCGGGAGCTGTCCTAGCACAATTATTAAAGAAACGGCGTAGCAAATCGCAGGTAATTGAACTCGAGTCGGCGGGTGGAGACATGCTAACTGAAGAAGCCGATATTGCGGAGCGGTTTAAACAATTCTACGCTGAGCTATACTCCTCTCGTTCTTCCGGTACGGAAGACGAAATCTTAGACTACCTCGCTCATATTAAACTACCCTTCCTCACAAATACGCACCGAGAGTTCCTCATGAGACCTATAGAAAGAGATGAAATTATATTGGCCCTATCGAATATGCGAGCTGGGAGTGCCCCCGGAGTTGACGGCCTAACAGTGGCCTTCTATAAGGCATTTCTCGATATCCTACTCCCGCACTTGGCCGAGCTCTTCAATGACATGTGCGAATCAGGCACTATGCCACCAACGATGAGGGAGGCGGTCATAATCGCTATACTCAAACCGGGTAAGCCGCCAGCGGAGTGTGGATCTTACCGGCCACTTTCCCTGCTCAACGGGGGCACGAAATTATTCGCAAAAATCCTGGCTAACCGCTTAGCTCCCCTTCCTACGACACTAGTGGCACCTGAACAGGCTGGGTTTGTCCCGGATAGGAACCTTACCTACAATATACGCACAGTCTTTGGGGCCTTGCAACATACCAGACAAGACACAAGAGCGATCGCGGTCTTCCTCGACATGGAGAAGGCCTTCGACTCCGTTGAGTGGCCCTTCATGCGACAAGTACTGACAAGGATGGGTCTAGGCCCGGTTTTCCTCCAATTGATAGGGGTGTTATACAACTCCCCCTCCGCCAGAATAAAAGTAGGCAGCCTAGTGACAACCCCGATAGCCATTACCAGAGGGACGAGACAGGGATGCCCACTATCTCCTATATTATATGCGCTAGTTGCCGAACCCCTGGCATCTGCGCTGAGAGAGTATCACGGCCACAAAGGCATAAGATTCCCGAACTATAGGCTTATAGTGTCCACCTATGCGGACGACACACTATTATACGTTCGCAACCCGGAAAGCAACCTCTCTTCAGTCTTGAGGGAGGTGGTGCATTTTGGCGCGCTGTCGGGACTGAGGGTCAACTGGCCTAAGTCTATAATCTTGCCGCTCACGCCAATCACGACACCTTTTGAACTAGATTACTCACTGCAGTGGTCCACGGATGCGATTAGATACCTGGGTATCCAGGTACACTCAGATTCGGAGACGGTAGTAAGGGAAAATTATGGAGCGGCTGTCAGCAGACTAGTGGACGATGTGGAAAATTGGATCAGGCTGCCCCTGTCTCTGTTAGGAAGAATCTCGATCATGAAAATGGTGGTACTGCCCCGGTTTCTGTTCCTTTTCACAAATATTCCTGTGGTTTTACCTAGCTCCTTTTTTCACCAGGTCACTACATTGCTGTTAAGACTGGCCTGGGCGGGCAAACAACCAAGGGTCAAATGGCAGACACTAACATTACCATACCATATGGGAGGACTGGGTGCGCCAGACTTAAATTTATACTACAGAGCGGCGCAGAGTGCGCAAGCTCACTACTGGATGCATAGCCCCCCGGACGTCCCACACATACGCATAGAAACAGCCATTGCGGACCCGCTACCACTGCCAGCCAAAATCTTTGAAGCCCCAGATCGTAGGACGGGGATACTCGATTCTATCAATGCGACTCGCCATGCTTGGCACTACTTACTGCATTTGCAGGCTGGAGCTCTCTTGTACTCCCAAGCCATGCCACTTGAGTGGGCCCGTTGGCTGGCCCCATGCAGGGACAGAGGGGTGACCCGGGCACTGAACTCGTTCAAAATTCAGAATGCTGGGGACCTATTCCATAATGGAATAGTTAAAAAATGGGAGGAGCTAGAGGACCAGGCCACCGCTAATACCATGTTACAGCAATTCCAGTTTCATAGAACGAGACATGCATTGCGCAACATATTGGGCGAGGACCTTCAGGAGCCCCCGGAGCTATTGGAATTGACCTACACTATCAAAGCTAATTCGCCCCGTAAGATTGTTTCTAACATTTATGAGCTATCTATGTCTCATAGGGCACATCATTACACTAAAGCCAGATTTGACTGGCAGCGGGATTTGCAGCAAACTATAGATGACCCAACGTGGACCTACAGCTGCTCCAGTACTAGACGGGTTTTCTTAAACGGCAGACACAGGCTGATCCATTTTAAGTATTTAAACAGAGTATACTTCACGCCAGAGAGATTACACAGGTATGGGCTGAGAGATATCCCGGCTTGCGAGAGATGCACGGAGCAGAACGCAGGCTTCTTACACTTGGCCTGGTCTTGCCCGAGGATAAATACATTCTGGGTAACAGTTTTTGACGAGCTGGGGAAGATAACCGATCAGACGCTGCTTCCGGAACCCGCACTGGCCCTTCTGGGATATTCTAAGATGCTACCTAAGGGAATACGGAGGATGGTTGATATGGGATTACTTCTGGTGAAACGCAGGGTGGCGATTAACTGGTTGCGAGGTCCCTTACCTACAATAGCTCAGTGGTCACACGACATGCTGTACTGCAGTACACAGACAGAAAATTTCAGTGAGCTTCTCCCACCCCGTAGCCGGCCTAAGAATTTCTGGGGGCTCTATACTACATACCTGTCCACTAGAGAGACTGACACGAATGACACTGGCAACACCACACGTGAAGGTAATAACCACACGCAGGCTAGTTGACTCGCCGCTAGTCATCACTAACTCACAGCCCAACACGCGCCGTTAAGTGGCCACTTAGCCCAGGTGTTAGAAGACAAGGCTTCTGTGTAGATGAGTCAGATAGAATAATTGGAATTAGCGCTGCACACGAGTTTGCAACCACAGCGCTACCTCAAGGTACTCCTGATCTGTATGTACTCTGTTTTCCAGCAATTGTATGTTCACCATGTGCTCACCATGCTATTATCATGATGTTAAAGGATGCATCAAGATTGTTAAGAATTAAGCTCAATAAAGAATTTAATAAAAAAAATAAAAATAAAAAAAAAATAAACATAGTGCTCAGGAACGTCTAATCAGCAATTCCTTGCTAAAAAGGTCAAATACAATTTCTAAAGTTAACCCTGTCTTCATCACGCTACACTTTTATATCTAGAGGTACACTCTCCTCATCAGGAATGCAGGCAATAGACTCCCATTAGCTGGGGTTGTTATACAACCTTCATCTTCTGCCAGGTCAGACCAGGGGCCATCCAACATTAATCCTACTGGTAACAGCATACATACAATGGAATCCTGCTCCCATACACCATGCATGCACATGCACTCTTCATTCACTCATGTCAGTGCAGGGCGTGGTCTTTGAAGCTTTAGTTGAGTGCATCTGTAGTCATTGCACTCATATCCTTGAAAAGGTAAAAGGTCTCTTCAGCTACTGATCACTAAAAACATGGCACCCTGCCACCACTACTCATTATACATGGCTAGAGTCACAGACAGTAGTCTCGTGCCCAGCTAATCATATAATTTTGACATTCATTGATGACCTGAGAGACAGAGTCTGGGCCTCATTATCAATTTTGGGCATAGACTTGTAGCTCTCATGCAAAATTACTTGTTTCTGAGGCCAACATAAGGTCACAATACCAAATTCACTTGCAGTTGGGTCACTCATAGAAGGGGTACATGTCCATTACCATGAAAGGAGGCATTCCTGCACCAATAGGGGGCAATTGCCCAGAGCCCCACTCTTTTGCAGCCCACTGATTAAGGGTCCATTGTACTACCTGAGTCTGCTATGTCACGAGACTCAATCTATCAGATAATCTCAAAGCTGAGTCAACTGATGTTTTTAAATTGTGTTCTAATTTTTAATTTATAAGGTAAAATAGGAAGGCATGAATATTTTCAGAGGATGTGCTTTTATGTTTTATTAACCAAAACAATTTTCTCAAAATATGCTCCATCAAAGGAGGTAATCATTATAGTATTTAACAATTTAAGAAACTGTGGTATCAAGTCTGAAATAAATGTAAGTTATTATATATACTTACACATTGGGGAGACAGTGCTCAGCTAATGCTCAGCATTGTACAGTGATGTGGCATATCTGTGACGCATGAGCTGAGTAGGCATGCTGCAGAAGGGTGAGTGTGGATGATGTGAGAATGTGATGATGCATCGAATGTTGGTGTCTGTGTACTAGGTGAAACCTGGGAGTTTGACATAGCTGGAGAAAGAATAGACTATTACCAGAAACTACCTGCTCTGACTCTAACCTAAGCACCTAACATGGAATTTAGTGCTTACCTCATACATGAATGGCTCAAAATTATTTTATGAAGACCCTGCCCTCCAATTACAACACAGTGCTACTGGAAAGCAACATCTTTATTACTGAATATTGAAACCACCTGTTTCTATACTGACCAGTGGTACATGCATACCGATTATTAGATGTCCACCCATGAAGCATGGCCTACTAAGAAGGTGCACATTAACATGCAGTGTTTGTTTACTTTTTCTCAAAGTTTTTTTCTTTAGTGTGTTGACATTAAGAAAGTTGCAGGATCAGATGACGTTCATCAATCAGAATTGCTCTACCAGAAGCACTTCCATTTCTTTACATGTCCATGCACTCATCATTTCTTGTTATTATGTTCAATGCTCTTCTTCATACAAGGTGAGAAAGAAACACATGTGCTGTTAATTGAGAAGTTTGTAGGCACATCTATGTAGTCCTGCATACTTAAACACCTTGGCATTCTTTTCTTACTTTGTGTGTGATGAGAGCTTTCCTTGTGCAAAGTAATACCCAGATAAATCCATACGCCCTCCTTTGAACCATATCCTGAATGGCACTGAGGGAGTGACGCAAGCTATCCAATAGTCAAAAGGTTTTGGAGGTTTCTTCCATGGGGAAAATATTTAAACCAGTGGGACCAGATACCACCTTTCACAGATCAATTTGCAAAGAACATTACCATCAAGCTACTGTTTGTATCTGGACATTCTGTGTGAACACCCCTGAAATAATCAAAAATGTCAAGGGTTGCATACTGAACCTGACCTTCCCAGGAGATATTGGAGGGTGTAACTCCATCTTATGAAATGTGTGAAAAATAGGAATACCTTATGCATTTTACGGCACACTTTTCAACTACATCTGCAAAAGCCATAGGTTTTACAAGCAATCATGACGAGGCCCTCATGAAATATCTGAATATTTTTATGGTTTGCCAGAGAAGTCTAGTCTAACACAGGGGCCTTTGTAGTTTCCTCTCACCCAAGAAAAGATTGTAACAAAATAACACTCAGCATTTGTAGTTCAATTTCACTAAAAATGTCTAATAACCCATATATTTTACAGACAGTTCAATTAATTTGGTATGAATTTTGACATGGCCTCCTAACATATTAAAAATTGGACTTATATCATGCTTAATTTTTTATTCAGTTCTATCTTCAATCTAACTTTCTTCTCTAAACCTGTCCCTTTCAAGTAGGTTTGCAGCCACATATTATTACTGAGAATCTACTTGTAGGTGGCAGGATGGAAAAATAAAAAGTTGTGTAGAATCATTAGACAGAAGAGAAATTCCTCCTGTTAGACAAATTTCAAAGCTTTAGATGCAGAGGCATTATAGTTTCAAAACGAGGCATATCCTTCAAGCTACGCTAGTCTTGCAGGCTCAGGCCTCACACACCAGTACCAATGACAATGTCTAAAAATACCTCTAGATGAATGACAAAATAAAAGGCATAGCAACAATGCACTCTGGCACCAAAGAAACAGCATCAGCAATACATGAAATATCACTCAAGCATGTATTCCCAAATGCAAGCTTTTTGTTTTGGCTATATACTATCAGTTCTATCAAAGAAACGCTTGTGCAGTTGTAAAAATAAGTTTTTGGTACACAAACATTAGCTTCTCATTTGTAGTAATTCTGAAAATGTGTTAAAAATTCCAGCATGTCATTTTCATGACTAGATCACAATACGACACGATGGCCACTTTAAGCTAAGGTCACTGCAATGAATAGAATGTATACAGAATGCCAATGAGGGTCCGCATAATTTTCAGAATTCCAACATCAACTGTTACAAGTGTCTGTGTCACCTCAATCTTGACCTAGCTCCCATTTAAACACCTCTATTTCTCATTTGAACTCACCTCCATTCTCCACGCTTGTGGCTTGTCTAAATCTCTACCTCTCTCTTTTATCTCTGTCTCTCAATTTCCATTTTATTACCCCAAACTACTATTACTGCACTCATTCTTTGCATTTTTTAATTGCATGCTTGGTGGTGCCTATCTAAGCAAGTTGCTGTTTGTAGAGACACAAGAAAACCCAGTGTAGTGACCCTTCATTTAATTCCTTGGTTGATAAAAGATATTGATCTGGAATTGATTCATGCTGTCATGTATGTTGAATGAGTGATCAAGCAGGCTCAGTGGTCACAAGCAGGGATGTCTACATGTTCTTTTTATGACTATTTGCTGCATTTGTTTAGGAATGGTAGAATTTTGATAAGTAAGTAGCTGCCATGGGCTTCAGGACTGAGGCTTATCTTTTCAGTATCAGGGATATTTCTAGTTTTGATTGCATCCTGAAGGATGCAATGTACAAGGGACGTGTTGACTATGATGAGGACTGCAAGTACTTCACTGGAGCGACTGGTTTAGTGACATGTATTAAAGAATATCCTTCCCCTAAGTGGTGGATATGAGGGTGGTAGGGATGCTAGCAAGGTCTGTATGAGGAGGCAATTTTAAGGATCGCCACTGTATTACACTGCAGAGAATGGTCAGAGATATGCCAGTAATTTGCTTTGTGATGTTCAGGAGGTGCTAGTTCCGGTTTTGTTTAGATTAATAATTTATTGGTGGCTTTGAAATTGCCATTGAGTACCTCATTGTTGATGCCTGATATCAAATAAGGGGATTGGTTGATGGTTTTGGTGAAGCCATGATGGATTTGAAGATGCAGAATAAGGGAGGACATTTTACAGTTATCTTTAGCTGTGGAGCTGTGGTTTCTGTCTTAAGAGTGGAGAGATTTCAGTCTCAGATCTAGTTTTTGTGCTGTTTCTTTTCCTGTTTGCTGATAGCTCATCTGCTGCCAGTAAGTTCTTGGGTACACCGTGATGCACACAGCTTTGGCTCTGTAGAGTGGATGAGGTTGTCTAGCTGCAGGAGTGAGCTGACATTGGTTTTGGAGACAGTTGTGATTGCCAGGATGATGAGTTGTTGGCTGAGATTTATCTTGTATTTGGGAAGCACTTTAACAGTGGTGGATATTTCGCGTTGGGGGAATAATGGCTGTGAAACCTGACCGATTAAGGTCTGCAGATCAGGTGGAAGGTGGTGGTATGAGAGGTTAAGGGGACAAGTGACTGATAATAGTTACATAGAATTAATAGTAGTGGATTTATAGAATGTACATACCCGGAAAAACATGTAAAACACCACAGGTTCATAGAGTTTTGTAATTTCTAATACCAATTCCGTCTAAATGTTCCAAACGAGGACATAAAATATAGCTCAGAGTGATCAGACCTTATAATAACACCATATCAAACTGTAGGTCCAATTCCTCAAAGTAAAAATACTCCAGATTCCTACGTATATCTGTCAAGTGCATTTACAGGGGCATATGACTGAGGCCCTCATTACTCTTGAACCAATAATAACAATTTGGGCACAAACAGGCGTTTGCATCCTATTGCATCCTATTGCGAATTCCAAGATGGGAAAATACGCGGAGAAACCAATTCCTAAAATCATTTATGAGTACTGCAAGTAGTACTACAGGAGTACTCTTTTGTTAACTCTTACATGCCTTTGTGAAACAGTACTGAAAAATCTAATTCCTTATGAGTAAAATTGGAACAAGGGTACAGTCCTTTTTATTTGTATAAATGTGTGGCATTTCAGGCCTTTCCATGGTGGCGATGCCGCCATGGAAAGGCTGGTGGGGATTTGCTTTGGGGGCCCGTTGCGGGCCCCCGGGGGTGTGGGGGGTGGGGGGGTGCACTTGGGGGTACCCATGGTACCCCCCTGCATGTCAATGCACAAGGTGGCAGGCACCGCACAGTGCCTGCCACGTTGTGCATGGAAATGCACAACATGGCATTCTACCATTGCGGCGGGTGCTGCTGACAGCAGCACCCGCCTCAATGTTAAATCGCCAGATGCAACGGCCGCGGTGGCAGTCGCATCATAATTAGAGTGGCGGGACCGCCGCATGGAAGGCGGGCGGTCCCGTTACCGCTAGGGTGGCCCCCATAGTGTTCTTTTTCTTACATAAAAATATTTTTGTGCACAAATTTCCGCAGCCCTCCAGACACCACAGAAAAATGCTGCTTTTCTCTGGACTTATTCACACTTTCTGCATCGCCTTTGTCCTTAGTTGTTCACCTTTTTGCAGTTTAACCTGCCCTTTCTTCCAGTGTTCCATAAATGTATAAATGTGGCTTACAACTGTGGAACATTGAGAATACTCTGAGGAAAATTTGCACTCATGATATACATTTGCATGCATAATTGGAACATTTTTGCCTGAGTAATTAGTTAAGGTTTTGTGACTTGGACGCTGTGTGTTAACTAAAAATGTTTCGGTATGTCTACACTATTTCATTCGTTAAAGAATCGCTCTCTTGTGAGCTTCATTGCAAGCTCCACTCTGGAACGTACATTATTTATGGCTGCTGAGTGAAGCGTGACAGATGCTTCAAGGTCTTATGAGTATTTGAGTTTCTGCAGTCTTCCTGTTCCTGCTATTCTCCTAGAGATTGTGATGTACCTATTTCAAGCAAGTTGTCATGCGAAAAACAATGCCACAATAGATTGTTTTACATCATGTAGCAGGAAAACTAAACACTTCATGTCCGCGGCCTTCACACACAAAAATAAAAAAATCAATTAAAAGCACTTCCTACTGACAGCTCTCCTGCAAAAGGCTCACAGCCAAGCCTGAAGAATGGTCTGTGGGTTTCTTGCATCTTTGTCATGGCAGTTATGAGCGAGCAAGTGGGAAGCAACTATTAGTTTTATAAAATTGTTGCATACACCATAACCTGCTATGTATGGAATTGGCACATTGGTGTTTGCATTCCGTCCATGCTCCCGGGATACCAATTCACAATCAGGGTCGTAGCTTCCATTGGTGCAGCAGGTGCAGTGGCACCTTGGCCCCGAGGGGCCCCTTGAACTCTGCTTATTCCTGTGTTCTCTAATATCTTTCGCCATTGCATGCCCGTTAATAATAAATAATTCCTATTTGTAAAGCGCAAACATATTACCTCCTTAAGGGTTTCAAGGCGCTGGGAGCCGTCATGGGAGATTAAGTGAGCTATTACCCAGAGTCACATGATGCTGAGCTGCCGTCGGCATCGGGGATCGAACCGTGAACCCACACACTTTGGAGTCAGCCACTCTGGCCGCTCCACCACACCTCTCCCACAGCCACACCTCTCCCACTTTGAGCTAGCGCAAGTGAGACAAGACTATGTGTGTGTGTAGTGTGTTTGTGTGTAAGATACACTGTTCACTCACAAGTCCACTTATCTTTGTGATTCGACAGAAAGATATCTTGGTTGATAGGAGCTCACTGATGACATTGATCTGTATCCTCCAAGTGACATATTGGAATCCCAACGGACAAGACTGAGCCTTTACTCTTTCCTAGGTCAATAAGTTGTGTACCATTCAGTTGGATAATCCCAATACCTTTTATTTTGAGTGTGTTGAAGGGCCAAAATCATAGTAGCAAACGCTACATAAAAAATAATCACTATTTTCACAGGTGTAGGTGCCGCATGCTGTTTTGAGTGCTTCCCCATTTCATCGATTGATACATTTACTAATGTAATCCTCCTAGCACAACTTTACCGTACACCACCAGGTCAGGCACATCACTTATATGTAGAGACTGATATAACAAAGTCAATGCATAAAGTCGTTATTGCTAAAGTTTCACTTAAGCCTCACTCTTAGGGCTAGGTAAGGGAAACAAGATTATTTGAGAATGGTCCTAAACTCCAGTCTAAGATGTGCTCCCAACACCATCATAACGAGGAGCTGAAGGCCCTCCAGCGTTATTGTGTATGTCAGTGCATAACCACATTTATGCATGTGTCTGAAACTTATGTATGAGAGAGTTTACATAAGCACAGCTCTTGCCTTCATTACCTGGACCTCCCAGCGCAACCATAGACCTTCTGCAAACACATACTGTTGGACCTGGCCCTCTCTGCAGGTGTATCCTCAAACCTTTTGTCTTTTACCTTCCACTTTTTGCTGAATTAGTTTTTGTTGGCCTTAGGACTATGTGAACTTTACCAATGCTAACCAGTGCTAAAGTGCCCTCACTCCCCTAAACATTTTTTGATTGGTATCTACCTAATTGGCATATTTGTTTGCTTGTAAGTCCCCTGTAGAGTGGTCTTCCATATTCACAGGGCCTGTAAATTCAATGCTACAAGAGGGCCTGCAGCACTTAAGTAGCACTCTAAAACAAGTCTCAGGCCCGCCATTGCCGCCTAAATGCAGTGTTACACTGTCATGTCGACTTGGCATCTGAACCCCCTTGCGAGGCCTTAAGCTCCCTGTTGGACCTGGCCCTTTTTGCAGGGTCATCCCTGATCTTTTTTCCTTCCTCCTGGTATTTTTTCTGAACTGGTGTTGGAGGTTTTAGAACTCTGGCCACTTTATCACTGCTGTCCAGTGTAAAGTGCATGTGCTCTCTATGGGAAAATGTGGTAAGATTGGTCCACACCTGCTTGGTTAATTTAATTTACCTATCATTCCCTTGGAAAGCGGTATCCCAGATACCCAGTGCCAGTACATTAAATGCTACTGGTGGGCTTGCAGTGCTGATTGCGCCACCCCACCCCCCAAAGTAGCCTTTCAAAACTGTCTAAGGCCTCTGACATTGTAGGGCCTGCGTGCGCAGTTTACTGCTGCTGTGACATGGCATATAAAGTGGGTGCCACATCTGTGACTCCCCTTTTACTACATATCACTCGCCCCTAAGGTGGGCCCTAGCTAACCCTATGGGCAGGGTGCATTGTAGGTAAAAGGTAGGACATGTGCCTTAACTGTGTGGCATGTCCTGGTAATGACAAACAGCCATTTTGGTTTCTCACTACTGTGAGGCTGCCCTCTCATAGGAATGCATTGGGGATTCCCTGATAAGTGTTTCAGTGGTAATTCCTGATCTGAGAGGAGTAGCAGGATCAAGTTTGGTATGTTTGGAATAGTGGTAATAAATGCTGCATAATGGTGTGCGCAGATTTATTATCACTATTTTAGAAATGCCACTTTTAGAAGTTGCCATTTCTGTGTGCTATGTGTCTTTGTGCCTGCCTGATGTGTATTGCATGTCTGGCTCTGGAGTGACAGGGACTGGGGAGGTGCAGTGGCTCCAGAGGGGCTGGGTGAGTCAGCGCTAGGCTGAATAGGCAGATCTGCATTTGGAGTTGTGGGAGGAGTAGTCCCTGACCCTGAATAGGTCTGTGCCTGCCTTGTACAATGCTGGCTCCACCCCCCTGTGGTGTGTCTGTGGCTAGGGGTGCATTGTAGGTAAAAGGTAGGACATGCGCCTTAACTGTGTGGCATGTCCTGGTAGTGACAAACAGCCATTTTGGTTTCTCACTACTGTGAGGCTGCCCTTTCATAGGAATAGATTGGGGTTTCCCTGATAAGTGTTTCAGTGGTAATTCCTGATCTGAGAGGAGTAGTGGGATCAAGTTTGGTATGTTTGGAATAGTGGTAATAAATGCTGCGTAATGGTGTGCGCAGATTTATTATCACTATTTTAGAAATGCCACTTTTAGAAGTTGCCATTTCTGTGTGCTATGTGTCTTTGTGCCTGCCTGATGTGTATTGCATGTCTGGCTCTGGAGTGACAGGGACTGGGGAGGTGCAGTGGCTCCAGAGGGGCTGGGTGAGTCAGCACTAGGCTGAATAGGCAGCTCTGCATTTGGAGTTGTGGGAGGAGTAGTCCCTGACCAAGAATAGGTCTGTGCCTGCCCTGTACAATGCTGGCTCCGCCACCCTGTGGTGTGTCTGGGGTCAGGACCTACTCTGTCAATGGGGACTGTTGTGCACGGTAAACAAATGTTAGAGTGCCCCCCAGAACTGGTTTGGGCCAGGGCAAGAACAAAGACATTTGTGGTATAAATATTGGGGCTGTGACCCCATGTTCTGTGTACTGCTTGGGGCTTACTTGCAGCCAGTAGGCTGCTGGACTGCCAGGAGGTACCGCCACTGGGGATTGGCTGACTGCTGGGATGGGGAAGCTCTAGGACTTCCCCTCTGCTGGGGGACCTAGTGTGCTGGCCTGCCTGTGCCCAGCTCTGTCTTGTGGATGCCTGGAAGAGGAGCGCTGCCTGCTCCCTGCTTGTGTCTTCCAGGGGGAGACTGACTGCGTGCTTCATATCCCTAAATTGCCCCGGTGAAGCGCGTTTGGAGCGCTGTGCAGAGACGGGAGAATTTTCCCCCTCCTCCTGCCGTGGGTTAACAGGGCGAGTGTGAAGAGGCACTCTTGATTGGGACAGAGCGAGGTGAGCGCTGTGCTTAACAGCCCGACCTCAAAGCCATTCAAGGAAGCCCAACGTGGCCGCTCGTCTGCTGAGCGAGCGCCGCAGGAACTAAGAGCATTGCCCAGCAACCCAAGCCGCTGGAGACTTCACCGGAAGACAGGCAAATGTCTGTGCCTGGTTGTGGGCGGAGCTAGGCCTCAGGAAGCCTTATTGTGGGCGGGGCTGCTGGAAGTGAGTCCTGCAGACATCGGAAGCCAGGCGGCTGTTGCCTGGTTGGGCAGGGCTCCCGTGAGGAGAGAAGAGCCCCGCGTTATTCCCGAGTGTGGACGGTAGTCGGGGCCAGCCAAGAAGCTGAGACGCGAGGCTGCAGTGCCGGGCGTAGGCCATTGAGAGGCCACACAACAGCCTTTTGAAACCTGACTCACCGGAGTGAGGGTGAGTCCGGCTATTGCGAGAGGTGGGGGTAGTGTGATTCCATTTCCCCGCAGTAGCAGCTGCCCGAGTGGTAGTGGGCAGCTGCCTTGACCAAGTGAACATACCAGGCCAGATGCTGGGGACCCGGTGAGCTCACCCCACCGAGGGAGGTGGTCCGCCCCTCCCCCTTTCTGCCACCTTTCTTCTCGGGGGCACAAGAGAGCGGGACGGGGTAGCAACCCTCGACTGAGGTCCCGTCCCTGCCATTTCTATGCAGCCATATATTAAGCACTGAAGCGCGGTGACTGCAGCTTTGGGGAGCACAGATGCTGTGGTGCCCGACCCTCGTGTGAGGAGCCCCATATATATGTCTACGTGAGGCTAAGATGAGCTGGAGGTGCTCACGATACGTGGACTGTGGCCAGTGATTACTAAGGTACACGGATGACTATGGAACTGGCATTAGGTGCAATGCTGAGCACTGCTGCCTACTGCTTTTGCTTAAGGTACACTGCTGGGCATTATGTTACTATGGTACATGTGCCATACTGTGAGGGTTTATACCTAATGTGTTGTGCTAAGCGCACTCTGGCCAGTAAATACTGATTGCTGTGCTATGCTGATGATTATGATGTGTGCCCAGCTATAAGTGGGTACTTTAGTATACTGCTGATGAGGGTTTATGCCTAACGTGTTTTGCTAAGTGCAAGGTTAACCAGTGGTTACTGGGTGTTTCTTTATTTTCATTACTTGTGTGGTCTAATGGTTCTGACAGTGGCCCGATTGGACCTGTCATGTATATAGTCCCTGTAAAGTGATACCTAGTGCCAGGTGGCACAGTGTACATATGTGATTGCATTCTAATGTGTTTTATGAGTAATACAAAGGCTATTATTTATATAACCTTGTGTGGAGTTTCTTTTGTGGTCTGCCTAGTGTGTCGCTGCTGTGTGAGTGTGTTGCACAAACGCTTTACACATTGCCTCTGGGATAAGCCTGACTGCTCGTGCCAAGCTACCAAGGGGGTGAGCAGGGGTTATCTTCAGTGTGTAAATCACTTGCCCTGACTAGAGTGGTGGTTAATGCCTGGCTTAGGCGCTTGCCCTACCAACCAGAAATCCTACCGCTGCCACCAATGGTAGAAATGGGATTTCTGGTTGGCTAGGGCATCAGATTGGCGTAGAACTGGAGTGTGCCCCTGCAGTTGCGGGCCCGCGTCTGTGTTCTATCGCCCCAAGCAGGGAAGCCCATCAAGGTAATGATTGGTCTACCCTGGCTTTTGGCTGGAAGGGGGTTGTGTTGGACTTGGCCCTTTTTGCAGGGTCATCCCTGAACTTTTTTCCTTCCTCCTGGTATTTTTTCTGACCTGGTGTTGGTGGTTTTAGTACTCTGGGCACTTTATCACTGCTGTCCAGTGTAAAGTGCATGTGTTCTCTATGGTAAAACGTGGTAAGATTGGTCTACACCTGTTTGGCTAATTTGATTTACCTATCAGTCCCTTGTAAAGTGGTATCCCAGATACCCAGGGCCAGTAAATTAAATGCTACTGGTGGGCTTGCAGCACTGATTGTGCCACCCCCCCAAAGTAGCCTTTCAAACCTGTCTCAGGCCACTGACATTGCAGGGCCTGCGTGCGCAGTTTACTACTGTTGTGACATGGCACATAAAGTGGGTGCCACATCTGTGACTCCCCTTTTACTACATATCAGTCACCCCTAATGTAGGCCCTAGCTAGCCCTATGGACAGGGTGCATTGTAGGTAAAAGGTAGGACATGTGCCTTAACTGTGTGGCATGTCCTGGTAATGACAAAAAGCCATTTTGGTTTCTCACTACTGTGAGGCTGCCCTCTCATAGGAATGCATTAGGGATTCCCTTATAAGTGTTTCAGTGGTAATTCCTGATCTGAGGGGAGTAGCGGGCTCAAGTTTGGTATGTTTGGAATAGTGGTAATAAATGCTGCGTAATGGTGTGCGCAGATTTATTATCACTATTTTAGAAATGCCACTTTTAGAAGTTGCCATTTCTGTGTGCTATGTGTCTTTGTGCCTGCCTGATGTGTATTGCATGTCTGGCTCTGGAGTGACAGGGACTGGGGAGGTGCAGTGGCTCCAGAGGGGCTGGATGAGTCAGCACTAGGCTGAATAGGCAGGACTGCATTTGGAGTTGTGGGAGGAGTAGTCCCTGACCCTGAATACGTCTGTGCCTGCCTTGTACAATGCTGGCTCCGCCCCCGTGTGGTGTGTCTGGGGCCAGGACCTACTCTGTTAATGGGGACTGTTGTGCATGGTAAACAAATGTTGGAGTGCCCCCCAGAACGTGTTTGGGCCAGGGCGAGAACAAAGACATTTGTGATATAAATATTGGGGCAGTGACCCCATGTTCTGTGTACTGCTTGGGGCTTACTTGCAGCCGGTAGGCTGCGGGACTGCCAGGAGGTACCACCACTGGGGATTGGCTGTCTGCTGGGAAGGGGAACCTCCAGGACTTCCCCTCTGCTCGGGGACCTGGTGTGCTGGCCTGCCTGCGCCCAGCTCTGTCTTGTGGATGCCTGGAAGAGGTGAGCTGCCTGCTCCCTGCTTGTGTCTTCCAGGAGGAGACTGACTGAGTGCTTCATGTCCCTAAATTGCCCCGGTGAAGCGCGTATGGAGCGCTGTGCAGAGACGGGAGAATGTCCCCCCTCCTCCTGCCATGGGTTAACAGGGCGTGTGTGAAGAGGCGCTCTTGATTGGGACAGCACGTGGTGAGCGCTGTGCTTAACAGCCTGAGGCCAAAGCCATTCAAGGAAGCCCAACGTGGCCGCTCGTCTGCTGAGCGAGCGCCGCAGGAACTAAGAGCGTTGCCCAGCAACCCAAGCCGCTGGAGACTTCGCCAGAAGACAGGCAAACGTCTGTGCCTGGTTGTGGGCGGAGCTAGGTCCCAGGAAGCCTGATTGTGGGCGGGGCTGCTTGAAGTGAGCGCTGCAGGCATCGGAAGCCAGGCGGCTGTTGCCTGGTTGGGCGGGGCCGGCCAAGAAGCTGAGACACGAGGCCGCAGTGCCGCAGTGCCGCAGTGGCGTACCCTGGCCATCGAGAGGCCACACAACAGCCTTTTGAAACCTGACTCGCCAGAATGAGGGTGAGTCCGGCAATTGCGAGAGGTGCGGGTAGTGTGATTCCATTCCCCTGCAGTAGCAGCTGCCGAGTGGTAGTGGGCAGCTGCCTTGACCAAGTGAACATACCAGGCCAGACGCGGGGGACCCGGTGAGGTCTCCCCACCGAGGAAGGTGGTCCGCCCCTCCCCCTTTCTGGTACCTTTCTTCTTGGGGGCACACGAGAGCAGGACGGGGTAGCAGCCCTCGACAAAGGTCCTGTCCCTGCCATTTCTATGCAGCCATATATTAAGCGCTGAAGCACGGTGACTGCAGCTTTGGGGGAGCACAGATGCTGTGGTGCCCGACCTCCGTGTGAGGAGCCCCCAATATATGTCTACTTGAGGCTAAGGTGAGCTGGAGGTGCTTACGATACGTGGACTGTGGCCAGTGATTACTAAGGTACACGGATGACTATGGAACTGGCATAAGGTGCTACGCTGAGCACTGCTGCCTACTGCTTTTGCTTAAGGTACACTGCTGGGCATTATGTTTCTATGGTACATGTGCCATACTGTGAGGTTTTATACCTAATGTGTTGTGCTAAGTGCACTCTGGCCAGTAAATACTGATTGTTGTGCTATGCTGATGATTATGATGTGTGCCCAGCTATAAGTGGGTACTTTAGTATACTGTTGATGAGGGTTTATGCCTAATGTGTTTTGCTAAGTGCAAGGTTAACCAGTGGTTACTGGGTGTTTCTTTATTTTCATTACTTGTGTGTTCTAATGGTTCTGACAGTGGCTCGATTGGACCTGTCATGTATATAATCCCTGTAAAGTGATACCTAGTGCCAGGTGGCACAGTGTATATATGAGATTGCATTCTAATGTATTTTATGAGTAATACAAAGGCTATTTTTTATATAACCATGTGTGGAGTTTCTTTTGTGGTGTGCCTAGTGTGTCGCTGCTGTGTGAGTGTATTGCGCAAACGCTTTACACATTGCCTCTGGGATAAGCCTTACAGCTCGTGCCAAGCTACCAAGGGGATGAGCAGTGGTTATCTTTAGTGTGTAACTCCCTTGCCCTGACTAGAGTGGTGGCTTCTGCCTGGCTTAGGCACTTGCCCTAGCCAACCAGATATCCGATTTCTAACACTCCCCTTTTATTAAATATAGATCACCCCTATGGCAGGCCCTAGGTATCCCATAGGGCAGGTTGCTGTGTAATTACAAGGTTGGACATGTACTTTTAAGTTTTACATGTCCTGGTGGTGAAAAACATCCAAATTTGTTTTTCACTACTATGAGGTCTGCCCCTTCCATTGGATAAAATGGGGGATTCCTTATTACATTTAATAAGCTGTAATTCCTAATTGGGACCAGGTAGATATTACATGTTTGGTACCTATGAAATTGTAATGATAAACCCTCTTTTATGGTAAAGTCGGATTTTTCATTACAATTTTGAAAATGTCACTTGCGGAAAGTTGGCATTTTCCTGCCCTTAGCTCTTCGTGCCTGCAGCCTGTCTTGGGTCACATGACTGGGTGTAGCTGACTGTTAGACTTTGTGAATTCCTCCCAGACTGTCACACAATAGAGGGATTAGGTGTGCCTGAATGAGCCAGCTGCTGGTAGGATTAGGGGCAGAGCTAAGCTCAGCCCCACTTGCACCTGAATAGCCTGTGCTCTGTCTTCACATAAAGGGCCTAATGACTCTGTATTGTCACTGCAACCAGCTCCGAATTATACTTGAAATTTTGCCATGGTTCTAAGAGTACTTCAGCTTTTCCTTCAATACTATCAATTGACATGTCACTTTTTTTTTGATTTCCCATGTATATTGTGCTATAGAATTTTTTAATGGCGTGAGAGACAAAGGATCGGCGATTTGGTCGATCCTCTGGAGAAAGTGATCACTTTGAGATCCTTGGTCTAATTTAAAGGATTGCATTCGTCTGAAGAGGGGCAAACTAGCTAAGGTGTAGTCTAGGATTGAATTGGAAGTTGAGTTGTAGTGAATACAGGCTGATGGTTTATCTTTTGAGATTCTGCCATCGAGGGGAACTAAGGCCGGCCTAAAAAATCCCTTTCCCAGCTTTTCTCGTTGCTTGGAATGACAAGGATGCTCGGCAGTGATGTCCTACGGCTGGTCCTGAGCTAGAAGCAGGTCATCGATCTGTGGCATGAAAATCAAGTCAATGTTGAAATCGTCTGTCAGCAACATCCAGTTCTAAAATTAGAGAGATCAGTTTTCCAGTGTATCCTCATTTTGATTATGAGTCAGGATGAATATATGCATTACTAAGACTCAGAGTGGTGTGGGTACCCATCAGCCAGTTGTCCAGTTATATTACCTGGAAACCCAGGTCCATAAATTTTAGGCTTGAACTATTGATCTTGATTCTGGTTGTTACATAAACAGTGGTTCCCTCTTTAGGATGACCTACTGTTTTGGACTTTACAACTGGATTGTTGAATTCAATGTATCCTATCAGAGGGATTGAATCATAGACCATGTCTCTTGAAGCATTGTGATATGAAAAGATTTCCAGTAATAATTTAACTCTGGATCGTGTACTTTATTCCTCATGTCACCTGTACTCTATAAACACAGTAAAAGAGAGTAAGATGACTGGACTGTTAGGATACTTTGTTCTTCAAATTTTCAATGGCTCAGTCAGTTATTTAGTGCTGCAGACAGCCATCTTCAGTCACACTGGTCCGTCTTGTTTGAATGAAGCGATGTTACTGGTAGGAAGTGGTCATGATTTGACGTAGACATTATTTTACCAATTGCATTTTGCAGGACTGAACAAACTTGCTTCCTTCCATTTTGGTAGGCCATGAGTGGATCTTTTGCCGTTCGGCTAACATATGTGGGTAAGCATCATTTCGATAGGGGGATATTTTAATACCCCAGTTTTTGATGGTGTGTTTTACAGCATGTACCAGCAAGAGTATTTCTTGTATGGTCCAGGTAACCAGTGTTGGTTCAATCAATTGATTAGTTTGATCGAGGTGTGAGGAATTCTATAGACACATTGTCATTAAAGGATAGATGGGCCAAAAAAGCAGTTCCTGTCACATTTTGCTCTCATTAGAGTACTTCCAGGAATGAGCAAGGTACACAATGGAAGTAAAACAAAGACACTGAAATATATGCTGACACCCTACATTAAATATTCAAAGAAGAAAAAGGCACTCTAGTATTTCTCAGAGGTCTCAGCTCATGGAGAGAGAGCATTACAAGTGAAAATCATCAATCTACTATAAACACCCTATTTTGCTTACTCAAATGAGAGTGTTACTGCAAACTCTTCACATATTGTAGCTGTAAAATCCACGACAAAACAGAAAATGAAAAACAAATTGACAGTTCTGTCCATCAATTGTTTCTTTTGCATTTGTTGCCCTAAGTGGGAAGGGTATGCCCAGACGTGGGTCCCGTGCTCACTACACCACTGGATTCAAGCTAGCCTGGCTGAAGAAGGGTGATGCCCTGAAACCGGTCCTAGGATGCTTGTTTCCGGTCCAGGGAGGACCTGGCTTGGCAGTTCGGGCTGGACTGTTCCCACAAGGAACAGGGTCAAGACTGATTTGCATATGGCTGGGTCCAAACTGGGGTGGTGTGGTGAGCAAAAGAATGATGGATTTAACCCAGATCCTTGTGACTGGGGGTGAATGTTTGCATTGTCCAGCATTCCGTCCATCAATTGTTTCTTTTGCATTTGTCGCCCTAAGTGGGAAGGGTATGCCCAGACATAGGTCCCGTGCTCACTACACCACTGGATTCAAGCTAGCCTGGCTGAAGAAGGGTGATGCCCTGAAACCGGTCCTAGGATTCTTGTTTCCGGTCCAGGTAGGACCTGGCTTGGCATTCGGGCTGGACTGTTCCCACAAGGAACAGGGTCAAGACTGATTTGCATATGGCTGGATCCAAACTGGGGTGGTGTGGTGAGCAAAAGAATGATGGATTTAACCCAGATCCTTGTGACTGGGGGTGAATGTTTGCATTGTCCAGCATTCCATCCATCAATTGTTTCTTTTGCATTTGTCGCCCTAAGTGGGAAGGGTATGCCCAGACGTGGGTCCCGTGCTCACTACACCACTGGATTCAAGCTAGCCTGGCTGAAGAAGGGTGATGCCCTGAAACCGGTCCTAGGATGCTTGTTTCCGGTCCAGGGAGGACCTGGCTTGGCAGTTCGGGCTGGACTGTTCCCACAAGGAACAGGGTCAAGACTGATTTGCATATAGCTGGGTCCAAACTGGGGTGGTGTGGTGAGCAAAAGAATGATGGATTTAACACAGATCCTTGTGACTGGGGGTGAATGTTTGCATTGTCCAGCATTCCGTCCATCAATTGTTTCTTTTGCATTTGTCGCCCTAAGTGGGAAGGGTATGCCCAGACGTGGGTCCCGTGCTCACTACACCACTGGATTCAAGCTAGCCTGGCTGAAGAAGGGTGATGCCCTGAAACCGGTCCTAGGATGCTTGTTTCCGGTCCAGGGAGGACCTGGCTTGGCAGTTCGGGCTGGACTGTTCCCACAAGGAACAGGGTCAAGACTGATTTGCATATGGCTGGGTCCAAACTGGGGTGGTGTGGTGAGCAAAAGAATGATGGATTTAACCCAGATCCTTGTGACTGAGGGTGAATGTTTGCATTGTCCAGCATTCCGTCCATCAATTGTTTCTTTTGCATTTGTCGCCCTAAGTGGGAAGGGTATGCCCAGACGTGGGTCCCGTGCTCACTACACCACTGGATTCAAGCTAGCCTGGCTGAAGAAGGGTGATGCCCTGAAACCGGTCCTAGGATGCTTGTTTCCAGTCCAGGGAGGACCTGGCTTGGCAGTTCGGGCTGGACTGTTCCCACAAGGAACAGGGTCAAGACTGATTTGCATATGGCTGGGTCCAAACTGGGGTGGTGTGGTGAGCAAAAGAATGATGGATTTAACCCAGATCCTTGTGACTGGGGGTGAATGTTTGCATTGTCCAGCATTCCGTCCATCAATTGTTTCTTTTGCATAGAGAATTCAAAGAGCATGCAAGACCAGAAGGTGGTCTGTTCATTGTTTAAATTTCTGATGTAGTACAATGAATCTTAGGAAAATAAATGAGTATGATAAACTTCTACTACTAAGGGTAATTAAAATAATGACAATATTTTAAATAGCTTTCATCTGTTGATACACAGATTTACGTAAACTATATACCACTCCAATTGAGTTTTCTTTGGCCCCAGTGGACCGATTTGCATGGGAACTGTTCTGCTCATGGTGTTGTTCTCTCCTTTCAGGATCAGTCCGCATAAATTCTAAGGATGCCCTCTCATAGGGTATCCAGGAAGTACACCTCTTACCAGAGGGAGTGGGCAGGCCACAGCCACTGACCGTGGAGACACAGATCCACAAAGACGAAGCCTGTACAAATCCAGGGTGTCTCACCACTCCTGACACAAGTTCATCCATTAGGATTTGTTTTGTCGTTAGGGTCCTGCAGATTCTACTGCTTCTCAAAGTCTCTCCCTTGTTCAGGGCGGTGGAAAATTCTGACCACTCCAAAGATGAGGTATCATCACTACACTCTTATGGATTCCTCTTTCACAGCATCCTTGTGCTTTTCAAAATGGCAACGTCCACTGGTCAGTGATTACAGCTTTTAACCCAGTCCCAAACTACCACTGCCAACAGGTTCTTTCTCACCAAAACATCAAAGGAGAATCCTGGCGAGAATGGAGAAAGAGGTCAGGCTACTCTCGTACTGTTCCACTGAGAAGTGCATGCTGAGGCTTGTTAGGGAGATGTAGATGGCCCTATTGTGTGGAGAGGACTTTAACATACCTGGCAACCAGTAGAGTAATTATATTGGCTCAACAGAGCACTCTCAACCTTTTCTTAGTTTTGCAGGCACACAATCTTGCGTCTAAAATTACGCAACGACGCAAAGTTGTCATTTTAGTGCAGTTCTGGACTCCACTGTGAATACAGTAAAGCACTACAGACTTAAAATGAATCACTACAGACTCTGGCGTTAGTCAAAAAGAAATGGTAATGTTTCTTTCTTAACACTCAATTATAATACTAAAGCCTGCACAGATCATAAGCAATTTATAATGGCCCCTTTTTCCATAGACTATCTGCGCACATAAACAGGGCTGAGTTAGACAGGAGACGTACTCACTCAGCCCTTAATAGTGCACACACTTGTACACATGTGATTAGGCTCAGCAGCCTAGAGCATCTTACCCCAAATGCGTAGCACTGGACCTTATTTTAACAGATTAGCAATCTAAACCACTATACCCGAATTTATGGTGAGTGAGTCTCAGTTAGCGAGAGCCTCTCATAGCAAAGATAGAAAAAACAGGTGGTGCAAAAGCAGAAAATCTAGGGGGACTAAATAGTTCAGAATCCCATTCTTCACACCTGGTTACATCATTTTCATATCGAAATACACCTTTATCCTCGTAGCATATGCATACACAACTATAGTGACACATGGCGGCCATTTGTAATTTACTAATTTAACATGGTAAATGGCTATAGTAAAGCGGGAAAGGAAAGGAAAGGAAAGGGTGCTTGGGCTCAAAAAACGAGGCCAGCGGCCCAGTGGCAATCAGAGCTGGCATGCTCTCATAAAAAAATGAAAACAAATTTACAAATATTGAAACTTGGAAGAGAAATGGGGAGGGGCAAGTGGACAGGAAAGGGAACCTAATTCGGGGGATTTTGAGGAGGGGGAAAAGAGAGCCTGTGGGTGCGTAGCAAAGATGGAACATTGGGAAATAGGGCAAGTAAACACTTGTACTCTCATGGAGTACTAACAGCAAAATAAAAAGAGCCCAATCAGTTCGGCAGTGGAAGGTGTCAATATTTTGATCATCAATATTTTTGCTATAATATCTTTGTAGCACGATATTTAAATCTCCATATTCTGGTACCATACCCTTCCTGGGGCCGCTTTAAACATGCAGCACATTTTGCTTCATTGCGCTTGGCACACCTTTTAAAAGGTGCACCCAGCGCAATGAAGGAAAATGCGTCGTATTATGATGAATGCACTGCCCTGGGGGCAGTGCATTCATGTGAAAAATGGAGCGGCTGCTTTCAAGCAGCTCCGTGTTTTCACAGCAACCCGTCTGCACTTTTAAAGGGGATTAGAGATCCCCTTGCAGACAGGTGCAGTCAGCGACTGCACCCGCATGCAAGGGGATGTCTGGGGGTCCATGAGACCCCCTTTCTCCCCTCCAGAGGGCTGCTCTCAGGGGGCACACTGACAGTGCGCCTCCTGAGTGCTATTTTGACTCTGCGCCCGCGTCTGTGATACGGCGCAGGCGCAGAGGCAAAGGGATTTCCTCATTTGAATGGAGCACACCACCATGCAAATGAGGGAACGCCCCCTGAAGATAGCGCTGGCGCTTTATGTGCACCAGCACAAAGCGCCAGTGCTATTGATATTATAGAAGGGGCTGCACAAGCATCTGTGGCCCCTTCTGTAATACCAAAGTGCCCCAGGGCGCGCAAAGCGGACATAAATGCCAGTTGTGCCCCTGGGGCACTTTGTGTAATAGGGCCCCTGATCTATTTATTATCATTCACAAAGGAGAACATTTGTATATCTATGGAACATAATAGAGATGATTGGGTGCAAATGAACTATACACTATGGGCCAGATGTAATAGCACTTTCAAAATTGCGATTTTCTCTGAATCGGAATTAGGAAATGCTATTCCTTATGTATTAAACTTTTATTTTTAAATTACCAATTCCTAGTGGGTCACAAATTGACCTACCCCATGAATTCTTTAGACGTAGGTCGCAGTTTGCCACCTATTAGGAATGATAGCCATATCAGGGATGGTGGGGTAATGGGAACAGCAGACCACCATGTCTGTGATTGCTTTGAAACGCTGCCCATTTTCCCTAAAGGAAAACAGAATGCATTTCAATGAAAAAAATGAAACGTTAACTTTAATTTTTGAGAGTAGGCAGTAGTCTATGAGCCTCCTTCTCATTTGCGAAGGGCTTACCACCTCCTTTGAGGAGGTGGTATATAAATATTAATGGTTTGCGACCGGAATTCAGTTGCAAAACATTAATACATACCACTGAGGTTTGGAAATTGGAAGGGGCGCCTTAAACACACCCCTTCAAAACACAGATGGTCACAAACCCAAATTGCGATTCGTTAAAGTGTTACTGAATCGCAGTTTGGGCCTGATACATCAGAAAGAGCCTTTTGGCGGTGACAAATGTCCTGATTTTGCGAATCGGGACGTTTTCCACAGCAAAAAGGCTTCTACATCTGGCCCCAGGCATCTTAGAAATGCGACTACCTTCTCTGAGATACTCTGGGAATAATGTTATAAGGTACGGATTTTGTTTTTGAGGTTTTAAGAGACATCCAAGGTTTTGTCCACCCACAGTGGGCTGCATATTGATCAACGTTTTGTAGTCACCAAACACAGACTTCTTTCCTTCCCTTTCACTGCAGATAAATGAACATCAATTGTATTTTAAAAGCTGCATAAATACAGCTCTTCCAACATTCATGTGACCTTTTGACAGAATGCATTCCTGTATTTCATGTCATCAGTTTAATCTTTTTTCAACTAGTGTGTGATACGCTCTGATAAAGCATTGGAAACGATCGGCTCAAAATCCGAGTGATTTATTTCGCGCCATTTTATTAAACATATGCCTGACAGGAGGATTTAGCATTTACCTCAAACCTCAGACACCTCTCGTTTAACAAAAGGACAGCACTATCTGGGACAGGCAGAGCAAGAAATGGCCCTGGGTCCATCGCTTACGAATGGCCGCCAAGTTGAGAAAAAAAGGATTCGAAAAACGCCCAGGACCATTCGCTGATGCCAGGCAAACATATGTCTCTGTTCCCTCTATTTCAGAACTTTTATTTGTAAGAGAAACAAATAACCTTTACTGTATGGCAGGAATAAAAGGAAGTCGATGATTCATCTCCATGAATCTGCTTGTTGAATTTGATGGATCATTCTTAAAAGGCGCGCTGCTAATCTTCAGGTTTTCTTTTTTAGGTTATTCACAGATCAGTGGGTTTTCCGGCTAATACGGGTCCTGATGCTCTTCTGTCTTCACACATGGAATTCATCATCTCTTGACAAGAAAAGACCTTCAGTCTACAAATAACCTTCACTGGAGTAAGACATGCGCGCGGGCTTCTTTATGAAAGATAGATTTTATGGCTGAATAAAAAACAACTGTGGACCGAAAGTGCCACTGTCTGGCCTTGTTAGAAGTTCATCTCAAAGGGACACTGGACGCGTCTCTCATTATTACCAGGAGATGAACATTTATAATTAGGGTAGGCCCTCTTTTCGGAAAAGAGCGGCTCTGTCTAGTAGTCGTATTTTACATTTGCATGTGCACATTATAAGTGACTAAATGCACATTTATGTCCATGTACAGCGCTCTGTTGCCTTTTGGCTAGGCCCGCGCTATAGAAATTCCATATACATGCATGCATGTGTATACAATTAATTGCAGGATCTGATTTTTAACTGGAGAGTCTTTTAACAGTTCAACAGTACTCAATTCACCTACCCCAGAAGAATGCAAAGACAAATCGCCCTTGCCAGTATTATAACTCATGACCCCATTCCAGGACATAACACAGAAGCCAGTGTTTAACTCACTGATCTAGCGACCTAATTTAACAGCAAAACAATGGTCAATTAATTCTAAGTTTTATGTCAAAGAGTTCTCCTTAAAATGACTTCTGCTTTCTTTCATGCAAGGATATTTTTAGTGTAGGTAGAATTTTTGCATCTTGAACCTTCTTGCTTTATTGTTAGAAATTATTTCCAATGTGGTGAAATGCAATGATATTTGAAGTTGTCATTTGTTATGGTATGTTAATTTGATTTAATACAACGCACAAATCGCCCCCTGAGGGGTATCTCGGCGCTGTAGACAGACAGAGGCAGAATAGAATGCTAGGTTAAAATAAAACTGTCTTGAACAGTTTCTTGAATTTGATATGGTCAGTACATGTGCGGATATGGTGAGGTAAGTCATTCCAATAGGAAGGGGTCAGGTAAGGCCTGCCTCTGCATCATGTCAATCGGATACAGGGGGACGGTGATTAAGGCTTTGTCCATCGATCTCGGATTCCTGACTGGGAAGTAGTATCTGAGCTTCCCCATTAAGGATTTGAGCATGAGGCAACAGATTTTGAAGATTATTCTTTTCCTGACTGGCAGTCAGTGTTAGGCTTTTAGAAGAGGTGTAGAAGCAGAGCCAGAAGGAAGATTACAAACGAGCTGCACTGCTGTATTTTGGACAACTTGCAATTTGGACATTAGTGCCTCACATGCTGAAGCAAGTAGTACATTTCCATAATCTTGTCTGCCAAATATTAGTGCCTGGGCTAGAGTTTTTCTAACAGAGAGAGGAAAGAAAGGAAATGCTTTCCTCAGCAGGTGCATCATATTGAAGAAGGTATCAGTAGTGAATACAACCTGTTCTTTCATCGATAAGGATTGTTCCATTTTAACACCAAGATTCTTGACTACCTGCCTGGGAGTGGGAGCTGTACTTAATGCTGGAGGCCACCATTCATTAGACTAGAGTTGTTGGGCCTTGCCAAACAGCATGATCTCGGTTTTGACAGTGTTTAACTGTAAACAGTTTGTTGTCATCCATTCTGCAATTGCTTTCATGCCATTGGAGAATCTTATCTTTGTCCATTTCTTTATCAAAGAAGACGACAAACAGAGTGTCATCTGCATATGACAGTATTTCAAATCCAAAGGATTTGATGATCTTGGCAAGGGGGGCCACATATATTTTAAATAAAGTGGGGCTTAAACAGGAGCTCTGAAGGACCCCCTTGTCAATCAGCATGGTGCGTACTTGAATGTACCAAGAGAAATAGTTTGTGTTCTATTTTCTAGGAAGTCTCGGAACCACTGTAGAGCTGTCCCACAGATGCCTATCTCATGCAGCCTATGAAGCAGCCTGGTATAAGACACAATGTTAAAAGATGCAAACAGGTCCAGCAGCACTAGCATAGATGGAGTACTAGATCAAGAGACAGTCTTATAGAGTCAGTGACCGCAACTAAGGCAGTCTCTGTGCTATGGGAGGATCTCGAAAGCTAGCAACAATATCTCAACCGGATTTAATGAAACCTAATATACATGTATGTACAAAACATTACAAAGAAGAGGAGACTTCAAGTTTGTTTGAATGTGCTCATGGCATCATATATTAAAAACACAAATTATACATGACAGTTATATCAGCACTGTAAGCATAAATGCAGAGGCAACCCTAAGAAACTTAGTGCACGTTGTGCTCGTGACAAAGGTGACGGCGCAAGTGACAAGTGAGAAAACACAGCGGTGGGCACAAAGAATTAAAGTGATATAGGATATTTACAAAATGATTGGTTCAACACAGGAAATATTTTAGATCATTGATAAGGGTTTAAAGCAATTCTGTGAACCAAAGTTAGGTGTGCGCCATAAATTGCACTGGTAAACTGGTCGACGGCGTTTCGATCCTAGTAATTCAGGATCATCTTCAGGACCGGGTAGCCAATTTAAGGGTGCTGTATAGGAAAGGAGAGGGAAAGTCAGGTGGATAAAGGGCAGGGAGCGCATGGAGAGATAATGTAGGTCTGTTCGGGGCTGAGCATGGTAGCCTACCTGTAGATCATAAAATTGGGTGGACTGGAAAATTCAAGGATAGATCAAGATGTCTAGAATCAGGTCCTAATATGTGGGCGACAGCGTAGATGAGCGTCTGCATGTGAAGAAGGAGCCGGTGCGGGCAGTCTGGGAATAAAGAAGCCAGAGTAAACTAATTTCCTTGGTGGGTGCAAGCGCTGGTGAAGGTGAGACAGCGAGGTTGAATTAATAAACTCACCCACTAGGATCTCAACGAGGGAATCGAAGAACAAGGTGCAGGGTCGGGTCCCCGATCCACTGCAACGGTAACAGGTGTTGTTTCCTAAGGGGGTAGAAGGGATCTAATGGTAAGTACGCGAGGGAAGGAGAGAGAAATTGAGGTGACAAGGCTCAATGAGCTGCCGAGGCTTACCGTGAATGAGGGGAGGTAGAAGGAATCTGATAGAGTCGGGTACACGAGTATCTCCGGGCCGCCACGATCGTGTGCGGAGTCCTCCGGTGTCTTGTATGTGTGAGGTGAAAGGATAGGTAATGTAAAGACTGGATTTCCGGGGAAGCGCGTCAAACGGTCACGTGAACGTCTCCGTATTGGTCATGGTTAGGGGTGGGTGGGGCGTAGTCAAGGACGCTAATCGGACAAGAACAGCGTGCGGATTAAGAAATGGAAAAGTTACTTTCAGACTAGCATCTGCTAGGTAAACATAGAAGTATTTGCAGTTTAGGACAGCGCAATGGATTGAAGTCACAATATGGAAATTAAATGAACACATCATTCATACAATATTTAGGAGTACTATCTACCATATAGTAAAATGACAACAACCATGTATTTTGAAGTGAAAATGATGTGTTAAAAACAGTATGGTTAGGGCATAGATATGACAAACAAATAGGAAAAACAGATAAGGACAACAATGGGCCCAAACATTTCAACAGTATACAAATGGGTCAGTCAAAAACGACTGGGACAAGCATATCATGCTCAAGAAAAAATCTCATATATATAGAGTTATGTCAGGACGAATAAGAAACACGAGTGTATTTACAGCCAACAAATGAAATGAAGGGGAGGAAGGACTAGACGGGATTATCCATCTAAGGGACAGGGGTATACATTGCAATATATTCGCAGGGTGAGGTTAAAAAGGAAACAATTGAAAGAACTCAGGTAAGGTGGAAGACAGGGTATCAGAGGGGTCATATCAGGATGGTACTGTTCCACTCATCAATCGTGTTGAGGCCCTGGTTTACTGTATTACAGCGTGTGATCCATTTGCACTCACTTTTGTTAAGTAAAGTCTGGATATTGCCACCTCTGAGCGGAAGTAGAGGTTGGTCGATCACCTGCCAGGTGATGTCAAGTTCACTGTGATTCTTTTCGAGATAGTGTGCAACCAAAGGGGCTGTCAGAACTTTGCAGTGTATTCTGCTTTTATGTTGTATGATTCTCTGTTTGATCATTTGAATAGTCTGACCGATGTATGTGAGGTTGCAGGGGCACTGAATTGCATAGATCACATTCTGGGAGCGGCAGTTGGTAAAAGTTTTCAGAGTGTATGATTTGTTATTGGTCCTGAATTCCTTGGTGTTGGAAGTAAGGTCACAGACGCTACATGCTTGACATCTGAAATGGCCGATCAATGGTGGTAGACCCCAAGCCAAGGTGATAGAGTTCTGTTGTATTGGTTTAGTGGGCCAAGTGATGGCGTGGACCAGGTGATTGGCCAGGTTGTCGCCTCTTTGGTAAGGGAAGAGTGGGGGTTCTTGAAAAGACTTTTGAGTTCTCAATATTGTCCAATTACGTTTGATGATCTTTTTGATTTTGTTACTGCAAGGGCTAAATTTAGTCACAAACGGGATTCTGGAATTCGTCTTTTTAGGTTGGGGTGTGAGGAGGAGGTCTAGATGGCAGTACCATGCCCTTTTGCGGGCACGTGAGATCAATCGTGGTGGGTAGCCTCTGGAAATCAATTTGTCACGGAGGATGTCCGACTCCCGGAAGTAATCTTTTCGACATTTGCAATTTCTGCGAATACGCAAACCTTGACCGTATGGTAACACATCTCTCAAGCCGCGAGGGTGGTAACTGGAGTAATGCAGTAGAGTATTCCGTTCCGTGGGTTTTCGGTACATCATGGTTCCAATTCTGCCATCAACTGCATGGATAGTGATGTCCAGAAATGGTAGGTCATTAGATTGGTAGTCCGATGTAAACCTTAGGTGAGGTTGAGATTGATTCAACCAAAGGACAAAACAGTTCAATGTGTCAGCAGTGCCTTTCCAGAAAAGGAGAACGTCATCTATGTAACGTCGCCAGAGGGAAATTTGTGTTCTGAAAGGGTTAAGCGGGGTCAGTATGAGTGTTTTTTCTAGATTATGTACAAAAAGGATAGCGAAATTCGGGCCAAAGCAAGCTCCCATGGAGACACCTTGAATTTGTAAGTAGAATGAATCTTGATAGAGAAAATAATTGTTCTCCAGGGCAATGTGAAGTAGATCCATAATGAAATCTGTGGGGATCAAGGTGGGTCTAGGTCTGTTTTCAAGTAGTCCTTTAATGACTATAAGGCCCTCATCATGAGGAATGTTCGTGTATAAGGACTCTATGTCAAGTCCTGCCATGAGTTCAGCGTCTATATCATAGGGTCTGTCTTCAATTGTTTTGATAAGGTCCATACTGTCACGTATAAAGGTGTCAGTCAACGGGACAAATTCTTTGATGACTGCATCGATATATTTTCCTAATTACTCCAGGATTGAGCCGCAGCCAGATACAATCGGACGTCCAGGTGGGTTATTACTGTCTTTGTGGACCTTGGGCAAGACGTAGATAACAGGTGTTCGGGGGTGTAAGTTGTTGAGAAAGGCAAACTCTTTAGCTGAGATAATGTTCTTGGCTTGAGCTTCACTCGTAACTCGTTGGATCTTGGTTTTCAGATCAGGCAAGGGGTCTTTGGTGAGTTTGCGGTAGTGTAGGGCGTTGGATAGTTGTCTTTTGATTTCGAGATCATATTTGTCACTATCCATGACCACGATCCCACCACCCTTATCTGCCGGTTTTATAATTAAGTCTGTTCTTTCTTTGAGGCTGAGAAGTGCTTGTTTTTTTGTTAGGGGTAGGTTGTAAGGGACGTGTTCAAATTGTTTTTGGAGATCCATGACCTCGCGTAGAACCAAACGTTCAAAAGAGAGTATCTCAGGAGGCATAGCTGTTGAAGGTGGGTTGAAGGTGGATGGAGGGTGAAAGCGTGGCCTGGCCAAGTCGTTGGATTCAGGCTTGTCCGCAAAGAATTGCCGTAGTCTAATGCGTCGGAAGAACTGTAGGAGTTGAGATTGGAGTTCAAAGAAGTTACTGCGTTCAGTTGGAACAAAACTCAGGCCTCTGCTGAGGAGTTTAGTCTCATCAATGGAAAGAATGTGGTTGGAAAGGTTGAATATGGGTATCAGTTGTGAATTGGGGTTGGCACTAATAGTAGTGGGATCCATGTCAGGGTTGGTGTCACTGTTGGAATGTACGGTTGCTGCTACTGTTGTGGACCCCATCAGTAGAACTTGTTTCTGGTTTGTCTTTCTCCGGAGTATTGATATTGGTGATTGTTGCGTGCTTGAGCCCGGTTCTGGCCGCGTCCGCGGCCTTGTTCTAAAAAACCAGGTGGTAGTAAAGGAGCTGGTCTGTTGGTGTTTCTAGAGGTGCTTGGCCCGTCGCTGGTGTCTGAATCTTCAATGGATGTGTTGGAGGAATCGGAAAATGTGATTTGTTGGTTATTGCGAAATCTGCCCCAGTTGCGGGTTCTGGGAGGGTTGTAGGGTGTGTTGTAAAATTCGTCTTTTAGGTAGGGATAGGTCTTCTCCACGTTGTAGTATTTGATGTCTTTCTGGATTCTGGTGATTTTTTTGTTCAATTCAAAAGTATTGAAAGTGGCAATGGTGGTGTTGATCTTGTCCAAGAGTTGTTTAGCATCCGATATAGAGCTGTCCTCTAGTATAAGTTTCTCAATCTCGGCAATTTCTTCTAATTCCTTCTGACTGTGTTCGATGGCGGTGTCAATACCCAACACCATCCAGTGTCGGGAACAGGTGGTGGCCAAGTAGCTGAAGCCTGTCCGAAACTTGGAGTCTTGGGTGAAGATAGCTGGTATATTGCGGATTTGTAGACCCAGCGGAATAATGTCCGATTTAAGATACTCTGTGAGCATGCGGGCGTGAAGGGTTGTTCTGATTTGTTTTTTCTTTAGTTTCTCTAGCCTGTCAAGTAGGATTTTTGAGGTATTGGTAGTAGGAGTGGTGGAGTTAGAGGGCCCAGGGGTAGAGAGTAAAGAGGGACCACTGAGGATGTGTTGGATATAGTCTTCTGTATAGGAGGGAGTCTCCCTAGACATGTTCAGTTGGGAAAAATTCCTAACTGAACAAACCAAATTAATTGGTTTGAAGGTAACGGCCACACAAGGGGCCTACTCTCGCAGCTCAGCAGCTGCTCACAATATAGTAAAAAACCACAGGAGTATAACCCATAGACCAGGCTGAGATCTGGGTGAGAACGAGAAAGCTAGCAACAATATCTCAACCGGATTTAATGAAACCTAATAAACATGTATGTACAAAACATTACAAGAGAAGGAGGAGACTCCAAGTTTGTTTGAATGTGCTCATGGCATCATATATTAAAAACACAAATTATACATAACAGTTATATCAGCACTGTAGGCATAAATGCAGAGGCAACCCTGAGAAACTTAGTGCACGTTGTGCTCGTGACAAAGGTGACGGCGCAAGTGACAAGTGAGAAAACACAGCGGTGGGCACAAAGAATTAAAGTGATATAGGATATGTACAAAATGATTGGTTCAACACAGGAAATATTTTAGATCATTGATAAGGGTTTAAAGCAATTCTGCGAACCAAAGTTAGGTGTGTGCCATAAATTGCACTGGTAAACTGGTCGACGGCGTTTCGATCCTAGTAATTCAGGATCATCTTCAGGACCGGGTAGCCAATTTAAGGGTGCTGTATAGGAAAGGAGAGGGAAAGTCAGGTGGATAAAGGGCAGGGAGCGCATGGAGAGATAATGTAGGTCTGTTCGGGGCTGAGCATGGTAGCCTACCTGTAGATCATAAAATTGGGTGGACTGGAAAATTCAAGGATAGATCAAGATGTCTAGAATCAGGTCCTAATATGTGGGCGACAGCGTAGATGAGCGTCTGCATGTGAAGAAGGAGCCGGTGCGGGCAGTCTGGGAATAAAGAAGCCAGAGTAAACTAATTTCCTTGGTGGGTGCAAGCGCTGGTGAAGGTGAGACAGCGAGGTTGAATTAATAAACTCACCCACTAGGATCTCAACGAGGGAATCAAAGAACAAGATGCAGGGTCGGGTCCCCGATCCACTGCAACGGTAACAGGTGTTGTTTCCTAAGGGGTAGAAGGGATCTGAATGGTAAGTACGGGTAGGGAAGGAGAGAGAAATTAGAGGTGACGAGGCTCAATGAGCTGCCGAGGCTTACCGTGAATGAGGGGAGGTAGAAGGAATCTGATAGAGTCGGGTACACGAGTATCTCTGGGCCGCCACGATCATGTGAGGAGTCCTCCGGTGTCTTGTATGTGTGAGGTGAAAGGATAGGTAATGTAAAGACTGGATTTCCGGGGAAGCGCGTCAAACGGTCAAGTGACCGTCTCCGTATTGGTCATGGTTAGGGGTGGGTGGGGCGTAGTCAAGGACGCTAATCGGACATGAACAGCGTGCGGATTAAGAAATGGAAAAGTTACTTTCAGACTAGCGTCTGCTAGGTAAACATAGAAGTATTTGCAGTTTAGGACAGCGCAATGGATTGAAGTCACAATATGGAAATTAAATGAACACATCCTTCATACAATATTTAGGAGTACTATCTACCATATAGTAAAATGACAACAACCATGTATTTTGAAGTGAAAATGATGTGTTAAAAACAGTATGGTTAGGGCATAGATATGACAAACAAATAGGGAAAAACAGATAAGGACAACAATGGGCCCAAACATTTCAACAGTATACAAATGGGTCAGCCAAAAACGACTGGGACAAGCATGTCATGCTCAAGAAAAATCTCATATATATAGAGTTATGTCAGGACGAATAAGAAACACGAGTGTATTTACAGCCCACAAATGAAATGAAGGGGAGGAAGGACTAGACGGGATTATCCATCTAAGGGACAGGGGTATACATTGCGATATATTCGCAGGGTGAGGTTAAAAGGAAACAATTGAAAGAACTCAGGTAAGGTGGAAGACAGGGTATCAGAGGGGTCATATCAGGATGGTACTGTTCCACTCATCAATCGTGTTGAGGCCCTGGTTTACTGTATTACAGCGTGTGATCCATTTGCACTCACTTTTGTTAAGTAAAGTCTGGATATTGCCACCTCTGAGCGGAAGTAGAGGTTGGTCGATCACCTGCCAGGTGATGTCAAGTTCACTGTGATTCTTTTCGAGATAGTGTGAAACCAAAGGGGCTGTCAGAACTTTGCAGTGTATTCTGCTTTTATGTTGTATGATTCTCTGTTTGATCATTTGAATAGTCTGACCGATGTATGTGGGGTTGCAGGGGCACTGAATTGCATAGATCACATTCTGGGAGCGGCAGTTGGTAAAAGTTTTTAGAGTGTATGATTTGTTATTGGTCCTGAATTCCTTGGTGTTGGAAGTAAGGTCACAAACGCTACATGCTTGACATCTGAAATGGCCGATCAATGGTGGTAGACCCCAAGCCGCGGTGATAGAGTTCTGTTGTATTGGTTTAGTGGGCCAAGTGATGGCGTGGACCAGGTGATTGGCCAGGTTGTCGCCTCTTTGGTAAGAGAAGAGTGGGGGTTCTTGAAAAGACTTTTGAGTTCTCAATATTGTCCAATTACGTTTGATGATCTTTTTGATTTGGTTACTGCAAGGGCTAAATTTAGTCACAAACGGGATTCTGGAATTCGTCTTTCTAGGTTGGGGTGTGAGGAGGAGGTCTCGATGGCAGTACCATGCCCTTTTGCGGGCGCGTGAGATCAATCGTGGTGGGTAGCCTCTGGAAATCAATTTGTCATGGAGGATGTCCGACTCCCGGAAGTAATCTTTTCGCCATTTGCAATTTCTGCGAATACACAAAAATTGACCGTATGGTAACCCATCTCTCAAGCCGCGAGGGTGGTAACTGGAGTAATGCAGTAGAGTATTCCGTTCCGTGGGTTTTCGGTACAACATGGTTCCAATTCTGCCATCAACTGCATGGATAGTGATGTCCAGAAATGGTAGGTCATTAGATTGGTAGTCCGATGTAAACCTTAGGTGAGGTTGAGATTGATTCAACCAAAGGACAAAACAGTTCAATGTGTCAGGAGTGCCTTTCCAGAAAAGGAGAACGACATCTATGTAACGTCGCCAGAGGGAAATTTGTGTTCTGAAAGGGTTAAGCGGGGTCAGTATGAGTGTTTTTCTAGATTATGTACAAAAAGGATAGCGAAATTCGGGCCAAAGCAAGCTCCCATGGAGACACCTTAAATTTGTAAGTAGAATGAATCTTGATAGAGAAAATAATTGTTCTCCAGGGCAATGTGAAGTAGATCCATAAAGAAATCTGTGGGGATCAAGGTGGGTTTAGGTCTGTTTTCAAGTAGTCCTTTAATGACTATAAGGCCCTCATCATGAGGAATGTTCGTGTATAAGGACTCTATGTCAAGTCCTGCCATGAGTTCAGCGTCTATATCATAGGGTCTGTCTTCAATTGTTTTGATAAGGTCCATACTGTCACATATAAAGTGTCAGTCAACGGAACAAATTCTTTGATGACTGCATCGATATATTTTCCTAATGGCTCCAGGATTGAGCCGCAGCCAGATACAATCGGACGTCCAGGTGGGTTATTACTGTCTTTGTGGACCTTGGGCAAGACGTAGATAACAGGTGTTCGGGGGTGTAAGTTGTTGAGAAAGGCAAACTCTTTAGCTGAGATAATGTTCTTGGCTTGAGCTTCACTCGTAACTCGTTGGATCTTGGTTTTCAGATCAGGCAAGGGGTCTTTGGTGAGTTTGCGGTAGTGTAGGGCGTTGGATAGTTGTCTTTTGATTTCGAGATCATATTTGTCACTATCCATAACCACGATCCCACCACCCTTATCTGCCGGTTTTATAATTAAGTCTGTTCTTTCTTTGAGGCTGAGAAGTGCTTGTTTTTCTGTTAGGGGTAGGTTGTAAGGGACGTATTCAAATAGTTTTTGGAGATCCATGACCTCGCGTAGAACCAAACGTTCAAAAGAGAGTATCTCAGGAGGCATAGCTGTTGAAGGTGGGTTGAAGGTGGATGGAGGGTGAAGTCGTTGGATTCAGGCTTGTCCGCAAAGAATTGCCGTAGTCTAATGCGTCGGAAGAACTGTAGGAGTTGAGATTGGAGTTCAAAGAAGTTACTGCGTTCAGTTGGAACAAAACTCAGGCCTCTGCTGAGGAGTTTAGTCTCATCAATGGAAAGAATGTGGTTGGAAAGGTTGAATATGGGTATCAGTTGTGAATTGGGGTTGGCACTAATAGTAGTGGGATCCATGTCAGGGATGGTGTCACTGTTGGATTGTATGGTTGCTGCTACTTTTGTGGACCCCATCGGTAGAACTTGTTTCTGGTTTGTCTTTCTCCGGAGTATTGATATTGGTGATTGTTGCGTGCTTGAGCCCGGTTCTGGCCGCGTCCGCGGCCTTGTTCTAAAAAACCAGGTGGTAGTAAAGGAGCTGGTCTGTTGGTGTTTCTAGAGGTGCTTGGCCCGTCGCTGGTGTCTGAATCTTCAATGGATGTGTTGGAGGAATCGGAAAATGTGATTTGTTGGTTATTGCGAAATCTGCCCCAGTTGCGGGTTCTGGGAGGGTTGTAGGGTTTGTTGTAAAATTCGTCTTTTAGGTAGGGATAGGTCTTTTCCACGTTGTAGTATTTGATGTCTTTCTGGATTTTGGTGATTTTTTTGTTCAATTCAAAAGTATTGAAAGTGGCAATGGTGGTGTTGATCTTGTCCAAGAGTTGTTTAGCATCCGATATAGAGCTGTCCTCTAGTATAAGTTTCTCAATCTCAGCAATTTCTTCTAATTCCTTCTGACTCTGTTCGATGGCGGTGTCAATACCCAACACCATCCAGTGTCGGGAACAGGTGGTGGCCAAGTAGCTGAAGCCTGTCCGAAACTTGGGGTCTTGGGTGAAGATAGCTGGTATATTGCGGATTTGTAGACCCAGCGGAATAATGTCTGATTTAAGATACTCTGTGAGCATGCAGGCGTGAAGGGTTGTTCTGATTTGTTTTTCTTTAGTTTCTCTAGCCTGTCAAGTAGGATTTTTGAGGTATTGGTAGTAGGAGTGGTAGAGTTAGAGGGCCCAGGGGTAGAGAGTAAAGAGGGACCACTGAGGATGTGTTGGATATAGTCTTCTGTATAGGAGGGAGTCTCCCTAGACATGTTCAGTTGGGAAAAATTCCTAACTGAACAAACCAAATTAATTGGTTTGAAGGTAACGGCCACACAAGGGGCCTACTCTCGCAGCTCAGCAGCTGCTCACAATATAGTAAGAGGATCTCAGCACTGATTGCGAAGGAACCAGGATCTTATTCTCCTCAAGATAGGCTGAAATTTGATTGTTTATTAGTCCTTTCAGCAGCTGGCCTAGAAGCTGAAGCAGCGAGATAGGCTGGTAGTTTGTTAAGATTTAGGGTCAATATTGGCCTTCTTTTGTATAGGTGAGACCATTGTGGATTTCCAGGCCAGAGGGATTTCCCCAGTATCTACTGATAAATTAAACAGTGATCTGATTATGGGAGCAATCTGGTTAGAGAGGTGCGCCATAATCCTTAGAGGCCCTGGATCCAATGGAGAGCCAGATTTGCCTTTTTCTAGTGCCTTCTGTATCTGCTCGAGTGAGAAAAATTCAAACCTTTCCAGGCTGCAAACACAGTTCGGGGGGGGGAGGGGAGTTGAGGTTTGGCACTTCGTCAAACTGGTTCGAAGGGCTGGGGAAGTTCTGGTAAATCAGCTTTATTTTATCCTTGAAAAAGCCCGCAAGAGAATTTCATAATTCTTGTAAGGCCTGAATTGCCTGAGACAGGCGTGAGGTCTGACAAAATAGTTAAGGACTTTAAATAATTCTTTGGATGAGTTGCCAGCTTGACCAATTTGATTGATGATGTAGGTTTTTTGAGCTAATTTGATATTCCAATTGTATTAGGAAAGAGAAGATTTATATGCATCTTTGTCACTTTGATTTTTAGTCTGACACCTTTGTCTTTCCAACTTTTTACAGGAGGATTTCTCTTGTCTCAGCTCAGTAGTGTACCAAGGAGCATGAGATCTAAACACAGTTTTAGAGGTTTTTTAAGAGGAGCGATGCTATCTATCAAAAGCAGAATTTAGGGACTTATGGTTGTCTGTTAGAGTTTAGTTAACTTATATGTCCTAGGAAGCTGTTGAAAACTCAAACAGTTCGGCAAAAGAGTCAGGGCAAACTAGATGCCATTGTCTAGAAGCTCTTTTGTCCACTGTCTTTGTCTTTTCTGTCCTATCAGTTTTAGGAATACGTATCATGGAATGGTGTGTCCACATAAGAGGTAGATGGGGGGTCACAGGTCAAAGAATTTGAGTTCGTGAAAACTAAATTTAAGTATGGCCTGCTAAATGGGTAAGGGCTTAGATTTTTTGGTGCAGACCCAGCATCTCTGAATCACAGAAGAGCTGTGCAACCTCTAGGTTGGAGTAATCTTCCCCATGATAGTTAAAGTCACCCAGCTAAAGAGAGTGTTGTGAGGACAGTGCATGTGTAGCAATGTGTTTGATTAAACAATGTCTAAACTCTTTTTTTGGTCCTGGAGGGTGATATACAAGTGCTCCTTTCCAGCAGTCATTTGAAAAGAATTCAGTTTTGAAAATGTATATTTCTACCCAGTCTGTATTTAAAGTGTCAATAAGAGAAACTTTGACTGTATCTTGAAGTACAATGGCAATGCCGCCATCAGTTCTGGCTTCTCTGTCGAGTCTGAGAATATGGTAGTTTTCTGGGAGTGCCAACTTAGTGGCAATTATGGTGGTGGGACTCAGCTAGGTTTCTGTGAGAAAGCAGACTGCCTGTGACTGTGTGAGAGGAGATGAGGTCCCATAGTTCTATAGAGTGTTTCATTAAGGATGTAACATTACAGAGGAAGCTATTGGGGTATGCAGAGCATGGGGAGGTGAGGGATGTAGGGTGGCTCTGTGCATCTCTAAAGTAGTATCCTCAGCCACACTTGTGGTGTTGTAAGCAGTCTTACTCCCACTGTGTTGACTCTCGGAGTATCACAAATGCAGACAGATTTACATTCTAGACAGGCCACGGACCTTCTAAGTTGTCCAGGAAACGGCTGGCACACTGTTTGGCCTGAGCTGTGGGAGACATAGACAGGTCTCCAAAGTGGTGCAAGGCCTTCAAAGAACAGCAGATTCTAATGGGGTGACTGACCTCTATGGTGAAAAGAGCAGGGGTCCTGGCGACATTTGGGCACAGACGGGCACAGACAGGCTTGCCTTTGGCGCGCCGGCGGCGCATAAGCACCAGCATCCGCTTTTTATGTAGAGCTACTTGTTAGTAACTAGTCTGCTAATCTCTAAAATGGCAGCATGCAAACAAGAAGTGGGGCAGTTTAAAAACGCTTTCTCCGCTAAATCGATGTAGGATCGGAAAGCAATGCGGCACAACTGAAAATACCTAGCTACAACAGAAACTTAGCAAAAGCTGTAATTAAAAGTGCAGTACTGTATAGCATTACAGCTTTCCTGCGTTAGTGTGGTGATGCGTCTGCACCGGCATCTACATTTTATGTAGAGCTAATTGTTAGCAACTAGTCTGCTTGCCTCTAAAATGGCGGAATACAACCAGGAAGTGAGGCAGTTTAAAAATGCTTTCTTTGCTCAATCGGTCTAGCACCACGGCGGACCGGAAAGCAATACGGTACAACTGAAAATAACAAGGTACCTCAGAAACTTAGTAAAAACTATAATTAAAAACTAATTATTAATATAATTGCAATTTGTTTCTTCTAATATAATTAAATATTTCTTTGATACATTCCTTATGAATTTCCTTGTGATATCATCTTTCAGAATTTAGAGATTTCCAATAATGCAGTGTGGCATATATTTCTGCAATGTGGTAGTTTTGTAATTGGAACAAATTAATTTTAATTATATGTAATCTCTTCTTGTATCACAAACAATTCCTGAGCACCTTTTGCATTGACATTCATACTGCAATAGTACTGAAGAATGAGACTCTTGAGAACTGATTCAAGATTAAATGACACGTCAATGGTATGTCTATGATGGTTCTTTGTTCTTTGGTGACAGGTGGCTATATTAACTCCCTAGCTATACTAGATTTTATGGAAAGGCACGGAGGCCAATTTTATGCATAACTCCTTTATTGCTCCTCACACACAGCAGCAACAAAGAACTTAGAATAAGACTAGAACATCCTTAGAAATCTAGAACTTTAAGAACATGCATAATATCCTAGAACACGCAGCTTTCTTCCTTCTTTTGTTGCTGCTCACACACAGATAAGTACTATTACTAATTTCTTTTGTGGCATGAGGTTTCATGCTTGTTGATTTGAGAGAAGAAGGATGTTTGTGGAAAACTTATAGAAATATAAGTTGTATGGAGTGTTGGGATACTGTTGGGATACAGTAAAAGAATAGAAATAAACATTTTTAGATTGCTTTTTGAGATGATTATTGGTTTGGTTTTATTGGATGTTTGGTATGCGGTAGAAAGAATTTTGAAAATATTTAAATATTAGATTTGATTTGAATAAGTTGAAAGGATGTGGCTCATAGGTCTTTGAACAAGAATAATGTCGGCACTGGACCTTTTTTAACAGAAATCTTGGTGCTGTTTGCAAAATTAACAAGCATTAGTTTAGTTTATCAACAGCGTATGCTTTGGGTTTCTGTTACACGAGGATATTAAAGCTCGGAAGTTATTTTTTGAAAATGCTTACCGGCTCGCGTGCGTTGTGGTGCGCAGGAAAGAGAGCAGATCACGTGCTCTCAAAGGTGATTTGGGTGTCGGCTGAGGTCACGGGTTAGAGATGACAAGCGCATCTCATCTCTTGCACGCAATGTGATTAGGCATTCGGCTGAGGTCGTGTGTGAGAGATGACGAGCGCGTCTCATCTCTTGCTTTTGAATGTGATGTTATTTATATTTTGGCAAAGTGGGGCCGCCGTACACGTAGCATACGGTGGCCATTTTAAGAGATTGGGAAAGGATAATTGTGGAGGCTAACGAAGTTTGGGAGCCATGTTTTGGAAGGTGTAATTCGCGTTTTGAGTTGTGTAGTAAAAAGTCAGTCAGCTGGTAACCGATCAGCTGGTGAGACAGAGGAAGAGGTTGATTTGATTTGAGTATTTGGTGATTTGGCTACAGGATTCTTAGCAATGGATCAGGAGAAAGGAAGTTGTTTTGAGCAGAAAATGAAGGAGTACATGGAGAAAATGTTTGGAGAGCTAGCTGAAAAAATAGATAGAAAGATTGATTGTAGTGTAGAAAGACATATGAAGGAGAGAGGGGATATTGTTAGCAATGAGGAAGAGAATTTTTATTCAACTGGAGAAATTGAACCAGTGGCTAGTGGATTTAGGTTTGTGAATTCTAAGAAAGCAATTAAAAGAAAGTACACAGAAGTGTTGAAGGATTCCAAAGGGTCTCGACGTAAGGTCCCAGAGGCAGAAAGCGCTATAAAGGCCAAAGGAGATGCTATTAAGGCAAAAGGAAAAAGACATAATGTTGTGGTTTGCGATGAGTCGTCTTCTAGTGGGGACGTGGTATTGATATGTTCATCTGATTTAGAGGAGTCGAAGGATGAGAGTGACAAGGATAAGAATTGGAAAAATAGCCAAAAAAGGGTAAAATTGGAGTTGGAGGATTTTGTAGACCCACACGGTGAGGAAATGTTTGATCCTCTATTAATTCAACACCCTTTGTCACCTCAATGGAGTCCTGCAGAGTATGTGGCAAAATATGTATCGTACTGGATACATAGGGAAATCCCTAAAGAGGTTCGAACAAGATTGAGATCAGAATGTCCAAGACCGACATTACTTACAAAGGAAGCCTATACACCGGAACTTGATCCAAAGATGTTAAGCTTTCTTAACAAAAGTGGCAGAGACCCCAGAAAAGGGTTAGATAAGGGTCTTAAGAGATGTCAAGATAGACTCTTGGACATTCTGGGGCCATTAAAAAGGTTTTTGATTTGTGCGAAGAAGCGCATTCCAGTAACACAGGTGTGGATTTGTTTGAACTTCGTCAATGGGTACAACGAGCAATCTGTTTGCTAGGTAATACTAATGCAGCTTTGTGCGTGGAAAGGCGCAGTAGCATTTTAATGAAAATAGACCCCAAACTAGTGGAAATGGCGAATAAAGAGTTTGGTGAGGAAAGCAATGGCATGTTATTTGCTGACGAGTTTGTCAAAGACATGTCTAGATATGTAGGGATATTCAATCCTTTGCAGAAGGTGCAAAAGGAAATTCACAAGCTTTTTGGAGGGGCCTGGAGAATGCGGGGTCTATTCCCCGGCCGTGGCAAGGGATCACTCGGAGTTCATTTGCACAAGGTTATAGACCCTAGGGATAAGGATATAGATTGGACCAGGGAGTTTTTTCCCACAAAGACAGAGAGGCAGAATGCATGGATCTTGAAGTGGAAGAAGACCAAGAGGTGGAGCATGTGAGTCTAAGAAACAACCATTCATGTACCCTGGTACAACTGGGCGGCAGACTAGCTCAGTTTCTGTTGAGATGGAGACAGATTATGCAAGATCCTTGGGTGATAAGGACTGTTCAAGGATATCACATAGATTTTGTTGGGGTGCCAGTGCAGGAGCGTTGCCCAAGGTTGCTTTTTTTTCAAAGAAACAGGAGGCTATGGTATCTCAAGAGGTAGATGCAATTTACAAAAAAGGGGCCATAGAGAAGGCAGAATAAATTCCAGAGAGTTTTGTAAGCAATATCTTTTTGGTGGAAAAAAAGGACAAAGGGATGAGACCGGTGATAAATCTAAGAGAGTTGAACGATTGGATATGTTACAATCATTTCAAGATGGAAGGCATACACATGCTAAGGGACTTATTAAGGAGTGGAGATTGGTTGGCAAGACTGGGTCTAAAGGATGCCTATTTAACAATACCCAAGTATGTGTAGAACACAGGGATTACCCTCAGTTCAGGTGGAAGGTAAAGCAATGGAGGTTCAAGAGTTTACCATTTGGTCTGACGTCGGTTCCTTGGTGTTTTAAGAAGGTAATGAAACCAGTGATGGCTTGGTTGAGGTCGAGAGGTCTTCGGTTGATTGTCTACTTGGACGATGCGTTTATAATGGCAGAAGAAAGGAATATGGCTATAGAATAGACGGAATTGGCAGTGAGGACTTTAGAGGACCTAGGGATTGTGGTGAACAGGGAGAAGTCTAGTTTGAAGCCAGCACAGGAAATAACATTTTTAGGTTTTCAGATACAGACCTTGGAGGCTATGTTGAGATTACCGATGGAAAAAGTGAAAAAGATCCTGAGAGAGTTAATGAGAATGAAGAATGCAGTTCAAATTTCTGTGCATTAGATTGTGAGGTTGTTGGGGCTGTTATCAGCGTCAATACAGGCAATTTTACCAGCCCCCCTGCATTACAGGGCTCTTCAGAGATTGAAGGGGGATCATTTACGAATGCGGCGAAGTATTCACAGAAAGTGGAAGTGAGCTAGATAGCAATGCAGGAAGTGGAATGGTGGTTATTGAACATGGAAGCTTGGAACGGACAGGCAATTTTCAGGGAGACTCCGGAGATGGTGATAGAGTCAGATGTGAGTCTGTATGGATGGGGAGCAAGATGCGGATCAGTGACAACAGGGGATCATTGGTCAGAGAAAGAGGAAGAGATGCATATCAATTGTTTGGGGTTACTGGCAGGGTCGTTCGCAGTGCAGAGTTTTGAAAGGAATCAAGTGAAGTGCTGTATGTTGTTGAAGATGGAGAATAATCATCGGTTCAGTTTGTCAACAAGTTGGGAGGACCTCATTCGAGGGGGTTAGCGGAGTTGGCAAAGGAGTTCTGGAATTACTGCTTGGCCAGGGGGGTCATGGTAAAGGCTCAGTATATACCAAGAAAGAGCAATATAGAAGCAGATTGGAATTCAAGAAATCTGAGGAATGCCAGCAATTGGAGGTTAAACAGGGAAGTGTTTTTGAGTTTGGAGAGGAGATGGGGTCCATTGGAAGTGGATCTTTTCGTGGACAGGCTGAATACCCAGTTATTGAAGTTTTACAGTTGGAGACCATATCCGGAAGCATTAGGGATCGATGCATTCATTCAGGATTGGTGAAAAGGGAGGATATATGCGTTCCTTCCCTTCTCTTTGATTCAGAGAGTGCTCATGAAAGTAAGGAGAGAGAGAGCGGAGTTAGTGTTGATAACTCCATATTGGCAATCTCAAGTGTGGTTTAGGGATGTGATGTACTTGTTGGTGGACGATCCAGTGTTGTTACTATGTTTTCCAGAGGTACTGATGGATGCTCAGGGGAATTATCACAAATTGATTACAGGAGGTCAGTTGATTCTGATGAGTTGGTTGATTTCAGGAGAGTTTGACAGGCGTCAGGACTATCAGAAGAGGCTTCGGAGTTTTTTGTGGAATCATGGGCTCCTGGAACTTCGAAAGCGTACAGGTCGGTATGGAGAACATGGTCTTGTTGGTGTGCAGCAAGGACTTTGGATTTATCAGCACCTATGGTGGAGGTAGTGGATTATTTGTCAGAATTATTTTAAAAAGTATTAGCATGTAATACAGTAAACTTGAGCAGATCTGCCATATCAATTGGGCATGAGTTGGTGGATGGTCATTCTATTGGACAACATCTGTTAGTTAAGAGAATTGTGAAAGGTGTGCGTATGGCGGTTCCTCCTAAGGCTAGATATGCATATTTATGGGATGTGTCGTTGGTGTTAAAGGAGATAGAAAGATGGGGAGATAATGCGTTGATGTGTTTAACATTTTTATCATGGAAGATGCCAGTTTTGTTGTGTTTAGTACAATTTAGGAGAGTGTCTGATATAAGAGCATTGGCGGTAACTGCTAGAAGTTATCAGCCTGAAGGTGTATGTTTTGTGTTACGCAAACACACTAAAACTGTCTAGAACGATTTTCTAACCTAGAATGGAAAGGCATGTTTGCTATGCGTGGTATGTTGTCTGAATCAGTATGAGAACAGAACAGGATAGAACCCACTCATTGAAATTGTTAATTTTTGTTATTTTTTCCAGGACAGAGTTAAAGAAGTTTCATCAAAAAAATCCTATTCATGGAGTACAAAGGATAAAGTATATATTTTGTGTTTGTGGTACTGGACTTTGAAAATTTGCAGCAAGAAAAGGAAGAAGAAACCTGCGTGTTCTAAGATATTATACATGTTCTTAAAGTTCTAGATTTCTAAGGATGTTCTAGTCTGATTCTAAGTTCTTTGTTGCTGCTGTGTGTGAGGAGCAATAAAGAAGTTACGCATAATATTGGCCTCTGTGTCTTTAATAAAATCATGATCATTTATTCCCCATTAAAACTGTGGAAAATCTGCATTAATCCCCATTTATTTATGTGTGTGGTTTTGTATCAAAGTCTATCAACTTGTGGTATACAGGAATGCATTTCAAATGATATGGCACCTAGTGTGAGAAGTGAGGTGAAGGTGTCACAATAATTATTAGGTCTCCATAGGTAGAAGGAGAGTGGAGTGGATGGAGGGGGCTTCAGTGGGGGATGGGAGGGAAGAGGAGTAAGGTAGGAGAGGAGAGGGGAGGGGAGTGTAGAATGCAAGACGGGAGGGGGATGTGAAGGGGGAGGGGAGGGACATTCAGGGTAAGTTAGTGGGAAAATACAATTGCCCCAATTGTATTACCATATTTGCCCTTTGATGTCTCCAAATATTGGCATGTTAGGATTTATGAAAGTCTTGAAACTTACTACTCTGAAAAGCAAATATCTTGTGCTTGTTTTGGTAGTGTTGTGGATGGAGGTAGATGGAGAGCATATAAATTATTTCAATGTGTGATAGCTTGAAACATTTGTTTAAAACCTGAGCTATTTTGGGGTCACAGCTACAAAGAAACATTTATCTAATGTGAGTGTTTGCTTCTTTATTGTACTGATTGCTATATTGTTATATTCTTCAGTAATAGCACTCCACTGTACTGCTAGAATTTGTGTGTGAAAACATCTAACTTGAAGGAGTAAAAACTCCTCATGCCTGATTGTATACATTTTTATTATAATTTTGCCTTCTCGAATGACACCATTTGCTCACCTAATGTAAACATAGGTGTACATACATAAAACTCTTAAGAATTAGTCTTTTGTTTCTTATGGCAAGCACGCACTCCCAAAATGATCCATATTCATCAATATATTCATCATCCTAAAGAATACAAATCCTATGCCAAAGTGCTTACCGCAAGGGTCCCTGGCAAACCTGTGGTGTGCACATGCTTTCACTACCTCTCTTGTGCAGCCAAAAATACCTAAGCATAAAAGTAAATTCAACCATAAATTAATGCTTACTAACAAATTTGGGCTTGTGTATTAGCCCTTTCAGGGTGTTAAGGGGTAACAGTCACCCCAGATGTTCTGGGGGTGTAGGGGATGCGGTTTATCCATGGGAAACAATATTTTGTCTACTAAGAACAAAATGTGCATTTCCATAGAGGATCCTTTTCCAGTTGTGTGGAGTTCTCCTCTATGGAAAACTCTGTGCAGTGGGAACAGGATCTTGGATGTAAAGTCACTTGACTTTCCCAGGAGTATGCTTGGAGACCTATGCCTGTACAGCTTCCAGGCATTGCCCTGGAAATGTTTGTGAAAAGATACTAGTAGGAAAAGTATGTTAGAAAGACGCTGAGATCTTGCACATCATTTTCCTACTTTTTTGTCAATTAGGCCAATGTTTGAAGGCACAAGATGCTGGTTTATTTTCAGGATGTTGTGTCTCTCTACATGTGTGAGCAACAGATATATTGGCCATATAAATTGCTTATTTTGATGGTAGCAAACTGAGTGCTTATTTTCACCAGTCACCTGGGCGAAGACTTGGTAAGTTGGGCATCTGCTGCAGAGTGAAGCTATGGTTCTGGAAGGTTCGACTAAGTTGTCCTTTTGAGCCTGAAAGAAGAAATACCAACTGCAAGTGGGTTTCCATGATAAAGTGAGCATATTATACTTTCATTTTCCTGCTTTATTGGACCGTCTTGTCAAAATCAGCAATTGTGTTAATTGGAAATAAAATGTTGTTTTGCTTCTTCCAAAGAAGGATGGTTTCAGTGTGTGCTATAACACTGGATTTGTGACATTGGGGCTACCATTTTCTATTGACAAGTTTTACCCCAGAGGACCAGGAGTTATTTCTTCATGTTTGGCATGAAGCCAGCCCCCCAGCAAATTTCTGCATTGGCCAGCACCCGTGGTCCAGCAAAAAAACAGAAAAGTTCATGAGTTCCAATCAATTCTAAGCTCAGTTTGGTACTTCTTCAGTGTCATATGTGGTGCTAATGATCATCTGTACTTAGACAATCATTGCTCATTTGACAGCTGGAGGAGGGTGCTTATTGGCCTCTGCTCACTGCAGCCTCCTGTCTAGGGAAAAAATACAACTGAGTTTCCTATGTGCCCCTTTTGAGACGTAGTCTCAGTCAAGGAACTAAAGCATTGAGGTGTATTTCTTTACTGAAGCTGCAAAGTCCTCTTGATCATAAGGCTGTCCTCTATTGTCACACTTTGCTTGGGTTTATCTACAGAGTGAACATTCAGTTTCAGGAATCCCATTGCAAGTGCAGAGGTTCACATGTTTGGGCAAATTATGCTTTTTCTTTTCCCAGCCGGTGTTTCTGTTTTCACTTCATTACCTCCCTTGATTCAAAGTCTTGTTTTGCTACAGTTCCCCCACGGAGTGGAGGTTTCGATTTCATTTTTCACTTTTTGTGGTCAAACCATGTTTTAACTCAGCAGTCCACCCATCTTTATTTATTGGGTGTGGTTTGGTAATAGAGACAGTAGGATTGTGTATTAGTGGAATTCTGAGAAGCAATTTCATTTTGAAGCAAGCCAGGTGTCCATAGAGACTTTGGTCTTATGATTAATGTTTAGATTCATATTCTCTGTTTTCCTTACACTTTTTATCCACTCAAAATCCAGGTTTCTGTCAGTAAGCTAGCCTCAGCTGCCTGCAATGGGAGTTAGATGTTTTTTTAACACAGGACTTAGTTCTAGGTAACAGGGATGCTTCATTTATGGTTCTGTTTAATCCATCATCCAAACAGTCCCCAGCCCTCCCAGGCAACAGTACATAGACGTTATTCACAAACAAGGAGCACCAGCCCCACTGAAGGACAGGTGTAGTACAGTTGGGTATTTTTGATAACTCCCCATTCCACGGTGATGATGTCACCCAAAGGAGCCAGAGGAAAACGATAGCAGGCCAGACTTACAAAGGGATCAAGTATTGAGGAGGCGACCTCTTACCTCGGGTAGAGGTGGTAACAGTAAGGGGTGATGGTCACAGCATTGTGTGACTGTGGAGGGGCAAACGAAGAAGGTGAGCATTAGTAACTTGACTCCTTTAGCAGGTGGTGAGGCAACACCAGGAACAGTTCTAGCAATGAGCCTGGAGCTGAATGCGGGTTCAGAGGCAGTTGACAGTGGGCCTTCATCTCGGGGAAGTGCCACACATTTGCACTGGGAAGAGTGGATCCACATCATCAGATCATGACACTTAACGTTTCTGATGGTGAGGAGCAAGATCTGGTAGGGGCCATGTAAGCAAGGTTGCAAAACGGTCTTTCTCTGATGCACTCTTGTGAAGATTCAATCCATGGGTTGGAGGGAGTGGCAAGCCTCAGTTAGACACTGAGGTAAGGTAGCTTGAACTTGAGAACAGAAACTGTAGAGGTAGTGTATAAACGTATGAGCTTTCTGCAAAATTGTAGGACTGTATCATCATTCAGTTGTAAGTCTAACTTAGTAGTAGAGATTGGAGGGTGTGAGGGCAGCATCATACGTCGTCCCATCACTTTTTAGTAAGGGCTTAACTTCGTTTTCTAAGCTGGCATGGCCCTGGTAGACCAAAAAGCTAAGGGCAGAAGATGAGGACATTTCAATTGCATTTCAGAACATATCTTTGCTATTTCATTCTCTCAAGGGTGCCATTATCCTTACTAATTTGTCTGCTGACTTGAGGTGATATGCGCAGTTGAAGTACTGATCAATCCCTGAGGCTTTGCAGATTTTATGCACTATTTTATTCTTGACGGTGGCATTACACCTTTCCAGTTTGTCTGTTGATTCAGGGTGATATGTGCAGTGGAAGTACTGTTCTATCCCTAAGCCTTCCAGATCTCCTGCACTATAGTTGAAATGAAGTATGTTCCTTTATCACTTGATAAGCAACTCGGGATTATGAAACATTGAAACAAATCTCTAAGTAAGCACTTTGCAACTGTGATGGTATCTCCTCTTGTCCAGGGTAAGTTTCCACTCACCCTGAAAACATACAGGCTACCATCAGTATGAGTATGACGCACTCCTCCGCATCTATATAAAATCCACCTGAAGGTGCATGAATGGGCCCCAAGAAGGAAGGTGAGCAGCAGGTGTGGTCTTGCGCTCTTTTCCAATATTACCGATTTGGCAAGTGACTCATGAGTGACAATGACTTTTTGCCATAGAAGAAAAGAAGTGTGCATACCAGTGGGTTCCTGCGGTATGTATCATGCAATCACTACTGTCATGGGTTGCTCAGTGATACTGTGCCAGGTGAGCAGTAGGAATTTCAGTGTGATTAGGGCACTGAGAAGTTGTGTACACATTGACCCTTCTTTATTGAGATTCCAGAAGATGTTAAAAAGCCCCTGTGCTTCCGAACGAGCCCAAAGTCATGCATCATTCCAAACGCATACTTTGAGTCCATTTAGACAGTCACAACCTTTTCTTTGGCCTGGGTCCATACGCGAGTAAACACTAAAAACTTAGGGCCACATGTATCAAAAATCCATTTTACATTCCTTAAATAGCAAATTTTAGGTAATCACTATTTAAGGAATGCAAAATGATATGTAAGAAAATAACAATTACCTAATGGCAATTTCTAAAGATTCGCAATCGCAATTAGGTAATCGCTATTAGGTAATAGTACTGCATTCGTTCCTATGGGCCTAAAGGCCCATTGGTGCGAATTGTTTTGCATTACCTAATTTGGGATTAACTAATTGGCAATTGCAAATTAGGTAATGCAATATCAAAGGTGCCTGGGGGCCTAAGGCCCCTATAGCACCCCAAAAGAAAAAGGTGCATAGGTAAAGCGCACACATGCCCTAGAGGCATGTGTGTGCTACATGGCACTTTGAAAAATGCATTTCTGTGCATTTTTCAAAATTTGCACATGGTACCATTGACTTGGAGTCGATTGTAATAAAATTTCTTAAATGCACAGTTTGCATTTAGAAAATGCTTAGTACATGTGCTAAGGGAGTCACAATTTTAGGTAATCGCAATTTTTGCAATTAACTAAAAATGCGACTACAAAGCCTTTCAAACATCTTGAAAGACTATTTCAATTCGCAAACATCCGAAATTACCAATTTGCACCATTTGTGAATGCAAAATTATTTAATACAAGTGGCCTTAAGCCCCATGAGCAGACATTACAAATTGGTAATGAACTACTTTCCACAATTTGATATACAGTACATACAGCAAAACCTGCACCAGGACACAGTCATCATTTGTGAGACACAATCTGTCAACAATGCACATCAACTCCTAATTGAGAATGAGAATGTCAATTAGATTAATACGGACTTAGTGACATGGGCAGCAACAATTAAGGAGTCATGGGGCTCTTCCTTTTTAAGGGTGGGGCAATGGACAGAGCGATTGGTGAAACAGACACCAATAAAATCTCACACTGTGATAACATGACTGTAGACAGATGCTTGTTTTTGGTGGTGAGAAGAAGAGTGACAGCAGCATGGGGCACAGCAATAATCAAGGTTGAACTCAATGTAAAGTTTTCAGAGGCTACAACAAGATGTGGAGCGGCAGCCACAGAGCGGGGCTTTTTTGGAGCCGAGCTGTGACTGGGTCCAAGGCTGTAGAATAGTAAACTGCTGGCTTTTCAAAACCCCATGGTCCTGAACCAGTATCCAGAGTGCACAAACAGTGCATTTGTGACGGTACAGAGTAAGGGTTTGGCATAATCAGCAAGTTAACTCCTGTTTCATTTTCAGACATGCATTTTGGCTTCCTCAGACTAATGCAAGGGTTCAGGGGTGTCCTTTCTGAAAATCTTGCAACTACTTTGCAACATAGCCCAGAATCCATTGTCTATGTGTTGTGACTTGTAGCTTGGTACTATTCTGTGTTAGAACTGTATGAGATTATGTGTAGTATAGGAAACTAGAATCATGCATGGGTCAGTGATGACAACATAATGACCTGTATGCTAACGCCAAGCAGGGGTTTGAATGTTGTCAGTTGGACCCAGTTGCTATATTCAGTTAGTGGTCAATGCCTTGTACTCTTAATAAATCACCTAAGAAGTTCCGGAAGAGTGGTGGATTTATTTGGATGAAGAGAACTTAACATTTTGGCGACGCGCACCTGCTGGGGTCAGACATATGATCACCAGCTTCCCTGAGAACCCACGTGGACAAGAAAACTACAATTATAGTGTACACAATCTAAGAATTGTGCAGACGCATCAGCAATTTCCTTATTACGTCAAGGAGGTCACTTACCACTTGTGACTGCGACAGCTGGATGGAGTGTGGAGCATCGGTACTGATGGCCGAAGTAGAGCGGCATCAATGTACAGCAGCTGCAGTAGCAGTCGTAGCCATACTTAGAGTGGAATGGTGACATCATTCAAAGTGTACTGTATTTTCTTTGACAAGAGAATGCTGTGAGGCAGTGATTGCACCATGGTGTGCATCATTGTACGTGGACTGCGACGAGAATGTCAGATTTGGGCGGCTGCAATGTCATAACGTTGGAGTGTATTGAGTAGTGTACTGAGGTTTTACGCCCGTAACATCATACATCACAATATTGGCGGTCATTCTGTAACAGGTTACGTAAAAAAAAGTGCACTTTGAGGAATGCTCTACGAGTATTGACATGTCGGATATTCCCCGACCGGCACCCACTTGGGAGCACATGTATGTTGGTGAGATTCTATGAGAACAAAGTACAGTTAATGCTTCAGAAGTATTGGCTCATCGGGACAAGTGTCGCGTATTCCTCTATCGGCACCAACTTGGGAGTGTATAGATGTCGAGCAAGATTTTAGAAACAGATGGTGGATTGTGTGTAACAGTGCTGGTATCTGTGTCTGCGATCGCTTTAGGAGAAAACTATTAACACATCTACTTTTGAGAAGAACAGTAGATCGTAATGGACAACTTTGTAGCAAGTAATTATTAGTGTTGTTTAAACTGTCTTTTTATTTACAGGTGATATGTACTTCAGATTCAAATTCAGATATCGTTTAGCACGGGTTACCTTGCCTTCGTGCTGAATCCCTGTTTCTTCTCTTTGAGTCTGTGCTTGGATAACATTAAACAGTACTCATGGCTGTAGTAAATATGTCCCAGCCACCACAGTTTCTGTCGGATAAGGGAGAACCAATATTGCCTTGGAAGAGGTGGAAACAACTTTTCGATTCTTATATAATTGCAATGGGTGGGGAGAAATTCTCTGCTGTTAGGCTATATTATTGGATAATTTGGGCATTGAGGGCAGAAATGTATATGAGTGCTTGGATGAGATTACTATTGGGGATGGAGAAGGTGAACCAGAGAATGTTTAAGACATGACAGTATTGATGCTTAAGAATCATTTCCGTTCACAAATCAACATTGTACTGGAGAGGCATACGTTTTTCACATGTGTCCAAGGAAACAAGATAAGATTGGCAGCTATGTCGCATCTCTGAAAACGCTGGCATGCACATGTTAATTTGGAGAGCTTACTGATTCCCTGGCCAAGGATCAAACTGTTAGATGTACTAACAACATTAAAGTATAGGAGAAATTCCTAACAAAGAATCCTGACCTTAAAGTGGCCATAACCATAGTGGAAGGGATGCAAAATACTAGTGTGTTGGAGCATGAGATGGGAGAGGATAAAGGTAAAGCCGGTCATGTGGAAGAAAGTGCTGTTCATGAAATTAAGAAAGGGATGGACAAGAATGAAGATTCAAAGAGAGTCATCAGCAGGGAAAATCATAAAAAGTAGTCCAGTAATGAGAGTGGGAATACCTACAGAAATAGTACTGGCATGAAGTGTTTTAGATGTGGCACTGAGCGACATTTCTTTAATAGTCCTGGGTGTTTTTCAAGGTTTGCCGCATGCAAAAAATGTGGAAAGAAATGTCATTATGCTACAGTGTACCTGGTAACTAAAATACAAGGATTATACTGTGTGGAAGAGGAAAAGAAGTATGCTCTGAGTGTGAGGAATGATGGGGCAGTGGATGGAGACCAGTTGGAGATGTCTACATGTGAGATTGCAGTAGGGGGGAAGAAATTGATAGTGTTGGCTGATTCAGGGTTACCATACACTATGGTGGGTGACAAAAACTGGGACGTGGTGTTTGGCAAAGGATGAAATTAAGCTGTCTTCGCCTGACATCAACCCTTTTGGGCATGGTCAATCAATCAGGGATTTGTGAAGCTCACTACTCACCCGTGAGGGTCTCAAGGCACTGGGGTGGAGGGGGGATTCGAGCAGCTCTATCTCATCCGAAGAGCCAGGTCTTGAGGATCTTCCTGTATGCTTGCAGTGTGGGGATTCGTCTGATGCTGAGGGAGAGTTCGTTCCAGGTCTTGGCTGCGATGTAGGTGAAGGCTCTTCCTCCCGTTCTGGCTCTGCAGATGCGTGGGATTTTGGCCAGGGCAAGGTCAGTGGAGCGGAGGTTTCTCTTGGGTGCGTAGAAGGAGATTCTTTCGTTGAGGTATTGGGGTCCGGTGTTGTGGTGGGATTTGTAGGCGTGAGTGAGCAGCTTGAAGGTCACTCTCTTTTCGACGGGAGGCCAGTGGAGGTTTCGTAGGTGCTGGGTAATGTGGTATTTTCATGGGATGCCAAGGACAAGTCTGGCTGGAGTTTGAGGAGTAGAGATTTGTTGATTCTGGCGTAGAGGGCATTCCTGTAGTCCAGTCTGCTGGTTATGAGTGCGTGGGTGACAGTCTTTCTGAATTCTGGGGGGGATCTATTTGAAGGTCTTGCGGAGGATGCGGAGGGTGTTGAAGCACGTGGAAGATACGGCATTGACCTGTCGGTTCATGGTAAGGGAGGAGTTGAGTATGATGCCGAGGTTTCAGGCATGGTCCGTGGGTGTGAGAGGGTTGCCGAGGGTGGTGGGCAACCAGGGGTTGTCCCATGCCCATGCGGTGGGGGTGGATCTGAGGACGAGGACTTCCGTTTTCTCTGAGTTGAGCTTCAGGCAGCTGCTGCTCATCCAGGATGTGACGTCTTTCATTCCTTCCTGGAAACTGTGTCTGGTGATGTTGGGTTCCTTGGTGAGGGAGAGGATGAGCCCGGTGTCGTCGGAGTACCATACTATTCTGAGTCTGTGTTTTCTGATGATGGTAGTGAGGGGGGCCATGTAGAAGGGGTTGAGTGAGGATCCTTAGGGTACTCCGCAGCTGATCTCTGTGGGTTCAGAGATGAAGGGCGGGAGTCTGATTCTTTGAGTTTGGCTGGTGTGGAAAGAGCGGATCCAGTCTAGGGCAGTTCCCTGTATGCCGATGTCATGAAGTCTGGCGGCTAGTGTGCGGTGGGAGATGGTGTCGAAGGCTGCTGAGAGGTCTAGTAGGATGAGGGCAGCCATGTGGCCTTGGTCGAGGAGGGTGCGGATGTCGTCCGTGGGGGCTATGAGGGCAGTCTTGGTGCTGTGGTTGCTACGGAATCCAGATTGGGATGTGTTGAGGATCCAGTTGGATTCAATGAAGTTCATGAGCTGGTTGTTGATGATCTTCTCTGTGACTTTGGCTGCCAAGGGGAGGAGAGAGATGGGTCTGTAGTTCTTGAGATCTGTTGGGTCTGTGGAGGGCTTCTTGAGGAGGGGCTTGACTTCTGCGCGTTTCCCGTCATCGGGGAACGTGCCTCTTTCAAGGGTGAGGTTGATAGTACGTCGTAGTTCGGTTGCTATAGCGAAGGCGACTCGGTGGAAGATATGCGGCGGGCAGGGGTCGGTGGGGACTCCTGAGTGTATGCTCCTCATGGTCTTAGCTGTGTCTTCTATGGTGACAGGGGTCCAGGCGGTGATGGTAGGCTGGGTGGTGTTGCCGGTGGTGGGTGTAGTGTTGGTGCCTTGGTTCCATTCGTCGAAGTTGTCGTAGAGAGTCCTGATCTTGTGATGGAAGTAGGAGCCGAGTTTGTTGCAGAGGTCCTGGGAGGGAGGGACGTCGGAGGTTTCACTGGGGGGTTTGGTGAATTCTTGTATCATGCTGAAGAGTTCCTTAGAATTGCAGGAGTTGGAGAGGATTCTGTCCTGGATGAAGTTCTTCTTCGTGGTTCTGATGAGTTGGTGGTGTTCTGTCATGGTGGTCTTGTAGGCGGTGCATGCTTCCGAGGTTTTGTTGTTCCTCCAAGCTTGCTCGAGTCGCCGGCACGTGCGCTTAGATTCTTGGAGGTCGGTGGTGAACCAAGTGGCTTTCGTGGTGCATGTCTGTCGAAGTTCGGGAGGGGGGCGAGTGTGCTTGCTCAGTCAGTGATCCATCTGTGGAGTTTGTTGGCTGCAGAGTTGGCGTCAGTTGTGGTGGGTGGAGGAGCACGGTTGAGGGCAGAGTTGAGGTGCTCTTTGGTGATCTTGCTCCAGTTCCTGCACTGGGGTGTGGTGTAGGCTTGTGTGCAGTTGATTTCGAGAAGGAGAAGTGGATGCAGTGGTGGTCCGTCCAGAGGGGTTGTGTGGTGTGGCTGAAGCAAATGTTGTGCCCTCCTGCAAAGATGGGGTTGAGGGTGTGTCCTGCCTTGTGGGTGGGAAATGGTGACAAGCTGTTTCAGTCCGATGTTGTCGAGGTTGTCCAGGAGGGCAGTGGAGTTGGGGTCGCTGAGGTTGTCGAGGTGGAAATTCAGGTCTCCGAGCAGTAGGTAGTCCATGGATGCGAGGGTGTGGGGCGCAATGAGGTCTGAGATGGTAGTTGTGAACGTGGTGTGCGGTCCGGGAGGTCTGTAGGCGAGGGTGCTGCATAGAGTCGTTCTGGGGTTTATCTGGATCTGGAAATGGAGGGGTTCCATGGGGGGATGAGGAGTCATTCATGCTGGCTGTAGTGAGTTGGAGGGAGTTTTTGTGCATGATGGCAAGTCCACCTCCAGGGTGGTTGGGGGTTGTCCTTCCTCTGGATCTTGTACCTGTCGGGGATGGCGGTTGTGATTTTGTGTGCAGAGCTGGCATTGGTCCAGGTCTCTGTGAGGAAGGTGACGTCTGGCGATAGGGTGCTTCAGGAGGTCCCAAACATCTACTGCGTGTCTGTGTACAGAGCGTACATTGAGGAGGATGCAGCTCAGGGGTTTGGACTCGCTGGCGTCCGGTGGGTTGGAGGTAGCAGTGAGGGTCCGGATGTGGGTGAAGGTGCGGTGGCAGTGTCGGCAGGAGAACTGCTGGCAGTTGTTGTTTCTTCCGGGTTTGAGTGTGTGGAGGGTTGCTGAGTCGTAGCAGTGTGCGGTCGGAGAACCAGGGTTCCTGGTGCTGGTCACGATCAGGTTGCGAAACGGCGCAGACGGGCTTGCCTTTAGCGCACATTCAGCGCGCCAGCGGCGCGGCCGCCATTAAGTAGGAGTCAGAGAGGGAGAGCAGCTGGGAGGTGGGAGTGGGAACACGCAGGGGGAGGGGTCGCGGGGGCAGCAGCGGCAGGGCACACAGAGAAAAAAGCACAAGAGAGGCACAAAAAGAGACAAAAGGCACAAAAAAGGCACACAGAGAAAAAGCACAAGACAGGCACAAACGAGGCACAGACAGACAACGGAGGCACAGGCACAAAGAGAAAAAAAGCACAAGAAGGGCACAAACGAGGCACAAACAGACAACGGAGGCACAGACAGACAAAACAAGAAAAAAAAGAAGGCTGGCACAGTGGACCAGCAGAAGAGCAAGGCTCTCCCACTGGACTACCAGGGATGAGGCGCAGGCAGGAGCCTGCGGGTGGAGGAGGGCCTCGAACAACGACCTGAACCACAGAGGTGCTGTGGGCAGGGGCACAATGACGGGGCTGCACGAGGGGAGAGTAGTTTCCCTGACCAGGAGGTCAGAGGTCTTACTCACACTGTCGTGCAGTGGCCGCCATTAAGTAGGGGTCAGGGGGAGGGAGCGCATCTGGGAGGTGGGAGCGGGAACACGCAGGGGGAGGGGCCGTGGGGGCAGCAGTGGCGGGGCACACAGAGGAAAAGCACAAGAAAGGCACAAACGAGGCACAGACAGACAACAGAGGCACAGGCACAAAGAGAAAAAAGCACAAGAAGGGAGCAGACGAGGCACAGACAAACAACGGAAGCACAGACAGACAAAACCAGAAAAAACAGAAGGCTGGTATAGCAGACCAGCAGAAGAGCAAGGCTCTCCCACTGGACCACCAGGGATGAGGCACAGGTAGGAGCCTGCGGGTGGAGGAGGGCCTTGAACACCTACCTGAACCAGAGAGGTGCTGGGGGCAGGGGCGCAACGACGGAGCTGCATGAGGGGAGAGTAGTTTCCCTGACCAGGAGGTCAGAGGTCTTATGTTCTGGAATTTGCAGTCATGAAAATTCAATTTGAAGACCAAGAAACAGTTGAGAAGGTGTATGTTGCCAGAAGGGGGGACAATCTCTTGGGGTGGAGACAACAGAGGAACTTGGGGATAATTACAAATCCCAATACTCAGGAGAAGGTGTTGGAGAATGGGTTACTAGAGGATGTGTGTAGGATGTGTTACAAGTTTCCCAAAGTCTTTGGTAGTAACTTGGGGCAGTTAAGACATTTTAAGCAAAAAATTATTCTGAAAGAGGGAGCTTTACCCTTTGTGATCAAGGTGAGGAAAGTTCCACATTTATTGATGGATTCTCTTGAGTGCGAATTGAAGATTATTGGAGTAGGGGGTGATTTAAGAGATAGATTGCTCAGAGTGGCTAGCCCCAGTGGTTTTGGCCCCGAAGAATGGTGGAAGAGACTTTAGGATATGTGTAGACTTGCATGGTCTAAACAAACATATATGGGTGGACAGTCAGTCCTTGCCTAACATTTCTGAAACACTAGCTCCGATAAAGGATGTCAAAGTTTTTAGAGTCATGGATTTGTCCTCTGCTTATGCATGTTATGCATAAGCAGGGTATGCATCATCCTGAGTCCAAACACCTAACATCATTTGTAACCCCACTGGGTGCATACTGATTAATTCACTTGCATTTCTGATTAGCGTCAGCATCTGCATTCTTTCAAAGAGTAATGAAGAAAAGCCTGCAGGGACTTCATAAGGTGTTATTTTTCCAGGGCGAAGATCAACATAAGCATGATGAGCGCCTGTGGCAAGTGTTGGTGAGGTTGCCAGACGCTGGATTGGTCATAAAGAGAGAGAAGAGCAAATTTAGAGTGATTTCAGTAACTTTTTTGGGTCACACTATTTCAGGAGAAGGGATGAGTCCCAAGTTGGATTTGACTAACAGTATTGTGAAAGCACCTACACCAGAGAACAGGATCAAGTTAATTCATTCATGGGCTGGGCAGTTTTGTTCTAAGTTTATTCCAAACTTTGCTAGTATCCCAGCCTCTGAGATTGTTATTGAAATCAAATTCTACAATTGAATGGGCAGATAAATGTAGGGCAGCTTTTAATGAGATCAAGAACAGCATTGGAAAGCTACCAACACTTGAACATTTGGATGCCTGTACGAGAACAATTGTATCCACTGATGCTAGCATCAAAGGGTTAGGTGCAGTGGTGTCACAAGTGGTAGATGGTGAAGTGAAGGTGGTGGCATTTGCTTCCCACTCTTTGAAAGGTGCGGAGGAGAGGTATTCAGTGATAGAACGTGAAGCATTGGCAGTGTATTGGGCCATTCTTCATTTTAAATTGTACTTGTGGGGGATACCATTTGCAATTAAGTCTAACCATTGGCCACTGTCTCAGGTGTTCACTTGTAGAGAAGTGGAGAATCTTTATCCCAGAATAAAATGATGGATGGATGGGTTTACATAGTTCAATGTTGTTGTAATGTCGTGTATTTCCTATAGTACCCCTGCAGGACCTGCACGTTTGGATAACATATACTGCGGGCTTGGGGACAGACTGACTCCGTGCACCCCCACCGTATGTTAGCCTAGTTTGCATTAGCTAGCTCGCAGTGCCACTAGTGTCTCCTCTTATCGGGGAGAGATTAGTTTCTGGCAACCTTAGAACATGACAACCCTGATTCCCTCAGAATCGTGGAAACAATGTACTACCTTTCGCTCAGTCACTCATGCTCACTTATTCGGTTTGTCTCAGAGAGTTACACAGAATAAACAATCGGGCGTTTCAATAAGTATTTATTGAACAGTTGTTATTCTAGTGTAAAATATATGTGCTGTGGCAACTAGCAGACAATAGCAGAGATATATTATCAGCAGTACAATAAAAGCAAAGGGATAGAACAGTTCTACCATATTGCAATAATCATGAATACATACATGAATATAAAAGCATTATACAAGTGCGCGTACTCCTACGATGCCTAACTAGATGTACCTGGGTGTACCTAGCATATGTGTAGGTCTAAAGCCTAAGAGCCAAGAATCCTTCTAGGATTTGAGTCGAACCCCCATACCTGAATAGAGAGAGTGTGGGACACCGTCCTGGTCTCGAGTTGGACACCCCGTCAGGGCTGTGTCAGACCGCTGTCAGCTGGAGCGACTGCATACAGGAGCCTCAGCGTCTCTGGTCAGTGTGTCAGCATGGAAGTCTTGGTTCCCTCTGTCTTACCGGGGCAAGATGTGGTGTATTTATACCCTAAAGAGTCTCGGTCCTTAGTATGGATTGTATTGGTCTGTCGTTAGACATGAGGAAGACATCAGGGGTGAACTTTGTACATACATATTATGCAGGTGGTGTATTCCTAGAGAGCCATGCATAATTGATGAGTACAGTGTGGGCCTGTGTTTGGGAAAAACCCTGCTGTATTCAAAACCACAGGATAGATAACGTTCAGCCCTCAGAGCACGTTGTGTACTAGCAAGGACCAATGTAGGTGAAAGATCATGCCTATATAAGGAATCATGACTATAATAGGACATGTACAGTTATGACCATAATTGGGCATATGCGGCTATGACCATAATAGGGCAAGTACGAATATGACCATATATGGGCAAATATGAATACGTCCATTTTAGGGCATGTACGAACGGGTCTACATTAGGGCCTCTATACGGGACATAACACCCACTCCTCTTCCGAATTGGATAACAATGACCATACTTAAAATCTGGACAATTTAAAATCATATTTAAAAGTAAGTAAAAACATGGTTTTAAAATCTTTAAAAAAAAATTCTTCTAAAATGTTATAATTCAGCCAATTTCAATTGGCACTAAAAGAATGTCTATTTTGTTTCTCCATATAAGTTGCCTCACTCAAAGCAGAAGAAGGCCATGCTTTTCTCAAGCGAAAGTGTCAATTTAGGAAATGTTCCAATTTTGCTCATTTGTTTTGAAACGAGTGAAAAAGCCGAATTCTTTCCCAGGACATGATGAGCCAATTCAAGATTAAGCATCCTGGCTGGGAAGCACAATATTATCGGTGTTAGCTGCTGCAGACGACAAATCCAACTCCTCACAGAGAACGTCAATCGCACATAGATGGAATGTAGCACTGCCAACAGTCGGTGCTGCGGCAGCTTGTGCAGCAGTTGTTACCTGGGTGCCTGTGGAGGAGTCACCTAACCCAGCAGGAGCAAACGGCATCTGTGGATTCTCCAGGAATGCGTTCATCAGAATCGGAAGCCGCTGGGGACAATGCAGAGCATGGGCCTTTATGGGGTCCAGCATTGCATCCGTGTCCGGAGGTGCATCTGATGGAAATGTTAGACAAAGATCCAACGTGCATTCTTATCCACAGAACAGGCATCGAAGAACAGGTAAGATGCAGTCTACCCAGACTGGTCTAAACGATAGAAACCAGGAGGCACTGAGTTCTCGCAGGCAAGGAATGCCCAGACATTGTACCATGCGTTCACGGTATGTCCGCTCCAGGAGCGTGTTCACCATTCCCTCGGGAATTGGGCCGTCCATTGCGTAGCAGTAGTATTATGAATAGGACCCCTGCAACCAGCAATAGGATAAGCGGTAATCCTCCAAATACACTTCCCAATACGGAGTGTATAAAATTCGGGATTACTCCGAGGACTGTCTGAAAGGTGCTTAACAGGCATGACCCTATGGTCTTAAATAGGTGTACAATACTGCTCGTATCAGACATATTGAAGATACGTCCCACCATTTCTACGAAATGAAAGGGGCAGTTTGTACGTATGAGTGCCTGTATCTCGGTCGAGGTCCTTGCAACTTGAAGTTCATAGGTTTCTCGAGCGGAGGTTAAGGGCATGGGTTGCTGAAAAAGCATGGCTTCCAATCTGCTCAGAGTATCAGATTGTATGAAAGAAACATTCAGTGAAGGCCATAGTGGCGCCTCCCTGACTGTGTTCAGTGGTGGAAACAATACTTGCATACAGCAAGTAACCCTGGAGTTAACAGTGACCAGATAGGCGACGCCCGGAAGCATCCCACAGCAACCTTGATCATTTAGCATTAAGTAACTCCCATTCAAGAGCAGCTGGAAAACCGGCGTGATCATGGCCGCTGGGGTCCCTGACATGTGACAAGATAAGTTCGCTACTGAACCGCTACAGGCTCCGTGCAGAGAAATATCTTGACACATGAGAGAACCGCTTAAAGCGTTCTTGCAGTTTGTACCACTCAGATACACTTCTCGATCCCCATTCCAGCATCGGTATCTATATGGTAACTCCCGAGTTTCCTTGATGTATCCATTACCCATTTTCTCATATTTGCCTGCCTGCCTCTGCTCAAGGCAATACTGAAACTGGAACGTAGTGACCGGCAGAGTGATTTGGCCATGAATTAGCCATGCTGTTGATGGTGATTCGGCTACAGTGAAAGGTAACCTTTCCAGTTTCTCAATATGCAACATTGTATATTTGGCTCCCCTTTGTGCCATTTCTGTCTGTTTATCAGTTAGATTGTATTCTGAAAACAGAGACGTGGTGTTTATAAAACGCCAGGGCACATAGCCTGCACGCAAAGATTGCAGCGTCCAGCTTAACATCATAATAGAACGTAGCTGAGATTGCCCGTGTTGTAACAAGGTCAGATCTTGTTCTAGTATGTTGATCGCCGAAGACACAATGTTGCCTAAGGAGTAAATCCTGGAGGTCAAAGTTGTTAACCCATTATCCACTACAGCTAATGCCTTCTCTAAGTTAATACGGTCTATTTCCCGTATACTTTCTGCGGCCTCTTGTTGGGATATTTTCCAGTTTTCATTATAGTAGGCATAAAGGCCTGCATATATGAAACGTTTCTGACGTTGTTTCCTGGGTCCTAATAGAAAATCTCTAAGATCCATGTCAGGTGTCAGTAAGGTCATGTGGTGCTTTACTTCTGTGAGTGTTGAGGTCTCTAGCCAATCAAGGCACAACTTCCCAACACTATAGGATGTCACTACCCCCGGGTGATGTCTCTGTACATAGCATGGGTCTGGCCTATGGATACTAAACCCTTCGGTTGTATTCATAAATCTCTGTTGACAGGTGTTCGTGTCAATGGGCCAAATCAGCCATTTCGTCCAATCAGGATCTGATCTGTTGTACTGGAGAATGTCATCTAATCCTACCCCTTGTGTAGTTGAATTCTGCCCCCCACCCATCTGTGATGGTGTTGGAAACCCGGTGTGTTCATTTCCTTGCCTTTGGCTAATCCAAGACAGGTTGTTTGTTGCACAGTTTCATTCAGAAATAAGATCTGCTGGGGAAGTGTGACTGCCCATGCTGCACCTGATTGCCAGAAGCTGAGTGAGAGCCTGGGAGGAGAGGGAGAGAATTGTGCACTGCAAGTGAGAGAAGGAAAAATGGATCCCCAAGAGAAGCAGCAGGAGGAGAATGTAAGAAAAAGGAAGCAAAAATTTAGTGAGAGGGAGCAGGAGGTGCTCATCCAGGAAATGGTAGTTAGCCATGAGCTACTGTTTGGAAAGAAATCCCTACATGTGCCAGAGGCAAGTAAAAGGAGAATTTGGCGTGAAATCCAAGAGAAGGTGAATGCCATCGGAGTGACCCACCGCACTGTTGAAGACCTCCGCAAAAGGTGGTACGACATGCGCCAAAGATCAAAGGAAAAGGTTGCGACAAGGCTGGCGGAGGCAAAGAAGACTGGTGGGGGGACATCCACAGCAACTGAGTCCACGCCCCTTGAGGAGTTGGTGGAGGGCACCCTTCAGCCCGAGAGTGTCAGTGGCGTGGCTGTCCTGGACAGCTCCGACACCCCGAACACCAGACAAGGTAAGATGCATGCCATTACTCCCCTGATACATCACCACCTTACTCATACACTCAGGAAACACCCAGACACCAAACATGAAGGCAAATCCTGTACATGTTAACAAGCACACCCAGCAATGCTTTTTGGGAGATGTAGTGCACACGCACCAAACAGTGGAGCAGTGAGACACAGCAAGGTAGAATAAGGATGAGTAAATCAGGAAAGGCTCAAAACAGACAGACAGTACCCATGTAATTCAAAAACAGAACTGTATTGCAATACCAATGCGAGGCAGGACACCAAATTAATGTGTGCATTTACATTCACAGCACCACCAGAAACACAGGAATTAATTGCAGAAGGTGAGGATGCATCCACCAATGAAGACCAGGCAGGGCAAGAGCAGCAGGATGAAGGCAGACCAGCAATTCCTGTGCCATGCAGACGGCGCCTCATAGTGCCACCTCTCCCACTGCTGGAGGCAGGACCGCAGGACACAAGCGGCGAAGCCCAGCCAGTCCTGAGCCAGCGTGCAGGACAGCACACAGCACAGTCCCCTGTCCATCCTAGTGAAGGGAGTGGGTCCAGATGCAGGGCACGGCCGTCCACCAGCGCTGCTGCTGTAGGTGAAGACTTGCTTGAAGGCACCATGGTCAGAGTCCAGCACCTGCAAGCTAAAGCATTAAGATCAATCCAGCGCCAGTTTGCCACACACAATCACAACATGACCGAGATGAGGGATGGTTTCATGGCCATGACAGGTGCTCTAGAAGGACTGTGTACAGAGATGAGGAGAGACCGGGCAGACAGGCGCAGGGAGAGACAGCGTCTCCACAGCCGGCTGGACATGCACACCACAGCTGTGAACCGCCTGTCGACTGCCACGTCCCTGCTGGCACGTCGGTGTGTTAGCATGCAGCATGAAATGGCTCACTGCTGCCAGGATGTTGCTAGGGGCCTGGTGCAGGTCACACATGCCGTGGACTAGCTGTGGGCAGCTGCCACAGGTGGTACAGGACCCCTGAGCTCATTGGAGAGTGAGGATCAGTCCAGCAGGAGCAGCATCACTCCACCAATTCCCCAGGACAGACGGCGGAGTGCGCAGCAGGGGAGAATAGCCGAAGACTCAAGGGAGGACAGTGGGTACCCTGAGCAAGGGGCAACAGGCCGTGCCCGCAGGAGATGAAGTGTGATCAGTGGCACATGGCAATGTGTGAGGCAACACATTGTATCTTGACTCATGTATGAAGGACATCCTTGCACTGTGACTCTAACATGTGCATGCAATTGTGATTAAGTCAGGCTGTGTGACAGATATGCTCCAACCCCTAAGGAAATAAAAAACACAGTTGTGCACCAATCTGTAGCATTGTGTCCTCATTACTCACCTAGAAATAGTTCTGTGTGATCTCATCTCGTCTCTGGCGCCCGGCAGCCGCACCGACACCACCTGCTGGTCTGAACTGTGGAGCTGGGCCCTCCTCATCTGATGACTCGGAATCAGTGAGCTCCACTGGGGTGCCTTTCTTGGTTGCGATGTTGTGTAGCATGGCACATGTGGCGACGATTTTGCAGCATGTCTCGGGGCTGTACTGTAGCGCTCCTCCACTCTTATGAAGGCAGCGGAAATGGCTCTTAAGGATTCCAAAGGTCCTCTCAATGGCACAGCGTGTGGCTCTGTGGGCGCTGTTATACCTCCGCTCCCCTGCAGTGGCTGGATTCAGATACAGAGTCAGGATGTAGTCACGTACAGCATACTCACTGTCACCTGCAGGGTGACAAGAATTAGGTTAAACACTGACCAGCCACTTCAGACCTTTACTGAATGTGTGTTTGGAAGCCATGCATTTACCAAGCAGGTAGCCCTCCCCAAATTTGCCATCTGTGAGTCTGCGGTTTATTCCACTGTGGCGAAAAATTAATGAGTCGTGTGTGCTGCCAGGGTATTTCGCAACAATATCAGTGTTGACATGTTTTGCATTGCACACTACCTGTATGTTCAGGGAATGATAGGACTTGCGGTTCCTGAACACATACTCATTCTTTGAGGGGGGGGAGTGCGACATGGGTCACATCTATGCAGCAAATTACGTGGGGGAATTGGGCGATCTGGTAGAAATCATGCTTGGTCTGATCTAGTGCCTGTTGTGTGCTGGGGAATTGGATGTGGTGATGCAGGGCCTGATTCACAGAACTAACTTACGTCAAAATCCTAAACTTACAACAATTTTGGTATTCACAGAATGAACTTACACATTTGGGTATTCACAGAATGAACTTACACATTTGGGTATTCACAGAATGAACTTACACATTTGGGTATTCACAGAATGAACTTACAACAATTTTGGTATTCACAGAATGAACTTACACATTTGGGTATTCACCGAATGAACTTACAACAATTTTGGTATTCACAGAATGAACTTACTCATTTTGGTATTCACAGAAGGCACTTACTCATCAATGAGTAAGTGCCTTCTGTGAATACCAAAATGTGTAAGTTACACAAAATGTGTAAGTTACACAAAATGAGTAAGTTACACAAAATGTGTAAGTTACACAAAATGTGTAAGTGTCTTCTGTGAATACCAAAATGAGTAAGTTTATTCTGTGAATACCAAAATGAGTAAGTTCATTCTGTGAATACCAAAATGGTAGTAAGTTTAGGATTTTGTCGTAAGTTAGTTCTGTGAATCGGGCCCGCAGCCTCTGTACCATTGCATCAAGGAAAGCGTGGAAGAAGCGCGACAGTGCACTCTGAGAGACCCCTCCTGCTGTGGCTATCACCCCCTGAAAACTCCCTGATGCCAGTAAGTGCAGTGAGCACAGGACCTGTATATGGGTGGGAATGGTGTGTGCCCTGCGTGTGGGGTGTTCTAGTATGGGTTTGAGCTCCTCTATTAAGTCCAGGATGCTGTCTGCGTCCAGCCTGTAGCTCACATGGATCTCCTCCTCGGTCTGCCGGAACAGGGTGATGCGCGCTCTGAAGATCCTTTCCTGGCGTCTCCTTCTCTGTGCAGCAGCTCTGATTCGCAGCCTCCTGGCTATCACATAAAGCCCAGCCATTGTGAAACCCCCTGTAGCATTGTGGGCCTGTTTATATTGGTTGCACCTGGTTACCACCTGCTCAGAGTTGGTGGTAATTGTGATGTGCAGAATTGCGAATTTTGCAAATTCGCAATTTGCGATTTTTACCTGCATTTCGTTTTGAGAATTCGCTATTTGCGAGCTGGTTATTAGCGAATATCGCAAATGACGTGTCGCAGATTGTGAGTCGCATTTTTATTCGCAAATTCCCTGACTCGCAAAATTGGTAATCACAAATTTTGCGATTACCGTTTTTGCGCACAGGATGCCCTTCTTACATAGGAACACTCTGTTTTGCGATCGCAAACACAGTTTTTTTGCGATTCGCAGTGTTTGCGATCGGAAAACAGCTTCATACATATGGCCCAATCTGAAGTACCTTCTAACATTTCATTGTTCGGAAATGCAGCAGTTTTTTCCAAATCAGACATTAAATTGTTCACAGTATCAGTGTCCCAATCATCAGAAAATGTACTGGAGGTAATGATATCACTTAAAGAAATTTTAGATACATGTTTAAGCTTTAAAAGTTCAGTCGGACCAAATACATCATAATCAATCTTGTCCCATACTATACCGTCCGGTATAGGAAATGCTGTGATGTTCACTGAAGACAAATCTCTTGGTTCACGATGTGAAGACTGGTGTGGTTTTAAAATCATATTGACTCTTTGGGCTGTAGAGCTTTGCTGGAGATATCGTCCATTAATAAGCATACTAAAAGTTATTATTAAACCTAGCCAGAAAAGAAAAAATAAAATCCCAGCGATATACCATAGTTCTATCCAAGGTGACACCAGGTAAGTCTTTCTAAAAAAGTTCAAAAAGTCATTGAGTTTCTGTTGGAGTGATTTTTTGGCTGTCGTCGTTTCCGGTTCGCTTGGATCCAGTGAAAACGTATCAAAGTTCATGAAATAGCCAGAAGCAGTTCGATCAATCATTGGAATTGCATCAGGATTTGTTGAAATCGGATTTTGCTCTTGACGAGGCATGTTGACGTAGATGTCTGTAGTCGGTCTTATTGCAACTTGGTTGTTAAGTTGGTTTTCATTTTGAAGATGAATTTCTTGTTGAAGTGGAACGAGTTCTATAGCATTGTTGCTTAGTCCTTCATTCCGTACAGGTGGCTCTTCAAACGTGATGAGTCTTTCTGTTTGGACTTCTTGGATTGTACCGAGAGGAGGCGTCTGCTACTGTGGAGTCCACGAGGCCTACTGTTTAGTATCGGCCACATAGTGTGGTTTGATTAAGTCGATTGAGACAAATCTTTTCTCCTTTTCACGGCAAGAGGCGGCAGAAGTACAGTTCTTGTGCCTTGGATTGCTAGGACCGGTACAGGCTTTCTGTATGATGGCCCAAATTCTTTCTTGTCAGCAATCTTCTCTCTGACCAGATCCCCGACTTTTGGGATCCAGACAGGTCTTGCCGTTACTGCCTTGACTTCCTCAGTGCCGGTCTGTTTTTGGAGCACGTTACTTTGTTGTGTCCTGGATTCATTTAGATCCTGTAAAACAGCCAAACGATCATGGATATCAAATGGCTTTTCATCCGCCACTGTGCCTTCACAATCAAGATCAGGTACCCACATTCTTGTCCCAAATAGGACCTCGTAAGGAGTGACATCCCCTAGAGAGCTTCTTGGCTGGTTATTGATCGCTCGCTGTACCCCATAAAGGTGATCGACCCATCTACCGCCCTTGCCTAATACCCTAGCTGTTAAAGATTGCTTTAAGTCTCGGTTTTTCCTCTCCACAACAGAATTTCCCTCGGGATGGTACAGAGAAGCGAACCGCAATGCTACGCCAATTCCTTCCATGGCCTCTTTGTAAGCCTGAGAGCTAAATCCTGGACCACGGTCAGAATGTAACGTGCCAACTGCGTATATACCGATAAAGACTCACAAATCTTTTATAACAGTTCGAGCATCAGCCGAGCGCTGAGGCCAGACCTTGAGGAAACTTGAGCTGGACGTACACGAATGGACAACCTAATGCTGTCTAACAATGGTATCTGTACTGGACGTGTAGCGGTGGACCCTTCCATCTCCTTGCAGATGTCGCAGTTCCAGACATAGTCTCTAATCTGCCTTCTCATCACGGGCCACCAGTAGCGTTCTTTCAACAAAGAAACAGTCTCCCTAAGTCCCTTATGTACAGAACCTGTCCCTTCGTGTGCTGCCACAATGAAACTTTGCCTACGATCCATATTTGGTATTACTCTATCCCCCACTCTAGGAATCTGAGCATATGGAATGTTTTGTGCATCTAACTTGTAGGAGTACTTGAGTGGAAATTTTTTAGGTACTGCTGTGCTGCCTTTGCGTGAAGCATTGACAGCTAACATTATCTCGCCGTCTACCCTCGTCTTTGAACGAGTAATTGCAGCTACGGCGGCTGTGCGAACAGCCCCCTTTGCAGCTTCATCAGCCAATGAATTCCCTTCAATGTGAACGCCATCACGCTGATGACTCAGTGTATGTATCACGTGAGCCCTTGGTAGTTCGTTTCTCAACTCCACCACCTGTTCCCATAGCATTTTATGCTTAATTGTGCCACCTTTTGCATCTTTGAACCCGTTTTGTTCCCAATGATGTAGATATTCATTGTACGACTGTACACAGTAAAAGGATTCACACACAATCAGTGTGGGGAATTCGTGATCCGTATTTATAAGTGCCAGTATCAGTGCTTTGAGTTCTGCCAACTGAGCCGTGCAGTCTCCTAGAGATTGCGTTTTAGTGCAACTCGGATGGAACTTTCCATCGCGCATGCGACCTTTAACAATCGCACACGCCGTGCTGTAAGCTTGCTTACTCCCTATGGCCGGTTGAGCAGAACCGTCAGTGTAAATAATGTATTCATATTGATCTAGAGGCAAAATTTCATTTGGTAGAGGGTATTCTTTTTCGTATTGCAGGAATGCCTGTGTTTTTAAACTTGGATCAAATCTGTATTCAACATCCGTTGCAGTAAGAGAATTAGCCCATTGTATCCATCTTGGATGTAAGGCTTTAGCATTTGGAATGCTAGCTCTTGTAACAGCTTCTAAAGCTGGTACTGGGGTCATGACAATTATGCGCTTTCCTTGAGCCAGAGCTCTTTCTCTTGCTACAGAGGTCTGTACTGCTGTCAGGATTTTTCTGTTGAAGTGAAACGCATCTCTGCGTTCGTGTGCAGGTGTGATTTGTATGCGATTGGTACCGTTTCACCTTCATTAAAAGTTAAATAAGTGTACCCGCATTGACCCGCTATTACTCGGATCACTAAGTTCTGTGCATTTACGCGTGTCTGTAAATGTTTAGAAGCTATCATGTCTTCCTTTAGGGAACGCAGGATATTTGTGTGTCCCTGTGTCCATTGTCTGACTGAAAAATCAGGTTTTATTAAATCATAGAAAGGTCTTCCTCTTTCTGCGTAATCCAAAATGTATGTTCGACCAAAATTTAGGAATCCCAGAATCGATTGTAAATTCTTTAATGATTTTGGAGGTTGGAGCAGCGCGCACTTTTCTAAAAAGTTAGCTGCCAGGCTTTTCCCCTCACTTGACAGCTCGTATCCCAAAAACAGGACACTGAGTTGGGCAATTTTTGATTTTTTAAAGTTACATTTATAGCCCTCAGAAGCGAATCCCATAATAATGGTGCTCACCCTGGTCAAGTGCCTCGGTAAGTCATCGTCCGTCAGATAAATATCATCCACATAGAACAATGCTTCTTCATCCAAATTTTGGAGTAACTCTGTTACCCTTGCTGAAAACAACCCCGGGCTATTCTTATACCCTTGGGGGAGTCGGCAAAATTGCCGTTGGGACCCTAACGCACTGAATGCAGTCAGATACCTGCTTTCAGGCGCTATATTTTGGCAGAAAAATCAATTTGAGATATCAAGTGTTGTTTTGTATTTTTGTCGCACAATGTTATTCATTAATGCGGCACTGTGTGCATTTTGAACTGCAAATGTCTTTGTGCAAGTGTTTAAATGTCTGTAATTTAAAACTAGACGATATGTATTGTCAGATTTGGCTACGGGGAACAAAGGATTGTTCATATGTGAAGTGCAATTTTCAATCACCCCATGGTGTTCTAGTTGGTCTAGAATCTCCCTGACTTGTTTTTTAGCTTCCTGCTTTATAGGGTATTGCCTTTGAGCATTTGGGGAAACTTTTAACGGGATCAAGTGGTGGGCTGAATCCTCATCCCAACCAGCATGATTTTTGTACAATGCTGGAGCTAGGGCAACCACCCACTCCTGCGTATATGCATGTTTAAGATGTATGGAAACGAGGTCGGAAAAGGCTGGAAAAATTACCTTTTCTCCCTTTGGGCACTCCATGACGAATGCTGGTGGCCAGTCTTGCTCTGCTAATAGGATGTCATAACCAGATGACAGATTTTCCCAAAATAGACCTTTAACTTTTCTGGGCTTGTCCACCTCCATCCGGAGAGTTATCTCATGTAACTTATGTGGGGCGCTTACCCAAGTATCAGGTGTTTCCACCATGATATACTCACTCAACTCCGCTGTCACCAGAAATTTCTTCAGGTTCTGGCGAGCTATCGTTACTTCTGCCGCGCTGTCTAGCATCGTCAGAGCCCATTCCCCGTTCAGAAGCTGTGTCCTCAGAATTCTGGGCATGTCTTATCTTGAGACCTGCTACCTTCTTCTTTTTGAACTGAGGTTTTGATTTTTGTTTATCTTCTCTTTTAGGTGCGTAGTCCGCAGCGCGTTGCGTATCTCTGGACTTTGTACGCTCCTTTGACCGTCCTTCCCTCTCGGAATTTTTTGATGAACCCTGAAAGGAGCAGAGAGGAGCAGTATCAGTATCCTGATACCTGTCAGGTTTTTAATATTATCCCTATTCCTGAGATTATACCTCCTTTCAGAGGGTTCCTGTTGAGGAGACCTACCTCTGGACTGAGATCTGCTGTCTTTAGACTTTTGTTGTTTTTTATTTTCCCACTTCTTTTTAGAAGAAGTAGGTGTCTGCTTTGTAGTGTCCTTTTCAGGACTGCCCACCAGTTGTGGTTTTAATGCTTTCCCACCCAAACTGTCTCTGCCTAGTTCTGCATATGCAGTTTCAATTATTTTGGGTAGTTCGTGTTGTTGATCCTCTGGACCGAACTCCCTCAGGCGTTTGCGGATCGCCACTGAAGCTGCTTCCCCCTTAATATTAGCTAGTATTATGGCTGATACCTGATCAAAGTTATTTAGTAACTTCATCCCTAAGTTAAGGGCAGGCTCTGCTCCGTACTCATTTTGTATCTGTCTCAATACGTCAGGTACTACTGCTAAGGACAGGATACCATGTGTTCTGGTATATATGGCAGCAAAGACTGTACCCCAAGAGGTGCAGTCCTCTACTTGTGGTGTGAGACCCATGGGCAAGCAGATTGTTAGAATTCTGTGTTTATCACAGGTGGTAGTATTCGGGAATACTGCCTCAAGCTGAGTTATTTTCTGAGCTATACAGAATGGTATTTGTTTGCGTTTTGCTGGCATTTTGCCCATTACCGCGTGTAATGTTTGTGGAGTAATTTTATTAACTGTACTCTGGACTGGAGTATCTTGTGCTGCAGCTGGTGCAGGCTGAACTGTTAAAGTCCTCATCACAAATTGTGTGAGGTTTCGGTAGATTTTAATTACATCTCTGTGTTGTACGAGTAAGACTGACTGTGGCATTGTGCCAATATCAGGATGTGGTGTGTATGCTGCTAATATGGGCCATGTGGCTCCTGCTCCTCCAAGCGGGTCTAATCTTGCTCTTCCATGTACGTGGGGTAGGGCGCCTTTAAACCAGTAATTATGCTCCTGGTAAGTGAGCAGAACCTCTAACTCCTCAAAAGGAGTATAGTCCGCTGGTGTTTCACCTTCTAGGTAGTAGTGAAATACATCTGTAACTGGATTCGCTGCTGGGAATGTAACCCATGAATAGAACATCTCTGTTTTATTGGATTCGTGTGCCTCAATCGCGAAAATTACTTTACCACCCCTGGCTCTTAAGCCATGATCTAGAAGTTTTATGGTGACTGCCCTTCAGAAATTTGGTGCAATTTGTATTGCATCTTCAGGCTCTTCTTCTCCTAAACCGAAGAGGTCTGTTTCAACTCTCCTTGTTTCTTCTGCTTTTTCAATCATTTTTAAGTGGATGAAGGGTGTTTAAGGAAATTATAAGATAAGGTGTAAATGCACAATTGTAGGAACTATATGTCCTTCAAGCTTGAATAACCAACAGCCAATAAATAGTATTCTCGTACTATTCAGCTGCAGCGGATTTTGTGCCCACCCACTCCAGACGTCTCTGGGGTTTTTGGGAGTAGGTTCTCTGAGAATAGCACGACTGAACTACTCAGATTCTACTGTTAAATAAGTACCAAACCAACGTTGGTGGTGCCATGTCGTCTAGTTCCTATAGTACCCCTGCAGGACCTGCGCGTTTGGATAACATATACTGCGGGCTTGGTGGCAGACTGACTCCGTGCACCCCCACTTTATATGTTAGCCTAGTTTGCATTAGCTAGCTCGCAGTGCCACTGGTGTCTCCTCTTATCGGGGAGAGATTCGTTTCTGGCAACCTTAGAACATGACAACCAGGATTCCCTCAGAATCGTGGAAACAATGTACTACCTTTCGCTCAGTCACTCGTGCTCACTTATTCGGTTTGTCTCAGAGAGTTACACAGAATAAACAGTCTGGCGTTTCAATAAGTATTTATTGAACAGTTGTTATTTTAGTGTAAAATATAGGTGCTGTGGCAACCAGCAGACAATAGCAGAGATATATTATCAGCAGTACGATAAAAGCAAAGGGATAGAACAGTTCTACCATATTGCAATAATCATGAATACATACATGAATATAAAAGCATTATACAAGTGCGCGTACTCCTACGATGCCTAACTAGATGTACCTGGGTGTACCTAGCATATGTGTAGGTCTAAAGCCTAAGAGCCAAGAATCCTTCTAGGATTTAGTCGAACCCCCATACCTGAATAGAGAGAGTGTGGGACACCGTCCTGGTCTCGAGTTGGACACCCCGACAGGGCTGTGTCAGACCGCTGTCAGCTGGAGCGACTGCATACAGGAGCCTCAGCGTCTCTGGTCAGTGTGTCAGCATGGAAGTCTTGGTTCCCTCTGTCTTACCGGGGCAAGATGTGGTGTATTTATACCCTAAAGAGTCTCGGTCCTTAGTATGGATTGTATTGGTCTGTCGTTAGACATGAGGAAGACGTCAGGGGTGAACTTTGTACATACATATTATGCAGGTGGTGTATTCCTAGAGAGCCATGCATAATTGATGAGTACAGTGTGGGCCTGTGTTTGGGAAAAACCCTGCTGTATTCAAAACCACAGGATAGATAACGTTCAGCCCTCAGAGCACGTTGTGTACTAGCAAGAACCAATGTAGGTGAAAGATCATGCCTATATAAGGAATCATGCCTAAAATAGGGCATGTACAGTTATGACCATAATTGGGCATATGCGGCTATGACCATAATAGGGCAAGTACGAATATGACCATATATGAGCAAATATGAATACGTCCATTTTAGGGCATGTACGAACGGGTCTACATTAGGGCCTCTATACGGGACATAACAGTAGAGTATGTTCAGGAATCTAAGAATGGTGTGGCAGACTCTTTGTCAATTTGAATTTGAATTTGTTTATTGTACAGTTAATAAAAACTCACAATGTTAGAAACTTACATTTATAAGAAAAACCTTATTTACATTTATAGTATAAAAAAGAGAAGGTGGTCACACTCTATAAGATCATAATAGTCTCGATTACGTTTTGGTAAAGACCGTTAGAAAATAAAAAAACAATTAAAAAAAATTGTAGGGTCAATGTACTCCGAATGTTCTAGCATAGTGGTAGCTTGGCAGATGACTAGGCAGGCTGTGCGATTAAAATGCAGGTGCTTTTGGTGAGCCATGTGGCTATCTCGTGAGTCTTCTAGCCGCTATATCAAAGAATTTTGTTAATCTGCAATTTAACTGAGTCTCTTGGGATTAAAACACAGCATCACAGCCTGCCTACAACTAGTTATGCCCTTTTGGTTCCATAAAACTCGAAGTAAGGAGCGCCTTATGTCCATGAGGTTTGGGCAAATACAGATAATGTGTATTAGGTCCTCTTTTCCTGCTCTGCAGAGTCGACAACAATTTTCTGCGCCTTCCCTTTTCCAAGGTGCCAGGTGGGGTAGTATTGGTATGATGCCGAGGCGCAGGTTTAAAAATTTGTTTTTTGTCAAGGTTGCCGATCAATCAAGATGATTCTGGTAGTGACAATTTGTTGATTGGTTGGGTATGTGGATCTGCCGTTGGTGATATAGAATGGTCCGATGCAAATTCCAAGGATACAATGTTTCTGACTCTAAGGGAGTACATTGTCAATGGGTGGTCAGATAATAAAGACGTACCTGATACACTGAAAGGTTTTGTAAATGTGAAAGATGAGTTGTCCATTGTGGAAGGGAAAATCCTGAGGGGAAACAGAGTAATTCCACCAGGTGAATTGGAAGACAAGTTAATAAATTTGGCATATAAGGGACACTTGGGGAGAAATTTGATTAAGGCCAGATTAAGAGAATGGTATTGGTGGCCAGGAATGGATTGCTAAGTGGGAGAATTGGTGAAAGATTGTTGGCAGGGTGCTAACAGTGGCAAAAGCAGGAAGACAAAAACAGTTCCATTGTCTTCCGCTGAAATTCCAATAGAGCCTTGGACTAAGCTTGGACTAGATATTGCAGGGCCTTCTGAACTTTTAGCTAGTGATGAACATTATGTTTTGTTATTAGTTGTTTATGCTTCCAAATGGGTGGTCACCAAGTGTGTAGCTTCGGTGAACAACAGAATGGTGATTGAACTCCTTACTGAGGAATTTTCTCATGAAGTTGTACCTAAATGGTTGATAACAGACAATGGTGTACAATTTGTATCGCAGGAAATATGTTTGCTTCTCTGGGTTGGTGGTCAATGTCTATAATACACTTTAAGATGACTTTGTGCTCACCACAAGCCAATGGCTTAGCGGACAGTGTGAACGAGATAGTGAAAAAATGTACTCAGAGGGGCTTTACTTAGCAAAGATTCTTTAAAAATGTGTTAAGGGAAACATGGTGGGCTCATCACAACACTCCTAATGGTATTACGTCAGTGTTTCCATTTACTGCATTGGGAGGCAGAAAGCCTCACAATAAACACAATCCAGCATGGTTAAATCTTAATTAAGGAAAAAAAATGTAGTTCAATCTGAGAAAGATCTGAGTTTGCCCAGAGCATTTCACCAGAGAAAGTATAAAACCCATTTTAAAAAAGGAATTCAGTGTGTGAGCAAACATGGAATGTTGGTGGAAAAGTGTTAGTCAAGAAGCCTGAGTTTTTAAGAAAAGAGGGTTCAAAGTTCATGGGACCTTTCATTATCTCCGAAGTGAGGAAAATGTAGTTGTGTTGGACTCAGGTGATATGTGGAATATATCCTGGCTGGCAAAATTCTGTGTTCAAGTTTGGAACACCTAAAACATTTCTGATGAATGAGAACTCAAATATGGTTTGTGGAAGAGCAAGTGATAAGCCTGCTGTGGTTAATCCTGCTCGCAGGGCAAGGGTCAGACCAGCTTGACTCAATGAATATGTGACCGGTTAGTATATACAGCACTGCATTTCTATTTAATCTTTTCATATCTCAAATTTGCATTCTCTTTCTATATGATGTTTCCGCATCTCAAACCTTCATTATTAACCAGTATGCTTATTCTTTTTAATCATTTCAATTTTCCTTTTGGCGCATATTGTAGGGGGGAAGGTGTGTTGTGGCTTGTAGCTTGGTAATATTGTGTGTTAGAACTGTATGAGATCACGCATAGTCTAGGAAACTAGAATCATGCACGGGTCAGTGATGACAACATAATGACCTGTATGCTAACGCCAAGCAGGGGTTTAAATCTTGTCAGTTGGATCCAGTTGCCTTAATGGGTTAGTGGTCAATGTATTGTACTCTTAATAAATCACCTAAGAAGTTCCTGAAGAGTTGTGGATTTACTTGGATGAAGAGAACTTAACACTATGGTACCCAGTCATATCCAAAAGGAAACAGTCATTGAAATGGGCACCATACGAATGGCTTTGATGCGGTCGGGTAACAGATGGTATTCACTGGCATTAGTTTTGTGGCCAAGGTATCATACACACAGAGAAAAAACTGCAGTTTTTCTTTTCAAGCCTTCTGTCCCTTTTTAGTCAGTTTTGTGAGGAGGCAGATTGAGTTCCCCTTACAGTGTTCTAAAGTAACAGATGCTAAAAGTAAATTGCCAAGATACTGAACCAAAGTAGAACCTTAGTGTAAAACCAGCATGCCCTGGTCCTTCTTTACTGTCTGGCAAAAGATTGATAGCAACTCCGTAAATCTTGGAGGGAGTATACGCCTTGAAAGTTGAGACCCACGGAATGATTATGCAAAGAGAAACTTACTCTCTTAGTGTAAAGGGAAGAAGGCAGAACATAGATCTACTATGGTAAACCATCAGCATTTGTGAGGATGCAGGGAAAGGTGGTGGCAGGGCCGGGGACTGCAGGAAAGCCTGGGCTAACTACATTATTTATTGCACATAGATCCTGCTTTAACCTGTACACATTGACCTTATCCGGTTTGTGTGACGGTAAAACCAGGGTGTTTTTCCTTCTAACAGTAGTCACCAGAACCTCCAGCTTAAGCAAATCAGCAATCACAGACCAAATCTGTACCTCTGCCTCTGTTCTGAGTGGGTCCTGAAGTACCCAAAATAGATTTTTCTGTGGGTCGATCTTCATTTTCACTTGTCCATCGATGATATGAATACCACAACATTGGCCCATGTGGACCACAGGGTGGGGGATACCTAGGAAAGCAAATCAGTTAATCTAGAGACATTTCATTGTTATTCAAAATAGATTGACAATCAGTGTTCTTGCATAGAAGAGCGCGAACTTTATTCTTAAGTTGCTGAGCTATGTTTAGTTCGACACCACCACGGCGCAAAACACAGTACAATTCAGTTTACAAAGAATGTCATGCCCTAACAGATTAGCTGGTGAAGTAGGACTGAGTCGAAAGGAATGTTTATAAGTGAAGAGTTCCAGGGAGTCCAAGACAGGCTCAGAGATGTGATTGAGAACTCATCGATTAGAAATACCATATGCATCTACAGACATGCCTGAGAAAAGTAATGAGGGAAAGTCAGAGGTTTCTAAGGCAGAATGACGAGCACTGGTGTCAATGAGTGAAGTGGTGAATTTACCATTAATACGGAAATCTACATAAGGGCATTTCTGGTCTACTGGCATTAAGGTATTCATGACACAGTTTGAGCCTCTCAGGTGGTCCTAATATTCAGGATAAGAATTTTGAGCAATTTGACACCTTATTTGGAGAGTCCTGCTTCTAATATCCCAGTTGACCACAAGCAAAACAAAATCTTACAGTTCTCTCCTCTGCCCCTTCCCTAACCCCTTCCTGCTATACCTTTGCCCTGTCCTTCCTTCTCCTCCCCTTTTATTCCCCCAACTTCCTCTTTCTGTCATTTCCTGTTGTTGCAATAGATGAAGATCTCTGCCATGAGTGCAGATTCTCTGCCCTGAGTGTGGCCTCTCTACCCCATGTGTGGAAGACAACCTCTGCACATAGGAGTGGAAGATCCACATGAGAGGGAGACACCCTACATATGCTACAAGGACTAAAATGTGAGACATTAACCAAATCAAAGCAAGAATGGCTTGTGTACCTAATATATGTTTGTTAAGTTATGATTGTAGAATTTGTCATAAACTATAAGTGTATCACATGAGATATATCGTGGTTGGGTGTTGGGCTTCATACATGTTACAATGTTTTGATAAAATGAACAGTCCACTTTTTTAAACCTGAGCAAAGCACGTTACTTGGTAACAGTGGCAACATTTGGGCTGCAAAGCATTATAAAGGAGGTTACTGCAAGACTTGGGTCCGATTTCAGGTGCATTGCCCCTGCTAGTGGTGGGTTCTTCCTCCTCGCTTTTAGTGTCAAGTGGACGTGCCTGCCTCTGAGCCGAGGATCCGTCTTCTTGCTACTAGTCCTGCTCTTATGGTTGCTGGCCAGCATGAGCCTGCAGAAAAGGAATGTGAAAAAAGAAAGACTTTGTTAAATCATTGGGTCAATAATGCATATATACATATGTTTAGCAAAAGAAAATATTTTTCCTTTTGTACAACTGCTAACAATGTGGAGACTTTAACAAACGTCTCACTATCCTGTTCTTTCATACACAAATGTTGGAAATTCAAACTTTTTAACACTGAAAATGCACAATATAATTGTGGAAACAGCCATTCAAAGGAGGTGAAAGGGTTGGTAATAGTTCAGGCATTTCAAAAATCGATTCTAACCCATTGGAAATGTAGGTTCACGATCGGTGTCATGCACTGATTATCTAAGAGGAGACAGTTTTCCGACTAGGCTACAAAGCATCTTAAATGAGTTTTAATTGGTCTATATTTTTAGACATCAGAGTTATACACTTTATTTATTTTTTGTGTAATCTTTGAAGGTAAAACTTAGCAAACATGGTGGTTAGGAAGTAAGGCAAACCTACATAAAGTTAAAGTAGATTAGTTGCCAAGCCAAAGAAAATAAACAATAAATATGCATGTTTTCAAATTTGAACTTTCTAAACTTCCATACAACAACAAAATATTTTAAATAGAAACTATAATGTTATGACAAAGCTCACAGTGAACACAGGACAGGACAGCACTCTCAAAATGCATTTACGCAAATACTAATATACACTTACTTACCATCTCTTCACTCCTCAAACTCATCCAGCTTAGCATGGAGGGTCCTCAGGCAGCTGTCAGGACCCTCCGGGACAGTTATGTCGTGCAGGGTGCTGATAACAAAAGAAAGCAAATGATTCAGCATGATTACCTTACATTAAAAATACATATATATTTCTGTAATTATCTTAAATAATAAACTATAACTTTTGAGAAGTTTCATTTAAAAATAAAATGAAAAAATATACGTATTAAAATTAGTATAAGTGATGTGTAGAATTAATTAAAATATATGTATTTAGATTTTATTAACATTTTTACTTACACTAATTTTTAATTACAAAATAAGTAACATATTTTAAAATAAAATTAAAAAGTATTAATTTTACATATTTTTGTCAACATTAAAATGAATGCACTTATATTTTTACCTGTTTAAAATAATTTGTCTTGAATTTACATTGTTTCCTATGGGGTTTAATTTACAGTCCTTACCTCCATTATTTTCTATAGCAGTGTGTTGCAGTACCAGTGGTTAGCCATGTGTGGTGCTGTTTTGGGTCCCTTTTTGGATATAGTAACTTTAGAAGTGCAGTTTATCACAAGCAATGGGCTCACTCTTTTGTGGGTGGGTGTCTGTCCCTCCCTATACCCCACCCTGAACCCCTCTATGAACCACTTCTTATTCCTCCCTTAACTCCTCCAATTTTGGGGCCAATTCCAATGCGGACAGGAAGGGCTCTGATGGTCGGAGCCCTCCTGCCCACATTGGAATGTACAGTTCGGATTACTTTCCGACCGAGCCATTCTGATGGGCTCGGTCGGAAAGGAATCCGACTCGGTTTCCGGATGGCTTACGACGGGCTCGGAGAGCCCGTCCGCCATCCGGAAACCCTTCAGTACTCCCCCGGCTGGCTCTTTCCGGCCGAGGGAACACAATGGCAGGTTCCCACAGCCTTTTTGTGCCGGTCTTTCCGGCACATATAGGCTGTGGGAAACTGTCTTTGGGGGCCCCCAGCAGGGCCTCCATGGGTGCATGGCCGCCGAATGGCACCTGCCACAGGGTGCAGGGATGAACTGCACCCCTGCTCTTTCAATGAATGCATGCATTCCGTTCGGAATGCATGCTCTCATTGAAAGGTATAGGTATGCGACCGAACAGGGTGCGGTCGCATCCTACTTGCAGGTCTATAACCGACGACAGGAGATCGTTCGATTACAGTTCCTGACCGATGTCGGACGGACTTCGGTCCGTCCGACATTGGAATCAGGCCCTTAGTAGTAAGTATTTTCAATTTTCCAGCTACTTTCCCTGTCCCTCCTACATTTTGCTACTACAAGGTATACTTACGTCCTTTGGAAGAGAATTTTGCACAAAAATGAAAAGAGGCAACCCTGAAACTTCACATGTAGATTTATGAATGATATTTTTTAGAATGTTTGCGGTACTACAAAACATACTACAGAATGCAGTTGTGAATAGGCCCCAGGGTCTTGAATTGTGCTCTCCAAGCCACAGGACAGCAGTGAACATCTTTAAAATCTGGTAAAACAAGTTCTGACTGCAGGTGGAGTTTCTGGATATCTATCTTGGTGGCCCCAGGACACATTATATTGTAGAAGTCAAGCCATGACAGCACCAGAACCCATGTAAGCTCTATCTCATAACTTAATGGTGGGAATGTAAGATTTCATCAGCATCCTAATCAAACTATGAACATGGAGCTAAGCCTTTCACCGCAATACTTATTATTTTCGCTCAAATTACACTGCTATCAGAATCAGACATGTGAAGTCCGGACATAACAACACCAACAGACAGGAAAACATGTCACTGAATGAAAGGTGTGAGCGAAATTGACTGTAACAGTTTTGTTTTTTTTAACTTTATTTACCATTTTCATATTGATACATAACAAGCATTACTTGATTACTCACTGCAGCAATACAAAGAATATTGTTCAGAGAAGGGATGATCTAAAACACAACCCACTGTGATACTGGGACAAAATATACATTATATACTGCATTGTCAACATTTAATCAACCTGGCTGCGATCCCACCCATGCAGGCCCCCACCAGTTCCTCCCGATAAAGGATATATGTCTATATCAAGCTCGGTAGCGAAGGGTTAACCCACCCCGGTGGGTACTATCCCTGCAGGCTTCTGTGAGGTAGAGGCAGAACCAACGTCTATCAAGTAGCACTTCAGGGGGCTCCAAATGTCCTTGGGTCTAGATGCCAAGGGTTGCGTTGTTTCAAACAGCTCGCAATTCGTGTTACAATATATGAGGCTATTTAGCCAAGCTTTCATTGTAGGGGTGATTCTGCTGCCCCAGTGTAGCGCTATCTCCCTCTTTGCAAGTAATAGAGTAATGGCGATAAATTTGCGCAGCTGTTTAGGGAAATTACGCACGTATCCCAGCAGGGCAATCTCGGGTGTAGGGGCTATATCAAGGTGGATCATACGCGGCAAAATTGTGTAAATAGCTCTCCAGTAACCCCCAATCTTTACACAGTTCCAGGTCATATGAGCAAAATCAGCTTGTTGTACTCCACACTTAGGACACGTGTGTGGTCAGTTGGGGTCGATGGAGTTGATTTTCATGGGGGACATCTATGTCCTCCATAGGAGCTTAAAATGAATCAGTTTATGTCTACTATTCAGGGAAACGTCTTTGGTCTGGGTGCAACAAAAAGACCAGTGTGAGTCCTGTATCGGGTGCCCGAAGTCTCGCTCCCAGGCCTCCCAGATCTTGGCGTCTCTACCATGGACCAAAGCCATACAGGCTCTATATAATTTGGAGATGAGATGGTCACCCCTTTGCTCGTGATCAATAGTGTTAATGGCGGGAAGGACAAGGGCTCTAATGGGAACTCAGTAATCTGTGCTCTAAACTCTCTACGAATCCTGCTGAAAATAAACTGGTCCATAAAAGATGCTTCACTAAACCTCACTTCCTCTGTACTTGAAAAGACATGGCCCCCCGGGAATAAATCCCCAACCGTTTCTAATGAATATGAGGTGAGAGTGCGTTGAACCAGCTTTTCCTCCGTGATGGGCAGCCATGGATTATTAACAATCGGAATTGCAAAGGAGTATAGGGTGCGCCCACCTGTCACTCGTGCTAATTTCTGCCAGGCCCAGCTAGTAGTGGACACTATCTGTATATTCCGGGGTTCCCTGGAAAATCCCTTTGGTAATACCGTTTTCAGCGGGGCTGGAAGCACAAGATCGGCTTCAGGCCTAGTATAAGGAATCCATGCATCAGGGTGATACCAAGAGTGCGCAAAGCTGCATTGCGCGACTAAATAGTAAATCTGAAAGTTGGGAACCCCAAGTCTTCCTCTTTCATACGGTAAGGTCAATGTGTCCCAACTGACTCTGGCTCTGCCACCACCCCAAACAAGCCTGATGAGGTGGGAGCGAAGAGTACGAAAGAATCTATTGGGTAACGGAATAGGAATATTGGGGAATAGGTATAAAAATTTGGGAAGAACCACAATTTTTATAATCGCTACTCGACCAGCCAATGAGAGAGGGAGCCTCAACCAACGCTCCACCTGCCGCTCCAGTGTATGTAATGCTGGGCCATAGTTAAGTAATATAATCTGCTCAACCTCCTTGTGGATCTGTATTCCCAGATACTTAGTCGACTCGTCGCACCACGCCACGGGAAACTCACAATCTCACTTGGCGGTACCCAGCATCAGAGGAAAAACATCTGATTTGCCCCAGTTTATGCCCAGTCCAGAGAATCCACCAAAGCGGATGACCTCTCTGACTAGCGGGTCCAGGTTCTCCTGAGGATGGCAAATGTAAAGAATAATATCATCGGGGTAAAGTGAGATTAGGAGAGGGCCCATAGTAAACTTAAGCCCCCTAGGCAGGTGCCGCTCTTGCAATTGTCAGACCAAAGGGTCAAGCACTATGATGAAAAGCAGAGGCGGGAGCGGGCAACCCTGTCTGGTGCCGCGGGTGAGTTCAAACTGAGAGGATAGGGTGCCGTTCAGCCTGAGCCTAGCAGTGGGTGTAGTATAAAGTAGTGAAGTGAGGTCGATGAACCCCTTAGGCATGCTCATTTTCCTCATAACTGCTATAAAAAAGTGCCACTCCAAAGAGTCGAAGGCTTTTTTAGTGTTGTGTAAAATGGCAGCCGCCGGGACTTCCGGAGAAATCCTATGTATCACCGCGAAAAGCGTACACAGATTCAGAGCTGTCGATCTGTGTGGGACAAAGCCCGATTGGGCTGGAGAGATAATTCGATCTAATAACAGGGCCAGCCTCAACGCAATCATTTTTGCAAGAATTTTATAATCAAGATTTAAAAGTGACAGGGGTCTATATGAACCGCATAGCAGCGGGTCTTTACCAGGCTTAGGGAGAACGATTATTACCTCTTCACGCAGCGTGGGGGGGAGCTCCTTTCGTTCCAGGGCTTCACTATAGACCCCGAGAAGGTATGGAGCTAAGAGGGTCTTTTAGGCTTTATAAAAATTGTCAGTGAACCCATCAAGGCCAGGGGGGGTTGGGCCGTTTAAGGCATCAATAGCGCTGATGATTTCGTCAGTGGAGAAGGGTTCAGCTAGAAATTGTTGCATAGCTTTGTCAAGCCATACCAGTGCAATTTCTGCTAGGTATTCACTGCGGTCCACGCTGTGAGTTACGCTCGTCGAGTACAAGTTGGAATAATAGTCCAAAAATTCATCCTGTATGTCCAGAGTGCCCGTCAATATCTGTCCACGTGAGGAGCGGAGACAAGCGATATATGATTGTCCCGCCAGTGGCCTCAGTAGTCGCGCTAAAGTGCGGCCAGGCCTCTCTCCCTTTCCATATCACCGCGCAATAGCATATTTACTTAAAAAATGTGTCTCGCACTCTTCAGCCTCCCTAAATTCCGTTAATAGTGACAAGCGGCAGCCATGCTGAGCCGGATCGGCCTGACCGACCCGCTCCTGCTCAGGGCCGGACTGGCTACCGGGCGTTTTGATGTGCTGCCAAGCTGGGGGCTGATTTCGTTGATGGGGACCTGCGTGTGCTTAAAATCATTCGTTTTGCAATGTTAATTTAAAAGCACACGCAGGTCCCCATCAACGAAATCAGCCCCCACCGCAGTGAAATCAGCCCCCAGCTTGGCAGCACACCAAAACGCCCGGTAGCCAGTCCGGCCCTGCTCCTGATCGAGTAAGTCCAGTTGCTTTTCAATGCGAGCTAGTGTACGTCGCAAGTCTCTCAACACCCCAGCATGCTTGGAAATACAGACCCCCGTAAATAGACCTTGAATGCCTCCCATTGCATGGCTCAGGACTGAACCGACCCTTGATTTAATTCAAAATATTCCACAATAGCAGCACGAAGTTCTGTTCAGAACACTTCATCCATCAACGCCTGTCTGGGGAACCTCCACTGCCTCTCACTACCCTCAGGTCTGGGGATCCTAACCATTAAAACAACTGGGTAATGGTCAGAAAGTGTTCTAGGTAAATGTTGGGATGCCCGATACCAGGTTGCCAAATTGGGGGATACAAGCCAAAAATCTAGCCGCGTCCAGGTATAATGCTGCGCAGAGTAATGGGTATATGCTGATTCCCCCGGTCGGCAGTGCCACCACACATCAAGTAGACCAAGTGTATCGCACAGTTCCTGTAAAGCGCGACACGCACAGGGCTTAGAGTCTGGGGAGTCGGACGTGCTATCTCGTGCAGGATCTAGTAGGAGGTTAAAGTCCTCACCCATGCAAATGTAATCCGCGTCTAACTGTACTAACTGCGCATGTAGATCGTGAAAAAATTCTGGGCTGTCGACATTAGGCACATATACACAGACAAACGCCATGCAACGGCCCTTCAAATGTCCCACTACCATCGTGTAACGACCCTCACTATCGTTACAAACCCTGGAGAATTGGAAGGGCAGGCGTTTATGGATCATTACGGCTGTACCCCTGGCGTGCGTGCTATAATTTGCATGGGGACCCCACGAGGAGGCAAAGCAGGTCGTCGCTGACTTTGGCAAATGTGTCTCTTGTAGAAATGCGACATCAACTTGGTGCCTCTGTAAGTAATGCAACACCTGCTTCCCTTTCCTTGCGTTGTTTAAGCCCCTTACGTTCCAGGTGATCAGTGTTAGTTCTGAAAAGGTGTACAATTTACCTCACGAAGACATGCAGGTAATTTAAGAATAACAGTGTACGTGCTTCATATTGAAAACTCAACAAACTACAGTGAATAGACTGGAAAAGGAGTAATAGTTTACTGTGAAAAAACACAACCCCACCCTCAACCCCCCACCCATCCCTGCACACCCCAACATAGGGAATATCCCCACTAGCTGAGAGATAGAATGTGTTGGACTTGGCCCTTTTGGCAGGTTCACCCCTGAACTTTTTGCCTGTCTCTTAGCCTTTTCCCTGTGTAGTGTTGGTGATTTTAGGCCCCTGGGCACTTTTGCACTGTGGCCCAGTGTAAAGTGCGTGCGCTCTCTGAGTGCGTGTGGTGAGATTGGCCTGCCCTCCCATAGGAATGCATGGGGGATATGTGTGTCCATGGTAATTCCTGGTGTGAGAGGAGTGCAGGGTCAAGTTTAGTATGTGCGAACTCGTGAGAATAAATGCTGCGCAATGGTGTGCGCAGATTTATAGTGACTGGTAGAGAAGTGCCACTTCTAGAAGTTGGCATTTCTGTGTGCTCTGTGTCTGCCTGCCTGATGTGGATTGCATGTCTGGCTTGTGAGTGACAGGGGCTGGGAGGTGTGTGTGGCTCCAGGAGGGGCAGGGTGAGTCAGCGCAGGGCTGAATAGAGAGATCTGCATCTAGATGGGAGGGAGGAGTTGCACCTGGGACCTGAATAGGGTTGTGCCTTCCCTCCCCAATGCTGGCTCCGCCCCCTGTGGTGCGTCTGAGCACCTGACAAAGAGGAGAGGAGCTGAGCACAACAAAATGCTCCAAAGCTCCCCCAAACCAGTTGCATCTGGTTTTCCCCCAAGCCCTGTGCTGTGTCACAAAGGAAAAGGGCATATAAATATAGGGGCTGTGACCCCATAAAAATGTTCAGTTGTGCTTGTGCTGACTTGCAGGGGACACTCTGCCAGGAGGAACCGCCGCGGGACCCAGCTGCTGCTTCTTGGGGGTCCCTGCGTGCTGGCCTGCCTGGCTGCACCCTGCTGGGGTGTCCCCAGCCCCAAGGACCTTTTATTCCTGGTCCCAGCTTTCCCCAGGAACTTTAAAGGGGCCTAGCGCTTCAGGAGCGCTATATTCTAATTTCCCAAGATGGAGGAGAGCCTGAGCTCCGCAGCGCCGAGCTGCACCTGATTTCTGAGGGAATCCCCAGCGTAGGGATTCCCCCGAAGTGCTGAGAGCGAGGCGGGAGCCCACCCTGCTTTATTATTTATTTTTCGGGTGCCCACCCCGCTTCTGGATATTTATTTACGGTGGGTGCCCACCCCGCCGTGTTTGCTTTGGCGGGAGCCCACCCCGCGCTTCTGGAGAGGAGAATTGCACTGCCGCGGCCCGGAGGGGAAGCGCACCAGAAACGGAAGTCAGGCGCGACTGTGGGCAGGGCCTTGAGTCAGCTGATCGGAGCCTCGCGGGCTCCACTTCCGCCTCCACCTGCCTTGACGGAAGTCCTCTGGAGCCTCGCAGGCTCCCCGAGTCCCCGTTGAAGTCCCGGTCCCAGGAAAGGGGACCGGGCGAAGAGAAGCAAGGCCTGATTGGTGAGCGGGGCTCCCGTGAGTGGAGAGAGCCCCGCGGGAGCAAGAAGAGCCGAGAGAGAAGCTTGCAAAGTCCCGGTGAGTGGGGACTGAATTGTGAAGCATTGTTGGTGCCTGTTCGAGGCACGGAGTCTGAGCGGCCCCGCATGGCAGCGGGCCGCTCCAACGAGGGGCATCTTTGTGCATCTATGTTTTTAGGGCTTCGGGGGGTCCCCAGGGCCCGTGGTGCTCGTACCTCTCTTTGGCCATTTTTCTACAGCTGCCCCACTTGCAAGAGGGCTGCTGCAACGTTTTGGGGGGCATTTGTTTTGCAAAGTCCCGGAGTGGGGCTTCACAAGGGCACAGTGGTGCCGATCGGGGCACATTGTCGGTGCCCATTGGGCTACAATTATTGGGAGAGCCCCAGAGCAGGGCCCCAGCGTCGTTTCTCCAGTGCCCACATTTTGTTGCCTGCACAGCTGCACCGCAATTAGCGGGCAGCTGCCACGTTTAGGCTTGCGCAATTGCGCACTTTGTGTTTGCTGCTAAGGCAGCCAGGGGGCCCCTGTGTGAGGTCCCCTTACAGCCCGGACATTCTGGACATTGGGTTTTGAGCCCCTGTGAGAGGCCAGTTGGCCCGGGGCCAGTTTTAGTGCGTTGTGCCCCGATTGGGGCACACTGTTTCTATGCCAATTATTTTCCTAAGGTGTTTATGCTTGTGATGCCTACTGTAATGCCTATTGCGTAATGTGTGATGCTAATGAGGTTTGGGCCTAATGTAGTTTTATGCCTAAGGTGATTCAGGCGCAAAGTGATTTATGCATCCTCTGTTTTACGTTGCAGGATCTTATGCTAAGTTCCTAACTTTACCAGTAGTTACTGGTTGTGTTTTATATTTGGATTTACTTACCTATTCTGATGGGTCTGACCAGGGCCCGATTGGCCTGGTCCTGTATATAATTCCCCTGTGAATATTGCCTAGTGCCAGTTGGCACAGTGTATATTATGTGATTATGTTTCTAATGTATTTATGACAATACAAAGGCTATTTTTTATATAACCTTGTGTGGAGTTCCTTTTGTAGTGTGCCTAGTGTTTTGCTGCTGTGTGAGTGTGTTGCGCAAATGCTTTACACATTGCCTCCGGGATAGGCCTGACTGCTCGTGCCAAGCTACCAAGGGGGTGAGCAGGGGTTATCTTTGGCGTGTAACTGCCTCGCCCTGACTAGAGTGGTGGTCTCTGCCTGGCTTTGGCACAAGCCTTAGCCAACCAGAGATCCCATTTCTAACATTGGTTGTCAGCGGTGAGGATAGGACTTGTGTTTGCGCAATAAAACAGCGACAACTGGTTGCACTACAAACTCTGCATTTAGATAATCACGTGTTTGGGGATTATTGTTTCTGAGTTTTATTTGATTTTTTCTCCTAAAAAGTGTCATTTGTTAATTGTGTACTCTTGCTTCAGCTCAGACGCCTAGGTCTCTTGTGTTGCACCTGTGTTTTAAGAACCTTGCCAGAATGGAACCTACCTTTAATGCATATAATCTGTTGGAATACAGTATGTTGGAGTTAAGGGGGTTCTGTGATGAGAGAAGCTTAGCAGTGTGTGAGGAAGACACTCGGCTATCCCTTAGGACAGCCCTGCTACACTGGCAACAGGATAGATGGAGACAGATAGACTCGGACCAGGCCGCACTCCAAGAGGGTGGTGGGTCTGAGGGTGGCCCTGAGGAGTCTGAAGAGGAGGAAGAAGATGACAGGACAGGGACGCCAGTAGATAGTGAGGACCCCATAGATAGGGAGTCTCTTGCTGGGTCCAGTGTCGGGGGCAGTGCCCCACCCCTTTCCCTATCCCCAGAGGAGTGGGTAGATAGGAGGGAAGAAAGGGAGCATCAGCTGGCTTTGGAGAAGCTCAGGTTAGAGTATTCCAAGGAGATAGCGCAGCTGAGTGTGGAGGAGAAAACGTTAGAGACCGAGAGGGTCCTAGCACAGGAGAGGATGGCGGAGGCTGAGAGGGCCTTCGCCAGGGAGAAATTAGCTCGGGAGGGTAGATTATCCCCTGAGTGCAGTTGTAGTTTTCTGGATTCACCAGTAAGGGTGGGGTCCAGTGGTGGCAGCAATATGGAGTCCAGTGCAGGAAGTCCCCTTCCCAGTCCCCACAGTGGGGTACCTGGTTCCCACGAAGAGGCGTACAGGTTGAAGTTCAGGGGCAGTAGGAAACTGTCTCACCAGTCTTGGGAGGAGTTTGTGGAGGAATGTGGTGATGCACTGGACGACTGGGTGATGGCTAGCACAGCAGAGGATTTTGATTATGAAGGGCTGGCCAATGTGGTTATCAAAGAGCAGATGCTCAGTCGTTGTTTGCCAGGATTGCGCCCACACCTGTTGGGGTGTAATTCCTCTGATCCCAGGGAGCTTGCACGGGAAGCAGACCTCTGGGTGGTGGCCCGAGGTTCTGATGAGGCATTGGGGAGTGATTCCGAAAGTAATGGTTCAGGTATCTTCCAGTCCTGTATTGGGGAAGAGGTTCAGAGTAGCCCAGCTGGGTCCCAGTGTAGTGGGAGGGGTGTAGGGGCTCACGTCCTGACTCAGTGGAGTAGGAGTGAGGGTGGGACTGAGTGTCCCCAGGTGCCCGAAACCCAGTCTCAGAATCTGGATGGTTTCTTCAGGGAACACCAGGTTGGGAGCCTAGGCTGTCCGGTTAGTCCATTTGAGGAGGATCTCCTAGTGTCTGGAGAACCTGGAGCGTCTGTAAATAGAGCTCCAGTGGTTCTGGTGTCTGGCGGTGCCGCTCCAGTTGGGAGGGTACAGAAGTCCAGAGAGAGGGGTGACATGGGGCTGTGTTCCCCAGTGGAAGAGCCAGTGGGTCAGGGACCAGCCAGAAGGGCTGAGTCTCCTAGAAGTGACCATGGTGACACCATGTCTGTCCTGGGGGATCTTCGCGCACTGTCAGGTGGACAGGGGTCGGGAGGTCTGCGCCAGGCAGAATGTCACACAACACATGAGTCAGGTGTTACCCTCGGGGGGCTACTGTGTGAGTCCCCAGAAGTCCTGGCGTGCCAGGCAAGTCATCAGCCAAAGGGTTTAGACCCAAGGTTGGGAGGCCAGGTTCAGGATCTGCCTGACCTGGAGGGAAGGACGTCTGTAACCAGTGTCCTGACCGGTTCATCTTCCAGGGGTACCGCTCCAGTTGGGAGGGTGCAGAACTCTGGAAGGGGGTGCAGAGGGAGGGAGCCCTCGCCTCTGACCCCGGTGCAATCTGAGGGGTTAAACCCTAGGTTGGGAGACCAGTTCTTGGAGAGAGGTCCTGAACTGGTGGGAGAGTTGTGTTCTGAGGGTGCCTCTCCAAGGAGGAGAGTGCGGAACCCTAGAAGAAGAGGTAAGGGGAGGAGAGCCGCGCCCGTGACTTTTGGTCAGCCTGAGGGTGCGGACCCTGGGCTGGAGGATCAGTGGCAGTTTAGAACTGCACTGATGAGGGAAGAAGTGAAGAATGGCTACTATGTGCCAGGGGTTACTACCCCCACTCTGTGGATGGGCAAGGACCAGTGGCATCTGGGTGGCCTAGGGCCTGGTCCTGGCCACGGACAGCTAGGGAGTACCAGTGGGGTAGCCCAGTTGGTCCAGAGAGCTTTTACAGAGGGACCCACGTGGGTTCACAGTGGCGTAGAACAGGAGGGTGTCCCTGCAGTTGCGGGCCCGCGTCCGTGTTCTATCGCCCCAAGCAGGGAAGCCCATCACGGTGGTGATTGGTCTGCCCTGCGTTTTGGCTGGAAGGGGGTTGTGTTGGACTTGGCCCTTTTGGCAGGTACACCCCTGAACTTTTGCCTGTCTCTTAGCCTTTTCCCTGTGTAGTGTTGGTGATTTTAGGCCCCTGGGCACATTCGCACTGTGGCCCAGTGTAAAGTGCGTGCACTCTCTGAGTGCGTGTGGTGAGATTGGCCTGCCCTCCCATAAGAATGCATGGGGGATATGTGTGTCCATGGTAATTCCTGGTGTGAGAGGAGTGCAGGGTCAAGTTTAGTATGTGCGAACTCGTGAGAATAAATGCTGCGCAATGGTGTGCGCAGATTTATAGTGACTGGTAGAGAAGTGCCACTTCTAGAAGTTGGCATTTCTGTGTGCTCTGTGTCTGCCTGCCTGATGTGGATTGCATGTCTGGCTTGTGAGTGACAGGGGCTGGGAGAGTGTGTGTGGCTCCAGGAGGGGCAGGGTGAGTCAGCGCAGGGCTGAATGAGAGATCTGCATCTAGATGGGAGGGAGGAGTTGCACCTGGGACCTGAATAGGGTTGTGCCTTCCCTCCACAATGCTGAGCTCCGCCCCCTGTGGTGCGTCTGAGCACCTAGCCCCCACCTGACAAAGAGGAGAGGAGCTGAGCACAACAAAGTGCTCCAAAGCTCCCCAAACCAGTTGCATCTGGTTTTCCCCCAAGCCCTGTGCTGTGTCACAAAGGAAAAGGGCATATAAATATAGGGGCTGTGACCCCATAAAAATGTTCAGTTGTGCTTGTGCTGACTTGCAGGGGACACTCTGCCAGGAGGAACCGCCGCGGGACCCAGCTGCTGCTTCTTGGGGGTCCCTGCGTGCTGGCCTGCCTGGCTGCACCCTGCTGGGGTGTCCCCAGCCCCAAGGACCTTTTATTCCTGGTCCCAGCTTACCCCAGGAACTTTAAAGGGGCCTAGCGCTTCCAGGAGCGCTATATTCTAATTTCCCAAGACGGAGGAGAGCCTGAGCTCCGCAGCGCCGAGCTGCACCTGGTTTCTGAGGGAATCCCCAGCGTAGGGATTCCCCCGAAGTGCTGAGAGCGAGGCGGGAGCCCACCCCGCTTTATTATTTATTTTTCGGGTGCCCACCCCGCTTCTGGATATTTATTTACGGCGGGTGCCCACCCCGCTGTGTTTGCTTTGGCGGGAGCCCACCCCACGCTTCTGGAGAGGAGAATTGCACTGCCGCGGCCCGGAGGGGAAGCGCACCAGAAATGGAAGTCAGGCGCGACTGTGGGCAGGGCCTTGAGGCAGCTGATCGGAGCCTCGCAGGCTCCACTTCCGCCTCCCCCTGCCTTGACGGAAGCCCTCTGGAGCCTCGCAGGCTCCCCGAGTCCCCGTTGAAGTCCCGGTCCCAGGAAAGGGGACCGGGCGAAGAGAAGCAAGGCCTGATTGGTGAGCGGGGCTACCATGAGTGGAGAGAGCCCCGCGGGAGCAAGAAGAGCCGAGAGAGAAGCTTGCAAAGTCCCGGTGAGTGGGGACTGAATTGTGAAGCATTGTTGGTGCCTGTTCGAGGCACAGAGTCTGAGCGGCCCCGCCTGGCAGCGGGCTGTTCCAACGAGGGGCATCTTTGTGCATCTTTGTTTTTAGGGCTTCGGGGGGTCCCCAGGGCCCGTGGTGTCCGTACCTCTCTTTGGCCATTTTTCTACAGCTCCCCCACTTGCGAGAGGGCAGCTGCAACGTTTTGGGGGGCATTTGTTTTGCAAAGTCCCGGAGTGGGTCTTCACAAGGGCACATTGGTGCCGATCGGGGCACATTGTCGGTGCCCATTGGGCTACAATTATTGGGAGAGCCCCAGAGCAGGGCCCCAGCGTCGTTTCTCCAGTGCCCACATTTTGTTGCCTGCACAGCTGCACCGCAATTAGCGGGCAGCTGCCACATTTAGGCTTGCGCAAATGCGCACTTTGTGTTTGCTGCTAAGGTAGCCAGGGGGCCCGTGTGTGAGGTCCCCTTACAGCCCGGACATTCTGGACATTGGGTTTTTGAGCCCCTGTGAGAGGCCAGTTGGCCAGGGGCCAGTTTTAGTGCGTTGTGCCCCCGATTGGGGCACACTGTTTTTATGCCAATTATTTTCCTAAGTTGTTTATGCTTGTGATACCTACCGTAATGCCTATTGCGTAATGTGTGATGCTAATGAGGTTTGGGCCTAATGTAGTTTTATGCCTAAGGTGATTCAGGCGCAAAGTGATTTATGCATCCTCTGTTTTACGTTGCAGGATCTCATGCTAAGTTCCTAACTTTACCAGTAGTTACTGGTTGAGTTTTATATTTGGATTTACTTACCTGTTCTGATGGGTCTGACCAGGCCCCGATTGGCCTGGTCCTGTATATAATTCCCCTGTGAATATTGCCTAGTGCCAGTTGGCACAGTGTATATTATGTGATTATGTTTCTAATGTATTTATGACAATACAAAGGCTATTTTTTATATAACCTTGTGTGGAGTTCCTTTTGTAGTGTGCCTAGTGTGTTGCTGCTGTGTGAGTGTGTTGTGCAAATGCTTTACACATTGCCTCCGGGATAGGCCTGACTGCTCGTGCCAAGCTACCAAGGGGGTGAGCAGGGGTTATCTTTGGCGTGTAACTCCCTCGCCCTGACTAGAGTGGTGGTCTCTGCCTGGCTTTGGCACAAGCCTTAGCCAACCAGAGATCCCATTTCTAACAGAATGCAACTTGGAAACACCATAGATGATAAGAAAGGAGTAAAGCAATATACATTCCGACTAGTATATCAAATCCGAAAGTGATACACACTTGGGGTGTGGCAAAGCCGCTCCAGCGACCCAATTTTGTAAGAGAACTGAACACACATTGTTTGCCCTAAAAGAATTCAGATTAATTAGTCTTTATGCGCTGACGGCCAGCAGTTCTGATCATTCAGAGGAGAATAATTCCACACTGGCCACCAAACTACTGTGAGGGGGAGAAACTCTTGGAAGGTTCTTCCCATGGGCACCTCTGTTCCCTTTATAGTCTCGGCAGAACTCCAGAACTGCTGTAGGGGTATCAAATACACAGGACCCCCTCTCAACATCCACTCGAAGACGAGCAGGGTAAATCATGCCATACTTCAGGCCTAAACTGGGGAGTGTAGCCTTTACACCAGTATATTTCCTCCTCGCCTACTGGACCATGGCAGTGAAGTCCGGGAACACCGTTATCGTCGATCCTTGCCAGGACAGAGTGCCATTTTCTCTAGCCATCCGTAGTACAGTATCTCTGTCCTGAAAGTTTAGAAGGCGAGCTATAATAGGTCTAGGAGGACATCCCGGATTGGGGCGAGGGCAGAGGGAGCGGTGCGCTCGTTCCACAAGGAAAGGAGGGGTGAAAGACTCCTTGCCAAAGAGATCTGTTAGCAGGGTTTCAACAAAAAGATCCATGCAGCCTGTATTCTCGGACTCTGGAACACCAAGAATGCATACGTTGTTGTTCCTGCTTCTCACCTCCAAATCTTCGTTTTTCATGGAAACATTCTAGAGGATTTTCTCCATTCAGTCCAGGCGTTTGGTGTATTGGGCAGCTCCATCCTCCAGATTGGACACCCTGCCCTCCGCAGTGTCCAGGCGTCTCTCATGCACATCTAATTTAGCCCCCATTGTATCCAGGCGTTTATCCAAGGTGTCAAAATGCCCATTCAGAGCCTTGAAACCCGCCCTTAGTTCTTGCATCAGTGCATCCGAGCCAGAAGGAGCATTCACTGAACGGGCCGCCTCTGCATCCCCCTCAGCCATGACGGTACCAGGCTCTGTAGTCGCGTCGTTCGGTCTACTAAACTGCAACAATCTTTGCTTAGGGTCTTTTCATACCAGGCGGTATTAGGCAGCAGCCCCAGAGGCCATGGATCTTTGCCGCAAGGATGGGTTCTAGTTATACGTGTCTCACCCCCAAAGTCTGCCAGGGAGGACAGTGTAGTACCAATCTGAAGTGTGGCGGTTCGGCTCGCCGCGGGACCCAAAGCTTAGGCAGCCCAGCGCAGACAGAAACACAGTGCCATCCAGGCCACGAGCACCAAGGTGTGGCACCAATCTATGCTGGTGGGGTACAATGTGATTCCAAGTGCTCCCCGGTTAGGCAGGAGTGCGAAGCAATGCGCAGGCCAAACCGCCAGAGGGAGAAACGGTCCCGGCAATCAGCAGCGCCAAATGTAGATCAGGTCCAGGCAAACGCACACAGTTCTGTAGCTCACAATCTGCCCCGGAGCCTCGCATCCCTCCACTCCGTCCGGGAAACAACAAGTAGTCCCCCAGCACCCACTTAACCGACCCGAATAGCCGGGTGGCTGGCCCCCAGGCTCACCCGCAGCCCCTCACGCCGCGGGGCCTCCGGGAGCAACACGGGCCAGCCTACCTGTGGGGCGGGGAGTTGACAGCAGAGTTCAAAGAGCCCCGCACCTGGCAGCGCACATGAGCCACACAGCAGTTCTCTAGGCTCCACCGCTCCCTCATGGCAGTGAGGCAGGCCCAGTCGGATTAGACCAGCATGTGCTTGCCGGCTTCGCCTCCAATCTCACGCTGATCCGCCTCCGGCCAGGCTGCCCCAATCTCCGCAGCTCCCGATCGCGGGCTCCACGGCATTCCGGTAGTTCAGGACGACCCCGTGACTGGGGGCACACTGCTGTGTCCGAATCCGCTGCCGGTAGGCAGGATGGCTTAAAATAGTTGCAGGATAGGGCAAGGATGTCGGGTCGGATGGCGGAGCTTTAGCGCTACCCGGCCATCTTGGTCGGTAGCCTGGCCGCGCCCCCAAATTGACTGTAACAGTTGCCATGGAACATGAGGAAATGCAGAAAAGCATAAATTAGATGCAGAGCACCAGCATGAACCATGAATACTGTAAGTGCACTCACAGAAGTAAATATAATTGGGATAATTGTCTAAATTGCCATAGTGGAAGCACTATAATAAAGTTTTGTTATTAGGATTAAAAACTTCAGAAAATGGATATTAGGTGCAGGTCCGACCAAAACCATGAAAATATTATACTACTCAACTAAATATAACTAAGTAACCATCAAAAGACAGCTGAACATTACCAAGAACTTACTCTATAACTAATTTGCAAAATGTCTACTGCATTGATGTGTACCATGCATATCCCCAGATTTGTATTAATATTTTGATATTTCTAAAGTGCATTTTTACTCAATCGAGTCCCTTGATGTTACTGATCAACAACACAGTAGAGCGTCTGCAAAGAACCAGACACTATTTTACTGAAAGTTAAGGAGGATTTGAGAAAATTAGTATGGAGGGCAGCCTAGCACTGCGACAGGTAGTACATGAGAATGATAAGAAAATCCGCATAACACTAAAACTCAATAGCAAAGGAAATTACTGGTTGAATAGCCAATGTTTGATATATCATGGCATTTTAAGTGTACTGATTCTGCTCCGAAATCCTGTGGGATGTTATTCCATAGTTGGACAACTTGTGTGCTGGTGCAGTTTGATGACGTCGAGATGGTCCACATCACCTTACACAGGTATTAACAGCAAGGTATTTTCTGAACATATATGTGCAGTGCAGTACTGGGAGTAGAATGTGTTGGTTTGTTTCTGACCATTCTCTCCTAGGGATTCCAGTGTTACTAGGGAGTTATGTGATGTATTAGAATCTGCCTTGTTTAAAGGTTTTGTTGTTGGAGAGAACTGTTAGAGTGGGCCGAGAAGGCACCTGTCTACTGTATAGCCTCTTCAATAAGATACTTCAAGTAACCACAGCTTCTACGTACTTAGTACAAAATTCCTGGCGACGATCTGGCTACATGGCTACACTGTGAACCCAACGCGTACGAGAATCTTCAAGCCTCTCATCTTCATCTCCGTGTTTGCCACCTAGGAGGACTAGTTGGAGCCTCCGGTCCGGCACTTGAAGGAGATCCTGCTGTGTACGAGCAGCCTGCAGTGTGCCAAAAAAAAGAAGAAAACTTTCTGCGCTTTTCGTGTCGACTGTGAGAATGACGTTCACTGGTATCTGGTCATTTTGTACAGTTCTGTGCTCCAGGCACCGCTACAGCTGCAGTGCTTTTTTCTGCCAAGTCTGTGTTCCCGCAGATGTCACGAGGACGCCCCTTTGCAGTTATGCCCTCGCGCCTTCAGGCGTATGACTTAGCAATGCTCACCTAACAACGCCCTCACAGAAACGTACCACTCCCTTCAATGCGCATTGTCTGGTTGGTACGTACTGGTACAGACGTTCTACCAATGCGTGTCTGCATGGTGGCACTCCACTCGACGTTCCCTGCATCTTAGCAACACTGCCCCTGTGTGACGGATGCTGCTGAGCTAGGCATTCACCATCGTGGCCCTCACAGCTCCCAGCACTGGACACTGTGAGTCAAGCAGATAGTAGGGATTCACACACTTTTTTTTGATTTTCAGACAGGACCAGCTGTTTATTTGGGCAAGTGGTTCTGTGGTTTTTCAACCCAGGTTTTCTTGTGTGGATCGATGATTCGCACACCCTTCATCTGAGTTACCCAGGCTGTTACTCTTTTTTTCCCTACTGCATAGTTTTGGCTTGGGGACATTGGTGTACAATTATGTGTACAATGCAAGCGGTCACCTCCCTCTGTCTTTCTTTGATAATCCTAGTGATCCACTGTCAGGTGGGAGGTGTGGTTTGATGCATTTGAAACTTATCTTGAGGCAATAGGTGCTTTGAAATTTGGTACTGAATGCAAGAAATGTTTGCTACTTTATTCTTTGGGGTTTGAAGAAAGGTCTATATTTAAACATTTACCTGATTTGACACATGAGGGTAGTGACAATGTAGATACATATCAAGATACTGTCCTTAAGCTTAAGGCCAGATTTGATGAACAGCCTAGCATTATGGTTTTAAGGCACAAGTTTTAAAAAAAAGAAAACAGGTTGATGGAGAAGATGTCGATACTTATATATCTGTGTTGCGGAGGTTGGCATCTGTTTGTCAATTTGAGTGTTTTACTGACCAACTTATTAGGGATTAATTTGTGTGCCAATGCAGAGACAAGCAAATTATACAGAAGCTTTTAGCCATGGGGAAGCTCTCATTGGAAGAAACCAATAAAGTGGCTAAGAGTATTGAAATCTCTCAGATTTCATTGAAAAAGTTGGACGATAAACCGGTTGAAGCTATCAATGTGGTTATTGGGAGTGGGAAATCCAGACAAAAGAATGTTAGAAATGGTATGACTACTAATGTTAAGGGTAAGTGTGAAAGTGACAATCTTGTTTCGAACAGCATGTGTTTTCATTGTGGGAACGCCCCACATCCCAAAGAGGGTAGATGTCCTGCTGCAAATGTGTTTAACTATTGCAAAAAATAATGCGACAATTTGCCAAAGTATGTTTAAAAAAGAAGATGCAGAAAAAGGCTGTGGCATGTGTGGTGGAGTCTGATGAATTGGACTCAGAAGTAATTTCTGTGGTTACGGATTTTCAAATGGTTTCCTCTTCCGTAGAAAAGGAACCCATTGTTGGTGACCCATTGAGTTGTGTTGATCCCATTGTAGAAGTGAGTGTTGGCGGAATGGTCCTCAGACTGTTGGTTGATTCTGGGCCAGAATTTTGATGATCACACGGAAATTATTTGAGGAAACATGGGGAAATAGAGAGCTGATGTCACTGGACCGGTCTCCTGTTTCTTATAAAGGGCGCAAGATTGAGCTTCTTGGATACATCGAGGAAGTACTTGTGTTCAAAGTAAGGAAGATCATGGGTAAAGTTTACATTGCACTCAAGGGATTGAACATATTGGGTTGGTTCCATCAGGGACTGTTCCGGATGGTGCTGAGGCCAGGTGCCAGAGAACATTTCTTGGTGGTTGATTGTGATGACGTGGGGCACATGTGGAAGAGCAAGTTTCCCTCAGTTTTCAGTGAAGGATTAGGGAATATTCAGGGTTTCAAACACAAGATTATTGAGAAGGATGGAGCTGTCCCCATAAAACACAAACTAAGAGGGGTTGCTTTTAATGTGAGAAAAGATCGGGACAAAGAACTCAGGTCTCTGTGTGATAAGGGTATTATCGAACCCATTGAGTCTTCTCTGTGGTTATCTCCACTTGTGGTGGTGCGCAAGAGGTGTGGACAATTACGCATTTGTAAAGATTTGAGGTCACTAAATAAAGAGATCTGGATCGACTCACATTCGCTACCCAAAATTAGTGACCTGTTTGCTTGTGTCTGCACCCTGATTCACGTCCATTGCCAGCCTTTGTTTTTCCTTTAGGAACTTTCCAGTATAGACGTATGCCTTTACGGTTGGCATCTGCTGCGTCTGTGTTTCAGAAAATAATGCAGAATTTGTTGTGTGCGGTGGAAGACGTGTTAGTCTTTCAAGACGGTGTGTTGATCCATGCTAAGGATGTTCAGTCACATGATGCTGTTTTTGTACAGAATGTTAGACATTTTTGGGAAGCATGGAGTGGTTCTCAAGACTGAGAAATGTAAGTTCTTGTGTGAGGAGGTAGATTATCTGGGTCACCTTATTTCAAAAAAGGGAATTAGACCTAGACAGGGGCCTTATTGAAGCCATTGACGGGGCTGACACTCTCTGTGACAAGACAGGAGTCAAATATTTATTGGGACTTTTTCACTGTTACTTGCGTTTTATTCCTGATCTTGCCACCATAGTGCGGCCCATTGGCAATCTGCTCAAGAAGGGTGTAAAATAAGAGTGGTCTAGTGAGTGTGCCTCTGCTTTTCAGCAAATCACGTTGTGTTTAAGTGAGAGAAGGGCTATTAGACCTTTTGATCCTCACTTATCCTGTTGTCTTACTGTGGACGCAAGCCAGGTTGGTTTGGGTGTGATTTTGACTCAGGGCTCTGGAGACAAAAAGGGCCCTGTGGCCTTTGCTTCGAGAGTTCTTATGGAGGCAGCAGTACAGGATTCTGTCATTGAGAAGGAGCTTCTGGCTTGCCTGTAAGTGGTGGAGAAGTTTTGCTCATATGCATGGGGTAGACAGTTCTGTTTACGAACGGATCACAAGCCGTTAGTTAACATTCTTGGTGCTGGGTCCAGCAAATGTTGTACCCCAAGGATTGTGAGGATGGTTTCTAGAATCATGCAGTATCAGTTTGATGTGACGCATGTTTCTGGTGGGAGGAATGGGAGGACTGATTTTCTTTCCCGTTTTCCTCTGCGAAGTGATGAAAGTGAGGGCCTGGACTTTCATGAATTGTGTGAAGAGGACACTGAAGATTGTTTTCTGGCTATGTTAGAGATACCTGGGCTTAGTGTTGGTTCGGAGGAGGACTGGATGAATGCTTTGAGAGATGATGTGTTGCTACAGCAGGTTTGGGATTTGGTCAGGAGGAGTTGCCCCGGGAAAGGGTATAGTCACCTCTCTTGCAGCCTTATTGTAAGGTTGAGATGGAGATTTCTCAGGAACATTGAGTGTAGTTGCGTTCTGACAAGCTTATCCCTCTCCATGCTATCAGGCAGATTATCATCACTAAGGCCCATGAAGGTCACTTGGGCGTGACGCTCACTAAACGTCGCATTCATCAAGCATTTTGGTGGCCTGGGATGGATGCTGAGATCAACGAGGTAGTTGAGAATTGTGTAGTGTGTGGGGTTGCAGATAAATGTTTGAAAGTGGTGACACCTCCCCAGCCCCCCAGTGAGGGCCCTTCTGGTCCATGGGTCAAATTGGGACTTTATGTGATGGGGCCCATTGAATCCCTGCCTGGGGGATCTCGGTATATTTTAGTTCTGGTGGATTATGTGTCCAGGTGGTCAGAAATCAAGATGGTCAAGGATCCAAAAGCATCAAATGTGGTGTTGTTTCTCAAAGAGGTATGTATGAGGGAGGGTTTCCCAGAAGTACTTGTTTCTGATAATGGAACTGAAGACTTTTCTTGATGCTTGTGGTATAAAGCATGTGAGGAGTTCCCTGTACCACCCGCAAACCAATGGCCTGGTGGAGAGGATGAACAGAATTGTGGTTGAGTGCATTAGGTGGGCGAAGTCAGGGAACCATGACGTTGGTAGGTCTTTGGACAGCATGCTGTGGTATTATAGAACTACTCCCCACTCTACGACCAAGATCTCTCTTTTTGAATTATTGAGGGGAAGGAAAACAAACATTAGTTTTAGACCGGGATGAATGAGTAAGTGGCTCAATTCTGGTGTGGTGAGTCTTATGGACATTGTGCATGAGAACAAGTTAAGAACTCAAGTTAAGCAAAAAAAAGCTGGTATGATCAAAAGAAGTGTGTTAAGACTGTTCCTTTGGTGGTGGGTGACATGGTCCGGATCAAGTCGCCTGTTCATGTGAAGAAAGGTTGAAACAAGTCTGGTGCACCGACCACTGTGATAAAGGTGGGGAGTAATGCTACTAAGGTGGAAGAGGGGCAATGGTAGAACCTTAGTAAAATTGTTAAGGTTAAGTTAAGGAGGGATGGTGAACTGGGCAGTGCCATGGGTGGCTCGATGCCTAATTACAGTAAGGATACTGAGGGAAGTGTTCAAAGGAGATCTTCTTAGGAGAAGCTCCAGGACCAGGGTCACCCCTAGTAGGTATTTGATGCAAAGCCTTGTGGTGCATTGCTTTGTATATTATGTAAATATTGTTTTTATGTTTTATGGAGAAGAGAGGATATGTAGTACTGGAAGTGGAATGTGTTGGTTAGTTTCTGACCATTCTCTCCTAGGTAATCCAGTGTTACTAGGGAGTTATGTGATGCAGTAGAATGCGCCTTGTTTAAAGGTTTTGTTGTTGGAGAGAACTGTTGGAGTGGGCTGAGAAGGCACCTGTTTACTGTGTAGCCTCTTCAATAAAGTGCTTCAAGGTACCACAGCTTCTGCATGCTTACTACATACAGTGATGCTGCCACACACACATTACATATAAAAGTGCACTGAAATTGTAGCCATAACATCGCACCGTTGTATACACAATCACCTGGGCGATTGCACAATCTTAAACTACACTTGGCAGAACAAAGTCCTCTGATAATACAAAGTGCATGTACATTTCTGCTCGCATACCTTGTACCACTTCAAGAAATACTCTGGGGAGGGGAGCAAAAGAGTGTCAATATAGAACGTGGTGCTACTTAGCTGCTCAGTCACATTTGTTGTATGGGGGCCATGACAACACCATTTCTCCTCTTTAACACAACATAAATGTATGAGTTAATGAGTATAGGAAGACTGGTAGGGGACTTATAAATATATCGTGTTCATCAGGGTCAACCTGGGGTGTCATACTCAACTGTGTAGATGAGGCAGGCTAAGCCAGCTGGATCCATATTATGTTATGATTTTTATACAGCAGTTGACAAAAGTAACAACGATTCAACATAATCATCTTGGTTCTAAGGTAAAATTACCAAAGCGCTAGTGGTTCAGGATGTTAGATACTGAGGCAAGAAAATAGGAATGCTTTCAAAAAGTTCCAGAGTGTGGGATGGAAAGAGAGGCATCTTATTTAGTTAGGGAAGGGAGTTCCAAAGTTAGGCTGGTAAGACAAGCAAGTGGCACCAGTGCACAGTTCTCTTGGACCCTTTAGCAGGGGGCCTTCTAAGGATTACAAACATTGTACTCAAGCATAATGTTGCAATCAGTCCACCAGAACATGAGGGTAATGGTTGCATGTGGAGTGTTTATAGCCAGTTCAGAGACACCAACCTTCATCCATCTGTTTCATGCCATATTACAAGCCAAGAGAGTTTGTTATGTGACAAAGTACTGCGCTCATTAGCTGCCATCCCCTATGCTATTTTGTTAGCACTCCTATTCAGCTGGGATGCCACCCAACTGCCGACTGTCAGAGACAAAACACTTGGTCACCACACCGTAAGCTTTATTAACCTCCAATAAATTGTAAGAAAAAAACAAAAAACTTTTGTCCATTATAATCTACATGTCTGTTCTGAAAAGAGAAACAATTGTAAGTATGGAGCTCACCCAGCAAGTGTCTGTATTCTGCTGGCAGCTTCAAAGGTTTCCTATGTAATAACAGGAGATCAAGGGTAGGATATTTTCTGGGTCTTACCTGAAACCAGGACCAGCCTTTCCTCAGACAGCGCCCGGGCAAAACTTAATTCCACTCCTTCCCCATCCACCACTCCCATTGGTGACCCTAGTGGGGGGCTCTTGTGCTCACAGGTCATGTCCTCGCTGAATATCTTAGGGCAGTGACTGGCCTGTGAACACGCATTTGCACCTTGTCCCCTCACCTTAATCACCTACTCAATTGCTAAACTGGAGTCGAGAGTCCCTGGGAGGGAGCTGAAGGAGAAGGAAGGAAGGGGAAGTTGGAGAGAGGTTATTGAAGGAGGCTAAGAAAATTAAAGAGAACATGATTTCCACACAGCGTGAAGGCAATGAGCTGAACTGGCGTTTGGAATAAATGATTTATTCAAGACAGTTCAGGAGGCCATCTACCTGTGTGCCCATCCAACTGCATGTGGCCCGGACCTGGGCCCAGCACACCTGTGCCAAAAGCTTGTCCTGCCTGAAACCTAATAGGATTGTTTGTATATACCAAACCTGAAGTCCACATTAGTAGAGAATTAACATTTTCATTCATGGGAGACCCAGCAGCAAAGACCTAGAATCTGCAGCAAAATAAATTGATCAGAGCTTTGAGCATTATGTATCAAGCTCAAAAATACAAAACTTTGAGATGACTTTTCCTGCATCCTTGCAGAGTGCAGTAGACTGCTCAGTAGAGATTGGGAGCTGTTGTTCCAGGTTTGGATAAACGTATCACTGCTATGCTAAGTCACAGAAGCAGTTGTAGTATATCCTCCAGAGAGTGCTTGCCTTTCAATTTGTCATGGTAATTCCAATGCTTGTTTCCTTATTCATGGGAAAGGTTTCAAGAGCAGCATGTCAAGAGATTATCCATTGTAGCAGACGGGTGCATCGGGGTTTTCTTCAGTAGGTATTTCTTTGCTCTCGCAAACGACATCTTCTGGGACAGGTCCTACCACAACTTGATGTATGTGTCATACCTGTCGGTCCCGCTACGTCGAGCATGTGGGGACTGGCAAAGGAGTAGAAAACTCCTACGATCTCACACTGGAAAACTTTGCGTTTTAGTGTTTGAGATCTGACCTCTCTTCCGGGTCACTTACCTATTGGAGTCCTTCCGGTTTGCGGCTGGGTGCCCCGGTCATCGTCGCGTCTTCTCCTCACGACTCCTGGCATCTCTCCCAGATCCATCTTCGGCGTTCTGGTTCTTTGGGTTTCTGCGGTGTTGCAGCCTTCTCCCCTGCAACGATAAAAGAAAAAGAAATACAACCAGTACTGTCTGCAAATACGGTAACAGCGCTTTAGCGCTGCTCTTGAGTATATTATTAGTTTTGAAATTATAATACTTATCTAATTTTGGGAACCTTGTCCCTGGAGATTAATTTTTTTTCCTTTTTAGACCTTTTTGTTCCTTTCCTTGTACCTGTGCATTCCTGAAAGATATAAGAAATTCCCTGTTATTTTCTCCTGTCACCAAGGAGAGTTTTTTAGTAATGTTTAAATACGAATCTTAAGCTTGCCTTGAATGACTGGATGTTTAAGAATTGGTCTCCTGTTCAAGATCCCTGTTTCAAAGAGTAATTTCTAGTAGCCTTAGGGGGTGTTAACGAGCTCCCCTTTTGATATTCTTTTTTTCTTCATGCTGGTATATCTTTATTGACAACATTCCTTTCACTTTCTGCAGGCAAAGCCTATAAAACCACTTGAACTACCCTGCTATTATTTAGTGGAGGAAGGGAATGATTTAGGTATTTTAACATTACATATGTTCTTAATAATATCTACATTTAGCATATCTCTTCATACTCACACATCCTATCTCTTTTTGGTAGGGATTTCTCCTGGTTTCCTGGCCCAATCCATGAGTGGGGAACGTCGTGGGACATATTCTTCTTTCCTCCCTGTGTTCCCTTCTTCCCCTGGTTTACTGTTAGTGCTTTGACTCTGTTGGGTATATCAGTGATCGGGGGACTTTGGGACCTTACAACCTTGCATAGCGTTCCTGAGGAAACGTAAGTAGGAATCTGACAGTATGCCCTAGTCGCAGTTCTGATAGATTTATTTTGTTCTGGTGAGATCAGTCATCCTGATTGTAAGTGGGATGGCTTGAATGTTTTGAAGTGGTTTCTATGTTGTGTACGGTGATTGGGCCTCCTCTACATCTTTGGTCATTTCATCAGTGACATAGGGCACCTCTTTGTGTAGCAGTTCTGCTGTTCCCCTTTTCACATTTTAGACTGTGCTGCGTGGTTCCAGTAACTCCAGGCCTGATTCACAGAGTTAATTTGCAATTTTGAGTACGTTTACCCTTTTGAGTAAGTTTCCTACTTTTGGTATTCACAAACTCTGAGCGTAACTCATTCCTAAAAAAACACTACATATGGGCAAACATTCATATTGCAACATCTTCCGGTAGAAAAGAATAGAGGTAGGGCTTAAAAAAAAATGTGGAAATCATTTTAAATTGAAATAAATGATTTAAAACAGTTAAAAGTATAGATAAATATAAATTAATGTGAAAAAAATGTAAAATGTGTACATATTTATTATTTACTGAAATAATCTCTTCATTGCTTCCAATGCTTTACCATGCAGAGATCTCTGCCCCAACTGCGGACTCTCCCTATGGGAAAGTATAGGGGTCATTTAAAAATGTATTTATCTAAAAACAAAATATTAAGAATATTTAATGTTAAATACTAATGCAAATTAATTTTATATATTTACTTGAAATGTATGAGAAAATAAATAATTTTGAACAAAAGCTTTATTTAATGGAAATGTATTGAATTAAATTATTTTGAAGTTTAAATTAAGAAAGACATTCCTACCTAAACAAAAATAGTTTTTAATGTTTATTAATAATGACTAAAAGTGATCATATTGAATTGATTAAAATTAATTGAATTATCAATAATATAACTTTTATTTTAATTTTAATTTCAATTCAAAATAGGTTATTAAAATATGTTACAATAAAAAATTTTTTTACTATTGAAGTATTTTAAATAATTTAATTTATTTGAACATTATTTCCAATGGGTATTATTTAATGTCCCTGTCGCTGTTTTCTTCCATTGGAGGTTGGCCATAGACAGTGCTGGACTTGCTACTGTTTTTATTTTTATTAGTAACTTACACTCGCTGGGCCTGATTCACACAAAGGTAAGGTGCACTTTTGAGTAAGTTTATACTTTATACTAAGTTTACTACTTTTAGTATTCACAAACTCTGAGTGAACAAATGTACACTTACGTGTCTCCACCCCAGAGTGATGCAATTGGCTTAATCTTCTTTGGATGAGTGACGTCCCTCCCTAAATCCCTGCTTGACCCTCCCTCAACCACTCTTACTCCTCCCTAATCCCATTCCTTTTAGTGGTAAATCTGCTCCTTTTCCCAGCCACTCCCCTGTGTCCCTCCCACATTTACTACTAAAATCTTACATGTGCTGAGACTCCACAGTCCACGGAGAACTACGCACATATATGTATAGGCAAAATACACACTTTGCAGTAGATTTTGAATTATGTTTTGTAGTGCAGTATGTGAATCAAGCCTGGAGTCTGCAAATAGCGAAAAGCAGTAAACTTACTCATAAGTGTAAACTTACTCAAAAGTCTTTCATCTGACAATTAGATACGTTTGATTTTCATAACAATATATGTTTTGTCCTCACTAAGGCCCTGATTAGGAGTTTGGCGGTCTGCCTGTAGGACCGCTACTGCGGCGGTCCCAGGAAGACCGCCAAGCATGTGGTGAACCCACCCACTGGATTCAAAGTTGAATCCAGGGCTGTCGGTGTGGCGGTAGTGTCACGGCGGTGGGTATGTTTGGCTCATAGGAGAGCCTAAACAGGATACTGACACCGTGACAGCTCCTCCAGCACGTCTGTGCATGGTGAGCCATGCACCATGTCGTTCATACCACACAGTGCATGCACGACCGTGAACTTTTGGGGGGGCACATCTTGTCCCCCCCACACACACCCCCATGGGCAGATTTGTCCAGGGGCCCTATTGGTGGCCCCTTTCTGTGACTTTCTGCCAAGCAATTCACGGTGGGGTCCTTGCCATGAAATGCTTGGTGGAGAGGGATATCGGAACTGCTCGGTGGTGCCGGCATTGGCACTGCCGCGATTCCTACTTGCTTTCCCCACCACCTTGGGATCCTGGAAGTGGCAGCGGTCTCACCATCACCATCGTAAAATGGCAGTTGGACTGCCAGGGTGGTGGCAATCAGACCGCCATCGCGAGTACAGCAGTCTCAGGACCGCCATACTCGTAATACAGTCCTAAATGTAATCTGTCAAATATTAGGGTTATGTGCTGCAGTTGAATTTATGAGACTCAGAGGTGACTTCTGTTCCTGCAGGAGTATGTGTTGTGGTTCATGGCATTTGATAGAAGTATTTGACTACTGTGGTTGCACAGTGGTCTATTACCCAATGCCTGTATGGCTCTCATGTGTAGTGCACACACTCAGTCAGTGAGAATAGTCTAAATTGTTTTCCATTCATGTTGTGATTTTTTCACAATGGGTTGTCAAAGTCCCACATAGTGGATGCTGTTATGATGGTCAGCATGTGACCATATGTATTTCTGTGAGAAAGAGCAAGCTCTTTGTTAATGTATTCATGCAAGAGTATTTGCAGGTGTAGAGTTTGTCCTTAATTTTTGATTCTTTACTGTCTAAGTGGAATCTTCACAATGACTTGTCATCCTGATTTTATGTTACATTTGCTCAAATTATTTTTTTTTTTTTCCTAATCTGGAGTCTTAATGTTTCTTTTCAAAACATTCAGCTACATCAACCTTGATTTCTTCTTACTCTATTGTTCCCTTTTTCCTCTGTTCGCTTTGTCCATGAATTCATTCTTTCCTTTCACATAGTTTGATGTTCATGTATCTCCCTGTTATAGCAAATATCATTCTTGCTTGCATTTCATTGCTCAGTATCACTAAACATATACCAATAGACATTTGTCTCAGTGGTTTTAGAATAGTGGTTGTAGAGCTGTGCTGGATGGGTGAATTTTTGTAGAAACCCCACCCTCTTTTCAAGTCTCTGTTTCCGACTCAATTTAATCCCAATATGTTATTCCCAACAATCCAGTGTCCAAATACAATCTTAAGGACCCCTTTCTCATACACCCAACTCACACGTGAGACATATCCTGTGCTTTACAAATGAACGGCCTTCTGTTTTATACATACTTTTGAACTAAGAACAACTGATACTCTACATCACGAGGAGAGGTCTCAACAAATAGTTTTTTCTCCCTTGAATGTTCGCCTATGAGGCCTGGAAGACATGCCTAGTCCCGACCATGGGGAAATGTCGAAGAGTTGTCCTTTGGCCCATTCCACAGATATGGATGTGCCTCCAAGTAAGGTGCAGAAATGAGTTTTGCAGGTCCTTTTGTCAACCCAAGTCTGAAAGTCAGCAATCAAGCTCATGATTTCTTTTTGTGTTCCCTAAATCCAATAGGAGGGACTGTGTCTGAGAGTGACTGAAACCTCATCACATCACATTGTAACAGTAACTTGCATTGGGCATAGTCCCTTTGGTGTTCCCTTTTTGTTGGGACTAGCTACAGCCTCTTGTTGTTCCCTAACTAATCTGGTACTTTGTTGTGCTGCCGCTTTACAGTTATGTGATAGATGGCTTGTTGTTGGGTTGCCACCAATCTTCGAAAAAATACCAGCCATTTGTCAATGTTTTGCTGTTCTGGAACAGCCTAAAGTGGGTGGGTGAGCAGAATCTCTATAAAATTGTCAGTGTTCTTTTGCAACATGGCAATTACCCTTCTGTTTGCAATACTAATTACTCTGAAACAATTTAGACAGCTCATAAATACTTGTTAACAGGTGTTTGCCGTTTTAGGTTTATGTATCAGAAAGGACAAAATACTGAATTTGCCTAGTTTTTGCAATATTTTATAAGCCTGGACTTAAAAATACAGGCCAGGCTGGTAAAAAACATGTAGGTGTCAACCCTACTTGTTGTCTCTATTGGATTACCTGTCACGTTGCAGCCTCTGGTATGTTTTTGACTTCAACATTTGCAGTTTGGAGGGATAATAAGGGCAACCATCCTCAGACAACACCTTGCTGCTTCTTGAATAAACAAGATCAAAGGCTGATTGAAGCAGGGTTTAGATGCCAAAAACATGATGACCACAGCCTTCAGGAAAAAATGAGTACAGCACCTGGAGGTAATAACAAGATAAAGCTCTCCAAATACAAAAATACTCTAGCAAAGTCAATAGAAACCAAAACAAGGAATTCCAAAAATGTGCAGATATGGCAATACAAAAGAGCAAGAGTCCTTTAGGAAAGATATAAATGTAGTGCAAGGTGTGGCAATTGTAACAGTGACAAGTTCACAAAGCATTGCTGCGTGCTGTTGTCCTAGGTACCACAGCCTGTATAGTGGTAATAAGGCTAGCTCAATAACACCAAGGTAGAGTAGACATCTTAGAATGGTTTCTTACAGAGCAAGAATAGAAACACTTCAAATTGGTTTGTATGACAATGTGGTGTGGTTGTGCATCCTTACCATTTAAACATTTCACAATTCTGTATTAGGTCCAGTCACGTTCATTTTTAAAGCCTTAGCTTAGTCCTGGTTAGCTGTACCAGAGAGCAGTCAGGCTCTATCAAAGGAACAAGTGTAAGGCATTAAGAGGTACAAAAACAGAAAAATAAGAAGAAAACACAACATAATAAAATCCAACACCAATTTATAAAAATATGTTATATTTTTATCTTTCAATAGAAACCTGAATGACAAAAATCTACTGAAGGATTCTGGATTTATGTTTTTTAGATGAAATGATAAATCACTGTGCAATACATCATTATAATCAACAACGATATTGATTTATGGTCAGCCAAGACAAGCATGTGGAAACAGCTATCTAGGCACTCTTAAGAGCCAGCCACAGGGACCAAACAGGTCCAGGGAGACAGTTACCTGTAGATTGTAGCAGTCTCCAGCTGTTTTTCAAATCCTATGGCAGGACTGCTATTGAAGTGAATGGAGTGGTCCTGATGCAAGGGATACAGGATGCAAAAGATGCTGGGCTGGTGCGGAGGGCCGTCCTATGGCCACCTCTTGGTGCTCGAGTTTGGGGGGGTTGTCATTGACCGCAGGAGTCGGTATCCAACGGGGTCCAGGCAAAGTCCAGCACAGGTCCAGTTGCCAATGGTCAAATGGTCTCCAGTTACAGCAAAACCAGCGGTTTCCTCTAGTTGGTGATAACTTCCCAGGCTGCACCTCGGTGTCCAGCAGCGGTCAGGCTTCATGGTGCTGGGCTGCCAAGGGTACAGGATTCTCAGCTTTTATGGCCCTGTGGCTGTAACAGAGTCAGCCAACTGACTCTTGGAGTCAATCCTTCTGTCTGGTACCCGTGGCCAACTTTTCCCAAAGTGGGGCATCACAGGCACAGACATCTCTTTGCCAATCCTCAGGTGCTGCAGCTGCCGTCCAGTCTTTGGTGCATCTTCTCTTTGCTGGGCAGAGGGAGCAGCAGGGCAGTCCTTCTTTGGTCCTCTTTCTGAGACAGTAATGATTTCTGGTCTTGTGCAAGAGGTGCCACTTTTATACTCGGTGTCACTTTTATCCCTACTACGAGCCTAGGGGGTGGTGGTGTTTAACTAGCCAATGGGCTACAAGGATCCCTCCTGCCTGATGGATGCTTCCTGTGAAGTGTGGCATCTAGCTATCCCAGTGTTCACTATTCTTCCCATGCCCAACATGGTGAGACCATTCTCTCCCTAGCCCAACCCATAGGTGTGGCTACCTGGTGGCTACACTCCCCTTGCGAACCCGGTTTGACCATGGGTTTCCCCTCTTTGCCCAAGATCCCTGCCTGCCTGCCTAAACAAAATAGCAGCCCTCTCTTAGAGTGACTACCATTTGCTTTTCAAAGGCAGCTTCACCTTTGAAGCTTGCCATTTGGGTGCACACCCACTCTGGCCATCCTGCCAGGAAGAGATCACGCCTCTTCCCTTGGCAGGTCCTGTGTTCTTATTTGAAAAATAGTTACATTAAATTGGACTTGGACAACAAGTTCGGCTAAATGTTACTATTCTTTTGATACCTTGAAGCATCATGTTTAGTGGTCCAATTTGGAAGTTAGCACTCCTGAGTTGTCAGCATGTAACTCCATACTCGCCAAAGGACTGCCAGCCTTACCACAGTAAAAATGACAATGTGAGGTTTGTACTGTCAGGACATGTAAAGTTGCTCATAAGGCCTACCTTAGGGATGACTTATAAATATTAAAAAGGACAGCCTGGGCTTTTCCAAGGGTTGAAATGGCAAAGTCGAGTTAGCAGTTTAAAAAACACTCTACCAGTCTACAGTGGCAGCCTGGGAGCTGTGCTTTGCTTTGCCACACTCGTGGTGGCACAACAAGTGCTTCGGTCCATGAGGGACACTTAACTTACAGTCCCTGGATACACCTGCTATTATACACTAGGGAATGATAAGTAAGTTAACTTATGCCAATTGGGGGTAAGACAATTAGGCATATAGTTTTTAAGTGTCAGAGCACTAGCACTGGGGCTTGGTTGGCAGGTCTTGGTTCACTTTCAGAGTTGATAAACAAGCAGCATCAGTCAAAAACTTTTGATGGTGATCATGCAAAAAGAGGCATTTACTTACAGCTGTGTAAATCATGCAGTAAACAAATCTCCCCACAAGGTATCAATCAATATAGCTTTGTGAGAAACTGGAATAAAGGTAGGTGTCCTAGTAATGTTCGTTTTTTTCTATAATGGCATGGATCTGTGACTGTAATTCCTTCCAAACTGCTGGAGATTCCAAGACCAGTTTATGCATCCTCCACATCACCTTCAAGTTGTCCCCATCCTCCTGCATCAAAAGAGATCCAAACACTGAACAGGCCTTTTGATGCTGAAAGAAGGTACCAAGCAGGAGACAGGGCAAGGGGTTCAAGAGCGTGCAACTCATCCTTTGGAAGGTAGGGGTCGCGCACCATTAAATGTACCACCATGTGTGACCCGGCTGACACTTTTAGAAACTGAAGCACAGTCAAGTCTGCCAAGAAGAGACAGCGAAGCAACAGAGGGAGAAGTGCTGAGTCCAGGTGGCTGACACTATGCTTTCCACTCTCAGGATAACAGAGGGGCAGAGGAAGAAGTAAATGGCCAAATTTAACATTACCTTGCTTGTTTGCCCAAATTCTTAAATACCTTGATTAGTCATTGCTTGTACTCTCTATTCCTGTCACTTCTGTCTGATAGATGTGCATTTACCTTTGCAGTCTACTTGTTTATTTGTCAAGGTAATATATATGGAGGATGTAGAAAATGACCATCTTTAGTGGGATTTCACCCCAATTTCTGCCCTATCTGTTTTGCTTCCATTAGAACTATGCGCACTTTACGCCTGCTACATAGGAGTAAAGTGCCTATGCTCACCATTTATACATGATTAAATTGACATATCCCTGATTGACATATCTAACTTACCTATATGTACCTAGTATGTGATGTAGAAAATGCACCCAGAACCAGGAATCTGAATGCCACCTGTGGACTGCAGAACCTATTGTACCGATAAAACATGGTTTCAGGCCTACCATTTGGATCCTGCCTAGCGCAGCCTAAAAACCTGCAAAATACCCCTTTTTTGACAGATGAAAAACCATGCTTTAAAATATTAATGTCACCCCTCAGTTCAACTTGTCACCTACGTTCAAGAAATGGCAGCATATTTCAGCTCCCTAGCTGTGAGACACAGGAGAATAATGCCACAGGGGCGCCAAGAAAACTAAGAGGTAGAAAGGTGATCCAATTTGCAGAGTTAGACAATGACAACTTAGAGTGGTCCATATACAGATTCTTACTGAAGTACGTAACGTCCCCACATGCCAAGACAAAGATGTATCCAGCGGCTCACTGGGATGGCAGAAGACAAGGAATATTGGGCCAGATGTATCAAAAAAGCATTTTGCGATTGCCAAATAGTGATTTTTACCCAATCGCTATTTGGTAATCACAAAATGCTATGTATGTAGGAATTCGCCAAAGATTTTGCAATTCCTTAATATTACCTAATAGCGATTCGGGAAATATCAAATCGCTATTAGGTATTATTACTTCATTCATCCCTATGGGCCAAAGGGCCCATAAGTGTGAATGGTGATGCATTGGTTAATTTTGGATTACCTAATTGGTAATCGCAAATTAGGGAATGCAAAGCCAGGGGTACCCAACGGCCTAAGGCCCCCCCGAAGCACCCCAAAAAAAGAAAATGTGCACATATAAAGCACACACATGCCCTTGGGGCATGTGTGCACTACACAGCACTTTGAGAAATGCCGTTTTGTGCATAGACAAGGTACTCCACCACATTTGTGAAGGAGTACACTGTCTGACAAACTCTAAATCAGATCCTAAGTTATTTAATTTGGTGTATAAATCTCTTGACGGCTGATTCACTTGTGGAAACGTCCATGGTGTAATACAGCAAAACTTACCTTTGCTCAGTGGTCTGGTATCTATTATGAAAATCAAGAAAGGGTTTGGGATGATTCAGATGAGGAGGAAGCAACTTTGGGGCATATTAGCAAGACCCACGTTAAAATTATCGCCGTTTTAGCGGCAGGAAACTGCCGCTAAAGCGGCGATAATGGGCTTGCTAATATGCGTTATAGAATTCAATAGAAGCCCAGGTTAGATGTCTGCACATCTAACCTGGGCTCTATTGGAATTCTATAGCGCATATTAGCAAGCCCATTATCGCCGTTTCAGCGGCAGTTTCCTGCCGCTAAAACGGCGATAATTTAACGTGGGTGCTAATATGCCCCCAAGTTTTACAAACACATCAGCGTGCAAGGCAGGGGCGTAACACAGGCCCCCGCAGCCCCCGCAGTGCGGGGGGGGGGCAAGCTCCAGGGTGCCCCCTCAGCACAGCACTTCGGCCGGAGAGCTCCTGATAGAGTCCGGAGGGGGCCCCTCCACGTACCTTGCAGGGGGGCCCCCTCAATTATCGTTACGCCACTGGTGCAAGGCACATGGGGGCATATTAGCAAGACCGGCGATAAAATTATCGCCGTTTTAGCGGCAGGAAACTGCCGCTAAAACGGCGATAATGGGCTTGCTAATATGCGTTATGGAATTCAATAGAAGCCCAGGTTAGATGTCCTGCACATCTAACCTGGGCTTCTATTGGAATTCTATAACGCATATTAGCAAGCCCATTATCGCCGTTTTAGCGGCAGTTTCCTGCCGCTAAAACGGCGATAATTTTAACGTGGGTCTTGCTAATATGCCCCATGGTTTATTAAATATCTGAAGCAATGTTGCATATTAATAGAAACACAAGCAGCAGTGTCTCTTACATATTCACGGACATTGTCATGTACCTCCAAAACAGCTACTGTCAGGTCTCTCTGTCTTTCCATAAATTTCTAGAACTAGTGGACTGGTGCTGGGATCCGCTGTGTCACTGCTGGCGTTCTGAAAGTGTTTATTCAGAACACGTTTTGATGACTGATAAACAAATCATGATCTAGTTAGTTACACATATACCAGTGATAATAATGAAACTGCGTCTCAACAATGTTTGGGTGCTTGCAAAATTCCGCATTGGGTTCTGCGCATGCAGCAGAGAACTATGTTTGACGTGTCCGTCACAAGTTCTGATCCTGTCTTGGCACTTCATCCTCCCCCGTTCATAAAATCAGTGCAAAGGAAATGGACATTAATACAATATGCTAGTTAAGTGCCAAGAAGCAATTCAGTGTATGCTATGTGCTACACAAATAGCCAATATTATTTGAATTCCCGCTTCAGTTCTGACCACGTGGGATGGTCCGGAAGTTGCCCTTTGACCCATTTGTGGTCGAAAATACTAAATACGTGATATATCAGATGTCAGCTACAATTTAATGGAATAAGAGAAACGCAAACGTTAATGTTTGCTAGTTTGTGTATGAATGTTCAGTATTATTTGAACGGTCAGTTTCATTGCCCTAATTTGCGTCTCTGATGTATCTTTTTGTTGTTTGTTCTCTGCACACTCTACCTTGACCCCAGTGCCTCCTGTGTTGTCAGTTCTTAAATACAGTACTGACTCAAGAAAGGTTAACAGTGGGTTTTATGAATAAGAGCAATTCATTCCCACAAGCCAATCATTCAGAAATGCTACTGTTTGATCAAAGTATTTGACCGATACATTTAGTTTCCATGTAAACATTTTTATAACAATTGTACTCCCCCAAAATGTGTTCTTTTTATTACCATTTTTATGAAACCTGTCAAGGTCCCTAACCGGATTAATAGTGCCATATTTCCTGTATTCATAAATGTGTTTTTTACATCAGAATGCACTGTGCAGATTGTTACTTGATAACGTACCATTTAAATTGTGTGCTATCTCCTCTTTTCCATACAATCTGTGTGTCAGGGTGTAGGATATATTGCATGACATTTCCTTTTCTCATTTAATCTTTGCTATGAGAGGGAGAATGGTAATGAAAATGCATCAAGCCTTAAACCTCTGTGACAACTCATTCTCAGGGCTAGATTGCTAGATGATGAAGAGGCTTCCAAAACATATCCATTTGTGTTGCTGAAATGATAGCTTTCCCAACACAATGCATGAAGAATGCTTCTTTCCAACAAAGATGAGCCATTGGACTAAAGTTGAGCCTGCAAATGAAATAAAACTATCTATGTGATCACTCACACATCCCACGACAGTTCTTCGGAAATCAAGGGCACAGTCCACCAGACGTGGCTAATCAAATATGAGAAGAGGAACACCCAACATTCATTTAAAAAGTACATTTAACAGCTTGTTCCTGTGTAAAAGAAAGGGTGGTATAAGTCCGCGTTATTCTCATTTAGAAAATGCTGCATCTTTTGACAAACTGGACAAATTATTCATGATTTTCATTCTCATTGACCTGATTATGAACTTGCAGGTAGCTGTGCAGAGCAGTAAAATATGAAGTATTTGTGTTACCGGGGAGTTTTTCACCCACACAAAAAAAGTCCTGTGATAATTACCTTGAGATCTTGCAGTAAAAAAAACTAGGAGCTAGACGAGTATAATAACATGCATTTCCCAGTTAATTCTGACAATTCTCAGGATGCTTTTTGCTGCCAGACAGAGGTAATAGAATAAACGACAGAAACCATGCTTCTGGGCTTAATGCTAAATTTCAATCCATGCACAAAACACCTTTTGCACAGGTCTTCAAAATTCTGACACCAGCAGATTGTTCTGCATTGCATAATTACCAGGTGATGTAAGAACCGCACTCCTGGATTTTCCACATGTCAGTTTCTGCAGGTCACACATTCTGAAATTTCCTGGGGAAAATCCCTGGTAAAAACCATATGAGAAATTCTGAGTGGTATGTAATGAATTCTCATTGCTATGCCCCTTTGCTGAGTTAAAACTTAGAACAGGAAGTATTTAATGGACACAGTAAATATCTCATCTAGCAGTGCCAGTATTTACCGCAAACCATTTTGAGACAGTTGTCATTGGAGCCTTAGCCTGCAAATTGCCATGACTGTGGAGGATGGCTGGTAATGGCATTACCAGCTGAATCCTTTCTGTTAAGTTTTCCTTCATGTTCATAATCAGGGCCAGTAGGAAAGTAGGATCTGCTTCTTATGGTTACCCCCACTTTTTGCTAACTGTGATACTGTTTTTGACTAGTCTGACTGGGATCCTGCTAATCAGGACCCTAGTCTATCTGCTTTCTCCCTAAACAGTTATGTTATGTACTTAGGTACACTCCAGATTGGATACTGGGGTTTTGTGTAGTTCCTATACAACCTATACAGGATCTGAGCATTTGGACAACATACACTGCGGGCTTGGTGTCAGACTGAGTCTAGACACCCCCACCGAGTATGTTGACCTGTATACAGGGATTACACCAAGAAGGGGTGCAGATCACTCCCCCTTGAATGTTTCATCACTGGACCCTTCACCTGTCCCACCGGCTAAGCGCACCAGAGCAGGGGGTGTTGTTAGTGGTGCAAAACCAAAACAAACCAAACCCACTCGTGTCCCTAAAACTAAAACCTCCCAAACAAAGGTGCACACTACGAACCTTAAAACATCAGTATCTCCAGCGTCCCTTAATACCCCACCGCTTCAGGTACTGCAAGACGATTCTTTTTGGACAGAAGTCTCTATAAGGTTAAATGATATAATGGCTCCCATTTTAGCCAAACTGTCTCGAATAGAAATTCGGCTGGGGGAGTTAGAATCGCAGAATCGTACATTACTTGTCAGTATGCCCCCGCCGAACGATCCTTCTACGATAATACCTACAAACACAGAATCAGTACCACTGATAGAAGTGCGAGGGCCACTTTCTTCCTCGATAATGACACTGACAACATCCATACTCCCGGGCGGTTCCACCAATGCTGTAGCACAGCCCTCAAATGTTCTTTCCAACACTAACGCAACAAGGCTAACTCAGATACGCCAAGGGCTGAATGAAGGGGACTCAACTCGCCAGCCATTATTATCCAGGATGGAAACAAGAGGAGCTACGCACCAGGCAGGCCTACCCGAGAATCTCATCGGAGCGTATGAGTGTCAGCCACAACAAATTCTCCACCTTCCTCCTGCCGCTGCCCCACTAGTCCTGGCTCTTGCAAATGTCCCCCCCCCCTTCTAGAAGATCAAAGTGAATCTACAAGACAATTATTGGACAAATGTCTTCATTGGTTATTAAGTAACGTTCATATAACCGAGAGGGGGAGGAGGCAACTGGCTAACGAAATTATCATGGCCAGGAGAGTGGGATGGGTGGGGGGCTCAAGAAAATCGTTTGGTGGTGATTGTGTGGTAATTAATTTTAACAATGCGTATACGAGTGCTCCTCTTTTAGCCAATCTCCATAGTTTCTCTCTAAGGAACTCGCAGATAATACCTTTACCCTTGGAGTTCTTTACACTGGCCAGGGTGTTACTATGGGAAGGGAATATAGGGGCAGACAATTGAAACCACTCACTGGTCTGAATGAGGGTCCCCTCTTAAATTCTGGGATTAGTTTACATAACAGATTCGCTGCCCTGTCGAACTTGGAGGCATGTGACTGACTATTTCTCTCGTCTCCCAAATTACCATCTAGGGCAACTACTGCGGCCCTTGCAGAGATTAGTCCATTGGGGATCCCACCTATTATACTACCCTCTGAGAAGGCCCCTGTAGTGGTAAATCTAGCACCCAGTGTTCAGGAACACGTGCAGACCTCGCCAACTTGTATAAATGACATCGAGGGAACTAGGCCTAATATGTTATCGTGGAATGTGGCAGGTTTAGCTTCCAAAATAGCTAACGCCCACTGGATAAATAAGTGGCAATCTATGGAGGTAGCATTCTTTCAGGAGACTTGGGCTAAAGATCCAATCTTTTTTCCTGGGTTTCGCACCTTCCATTCACCAGCAATTCCATCAGTTTCTGGAAGGGCGAAGGGGGGCTTACTCACCTTAATCTCAAACACTATACCTCTCCAAATCAGGAAGGTTGGTCCCATACATCCTCATTTTCAGATCTTCGAGATGGGCAGTAGGAAACAGGACATTTGGACAATTGTGAACTTTTATAATAACGAGTTTGGGAGGAATTCGAGGCTAGTGGTAGATGCACTTGCACTGGAGATTGAGAAATTGTACAAGGGAAAAAAGGGGGGTAGTGTAAACCTTTTATGGGTGGGGGATTTTAATGTTCACCTTTGCAAGTTTAATGGGACCAGGGTATGTGGAGTAGAAGACTCTTGTAGTAATCTCCTCTCACACTTTATACACAATGGGGTATATTCTCAAGGACACATCGCCTAGTTAGCGGCAATTTATCGCAGCCAAAGTGGCGATAAATTTATCGCACTATTCACAAGCTGGTGTTAACAGCCCATAACACCATTTTACCCGCGACAGCATCCGCAAAAAACATTGCCACAGATGACCCCCTCAACTATCGCTTATGAGATGCAGAGTAGGCGTTCCCGAGCAAAAATCTGTGACAACACCACACCTCAACATTCTCAACGACCAGCCCGATCAGCGATAAGACCACAAAACAGGCGATAAGGCGCGTTAGCAGCAGGAATGCTCTGACCTGGTGTAAAGTTGGATGACAACCTGCACCATCAAAGGGAGACCAGTCCACAGCCACACATGAAGAACAACAGATGCCATGGAGCTACTCACCATGCATCCCGGAGCCCCGAGAGGGCAACAACACCCTCCGCCACCACCCCCAGGGCCCCAGCACCCCCTTGCCCCCCCTCAGACCACCACAGAGGCAGCGCAGACAAAGACAGCGGACCATCAGTATACGCACCAGCCCCACAGACCTAACACCAGACAATGTCAATGCTCACTACAGGCTCAAAAGGACAACCATCCCCCGCATCCGGATCATCATTGCCCACAGGCTGACGGTACCAACACAGCGGACAACCAACATCCCTCCGCAGACAAAGCTGCTGGCTGAGCTGCACATGTTGGCCTCCCGTACCCCCCAAACAACACCCGCCAGAGTCGGAGGAGACACACAGCCAGCCCAATCCAAGTTCCCCACACCTGTCCTGGATGCCATCACCAGCCAGGTACCCCAGTACCTAAACGTCCCCCACAATGTGCAGGAACAGCTGGAGACCAAGCAAGGACTACACGCCATAGCAGGAGTCCCGCACATGTTGGGGGCAATCTACTGCACACATGTCCAACTTGTGCCCCCTGCCTAAAAAACACACAATTACCGCAACAGAAAGCACACACATCCCATCAATGTGCAGGCAATAGTGGACCAGCGGGGACCCTACACCAATGTTGCAGCCAACTACCCAGGCAGTGTGCATGATTCCATCATCCCCCGACAGTCCATCATCAACCAGCGTTACCAGGATGGCACCCATGGAAATGCACTGCATGTAGGTAAGTATCAAATGAACACACCACACACCTCAACTCCACAATCATGCAACTCACAACACTGGCAATGCGCACGTCACAAAATCACATACTACATGCCAGACAACATGCCCACCCACCAGCCACGACAGCACAACTTACTGTGGCAACCTTGCTCAGCCATGTACATGAACCATCAACCATGAACCATCAACGGCATGGCACCGCAGCCACACAATAGTGGAATGTGGGGAGAGGTGGGAACCAGGTGTGTGCAAAGGAGGCAAGTGACCCATGAATGAGAATGTACACAATGCCAACTGTGTCCTGGACAGATTGCAGTATGCAGACCACAGACATATCCATGCCCACATGCACTGCTGATGTGTGGAGTGCAGTGGACAGTGGACGCAACCATGTCACCACAGCCAGTGGGGAAGAACGCAGAAATGTAGCTTGTGACGTCCCCCCCTGCAAGTGTGTGCGGAGTGGCCTGGCCCGGCGTACGCAAGGCCAGCGTAGGGGTGTGAATAAAAAGCACATAGCCCTGGGTGTGGTCCTCTTCTGGAATGGCAAACGTGCCTGCCAGTGCGGCGCCTCCTACCCCGCCACGAGGCCGACGCCCTCGCCGTGAGCGATGTGGCCTGCGAACCTATGCGCCTGCTGCACCACGGGCCGCTGGACTCCCAACCTGTCATGCCCACCCCTGCGTATCCAGGCCTCACAGCTCACCTGCCGACACCGGCATGTGTCGAAGAGGGCCCACCACGTGCCGGTGCAAACTCCTAGCCCGAACCCCACGTCCTTGGCAGCCTCCTCACACTATCACGGCCCCCACTACACAGGCCCGCTTTACCCCTTTTCCGTTTACGTACTCCACCGCTGCCTCCGGCCTACACTACGCTCAAGTAGGTCACACATGTGGAACTGAGTCGTGATATCTGCATGGCGGAGTCCATATCATTGTACGCAAGGAGACGAGTAAGAGGAAGACGCGGTTCAGTCCTGAGGAGAAAAGGACCATCTTCACGGAGGTGTCCGGACACTGCCGACAACTGCCCTGGTGTCACTAACTCTGTGCATCACGGTCCGACGAAACATGGATGTGTGCACCTACTGACCGCTGCCCCGGGCCTACACTGCGGTCAAGTAGGTCACACATTTGGGACTGAGTCTTGATATGGCATTGGCCGAGTACACACGCAAATGTAGAGTTTAACTCACTAAACTCCCTTCTATGTGGTGACACAAAGTATGTGCATGGCATCCCAGCCACACGTGTCTGTGGGCCCTTGAAGACTACGCCTTCGGACTACACTGCGGGCCTGCAGGCCTCACACAAATCCAATCCAGTCCGTACCAGGCAGGACACGCATCGTTGTTGGCTAAACACCCGCTCAGCTCTGTCGCTACTGCCTCGCTCAACCACGAATCATCACCACATGCCATTTCAACGCCGTGTGTTAGTGCTCCAGGAGGAGCTTGCTGAACAGCGGTTGGCCCACGCTGCCCGCTGCCTCCGGACCACACAGCGGTCGAGTAGGTCACACATTGGAACTCAGTCATGAATCATTTATGGCTGAGCTGATAACATTGTACTGGCCACGTCGCAGACTGCATCCCCTTACAGCTCCGGTGCCACTAAGTCTGTTCCCCGACATCCATGGACACTTACTTCTTGAGATTTGTTGGAGACTGAGTCCATGGTTGGGGGGTTGTCTTCATCATTGTGGCGGTGATACTGACTATGTTGCCAAGACGAGGCTGTAGCATTCCACTCCTCCATTTGCCGCTTCCGGCCGGCTTCTGCCCTCTGCATCATGCCCTGGAGGAACCCTTCCACTGTCCCCCACAACCCTCCGCGACATTCACCTTCGACGAGGACCCGCTCACCTAGCGTGGCACTATCTCACTGCACCGTAAGTCACAGTCCCGTGGCGGTGTGCCTGTGCCTGCCGCAGTGCATCCGGGGCCACTAACTCTGTGCAGCTCAAATCATGGCCCCAACCTGAGGGCATGTCAGATGGCCTCTGTTCTGATGGCCTGGGGGGCATCAACGCCATGTCTCTGTGGCCCTGCGCTGTCCGCTGCCTCCGGCCTCAACTGCGGTCTACCTGGGCTCACACATCAGATCGAGTCCTGGCCTGCCCGGACGTCGCATCACCGCAGGATGCACACGCCACCACCACCAGGACCAACTCCAAACGACAGGTGCCAGAGTCGTAAGTGTCTAACTGCCAGACTGTCAGAGTTGCTCACACCTGTCGTGGGTGCCATCAACAGATTGATACCCTGCTCAGCCCTTCAGGTGCAAACGAATCAAGGACCATTCGGCTTGCATGTTGGGTGAACACTGTACTCTCTCCGGCTACCACCATGATGCTTCACAGTTGTTTCTGTTATGCTGGTGTTTTATGTTTCTGCTTCAATTGTGATCACTGTTCAAGTTGTTGCCAGCACCAACCACACCCTGAGGGCTGGCTGACACTCATCCCACACACATCCAGCACATGCGTCACTGTACATGTGACCATGCCAATAAAGGTGTCTGGCGCACGTGCCCGTGGCCAGTTCAAGAGCTCTATGAGTGTGTTTGTGTGCTCATGATGTATGCATTTGGGCCACGGCCCCACAACATCACATTGTGCCGTGTGCAGAGGACACAGCCATGTCACCACAGGTAGAGTGTGGGACATTGCACATGTAGCTTTGTCGTCCCCCACTCAATACGTAAGAGGAGTGGACTGGACCAGCGGGCGCCAGTCCAGCGTGGGGGTGTGGATGATTATCCCGTGGCTCTGGGTGTGGTCTGTCCTGGAAATGTGCAGATGCGGGTGTCTCTGTCACAGTGTGGGTCTCCTTTGGGGAGTGTAGGTGGTCCCTGATGGGACTTAGACACCCACGTATGTGATCTAGTTCGGCTTCCATGAGGTGGGACCCCACCCGCACCTGTTCGGACACCCCCTTCTGGCAGTCTGACACCTGGCCTTGGAATGCGATGTGTGCTTGGGTGTGCTGCTGGAAGCCAGCCGTGGTGGTGCGTGCGTCCAGCTGTGTTTTCTGTGCATGGGGTGGGGTATCCTCGATGCAGCTGGGCTGCCCTGCTCCTGGGGGTCGATTGCCCGAAGATGTCCATGAACTGTTGTAGGGCGTCGGTGTCGGAAGTGTGGAGGTCCTCTTCAGAATCACTGTGGAGTTGTCTGGTCTGCTCTGCTGGAGGTGTTGTTTGTCCCTCTGCAATGTGAAGGGTAGATGCTTGTTGACATTGTGTTGGCATGTATGTTTACGCATTATTCAGGTTTACATACAGACTGCATGACAATGTACATTGTGACTGTTTGGGAGGAGCGGACTATTTGATGCGGGACAGTGGACATTTGGACTACATGACGTAGGTGAGGTTGTACACGTACATTTGCATCTCACAGTTCCCTGCTATGTCAGATGTGATTGGTCATTTTCTGCGCACAGGCGGACCCAGTTGTGTCTTCTGTTCTGCAGTGTAAGTGTTGCACTGTGTACCACATTGTCGTCCATGTGGATGTGCTGGCATTGCTATGTGTGTGTGCTGCATTGTGGGAGGGTCGCAGCTGCAGCTGTGATTTTGCTGCCCCTTATCCCTTGGAGGCGGTGTGCCTTTGACTTTTGTGCTTTTAAGGTGCTGTGAGGTTGGCGACTTGGGTCATTTGTGCTCTTGGACGGTTTTTGTACTCTTGTGCATTGTTTGTCTGCAGATGTATTGTTGCCGTCAGTGGTTGTTTGTGCATGTGGATGTGTCAGAGTGTGACCTGCTCCTTTCCGGATGTGGTCCACACTCAGCCACCTCAGTCTCGTGGCGTGCACAATGTCATGGTGATTGTACTCCAGTCATGCTGCTCGTCATGTGGTGTCACTTGCATTGTCAGTGTGGCTCTCACATACGCATCTTTGCTGTGTTTCGCACAGGTGCATGTGTGTGTTGTGGACTTGGTGATGTGTGGGGTGTGACCCCTTTGGGCACATGGTGGACGGGGGCCTACTTGATGTTTGTATGTGTGCTGCAGTGTGTCACGGGGATCAGGGACATGACCCAGGGTCGTTGTGGTTGTGCGGTGTGCGGTGTGCTACACGTCGTTGTGCATGTGTGCCATTGTTTCCGTCCCCCCAGTCCCTGTTCGTTACTCACCCTGTTGATGTTGTGTCAGGTCATGTCGAGCTGTATCAGGACTCCCGACTCCTTGCACCGTCTCCGCACTGATGACTGTGACTGCCATTTGCTCCAGCTCCTCCTGTGGCGCTGGACTCCCACCTCCATTCGCCGTTGCTGCCTTCCTGTTGGCAGCGGGTTTCTGCTTGGTTTGGCTTTTCACATCGTGCCAGCGCATCTTGGCCTCATCGACACTCCGACTGCATTCACGATGGAATGTCATTTTTCTGTCTGTGTTGCCAATGACACAGTGGAGGTGACAGACAGTTGTTGTTCGTGCTCTGTCACCTCCGTGAGGACGATCCGGTTGTCATGCGGACTGTACCCTGTCTTCCTCTTCCTCTTCTCCTTGGCCTTCCCCGACCCCGAGGTTCCTTGCTGGTGGTCTGTGGGGCTTGTGGGGTTCACGTTGACCTGGGCACTGGTTCCGGGTGCATCCATGTTGCTACGCAGTTTATTTTGTTTTTGTTGTTTTTTTTTCTTGTTCTGCTTTTTTTGTGCATTTTCCCTCATGACGCGTGGGAATTGCAGGCCTAGCGCTGGTTATCGCTGATTTTTGTATCGCGGTTGGCCTCATCGCGACTTTATTTTTGTTAGTGTTTCGCATTTTTGCGGCGTCGCGTTGATTTTAACGCAGACATTTGACGCGTTATCGTGGGACTATTGCATGGTGCCGCCAGGTTGAAAATACTATGTTAACATGGCGTTGTTTTCCCGCGATAGACTGCGATATGCAAAGTTGCGTTAAGCTAAATTTGCAGTGGTTATCACACGTTCTTGGGAATATGCCCCAATGAGTATGGTGAAACTTTGAATAGTTTGTTATATAAGTGGAATTTGTGTTTAATAAATGAAGCGAAAGAGGGAGGGCAAGGGACCACTTTTAGAAGGGGCACCCAAGAGTCTACTATAGACTTTATTTTAGCCTCGGTACATCTACATTGGAAAGTGGCCCATTCGAGCACCCGATTTTCCTCCCACAGTGACCACGCCATGTTATCTATTCACTTAAGCATTCTATCCAAACCTAAAGAGCACAACAAGGTTGTAGAAGGTGTGAACCTGTCTAGGAAAAATGGTTATCAACTGCAGTGGTCACAGGCACAAAAATTAAATCTAGGCCCCGAAATCCTAGTCCAAGTCAAAGAGGAAATATTAGCCTGCCTGGTAGAGAACTCATCGCCTTTATTTTTGGTTACCCAGTTCATTGCCCTTTTGGCAAAAGTAAAATTAGCACTTACTAGGGTCAAGTTACCAAATGCTACCGCTAATACTGGGTGGTTTGATACAGCCTGCGCCACAGCAAAAAAAGCCCTCGTAAATGCCCTAAAAACCCATTCTAGAAACTCCTCTTTGATTCGCGTGTCACGCAAAGATTATAAACTAGCGAGGAGGGCGAGAGAGAAAGATCTTAGGGCGCAGGCATGGGCAGATCTCGAGCAAGCAGCTATTTCAGGCAGTAGCAGAGACTTCTGGAAAATTGTGAATGCCCCACATTTTAAAGACATCAGTGATCCTACATTAGACGTGCATGTAGATGAAGAGGCATGGGTGAGACATTTTGAAGGAATATTTGGTCTATCAACCTCCCCAAACCCACTATTATCTTGCCCAGAGCCTTTACCTCAGGGAGGGCTAACTTTATCTATATCAGAGATCAGAATGGCCCTGGAATCCTGTACCCCCGGTAAGGCGCCGGGGCCAGATGGAGTCCCAATTGACCTCTTTCAGCAGAATTACGATATGTGGGTCCCTTTACTTGCAAATATTTTTAATAGCATTCAGATTGTAGGCCCGCCTTTCTCTTGGAACCAGAGTGTAATCGTGCCTATTTATAAAAAAGGGGAGAGGTGGTCTCCAAAGAATTATCGCCCCATATCTCTCCTTGATACCACTGCCAAACTTATGGGACGGGTTCTTTTGGCCACATTGGAGGATTGGGCCGAATCCCATAATATTTTTATGAAGGCGCAATATGGGTTCCGTAGAGGAATGGGGACGGTCGACCAGTGCTTAAAGCTCTCCCTAACCATAGGGAAATATACTAGGGCAAAAGGCGGGAAGCTCTATATGGCCTTCATGGACCTAACTTCAGCCTTCGATTGTGTGTCACACTCGAGGCTGTGGTCCATGATGGAGGGTATGGGTATCGATCCGCCGATAATTGGATTTATTCGTCAGTTGTACGCCATTGCCACTGCTTGTGTAAGGTATGGCAGGAAGGGGGAGTGAACCCGCCTCTTTAAAATCGAAAAGGGAGTAAGACGGGTGTGTTCTTGCTCCGTTCCTTTTTTCTATCTATACGAACGGGATAGAGTCCTCCCTGTCTGCTCTACCGGTGGATGCGCCCAAATATGATCATATCCCCCTTCCGATTTTGGCATACGCCGACGATGCGGTACTGATGGCCAGATCGGGGTTAGCCCTACAAACGCTAATCACAGCCTATTCCGCCTTCATGGCCTCCCTCGATCTAAAAGTTAATGAATCCAAATCATTCATAATTGTGGCTGGAGCCGCAAGAGGTGAGAAACACCCCCATTTCCAGTTGTCAGGAAAGAAAATCGAGGTGGTTGACTCCTTTTCATATCTTGGAGTTCTTTTTGATAAAGATCACTCATGGTCTAATTTAGTGTCATCAAGAGCCCAGGGTATGCAAAGGAGTGTCAACGCTGTTGAAAGATTTGCAAGGAAGTTGGGAGGAAGCCCACTGGATGTAATCAAAAATATATATTCAGCTAAATCAAAGTCTGCTGCAACATATGGGGCAGGAGTTTGGGGTATGGCTAACGCTGCCCCGTTACAACAAATAGAAGACTCCTTCTTTAAAAATCGTGTGGCCTTACCGCAATCAGCCCCAAACTACATCTTACATCTTGAATTGGGGCTCCCCTACCTGAGCGATAGCATAAGATTGACTCCAGTCTTGCTGTGGCTCTCAATATGGCGGAGGTCTACGGTGGATTTGACCCAAACCATCATCAGGGACTGCTGCAAATTAGATTACTATAAAAGGATCGGGTGGTTAAATTACGTAGAGGCCCAACTGAAAGCTTTAGGGATGGGAGAATTATTTCAGGACCCTGAGTCCTGTCAAAGGGTCACAAAGAAAAGGATATCGGACTTATTCGTCCAGAGATCAAATTATACCGGAAGAGAAAAGAAACGTATCCATCATTCCTCTATTTCTTATGATCTGGTTCCACCAAGACCAGGGGAAGGTTTTCATTATCTCTCTCACATAAATAATGCGCAGCATAGATTTATTCTCCTGCGTTTTCATATGAATATGATCCCGTTACTCCTGGGATACCCTCAAAAGAAATATAAACTAGCAGATCTCTCACCTGCCCCTGCAATAACCACGCCGTGCAGTCAGACCTACACATCGTATTATTTTGTAAAAATTATATAGAGGAAAGGAAAACATTTAAACTCCCAATTCTGAGGTACCACAAGTTCAGGCAGTGCCGGGTGGCCATGTACTTTTTAAAGGCCCTATTGGATCCATTTGTATGTTGCTGTGTTGCCTCATTCTTGTGGGCCTGTTTTAGGAAGAGGAAAAAGGTGGTATGACATCTTAGTAGTAGTGATTAATTTTAAATTTTTAACTGTTTTTTTTTTAATGATTTTATATTAATTTATTGGGATCATAGCAAACTTGTTTAATTCTTATTTTAATTCTGTATATATGTCTATATATTGGTGTTGAAATTTTAAGATGATTTGTGCTTTTTTGATCCGATTTAAAAAGATCGAATAAAGCTGTGTGACCTTGACCTTGACCTGTATACCAGCTAGCTCACAGTGCCACTAGAAACTCCTCTTACCAAGGAGAGAATAGTTCTTGGCAACTATCGAACATGTCAACCCTGATCCCTCAGGATCGTGGAAACAGTGTATTACTTTTCGCTCAGTCACTCGTGCTTACTTGGTCTCAGAGAGATACACAGAATAAACAGTAGGGGCGTTTTCAATAATTATTTATTGAAAAGTCGTTATTCTAGTGTAAAATAGGTGTGCTGAAACAATCATTAGACAGTAACAGATATAGATGATTAGAAGCACTAGGAAAGTAAAAGGATGGTATAGTTCTACCATCTTGCTATAAGCATGAATACAGGTGAGTATATAAAATACATGATAATAAAATGCGTACTCCTACGATGCCACCCTAACTAGATGTACCTAAGTGTACCTAGCATGTATGTAGGTGTTAAGCCAAGAATCCCTCATTAGCTCAAGTGAGAAACTGTGGGACCCCGTCCTGGTTTCGGGTTGGACCCCCCGCAAGGGATGTCAGACCCCTGCGAGCTGGAGTATCTGCATGCAGGGGCTTCAACGCCTCGCGTCAGTGTGTCAGCATGGAAGTCCTGATCTCCTCTCCCTATCTCAGCAAGATGTGATGTTTATATACCCGAAGGTATCCCCAGGGGTTCTACCTTGCTGCGCCACTGTCGGACTTGGGATGACGTCGGGAATGAACCTTGTACATAGTAATTATGCAGGAGATGGTAGTCTTGCTGAGCTTTCAAGAATCCAAGGTTCCTCATGCATAATGTATGAGGCTATTGTTCAGGGAAAACCCCACGTTCTGTAAGCAGTACTGTAACTAGGTAAAGGGCCAGTCCTTATAGCCTGTTATGCATGTAGTGTAGGGATGAATATAGGTGAAAGGTTGGGATGTTACCCGAGCCTATATTGAGGTACCTATATGGAATAACAGCCACTCCTCATCCGACTGGACGACATAATCTAATTCTAACGTACTACCTGTCCAGGCACTGGTATGCAAACATATTTAGTAAAAACCATAGTTTCGCTAAAAAATATGTTAAAAATATTTAAAAAAGAGGGACGCGAGCAACGTGACCTAAGATGGCCGCCTAGTTGCGGAGCTCCGCATCGCACTAAAGATCGCCCATGTAATTCCGGCATTATAAATGCATTTTTCGGCTTCCTGTGGGCATTTTTGAAGATCGGAATGCTTACTCCTCAAGAGGATACCTTCAGCGCCCTGTTCCTTCCTTCATGAGCTGTTTTATTACAGGTGACTCATTTCTCTCATTTAGCGGCCACCATTTTGTATTTTAATCGGTGCATTTTTCACCTCAGAGGCACCCTAATCTCTTCAAAATGCTGTTTTTCTGTGGTTTTTATGTCTTTTCTCCTATTTTTTCCTGCTACTGAATAATATTTTACCTGCTGGGTGAAGCATTCATCTATACAGTTCCTGCTACTAGTGTGCTACTTCACGCTAATTAACTATTCCTCGTCACGCAAAAAAAAAATTCTGACAGCTTGTTGTGTTGGTCCATGGGCAGGAGTAAAAACTTAGGGCCCGATTCACAGAACTAACTTAAGACAAAATCCTAAACTTACTACCATTTTGGTATTCACAGAAGGCACTTACTCATTTTGGTATTCACAGAAGGCACTTACTTACTCATTTTGAGTAACTTACTCATTTTGAGTAACTTACTCATTTTGTGTAACTTACTCATTTTGGTATTCACAGAAGGCACTTACTCATTGATGAGTAAGTACCTTCTGTGAATACAAAATGAGTAACTTACTAATTTTTAGTAACGTACTCATTTTGTGTAACGTACTCATTTTGGTATTCACAGAAGGCACTTACTCATCAATGAGTAAGTGCCTTCTGTGAATACCAAAATGAGTAAGTTATACAAAATGAGTAAGTTACTCAAAATGAGTAAGTAAGTGCCTTCTGTGAATACCAAAATGAGTAAGTGCCTTCTGTGAATACCAAAATGGTAGTAAGTTTAGGATTTTGTCTTAAGTTAGTTCTGTGAATCGGGCCCTTACTACGGTGTACCAAAGGCCATCCTCCCAACAGACCATCCTCTTGCTCTACACGGAGTGATTCCTTGCACTCATCTGAGGAAATGGCTCAGTCATTGTCTTCTCGCTCTACAGCTTCACCTACCATTGCGCCTAAAGCACAACTACCCTCTACCACCAATAAAAGGGTTAAGCAGGATCCCCCTTCTCCTCCTAAGTCTATGTCTCCTGTTTCTTTGGACATTGTTTTGGAGGAGATACGTGCGCTGAGACCATTTATTGAGGATACCAATTTCCGCTTACAGACCCTGGATAACAAATGGTCAGACATGGACTCTCGGTTATCTTCAGTGGAGCAGCAAATCAGTGAGGTACAGGACTCATCAGCCAGAATTGCTCGTCTGGAAAAAGAGGTGGTATAACTGAAGAAATCCTCTGAGGACCTTGAAAACAGGAATCGACGCAACAACCTTCGCTTATATGGCCTTCCTGAAGGCCTTGAAGGCGACGACCCTGTTTCTTTCTTCACCTCTTTTCTTCCACAACTTCTGGGCCTACCTGCAACAACCAAATTAAATATTCAACGCGCACATCGACTAGGTCCACGTCTATCTTTATCTTCTGCTCCTTCCAGACCTCGAGGAGTAATTTTCCTAATACTGGAATTCACTGACCTTTTAAAAGTTCTTAATGCCGCTAAACTTAAAAAACAGCTCTCTTGGTCTGGTTCAAAGTTGTTTATCTCTCAGGATGTTTCATCAGCCACTGCGAAACGAAGAAAGGAATTCCTCGTTATGGCTTATTCCACCCTTGCCTATTTAAAGTCACCTACTTGAATAAAACTTCTTTCGAGGACCCAGCGGTTCTCAGAAAATTCATTCATTCACATTCTTCGTCATCGATGGATATTGCTGGACCTTCCTCTCACACTTGAATTTTCTTATTCTTATGTTGCATCTGATCTTTTTGTTTGCTTCAAAACATATCATCTTTATTAATTAACTTTCCATTCCCTATTGTTGTTTGTACAGGTTTCGTGGAGTCCAATGTATACCCGCCCTTTGTTCCTGATCCTATTTATGTTCTTATGGCGTCTTGGTGTGGTGCATTGCCTCCCTTGTCGGGTGTGCTGTCTTCGCTTGTCCGTTGCCACTCCTCATTTTTTGTCTTTCATCCCCCTGTGAAGGTATGTATCACAGTGGTCAGTTTGCTGACATGTACTGTCTCTTCTTCTTTCTTCTTTACTTTCTCCTCTCCTTTTTCCTTTCCAGTGATGTTTCCCCTTTTTTTCTCTTGACGTTATTGCAATTTGCATCCTTCATTATCTTTCCCTTTTCTATTTCTTGTATCCTATGGTTCTATCTCTATCTTTCTTCTTCACTATTACTTTGCACGCTAATTTTCTTATGCTCTTTTGCTATTGTTAATTCTATTATTGTACATATAATGTTATTCTCTTTCATTCAGAGTTGTTACATGGAATGTAAAGGGTTTTAACAATCCTATAAAGAGGCAGAGAATTCTCTCCCATTTGGCCTCCTATAACCCTGATTTAGTTTTACTACAAGAAACTCATTTGTCTGAGGCTGAAGCTCTTAAGCTCAAACGCAATTGGGTTGGCTCAGTATTGGTTTCCCCTACGAATACAAAAGGAACGGTGTTGTTATTTTATGCCATAAAAAATTGAAATGCTCTGTTGTTATGCAAGACATAGATTCTGATGGTAGATGGATTTTGGTTAAATTACTTATTAATAACATCCCTTTAACTGTATTTAATGTCTACGGCCCAACTCAACCAGATTACACTTTTTGGCCTACTATTACAGATAAGTGTTTTCAATATAAGGATGAATTTTTTATACTTGGAGGCGATTGCAAACAAGTCATGGGTCCTTTTATTGACCGCAAATCCCAGGTGCGTTTTATTCCCCATAAAACTCACAAACAATTCCACAGCACTATCACGCAGACTCATCTTGTGGATGCCTGGAGACTGTGTAACCTAGATCAATCAGAATTTTCCTTTTTTTCCCCTCCACACGGTTCCTTTTCCCGATTAGATTACATCTTCTTCTCCAAACCCTAGGCTCAGAATCTCATTTCTTCTTCGATCAAGCCCATTTTGATCTCGGATCATGCTCCGTTGGTTGTTGATTTTGATTTGCTCCCCTCTCGATCCAAATCCTCCAGGTGGAGATTTAATAACTCTCTTCTACAAGACCCAGTATTCTCCTCTTATTCACTTCTTTTGCTGAAGAATTTTTCTCTATCAATGAAAATTCTTCTGTTTCTCCTGTATTGGTGTGGGATAGTTTTAAAGCCACTGCTCGGGGCTTCATCATTGATTTTGTATCCAAGAAAAAGAAACAAACCCTTAATCAACATAAAGCTTTATTATCCTCCATCAAACATTTAGAACACCAATTTTATACTTCCTCATCGGACTCCACTTTACAGAAACTTATCCGTGCAAAGATGGACTTTAATAAAATTTCTACTGACAATGCTTCCTTTACTTTGCTTCGTAGTAGTGCCAGATATTATGGTGGACGAAATAAAGTTGGCTCACTCCTGGCTAACTATCTCAAATCTAGAAAAGAGAAAGCGCTAATTGATTCCATTCAGTCAACGGAAGGAAAGCATCTTTTTAAGGATCAGGACATTTTAGACAAATTTACAAAGTTCTATAGAAATTTATATACGCCAGAATCATCTCCATCTGACTCACTTATCGATAAAAATCTTAGTAATATTCCTCCTCCTCCCTCTACGGCTCTTGATTTTGCTTCCTTGGACACAGACCTTTCGCTCCAGGAAATTTCTACTTCTGTGAATTCTTTAAAGAAAAATAAATCCCCTGGCCCTGATGGTTTTTCGGTAGAATTTTATCTCCATTTTTCAAATTTGTTGCTTCCAAAAATCTTCAAATTTTGTCAATACTTTTGTACTAATGGTACAGCAAGTGGTACCTTTTTGGAGGCCTCTATATGTCTTATTCATAAAGACGGCAAGGATCCCAAATTTTGCAAGAATTATTATCCTTTATCTTTGATAAATGTTGATTATAAAATGTTTGCCAAATTACTAGCATTACGTCTTGAATCTTTCCTACCACATTTAATAGGCTTAGAACAATGCGGTTTTGTCAAAGGTAGATTAACCTCTGATAACTCTCGATTATTTTTTTATGTTTTGAATAAGGCGTCTACTCTACCCTACCCTCTAGTGGCAATCTCTATTGATGCAGAAAAAGCCTTTGATAGGGTGGACTGGTCTTTTCTGTTTAAAACACTCCCATGGCATCGTTTTGGCTCTAAATTTATTTCTATTATTTCCTTACTTTACTCAACACCCACTGCCTCCACCATCGTTAATGGTCAAGTTTCACAATGTTTTTCACTTCATTGAGGTGTTAGACAGGGTTGCCCTTTATCTCCTCTTTTATTTATTTTATCTCTCGAACCTTTTCTATCTCGTATTCGCCATAACTCCTCTATTACCGGATTCCTTTATGGAGATCGCCACTTGAAGCTCTTGGCTTATGCAGACGATATCTTACTTTTTATCTTGAACCCAGAATCCTCTATTCCCTCGTTACTACAAGAAATCTCAGATTTTTCAGCTGTATCAGGTTATAAAATCAGTTCTGACAAGACGGAGGTTATACCACTTACCAAATTTTGCCTTAAGCAACATTTTGATTCAACTGGTTTTCATTGGAACAGTTCTAAAATCAAATATCTTGGTATTTGGTTTCCCAACTCCATTTTGGATTCGGTCAAAATAAATATGAGTGTTGCTCTTGATCGCATCTCCAAACTTCTTTCTTCTTGGAATCCTTTCTTCCTTTCCTGGTGGGGTCGCCTGGATTCTAACAAGATGATGATTACTCCAATCTTACTATATTTCTTCTCAATGATTCCAGTCCGCATTCCCTTCACCTTTTTTTAAAAAATAGACTCTCTTCTTTCCAAATTTTTATGGAAAAATAAAAAGTCTAGAATTTCTTTATCTCATCTCAGAAAACCAAGATCTGTTGGTGGCGTAAATTTTCCGGACTTTCGGCTATACCACAATGCTTTTTGCCTAAAACAAGCTTCTTATTGGCTTCTTACGGAAACCTCTCCCTTTACCCCTTTATGGGTTACTATTGAACGCTGTCTATTTGCCCCTTTTTCGACCAAAGAGAATCTCACTTTCACTGCCAAGAATATTCTCACATCTCTTCCACTGTTTAAACACACTTGCTCGCTGTTAAGACCTCACTACCAACCAAAAATAATACCCAGAAATACTTTTCTACACTCTCCTCTTTGGTATAACCGTCTCATTACCATTAATAACAGACCTCTGTTTTGGTCTTCATGGAGAACTAAAGGTATTATCTGGGTTAAAGACTTGTTTAACGGCATATCTCCTTGTTCTTTTCCTCAATTTCAAGCTACTTTCAATTGTCCTCACTCGTTTTTATACAAATTCTCGATACTTATGGAAGTGATTCTGAGTGCTTTCTATTCCCTTCCTTCTGATGATTCCTTGGCTACACAAGATCCACTTCTTAAAATTATGTCATTACTTCCAAAAGCTTCCTTAATTTACAAATTTTTCTACTCCATTGATCCGGAGCGTTCTAAGACTAGGATGGAACTCGCTTGGGAAACAGATTTGGAATGTCAGTGGAGCACCGGTGTGTGGAACAAGATCTGGGCTAGATCGTTAAGAATTTCGAGATCTGCATCCACCACTCAATCTATGTTTTTTCGATATCACAGATTGTATTTCACTCCCATATCTATAGCTAATTTTGCACACACTAATAATAAGAATTGTTGGTCCTGTGATTATCCCTCGGCCGACCTATCACATCTCCTATTCTCATGCCCCTCAGTAGCTTCTTTTTGGCTACAAATTTGGTTTCAGCCTTTCAACTATTTTTAAGATACATGTTCCCATATCTAATGTTCTTCTCTTTATGAGAAGCTTATTGGAATCCCTAAACTTATTATCTCATGAAAAAGGGTTGTTCGATCTGATGTTAGCCTTAGCATTTCAACAGATTACAATGAACTGGAAGTGTTCAAACAAAGTCTCAACTAAGTCTTGGTGGAATACTGTATGCCACTATCATAGATTGGATATTGCTTTTGCCTCCTATTGCAATCCACATGTAAACAGAGATGTATTTTAGTTGCCATTAACTATTTATTTGAATAAGATTTCAATTACTAAAGTTTCCTGTCATCGTTCTGAAAATTTTCAACCTCCATGATTTTTTCCTCTTTGTCCTCTTTTTTCTTTTTAACATTTGGTAGAGTATTATTCAGATGTTAATTTGTTAATTATACCTTTCTTGTCTTACAGAGTATTATTGTTATTTGATTATTGCTCGTAAAGTATATATTTTCTTTCCCCTTTCTTCTCTTTCCCCCTCCCCATTCCTATATAATTCTTAAAATGTAAACAGCTTTCTACTATGTTTCATTGCCTACTTCTACTGTATGTTGGCTACCTTCTAAGTTGTTATATTTAGGCTTATGTTGTATAAACATTATATGTTCAATAAAGCTTATTAAACTTAAAAAATAAAATGTTTATAAAAAACTCTAAAAAGTGCAAAACAGAAAAATTGTCACTTAAGCCATAGCTCTAATATGTCCGTATATATAGTTCGAACAACTACAAGCATACGAAAGCCATGCAGGTTATAATAGTGTCAATTTGTTTTGGAGTTCCAAATTTAGTTCTTGTTTTTTAAAAAGCCAATTTTTTTCCCAGCACACGACGAGCCAAATGTTTATGTGTCCTGGCTGGTAGACGCAACATCACTGTTGCCTGCCTTCGCAGATGACGATCCCTGTAACACCTCGCCGAGTACCTCAATCGAGCACAGATGATCTTCCGTATTGCCTGCAGCTGATGCTGGGGCAACCTGTGCTCCATCCAAGGCCTTGTTGTCAGTGGAGGAGCCGGTATCCATTCCTACAGGAGCAGAAACTTCTTGTGGAGGCTCTAAGAATGCCGCCATCAACATAGGAATACGCTGGGGACACTGCAGAACATGGGCCGTTATCGGGTCCAGTAGTGCATCAACATCCGGTTGCGCAATCGATGGAGTTGTCAGACAGAGATCCAACACACATTCTTCTCCGCAGAACAGGCATCGGAGAACAGGTAAGATGCAGTCCATCCAGACTGGTCTAAATGACAGGAACCAAGATGCACTCAGTTCCCGTAGGCGAGGTGTGCCCAGATGTTGTACCATGCGATCACAGTATCTATGCTCCAGGAGCACTTTATCCATCTCCTTGGTGACTTTGACGACCATTGTGTAGCAGAAAAATTACAATCAGGATACCTGCTATCAGAAACAGGATCAGCGGAAGTCCTCCAAAAATGCTTCCGAATACGGAGTGTATAAAGTTTGGTATAACTCTGAGGACCGTCTGAAAGGTGCTTAACACTCCTGAACCTATGGTCTTAAATAGGTGTACTATCCCCGTCGTATCAGACATGTTAAAGATACGATTTACCATTTCTGCGAAATGGAAGGGGCAGTTCTTACGTATGAGTGCCTGTATCTCGGCCGAGGACCTTGCGATCTGGAGAGCAAAAGTTTCCAGGGTGGAGGTTAAGAGCACGTTTTCTGTAAAAGCATGGCTTTCATTCTGCTCAAAGTATCAAACCGTATAAGAGAAACATTTAGTGAAGGCCATAACGGCACCTCCCTGACTATATGTGTCGGTGAAAACAATACTTGCATACAGCAAGTAACCCTGGAGCTCACGGTTAACAGATATGCGATACCCGGAAGCATGCCACAACAACCTTGATAGTTCAGCATCAAGTAACTCCCATTCGAAAGCAGCTTGAATACCGGAGTAATCACAGCTGCTGGGGTACCCCTCAAGTGGCAGGATAGGTTTGCTATCGAACCATTGCAGGCCCCGTGTAACATAATATCTTGGCATATGAGAGATCCACTCAAAGCGCTCTTGCACTTTGTACCGCTTAGAAACACTTCTCGATCCCCACTCCTGCATCGAAATCTATACGGTAATTCCCAAGATTCCTTGATGAATTCCCTACCCATTTCTTCATATCTGCCTGCTTGTTTTTGTTCTAGGCAATACAGAAACTGGAAAGTTATGACCGGTAAGGGTATATGGCCATGGATTAACCACTCTGTGGATGGTGATTCTGCCACAGTAAAAGGTAGTCTGTCCAGTTTTTCAATACGCAGCATTGTATATTTTGCTCCCCTCTGTGCCATTTTCATCTGTTTTTCCGTTAGGTTGTATGCAGAAAATAGTGACGTACTGTTGATAAAACGCCAAGGCACATAACCTGCGCGCAATGATTGCAGCGTCCACCTCAATAACATAATAGAACGTAATTGTGACTGTCCATGCTGTAGTATGGACAAATCTTGTTCTAGTACATCAATAGCAGAAGATACAATGTTTCCCAGTGAAAAAATCCTGGAAGTTAATGTCGTCATGCCATTGTCAACTACGGCTAACGCCTTTTCTAAATTGACCCTATCTATTTCTTGTAGTCTCTCCGCTGCTTCTTGTTGGGAGAATTTCCAAATTTCATTAAAGACAGCATAATAGAAATGTTTCTGACGTGGCTTTCTGGGACCTAATAGAAAATCCTGTAGGTCCACAACCTGTGTAAGTAAGGATAAGTGTTGTTTCACCTGTGGTAGTGTTGAGGTCTTTAGCCAATCGAGGCATAACTTCCAAACACTGTATGATGCCACCACCCCTAGATGTTCTATTTGTACATAGCGTGGGTCTGGCCTATGGATACTGAACCCTTCGGTTGTACCCCTGAATCTTTTCTTGACAAGTGTTAGTGTCTGTGGGCCAAACCAACCATCCCTTCCAATCATGGGTCTGATCTATTGTATTGTAAGATGTCATCCAATGTAGCCCCTTTTAGTGATGTAATGCTACCCTCGGCCTGTGATGGTGTTGGAATTCGAGGTGTATTTAAGTCCTTGTTCTTGGCTATTCCAAGGCAGGAGGTCTGTTGCACAGTCTCATTTAGAAATATCATCTGCTGTGGAATGAGGCATGCTCTAAATAGCGCTTTTGTTCCCTGGACTGGCCAATCTCTAGAACCCCAGACTGATTTTAAGTCTATAGTGTCTTTCCATAAGTTGCAACCTTGTTCAGACAATTGGGTAATAAAGGTAGCAGAGTAAATCTGTTTTGTGTTAGTCAACATATTTTTCTGTGCAGGTGTAGGTGCAACCTTATAGTAATATGAGGTTGGGTGTGAAATATTAAACCCTGAAAAATATGAACATTTTGTGCAAAAGTTTTCGAACTACTTTTCGGCAGTGTTGGGCAATGTTCCCATTGGTGATATGTGAAAACATTTCTAGGGTTACTTGATTTATGTATAAAATGATGACCAAAATGTTGATAACAATACATTGTGTTAACGTCTGATGTGTCTTCTAACATTTCATTGCTAGAAAATGTGGCAGATTTTTCTAAATCAGACAACATATTATTCACAGTTTCAAAATCCCAATCATCGGAAAATGTACTGGAGGTAATGATATAATTTAAGGAAATTTTAAATAAATGTGGTATTTTTAAAAGTTCTGTCGGTCGAATATATCATAATCAACTTTGTCCCATACTATACCATCGGGTATAGGAACTGCTGTAATGTTCACTGATGACAAGTCTCTTTGTTCACGATGTGAGGAAACATGAGGTTTCAGGAGTAAGTTCACTTTTGATGCTGTAGAGCTCTGGCGAAGGTAAGTTCCATTAACAAGTAAGCAGAAGACAGCTACTAAGCCTAACCAGAAGAGAAAGAAAAGTATCCCGGTGCTTATCCAAAGTTCTGTCCAAGGAGACACCAGGTAAGTTTTTTTAAGAAAAATGTAGAAGTCTTTGATTAGTTGTTTACGAGAAATTGGGGCTGGCGTTGTTTCAGGTTCACTTGGATCCAAAGAAAAGGTATCAAAGTCGATGAAATAGCCAGATGCAGTTCAATCTATTTTAGGTAGCTCGGCAGGTTTTGTTGAACTTGTAGATGGTGCTTGTTGAGGCCCCAACCTTAGGGACCAAGACAGGTCTTGCCGTGACTGACTTGACTTCCCCAGTGGCGAACCTTTTCACTTGGACATTGCTTTGCAGTGCCCGTGATTCATTCAGATCCTGTAAAACAGCCAAACGTTTATGGATGTCAAAAGATTTTTCATCCGCCACTGTGCCTTCACAATCAAGATCAGGTACCCACATTCTTGTCCCAAATAGGACCTCATAAGGAGTGACACCCCCGAGAGAGCTTCTTGGCATGTTATTTAAGGGCCTCTGAACCGCATATAAGTGATTGACCCAACTACCACCCGTGCCTAATACTCTAGCTGTTAATGATTGCTTTAAGTCCCGGTCTTTTCTCTCCATGACCGAATTTCCCTCGGGATGGTAAGGAGAGGAGTACCGCAATGCTACAGTCAAACCTCCCATGGCCTCCTTGTAAGCCCTAGAGCTAAACGCGGGGCCACGGTTAGAATGTAATGTGGCAACTGCGTATGTCCCTATAAAGACTCACAACTCTTTGATAACAGTTCGAGCGTCAGCCGAGCGCTGAGGCCATACCCATAGGAATCTCTAGCAGGAATCCACTGCAACCATTATGTACTTGTAAGCTCCATCAGATTGTAAGGGGCCGCAGTGGTCCAAATAGACACACGCCAAAGGTCTGTCCGATATTAACAACAGTGTCTGCGCTGGACGTGTTATGGTGGAACCCTTCATCTGTTGACAGATGTCGCACTTCAAGACATAGTCTTTGGTCTGCTTTGTTAACCTTGGCCACCAATAGCATTGTTTTAATAAAGAAACAGTTGCCGTAACTCCTGCGTGTGCAGAACCCAAACCCTTGTGTGCAGCTAATATTAAGCCTAATCTGCGATCCATGTTTGGTATTACTCTATCAACCACTCCAGGGATCTGAGCAAATGGAACGTTGTTTGCATCTAACTTGTAGGAGTACTTGAGTGGAAAACCTTTCGGAAGTGCTTTTTTGTCTTTGCGTGAAGCAATGACAGCTACCATTATCTGTCCGTCTATTCTCGATTTTGAATGAGTGATTGCAGCTACGGACACAGTTCGTACTGCCCCCTTCGCTGCTTCATCAGCCAATGAATTCCCTTCAACGTGAACGCCATCACGTTGATGACTCAGCATGTGTATCACGTGAGTTCTTGGTAGTTAGTTTTTCAACTCAGCTACCTGTTCCCATAGCATTTTGTGCTTAATTGTGCCACTTTTTGAGTCTTTAAACCCATTTTGTCCCCAATAATGAAGATATTCATTGTATGACTGGACACAGTAAAAAGAATCGCACGCTATTAGTGTGGGGAATCCTCAATCCGTATTTATCAGTGCCAATAAAAGAGCTTTCAGTTCTGCTAACTGAGCCGTGCAGTCCCCTACAGACTGAGTTTTTTTACAGCTTGGATGGAATTTACCATCTTGCATACGACCTTTAACAATAGCACATGCGGCGCTGTATTGTTGTTTGCTTCCTATGGCCGGCTGTGCAGATCCATCAGTGTAAATTATGTATTCATACTGATCTAGAGGCATTATTTCATTTGGGAGAGGATATTCTTGTTCAATTTTCAGAAATGCTTGTGTTTTCAGATTTGGATCACATCTGTATTCTACATCTGATGCAGTGAGAGAATTAGCCCATTGTATCCATCTCGGATGTAACACTTTAGCGTTAGGAACGCTTGCCTTTGTCGCAGCCTCTAAGGCTGGTACTGGAGTCACGACAATTATTCGTTTGGCCTGAGCCAGTGCTCTTTCTCTCACTACAGCAGTCTGTACTGCTGTCAGAATTTTTTCTGTGGCTGCGAAACGCATCTCAGCATTTGTGTACAAGTATGATTTGTAAGCAATGGGTACTGTTTCGCCTTCATTATATGTGAGGTATGTGCACCCAGATTGACCCGCAACTATACGGATCACCAGGTTGCGGACATTTACGCGTGTCTGTAGGTGTTTAGACGCTATCGTGTCAGCCTGGAGTGTACGAAGTGTATCAGTATGTTCCTGTGTCCATTGTCTAACTGAAAAATCAGGTCTTATGAGGTCGTAGAAAGGTTTAACCCTTTCTGCGTAATCCAAAATGTATGTTCTGCTGAAATTTTGAAATCCCAGTATGGATTGTAAATTTTTCAGTGATTTTGGAGGTTGGAGCAGCGCACATTTTACTAAAAAGTTTGCTGCCAGGCTTTTCCCTTCACTTGAAAGCTCATATCCCAAAAATAGGACGCTGAGGTGGGCTATTATTGATTTTTTAAAGTTAAATTTGTAACCCTCTGAGGCGAATCCCAAAATTATGGTACTCACCCTCGTCAAGTGTTCCTCCAGGTCATCATCCATCAGATAAATATCATCTACATAGGACAATGCCTCCTCATCCATTTTTTGAAGTCATTCAGTTACTCTGGTGGAAAACAGCCCCGGGCTGTTTTTATATCCCTGGGCTAGTCAACAAAATTGTCGCTGGGACCCTAGCGCTGAGAATGCCGTCAAGTATCTGCCCTCAGGCGCTATATTCTGGCAGAAAAATCCATTTGAGATATCTAGTGTTGTTTTGTATTTTTTCTGCACATTGTTATTCATTAATGCGGCACTATGTGCATTTTGTACTGCAAATGTTTTTGTGCATGAATTTAGATGTCTGTAATCCAAAACGAGACGTTATGTATTATCAGGTTTCATTACGGGAAACAAAGGGTTATTCATTGAAGAGGTGCAAGTTTCAATCACACCTTGGTATTAAAGTTGATCTAAGATCTCCCTGATCTGTTTTTTCACTTCCTGTTTTATTGGATACTGTCTCTGTGGAGTTGGAGTAGATTTTAATGGTATCACGTGGTGGGTTGACTCTTTATCCCATCCAACAGGGTTTCGATATAGTGCAGGAGCAAGGGCTACTGCCCACTCCCGTGCATATGTATGTTTTAAATATTGGGGAATGAGGTTGGAAAAATCTGGCATAATTACCGTTTCTCCTTTTGGGCAATCCATAACAATAGCAGGCGGCCAATCTTTTTAAAGCTAATAAAATGTCATAGCCAAAAGTTAAGTTCTCACAAAAGAGACCTTTAATTTTCCAGGGTTTGTCTCCCTCCATCCGGAGTGTTATTTCATGTAACCTATGTGGGACACTCAACCTAGTATCAGGTGTTTCCACCTTGATATACTCACTCAACTCCGCTGTCACCAGAAATTCCATCAGGTTCTGGCGACCTATTGTTACTTCTGCTGCGCTGTCTAGCATCATCAGAGCCCATTCCCCGTTCAGTAGTTGAGTCCCCAGAATTCTGGGCATGTCTGATCTTGAGACCTGGTACTTTCTTCTTTTTGAATTGAGGTTTAGGTTTTTGTTTTTCTTCTTTCTTAGGTGCGTAGTCCGCAGCGCGTTGCGTGTCTCGGGACTTTGTACGCTCCTCCTGTCTGTTTTACGACCGTCCTTCTCTCTCTGAGTTTTTCGAAGAGCCCTGAAAGGAACGAGAGGAACGTGCATCAGTGTCCTGATACCTGTCAGGTTTTCTAATGTTGTCCCTATTCCTAAGGTTATATCTCCTTTCGGTGGTCTCCTGTTGAGGAGATCTACCTCTGGATTGAGATCTATTGTCTTTATTTTTGTTGTTTGCTATTGTCCCATTTCTTCTTTGAAGAAACTGGTGTTTGCTTTGCCTGTTCTTTATCTGGACCCCTCATTAGTCGAGGTTTTACTGGTCTAGCTCCCAAACTATCCCTGCCTAATTCTGCATAAGCAGTTTCAATAATTTTAGGTAGTTCTGTTTCCTGTTATAAAGGAGTGAAATCTATCAGGCGTTGGCGTATCGCCACTGATGCTGCTTCCCCTTTAATGTTTGCTAGTATTATAGCTGATACCTGGGCGAAGTTATTCAATAACTTCATCCCTAAGTTCAGAGCAGGTTCTGCTCTGTACTCATTCTGTATTTGCCTCAATACGTCTGGAATCACTGCTCATGAAGGGATACCATGAGTCCTGGTATATATTGCAGTGAAGACTGTACCCCAAGAAGTACAATTCTCTATCGGGGGAGCTATCCCCATTGGCAAGCAAATTGTTAGCATTCTATGCTTTTCATGTGGGCTGGTGTTTAGAAAAACCGCCTCTAGCTGTGTTATTTTTTGAGCCACCCAAAATGGCATTTGTTCACGTTTAGTGGGCAATTTACCCATCAATGCGTGTAATGTTTGTGGTGTAATTTTAGTTGTAGAAGTTTGGACTGGTCCTGGTTGTGTAGTCGGTGTTGGCTGAAGTGTGAGTGTTCTCATCACAAACTGTGTCATGTTTCTGTAAAGTTTTATTAATTCTTTATGCTGTGTAAGTAAGCCTCCTCCTGGCATTGTGTCAATGTCAGGGTGTGGTGTGTAGGACGCTAGTACTGGCCATGTTGCTCCGTCTCTTCCGAGCAGACTGAGTCTTATTCTATTTCTTGTATGGGGTAGGGCGCCTTTAAACCAGTATATATGTTCATGGTAAGTGAGTGGAATTTCAATGTCCTCATATGGACAGTATTCGTTAGGTATTTCATCTTCTGTGTAGCAATGAAATGTTTTTGTTGATGCATTCGCATGTGGGAATGTAACCCATGAATAGAATACCTCTGTTCTAAATGATTCATGTGCCTCAATCACGAATGTTACCTGCCCACCCCTATATGTTAAACCGTATGCGGTTAGTTTTAAGGTGATGGCAGTTCTAACATTTTCTGAAATGTGTATTGCATCTGCATCTTCTTCTTCCTGGACTGATATATTCAGTTTGTGCACAGTGTCTCCCTGTTCAGTCATTGTTTTTTAATGAGAAGAGCTTTTCAAGGGAACTGAGATAAGGTGTTAAGCACAATAGGAACAATGTATCCTTCAAGCTTGATTAAACCAACAGCCAATACATAGGATTTTGCCTACTCAGCTGCGGCAGACTTTTTGTTCCCTCCCACTCCAGACGTCTCTGGGGAAATGTGAGTAGGGTTCTCTGAGAATAGCACAACTGAACTACTCAGATTTGACCGTTAAATAAGTACCCAACCAACGTTGGCGGCGCCATGTCGTGTAGTTTCTATACAACCTATGTATGATTTGCGCGTTTGGACAACATACACTGCGGGCTTGGTGTCAGACTGATTGTAGATACCCCCACCGAGTATGTTGACCTGTATACCAGCTAGCTCACAGTGCCACTAGAAACTCCTCTTACCAAGGAGAGAATAGTTCTCGGCAACTATCGAACATGAGAGCCCTGATCCCTAGGACCGTGGAAACAGTATATTACTTTTCGCTCAGTCGCTCGGGCTTACTTGGTCTCAGAGAGATACACAGAATAAACAGTAAGGACGTTTTCAATAAGTATTTATTGAACAGTCGTTATTCTAGTGTAAAATATGGGTGCTGAAACAATCATTAGACAGTAACAAATATAGATGATTAGAAGCACTAGGAAAGTAAAAGGATGGTATAGTTCTAACATCTTGCTATAACCATGAATACAGGTGAGTATATAAAATACATGATAATAAAATGCGTACTCCTATGATGCTACCCTAACTAGATGTACCTAAGTGTACCTAGCATGTATGTAGGTGTTAAGCCAAGAATCCCTCTAGGACAATGTCAGCCCTCATTACCTGAAGTGAGAAACTGTGGGATCCCATCCTGGTTTCGGGTTGGACACCCCGCAAGGGATGTCAGCCCACTGCGAGCTGGAGTATCTGCATGCAGGGGCTTCAGCGTCTCGCGTCAGTGTGTCGGCATGGAAGTCCTGATCTCCTCTCCCTATCTCAGCAAGATGTGATGTTTATATACCCGGAGGTATCGCCAGGAGTTCTACCTTGCTCTGCCACTGTCGGACTTAGGATGATAGGATGACGTCGGTAATGAACCTTGTACATAGTAATTATGCAGGAGATGGTAGTCCTGCTGAGCTTCCAAGAATCCAAGGATCCTCATGCATAATGTATGAGGCTATTGTTCAGGGAGAACCCCACGTTCTGTAAGCAGTACTGTAACTAGTAAAAGGGTCAGTCCTAACAGCCCATTATATATGTAGTCTAGGGATAAATATATAGGTGAAAGGTTGGGATGTTACCCAAGCCTATATTGGGGTACCTATATGGAATATAATGGGGGTACCCTTGTCAGTCCCTAGTATATGGTACCCATGTACCCAGGTCATAGGTACCCCAGAGGCCTCCCATGGGCTGAAGCATGTATTATGCCACCCATGAGAGGCCATGCAAAATGGAACTACAGGCCTGTCAATGCAGTCGCTGTAAGTTGGTGCATGCACCACTTACTTAAGATATAGGTTTACTATATCTACGTGTCACTGCACTAAAAACCTATAAGTCACCCCTATAGCAGCCCTTAACAATCCTGAAGGCAGGGTGCTTGGTTCTAAGTGAGAGGGTGCCACTGCATGAGCAGAACACCCCTGCAGCCTACGGAGTCCATTCTCCCGGGTTGTCAGTGAGACAGCCATTTACGACATATAGAGTGGCATTATGAGACCACGTGATGACCAACTCTAAAATGACTGAAACAAACCCTATTGTGTTTGGTGTCAAACATGTGGGAATCATACCTGCACACCGGTAACCAGTGTGGGAGGTATGATTCCACCCCTCAGAAGCGAGCTTCGTTGGGTCTCTGGTGTTCCCGGTGCCAGCCTTCTAGTCCCGGGCAGCACAAAATGGTTGCTGCCGACCAGATACACATTTCTGCCTTCCTGCTGCTGAGCCAAGCTTGAGCAAGGGAAGACAGAACAATAGGCATCCTGTCACAGGGAGGTGTGACCACCTCCCAGACAGGATTTAGTGTATTAGGACTGGGTGGGTGCGCTTGCCAGCGACTGAAAGTCTGCATGAGGGGCACATTTGGTGTCCCTGTGCATAGTCCAGTTCAAACCAGTCCTGAGAGCCGCTGGCTCCTGCTCTGGCGAGAAACTGGACAAAGGACATGGGAGTAACCTCCCCACTGTCCAGACCCTCCCCTGGGAGGGTCCCCTGAATCTGTCCAACCCTCTCCCTTGGGTACAAAAGGGCTTACCTGGCTGTAGGACCTTAGATTCAACGTGGACAAGATTCTGAACCAGAACCACTGAACTTCGATCGTCTGGACACTCTGGACTTTGCTGGACTTCGATTGGGCCCGATTTCGTCCACCTCTCAGTCTGAAGCATCGTCTGTGCCCGTGCAGCACACAGAATCCATGCAGGACCTATGGACAATCAAGGACAACCAAAGGTATCTCCCTTGGAGTGAAGGAGTCATTCCCCTGCATTCGCAGGTTCCGCAACACTGCTATCTGGTCTGCTGACCCTGAGCTCCTATGGACTCCAAAGGCTTCTGCAATACAAGGTGTAGGTTTCTACATCCCTTGAGGTCCAAGATGCCCTCTCACCAAGTTTGAGATCAGAATCCCTCGTAGAGGTTGCAATACTTGAACCCCTGTGCACTGCATACATTTGCAAATGCATATGCTTGTTGGCATTTCCCAAACAAGTGCATTGGGCTCCAAGTAGCCCCAATCTCTAGCACCATTTCCTACCAAGAACTCAGGCCTCCTCGCACCCAGTGCTCCGTGGACTGCTGTTTGGTGAAGTCCCTTGAGGTCCTCTTGTGACTCCTGTGCCTCTGGCCTGTGGGTCCACTTGAGGATCAACTTTGCTTTTCTTGGGCTCCCCTAATTGCTCCAGGCCTGCCCTGACTCCCCTTGCTGTGGTGAGTCTCCTGAAACTTGCTGATCCGAACCGTACCCCTCCTTGACCTTCTGCATGGGTTGACGTTGCCAAGGCTTGTTGGTGCTCCCGCCGGACACCGACCCCTCAGTACTCGACATCCTTTGTGGGACATCTTGTATCCAGCACCTAGTTGTCCTCGACGTCTCCTGGCCCCCGTAGCTGCAGAGTCAAGGACCCCCTCAACACACCTGAAGCACCCGACATCTACCGAGCCCCTGGTCACTCCTGAGTGACCCAGACCCTGTCCCCTCTGCTTTCAGGTACTCTTCGACAAGAATCCACCTTTGGATTCCAACGCATACTTATCTTCCTTCCAGCAGCGGCTCTTCCTCAAAGTCCTCCATTGGGTTAGACAGCGGTTTCCGACGCCACTTCAGACATACGCACCCGGCTCCCCTGGGATAGGTAACTTGGGTACCTCGGTATCCACGGGTTGGGTGGCTCTCCAACCTCCTAACTTCCACGGGGTTTCTTCGAAGTGCACTGGGAAGGGTCCTTAAACTCTAAAACTTCAACCGCGACTTTCCCATAGAATTGTATGGAGCACGCAGTAGTGTTCCCACACTGCACCCGTCCTCCGTGGGGTCCCTACTTACTCACCTTGGGTGGTTCCTTGGGGTCCCAGCGATTCTACAACCTCTCGACACTGTCTTAACTCGAGTCGTGGTTCTTATACCACTATTTTAGTATATGGTTTGGTCCCCCCCTGGGGGCCCACGGTGTATTAGTGCTGTTTACTATCATTTCTGTGCTTAGGTATTGTGTGCTTTGTGATTATCTCTGTATAGGTGATACTATGTCGTACTAGATAGTGTTATATTAATAAATACATATTTTTATAACTGTGTGGTTCTCCTTTCATTTAACCAATACTTTAAGGTTGCATTCTGGTAAAACAAGCTGCTTAACACTCCTTCAAGAGTAAGCCTGAAGGCTGATCTCCCCAGCTACCACTTGGATAGCTTTCTAAGGTTATCTTTGACCTCTTAAATCACCATAAGGGTTGTTTGGACTGGTGCAAGGTGCCCACTTTAATTAGCGGGGAGCATATCCAAGGCCAAATTCTCACAGGGCCATATGTGAGGCTGTTTAGTATTGTCCACTGTTAGGTTTGCAGTGAATAAGAAATGTAGGAATATCTTACACCCGTGATTCAGTTACAGAAAATATAAAATGTGAGGAAACCTCAGATAGACAGAAAAAAAAACACCACCACTGCTATCAGCAGAAAGCACTATACAACTCTATGTAATTAAAGAGCAGTACAAACCTACATTTCACAAGGACACAAAGTAGGTGAGAGTTCACAAGAAAGCAAAACACAAGATCAGCAAGATTATTTAAATAGGAAAACATGATTAACAAAGCCTTGAAGAATTCATGATCTCAGTGCACAAGTATGTACTCCAGTCCCATTATTAGCAGAGATGTGGTTCAGAAAATATGTTGTTAAAGGTAGTTTTAGTCAATAGTATAGAAAGCAAGATATGAAAACCTGAAAACAGCAGAACAAGAACACACTTGGGGAAGAGAGGTTAAAGGACAATGTTTCATCAAAGCTCTGTCACGATTACGATAAGGGGAACCGAGAGGAGAGGACACGAGTTCAAGAAGGCAGGTGGTGTGGTGTCTATGTGGAAGTATATCATTAACTTGTCCTAGTCTGTGACTTGTTTATTACTTGTTTGTTTAAGATAATATGCATGTAGTCATGGTGATTTTTGCGAATAAAAGAAGCTGCCTGCATACATCAAGTTGACACAGTTTTCAGTCCTACAGGGCTACTGTCTCCCAGACGTTTTTTAAGTAAACCTATTTCCTATTGCCAATGCCCTGTGCCTTTCATTTCTTTCCTAGTTAACATACAGTGAGCCAGATAGGAGTCAAGACCAGTCTACACCAATGGTTCCTGAAGGAACAAAGACCTGTCCCGATTGAATAGAAGTGCACATAAATCAAGTTAAGTAGACACCATGTTTGACTAAAGTTTGTCTATTTAAAAGGGTGGGTCTTCCTGAGGTTGCGTCATCACATAGGTGAGACTGACTCTGACTCCGTACCTCTTTGATTGTGTGATACATGTTTTTATTAATAGAGAAGTAGAAGACAGGACAGGGATGTTTGAAATGTTGTGGTCTTAAATATTTTCTGGATTCCTCATATTCTAGCAAAATATAAGATGAGGCATAACCTGAGTTAGACCGGATGATTAAATGTTTTATATTTAGTGGATTCCTCATATTCTAGAAAAATATGAGATGAGGCATTGCCCGGGTTAGACTGGAAGATTAAAGAGGTAGTGTACATTGTGGATTACCCAGTGCTGGACACTAGAAGACTTAGGTTAAAGTATTTCTCAGTTTTTCACTGGAGGTATAACCTTCACTGACTTGGCCAAAGACTAGGCAACAAGTGCAATCTGACATTTTTTTTTGTCGTGGAGACAGTGGGAAGACTATTGGCAGTAGACCTTACTCTGAGCAGGTCAGAATCTCAGGAAAAGACGAGTAGACGATATATAGAATTTGCTTTAGAAATAGGACCCCTCTTGAATGCATGAGGAAGATATATCTGTTAGGGATAAAGGGAATAGAAAAACATTGCAAGGAACGGTACATGTCTATACTGATACCTGTCTTTGGGCAAAGGAGGGCTAATAGCGAGACTCAGTAAATTAAAACTGCAGCATGAAAGTATGTCATTCATGAGATTGCAATCACATTTTAACATAAATATAAAAGTAAAATAAGATATTTTTCTTATATACCTAAATGTTGTAGAGAGTCTAGGACACTAGACCAGTCTCAGCCACACACCACCTATAGGCTCACCAGTATGATATGTTATGAGGAGAAAAAAAGATTGTGACACTTGTAGGACTAGGTCCACCTCATAGCAAAAGATCTAACAAGGCAGTTCCCCATTAATTGGACATTAGAGAGAAAAGAAGCTGGATTATTTAGAAGAATGTATGAGAGCAAGTGAGTAGAAAGGGAGGAAGAATAGGTTGTTCATATGGAATGTGCTGTATTCATGAGAAAGATGCACCAGAAGTAGGATATGGGTGGATCTCCAGGGAACTAAGGAATGAATGGATAGACATGATCATATAAAAATAATTGCAGAATACATAGAGCTAAAACAAGGGTACTAAGGCAACAGGACTACCCACCTGTCAGAAGTAGGGGGTTTGGAGGTCAAGGAGGCAGAGAGAGAAGTGGACAACAGTAGTCACGGTCAGTTCTTTCTCATGGACAGAACACTAACTACAATGCTGCCTCCAATATATACAACATTGTTATAATTATGGGGGGGACTGACCACTGTAGACGCAATAGTCATAAAACATTCAGACAACGAGGGAGGAGTGTAAATAGAGGGGGCCCAAATAGAGCGGATGAACAGAGACAAAATATTCATCAGTTAGCCATACAACAGTCACAGAGTTATTTTTAACACTAGACACAGATGATGTTAGTTTTTTATGATTGTCAAACATTTGAGAAGACAGGATATGTTTAATACAGTTAACTGTAGGGTTGCCTGAGAGCACTAGCACAACGGCCCATGATCTCAGTAGACGACACAGGTCCATATGGACAAAGAAAGGTTGTAGGGACATCTGATAAATTCCTCCTTGATACAAGATTTGCAAATTCTTCTTTTAACAAGAATCAATCACAGAAGTTCCATTCTCAGGAAATAGCAAACAATGTGTGGGGTTCACTAATGTTTTGGTGTCCAGCCCCATGTTCAACCCTCTTAAGCATACTTTAGGCCCAATAACAAATAAACAATCATTTCTTATGTTAGACAAGTATGCATATCATTTGTTGGGACAAGCCTGACAGAGTGTTTTGGAGGAAAAAGGTGGGTTTGAATTGTTTGATTATATGGGTATTGTCAGATCAGGATTACAGACTATACCACCACATACACTATCTATGATAGATGACAGAGTATGGGCCAAACACTACAACAATGTAGGCAAAATGCATATCGACCTAGCAAGAATTAATGTCCAGCAGAATGTTGCCATGCCAAAGAGCACCACAGTATACAATTTCACCAGAAGGGTTATAAAGAAAGAGAAGATTACAAAGAAGGACCTGAACAGACTAAAACTGGAAGGGGCTTCACCATTGCTTCAGACAACACAGTGAAAATCATGCTATAAAGGTCAGTTCTTACTGACTGTGTCGAGATGATTATTTTTAAACTAAAGACACTGCCAAAAACAACTTGGAAGGGTGCATTAGTCTATTGTCCTCCTGGTTCAAAAAAAGAGTTTAGTACGAAGCTGATGGAGTGTCTGGCACCACATTTTTTGGCTGCCGATAATTTGATGCTAGTAGGTGATTTTAATCATCATTAAGCTTGGGCGGAGTGCACAAAAAACTCTGCCGCGCTACGCAGAGCTCCGCAAGCGGCGGAGTTTCTTTAGATAAATGCTGTTCGCTGTGGTTTTCAGTGCCAGGTGCTTGTCCGCACTGTGCAATCATCGCGAATGGCACCATGCTCAGCACAAGCAGGCGCTGCTTCCTTTCTGCCGCTCGAGTAGATTTTTACTCGAGCGGCAGCTTTCTTAATGCGAACGGACGGTTTCTCAACACGAGCGGTCGTGAGCATACGTGACCACTCGCAATGAAAAATCTGACCGCCCGTGTTGAGAAATCTCGCCGGGAGGTTGATTTACCACGCTCGCGCTCGCCAACTTGATGTTGATGATCGTGAACGCGGAGTGCGGAAAACTCCGCAAACTGCGCGAGCCGAGCGGAGTTCACCACCCAGACTTAATCATCATGCGAAAGTGATCTCTGATCCATAAAGCATACTCTTGCTTTCTGACCTGGAATCTTTAGGTCTCTATTAAAAGGTGACAGACCTCACACTTATAGCAGGATACATGCCGGATCTAGTATTCACTAACTCAGACATCTTATGGGTAGATCAACCCACCCTACAGGTCTGGACAGACCACACCACTATTAATTTTTATGTTAAGGGGGAGAAACCCTTCAACTCTGTGGTAACAGCTCCAAGGCTGGTCAGGCCTTGGCGAAAGGTAGTATTCGCATCATTTATGTCAGCCTTCTCTCCCCTTCCTTTGAGGTGCCATGCAGATAAAAATATGGCTCTGAATGACTTTGAGGGAGCCTTTACTGATGCATTAGATTCTATTGCCCCCCCCTTAAACTTAGCAAACCTAAATCAAAGGCACTAACCTCTCCTTGGTTCTCAGACTCTTTAACCGCTTTGATGCTCATGACAAAACCAGCTCGTCATGAGTCACAGTGGAGCTGTGCTCATGACGAGCTGGTCTCGTCATAATGGCTGCGCGCCGCCCACACGGGATTAATTTCCCGCCTGTGCGGGAGAATTAATGAGTGGGCGGGGTTGTGACGAGACCAGCTCGTCATGAGCACAGCTCCACTGTGCTCATGACGAGCTGGTCTCGTCACGAGTACCGCGGCGCCGCGCTCACACCCCGCCCCCAGGCACCCGTGGGGGAATTACCCCCGCAGGGAAGGGGTTAAGAAAGGAGAAGACAGCTTGTAGAAAGCTGGAACATAAATGGAGGGTAACAAAAGTCCCTGAGAATAAAACAAGCTATAAAACTGCATTAGGAATCTATCATAAAAATATTATAGAAGTTAGGAAGGCTCACATAGTAGATTGGATAAACAATTTGGGAAACTAGACTAAAGAATTGTACAAGATTCTGAAGGAATTCACTAATCTTTCAAACTGTGACTCATCAATCCCTGCTTCCCAGGTTCTCTTCTAAGAGCTTGCAAACCATTTTCAAGAAAAGATATCTAAAATTAATAATACCTTTTCAAATGTTGGGAAACCTGAGGGGCTGATCTTATTCAGCTCTTCTGTCATCACCCATCCGATACTTTTGGAAGCTTTTGATCATGTTGCCCCGGATCATGTGCTGGATCTGATTTACAGGATCAAGTCAGCCTCTCCTGAAGATCCTTCCTAACTATATATTATGGCCACCCTGTCCCCAGTCCCTTCTTCCCACTATAACAGACCTGCTCAACCTTTCTCTGAGCATGGACACTGTTACAGTAAACTGGAAAGCAGTGTGTGCCAGACCTATTTAAAACAAAAACACAGCAGATCTGCCAGAGTTGGCAAATATAGACCAATATCGCTGGTCCTCTTTCTCAGAAACATTATGGAGACCCTAGTCAATCAACAGCTTGTATCTTTTTTAGAAACTTTTCTGTGTCAGACCCTTCCTAGTCAGGTTTCTGACCTTCCTATAGCATGGAAACAGCGCTAGTGGAGGTTCTGGATTCAATCAGACTTACTCTGGATGAAGGGAACTCAGCTATGCTGGTTTTACTAGACTTGTCTTCAGCATTCAACACCATCTCGGATGCAACCCTACTCTGCAGATTGGGGGAGATTGGTGTCTGTGGCAAAGCGCTAGGTTGGCTTAAAGGTTTTCAGACCAAATGCACCCATTCGGTGCAGCTAGATCGCTTTAACTCCAGAACTATGGCCCTTGACAGTGGGGTACCACAGGGCTCATCTCTGAGCCCAATCCCTTTTAACATCCAAAATACCGAAATGGCACCTAAGCACGCATTGTCCAATTTGCATTTGTTGATTCTATTCCTTATTAAGTTTCACATTTCTGTGCAGTTCATTCCAATCCAAACATAAACGGTACATGGTTCTTGTTTAATTCAGCAACACATCCAAGTACATCATTATTTATAAGCACTGCAGCCTGTTGTTTAGACTCTTCATTCAATTGTGTCTTTATTGTATGGGCGGCCCACATTTCCAAAGACACCACAGGGTGGAATATAATTAGACGACCTAATTTATGTTCCCATGTGTTGTATTGAGACACTACGCTTCCAATAGAGGATGTATTATAGAATTAGTCGGATGGAATAATAGTGAACTGATATGTGCATCACCGTCCTTGAGTGATGGTATCCATGAATACCCGATGGATAGATAGGTATAATGCACCATTAGTGTGTATCTAATTATATTGAGCCAGAGCACCAATGAACCGTGCATGTGTTTGTGAAGAGTGGTTCTACATACCCATTTGATATGAGGGCAAGAACTGCATGCAAGGAAAAAGAGTATTATAGTCAATATGGCATTGCACTCTATATCTTGTTTACATACATGACCGAGTATTTTATAGCATTTTGGAATGTTTATACAGCTTTGTATTTACAAACATTTTTAGAGTCTAGAGAAAAACATGTAGTTCCTTGTCAGCATTCAAACCCTGTTCCACTGCCCTGAGTTTGATAATCCAATTGCTTTCCATCTGTCTTAATCTGAGCATTTTATTCCCCCTGTGCTGAGGGACTTCGCCACATCAACACATGGAAACTGATGTTCATTAGTTCATTTGTTTTATTCACCTGGATGGTTCGCAGTGTTGTTTCTAATTGCTCTCGCTTTAACTCCAGAACTATGGCCCTTGACAGTGGGGTACCAGAGGGCTCATCTCTGAGGCCCAACCCTTTTTAACATCCATGTGGCCCCCTGGCTAAAGTGATAAGATCATGTGGTTTTGATGTCATTTTGTATGCAGATGACACACAAGTTATCATCACTATGGGGCCAAATCCAGAATCTGCCAAACTAAGATTCAGGGAATATCTGGGAAACATTGCTTCCTGGATATTAGCCAACTATCTCCAACTGAATTCCAGTAAGACAAGTGATTTTGTTTTTTGGGAAAGCACACTCTTTCTGGTCCAGTGATTGGTGGCCCACAGAACTGGGACCGATCCCTACCCTAAAAAGGTAGTCAGGAATTTGGGTGTCTGGATCAATGAGAATTTCTCTCTGAAAGAACATGTTAATGCTGGATCTTGCTTTGGTCTGATGCGCCTCCTTAGGAAAGCCTTTAAATGGCTACCTTTACAGACCAGGAAATCTCTCACCCAGACACTCATTGTCACTCGCCTGGACTGTGGTAACGCTTTAATGGTAGTAAGGAATGAGGGTCTCTTTGCTAAACTCCAGGTTGTACAAAACACAGCCGCCTGCCTGGTTTTGTACCCTGCCTCCTCCAGCCCCTTCTGAGCCTATGTTCAGATCCTTGCATAGCTCCCCATAAAGAAGTGGCCCACGCTATCTGCAAAAAAAGTTGCAACCCTATGTTCCCACATGCAGTCTTAGATCTAGTGAGCAACTCTTACTGTGTCAGTGTTGCATATGCACGGCCAGGTACGGGGGCTGTTTCTTTTTTTTTCTGGCCCCCCATCATTGAAACCAAATACTGCTGCATTTATGTGCGTGCTCTGACTTTTATTTAAAAAATCTATGAAAACTTGGCACTTTAAAATTTTTATTTCCACTGATTTTATTCTGACCTGTACCTGTTCTGAACAGCACCGAGAGACCCTCTCAAGGGTGTTTCATTTGACCTCAACAAATATAATTTGCTTAACCGCGGCGCGAATTCCGCCGCGGTTTGAAAGAGTGGGCGGGGCCGCGTCGGCCAACGGACGTGCGCAGCACTAGCGAGGTAGTGCTCGCGACGGCCGTTGGCCGACGGACGCATGGAAGGGGTTAAGGCTTTTATAGGCATAACACTAACCCAATACAGTACAAGATACTTTGGTCAGCGGCAGATCAAGTCAGCGGCAGTTCATAAAATACATTCACACATGTCAAACAGAGCAGATAATCAACGCCAGAGGATGATGATGATACTAGTTAAACATAATATATGTTAAAAATATGTACAATTATGATGAGCTTTCGCATTCAACCCCGATATTGCGCAGGATTATCAGTACAATCACAGTGAGGCCAGCTATCGTACATATCTTAAACCTACCTAGCTACCTTCTGTCTCACTGGTTTCCTTCCCCACCAGATATTGTTGATATAATCCCCAGAAACCTTTGGGTCTACTTTGTGAGGGAAATAGTTCGCTGTAGGTGTCTGACTGCGTATTACAACAAAGCATATCTTTCTCCCACTCATCTGTAGTCGGAACCGGTCCAGAGGCCCAGCGCATGGCAATCATACGCTTGGCAAACCGTAGGCCCATGTCCACCAGGCGTCTGCCATTTTCTCTATGTTCCTACTATATCCCAAGAGGGCGAGTAATGAGTCTGGTGTCAACGAGAGGCCTGTGACTGTATTTATCGTATGGAAAACCTTATACCAAAAGGCAGCAATCGCAGGACAGAGCCAGGCCACATGCAGAAACCCCGCCTCTCCCTCCCCACATCGAAGGCACGCAGCAGAGTCACCCAATCCATTGCATCTCAGCCTCTCTGGAGTATAATATACTCTATTGCGATATTTGCAGTGGATTAGATGGTGTCTGCCATTAAGGGAGATATGTTTAGTCAGGTTGCAGCAATATCACCAGGTACTGTCATCGATAATCCTTTCCAAATCACTCTGCCAATCCTGTCTGGACCTGGTCTGCATCGTTCTCCTAGCATCTTGTGTCAGGTTATAAACAACAGTAACCATCTTAGCGGGTGTAGTGAAGCACAGTATGTAGGTGAGCGATGGGATCTCCATAGGTTCCTGCATGTCCTCCCCCAGGAGGTCTTGCAGTGCATGCCTAACTCTGTGGAACTGATACTGCACTAACGGGGAGGGAGCCCCACCCTCTGGTACCACATCCTCCCACCTTCGTGCAACCCCACTCTTAAACAGATCTCTCATCTGCATGATGCCTGATTGTTCCAAAGCAGAGGCCACTTCTTTTTCACGTCCCGCCATAAGCCAGTGGCACCAGCCAATCGGTATCTGAGGGGAGTACAACAGGGCACTCGCCTGTCTGTTTAACAGCTTATGCCAAGCATGGACTGTGGTGTTTATAGAGTCCAGCACACCCGTCTTTCTGCTGGGCGAGCGGAACTACATCTGGGGGAGACGGAAGGGGTTGGCAGCAACTTTCTCAATATGTATGTGTGGCAAGTTCTGCCCCTCCCCGCACCACTGTGCAAACCCCTTGAATCCCGACGGTCCCTAGTGGCCAACTAGCCCACCAGGTACCTCCAGTAAGCCCCACACAGTGGGATCGCTGAGAGGTGGTCCGAGGCCATGCCCCTTTTTACACCACTCTGCAAACGCTCCTCTTGGTGCACTGCTGGTGGGGCGATGAGGTCCTCTTGTGTCCTGAGGACCTCAGGACTAAAGTGGACTTCATCCCCCGAGCAGCAGTGCGCCAGGAGGAGCGTTTGCATAGTGGTGTGAAAAGGGGGCATAGCCTTGGACCACTCTCAACAATCCAGCTGTGTGGGGCTTACTAGTGATAACAGGAGGGCTAGTTGGCCCCCAGGGACCCTCAGGAGGCAAGGGGACTTCATCCCCCAACCAAGAGCGTGCCAGGAGATGCGTTTGCAGAGTGGTGGAGAAAGGGGGCGTGGCCTGTGTCCACCTCTCAGCAATCCCACTATTTGAGGTGTCAGGTATGCTAGTTGGCCCCTAAGGACCCCCAACATCGAAGGGGACTTTAATCCCCATCCAAGAACGCGCCAGGGAGCGCGTTTGCAGAGTGGTGGGCAAAGGGGGCGTGTCCTGCTATGAGAACTTAGCAATCCTGCTGTGTGGGACTTACTGGAGGTAATAGAAGGGGTAGTTGGCCCCCAAGGATGTCCTTGGGGCCAACTACCCCTCCTGTTACCTGCAGTAAGTCCCATACAGTGGGATTGCTAAGAAGTCTTTGGAGGCCACGCCCCCCTCTCTCCACCACTCTGCAAATGCGCTTTCTGGCACACTACTGTTTGGGGATGGAGTCCACTTTACTCCTGAGGGACTTTGGGGGCCAAGAAGCCTTCCTGGTACCTCCTGTAAGTCCTACACAGCGGACTTCCTGAGCACTGGTCGGAGGCCCAGCCCCCTTTCGCCACCACTCTGAAAACGCGACTACTAGTTAAAGAAGCATTTGCAATGTAATAGGTTTCACATTTGCGAGAGTTAGAGCTATTAGCGTTGTAAATGTAAATGTAAAAGTTTTTCACTAATGTTTTTTCGAGTGGAGTGGATGTACGTTGTGTGTAGTGGAATTATGCGGTATGTTGTGCAGTGAAATTATGTGGTAGAAAGTATGTGGTATTTGGTGTATAGGACTTATGTATTATGGTAGTCTGTGTTGTGGAGTTGTAACCTCAGGTTTAGTCTTCCTCGTTTCCATAGAAGCTAAACTATAAACTCAATGAGACAAAAAAAAGAAGGAACCACTGAGGAGCACTTCTGGACCTAGTCGGAGGTATGAGCAGGGCCACTGGAGATATGCGACTGTTTGTCTGCACCGATTTTTGCATAATTAGACATTTTCCGCATTTGCCACATAATCCATCATCTGCTGCATAATCTGCAGATTTGAACAAAAAAACCTTGCTTCTAGCTCAAACGGCTCAAACGTTACCAAAAATGCAGCGACAAGTGTTACACCTTGGTGGAAGGCCCTTTGCAAACCTGGAATGGTCACCTGTTACTTATTGCTAAATGTGGGTGTTAAATTGGTACTAATGGTGCGCAAACCACTCTTGCTTCTTTCTGCGCCTCTCTTGCCTCTTTTTGCATTTCTCTTGCTTCTTTGTGTACCTTTCTTCCTTTTTTTACACTTCTCTTGCCTCTTTCTGCACATCTCTTCCGCTTTCTCTACCTCCCTTCTTTCTGCACCTCTCTTCCTTCTTTCTTCTGTACCTCTCTTGCCTCTTTCTGCACCTCTGTTGCTTCTTTCTGCACCCCTCTTGCCTCTTTCTGCACCCCTCTTCTGTCTTTCTGTACCTCTCTTGCCTCTTTCTGCACCCCTCCTTCTTTCTGCATCTCTCCTGCCTGTTTCTGCACCTCTGTTGGTTCTTTCTTCACTCCTCTTGCCTCTTTCTGCACCTGTGTTGCTTCTTTCTGCACCCCTGTTCCCTCTTTCTGCACCTCTCCTGCCTGCTTCTGCATCTCTCTTGCCTCTTTTTATAGTTATCTTGCCTCTTTCTGCACCTCTGTTGCTTGTTTCTGCACTTCTCTTGCCTCTTTTAGCACCCCTTTTGCCTCTGTCTGCACCAAGGTTGGTTCTTTCTGCAGTTCTCTTGCCTCTTTCTGTACCTCTCTTGCCTTTTTCTGCGCATCTTTTGCCTCATTCTGATCTTCTCTTGCCTCTTTCTGCACTTCTTTTGCTTCTTTCGGTGCTTCTCTTGCTTTTTTCTGCTCCTCTCTTGCTTCTTTCTGCACTTCTCCGGCATCTTTCTGCACTTCTATTGACTCTTTCTGCACCTCTGTTGGTTCTTTCTGCACTTCTCTTGCCTCTTTCTGCACCCCTCTTGCCTCTTTCTGCACCCCTCTTCCCTCTTTCTGCACCTCTCTATCCTCTTTCTGTACCCCTGTTTCCTCTTTCTGCAGTTCTCTTGCCTCTTTCTGAACCTTTGTTGCTTCTTTCTGTGCTTCTCTTGCCTTTTCTGCACTCCTCTTGCGTCTTTCGGCACCTCTCTTGCAAATTTCTGCACCCCTCTTGCCTCTTTTGGCACCCCTGTTCCCTATTTCTGTACCTTTCTTGCCTCTGTCTGCACCCGTGTTCCATCTTGCTGCACCTTGTTTGCCTGTTTGTTCAACTTTCTTGCCTCTTTCTGCAGTTCTCTTGCCCCCTTCTGCACCTCTGTTGCTTCTTTGTGCACTTCTCTTGCCTCTTTCTGCACCTCTCTTGTTTCTTCTGCACCCCTCTTGCGTCTTTCTGCACCCCTCTTCCCTCTTTCTGCACCTCTTTTGCCTCCTTCTGCACCTCTCTTGCCTCTTTGTATAGTTCTCTTGCCTCTTTCTGCACCCCTTTTGCCTCTGTCTGCACCAATGTTGGTTCTTTCTGCAGTTCTCTTGCCTCTTTCTGTACCTCTCTTGCCTTTTTCTGCGCATCTCTTGCCTCTTTCTGCTCTTCTCTTGCCTCTTTCTGCACTTCTCTTGCTTCTTTCTGCTCTTCTCTTACTTCTTTCTGCACTTCTCCGGCCTCTTTCTGCACTTCTATTGCCTCTTTCTGCATCTCTGTTGCTTCTTTCTGCACTTCTCTTGCTTCTTTCTGCTCCTCTCTTGCTTCTTTCTGCACCCCTGTTGCCTCTTTCAGCACTCGTCTTCCCTCTTTCGGCACCTCTCTTGTCTCTTTGTGCACCTCTGTTGTCTCTTTCTGTACCTCTTTGCCTCTTTCTGCACCTCTGTTACTTCTTTCTGCACTTCTCTTGCCTCTTTCTGCTTTTCTGCTCCTTCTTTCAACACTTCTCTTGCCTCTTTCTGCACCTCTGTTACTTTTTTCAGCACTTCTCTGGCCTCTTTCTGCACCCCTGTTCCCTCTTTCTGCACCTCTCTTGCCTGTTTCTGTACCTCCCGCCTCTTTCTGCACCCCTGTTCCCTCTTTCTGCACCTCTTTTGCCTGTTTCTGCAACTCTCTTGCCTCTTTCTTCAGTTCTTTCCTGTTTCTGGACCTCTCTTGCCTCTTTATGCTCCTCTCTTGCCTCTTTCTGCACTTCTATTGTCTCTTTCTACACTTCTCTTGCCTCTTTCTGTACTTCTCTTGCCTCGTTCTGCACTTCTCTTGCCTCTTTCTGCACATGTTTTACTCTTTCTGCATCTCTCTGTTTTTTTTCTGCAATTCTCTTGCTTCTTTCTGTACTTCTCTTGCCTGTTTCTATATTGAAATGGGAAGTGCAAGCTGTTAAGCTTAAAGGTCTGCATGCTCTCGTGACTGAGGTATATGTCTACTTGCACATGTATTCTCACATGTGTTATGGATCTGAAGATGGTAGCTTAAAAAGCGGGTAGCTTCTCTTATAGGTGGTCAAATCTTGCTAGTTCTGCTCTGTCATTCGGTTGCACAGGCAGACATGTGTTATGTATATAGGTGTTATAGAGCCCCTCAAATGTACTATTGAATATGCATGTGCCCTGTATTAGGAGCAGAAAGAAATACATGCACCTTCTTGTACACAAATTTACAGAGTATGCTGTTTGAAACACGGATATTCAAGTTTTTGGAAGTGTATTTTTATGTAACATATCACCAGGTAAAAGCAGAGACACACGCATGCATACCTTCACAAACTTGGTCAGACTTACAACAGTGATATGGTTAGTATTGCTGTTTTACATTTGGTAGGCCTAACATTCTGAACAGTCGATGAATAGTGAACCTTCAAGAGAAAAGTGAGGTTTAAGACATCTTGGGAGAAGGATTAGTGATTAGGCTACTTTGTATGAGTCTGTGGAAAGGTACAGTCGAAGCAGGCCTCTTTCTGCACCTCTGTTGCTTCTTTCTGCACTTCTCTTGATTCTTTTTGCACCTTTCTTCCTCTTTCTGGACTTCTGTTGCCCCTTTCTGCACTTCTCTTGCTTCTTTCTTTACCTTTCTTCCTCCTTCTGCACATATCCTACCTATGTAGGCATATTTAGAAATTAGCATTTAAAAAAACTTAGAAATTCACTGAAAAAAACAGAGGTTTCAGGGACGTTATAGTTAGGAATTAGCAGTTAAAAAATTTTGAAATTCACTGAAAAAACCATAGGTTTCAGGGACATTATAGTTAGAAATGAGCATTTAAAAAACCTTAGAAATTCACTGAAAAAAAGACAGGTTTCAGGGACGTTATAGTTAGTTGGACATTTCACTCATACAAAACCAGAGAAATTTGGCCATTATAGTTAGTTGAGCTAACTATAACTCGCGCCTCCGCAATGCACTGCTGATGACGTCACATATTACATCACTCATGACATGGTCAGTGACATCACTGATGACATCACTGATGACATCTCAAATGACATCACTGATGACATCACTGATGACATCATCCACCTATTATCTAATGCACCTTTTCACACCATAACATAACCTTTGATACATTCGCTATAAAATATAGAGTAGCATTCTTGAAACCATAGACACACCAATACCAGTTAGTACATTCCCATTCACTGATTCATAGGTGTACACACATCCACTCATTCACCCATACAGTCACTCATACACGCAGTCACTCATCTATACAGCCACTGATATATGCAATCATATACCCATAAAGACACTCACACACTGCCACTCACCCATAGAGTTACTCACACACCTAGTCAGTCACGCAAAGAATTAAACCCATTGCCATTTACTCACCTATAGAGTTATACACACACCACCTCACTTATTCATACAGATACTAACACATACTTACTCTCTTATGCAATCACTGACACAAGTATACATTAGCCATACAGTCACTCTCACAATCCTTACTCTCACATATAGTCACTTATATACTCCAATACTTACATTTACTGCCTTTCACATATGTAGTTACTCACACATATACTACTGAGATATCCACTCACTCATGAACACAGCCATATGCACACTCACTTACCCATACAGCCCTTCGTACACGCACTCATGAACCTATACACCCAGTGAATCACCCACTCACACATCCATGCAGGGAGTCTCACTCCCCCCACCCACTCACACAGACACTCAGGCAATCATACAGGTACTCAGACAACCAATCATTAACCCATATAGACACTCATGTAGCTACTCACCAACTCATGCAGCCTCTTACATGCCAACTGACAGACTGATACAGATATTCACACAGATTAGTCATTCACCCATGCATTCACTGACACGTTTAATCACTCACTTATACAGTCAGTCATGCACCCACAAAATCATCCATTCAGACACTCATACACCCACTCATTCTTCAATACACCTTGGCGTATATATATTTATATATATAAAACATATTTAAACTTTTCAGAAACACACAGTCACTGTATGATGTCATCAGTGATGTCATTTGAGATGTCATCAGTGATGTCACTGACCATGTCATGAGTAGTGTAATATGTGACGTCATCAGCAGTGCATTGCGGGGGCGCGAGTTATAGTTAGCTGAACTAACTATAATGGCCAAATTTCTCTGGTTTTGTATGAGTGAAATGTCCAACTAACTTTAACGTACCTGAAACCTGTGTTTTTTTCAGTGAATTTCTAAGGATTTTTAAATGCTAATTTCTAACTATAGCGTCCCTGAAATCTATGGTTTTTTTGAGTGAATAGATATATGTATATCTTGCCCTCCTACTGGGTAAGAACCACAAGGGCACACCTTTGAGATTCATGAACAAAGAGGTCTCTGCCCTTTCAACAAAAGGTCACCATACATAATTCTGAATTGGTTGCATTTAAAACATTACTATATGCATTCATCATTCGTACTGCTGCTTTTCCATTCCTTTCCTTTCAGTGATGTTCATGAAGTTTCTCATGGGCCCGCATGGGACATGTCTTGTAACCGTTGTGTAAAGGGAAATAATTTTGTATTATTTACCTCAGTTTCATTATTTCCTACTTGTCCCTGTGTAAAAAAGCCTCTCAGTTATGCATAAGAAACAACATGCAATGAGAAAGAGTAGCTATGTCAGTACTATTGCAATCAATAACTTTCCCTACAATGTCCTTTGTAAACATTTCTTAGTGGCCAACATGGTCACTGTTCCATATCAAGGCGGCACAAGGGTGGGTAGATCAATGAACACATATTTACCCTACCTCACCACCACTAATCTGATGACTCCCCAAGAGGATACCTCACCATTGGTCGGACAACCGCAACAGGCTTTGTACAACTTGCAACAAACTCCTCTTTTCTACTTGTATCAAAGTTACATTCAGTTATCCGTTTTAGCAACTCCTCCTCTATCTCAGTTGTATCAAATTCTCGTTCAAAGTTACCCTCAAGAAAGCGATCTATATCCTGCATTGCCTTTTCTTTACTGCCCAATATTTCGTCCTCTGTCTTTGTGTCTTGGGGTGTTAATTCTCCTAGCCACCAATCCTCAGGGGGTGTTGTTACAGTTCTATTATGGGGATGATAATTGATATTTTCCCTGTTTGTTATGGTGTCCATGAGGTCACTACACTACTATAATCCTCTGATATCGATGACAATGTCCTTGGCTGGATGCTGCAATAGTACGAGCACTCGGTCTTATAGGTGTTTCAAATAGTTCCTGTGAGAGTTCATCTAATCATCTGTGGGATCTACTTCTGTCACATTGATATATGTTGTCTGGAGACCTAAAGGTGATGCACAGTCAAGACCTAGGTGTTAACGAACTTCTCCTATTCATGGGTTATTAGATGGTACTGGTATTGGCGCTCTTCTGTGATCAGTGCAATTGGAGAAGGGAACAATCTGACCGTTATAAAGATGGATAACTAATTCAGGGATCTGCTGGGATTAATCACTTGCTGAGTGTTGAAATATATTCCTAGTTCAGTCAATCTTTACAATTACTTTGTCTACATCAAAAGCAATATTACCTTCAACATACCTGAAGATATTGCTGAGAACTTTCAAAAAGTTCCTCTTCAGTAATCTCCAATTGTATGGATGCTTGATTTCCTTGAGGGGCCAATATCTCTGTTATGTTTGTGTCTAATAGTGATATCGCAATGAATGATGGTTTTCCCTTGAGATGGGATGCGTATATCTGGTCCTGATGGTTAGTGCATTTAATGGCTGTCTGTGTAGTGAGAAGATTTTGCTCTGGCCCCTTCCACCTTAAATAAGACACATCCAAAAAGTGTTTTGTGTAGTGTCATCAGAAGTGTTTTATTTTGGTAAAATCAATTTGGTTCCTTGCTATCATCATTTCCAATTTAACTAATATGACGGTCACTGCTTACATTTTCTCAGGAACCCTTAACCCCTTCACTGCCTGGCCTCCCCCCCGTGCCATGGCTTTTTTAGGCTATTTGGGGTAGTTCGCACTTAGGCCCCCATAACTTTTTGTCCACATAAGGTATCATTGCCAAATTTGCGTCCTTTTCTTCAAACGTCCTGAGGATTCTAAAGGTACCCAGGATTTGTAGATTCCCCTGGAGTGGACCGAGAAATTAGGCAAAATACAGCAACATTTTAGTTTTTTTTAGATAAATGGGAAAAAAGTGCTGAAGAAGACAGCGCCAGTTTTTTTCCCTGCAAATGGTATCAATGAAGGATTTGTGGTGCTAAAATCACAATCTTCCCAGCTTTCAGGAACAGGCAGCCTTTTGTCAGAAAACCTATATTTTCTACACAGTTTTGGCATTTTACTGGGACATAGCCTATTTTTTTTATTTTTTTTTGCTTTCAGCCACCTTCCAGTTAGTGGTAGAAATGGGTGTGAAACCAATAATGGATCCCGGAAAGCTATACATTTTTGAAAAGAAGACAAAATTCTGAATTCTGCAAGGGGTCATTTGTGGAGATCCTTCAAGGCTTTCCAAAAGAAACTAACAGTTGAAAAAAAATATATATTGAAATTGTGTTAAAAAAAAGCCATTTGTACCTATATTTTCACCTGTAACTTTTTCTAAATATGCTAGATTTTTGAAAGAAATATACCATTACGTCCATGGGACCTTTCTGGTTCTATTGGGCTTGCAGGTTAACAAAGAACCCGAGGTACCCAGAGCGAATAACTGAGCCACACCTTGCAATGGTTTTTCATTGTGTACCAGGTATACAGCAATTCATTTGGTAAAATATAAAGAATGAAAAATAGGTATCAAGGAAACCTATGTATTCCCAAAATGGGAACAATATATGCAGTTTAGAAGCCATAGTTATTTGCACATCTCTGAATATGTGGGTAACCATACTAGCAGGTGAATTAGGGGGCATTTTTCATATGTCTTCTTTTTTACACACTGTCTTACATTCGGATGGCAGAAATGCATTAAAAGACAACTGGTAATAACAATTTTTCTACTATTCTGCGTTCCCCTAAGTCTCCCAATAAAAATGGCATCTCACTTGTGTGGATAGGACTAGTGTCCGTGTCAGGAAACGGGTCAAAATGCAATAAGGACACATCACATTTCTCCACAGAAAACTGACCCTTTTTTTGCAATGTGCCCAGCTATGGAATTTGGGCCCTAGCTCAGTCAGCACCTGGGGAAACCTAGCAAACCTGTACATTTTTGAAAACTAGACACCCAAGGAAATCCACGATGGGGTGGCTTGTGTGGCTCTCATCAGGTTCTGTTACCCAAAATCCCTTGCAAATCTCAAACTTTGTCAAAAAAACACATTTCCTCACATTTCTGTGACGGAAAGTTCCGGAATCTGCGGGGAGCCACAAGCTTCCACACATCTAGCATTTCCCCGAGTCTCCCAATAAAAATGGTACCTCACTTGTCTGGATAGGCCTAGTGCCTGCAACCGGAAACGGCCTAAAATGCAACGTGGACACATCACATTTTTCCACACAAAACTGACCCTTTTTTTGCAATGTGCCTAGCTGGTAATTTTGGACCCTGGCTCAGCCGGCACCTAGGGAAGCCTAGCAAACATGTACATTTTTGAAAATCGGAATCCAGGATGCGGTGAATTGCGTAGCAATCACCAGGGTCTGTTACCCAGAATCCCTTGCAAACCTCAAATTTTTTCCCCAAAAAAATTTTCCTCAAATTTCTGTGATGGAAAGTTCTGGAATCAGTGAGGAGCCACAAACTTCTACCCACCCAGCATTTCCCCAAGTCTCCTGATAAAAATGGTACCTCACGTGTGTGGGTCGGCCTAGTGCCCGCGTTCAGGAAACGGCCCAAAAAGCAACGTGGACTCATCACATTTTTCCACAGAAAACAGACCATTTTTTTTTTAAATGTGCCTAGCTGTGGATTTTGGGTCCTAGCTCATTCTCCTCACATTTCTGTGATAGAAAGTTCTGGAATCTGCAGGGAGCCACAAACTTCCACCCATCCAACATTTTCTCAAGTCTCCTGATAAAAATGGTACCTCACTTGTATGGTTAGGCCAAGTGTCCGCTACAGGAAACGGCCCAAAACGCAACGTGGACACATCACATTTTTCCACAGAAAAAGAACCCTTTTTTTGCAATGTGCCTAGCTGTGGATTTTGGGCCCTAGCTCAGCCGGCACCTAGGGAAACCTAGCAAACCTGTACATTTTTGAAAAACAGATGCCCAGGGGAATCCAGGATGGGGTGAATTGCGTGGTTCTCACCAGGTTTTGTTACTCAGAATCCCTTACAAATCTAAAACTTTGTAAAAGAAAACACATTCTCCTCACATTTATGTGATGGAAAGTTCTGGAATCTGCAGGGAGCCACAAACTTCCACCCACCCAGCATTTCCCCAAGTCTCCCGATAAAAACGGTACCTCACTTGTGTGGGTAGGCCTAGTGCCCGCAACAGGAAATGGCCCAAAATGCAACATGGACACATCACATTTTTCCACAGAAAATGTGCCTAGCTGTGGATTTTGGGCCCTAGTTAAGCCGGCACCTAGTGAAACCTATCAAACCAGTAAGTTTTTAAACAAAACAGACACACAGGGGAAACCAGGATGGGTTGAATTGCGTGGCTCTCACCAGGTTCTGTTACCCAGAATCCCTTGCAAACCTCAAACTTTGTAACAAGAAACCCATTCTCCTCACATTTCTGTGATGGAAAGTTCTGGAATCTGTGGAGAGCCACAAGCTTCCACCCTCCCAGCATTTACCCAAGTCTCCTGATAAAAATGGTACCTCATTTGTGTGGGTAGGCCTAGAGCCCCCGACAGAAAATGGCCCACAACTTACTGTGGAGACTTGAAAATTATCGATCACAAAAAGACCTGATCTTGCAAGGTAGTCACCTGCGTTTTTGGTCCTGGGCTTGGCGGCCATACAGGGAACCCTACCAAACCCAGACATTTCTGAAAACTATACACATGGAGGAGTCCAAGGATGTGTGACTTGCATGGCTTTCCCAATGTTTTCCTACCCAAAATCCCATGCAAACCTCAAATCTAGATAAACAAAATAACATATTCCTTACATTTCTGTCTGGGATCACCGCACCAGCACAAATTTCCTACCACCCAGCGTTCCCCTTGGTCTTCCGATAAAAATCATAGCTCACTTGTGTGGGTGTCCAATGCAGAGTCAACATAAAAATGTATAAAAACAAAAATTTAGCGCTTGGAACTCGCTGTGCTATCCCCTCAATCTCGCTTTTGACCTTTCCTAGTAGCAGGGCCTTGGCCCACCCATACAAGTGAGGTATCATTTTACTCGGGAGATCAAGGGGAACGCCGCGTCATAGTAGATTTGTGCCAGCACAGCAATTCCCCCACAGAAATGTGAGAAACATTTGATTTTTTAGCAAAATGTGAGGTTTGCAGGGGATTCTGGGTAGGGAAATGTCGGGATCCATGCAAGCCACACATCCTTGGACTCCTAAAGGTGTCTAGTTTTCAGAAATGACTGGGTTTGGTAGGTTTAATTAGATGGCCGCCGAGCCCGGGACCAAAAACCCAGGTGACCTCCTTCCAAAACCAGGTCCTTTTATGATTGATTATTTCTGATGCCTCCACAATACATTTTGGGCCCTTCCTGTTATATTCCATATAGGTACCATAATATAGGCCCCAGTAACTTCTTTACCCTTCACCTATATTCTTCCCTACATTACACTTGTCACGGTTTACAGGGACTGACCTTTTACCTAGATACGACACTGTATTCAGAACGCGGGTTTTCCCTAGTTCAAAGTCTCATACATTATGCATGAGGATTCTTGGAAGCACAGCAGGACTACCATCTCCTGTATAAAATCTATGTACAAAGTGCCCGACGTCATCCTTAGGCCGACACAGTAATACAGCAAGGCAGAACCCCTGGGGAGACCTATGGGTATATATACATCACATCTTGCGAAGATAAGACAGAGGAGACCGAGATTTCCGGCCGATACACTGACCAGAGACGCTGAGGTTCCTGCATGCAGACACTCCAGCTCGCTGTGGTCTAACATCCCTCGCGGGGTGTCCAACTCAAGACCAGGACGGGGTCCCACAGTCTCTCACTTCAGGTAATGGGGATGACTAAATCCTAGAGGGATTCTTGGCTTAACACCTACACACACACTAGGTACACTTAGATACATCTAGTTAGGGAGGCATCGTAGGAGTACGCATCTTTTTTATCATGCGTTTTATATACTCTAATGTATTCATGAATATTGCAAAATTGTAGAGTTATACCATCCATTCACCTTTATTGTACTGCTAATCACTTATATCTTATACTGTCTCACGGTTGTTGCAGCTCATCTATTCTACACCAGAATAACAACTGTTCAATAAATACTTATTGAAAACGCCCAGCCTGTTTATTCTGTGTATCTCTCTGAGACAAACTAAGTAAGCATGAGTGACTGAACAAAAAGTAGTATATTGTTTCCACTGACCTGAGGGATCAGGGTTGTCATGTTCGAGGGTTGCCAAGAACTATTCTCTCCTTGGCAAGAGGAGATTCTAGTGGCACTGTGAGCTAGTTGGTACAAAATGGCCAACATACCCGGTGGGGGTGTTCAGAGTCAGTCTGACACCAATCCTACGGTGTATGTTGTCTAAACGCACAGATCCTGTATTATTTTTATAGGAACTACACAACATGGCGCCGCCAACGTTGGTTGGGTACTTATTTAACAGTAGAATCTGAGTAGTTCAGTCGTGCTATTCTCAGAGACCCCTACTCACAAATCCCCAGAGACGTCTGGAGAGGGTGGGCACACAAACTCCGCCACAGCTGAGTAGGTGAAATATCCTATTTATTGGCTGTTGGTTAATCAAGCTTGAATTACAGAGTGTTCCTAAATTGTGCAAAACACCTTATCTTAGTTCCCTTGAAAAGTTATTACGTGTTCTAAACACAATGACTAACCAAGTCGTAGACCCACTAGAGCAGCCACTACCCCTCTCGGAAGACGAAGAAGATGCAAACGCAATACATATTGTGGCAAATGTTAGAAATGCGGTCACCCTGAAACTGTTTGCGCATAGTCTAACACCTAGGGGTGGCATAGTAGCTTTCGTGATTGAGGCACACGAATCATTAAGAACAGAGGTATTTTATTCGTGGGTTACATTCCCAGCAGCAAATGCAAGAACAAAAACCTTTCCTTTTTAAACAGAAGATGAACCACCAGCGGAATATTGTCCATCTGAGGATACTGAGGTTCCGCTCACGTACCAGGAACACTTATACTGGTTTAAATGCACCCTACCCCATAGAAGAAGAAGAGTAAGACTCGGCCCGCTCGGAAGAGAGGGAGCAAAATGGCCAATATTAGCAACCTACACACCACATCCTGACATCGAAAGAATGCCAGGACCAGACTTACTCATACTTCACAAAGAATTAACAAAACTTTACAGAAACATGACACAATTCGTCATGAGGACACTTACAGTCCAGCCAGCGATGGTAACAACAAATACAGCTCGCATTCAATACACAGCGACTAAGATTACACCACAAACGTTACACGCAGTAATGGGTAAAATGCCCGCAAAACGTGAACAAATGCCATTCTGGGTAGCTCAGAAAATAACACAGTTAGAAGCAGTATTTCCGAATACTAGCCCTTATGAGAAACACAGAATGCTGACAATCTGCTTGCCCATGGGGATAGCACCACAGATAGAGGACTGTACCTCTTGGGGTACAGTTTTTGCTGTCATATATACCAGAACTCATGGTATCCCGTCATTAGCAGTAATACCAGATGTATTAAGACAAATACAAAATGAGTATGGAGCAGAGCCTGCTCTGAACTTAGGGATGAAATTACTAGGTAATTATGCCCAGGTATCAGCTATAATACTAGCAAAGATTAAAGGGGAGGCAGCATCAGTGGCTATCCGCCAACACCTAAGGGAGTTTAGTCCTTTACAACAGGAGCACGAACTACCTAAAATAATTGAAACTGCATATGCAGAATTAGGCAGGGACAGTTTGGGTGGTAAAGCATTAAAACCACAACTGATGGGTAATACCGAAAAGGAGACCATCAAGCAGACACCTGCTTCATCAAAAAAGAAGTGGGATAATAACAAAAAACAAAAAGTTAAAGAAAACAGATCTCAATCCAGAGGTAGATCTCCTCCACAGGAGCCCTCCGAAAAGAGGTATTACCTTAGGAATAGGGACAATATCAGGAAACCTGACAGGTATCAGGATACTGATACACGTTCCTCTCGTTCCTTTCAGGGTTCAACAAAAAACTCCGAGAGGGAAGGATGGTCAGACAGACAAGAAGAGCGTACAAGGTCCAGAGACAAGCAGCACGCTCAAGAATATACTTCCAAAAAAGAAGATAAACCAAAACAAAAGCCACAGTTCAAGAAAAAGAAGGTTGCAAGTCTAAAGATCAGACATGCCCAGAATTCTGAGGACTCGACTACTAAACGGGGAATGGGCTCTGACGATGCTAGACAGTGTGGCAGAGGTAACAATAGCTCGCCAGAACCTGATGGAATTTCTGGTGACAGCGGACTTGAATGATTATATCACGGTAGAAACACCTGATACTAGGGTAAGTGTCCCACATAAATTGTATGAAATAACACTCCAAATGGAGGGGGACAAATGCAGGACAGTTAGAGGTCTCTTTTGGGAGAACCTAACGTTTGGCTATGACATTTTGTTAGCTGAACAAGATTGGCCGCCAGCATTCGTCATGGATTGCCCTAGGGGAGAAACAGTAATTTTACCAGCATTCTCCGACCATGTTCCCAAACATTTAAAATATACATATGCACAGTAGTGGGCGGGAGCCCAAGCTCCGGCATTATACAAAAACCATGTTGGATAGGATGAGCATTCAACCCACCACATAATTCCATTAAAAAATGCTCCAACTGCACAAAGGCAGTATCCAATAAAGCAAGAAGCTAAAAAACAGGTCAGTGAGATCTTAGATCAACTTGAATACCAAAGGGTGATTGAAACTTGCACCTCTCAAATGAATAACCCTTTGTTTCCCGTATCGAAACCGGACAACACATACCGTCTAGTGTTGGATTACAGACATTTAAACACTTGCACTCAAACATTTGCAGTACAGAATGCACACAGTGCCTTATTAATGAATAACATTGTGCGGCAAAAATACAAAACAACACTAGATATCTCAAATGGATTTTTTTGCCAAAATATAGCACCTGAGAGCAGATATTTGACAGCATTCTCAGCGCTAGGGTCCCAGCATCAATTTTGTTGACTCCCCCAGGGGTATAAGAACAGCCCGGGGTTATTTTTGGCTAGGGTACTGAATTTCTCCAAAATATAGATGAGGAGGCATTATCCTACATAGATGATATCTATCTGATGGATGATGACCTGGAGGAACACCATAATTTTGGGATTTGCCTCTGAGGGTTACAAATTCTACTTCAAAAATCGAAGATTGCCCACCTTAAAGTCCTTTTTCTAGGATGTGAGCTTTCAAGTGAAGGGAAAAGCCTAGCAGCTAACATTTTGGAAAAATGTGCGCTGCTCCAACCTCCAAAAACATAAAACAAATTACAATCAATCCTGAAATTCCTGAACTTTGGCAGAACATACATTTTGGATTACGCAGAAAGAGTAAATCCTTTCTACAATTTAATAAAACCTGATTTCTCAATCAGACAATGGGCACAGGTACACACTGATATCCTTCGTTCTTTACAAGCTGACATGATAGCTTCAAAACACTTACAGACACGCTTAAATGTACGCAACCTGGTGAACTGTATAGTTGTGGGTCAATCTGGGTACACCTATCTAACATATAATAAAGGTGAGACAGTACCAATATCACATTTGTACACAAATTCTGAGATGCGCTTTGCATCAACAGAAAAAATTCTAACAGCAATACAGCCTGGTGTAGTAAGAGAAAGAGCTCTGGCTCAAGGGAAACGTATAATAGTGGTTACCCCAGTTCGAGCCTTAGAGGCTGTGACAAAGGCAAGCGTTCCCAATGCTAAAGCCTTACATCCAAGATGGATACAATGGGCTAATTCTCTCACTGCAACAGATGTAGAATACAGGTACGACCCAAATCTAAAAACACAAGCATTTCTGCAATACGAACTAGAATATCCTCTACCAAATGAAATAATGCCTCTAGATCAGTATGAATATATAATTTACACTGACGGTTCTGCTCAACCGGCCATAGGTAGTAAACAGCAATACTGTGCAGCATGTGCTATCGTTAAAGGTCGCATGCAGGATGGAAAGTTTCACCTGAGTTGTACAAAAACACAGTCTCTAGGAAACTGCACGGCACAGCTAGCAGAACTAAAAGCACTAATACTGGTACTGGTAAATACGGATCGAGAATTCCCCACACTAATCGTGTGTAATTCCTTTTAGTGTGTACAGTCATATAATGAATATTTACATCACTGGGGACAAAACGGGTTTAGAGATGCAAAAGGTGGCACAGTTAAGCACAAAATGCTATGGGAACAGGTAGTGGAGTTGAAAAACGAACTATCAAGGGCTCACGTGATACATACACTGAGTCATCAACGTGATGGCGTTCACGTTGAAGGGAATTCATTGGCTGATGAAGCCGCAAAGGGGGCTGTATGCACGGCTTCCATAGCTGCAATCACTCGTTCAAAACAAGAATAGACGTGAGATAATGGTTGCGATTATTGCTACACGCAATAACTCAGCAGTACCGAAAAGATTTCCACTCAAATACTCCTACAAGTTAGATGCAAACAATGTTCCATTTGCTCAAATTCCTGGAGTGGGGGATAGAGTAATACCAAATATGGATCGTAGGTTAGGATTAATTCTAGCAGCACACGAGGGTATAGGGTCTTCACATGCAGGAGTTACAGCAATTGGTGGCCAGGACTAGGAAAGCAAACTAAGGACTACGTCTTGAAATGCGACATCTGTCAGCAGATGAAAGGCTCCACTGTAACACGTCCAGCGCAGACACCATTACTAATATCAGACAAACCACTGGTGTGTTTCTCTTTGGACCACTGTGGCCCCTTACAATCTGATGGGGCTTACAAGTATATCATGGTTGCAGTGGATTCCTGCTCTAGGTTCCTATAGGTGTGGCCCCAGCGCTCGGCTGACGCTCGAACTGCTATAAAAGATTTGCGAGTCTTTATAGGGACATACGCAACTGGCACATTACATTCTGACCGTGGCCCCGCGTTTAGCTCTAGGGCTTACAAGGAAGCCATAGGAAGTTTGGGTGTAGCATTACGGTACTCCTCTCCGTACCATCCCAAGGGAAATTCGGTTGTGGAGAGGAGAAACCAGGACTTAAAGCAGTCTTTGACAGCTAGAGTATTAGGCTTGGGTGGAAATTGGGTAAAACATCTCTATGGAGTTCAAAGGGCATTAAATAATCAGCCAAGAAGTTCTCTAGGGGGTGTCACTCCTTATGAGGTCCTATTTAGGACGAGAATGTGGGTACCTGATCTTGATTGTGAAGGCACAGTGGCGGATGAAAAACCTTTTGACGTCCATAAACGTTTGGCTGTTTTACAGGACTTGAATGAATCCAGGGCACTACAGAGTAATGTCCAGGTGAAAAGGACCATCACTGGGGGAAGCAAAAAGTGTCACGGCAAGACCTGTCTGGATCCCTAAAGTTAGGGATCTGGTCAGAGAGAAAATAGCGGACAAAAAATAATTTGGGCCATCATACAGAAAGCCTGTACCTGTCCTGGCAGTTGAAGGAAAAAGAACAGTACTTCTGCCTTCTCTTGCCGGTAAAGAGGAGAAAAGATTTGTCTCAATAGACCTGATCAAACCACACTATGTGGTTGATACTGAGTAGTAGGCCGCGTGGACTCCGGAGTAACAGACACCCTCCTCTCACAACTATACAAGAAGTTCAAACAGAAAGACTCATCACGTTTGAAGGGTCACCTGCACGGAATGATGGACTAAGCAACAATGCAATGGGACTCATTCCTCTTCAAACTGAAGTTCAAAATGAGAACTCCACTGAAAAACAAATTTCAATTCGGCCAAACACGGATATCTACATCAACATGCCCCGACAAGAGCAAGCTACAGTTTCCACAAAACCTGCGGAATTACCGAAAATTGATCGAACTGCATCTGGCTATTTCATTGACTTCGATACCTTTTGATTGGATCCAAGTGAACCTGAAACGATGCCAGCCCAAAAATCTCGTCTACAGTGATTCAAAGATTTTCTGAACTTTCTTAAAAAGACTTACCTGGTATCACCTTGGGTGGAACTCTGGGTAACTACTGGGATACTTTTCTTTCTTTTCTGGATAGGCCTAGTAACTGTCGTTAGTATGCTTATTAGTGGAACTTATCTTCGAGAATGCTCTGCAGCACAAAAAGTGAATGTGATTCTGAAACCACATCTATCTTCACATCGTGAAAAAAGAGACCTATCATCAGTGAACATTACAGCAGTTCCTATACCTGATGGTATAGTGTGGGACAAGGTTGATTACGATATATTTGGCCTGACCGAACTGTTAAAAATACCACATTTATTTAAAATTTCATTAAGTGATATCATTATCTCCAGTACATTTTCTGATGATTGGGATTATGAAACGGTAAATAATATGTTGTCTGATTTAGAAAAATCTGCTGCTTTTTCTCATAATGAAATGTTAGAGGGCACATCAGACTTTGAAACAATGTATTGGTATCAACATTATGGTCATCATTTTCTGCATAAGTCTGCTAATCCCAGAAATGTTTTCATATACCACCAATGGGAACATTGCCCGACACCGCCGAAAAGCAGTTCTAAAACATTTGCACAGAAATTTCCGTATTTTTCAGGGTTTAACTCATCCGACCCAGCCTCATATTATTATAAGGTTGCACTAACACCAGCACAGAAAAATATGTTGACAAACACCAAACAGATTTATTCGGCTTCCTTTATTGCCCAGTTGTCTGAACAAGGTTTTGACTTTTGGAAAGACACCATAGACTTATAAGACTTGCATGTGCAGGTAAACAACCAAGGGTTAAGTGAGGCACCCTTACTTTGCCTTACTCAATGGGTGGTCTTAACACCTCTGACTTAGATCTGTACTATAGAGTAGCACAATGCTCGCATGCTCGCTATTGGATTTTTGTGGCTGTGTGGCCCCCCTTCTCTTAATATTTTGTGGGCTCTGGGGACCCCATCCACCGGGGCATGGCCTCATTTTTTGTTTTTTTATTATTAATACTGCAGTGGGGCCCCCCTTCCCTGGGCCACTTCTGGCCCCGGGAACCCCATCCCCCGGGGCCTGGCCAGCCTTTATTTTTAATTTGTGATTTTAGAGGGGGGCCGCTTGGCCCCCTCCTCAGGCCAATTATGGCCCTGGGGATCCCATCCCCCGAGGCTGGCCTTCCGTTTTTAAACAAAAAAGAAATTAAAAGGGAAGGGGCCGAGTGGCCCCCCTCCCGGGCCTCTTCTGGCCCCGGGGACCCCATCCCTGGGGCCTGTCCACTCGTTGGGGACCGCGGGGGAGCCCCAATGCCCCCGCAGTCCCAGCTGGCTCCTCGCCTCCTGCGAGAGCCGGCATTGCTTTTGGACAAAGGGAGCTGCTGACATGCAGCTCCCCTTGACCAAAAGCAATCTGCTTCACTTTATGGAAGCGAGAGCAGGTTTTCTGCTCTCGCTTCCATGAAGCGAAGAACAGTTTGCAATGACAGGGTGGGAGCCATGCTCCTGCCCTGCCATTGCAAACTGCAATGTCCCAGGATGGACACTCCAGGACATTGCTTGAGCCGGCCCTGGGGGGTGGCGGTCCCCAGGACCAAGAAGGGCTCCAGGAGGGGGGCCGCATGGCCCGCTCCCAACATTTATATAGCCCTGGGAAGGTGGTGGTCCCCGGGGCTGGGGGTCCGCAACAGACCCCTGTATCATCTTAATTAGTGCCCTGGGGAGGTGGTGGTCCCCGGGGCAGTGTGGGGGGGCAGGAGCCCCCCACAATTATTTATTTAAATTGAAGCCCCACGGAGGTGGCGGCCCCCGGGGCTGGGGGGGCTCGTGAGGCCCCCCGCCTCAAATACATTGAAGCCCTGGGGAGGTGGCAGTCCCCAGGGCAGCGTGGGGGGGGTTAGAGCCGCCCCCACACATTTTTTTTTTCAAGTCCCTGTGGGACCCCCTTGAGCATGCCTAGGGGGTCAGGGTGTTTCTACCCTGCCCCTTTTTCTTTTTTTCAACCTTTTTTAACCTTTTTTCTTGTAACTCTGTTCTACCGAGTCACTAGATGGCTGCCAACACTTCTTGGTTTGGAGTGTTGGCAGCCAATCAGAGTCAAGCTCGTGCTCAGGAGGGTTTGCGGATCCACCGCGGTCACCAGATATCGATATTTGTTTATTTTAATATTTCTCAGGAACTACTGAATGGATTTACACCATCTAAAGCAAAGAGTGCACTCTGGACCAAGAGCTATCTCTCTGCCAAATTTGGTGTAATTCCGTTCAGCAGTTCAGGCTGTAGCTGTGACAAAAGTTCCTATTGAAATTAACATGGAGGAAACGCGTTATGGGACCCCCCCTTGTTTCTCGGCCCCCGCTTGACGAATCAACCCGACACTTTCAAGACAGGAGCTGACCGGAGCGCCCCATTAGTTTTGAAAATTTCACAAAGATTCGTCAAACGGCGCCAAAGATATTGCCAAATCAAAAAACGCTTTTCCTATGGAAACTAGGTCCTAACTATAACTACCTATATATATATATATGGTTACCTTCTTGGATGTGCAAATTAAAGCCACAAATGATAGACTAATGACATCATTGTATCGCAAAGACACAGATGGTAACACAATGTTACATGCGTCAAGTGCGCATCCTCCACACTTAATACGCAGCATTCCCTATGGGGAAATGTTACGTATTCGCAGGATATGTAGTGATGAGGATGATTTAAAAATCAAACAGAGGGAGAGCAAGAACAGTTTTTTGGAAAGAGGATATAGTACTCAAACTGTGGATGCTGCCATATTGAAATCAAGAAAGAAAGCCAGGGAGGAATTGCTGCAATATAAATATAAAAAAGATGTCCATAATAGTAAGAATACATCCAGGGAATCTACTAGGCTTATTATAAACTACTCTAGACAGGAACAACAATTGCGTGGTATTATAAAGCGTAATTGGCCTATTATTCTGGATGATCCTATTATTGGTGGTTTACTCCCCAAACATCCAGCAATAACATTTAGAAAAACCTCATCAATGTCCAATGCCCTGGTAAAAAGTAGCCCGGAAATACAAGATCAAAGTAGTCGGCTTACGGCAAGGAAGGGATTTTTCAAATGTGACAATTGTAAGGCGTGCCAATATGGTTCAAATAGAACTAGTTACCATTCTGCTTTTAACAAAAAGGTACGCACAATAAATCAGCATTTGACATGTTGCACAGATCATGCTGTTTATGTCTTAGAATGCAGCTGCAAACTATCATATATAGGAAGTACAAAATGATCTGCCTATAAAAGAATATTACAGCACATAAGGGCAATTAACAATAAAGATCCCAGTTACCCTGTGGCCAGGCACTTCCAAGAACAGCATGGGAGCAACCTCAAGGATTTTAAGTACTATGTAATAGATGCAGTTCCCCCCCAAAGAAAAGGAGGTGACCGAGAACTAAGATTGAGGCGTCTTGAAACACGATATATATTGGAGTTAGATACTAGGTATCCAGGAGGTTTGAACACTAGTGAAGACCTTTATACTTATCTGTGAAGCATTCTTTATTAGAATGAATTTCACTAGAATAAATGTGTTTAATCTCACAAGCCATTAGGTCAAAGTCAAATGAATACAGATTCCAGAATACAGTATCTTGCTTAAAAAACCCATCCGTTAACACATTTAAAAATCTGAACTTAAAACGCTCATCATAAATCGCACATCCCTACATGAAAAATATGAAGTTTTTATTTCTGTATATATATTCAGGTATATTTTTAGATAGAAAAAGATCTATTTTACATAGTTGTTTATTCTATTTTTAAATAATTGAATTGTATTTATATATATTTATATGTATTTATTTATATACATGTTTATATGTTTTACAATCATGGGAATCAATTATTTATGAATTAGATGAATTTTTCTATTTGCTTCTCTTTGCACGAATATATTTGTACCTTTTCCAAGAGTCATAATCAAAGAAGGATATTGGATCACTAATTAGATGAACCTTGGAAATAGAATGCTCATTTAAAAAATAGAATATTATGTTTTGCACTATATAAATATTTGCACTTATGGTAGCACTTTTTGCACTTTAGATAGGTTTTATATTTGGTCAATGAAATATGGAGATGTTAGCAAAATCAATGTATTTTTTTTTTTTTTTTTTAAAAGCATTTAAGCAAGCAATTTTATGATAAAAATGATGAGAATGCAGAAGTATGTATTATACATTGAGAAAAGGTATATCAGTGAATATTACTGCATTCAAATGTGCATTCAAGCAGCCATTGTGTAAATAATATGAACAAACATACTTAGGATTTTTTCCATGTTTATGCATTGACCTCAACACACTGTCACTTTAAATAGGTATCCCACAATGTGTAGCGCTGTCATGTGATCAAGGCAGGGATCTGCCGAAACGCATCATGGCTGAACAACTCTGGTGAAGTAAATAAAAAAATTGCACCGAATTTGGGTCCGCTCTCGTTTCTAGTACCTTGAGGAGTCGTGGAGAACGAGGTATCAGCATATATATATATACATTATCTACTGGCGGTCGCCAGTAGATAGTTATAGTTAGGACCTATTATCCATAGGAAATCCGCAACATTCTATTTGAAATAACTCTTGCGCCGGTTGACGAATCTTCGCGAAAGCTTCCAACTTGTTGGGGCGCTCTGCTCCGCTCCTACCCTGAAAGTCTCGGGTTGATTCGTCAAGCGGGGGCCGAGAAAAAAGGGGGGTCCCAAAACGCGTTTTCCCCATTCATTTTTCCATAGGAACCTTTAGTCGCAGCTACAGCCCGAACTGCTGAACGGAATTACACCAAATTTGGCAAAGAGGTAGCCCTTGGTTCAGTGTCGTGCCTTTTGCTTAAATGGTGTAAATCCGTTCAGTAGTTCCTGAGAAAATCAAAAGTAAAGTCACATATATATCTATGGGCGAGTAGGGTCCGCGTATCCGTCCCGATCACGAGCTGCATGCTAATTGGCTGTCAAGTGGCTGTCAACACTCCAAATCAGGAAGTGTTGGCAGCCATTTTGTCCCTCGGTAGAACCGAGGGACAGAAACAAGTGCGCAAAGCGCAAAAAGGGGGCAGGGTAGAAACACCCTGACCCCCTAGGTCTGCTCAGGGGGTCCCACAAGGACCCCCTGGGCAGAAAAAAGCATTTATTTTTTTTAAACGGCGGGATGCGCTTAGGGTGCGCGGATCCCGCCGATTAAAAAAAAGCACAAGAAACAAGTGCGCAAACGCACAAAGGGGCAGGGTAGAAACACCATGACCCCTAGGTCTGCTCAGGGGTCCCACAAGGACCCCTGGGCATAAAAGCATTTTTTTTTTTCAAAATTGTCGGGATGCGCTTAGGGTGCGCGGATCCCACTGATTAAAAAAAAACACAAGAAACAAGTGCGCAAAATGCACAAAGGGGCAGGGTAGAAACACCCTGACCCCTAGGTCTGCTCAGGGGGTCCCACAAGGACCCCTGGGCAGAAAAAAGCAAAAAAAAAAAAAGACCGGCATCATGCCGAGGCCCCGCCCCTCCCTGCAGAAGTCTGCAAACGCGCCCCCTGGCGCGTTTAAGAAGGAAGTAATTTCCCTTGAATACTGGGGGTCCCTGGGGCCAACTAGCCCACCAGGAACCTCCGGTATGCGCCAGGGGGCTGCGTTGCAGAGAGGTGTACAGAGGCCACGCCGCTTTTTACACCTCCCTGGCGCATACTGGAGGTACAGGGTGGGCTAGTTGGACCCCAGGGACCCTCATGATTCAAGGGGACTTAATCCCCCAACTTAAAACGCGCCACGGGGCACGTTTGCACAGATGTCACCTCAGGCCCCGCCCCCTCCCTTCACCATTGTGCAAATATTCCTCTAAAATCAGCCGAACTACGAATTCCGATTTACTCACCTGTTATCAGGAGAGACCTCAGTCCTGCATCTTTCAGCCCAGTACTGATCCTGAAAAGTAATTTTAACCGTACTTACCAGTAACTTGAATTTCCTTCCATAGGATATCATTGACTGGTTTCACTTGGAAATTCTTCTAAGTGTGGAGTTTTGGAACTTTATAATATTCCTCTAAAATCAGCCGAAATACGAATTCCGATTTACTCACCTGTTATCAGGAGAGACCTCAGTGCTGCATCTTTCAGCCCAGTACTGATCCTGAAAAGTAATTTTAACCGTACTTACCAGTAACTTGAATTTCCTTCCATAGGATATCATTGACTGGTTTCACTTGGAAATTCTTCTAAGTGTGGAGTTTTGGAACTTTATAATATTCCTCTAAAATCAGCCGAAATACGAATTCCGATTTACTCACCTGTTATCAGGAGAGACCTCAGTGCTGCATCTTTCAGCCCAGTACTGATCCAGAAAAGTAATTTTAACCGTACTTACCAGTAACTTGAATTTCCTTCCATAGGATATCATTGACTGGTTTCACTTGGAAATTCTTCTAAGTGTGGAGTTTTGGAACTTTATAATATTCCTCTAAAATCAGCCGAAATACAAATTCCGATTTACTCACCTGTTATCAGGAGAGACCTCAGTGCTGCATCTTTCAGCCCAGTACTGATCCTGAAAAGTAATTTTAACCGTACTTACCAGTAACTTGAATTTCCTTCCATAGGATATCATTGACTGGTTTCACTTGGAAATTCTTCTAAGTGTGGAGTTTTGGAACTTTATAATATTCCTCTAAAATCAGCCGAAATACGAATTCCGATTTACTCACCTGTTATCAGGAGAGACCTCAGTGCTGCATCTTTCAGCCCAGTACTGATCCTGAAAAGTAATTTTAACCGTACTTACCAGTAACTTGAATTTCCTTCCATAGGATATCATTGACTGGTTTCACTTGGAAATTCTTCTAAGTGTGGAGTTTTGGAACTTTATAATATTCCTCTAAAATCAGCCGAAATACAAATTCCGATTTACTCACCTGTTATCAGGAGAGACCTCAGTGCTGCATCTTTCAGCCCAGTACTGATCCTGAAAAGTAATTTTAACCGTACTTACCAGTAACTTGAATTTCCTTCCATAGGATATCATTGACTGGTTTCACTTGGAAATTCTTCTAAGTGTGGAGTTTTGGAACTTTATAATATTCCTCTAAAATCAGCCGAAATACGAATTCCGATTTACTCACCTGTTATCAGGAGAGACCTCAGTGCTGCATCTTTCAGCCCAGTACTGATCCTGAAAAGTAATTTTAACCGTACTTACCAGTAACTTGAATTTCCTTCCATAGGATATCATTGCCTGCTTTTTGCTGAAAAAGTTTCTAAATGTCGATTTTTGAAACATACAAATATTCCTCTAAAATCAGCCAAAATACGAATTCCGATTTACTCACCTGTTATCAGGAGAGACCTCAGTGCTGCATCTTTGAGCCCAGTACTGATCCTGAAAAGTAATTTTAACCATACTTACCAGTAACTTGAATTTCCTTCCATAGGATATCATTGCCTGCTTTTTGCTGAAAAAGTTTCTAAGTGTCGATTTTTGAAACATACAAATATTCCTCTAAAATCAGCCGAACTACGAATTCTGATTTACTCACCGGTTATCAGGAGAGACCTCAGTGCTGCATCTTTGAGCCCAGTACTGATCCTGAAAAGTAATTTTAACCGTACTTACCAGTAACTTGAATTTCCTTCCATAGGCTAACATTGACTGGTTTCACTTGGAAATTCTTCTGTGTGTGGAGTTTTGGAACTTTATAATATTCCTCTAAAATCAGCCGAACTACGAATTCCGATTTACTCACCTGTTATCAGGAGAGAACCCAGTGCTGCATATTTTAGCCCAGCACTGACCCTGAAAAGTAATTCTAACCGTACTTACCAGTAACTTGTATTTCCTTCCATTGGAATCCATTGTCTTGTTTTTAGCAGAAAAGTTTCAAAGTGTCGATTTTCACAAACTACAAATATTCCTTAAAAATCGCCTGTATGACTTAAACGCATTCTTTCAACTGTTTACAGGAGATGCACCAGTGCTGGATCCAGGATCCACCACTGAGTAAGAAAAAGTAACGATAACACTACTTACCTGCTAAGTGAATTTCCTCCCATAGGATAACATTGGTGATTCTATGTGAAAAAGTTTCTAAGTATCAACTTTTAAAATACAATAATATTCCTTAAAAAGCACTACTGTAACCAAAATGCTTTTACTCAACTGTTTACAGGAGATGTCCCAGGACTGAATCTAGGATCCAGTCCTGTGGTTAGAAAAGTAATCCATAAAGTAACTAATTGCATTTAGCTAGAAATTCACATTGAGCTCAATGTTGCATTGTGTTTGAAATTGTGTTGCCCATTGCAACAACTGTAACTACTGTACTTAAAAGTCTATTGCCTATTTGCAAAGTATTTAAACTAAAGTAATTCATTCTGAGAAAGTATATTTTGTAATGTAATGTATAATGTAATTACAATGTAATTTAAAAAATAAAATATCTAAAAATAAATAGTTTAAAAAAATGTAGTAAATCAGTATCAAAAAAATAAATATAACAATTAATACATTTAAAAATTGTCATTTACAAAACCTTTGAAATTCACTGAAAAAAACATAGGTTTCAGACATGTTATAGTTAGGAATTAGCATTTAAAAACCTTTGAAATTCACTGAAAAACCATAGGTTTCAGGCTTGTTATAGTTAGGAATTAGCATTTTAAAAACCTTTGAAATTCACTGAAAAAACCATAGGTTTCAGGCCTGTTATAGTTAGGGTTTAGCATTTAAAAAACCTTTGAAATTCACTGAAAAACCATAGGTTTTAGGGAAAGTTATAGTTAGTTGGACATTGCACTCGTACAAAACCCGTGAAATTCCCCGTTATAGTTAGTTCAGCTAACTATAACTCGCGCTTCCGTAATGCACTGCTGATGACATCACATATTACATCACTCATGACATGGTCAGTGACATCACTGATGACATCACTGATGACATCTCAAATGACATCACTGATGACATCATCCATGTGAGAATTTAATGCATCTTCTCACACCCTAATATAACTTTTGATACACCCACTCTAAATTACAGACTGCCATTCTCAAAACCATACACATTCCAATACCAATAAGTACATACCCACTCACTGATTCTTAGGTCTACACACACACATCTACTCACTCACCCGTACAGTCACTCATACTTACAGTCACTCAGTACAGGACTATCATATGCACTCATACACCTATATAAACACTCACACAACGCAACTCATCCATAGAGGTACTCACACACCCTAGTCAGTCATGCAAATAATTAATCACACTCCAATTTACTCACCTATACAGTTATACACACCAGCTCACTTATTCATAAAAATACTAGCACATTCTTACGCCCCTATGCAATCACTGATGCAAGCACACACTCATCCATATAGCCACTCTCACAATCACACACTCTCACTTATAGCCATTTATATACTCTAACACACATATATACTGCCTTTCACATATGTAGTTACTCACACATGTACCACTGAGATATACATTCAATCACTAACACACCCATACACACACTCACCCACCCATACAGTCCATCACAGACGCACTCTTGAAACCATGCACCCAGTGAATCACCCACTCACACATCTATGCACAGAGTCACACACACCCCACCCACACAAACACTGAGGCACCCATACCGATACTCAGAGAACCAATCCATAACCCATATAGACACTCATTTAGCTAGTCAGAAACCCATGCAGCTGCTTACACAACAACAGACAGACGGATACAGACATTCACACAGTTTAGTCACTCACCCATGCATCCAGTAAGATACGTTTAATCACTCACTTATAGACTCAGTCACGCACCTACTAAATCATCCATTCAGACGCTTATACACCCACTCATTCTTCAATACGCCTTTCCCTATATATATTAAACATATTTAAACTTTACAGAAACACACAATCACTGGATGATGTCATCAGTGATGTCATCAGTGATGTCACTGACCATGTCATGAGTGATGTAATATGTGACGTCATCAGCAGTGCATTGTGGGGGCGCGAGTTATAGTTAGCTGAACTAACTATAACGGGGGAATTTCACGGGTTTTGTACGAGTGCAATGTCCAACTAACTATAACTTTCCCTAAAACCTATGGTTTTTTCAGTGAATATATATATATATATTACCAATCCTGGCAACCACAAATGACAGGCGCTGGCTCCATGGGAATATGGCACAGAAAGTTTTGTTCCAAAAAGATGACCTAGGCGCATTTCGGCAGCGTACCGCCTTGATCACTACATCAAGCACCATTGAATTTTCGCATTATATGGTGAGCACTCTTAGTTGGTTGTCACAGCAACCATTCTTCTTAATGGACATAGAAGTTTCTACATACAACAATAAAAAATGACTGTGCAAAAAATCAAAATGCTATTGGAAATGTTATAGATAAGATCTATATCGGCACAACAATAATATAAGTGAAGGTGATTTTCAAAAACTGATTTAAACCAATTTAAAATAAAATAATGCGTAAATAGTCACAGTAACATTGTAGGGTGCTCGGGCTCTGTAAAAACAAAATGTGAGAAAAGACTCGAAATATTACTAATTTACTTCTGTCCTCTATGGTACTGCATTTTTTCTTCTACCACACACACATATTAAGACATAAACAGTGTTAAATACATATTGGGAATTCCCAAGTGTGTGCGTGTCTGGGGCACAAGTTCGCCACTTATACGATTTATGGTGCTACCAAATGCACATAGTGCTCTGCACCGTCTGTACATATGTCACCATGTAAATCATATTGCAACCATATTGTCCTAATGTCAAGATAAAATATAATGAACAGAAATGTAATAAAATTAACTAAATGTAAATAAAGCACAAGTGGGTTTGTGGATAAGTCTATCTCACCGGATATCATAATGTAATATGAATGTCACACAGAGCCCTCAGTCATATACTGTGTAAGACTATCGCAACTAAAGAGTGAAAAATACTAAGAAAAAACTAAGTGTCGTGAAGAAATGGGCCTAACGCATAAGAGTGAGACCTGGTGCAGGACAAACAGCCAAAAAAGTTACAGATGTACATTAAGTGCCTCATCTGCATTCATCCCATGTGGGATTTTAGAATTGAGTACGATGATATACCTCGATTCTAATCTCCTAAGTGTCAATTGCCTGTTCCCTCCCCTAAGGTTTTTAGGGACTGTGTCGATCACAAAGAAGGAGCGATCTTTAGCATTGCCACCATGACACGAGTTTATGTGTCTGGTGACTGGGTAGCTGGGGTCACCATTTTCGATGGCCCTGAGATGTTGTAGTATATGAACATGAACGGGGTGGATAGTGCTTCCCACGTATTGTTTGACACATGTGCATTGGAGAACGTAGACAGCAAAATCATTTTTACAAGTATAACTGCCATGGATTTCAAAAGGGGACTGTCTGAATGGCATTAGTACTGTTCTTGTATTGACACCATGTTTGCATGCTTTGCATTTAGAGCATTTTTGGAACCCTCTCTGTGGTTTGAGCCAATCTGATCCCTTAGTGATCGCAGGCGAATTACATGCAAGCTCTCGCCGCATCGATTTGGCTCTTCTGAATGATATTGGTGGCGCTCTCGCGCAGGTAGGGCCAATAACTGGGTCACTGCGTACTATTTGCCAATGTTTATGTAATATCTTGCGGAGGTTTGTGTGGTATGTGTTATAGCCTGTAATGAGTCTTGGTGTTTCTGCGAGACTATTAGTATTTTTGTTCTTGCTTTTAGTAGAAAAAAGTAGATCTTCTCTTTTGATGTTTAGACTTTTGGCTTTAGCAGTAGCTAAAGTTTTAAGGCTATAGCCTCTACGCTCTAGTCTCTGAAAAAGGTCATCTGTAGATTGTTTCAGACCTTCCTCGGTGCTGCAGTTACGCTTCATTCTGAGGCATTCCGCGTATGGGATGCTCTCCTTGAGTCTAGTGGGGTGGAAGCTTCTTGCGTGAAGGATCGAATTGCCTGAAGTGGGTTTTCTATATGTTCTAGAGTGTATCTTGTTACTCTCTACATAGATTTCTAGATCTAGGAAATGAATGGACTCTTTACTGGTGTTGCATGTAAAGGATAAATTCAAGTTGTTACTATTTAATTCTTCTGCAAATGTCCTCGCATCTTCCTGGGAGCCCTGCCAGATGATAAAAATGTCATCTATGTATCTTACATATAGATTGACATTTTCTGTCATAGGTTTTTTCTGTGTCACCATGAGTACCTGCTCCTCCCACCAGCCCATATGCAGATTTGCATAGCTGGGGGCGAAGCAGGTACCCATGGCTGTGCCTTGCAACTGTTTGTAGAAAAGTTTGTCAAAAACAAAGATATTATTATCTAGGCACCATTCGGCCATTTGCAACAACATCATTGTGTGTGGGTACAAATGTATAGGTCTTTTCCCCAAATAGTAGCTCAAAGCATTTAACCCATCTTTGTGTCTTACGCTGGTATACAGCGTATTAACATCAAGTGTCATTAGCACAAAGTCTTGTTTCCATGCCATGTCATAGATTTTTGTCAGGAAGTCTCCAGTGTCCGTAATGTATGAGGGAAGTTCACAGACCGAGGACTGGAGAAACTAATCAATGTATCTTGATGCATTTTCGAACAGCCCCCCTATAGCAGCTATGATCGGTCTTCCTGGGGGATCGGTGGCATTTTTGTGGATCTTAGGTATTAAATACAGTTGAGGTGTTACCGAGTAGTCATTTTTAGGAATTCAAGTTCTTGTTTGGAAACAAGTCCCACACCTCTCCATTCATAAAGATCTTTGTGGAACCTTTCTTTGATCCCAATGATGCTAGTAGGGCTGATACGGCTGTAGCAATCTCTGTCTTGCAGCTGCTTTTGTGCCTCCATATTGTATTTGTCCAGTGGCCAAAGGACCACGTTGCCGCCTTTATCGGACCACCGAACTACCATGTCTTGACGTTGTTTTATTTTTTGAATAAGGTCATTGTATTGTGTCCTCTGATTGTGGTTTGTTTTGATAAACTCCTTGCTACAAAGCTTCGCTAATTCTTTCAGGTCTTTAACCACATTTTCCGCAAAGATGTTAGTCCATCTTTTGGCATCATTGGAATGAAGACTGATTTGGGTTTGTATGGGCTACGTACACTACCATAGATGTCCAGACCTGTTGCCATACATATATGCCTATTACATCTTTTTCTGTTTAGGATGAGGGCCCAGATACAGCCTGTAAAAATATTGTCATATCATTTAGATAAGAAGGCAGGAGTACTGTACAATCCCACAGATGTACAAAGACGTATTCAATGAGTTCTTCCACATTAAACTAGATACACAGTGCAACAAGCTATATTAGGTGAACTAGTCTGCATGCACTAGAAGACTAATGGGTGGGGAGATAGAATATTAGCACGAGGCATTTTCACTATCCCCCAGCTCTTTTCCCACTGTAGCGACCACACTGCCAACCTATTGCCCCCAGATTGAGCAGAAAGGCCAGAATTCAAAGTCACTGAGTCAGTTTATGCACAAGAACCATGACCTATGGAATGACACTCACACCAATAAAGGCACTTAAGGGAAGTGTGAGAGTACATGGGACAACAGCATTGCACAATACACTTGAGTGGATGGGACAGTAGGCTCCCAATCAGTTATGAAATTAATGTTTCTTTATGTTTCAGAGGGACTGGCACCATCAATGTAGGGAAAAAACACCTACTGCAATGCCACAATAGATAACACTGACATGGAGGGGCGCACCTCCAGTCTCATGGATTTCTTTTGGCAAAAGCAGAGAGCTGCTACATGTCCAACTACCTCCAAACTGAGGAGGCCTCTGCTCTCTAGTTACTTGGCAAATAACCACTCTAGTTATCCGAGAGGTGAGCATCACTAACCTGTATGAGCACCCCATGAGCCGTCTGTTCACTCTTCTTCATCACCGCCGAAACGGTCCTAAGAGTAGGACCACCTCTTGGAGTCTGTAGCCTAAGAGTTCAGAGTGTTGAGTGATGCTCAACTGTTCTTTGGAAAAGTGTTGTCATTTGTCCAGGCAAAGGCAACAGCTTGATGGCTCCAAATAAAATGGTAACTAATGAAGATCAATGCCACCGGAAAAGGGTTCAATGCAAATTAGGAACAGTTGTGAACAATTATAATAATGATCATGTAGCACAGATATGTGCTAGACCTTATGACAGCCATGGAGGGGGTGCTTGTGCAAATGATACGGACAATAGAAATTTGACCAAGGCGATACAAACTCTACATGATCTACAATGGAAATGGTGAGCAAAGGAGGTGCACTAGATGAATGGTTTAAGGGATGGTTCGATTGGCTACCATCCTAGATGCCAGGACTGTTTAAAGCCTTGTTGCCCACAGTTGCGGTTTTGCTTTTACTGTATTGTGTCTTTCAAATAGTAACAGCATGCTGAAAAAGAGTTAGCACTAAAATGGGAGTGATGTTCACAGAAAAATCACCAGAACAGGTAACAGATGCCATGAGGAACACATATCAGCTGATATTTAATTAGGACCAGGAGTTAGAAGAAGTAGTTGAAATATCAATTAGAGTGGGGAATGTTAAAGGAAAATTTAAAATGTGAGGAAACCTCAGACAGACAAAAAAAACACCACCACTGCTATCAGCAAAAAGCACTATACAACTTTATGTAATTAAAGAGCAGTACAAACCTATATTTCATAGGAACATAAAGTAGGTGAGAGTTCACAAGAAAGCAGAACACAAGATCAGCAAGTTTAGTTAAATAGGAAAACATGACTAACAAAGCCTTGAAGAATTCACGATCTAAGCACACAAGTATGTTCCCCATTCCCATTATTGGCAGAGACGTGGTTCAGAAAATATGTGGCCAAAGGTAGTTGTAGTCTGTACCCCCACTTTTTGGCTGGTACTAAGCTGTGTTTTGAGTAGTCTGACTGGGATCCTGCTAATCAGGACGCAGTCTATCTGCTTTCTCCCTAAATTGTTGTGTTCATTACTTAGGTACATCCCAGATTGGATACTGGGGTACCCTTGTCAGTCCCAAGTATATGGTACCCATGTACCCAGGGCATAGGTACCCTAGACGTCTCCCATGGGCTGAAGCATGTATTATGCCACCCATGAGAGACCATGCAAAATGGAACTACAGGCCTGCCATTGCAGCCTGTGTAAGTTGGTGCATGCACCACTTACTAGAGATATAGGTTTACTATATCTAAGTGTCACTGCACTTAAAACCTATAAGTCACCCCTATTGCAGGCCTTTATATTCCTGAGGGCAGGGTGCTTGGTTCTAAGTGAGAAGGTGCCCCTGCATGAGTAGGACACCCCTGCAGCCTACGGAGTCCATTCTCCCGGGTTGTCAGTGAGACAGCCATATAATATATAGAGGGGCACCACGTAATCGCACAATGACCATCTCGAAAACGGCTGCAACGAATCCTATCATGTTTGGTATCAAACATGTTGGAATCATACCCCCACACCGTAAACAGTGTGGGAGGTATGATTCTAAGCACTGGAAGAGCCCTCCGTTAGGCTCTCAGTGTTCCCGGTATCAGCCTTCTAGTCCCTGACAGCGCAAAATGGTTGCTGCCGACCAGAGACACATTTCTGCCCTCCTGCTGCTGAGCCAAGCTCAAGCAGGTGACAGCAGATCAATAGGCATCCTGTCACAGGGAGGTGTGACCACCTCCCAGACAGGATTCAGTGCATTAGGGCTGGGTGGGTGCGCTTGCCAGCGCCTGAAAGTCTGCATAAGGGGCACATTTGGTGTCTCTGTGCGCAGTCCAGTTCAAACCAGTCCTGGGAGCCGTTGGCTCCTGCTCTGGCGCAAAAATGGACAAAGGACATGGGAGTAACCTCGCCTCTGTCCAGACCCTCCCATGGGAGGGTCCCCTGAAACTTCCCAACCCTTTCCCTAGGGTACTTACGGGCTTACCTGGGTGTAGGTCCCTAGATTCATCATGGGATAAGATTCAGAACTGAAACCACTGCACTTCTACCGTCTAGGTACTCTGGACTTCGCTTGGGCCTGACTTCGTCTCCCTTCCAGTCTGCTGCATCGTCTGTGCCTGTGCATCATATAGGAACCTTCCAAGGCTTGTGAAGCATCAAGGACAACCAAAGTAATCTCACTTGGAGTAAAGGAGTCACTCCCTGCATTCGCAGGCACCGCAGCTAAGTCGACCGCTCTGCAGATCCCTAGCTCCTCCAGACTCCGTAAGCTCTGCAACACAGGTGGTAGTTTTCCTCAGCTCCTGTGGCCTGCTCTACCCTCTTACCAAGTTTGAGGCCAGTAGTCATTGTGGCCATTGCAATACCTGAACCCCTGGGTACCGCATTCCCTTTGCAGTTGCAAAGGCTTGTTGACATCTTTGCAAGAAGATCTTTCAGCTCCAAGTAGCCCCAACCTCGAGCACCTCCAGTAACCAGAATGTTTGGCCACACCACATCGTGTGCATCATGGCCTGCCTCTTTTGGTGAGCTGCTTGAGGTCCTTTCGCGACTCCTATGCCTTTGGCTTGTGGGTCCATTTGAGTGTCACCTTTGTTTTCCTTGTGCTCCTCTGATTGCTCGTGGCCTGCCCTGACTCCCCTGCTTGTGGTGAGTCTCCTGGACCTTGCTGGTCCCAATCGTGCACCTTCTTGACTTCCTGCATGGGTTGCATTTGCCAAGGCTTGTTGGTGCTCCCACTGGACACCGACCCCTCAGCACTCAACACCCTTCATGGGACAGCTTGTATCTGGGTCCTGGTCATCCTCAGCATTGCCTGGTCCTCGGAGCAGAAGAGTCAAGGTCACCGTCATCCTTCCTGAAGCACCCAACATCGGAGGGCATTCGTCTTCCAAGTCTCCACGGTATCCACAGATGGGGTGGCTCTCCAACCTTCTGTCTTCCACAAGGTTTCTTCAGGGTCCACTGGGAAGGGTCCCTAATCTTTAAAATCCAACGGCAACTTGCACATAGACTTGTACGGAGCACGCGGTCGTGCTCACACACTGCACACGCTCTCCGTGGGGTCCCAATCTACTCACCTTGGGTGGTTTCTTGGGGTCCGAGCAATTCTACGTCCTCTCAACATTGTCCTGACTCGAGTCGTGGTTCTTATACCACTTTCTTAGTATATGGTTTGGTCCCCCCCTGGGGCCCACTGTGTATTAGTGCTATTTACTGTGATTTCTTTGCTAAAGTATTGTGCCTATCTCCGTGTGGGAGATACTGTAACGTACTAGCTAGTGTCATATAATAAATACATATTTTTATAAATACTATGTGTGGTTCTCTGTTCATTTAATCTATACTGTAAGATTGCACTCTGGTAAAACAAGCTGCTTTACACTCCTTCAAGACTAGGCCTGCAGGCTTCTCTCCACAGCTACCACTTGGATAGCTTTCTAAGGTTGTCTGAGACCTCTAAAATCACCATAAGGGTTGTCTGGACTGGTGCAAGGTGTACACTTACATTAGTGGACATCATATACCAGGACAGCTTCTCACATAGTCAATAGTATAGTAAGCAAGATAAGAAAACCTGAGAACAGCAGAAGAAACAGACACTCAGGGACGAGAGGGTAAAGGACAATGTTTCATCAAAGCTCTGTCAGGATTAAGATAAGGGAAAAAGAGAGGAGAGAACAGTAGTTCAAGAATGAAGGTAATGTGGTGTCTAAGTGGAAGCATACCATTAACTTGTGCTATTCTGTGACGTGTTTATTACTTGTTTGTGTAAGATAATATACATGAGGTCATAAAAGAAGCTGCCTGTGTGCAGCAAGTTGACAACGTTTTCAGTCCTACGGGGCGGACTGTCTCCTGGACGTATTTTAAGAAAGCCAATTTCCTATTGCCAATGACATGTGTCTTTGATTTGTTTCCTAAGAATTCTTAACCTATGGTCTGAGGACCCCTGGGGGTCCACAAGGCATATTCAGGGGGTCGGTGACTGTTTCACAAAAATAAATAATCCAAAAACTTTAATAAATTATAAGTAAAAAAAAAAAATACAAATAAAGAAGCAAAACTGAGAACTTTTTCTGTATTCAATTGTGATAAATAAAACATTAAGCATTCTTGTATTTTTGTGTTGTGTTTTGATGTTAGATTCTTATAAATTGCTTAAAGACTCATTGGGGGGTCCCTGGATTGCAGTAATGATTCAGTGGGGGTGCACAGAAGTCAAAAGGTTAAGAACCACTGTCAAGTCAAGTATTTTATTAGCACAGTTACTGAAAACCATTGCTACAGAATATTTCATAACATTTCCGTTATAAATTACAATTTTTAAAAAATAATGTAAAAACGATTTACTAAAAATCAGTTAAAATCAGTGCCACTGAATATAGTAAATATAAAAAATCAGCACACCTTAAACCAATATCAACACTTTCATCAGGGCTAAAATTAAAATTACTAAGCATCAGGAATTATTATGCACCCGGGCTGACAAACACAGTGAAAGAGGCCCAAAAGAAATTCCACCTACAAAAGTAATTCCACCCACACAACAAAGTATGTGTACCTCATGATAGCTTTTTGAGGACCATGTTATGCTCTAAGCCGCCATCAATTTAATCAAAGGTTTTTTGGATTTCGTTGAATACGTAGATACTAAGTCCATATATATGGGGACAATCATGCATTTTGAAAAGCAAATGTCTCTACTAGGACTATCGGTCATGATAGAAACATTCTGTTACAATGCGTTCAGTCTGTGTGACTGCAGTTCCTACTAGCACCCCAAACCTGACCTGGTGGCATCAACAATCATTCTTCCTATCCACAATATAACCCCTATGGTAGAGATATTTTCACCATAGGAGTTTACAGCAGTGGTAAATTCAGACAATTTAGTACTTTCTGTAAATAATTTGACGATTTTCCATTTCCACACAATTGTAAATCAGGCCCTTAGGGTGTCCCTCCAAAATATCAAGTACGGATTATTGGAGGAACATAATAGTGTAGATGGAATATCAAGGGACAAAATATTAAAAGGTAAGTATGTAGAGATTTTCTATACCTAACTCCTCATATATGTGCCTTGACGATATATATATCTACAAGTTACATAGAAAGGACGTTAAGAATAGTATATCTATCCTTCCTCCTTATGCACTTACCTTTAGACATTTTGTTACTTGATATTTCGTCTACGATATTATGATATCATAATAGTTCTATGCTTGATATTCCATGCTACAGTCAGCCGTTAGTTCTGTTCATTTATGGGAAGCAATCTATTACAGATGGACCTTGGGGGATGATGCTGGCTGCCCTGGGTGCCTCAGCACGCTCATGGGGGGCCTCCTGTCGAGGTATGGAAAGGCAATTATTTCTAGGGGCATTGCTTCAGCCAGAATGTCCGTGGTGAACTGTATCTGAAACACTCTCTGGTGAAAGTCTTTCTTGAAGAAGGGATGTCCCCTGTTTAGCTTCCCCGGTTGAAATGTTTCTGGGAGGGGGCTGTCTTGAGAGAGTATTTCTGGTAAGGGAAAAGGAGTGGTTCTGTAGCTGGAACTTCTGTCCCTAGTAGGCAGCGTTCCCTACTGGGGATTTCTGTGGTGGAGTGGAGCCAGTTCTTAGAACATGCCTGTCCTTGCATCCAGTTTGCACCCTCTCTTCATACCATGTACTCTGCCTCTGCACAGTCTTTGCTCCCACCCAAGCAACAGTGCACATCTGGCAAACATGTCTTCTGCATGTACGCTGCACATGCTCTGCACCTACCCAGTGTGTGCTCATCACCCTGTGGAGCCCTATGCTCATTTTATATCCTCTCTTCTGCCTTGTATATTTCCTCAAGCCACGTTGCTCATCCCAGTGCAGACAAATCCAAGTTCTTATATGTGCCAAGTGCTCAGTGAAAGAGGCCTAAAGGCAACTCCACCCACACAGTAAGGTATACAAGTTATTAGACTATATTAACATTTGATGGGTGTCCCTATCAAGATTAGTGCATGAGAGCTACTTGCAGGGAGCCTGCAAGCTATTAGAAGCTCACAATTGCTGATCGGGCGACCCATGGTCTAACAATGTGGGGCCAGATTCACACTTTTGTATTAGGTTTACGATTGTTTGCTAATCACTAAGGTATTTTGCTAGTAGTATCTTTATGACTTCGGAGTCTTTCCACATAAAAAGATAGGAAAAATATATTTGTGAATAGCAAACAATCATAAACATACACAAAAGTGTAAGTTTACCCTTGTAAATCAGGCCCATGGAGTTATTTATTTTCAATTCAGTGCCATAGTAAGTACCGTTCTTTTCTTTCTAAACTCTGTATTCTTGCATTTTTAATCTGTGTCTACTAAACATATTTTGCATCACTATGACAAGTTTAACGTGTTTTACTTTATTCAAAATGACTTATAATGAAATGCAGTGCAGACGGTTAATTTCTTCCATAAAACATTTCAGTGTGAATGAAGTACAGTAATGTGCTCCCAGTAGATAACATCTATCTTCCTTAACCATGATTTATGCAATCCATAATTAAAGTCTGTTAGTGTACTATCATTATTATACCCTAAATAAAACACATTATAAATATCTTTATCAAATGTTACGTTGACTTGCTAGATGAGCCGACCCAAACCTTAGGTTTTTTCTTAATCTAACTGTTTTCCAGAGCTTTCTACATTCAGGGCCCTATTCACAAACTGCATTTTGTAGTATGTTTAGTAGTTCAACAATAGCACTACTCACACACTGCAAAGTGCTATTCACTAACCTACTTGCCGAAGGTTCCACCTCCATTTCTTCTAGCTTTTATCATATTTTTTAAGTACAGAGATCTGAGTCCCAGACTGTGGAGATCTCATCACACATAGCCCTATGTCTGGAACATGCACCCACCTATGAAAGCCCATATCATACATACCAACTAAGGCTGTCATCTTTCCAAGAGACCTGTGAGTCTGCAATAACTCAGACATGATACTAAATAGGACTTTTTAAACAATGGTATGTAATCATTTGTAAAATGACTTTTCTGCCTTTGTTTACTTTAATTATTAGTCAGGTATCGTAAATGCAGCTCTAGAGCACATTTAGAAGTGCTTTCCAATTATATTTGCTGTTTGAAGTATGTACAGATAAGGGCTACAAATTCCAGCTTTTGGTGATTTTGCTTATTTTTGTACTTGTACGAACATTAAAATACAGTTGGTGCTAGTAGAAAACCGGTGAGGTGGCAACCCTAATGCAAACAGGCCTGATTCAGACGGGAGACTCCTGATTTTAAAGTACAAAATGGCTTTATTTTAGCTGTCTCCTTCTTAAAATTGCCTCTGTTACAATGTCAGTCAATGGAGAGCATACATTCTTATGATTGTTTTCACTATCACCCACTTTCCTGCTTCGAAATATTGGCATATAGGTCAAAGCTACTCACAAACTGCACTTCTAGCCAAAAGGGACACAAAACAGTCATAAATATAATCCAGCTCAGACCAGGAGTGTTAGACCTGGCATGACTTTTTGCCCTCTAACCTCCTGTTATACTGAATTCATTTTTGCTAGACTTAGTGTTCTGGGCACTTTACTACTGCTGACTAGTGTTAAAGTGCATGTGCTCTTTCTCTAAAACATAGTAACATTGGCATATCCAAAATTGGCATATTTAATTTACTTGTAAGTCCCTAGTGAAGTGCACTACATGTGCCTGCGGCCTGTAAATTAAATCCTACTAGTGGGCCTGCTTATACAACAAAATAGGGCAACCCAATCATCCCCAAGGAACTGGGTAGACTAGTTAAATCCCAAAAATGTTCCTTAAGGTTTCTTTATCTCAAATATTTGTTTTTTCACTGATCAGTAGAAGTGATCCTATTACTTATCTACCACACAGTTATTTTTCAAAAGAACATATCAACCAGCATAGATGTGTTGAGGTGGAAACAACTGCATTTTGTTTAAACAAATTATACATACCAAAATATATGCCACATTATATATTTCAGAATTCCAAGCAGCACATAAACAACGTTTTAGATATAAACACTGAAGCCACCATATAATTCTATAATCTTATACAGTATCTATACAATATAGAAACCTATGGTAACATAATCAATCCTCTTAACAAAAACGGTTACACAAAAACACGTCCCATCAAATTAATTAACAAAAGAATTTTATACAAAATCCAAAATGGGACTAAACATAGCAAAAAGCTGTAGCTCTTAGTGTTAAGGATGAAGGTCTGTTGATGTTTCAGGCTCCAGTGGCCAATTAGGTCCACAAGACTATCCTCAGGACTCAGCCTAGAATAGACAGTTAATCCTGTATGTACTGACATAAAAATACCCATCAGTCAATGAGGCCAACACATCTAGTGAGTTTGTGCATGGCCTACCCACAAAAAAACACCAACATGTGACAAAATAACTGCCAAGTGCAATAACCAAGTGCATGACTCTTAAAACCTAAAAACACCAAAAAGTGCCAGTCAATAAAGTGCATCCCGTGTCTGAACAAAAGTTAGCAGACCTAAGAAAATTATACTACAATACCTTGCTTCTGAAGCAAACTGACTCCATAAGAATTGTCACCTCTACTATCCGGTTCATGCTACAAAACAGAAACCAAAGCCACAGTCACTTATAGAACAACAGTCACGATGTGTATGAACCGTCACCCAGGCAAGTGTTTGTAAGTCTTACCTATATCCGATTACTCATACGGGTCTAATTCTTCTACAAAAGAAGTAGCAAACTCAAATAAACACCCTGCAGTTATCAATATCTAATTGGAATTCATAAAATAGTAGTATTAGTTGGTTAGATAGAGCACTTACTAAAACTCAATATCAAGGTGTCTGGGTAAACACTCCGGTCTGTACAAACGGTTTTACAGCGAAGACACGGAAACAACACATGTCTAAAAACACACTCCCCTAACAGTTCACATGAGTGTCTATGGATCGTGTCGGCCATATTGTACTAACTCTCCATCATATCTGTATTACAGGAGACTGAAGTTATAAAAGATTATAAAAGATTATTTAATCCCTCATGCAAGTATCCATTTAATAATTAGATGAATACAAACTGACGGTCTATAATTATGCCCACAAACAGATACATTTATATGTGTGCAAAGCCTGAAATCATCTAAAGACCAACATTATTGTATAAATCAAATCACATTACATAACATTGTACATATGTGAGAAAGTCAGCTGAAGGAAGTGGACTCCATCTGAAAGTATAATTGTTAACATATTATTGAGAGTGCAATATTATTGTTTAAGGACCTTTGTATTCATGTGAGAAGATGAGGAGTGATCCTGTTCCCAGGAGAGTATTGAACACTGATTGGCTGTTGGAAGGATGAGAAATCTGTTACAATTTTATGAAATACGAAGTCTATAATAGTGTGTTCCTAGAGTAGTTCTGTCTCTCCATTCTTTTTACCCATTACCACTTGCCAATTTCACGTTTGATCCACCCTCAAGACCTTATTTCATCGAGTCTCTACTGAGTTTCTTGAACTACTCTTTATGGGAGGTTCTTGTTTTGATTTTTTGATCTAGTTGAGCTGATTTAAATGCTACAATTTTATGCTTTTTCTTGCTCTCTCGATTTAGACCCTTTATGGGCTCTGCCTAACTTAATTTTTTGCCCGATTCTTGGAATAGGGATTCATTCCTTTATGGAACGCGCTTTGATGAAATATTTTCACTGAATTTATTCACCATTATTGTTTTTATATTTCTGTCAATTATTGATGATTGAGATCAATCCGATTTTAACTTGTGATTTTCATTAAAGATGATCTACTAAAGAATTAATTAATAAAACCCTTTAATCCTTTAGCAACTCTCATTCTTGACTAAAATCAATGGAATAATTATTGTAATTATTATTGATGAAATGTTTTAACCCTCTTCTTCTCAGCCACAATGGCAAAGGTTAATCGCAAGAGGTGAAAAAGCGGCGGGGGTTAGCCCTGTTCATGGCAAACTGCATCTTTTAATCCCTATTTCCGCTTTAGCAGACCAAAATATCGATATGTATGTATATATAGGTAAGCATAGGTTTACTAGACTTAACTGCACATATATGTGAGTTAAGTCTATTAAACCTATACTTACCTAGATTTATATATTACTCAATGGAGAAAGCCACTGTGTAGTTATGTTTGAGTTACACTTTCCACTGAAAGGGCCTTTTTGTTTTTCCTATAATGTCTGACCTCTAGATGGGTTTCCTGGGAAACTAGACAATCAGTGAAATCAGTCAGCTAAGTTTTGACATGGCAAGAATGTGAAGATCCATCCAGAGGAAAAAAGTTAAAGAGGGGTGAGGGTGGGGGGATTAAAAAAAATATTTTTTTCATATTTTAGCTCCCTTAGTAAATTTTGCTCTCATCCACAAACCCGGCTGAATTAATTTACCCCAACCTTAGCATGAAAGTAGAACATTACTCAGAAAGCATGCCTTTTTAGTTTGGTATAAAACCATTTGTGGTGTCTTGGAATGTTGGGGTCAATATGATTCTAATTCCAGGGAGCTGCCTACAGGATTGTCTTTCTGACAGTTTGTAGCTCACGCTGGTGGGTGAGGTTCTTCCTATGAAACCTTCTACTTATTTTAACCTGATACCATTTTGTGACTTACTACACTTCCCCAATCTGTAGTTTTTGAGACATTAGAATTTTAAAAAAGTGCTGTGCTGGCTTTAAAGATTTAATGCTTTTGTATAATTCTGCCATTTAAAGTATGTGTTAGTATCTGTATGAATAAGTGAGGTGGTGTGTGTATAACGGTATTGGTGAGTAAATGGCAGTGTGATTGAGTCTTTGGGTGACTGACTAGGTGTGTGAGTATCTCTGTGGATGAGTGGCAATATGTGAGTGTGTGAGTGCATATATCAGAGGCTGTATTGATGAGTGACTGCTTGTATGAGTGACTGTATCGGTGAGTGAGTGGATGTGTGTAGACCTATGAATCAGTGAGGAGGTATGTACTAACTGGTATTGGTGTGTCTATGGTTTCGAGAATGGTAGTCTGTATTTTAGAGTGGGTGTATGAAAGGTTATATTAGGGTGTGAGGATGTGTGTCAGATATTAAGTGGATGATGTCATCAGTGATGTCATTTGAGATGTCATCAGTGATGTCACTGACCATGTCATGAGTGATGTAATATGTGACGTCATCAGCAGTGCATTGCAGGGGCGCGAGTTATAGTTAGCTCAACTAACTATAACGGCTGAATTTCTCTGGTTTTGTATGAGTGAAATGTCCAACTAACTATAACGTCCCTGAAACCTCTGGTTTTTCAGTGAATTTCTAAGGTTTTTTAAATGCTAATTTCTAAATATACCTACATAGGTAGGACAGGTGCAGAAAGATGAAGAAAGGCGCAGAAAGAAGCAAGAGAAGTGCAGAAAGAGGCAACAGAAGTCCAGAAAGAGGAAGAAAGGTGCAGAAAGAAGCAAGAGAAGTGCAGAAAGAACCAACAGAGGTGCAGAAAGAGGCCTACTTTGACTGTACCTTACAACAGACTCATACAAAGCAGTCTAATCACTAATCCTTCTCCCAAGATGTCTTAAACGTCACTTTTCTCTTGAAGGTTCACTATTAATCGACTGCTCAGAATGTTAGGCCTACCTACCAAATATAAAACAGCAATCCTAAGCATATCACTGTTGTAAGTCTGACCAAGTTTGTGAAGGTATGCATGTGGTCTCTGCTTTTACCGAGTGACATGTTACATAAAAATAAACATAGAAATACTTGAATACCTGTGTTTCAAACAGCATACTTTGTAAATATGTGTACAAAAGGTGTATTTATTTCTTTCTGCTCATAATACAGGGCACATGGGTATTCAATAGTATATTTGAGGGCTCTATAACACCTATATACATAAGACATGTCTGCCTGTGCAACTGAATGACAGAGCAGAACTGAGAACATTTAACCACCTATAAAAGAAGCTACCCACTTTTTAAGCTACCATCTTCAGATGCATAACACATGTGAGAATACATATACAAGTAGACATATACCTCAGTCTCAAGAGCACGCAGACCTTTAAACTTGACAGCTTGCACTTCCCATTTGAGTACAGAAAGAGGCGAGAGAAGTACAGAAAGAAGCAAGATATGTGCAGAAAGAAACAAAAGAAGTGCAGAAAGAAGTAACAGAGGTGCAGAAAGAGGCAACAGGGGTGCAGAAAGAGGGAAGAGAGGTGGAGAAAGAGGCAAGGGGCTGCAGAAAGAATTAAGAGAGCTGCAGAAAGAAACAAAAGAAGTGCAGAAAGAAGGAACAGCGGTGCAGAAAGAGGCAAAAGGGGTGCAGAAAGAGGGAAGAGGGGTGCAGAAAGGTAAAAGGGGTACAGAAAGAAGCAAGAAAGGTGCAGAAAGAAACAAAAGAAGTGCAAAAAGAAGGAACAGAGGTGCAGAAAGAGGCAAGAGGGGTGCAGAAAGAGGGAAGAGGGATGCAGAAAGAGGCATGAGGGGTGCAGAAGAAGCAAGAGTTGTGCAGAAATAAGCAAGAGAAGTACAGAAAGATGGATGGGGACGGAGAAAGAGGCAAGCGAAGTGCAGAAAGAAGCAACAGAGATGAAAAAAGGGGAAAGAGGGATGGAGAAAGAGGCAAGAGGGGTGCATAAAGAAGCAAGAGAGGTGCAGAAAGAAACAAAAGAAGTACAGAAAGAAGCAACAGAGGTGCAGAAAGAGACAAGAGTAGTGCAGAAAGAGGGGTGCAGAAAGAGGCACGAGGGGTGCAGAAAAAAACAAGAGAGGTTTAGAAAGAAGCAAGAGAAGTGCATAAAGAAGCAACCGAGATGTAGAAAGGGGGAAGTGGGGTGGAGAAAGAGGCAAGAGGGATACAGAAAGAAGCAAGAGAGTTGCAGATAGAAACAAAAGAAGTGCAGAAAGAAGGAACATAGGTGCAGAAAGAGGCAAGAGGGGAGCAGAAAGAAGCAAGAGAGGTACAGAAAGAAGCAACAGAGGTGCAGAAAGAGGGAAGAGGGGTGGAGAAAGAGACAAGAGAAGTGCAGAAAGAAGCAACAGAGATGCAGAAAGGGGGAAGAGGGGTGGAGGGGTGGAGAAAGAGACAAGAGGGGTGCAGAAAGAAGCAAGAGAGGTGCAGAAAGAAACAAAAGAAGTGCAGGAAGAAGGAACAGAGGTGCAGAAAGAGGCAGGAGGGGTGCAGAAAGAGGGAAGAGGGGTGCAGAAAGAGGCAAGAAAGGTGCAGAAAGAGGCAAGAGGGGTGTACAAAGAAGAAAGTGAGGTGCAGAAAGAGGCAACAGAGGTGCAGAAAGAGGCAAAAGAGGTGCAGAAAGTAGAAGAGATTTACAGAAAGAGGCAAGAGAAGTGCAGAAAAAGAAAGAAAGGTGCAGAAAGAAGCAACAGAAATGCAGAAAGAGGCAAGAGAGGCGCAGAAAGAAGCAAGAGTGGCTTGCACACCATAGGACCAATTTAACACCCACATTTAGCAATAAGTAAGAGGTGACCATTCTAGGTTTGCAAAGGACCTTCCACCACGCTGTAACACTTGTCACTGCATTTTTGGTAACGTTTGAGCCGTTTGAGCTAGAAAGAAGGCTTTTTTTTGTACAAATCTGCAGATTAGGCAGCAGATGATGGATTATGTGGCTAATGCGGAAAATATATAATTGTGAGAAAGTCGGTGCAGCCAAACAGTCGCATAATTCCAGTGGCCCTGTTCATTCCTCTGACTAGGTCCAGAAGTGCTCCTCAGTGATTCCTTCTTATTTTTGTCTCATTGAGTTCATAGTTTAGCTTCTATGGAAACGAGGAAGACTAAACCTGAGGTTACCACTCCACAACACAGACTACCATACCACATAATTACTCTCCATAACACATAATCCCACTCTACATAATTCCTATACACTAAATACCACATACTTTCTATCCACATAATTTCACTGCACAACATACCGCATAATTCCACTACACACAACGTACATCCACTCCACTCCAAAAAACATTAGTAAAAAACTTTTACATTTACAACACCAATAGCTCTAACTCTTGCAAATGCGAGACCTATTACATTACAAATGCTTCTTTAACTGGCAGTCGCGTTTGCAGAGTGGTGGAGAAAGGGGGTTGGGCCTCCAACCAGCACTCAGGAATTCCACTGCGTAGGACTTACAGGAGGTACCAGGAGGGCTTCTTGGCCCCCAAAGTCCCTCAGGAGTAAAGTGGACTTCATCCCCCAACCCGTAGTGTGCCAGGAGGTGCGTTTGCAGAGTGGTGGAGAAAGGGGGAGGGTGGCCTTCGAAGACCTCTTAGCAATCCCACTGTGTGGGACTTACTGGAGGTAACAGAAGGGTTAGTTGGCACCCAAGGAAAACCTTGGGGGCCAACTACCTCTCCTATTACCTCCAGTATGTCCCATACAGCAGCATTGGTAAGTACTCATAGCAGGTCACGCCCTCTTTGACCACCAGTCTGCAAATGCGCTCCCCAGCACGCTCTTGGATGGGGATTAGTCCCTTTCACTGCGGGGGGTCCATAGGGGCCAACTAGCCTACTTGATACCTCCAGTATGCCCCAGATAGTGGGATTGCTGACAGGTGGACACAGGCCATGCCCCCTTTCTCCACCACTCTGTAAACGCGCCTTCTGGCACGTTCTTGGCTGGCGGATTAAGTCCCCTTAAGTCCTGAGAGTCCCTGGGGGCCAACTAGCACACCAGGTACCTCCAGTAAGCCCCACACAGCTAGATTGCTGAAAGTGGTCTGAGGCCATGCTCCCTTTCTACACCACTCTGCAAACGCACCTCCTGGCGCACTGCTGCTCGGGGGATGAAGTCCACTTTAGTCCTGAAGTCCTCAGGACACATGTGGACCTCATCGCCCCAACAGTAGTACGCTAAGAGGCACATTTGCAGAGTGGAGTAAAAAGGGTCATGGCCTCGGACCACCTCTCAGCAATCCCACTGTATGGGGCTTACTGGAGATACCTGGTGGGCTAGTTGGCCCCTAAGGACCCTTAAGGATCTAGGGGACTTAATACCCCAACCCACAACGCACCAGGAGGTACGTTTGCAGTGTGCTACAGGGAGCGGGCGGGGCCTCCGGCGAGATGCCTTTTTTCCCTTTTTTGGGGGTTAGAAGGGGGGCTGTGTGATCCCCCTTCTCTCAATATTTTCTGGGCCCTGGGGACCCCATCCCTCAGGGCCTGCCACTATTCATTTTTTTCAAAAACAAAAACACCGGAAGGGGGCTGCGCGGCCCCCCTCCCGAGGGCAATTTTGGCCCCGGGGACCCCATCCCCCAGGGCATTACCTCGTTTTAAAAAATATATATATATTATTTTTTTGGGAGGGGGCTGCGTGGCCCCCCTTCATTGGGCCACTATTGCCTCCCGGGACCCCGTCCCCTGGGGTCTGGCCAGCCTTTCCAATTAATTTTTTTATTTTGGAGGGGGGCCACGTGGCCCCCCTGCTGAGGTGAATTGTGCCTCGGGGAGCCCATACCCCGGGGCCTGGCCAGCCTGGATTTTTTGGGGGGAGGAGGGCCGCGTGGCCCCCCTCCTAAGGCCAATTATGGCCCCTGGGACCCCATCCCCCGGGGCCTGGCCTTACGTTGGGGGTTGCGGAGGGAGCCTCATTGCGACCGCGGTCCCAGCCGGCCCCCCGCCTCCTGCGGGAGCCGGCATTGCTTTTGGACAAGGGGAGCTGCTGACATGCAGCTCCCCTTGTCCAAAAGCAATCTGCTTTGCTTCATGAAAGCGAGAGCAGGAAACCTGCTCTCGCTTCCATGAAGCAAAGCAGAGTTTGCAAACTGCAATGTCCCGGGGGTGGGCACCCAGCGACATTGCCGGAGCTGGCCCTGGGAGGTGGTGGTCCCCAGGACCATAGAGGGCTCCAGGAAGGGGGCCACGCGGTCCCCCTCCCGATGTGAAAATAGCCCCCGGGAGGTAGTTGTCCCCGGGGCCGGGGGTCCCCAACGGACCCCTGCATTTAAATAATAAGTGCCCCAGGAGGTGGCGGTCCCCAGGGCAGTGTGGGGGGCCCATGAGGCCCCCCGCCTTCCCCATGGAGGTGACAGTCACCGGGGCTACAGGGGCCCCCATGGGCCCCCGCTACATACATTTTGATTGCCCCTGGGACCTGGCCCACCCGGCGCTTAAGGAAAACAAAGCGCGGGAGCCTGTGCTTAATTTTTATATATATATATATATATATATATATATATATATATATATATATATATATATATATATATATATATATATATATCATGCCGTAGAGTATCCGTGGATCCACCAGATCAAAAGATATGATTTGATAGGCGGCCACAACATCCACAAAGATGTAGTGGCACCCATTTTCGGACTCATTCCAAACAAAAAAGTTTTTTAAAAGGAACTATCAATGAGCGGCAGGAGCCACTCGTTTATTATTCACAGCTCCACGCAAGGAGCATCCTATAATGTCCTTTTAAATTATATTGTTTGATCCTGGTCATGTTCATTGAAGGGCAGATGCACCTAGCCTCTGCCAAGGCCCTGCGCCCAACTCCACTTCGAGCATGATGTTGGGCATTTGTAAAAATTGACTGAAAAAAACAAAGGGTAAACGGATTTTATAGTTAGGTGAAAATGTGTCTGACCTATGTGGGGGGCCAGATAAGGCTTGCTCCACTATTTCTGCAGAGCTAACTATAACTTGTGCCCCGCCATGCACTGCTTATGACCTCACATATTATATCACTCTTGACATGTTCTATGATATAATTTATTACATCACTGATGACATCTCAAATGACATCATTGATGACATCACTGGTGACATCACTGATAACATCATCCAAGCTTTGTTCTCCCGCATTTTGCTCTACAGATTACTATTGCATTAGAGGCCTGACAGTAAGTGCAAAATAACTTAGGAGAATATCAGCCATCATTACTATTATTAGAAGCACAACTCCCTTAGGTGTGGAAAGCATTATGTGCAGCATTGAGCCTATACTATACATTTTGCAGCTAGCATAGGTCACATTAATAATAAACCACAGATATATAGAAAACCATCAGTTCAATCTATATACAATTGTGCTGAGAAACCCAAGTTCCAAAAAATTGTGTATGTTAGTTAAATAAAAAATAACCTACTATGGACAGCTTTTATCTGTATCAAACAACTGAAACTCACTGAACCTACATTGAGAAATTAAGTTGATATCAGTAGAGGATTGGCTACTGTAAACAGTGCTTACTCTATGGAGAGAATATACTTTATACCGCACTGTTTGCAAACAGTGAAACTTTCATAAGAAACATACCACAAAGTATTAAAAAGTATCTACTAAAAACAGTGTGCACTCTATAAAACAGTTGCCAAAAAAGACATTACTTGCTAACAGTAATCAAGATCTGAAGGTGCTAAACATCCTTCTACCTGCAATCTTTATACTGTCATGAAAACTTTACAGATAGCCCATCTCCTCACATAAAGAAATCACAAGTATATAGGTTAGTGCCTGGTGCACACAGTATTCTCATTTAGGAATTGCTGTTGATTGTCCATTCTTGTAACTCTCGTATGGAAACATCTTCTCAGCAAGTTCATTAATATTCTAATACTATACTTTTCATTGCTTTTCTATCTGTTTTTACATTAAAGTTGTAATTATAATTAAAAAGAGAGTAAGCAGTTTTTACAATAATGTGTAGTATTAGTTTTCACTATGTAAATCAATTTTTAAGGTGTTTCATTACTCTCACAAGAAACTCGCAATCCGTTCCCGGGACAGGCACGAGATCGTAGATTTATACATTTCATTTCAAAGTATTGTATAGAGTTCTTTTTATGTGTTCAGTTATTGTTTAATGGTAATTTATAATAAGGGAGTTATTTATAAAAAAAATTATATTTATTTTAACTTTTGGAAACTGATAACTCTTGCGAGGCACTTGTGGGAGTTGAACACACAATCCCCTACATGGACTTCAAAGGGGCTGTACTTCCTGCTCAGCTCTGGCAAAGCACCCACAAGATCATACATTTAGAATTAAGTTAAAAACTGTGTTTTTTTCTTATTCTGAACAAAGGAAAACATTAGAGGTGTTGATTAAGTTTGAAAAATAGTTATGAATTGTTTAATTCAATATATAGGTATAGGTAGCCCAGCTGCGACTCAATTTGGAGAATTATTTTATACTGCATAGCATTTTACTAAGAGGCTTTCTCTTCCCTCCCAATTGAAGACAACTGCAGGGGATCTTTTATTAATGCAATTTTGTTTTAAATACCACACTCTGTGCTTTTTGATTACTGGTGGGGTGCAACATCATGGGGGGATTTTATTACTGAAGGAACTTGGTTTTTAAAGCACTTTTAATACAAGTTTATACATTGCACCTTGCACTTTGTGGCTCACTGACTTTTCCGATCTTCATTTCTTGATCTTCAGCTCCCCTGTCTGCCGCGGGTTTCTCGATTGTGCAGAGGGATCTGGGACGCACCTTTGCTGTTCCAGTGTGACCTGATGGCCACCATCTTGGATGGCTTGTGGCACAGAGTGGCGTTGTGGTGCTCTCAGGGATTTCAGGGCAGGCTGGCACCAAGGTGCAGCAGACAGGTAGCCCAGCTGCGACTTTGGGGAATTCTTTTATACTGCATAGCACTTTACTAAGAGGCTTTCTCTTCTGTCCCAATGAAGATCACTGTGGGGGAACTTTTATTAATGCAATTTCATTTTAAATACCACACCCTATGGTTTTTGATTACTCATTGGGAGCAACATCACGGGGTTATTTTATTACTGAAGCAACTTGGTTTAATTTGAGTTCATATATTACACTTTGCACTTTGTGGCACACTGACTTCTCTGATCTTCATTTCATGCTACTCAGCTCCCCGGTCTGCCGCGGGTTTCCTGATTGTGCAGAGGGTGCTGGGACAGGCCTTTGCTGTTACTGTGTGCCCTGACGGCTGCCATCTTGGATGGCTTGTGGCACAGCAGAGCGGCATTAAGGTGCTCTCAGGGACTTAACGGCAGTCTGCTGCTGACGCACAGCGGGTGTGCTGAAGTCGTGCCAAAGGCAAGCCAGTCTACGCCAGTCCACACCTGAAAGGGACCAGGGGCTAGGGATCCTGCCCGTTTTAATATGGACAGAATCGTCTTTTTGCCAGATCACCTTAGTGCCTTACGACCGGCCTGCCCAGAAGCATGCCGGTCATCGATTAACCCCTTTGCCAGCGGGGATATTTGCAAACACTGCTGCTACTCCTGTAGGCTGCTTAAACCTGAGGCTGCTACTGGTAGGGCTCAGACTGAACCTCACTCTGAGGTTGATTATACACCAGCCCCAATAAAGTGTCGGTGCTCCAGCGGCTGTTTTTGGTTTCAGCATAAACTGCCACTCTTTGGCCAGCAATCAACTGTACATCCGCAACATTTTGGTAGACACGGCCCCAGATGCCCTGGCTACATGATGCATCCCTGCCAGACGCAATCACCTCCCTTCCACCCAACTGTTGTATCCTTAGAAGAGACCGCACAGGCAAGAAGGGAGGTGGAATAGCAATTGTCTTTAACTACATTTTTCAGTGTAAAATTGAGGAGCTGCCTCTTTCGGCATGCAAAGCCTTGCTCTTCTCCCACCAACTCACACCTAAATTTATGATTTCTGGCACCCTAATTTACTGCCCTCCCGGCTATGCTGGGCTCTGGTGCGCCACTATCTTTGATGCAATCTCCCCCCATATACTAAAAAGCACCAATTTTATCCTACTCAGACACCTTAATAAGCATCTAGAGGATGCCACCTGTACTCTCAGTCAATCTTTCTTTGAGGACCTTAGTGCCATGAACCTTAATTTAAACAATCTGTCTCCTACTCACAAAGCGTATCACCTGTTAGATCCCATTTTTTCCAAAATCCCTGGCTTTGCTACAGACACCCCTCTTCCGCTTCTGTCGTCAGATTACTGTGCAGTGCCCTTCTTCATACCTTCTCTTTCTCCAGCATTTTTTACGTCAGCCAGGCCTCAGGTCATGATCAGAAATCGGGCCAAATTTGACATTCCTGCTTTCAATGTCTGCCTGTTAAGGACTCTACCTCACTTAACGCAGAAGGTTGAGTTAGACCAACCCTCAATTGACAACTGGCTTCGAGTTTCCCTAAACACTATGGGGCCGATTCCGATTCGGGCCGGAAATCTCTCCGACCGAGCCGGACCCGGAGAGATTTCCGACCGAATCGGACTCTAGCAGTCCGACCGAATGAGTACGATGCGCACGTATGCCATCGGACTCGATTCGGTCGGACTCCCATTGAATTCAATGGGAGCCAGTCGTACGACGCGTACACGGGCTCCCATTGACTCAATGGGCACGACGCGAACAAGGGCGCCCCCTACAGCGTGTTCGCGTCAGTGGGGGTCGTGCCGTACATGCACGTGTAAGGGGGACCCATGGGTCCCCCCTGTGTGCGACTCGCGTGCCTACGCTTCCAGGGGGTCCGACACGGACCCCAAAGTGCGGCTCCGACAGCTCCTTGGAGCCGGACTGCGCGAGTCGGTCGGAGCGGTCGCGATGCGCATCGTACTTACCCGGCCGGGGAACGTCTCCATTGCGCGGTGCGAGTCGTCCCCGTGCAAGTCGGTCGGAGCGGTCGGGTCCTGCGAACGAGTCGGTCGGAGATTTCACGAGCGCACGCATCGTACTCGCTCGCCCGGATGCACATACGATTCGGTCGGGAAATAGGGCTCCGAATCGGATCCGGTTAAGCCGAATCCGATTCGGAGCCCTACCGGCCGAGATCGGAATCGGCCCCTATGTTACCAGCTAAACTTAGATCTTCGCTCCAACACCATCCACCTGACCCCTGGTTTAATGAGACCTTACATTGCCCTGAACCAGTACCACTTGTACAGCAGGAGTGCACATGCCTTGTTTTACTCAGAAAAAATCTCCCAAGCACAACACTGCTCTGAAACACTCTTTAAAGTGGTCCAAGAACTATCAGACCCTAGTCATATTTCTTTCTCCCCTTCACTGCCTCAAGCTCAATGTCAGGAGCTTGCTGATTTTTTTTATCAAAAATGGGACAGACATTCAGTCCACCTTGGACCCCAAAAGAGATAATAATATTACTCTAAAGCATGATATACCTAGCCCTTCCCTGACTCTGCCCCCAATTAGGGACACAAATGCCTTAGGGACAAGCTAGTTGCCCATAAGACTGCAGTCCCTGCTTCTGTTGGACTACTCCCATCTGATGGACCTACTGGCATCTATTAAATCAGGGTCACCTCTAGACCCTCTCCCCCCAGCTATACTAAGCATCTTAAGCCTGCAATCCATGCAGTCGGTGCTAGAACTCCTGAACTCCTCCTTACACAATAGACTGTTACCCCAGGCCTGGAAACATGCTATGGTACTTCCCTTGTTTAAAAAACCCCATTTGGACCTGGTAAGTGGTCCTATTTTAGACATATCTGTCTGCTACCCATTTTTTTCCAAAATACTAGAAAAACATGTAAATTCTCAGCTTACTTAATTTGTGGAAACTCAGGGCGACCTCCACCCCTCCCAGTCTGGTTTCCGAGCAGGTCACAGTACTGAAACCACTCTCTTGGAAGTTACAGAACACATAAGGCGACTTGTGGACTCAGGTGGTACAGCTGATCTGATCCTATTAGATCTCAGTGCAGATTTTAACACCATGTCCCATGGTATTCTCTTAGAAAGACTGATCCAACTGGGCCTCTATGACACAATTTTGGCATGGCTTTCTGTAGTATCCTGTTCATGTGAATGTTCTGCCATTATCTCTCCTCCTGCTCAGCCAGTGTGAATGTGTTGTGTGCTGCATGGAATGTTGGAGTGATGATGCGTATTGGAATGTTGAGTGCCTGTGAGGTGGAGTGTGACAGTTGGAGAATGGGCTGAAAAGCAGGCAGGCTACTCCTGGTGGGGCTGCTTCACTACAACTCCTCTACATGTAACTGACTTCAATAAATCTACTTAAACTACATCCTACCTGCGTGGACCTTCATTACTACATTATTTTGGCGACGAGTTGGTGACTAACCTACGTGTTATAACTGGAATTCAGGGACCTAGCGATCTAAAGAGGACCTGAAAATGAAGCTACCTACAGAGCCTACAGATGCTGCCGAAGTAACGTACATTACCAAGTGGTGGTATTTACAGAAAACCAAAAGCGCTCAAATGAAACCAAGTAGTTCTTCAAAGATCACCAAAGACGTCCACAAGAAAGCAAAGAGTACTTCACAAACAAGCAAAGATGTACACAAGAAACCTATGAAGATGAAGCACTATGCCTCTCAGCCCCACCAGTGTCATCACCATATGACAGCCCTAGCCCAGGCGTGCTGTGCTCATCTGGATTACTTACTTGGGACTTTAAATTTTACAAGCACTGATTCTGTCATCAAGCCTAGCAACCTACAGCTTGTAAATTCTTTTGACCCTGTAGACATGCAAAAACATCACGGAGCAAGGGAAAACAATCCTGTCAACAAGGATGGGAAGAACGGCACAGAGCCAAAATGTGTTTTTTGAGTTAGATTAATATTTTCATACATAAAGAAGTTTCACAGATGATGTATATGATGGGATGTTCACAGGTCAGTTCATTTTCACAAGAGGAGTGCCTACTCGACATTATGCCTTCGTGCTGACCTGTTCTGAGTCTGTCACCAAAAGATAAACTGTGTCTGACCTTTGACTGGCATCGCATGGAAGCTGTTGTTTTGTGCTCCTTTCAGTGTATGCATTGTGGTCTCCGATACTTGTTCAGTGTGTGCTTTTTGCTGCGCGGCCCGTGTACGGACTGTTGTTTGGGGCCGTGCATCAAGGACAAACACTGTGGTGAGCTTCTTTGTGTTTCGGTTGTCTACCACAGTTGCGTGACATCAGTTGGGCCGGTTTAACAGTTTGGCAGTTGCGCTCCATTTTCAAACTTTGAGGGGAGTGCACGCTCCTTAACTGATGGTTGGAGTCGTGAGGTGTCGCAGAGGGATCCTTTTTGACGTCTGGTTCGGAAATCAGCCTTTGCTGCTCTGGGACTCATTTCAGCACAGACGTGCCAGGAGCCATCCGGCACTGCGCTTTTTACGTGCCGCCATATTTTTTTTTGCTGTAGAGCTACGGAGCTCTAACAATCTGTGCTGACATGAGGTACAGTCACGTCTCTGCCGCATGCTGTAAAAAAAATAGGAGTTAATATAAACCCACAGAGGACAGTGGATGCCGCAGAGATGGGTCCCATAAATTTTCTTCGTATGGCGCTTAAAAGTATCTCATGAGGCTGAATTGCGTGTCTGTCTGTTTTCAGTGACATGCACACTTTATTCGGCAAGAGGCAAGTTTTCTTCTCTTGTACCATGGCATTTGACACTTCTTTGAGCCGGCAGTGCACGAGGATGACCAAAGGATTCTCGTCCCACATTAGTTTGTCAGTTCCTGCCATTATCTCACGAATGCTGGTGTGGGACACGATTACGGTGACATGCACACCCTAAACTTTAACAGTCTCCAAACATTATTGCGATTACGTATTGAAGCCTATTGCATGCTTGGCTGCGAATACACCAGTTGCATTTAAGTTGTGGTTTTTGGAACACTACATCTAGGAACTGGTTGGCTCACCAGCTATACTCCATGGGATTGTCTGGTGGGATTCGTTCGCATAGTATGTTACGTTCCTGACATGTTATACACCTTCATGTCTTCATTGTTCTTTTCACATGTGTACACTCTACACTTTACGCTTCCCTACTTGAGGGACGGCAATGGGTACTAGCCCCATTTTCTTACAGTACATTTCTCTATGGGTGCTTTTTCCATTTATTCGGGTTCACCTTGTCAATTCTTTTGCAGGGTACCTAGTTTTGGGTTCAGGTCCCATCTACTCTAGCTACTCACCCCTAGTCCTGGGGGTAGGTTGTGGGTGTCAGTCCCATTAACTTTTTCTTCCCTTCCTCATGTCACGGGGTAGGTCATGGGTGTCAGTCCCATTCACATTATCTATACACCCTTATGTCAGGGTAGGTTATGGGTTTTAGTCCCATCTTCACGTACCAGTCGTACATTGTTACCCTTACACAGGGTGTGTCTTATTGGGTTCAGTCCCATCTCTGCAAGTGGTTTTCCTCTCGTCGGTTGTCCCCATGGGTGTCATTCCCATTTATAGTATTCACGCCTCTAACCTTTACATTATCAATCCCTGGTTGGGGTACAGTTCATTTTGAGTCTATACTTAGAATTTGCTTTTAGTTAAATGTAGCGTTATGTTTATATTATATTACATTGTCAATTTGAAAATGCGGGAGGATGAGTGATCTTGTATTTTCTTCTCATCTTCTCCGTTTTCTCGCCTGTTCAGTTCTCCTCGTGATGTCTTATATTCTTTTCATCATTGGAATCTGGACTTTATTTGGTTGTTAGTCTCCCTTTGTCCCCAGTCTTTCCCTCATTGTAGTTTTATTCTCGTTCTTCCTTTTTTAGGAGGTGATCCTTCCTTCACTACTCTGTGTGTCTTGGTGTAAGGCAGGATTTTAGTTTGTGTCGTGATATGTCTTTCCTTCTTGCATGCCTATCTGGCCAGTGGGTGTGTTTGGGGTAGTCATTGGTGCTTTTATGTCTATCCCTTACCTCGTTGTTCTTTGTGCCTTATATTTGTATTATATTCTATTGAAATTTATAGAAGGGGAGGATGGGTTATTCATCTGTCTGTGTATATTTATCTATTGCTTCCTCTTCATTTACTTCCACCTATCTTTCTGCTCTCTCCTCTTTGTTCACTTCATTGCACATATTCTGCTTCATTTGTGTTCCTCTCATTTATTTCCTTTTCCTGGTTCACATTGTTTTAGCTTCTTTCAGGTAACCATATTTATGCTTCTATTATATAAGAAAGGGGGATATGTAGTATCCTGTTCATGTGAATGTTCTGCCATTATCTCTCCCCCTGGTCAGCCAGTGTGAATGTGCTGTGTGCTGCATGGAATGTTGGAGTGATGATGCATATTGGAATGTTGGGTGCCTGTGAGGTGAAGTGTGACAGTTGGAGAATGGGCTGAGCAGCAGGCAGGCTGCTCCTAGTGGGGCTGCTTCACTACAACTCCTCTACATGTAACTTACTTCAATAAATCTACTTAAACTACATCCTACCTGCGTGGACCTTCAATACTACACTTTCCTCCTTCTTGACAGACCACACATTCCAGGTCTTCTCAACAAACACAGCGTTGGAACCTCTCCCTCTGACCTCGGGAGTTCCTCAGGAATCTGCCCTTGGCCCCATGCTTTTTAACATCTATGTCCACCCTGTGGCATACCTGCAAGAAAGCTGTGGGTTGACTCTATTCTCGTATGCAGACAGATCATTTTCTCCTTGTCGTCTGGGCGGGAAACTGACTCGGAGGACCTCAACTCCTGCCTCGGTCTTGTCTCCACCTGGATGAACACCAAAACCCTGAAAATAAATGGCAACAAGACCGAGGAAAAAACCATTTGCTCTGGGGACCTCAACACTGGCCGGCCATGCTGGGAATACCTCCGACTCTCACCAATAAAGTAAAGAACCTTGGCTTCTTGCTTGACTCCACCCTGTCTATGAAGCCTCAAGCCACCAAACTCGCCTCTACATGCTTTGCTACTATGAAATAATTGAAGAAGATACTGCGGCCACTCCCAATCTCTACACAAAGAACCAGGCCATGATACTATCTCGACTTGATTATGGTAAGGTCTTATACCTGGGGGCAGATAAGGCTACCTTATGGTGGCCCAGAATTCTGCCGCCAAGCTTCTGTTCCGTCTTCCAAAAAACTCTTCAACATCTGGGATTCTTCACCAACTCCACTGGCTTCTAGTGAACAAGCGAATAGAATTCAAACACTGTGCTTAATGCACAAGTTCCACTCTTGCTCAGGACCACAGTACTTGCAAAAACTAGTCAATCCATACTATCCGGCTCGCACCCTGCGCTCTAGCAGTGGATTTCTGTTCACAGTTCCGAGAGTCAAATACAACCGCATAGGCAGACGCTCATTTTCCTTTCTTGGTCCTAGGCTATGGAATGCCCTTCCACAGTCCTTAAGATGCTGTACTTCCCTTTCCACCTTTTGCCAGGAACTGAAAACTTGGCTATTTTAGCTCCTCCTAGGCTGATCTACCTTCTCTCAAAGCGCTGGGGAACCCTGGTTGGGTAGCTATGTGCTATAAAAGAACTGTATAATAATATTAATATAAAGCAATACTTTTTTTACAATCTCGCATGATGCTTGCAAGAGTCTTGAGAGAGGTCTGGGAGAGGAAACACATGCCAAGGAAGAGTTGTGATTGGTTGATAAGGATGTCTTTGTTTACAAAAGGTAAACTCTATCGTTTTGGCTTATTTGCATATTGGAGTTTGCTGTGGGCAGGCCTTGTTGCTTTGTTCTGTGTTCCTTTTTATTGTTTTGGAATAGAACAATGTCTTCCAAAGATTATGGTGAGCAGTCTGGTGCTGTGGTACCAGCTCATCCACCTCTGCCTGCCAAAGAGTCTTTGTTATGGCACTTTTTTACATGAGGTCAGGTAACAAAAAAGCCTCTGCAAAGTATGTCATCTGCAAACTTTGCAAGAAGGAGTTCAGCTGGGGTAGTAGAAACAAACAGTACAGTATGAGTACTACAGGCATGGTGAGGCACCTCAGATCTATGCATCCACAAAGCTGTGATGCTGGACAACTCTTCAGGGGCTTCCACCTCATTTGACCCTGGAGATACTGTGCCTGCCCAGGTATTGAGTGCTGAATCAGATAACAACCCTGCTTATCTTAATAAAGCACTTTTTTGCTGCCTATGTAAGCAGATAATTTTTTCATTGGAGACAAGCTGGTCTGCAGAGGACAAGTTTGTCCAAGATCACAAATGCCCCATAAAGCAGTAGTTTTTTTTTAATGAAGTTATTTTTTTAGAATTGTCTACTTTTTGTTTTAAGGAAATGTTGTTGGTCCCCCCCCCCCAGTTGTATGTTTTAGTTCTACCCTATTATAAAATTTAAAAAGCCTAACAAAAGTTGGAAAACACAAGAAAATGGAAAGTTCTCACAAAATGTTTACATAAACAGCTCTTTTCAGAGCTACTCTATAGTTGCACTATCTATGTTGTTTGTACTATGTTTCCCTTTTTTCCCTTCTTAAAAACTCTTGCAGGAGTCTCGCGAGAGCCAAGTAGACAATCCCTCCTATGCAGTCCGAGGGGGCAGTGCTGCCTGCTTTACTCTCATGAGCTTCTCACGAGACTGTTCCAAAATTTGAAATTCACCAAATAGAAAATCTCATACTGTTTAGCAACAACATAATTTAATAACATAACAACACTACAACTATAGTAATAAACTATTTCAACAACTGCAAAAACAAACAAAACTATCAACTTCACTAATTTATAACGTTTTCATCAGATTATGATGAGCAGCCTGGTGTAGTTGCAGCACCTCAGCTGCCAAAATATCTTTGATATGGCAGCTTTCAATATGAGGCCAGGTGGTAAAAAAGTCTCAGAAAAGTTTTTTATGCATACAGTTGTTTAAAAGGAGTTCACAAAGGATAGCTCGCACAGAGTTAGCTCAAGCTGTTGGACTAGAGAGCTCTTCATGTGCTTCCACATCTTTTCAACCTGGATACACTGGGCCTGCTCAGGTACTTACTGCTGAACAACACAATAATCATGCTTCACTTGATAAGGCTTGTTTTGACTGCTTATGTAAGGCGATACGCTTTTCATTAGAGACAAGTAGACTTACACAGGATAAGGTTGCGCAAGACCACAAATGACCCTCTAGGCAATAGGAAAATAATAACTTCTCTGATTAATAGTTTTTTCCCTGATTTTCCACACAGTTATTCTTTCCTGTTTCTTCAAAAGTGAATAACTTTTCTTTATCTCCCCATATATTTTTTGACATGGTAGTTTTCTTTTTCTCAATCTGTGTTTTCCATTTTCCTCTTACAAAAGGACAAAATGGCCAGAAAATTAAAACTTACATACTGGTCAATAATTAATACCAATAATTCATCACTATATTCTCTAAACGTTTCTACATCTTTCACCCACAATCACATATTTGTATCTAGTGTACCACTAACTTGTTATTCCTTTCTCCTGAAAAATTCCACACCCTCAACTAGTTCATTTTTGTTTCACAAGTAAATTATAACTAAGGCTCCCTGTTTTCCGTTTTTACTGATTTTTACTGATAAATACAGACAGAAACCATTTATTTTCCTGTCTGTATTTATATGTAAATGCGGATAAATATGGAAATTAGTCTCTTTTTTTGAGTGATTCTAAATACTGTCAGTCGCGACTGTCAGGCCAATAGCTGTGAAGATTGAGGAGTAAGCGGTTAAAAAATAAAGAAATTATTGTTATGAGGCTTTAACTCCAGTAGATATGCAAAAGATTGATACTAAAATGTTCATATTTTCATATATGTGTATTGATTTATCATCTGTGGGACTTCATATTATTAAAATCTGTCATACATTCAGATAAGATTTTACATTTATCGTTTAAATAAATATGGAAATGTACTATTTTTACTTCATTTGTCTAACAAAACCCAAAATAAAAATGGATAAATACAGATAAAATTAGCAAAAAATAAATATGGATACAGACGGAAATGTCAAGAAAATAAATACCATAAAACCGGGAGCCCTAATTATAACATGCCATCAACCCTGGTTCAATAAATGTTTAGAAAATAACACATTCCTTTTGACACACCTTTCCTAACAGTAAGCATCGTGTTTTACTCTCGAAATAGCAATATTTCCTCTCAAGCATCTCATAGGGGTAAAGCATGTGTACAGTATGCTGCCTTATACATCTTTTTTACTTTTTCAATTTTTCACAGTAAATAGCAACGGTGGCCATTTCATTTCTAAAATTCCAACAGCCAATCAGTGCCCTAGTTCTCGTGAGACTTGTGGGAGCCTTCACGCCCCCGCGAGAGCGTGAGGGCTTACACATACATACATATATATATGCATATATATATATATATACATATACATGAAAGGCATTAAGTATATAAATAAGATACTCTCTGATAGCAGATACTAAGACCAACCCACAATGAAGCGCAGGCGCTCAAATAATCCAAGGTTAAACTTGCACTATCGGCACGTAAACACTACGGTTTTTAACAGATTCACACTTTAAGTTAAGTACATTATACATAATTCTCACACATACACACACCAAATTACAGTAGACATCAATATAGAAACAACATATACATTTCTGAGATTAGGTGGATTTAGCCACGTGATTATAAGCCATACAACAATAATGGTGTATTCTATACAATGTCAATACAGAGAACCAAATGAATTACAATGGCACAAATTGGTCAAGGATCCGGAATTAATCATGGCAAATTAATTTTGCAGACATATAAATACCGGATCCAAGAGTATGTACAGGAACCATTTATGTTGGAGAATTATTAAATATTTTACTGAGTATTATGCCAGTAAAATACTCCCCCTACATTTTACCTGTATTTTACCTGTATTTTACCTGTATTTTATCTTATTTAAATTTGTATTTAAACTAGTATTGTGTACAGATAATTCTATAATTGTTGTAAAGATAACCATTGACTAACTTTTTTTATGTCTACTGTTACACCACTCACGTGATTCTAATGATTGCGCACTTGTCACTTTAAATATGGGAGCAATAGACCAGTACAATGTCATGTGATCAAGGCTCGGACGAGCCAAAACGTTATGGCGACACTGCACGAATAAAATATTTTAAGCACTTATCGGATGGTCCGTGTCCGTGTTGGAGAAGGAATTTCGGTATAAACGCGGAATTGGTGATATATATATATATATATATATCAGCATTTGAATAGGACAGCACTGTCACCCCTAGGGGTATCTGGGCGCTGTGGGTACGATGTCTCCGTTGAAGAGTCAGATCTTGACTTTCTTCCTGAAGTCTGCCAGGGAGGTGTTCAGTGTGGGCTGGCAACCCTGTGTTGCAGGAGAAGAGGCATTGGCGGCATGTGAAGGGTCGTGGGGAGGAAGTGCAGCAGATGATGTTTCAGTGTCCAGGTTCGAGGGCCAGGAGCTCCTCAGCGGTGTAGCGGTAGGTGGCGAGAGGGCCAGGGGTCCTGGTGCTGGGCATGGTCCAGGCATGGACAGGTGCAGACGGGCTTGCCTTTGGCACACCGGTGGCGCAGCCATGCTGTGGCCTCCATTAAGTAGGTCCTGTGGGAGCGCTGGGTGACAGGAGGAGCGGGAGCAGAAAACGGCGGGAAAAGGTGCGAGACGAGAACAACACAACGAAATGACAAGCAACAGAGTCAAAACAATCAGACAATTTAAATCAATCAGTGCAAATTAAACAGCACAACCAAATCAGCACAAACTGAACAAAAGTTGGGACAGACTGGAATAACTTTACCAGCAGTTGCATGGATCAGTCCAAATACACAGTGCCAACAATGTAGCTGGCAGTGAAAGTTACCAGGTGGGTCGGCAAAGGGCTTCAATGGGTTAAGGCAGCAGCGTCAGGGAGACTTGTGATGCCTAGCAACAATGGGAGCATGTCTGGGACCTGCTCAAAGGGGTCACGCTGTGACCTCCATTAAGTAGGTCCTGGGAAGCGGCAGGAACGCTGGGTGGCGGAAGGCATGGGAGCAGCAAATGGAGGTAAAAGGAGTGAGGCGGGAGCAACATAACAAAACAGCGCGCAGCTGAGTCAAAACAATCATACGATTTAAAACAATCAGCGCACATTAAACAGCACAACCAAATCAGCACAAATTGGACAAAAGCTGGTAACTGTCGGCAACAACTTTACCAGCAGTTGCACGGGTCAGTCCAAGAACATGGTGCCATCAATGGAGCTAGAAGTGAAAAGTTACCAGGCAGGCGACAGAGGGCGTCAAGGGGTTAGGGCAGCAGCGTCAGAGAGACCTGTGGTGCCTACCAATGAGGGAAGTGTATCTGGGACCTGCTCCCAGCAGATATATATCTAGAAAGAGAGAGAGCAAGAGATAGAGTGTTACTATCAATATTTTGGTCCTCATTTTTTTGGCCATGATATACTGGTATCTCAATATTTCCTAATCGATATTCCATACTTCCACCAAAAACAATTTGGGAGCAAAATCATAGCTCAATATTTTAGAACACCACCAAATGTAGAAGCCCCAAAATTTTACCTCCCAAGGAAAATAATTGCGTAAAAAGGCACACTTCCCAACATCAATTTAGCCGAGTTTCAAAAATAATTCACTGGGACCACTCAATATCTGAGTTTCAGATCAAAAGGAAAAGTTAAATGGTTTTATTACAGAAATCTCACAAGCAGTACAGCATAAATGCCATGAAGGTTCAAAATGTTGAGTTAATACAGAGTAGTCAAAAATCAGAAATCATTCTAAGTCCCAAATCAAAAACATGTCGGACTGCACTTCTAATAGAACAGGAAGATCTGCAGGGATGAATCTAAAAAAAATCGGCTCACCCCCAAGGGGGTTGTTATATACAATTTTTACACAGAAAATGAGCTAAACTGCATATTCTTCTTCGCATGATTGCATGTGAAAACATCTTTAGCAAATCAGAAGAATTAAAGTCAACAGCATTATATGTTATCACTATCCCATTTTTAAGAAAGCATCTTGCATTTTCCTTGTCACTGTCATCCGAAGATGTTTGAACAAAATATACAAAATTTGAGCTATGACGATTCATAAATGTATAAGATTAAGCCTAGCAACGGAATCACAGTTGACGCACCGAAGTTCGTTCTAAACATACGCACTCTGTAAAAATCCACTATATTAGTTTGACTTTGCTTCTGCAGATCCTGGGGGAGAGAGAAGATGCGCAGAGGAAACTGATGGGAGGTGTTGAATGCAGGAGTGAAGGACATACACAGCATCCATTATATCCAAAATGGAGTTTTCACCAAAAGATGGCATAACTAAATCAGGGTAATAAACACACTTCTCAATCTCATATTAAACTTGTTTAAAATGTAAACGTGTTAATTCATCATTTGTGTTAGGTATCCAATTATTATTATTTGTTACACAAAAATATAGACTTTCAAAACGCTCTCACACAGCAATGAGATTAGATTGGTAGCATTCTGTTTTAGATAGCTTGATCATCCTGTCCACTTTGCTCACATTTGCCTTCTGTTAACGAACAATTGCACATATGCCCAGGAGAGCAGAATGTCTCTAAATTCACTTATTTTTAATATAAAAAAGAATGTGCAGTTTTTATAATGTAAGTTACACTTTATGCAGTCAGCTATAGCATCATTTACGAGTATTTAAACCTTCCGATTCACCTGCCGCAAGAATAGTCATATTTGAATGTAAAAGCCACTTTTGCGTCACTTTTAACATGGGAAAAGTGACGCAAAAGTGGCGCAAGGGACTTGTAAATCTGCCCCTATGTGCATAGAAAATGAGGCGCACTACCTTTATATAGTAGGTTACTACATTCATTTTCAAATACCCGAATGCTTATACAACAGCATTCTCACAATATGACATTAAAAGGGTTATGAGTTATTTTCATTATCGCTGAATCGGAAATATGTTTTATTTCTGTAAACAAGATATCTACTGGCCTTATTTTCAGCTGTCAGCCATTTGCCAGAAAACAGCTTCTTCCTAACTGCTTCTGTGACTTTTATTCTCATGTTTGCATACTGTTAACAAAAAATTAGTAAGCACCAAAACCCACTTTGCTCAATTAATTACATCAATTCCATGAAAGCGCATTTCAATTTAATAGTTCATGACATCTTTAATTTAAAATTTCATAAAACAAAAAGCTTAATTAATCAGTGGCTGTCTGACATTTTGTAATTCTGCCTCAAATATCAATCCATAACTTGCACAACACGTGTTAAAAAGTCGAAGAGCAATGAACTCTCTGCACAAGGTTAAGCCACGTGTTGCAATATCTCAATTCAGGGGCATCTCACAGAAATTAATTCCTCAGCTCCGGCAAAGAGGCGGAGGCAGTGAGAGAAAAAGACAGTGGTCATTATGAGGAGGCAAAGTGGATAGAAAAGTGGAGCATTTTGATTGGTTTCCCAAAGGTCAGAAGTGAAGTGGGCAGTCTCAGTTAGAGAATTTAACAGAGTAGGGTGGTAGCAAAGGAAGAAAATGCGGTGATTGCTTACCGGTAATAGCATTACTTTGAGTCCTCCTCTCGCCGTGATGAATTAGACTGTGAGGCCCCTGTACCTCCTTTCACACACATTCCCAAGCTATAAAAACCCCCTCCTTACTTGTTGTTCAGTACCAAGCCCACATACCTGCACAGTTGGACTTGCCGGCAGCGCGGGAGGGAGGGGCTCATTCATCACGGTGAGAGGAGGGCTCAAAGTAATGTTATTACCGGTAAGTAATTGCCACATTACCTCCTCCTGCCTCTCGCTATACTGAATTATGCTGTGAGATGTACTAAAGCCACAAACAGACCCAGGACAACTGTAAGTCAAATGCAGACACAAAGTTTTATCAGCAAAAGAAAAAACTGTAACAACATGAAGCCAGCACCCCAGAAACCAAAAGATCCAGTACTTCCGGACCCTGAACCACCCGATGATGGGAAACAAAAGTAGAAGGTTCCACCTAAGTGGCAGTTTGGCAAATCTCTTGCGAAGAGGCCCTCTAAACCTTAGCAACCGAAGCAGACAGGCCCCCTGTGGACCTCCCCTGGATCTCCAAGGGAGACGACAAACCAAACTGCTTGTATGCCAGCAGAATCACAGATCTGATGCACCTGCTCAAAGTTTGAGTAGAAGGCGTACTCCCCTTGCCAGCAGGGCCAAAGTTCACAATCAAAGCGGAAGACCCCAAACTTCTTTACCCGTATAAGGTAGATCAAATCTGCCCTCCGAACATCAAGCGAATGAAGCGCCATCTCCACAGAAGACTTAGGATCCAGAAAAAATACAGGAAGAATCACTTCCTGCTGAAGACGGAACATAGACCTCACCTTTGGGACAAACCCAGGGCCCAACCAAAGGATATTCCTGTCATCAAAGACTATGAAAAAAGAAGGGACACAAGACAAAGAAGCCAACTCCCCCAGGCAGCGAGCCAAAGTAATGCACACCAAGAAAAAAACTTTCAGAGTCAGAAGATGGAGCTCTACTGAGGACAAAGGTTCCAACGGGGGATACTGGAGAGCTGACAACACCAACTGTAAATCCCAGGAAGAACACAGCACCTGAGGGATGCGCCAGAGATTAGAAAAAACAGCCGGGAAACCAACCCCTGATTGTCCACCAGATCACCACAAAGGGAAAAAAACGCCTTAACAGCTGCCCACTGAAATTTAAGAGTCAAAAGATTGAGGTACGACTTAAACCCATCCAGAAGAAATTCAAGGACCTGGGGGAGAGAAAAAGACAGGGGAAGCAGGTGCTTTTCATCATTCCACTGCTGAAAAGTCCCCCAGTGCTGGTAGACAACCTACTTGAGGCCTGCACAGATGAAATTACAGAGGCAGAAAGACCCAGACCCATCAAGCCGTTCAACCTCCAAGCCATCAGCCTGATTTTCGCCAGGGACCTGACCAAGAAAACTGAAAACCTCAGAGGACACAGAACCAAGGGTAGCTGCCACTCCAGACCTACCTTTATCATCATTTGGAGAGGATACCAAGTAGAGTGTCATCGGAGCTGCCCCATCCAGGGGTGTGTCTTTAAAAGGGAGTGACTGGACAAGCACGCAAGGATTCCGTCAAGCCTCTGATGAAGAAGCTTGAACTTCGAAACGCGTAAGGCAGGCACGGAACCACTGTTTTAACTTTATCTGCACCCGGACGCCGCCTGGACCTAAAGAAGGGCGTGTACCTCAGCACCGCCGTTAGAGTGCCTCTCACCCGACAGGCAACCTTTGAGCAGTATCTATAGGCGGCGGCCAGGCCGCCGAGAGTGCACCACCCCATGATTTCCAAGGGGACCACGAGGACCGGTATCTACCGATCCTTGCTGTGGAGCGGCAGTGCAAGATGTAAGACGGGTCCGTCTTCGGAGGCCCATCCAGTGCCAGTAATTCATCGTTACAGTTATCAAGTGCACCCATTTGTGGACGTTAATACCCAGCACTAGCTTTCCCAGCAGGCAGTATGCAGTCTCATCGGAGCTGCCCCATCCAGGGGCGTGTCTTTAAAAGGGAGTGACTGGACAAGCACGCAAGGATTCCGTCAAGCCTCTGATGAAGAAGCTTGAACTTCGAAACGCGTAAGGCAGGCACGGAACCACTGTTTTAACTTTATCTGCACACGGACGCCGCCTGGACCTAAAGAAGGGCGTGTACCTCAGCACCGCCGTTAGAGTGCCTCTCACCCGACAGGCAACCTTTGAGCAGTATATATATATATATATATATATATATATATATTACCTACTGGCAGTCGCCAGTAGGTAGTTATAGTTAGGACCTAGTTTCCATAGGAAAAGCGTTTTTTGATTTGCCAATATCTTTGGCGCCGTTTGACGAATCTTCGCGAAATTTCAAAACTAATGGGGCGCTCCGGTCAGCTCCTGTCTTGAAAGTTTCGGGGTGATTCGTCAAGTGGGGGCCGAGAAAAAAGGAGGGTCCCAAAACGTATTTTCTCCATGTTAATTTCCATAGGAACTTTTGTCGCGGCTACAGCCCGAACTGCTGAACAAAATAACACCAAATTTGGCAGAGAGGTAGCTGTTGTTCCAGAGTGCACTCTTTGCTTTAAATGGTGTAAATCCGTTCAGTAGTTCCTGAGACATTTTAAAATAAAAAATATCGATATCTGGTGACCGCGGTGGATTTGCAAACCCTCCCGATCACGACCTTCATTTTGATTGGCTGTCAACACTCCAAACCAAGAAGTGTTGGCAGCCGTTTTGTGACTCAGTAAAACCGAGTTACATGAAAAAAGGGTATTAAATTATAAATAAAAAAAAAAGGGGGGCAGGGTAGAAACACCCTGATCCCCTAGGCATGGTCAGGGGGTCCCACAGGGACCCCCAGGGCCCAAAAAAGTATATTTTTGGTAAATCTTTGGGCGGATTTCGCGCTGGGTGCGTGAATCCCGTCAATTTTTTTTTTATTTTTTTAAACGAAACGCGGTATGCCACGCTTCGTTTAATGAGCCCCCGGGTGGGCCAAGTCCAGGGGGCAATATGAAAAATATATGCGGGGGCCGCGCGGGCCCCCGCAGCCCTGGGGACCACCACCTCCCGCATGTTTGCAGCTCCCCTTGTCCAAAAGCAATGCTGGCTCCCGAGGAGGCAGGGAGCTGGCTGGGACCGCGGGGGCATTGGGGCGTTCCCCAATGTGAGGGCATGCCCCGGAGGATGGGGTCCCAGGGGAAAAAAAGACCTTGGGGGGGATAATTGTTTTTTTTAAACATATTAAAATATATAAAATGGCTAGGCCTCGGGGGATGGGGTCCCCGAGGCAGAGTTTGAGTAAAAATGGGGGGCATTTTTTTTTCTTGCGTGCCTGGAGACGCGACTCCATTGTGGCTCTCAGCGCGGCCCCCCCGTGTAACCGCGATGGGTTCGTGACTCCAGGCAAAAAATGTTAAAAAGTATGTATGTTTTTTAAAAAGTAAGATTATATGTTGGGTTATAGGGTGGCTCTAAAAAGAGCCCTTGTTTTCATTCTGACTTTGGCATATATTAGAGTATACAAAGACAGTTTGAGGCAAAAGCAACATCAGTTGTGCAAAGGTGTCCTTCATTAGTATTTTCAGACCTACCCCAATCAATGTGCCCAGGTCATTGCCACCACAGTGCACAATCATGAGGTCAGCGGGTTGGAGATGCAAAAAGGTTTTAACCAAAGGCATCAATTGGTGCCACTTTAATCCTCTCTGTGCAATCCATTTAATGTCCACATTTTCCAAACCTAGGTCTTTGGCAATACCTCTGCGTTCAGCATACCTTTTGCACCAGAAAACATAGCTGTGCCCTACAATCCACACTGTGAGCATCTTGAAGGGATGTCTGGAAGGAATGAAAAGATGTCTGTAGCTGAGGTAGTCCGTTGGTAGAATGAGAGGTATCTAAAATGGTGGAGAACATGTTTTTAAAAAGTTGATAAGTGTTTGGCTGTTAATCAAGATTGTGCACTCAAAAATAGGATGCATGTTACTTTGCTGAGGTATCATGTTTGTGATTCGTTTTTAGAAAATGTTTGAAAGGTACAGTAGATACCATAAGGTAATATTTTGCAAAAGTCAACCACACCTGCTGTTTGCATTAGTAAGCTTGTGTGCTGAACTTGAAGCTACGGTGAACTTGTGAGCTGCCAATACAGTTGAATGTTCCATGAACTGTTACTATGGAAACTGGCATTAAGTAGAATGGGGGAACGGTTGAAACTTAACTGTGGACTTAAAATGTGAAATGGATACATAGATATAAGTGAAAAGTTAGTAAATTAAGGTTTTCTAAGACATTAGTATGTGGAGAAGTAGTGTGTTGCTGAAAAACTATACTAGTTTTATTAAAAATAGGTTTTTGAACTCACGTGTGGAGTCGTGGCTCCACCGCGGTGGAGTCGCGACTTCAGAAGATTACAGAAGCAGGTGGGCACCATTTGAAGACAGTTAGAAAGGGTTAATATGTCTAACAAATAGAAATGTGTTTTACAATTTGAAATAATGATGGAAGCAATGTGATTTGATACTTACATTTATTTGAGTGCGAAAAGAGAGGGAAAGTTTGTCATTTCTGGTTTCACCTTTCTGAGAGAGGTGAATTACATTTCTTGTGTGGAAAAGAAAATCTGTTAAGAGTTTCTGATATTTGGTATTCTGCAATACTACCTCAAACGTGAGTAACCAATTTGTAAGGTGTATTATATATTATTCAGCACTACTTTATTGTTTCTAGTGATATTTTTACATAAAAAAAAGAAAAAAATCCAAGTATTGAAATTGTAAGACAAATGTGATGTATGGAATATGTTATGAAATGTACAGCTCTCTATTGTACTTTGTATTATTGTAATGAAAAGAGTTTTGAAATAGTTTGTAGATAGTAACATGGTAGAAGGATTAGTGTTGGCTTTCTGAAATTATCCAGGCAGTACTTTTGTACTGAACTTTTCACTGAGGCACTACTCATCTAGTCATGCATTCTCTCAGGCACTACCCACTACCTATCTGTTTGTATGTTTCTTCGATATATGATGCCACTTTTAAAAGGTACAGAAACATGCAAGCGTGCTTTCTGGAATATTGTGAGACTTTTAACAGATAGATTGAAAAGGTTGCTGCTTTGTATTTTCTTAGGTGCAACACTCTGACCAGTTACTGAATAGTCAAGCTGCAGTCCAAACCTGAGGTTTAAGACATCTTGCCAGAGGGATTAGTGATTAGCTTAGCTTGTATTGATCTGTGGAGATGTATACTTCAAATATGCCGCATAATTTTAGGTATCTTTTTAAAATGGGAAGTGCACTCTTTTAAGTTGAATGAACTTTTTAGTCTTATGACTGAAGTATGTGTCTGTTTGCACATGTAGTCTCCAACGTGTTATGACTAAATATATGATGGAGGTATAAAACTCTGGTATACATGTATCTGTATGTATCTTTTATATATGATGCCACTAGGAAAAGGTACAGACACATGCATACCATGTAATCCCTCAGACATTAACCATAGATTTGTGCATTCATCCAGGCACTACTATCCCACTCAAACATTCAGTCAGGCACTACCTATGCTCTTATCTACTCACTCAGGTACTACTGATGCACTCATGGAATGGCGTAAGCATTACTCTTACACTCATATTTTCTCTCAGGTACTTCCCATACACTCATACAATCATCCAGTTACTACCACTGCAGACATAGAATCACTCAGGCAGTACCTATACATGTTTTTATTCTTTCAAACACTACTCATACACTCTTGTCTTCAACCATGTGTTAGTCTTGCACTCATGGTTTGTCTAAGGTATTTCCCCTGCACTGTTCTAATCACCCATTCAGTACTGCTGCTCTCATGCAATCACCCAGGCAGTACTGTTGCACTGAACTATTCAGTCAGGCACTACTCATCCAGTCATTCATTCTCTCAAGCACTACTCACTACCCATCTATTTGTATATTTCTTTGATATATGATGCCACTTTTAAAAGGTACAGACACATGCATGTGTGCTTTCTGGAATATTTTGAGACTTTTAACAGATAGATTGAAAAGGTTGCTGCTTTGTATTTGCTTAGGTGCAACACTCTGAGTAGTTACTGAATAGTGAAGGTGCAGTCCAAAACTGAGGTTTAAGACATGTTGGCAGAGGGATTAGTGATTAGCTTAGCTGGTATTGGTCTGTGGAGATGTATACTACAAATATGCTGCATAATTTTAGGTGTCTTTTTAAAATGGGAAGTGCACTCTTTTAAGTTTAATGTATTTTTTAGTCTTATGACTGAAGTATGTGTCTGTGTGCACACATAGTGTCTCACGTGTTATGAATAAATATATGATAAAGGTGTAAAAGTCTGGTACACATGTATTTGTATGTTTCTTTTACATATAATGCCACTAAGAAAAAGGCACAGACATATGAATGCCATGTAATCCCTCAGACTTTAAGCATAGATTTGTGCAATCATGCAGGCACTACTATCCCACTCAAAGATTCAGTCAAGCACTACCCATGCTCTCATCTACTCACTCAGTACTACTGATGCACTGATAGAATGTCCCAAGCATTACGTTTACACTCATATTTTCTCTCATGTACTTCTCATACAGTCATACAATCATCCAGCTACTACCACTGTAGTCATAGAATCATTCAGGCAGTACCCATGCACTTTGTTATTCTTTCAAGCACTACTCATATTGTAGTGTAGCTCCTATTTCCCTAATAGGCTCTGCGCATTGGAATAATATATCCTATAGGTTTGACATAGGACTAAGGTCAGTATGTCCCTATCGAGTATATTAAACTTAATTACTTGGACCAGCTAGCTCAGAGGCCACTAGAAACTCCTTGGATAACAAGAAGGGAGTAGTTTCTGGCAGCCGCAAAACATGACCACTTTTGTTCCCCTTTAGAATCAGAACGTGTCCCAGAGTCGTGGAAACAATAGATTACTATTTCACTCAGCTCAATCGTGCATGCTTAGTTTTCTCCAAGTTACACAGAAAGAAATAGACGGGCGTTTCGATAAAAGATTTATTGAACAGTCTTGTTTCTGGTGTAAGTAAAATGTGCTGTTACGATCACAAGACAGTATGCGAGATAAATAATGTACAGTGTGAGCAGTAGAAATAAATAATACTGTGATAGCATTATCTTTTAGTACATATGCCTTTACATAAATAACACAGACTAAACATGCAAGTACTCATACGATGCGTTTCTAATCTAGTTCTACCCCAATGTACCTAACCTAACCTAGGTGTAGGGAGAGGTAGGAAGTAGGTGAAGTATTCTTTACTATGGTATACTAAGAGTATGTTAAGCCTAGTATGCCTAGTATGCCAAGAGTCCCTCTAGGTTCTTGTCAGCTCCATACCTGAAGAATGAGAGAGGTAGGAATCTCTTTGCCAGACTCGAACTCCAACACCCCGCAAGGGAAGTCAGATCACTGGAAGCTGGACTCTCTGCGTGCAGGGATGACAGCGTCTTCTCAGTGCGTCAGGCCGGGAAACGGGCTCCTCTGAAGTCGAGGTCTCCTCTGGTTTACAGGGGCTAGGGAAGGTATATTTATACCTGAGAGCACCTAAGAATGTTAGTATTGACGTGAGTCGGACAGCGAAAGACGTCATGAATGAACCCCTAAGGAATAATGGTTCATGCATAATATATGAGTCCTTGAAGAAATCAATAGTCCTGGACTAGGGAAACTCCCGCAGCCTAAGGGTCTGTTCTTCATGAACTCGTTGTGACGTTAGGGTGGACGGATGTCAGAGACCATGCCTGTATTTGGAGTGCACGGTTTAATGCCTAAATAAGGGCTGGGATTTTATGCCTATATAAGGGCAGGGCGAATTGTGCCTATATAAGGACATGATACTGGAAAGCCCGTTTATGGACACCCTAAGAGGAATACAACAATATACTCTTGTCTTCAACCATGTGTTAGTCTTCCACTCATTGTTTGTCTAAGGTATTTTTGCTACACTGTTCTAATCACCCATTTAGTACTGCTGCTCTCATGCAATCACACAGGCAGTACTTTTGCACTGAACTTTTCACTCAGGCACTACCCATCCAGTCATCCATTGTCTTAGGCACTACCCACTATTTATCTACTTGTATGTTTCGGTCATATATGATAGCAGTTTTAAAAGGTACAGACACATGCATGCATGCTCTCTGGAATATGGTGACACTTTTAACAGACACATTGAAAAAGTTGCTGCTTTGTATTTGGCTAGGCCCAACACTCTGAGTAGTTGCTGAATAGTGAAGCTGCAGCCCAAAAGTGAGGTTTAAGACTTGTTGGTAGAAGGATTAGTGATTAGGTTAGCTCGTATTGGTCTGTGGAGATGTACACTTTAAGTATGGTGCATAATTTTAGGTGTCTCTTTAAAATAGGAAATGCAGTCTTTCAAGTTTATGGGACTTTTTAGTCTTATGACTGAGGTATGTGTCTGCGTGCACATGTATTCTCTCACGTGTTATGTCTAAAACTCTGGTATACATGTATCTGTATGTTTCTTTTATATATGATGCCACTAGGAAAAGGCACAGACACATGCATGCCATGTAATCTCTCAGAAATTAACCATAGATTCGTGCAATTACCAAGGCACTACTATCCCACTCAAAGATTCAATCAGGCACTACCCATGCTCTCATCTACTCAGTCAGGTACTACTGATGCACTCATAGAATATGCCCAAGCATTACCCTTACACTTATATCTTCTCTCAGGTACTTCCGATACACTCATACAATCATGCAGTTACTACCACTGCAGTCATAGAATCACCCAGGCAGTACCTATGCATGTTTTTATTCTTTCAAGCATTACTGATACACTCTTGTCTTCAACCATGCATTAGCTTTGCACTCATGGTTTGTCTAAGGTATTTCCCCTGCACTGATCTAATCACCCATTCAGTTCTACTGTTCTCATGCAATCACCCAGGCAGTACTGTTGCACTGAACTATTTACTCAGGTGCTACTCATATCGTCATCCATTCTCTCAGGCACTACGCACTACCCATCTGTTTTTATGTTTCTTTGATGTATGATGCCACTTTTAAAAGGTACAGACACATGCATGCATGCTTTCTGGAATATTGTGAGACTTTTAACAGATAGATTGAAAAGGTTGCAGCTTTGTGTTTGCTTAGGCCCAAGACTCTGAGTAGTTGGTGAATAGTGAAGGTGCAGCCCAAAAGTGAGGTTAAAAATATGTTGGCAGAGAGATTAGTGATTAGGTTACCTTGTATTGGTCTATTGAGATGTACACTTCAAGTATGCTGCAGAATTTTAAGGGTCTCTTTAAAATGAGAAGTGTAGTCTGTCAAGTTTAAGGGACTTTTAGTCTTATGACTGAGGTATGTATCTGCGTGCTCATGTATTCTCTCATGTGTTATGTTGAAGAGATAATAGAGGTGTAAAACTCTGGTACACATGTATCTGTATGTTTCTTTTACATATGATGGCAGTAGGAAAAGGCACAGATACATACATGTTATGTAATCCCTCAGATATTGACCATAGATTTGTGAAATCATGCAGGCACTACTATCCCACTCAAAGATTCAGTGAGGCAGTACTGATGCTCTCATCAACTCAATATGGTACTACTGATGCACTAATAGAATGTCTCAAGCATTACCGTTACAGTTTTATTTTCTCTCAGGTGCTTCCTATACAGTCATACACTCAACTAGTTGCTACCACTGCTGTCATAGAATCACTCAGGCAGTATCCATGCAGTTTTTATTCTTTCAGACATTAACCATAGATTCGTGCAATCATCAAGGCACTACTATCCCACTCAAAAACTCAGTCAGGCACTACCCATGCTCTCATCTACTCAGTCAGGTACTACTGATGCACTCATAGAATAGCCCAAGCATTACCCTTATATTTTCTCTCAGGTACTTCCCATACACTCATACAATCATGCAGTTACTACCACTGCGGTCATAGAATCACTCAGGCAGTACCTATGCATGTTTTTATTCTTTCAAGCAAAACTCATACACTCATGTCTTCAACCATGTGTTAGCATTACGCACATGGTTTGTCTAAGGTATTTCTCCTGCACTGATCTAATCACCCATTTAGTACTGCTGCTCTCATGCAATCACCCAGGCAGTACTGTTGCAGTGAACTATTCCCTCAGGCACTACCCATCTAGTCATCTATTTTCTCAAGCACTGCCCACTAGCAATCTATTTGCATGTTTCTTTGATATATGATGGCACTTTTAAAAGGTACAGACACATGCATGCATGCTTTCTGGAATATTGTGAGTCTTTTAAAAGACATATTGAAAAACTTGCTGCTTTGTATTTGGTAGGCCCAACACTGAGTAGTTGCTGAATAGTGAAGCTGCAGCCCAAAAGTACTTCTTTCTGCACCTCTCTTGCTTCTTTCTGCACCCCTCTTGCCTCTTTCTGCACCCCATTTCTGTTGTTTCTTTCTGCACTTCTCTTGCCTCTTTCTGTATCCTTTTTCACTTTTCTGCACCCCTGTTCTCGCTAAATGCACCTTTTTTGCCTGTTTCTGCAACTCTCTTGCATCCTTCTGTACTTTTCTTACCTCTTTCTGCTTCTTTGGTGCTTTCTTCTGTACTTCTCTGTACTTCTCTTGCTTATTTCTGCACCTCTCTTGCTTCTTTCTGCACCCCTGTTGCCTCTTTCTACACCACTGTTGTCTCATTGTGCATGTTTGTTGCTTCTTTCTGCACTTCTCTTACTTCTTTCTGCACCTCACTTGCTTCTTTCTGCACCCCTCTTGTCTCTTTTGCACCCAGCTTGCTTGTTTCTGCAGCCCTCTTCCCTGTTTCTGCACCTCTCTTCCCTCTTTCTACATCCCTGTTCCCTCTTTCTGCACTTCTCTTGCCTCTTTCTGCACCTGTCTTGCCTTTTTCTGCGCATCTGTTGCTTCTTTCTGCACTTCTCTTGTTTCTTTGTGCACTTCTCTTGCCTTTTTCTGGACTTCTCTTGCCTGTTTCTTCATTTCTCTTGCTTGTTTGTGGACTTTTCTTGCCTCTTTCTGCAAGCATGTTGCCTCTTTCTGTATCTCTGTTGCTTCTTTCTGTACTTCTCTTGTTTCTTTCTGCTCCTCTCTTGCTTCTTTCTGTGCCCCTGTTGTCTCTTTTTGTATTCGTCTTCCCTGTTTGTGCACCTCTCTTGTCTCTTTGTGCACCTCTGTTGTCTTTTTCTGTATCTCTTCGGTTCTTTGTGCACTTGTTTTGCCTTTTTCTGCAACTCTGTTGCTTCTCTCTGCACTTTTCTTCCTTCTTTCTGCACGTGCCTCATTTCTTTTTCAACTCATTTTGCCTCTTTCTGCACCCCTTTTATTTATTTCTGTACCTTACTTACGTTTTTCTACAACATTTTCGTCTTTCTGCACTTCTTTTGCCTCTTTCTGCACCTTTCTTGCCTCTTTCTGTACATCTGTTGCTTCTTTCTGCATTTCTTACATTTTTCAGTAGCAGTGTTGTTTAAGTATTTCATTTTGCTGTTTATAAACCTTTTGTTTTTTTCCTTTCTCCTTTTGGCTGTGTGACCACCTATTCTTGTGTTTTTGCAGATGTTTTGCTCATTTTTACACTTTTCTCTTCTTATGAGTTATAAATGCAATAGAAATGTAATTGTAATGTTGCGCTTAGTTGTTATTTTCAAAATTGAAATGTTATCAATTTTGAAATTTTAATTAATGTACTAAAATAATTAAACTATTATTTGTTTTCTAGGAAGATATTTATTTGGATTAGAGATAAAAGATGGCAAGAAAACATGAAAAGAGAAGAGAACAAAGGAAACAGAATTACTTAATGAAAACTAAAACGAGTGGAGTAGAAAAACACCAAAAGGATGCTGAGGATAAAGTGGCTTCTGGTAAGAGAACAAAACAATTTATTAAAAAAGTTGTGGAGAGATTGAACGATTAAAATACGAACCAAAGGAGGAAAGACATTTTTCGAACAAAGGAGAAGCAAATAAAGAAACACAATGGAAAAGAAGCGCATGTGACAAAAAGACAGAAACAATTTAAGGACATACGTGTACGTATGTTTCGGAATAGAGTAATTCAAAATTTATTAAAAGATTGTAAAAAGTATAAAAAAGATCTGCAGCATATAGGAAGTAGTAACAGATTGAAAGTGTAGTAGATACTGATTTTGAATTGAAACGGAAATTATTTATATTGGTATTGAAAAGAATGAAAACATTGAATAAAACAATGCACTTTATATGAAGGAGCAAAGCAAAAGAAAAAGACTGGTTAATAGAAGTAACTTTTGCAAAACTTTTACTGGTGAATGGAAGCACACTTCTAGTACTGAGCCTTTCTTTAATGAAGAAAGCTATTTTCAACAAAATTCATTAGTTCATGCAGTTGATACCAGTGGTCGTTGTTATGAGTTAAAAGATGGTTGTCCAATTGAAAAAGAAAAGATGGTTTCTAGAAATGTAGAAGAAGTAATAGCTGAAGAAGTTGAAGGGAGATGTACTCAAGCTCCGGTGTATAAGTGGGATTGTAGTAGTATTTGTAGTATTCGACAGGAATCCATCGATATATTACGAATATACCAAAAAAAGTGTTAAACAGAAGATTAAGATGTTGCAAGGACCAGATCTTGTAAAGTGAGAAAATATCCTAAATTGCAAGGTCATTCTCTGGCTTGTCTTTCTAGAAAAGTGTGTTGAAGTACTTTTCATCATTTAAGAATGTTAGCAGTACATCACTCAGAAATGTGAAAGTTAGTAAGGAGATTGTACTACGTAAAAAGTCCTGCATTATGTTTAAGTGAAATGAACACAGCTCTTTTGCATGGTTCAGTATCGGATATAAAAAAAGTTTGTGATGATATACAGTTTCGTTTCTTTAGTTTACAAGAGGAGAGTAGAGAAAGTGAGAGCTTGATAAGAGTAGGTGTTGAAGAACAGATTGAAGATATTAGTCCTGAGACGTTTGCAGAAGAAATTACAAAGTTTAAGATACTTTCATGTGAAAAACCAAACTATGTTTGTATTTGTTGTCGACGTACTCACTATAGAAGTCAAACTAGGAATGTTGATGTGTATTTAAAAATTGAAAAGGAAAATAATGATAAGTGGGAGCAATTTGGTGCTTATTTGTTGGTGGAAGGTCGTTTTGAGTTGGGTACTGATCAACGTATTTGTAAATATTGTTACAACAAATTAGAAGAGAACAAAATGCCAGTTAGAGCAGTACATACCAACTTTGATTTGGTAGCTATTCCTCCGTAACTGGCAGATTTAAATACATATGAGTCCATTCTTAGTCAATCTGTGCACCCATTTCAGGCTATTGTTCATATGGAGCCTAAAACAGGTAAGCTGCCTCCAACAGATTTACAAAGAGGTCTGAAAGGAAAAGTTGTGTACTTACCTATATATTTTAAGAAAAATATTGAAACTGTTGGTATAGAGAGAGAGGAAAGTGAGCCTGTAGTTATTCTAGTTAATGATGTACCAACAAAGAGTCGTAAAATATGGCAAGAGTTAGTAGATGTCACCAAACGTCAAAAGGCTATATTATATCTTGTACAGAACAATATTTATTATAAAACTGTAAATGTGGAAGAACAGGAAATATGTTTAGAAGAAGATACAGAAATTTCAACTGGCCAAATAGAAAAAGTGGACAAGTCTAGGAGTGAAGAGATTTACGAACATTACAGTATACATCTTCTACATTCAAAAGAATGATTGGAAACACTATTGAATTATTTCAAATGAAGAAAGCAAAGGGAACTCCCATGAGTGTATGGGAAAAAAGTTTAGAAGCTCGTTGTTTTCCACAGCTGTTCCCCACTGGAGAAGGTGGACGATATGATGAACGAGCAGTACAGATTCCAGCTTCAGATTACCGGACGACAAGATTGTACTCAGAAGATCCAAGATTTTGACAGTGCATTTGAAGAAGTTCAAGGAGGCAGGATGGTAGAGATAGGATCTTCTTTATTAGGATAGAGGTATAACAGCGTCCTAGCCACAGGGCAGCCAGCAGCAACTGACTCCCACCACTAGGCAACCGAAGCAAACCATTGTAACATTCTAGATTCAGAAGGTAAACCATTCTCAGTCAAAGGAGCTCACAGATAGAAAGTGATGAGAGGGTAATTACCACACACCTTCCCCCAACACAAAATATAACATGAAGAATAACTAAAAGGTATAATCATATCAAAATATAACTGAGTGGTTACATACACTTCAAAACATAGCTGAGTAGTTTCTGCAGAGTTTTACAAGTGCGAGTGCTCCTACGCAGAGGAGAAACTTCTTTGGGTGAAACAGGTTTTTATTTTTGTCAAGAGAAACGCAAAGTACGTACAGGAGCAATCCTATTCAAATTCCAAATACGGCCATCATCAAGTTTAACCGCATTGAGAAATAGTTTGATCACAGTTTGGGGAGAGGAGAATTTAGCACTACCACACTTCTGGGGAAAACGTGCCCTCACACGATCACCCACACTTACTACAGTGCGAGATACGGCATGCCTGGTATCGAAGGTGACTTTTCTCTTAGCTGACTTGAGATCTTGACGGGCACGCCATTCAGTGTCCACACTATTGTCATCACTAGCACCCTTCCCTTTCATCCAAGTTTGAAACATATAGGTGTTGGGAGTACGCCCTCTAAACAACTCAAATGGAACTTTTTCAGTAATGGAATGTGGGGTTAAGCGGTATACCATAACACGCTCAACTATGGAAGCTTTCCAGTCACGGTTTTGTTCTTTTGCCAGCTGAATAGCTTCTTTCAGAACACGGTTGAATCTCTCTACCATTCCATTGCATTCTGGATGATAGAGAGAACAACGCTTGTGTTCAATACCTTTGCTGGTCAAGAATTCCTCCATCTCTCTTGATACCAGCTGTACGCCATTATCTGTCAGGAGAGATTCAGGAAGACCCTCTCTGCAAAAAATGTTCTCTAAGAATTTTATAACATCCTTAGTTTCTATACTCTGTGTGACTTTGATCTCCGGCTATCTAGAGTACACGTCAATTAACACAAGAACATAAAATTGACCCGTCTTGGAGGTGACAGGGCCCAACAGATCTAAGGCAACGTGTTGCCAACAACGTTTAGGAGCCTCTCGTATAATCATTGGCTGGACCCTAGTTTTGCAAATCTTATCAGAGGCATTACACTCCATGCAGTCTCTCACCATGCGTTCTACTTGCATATCAATTCCAGGCCACCAGAAATGTAAACAAACCCTCTCCTTGGTTTTAGATATGCCTTGATGTCCCAGATGAGCTAAACGAACAATTTTCTGTCTGAGGAAGTTGGAGGAACAAGACGCGTTCCCCTCCAAAGCAAATTATCATTCACTGAAAGTTCATTCTTAACATTCCAGAACTTCCTAACACCTTCAGTCAAACTTCTGATACCGGTCCATCCATCTGACACCAATCTACATACATTGAGTAAATCCTGGTCAATTTTCATGGAGTCTCTCCATTCTGACTCCGAAACTACTCCTTCAACCACTTCACAAACTCTGAAGTCATCAACTTCCCAGGTATCCTCAGGGTCAAGAGAGATCTCGCCAGATTGCTCAGGAACTAGACGAGAAAGACAGTCTGCCACTTTGTTGTCAACACCCGGAATGTAATTGACAACAAAGTCGAAGTCCTGAAGTGCTAAGACCCACTTACATATACGAGAGGAAACAGCATCTAATGACTTTTTACAGAATAGATCTTTTAGAGGCTTGTGATCTGAATGGACAACAAAAGAGGAACCCCAGAGAAACTTCTTGAGCTTTTTTATTGCCCAGAAAATGCACAAGGCCTCTTTTTCGATTACTGAATATTGAAGCTCTGGACCAACAAGAGCTCTTGAAAGGAAAAGAATGGTTTCTTCCCTGCCATCCCTAATTTGTTTAAGAACAGCACCTAAACCTCGTGAACTGGCATCAGTGACAAGAATGGAGCTAGCAGAAGAATCAAAGCTCTGTAAAGAGGGGGCAGAACAAAGGGCCTTCTTTACTCCCTCAAACTCCAACTGACACTGAGCAGTCCAAGAGAATTTCACACCTTTCTTTAAGAGAGTCCTAAGCTCACAGGTACGACAGGCAAACTGTGGAACAAACTTATTGTAGTACTCCGCCATACCCAGGAAGGTTACTAGTTCGTCCCTGGACTGTGGAACAGGAAGTCCTTCAATGGTCCTCACAAGACGATCTCTGGGCCTAACTCCCTCACTGGTCAAACGATGACCTAAATAATCAATCTCAGATAGATTAAACTTGCACTTATCCTCACGCAAAGTAAGACCTCTCTTACTGAAACGTTCAAGCACAGATCTCAATCTTTCATCGTGTTCGCTCTGAGACGAGGCATGAATCAAAACATCGTCCTGGTATATCTTTACTCCCTCCACCCCACTCAGCACGTCTTCCATGACCCTCTGAAAAACTGACGCAGCAGAGATCAAGCCAAAGGGAAGGCGTGTGAATTTGTATGTACCATAAGGAGTTATGAAGGCAGTTAGATCCATGGATTGCTCATCAATTTTGACCTGATGGTACGCCGCACGAAGATCTAAAGTAGAGAAGATACGTGCATTCCCAAGTTGGGCTAACATTTCAGTTATGTTAGGGAGAGGGAACCTGTCAGCAACAACAGCACGGTTGAGAGCACGAAGGTCCACACATAAGCGAACCTCACCGGAGGCCTTGCGTGCTAAAACTACCGGGGCTAACCATTTGCTGGCCTCTGTTTCAACTATGATACCTTCTTTCTTTAGTTTCTCAAGCTCAATGAGCATAGACTCTTTCATAGCCAAAGGTACGCTGCGTACTTTACATGTGATGGGTTGAGAATCAGGCTTAAGAATAATCTTGTGCGTGTACCCTGAAAGACAACCTAACTTCTCGCAAAAGACATTCTTAAATTCAGAACGCAAACTACAACTAGAATCACTCACACTAGAAATGAGATTATTCTTCAAATCACTCTCACTAGAATTAACGTTTGTACAACACTCACTAGGGACACGTATGGAAGGAGCAGATTGAGAAGAGATGTCCCTGAGAACAATGCTAGGATCACCGCCAGGTATGAAGTATACACCTAGATCAGCCTGGTGAAACCAGCTGATTATGCTGTCACCCTTGCAGGAAATATATATCTTCCCCGCAGTCAACCTGCCTTTGTATTCAATATTGCCTATGAAGTAGCCAAACAACTTTATCGGTTGACCACCATAGGCTAAAGGTTTTATGTCCGGCTTGTAAGTTTTTACTTTCCCACGCAGTTTCAAGTCAAAAAACTCTTTGGGAATGAGAGAAATCTTTGCCCCTGAGTCGAAGAGCATCTTGATGTTGCAGTCATTCACTAGGACCACGTCAACAGGACCTTTGCTCTTGTTTTTACCCATTGGTGTAATTACCTCCCCACAGTGTAGATTATTTTCATCAGAATCAAAGTCGCTATCACTCTCAAGCAAAACTTCTTTAACACGTCTGCTGGACTTATTCTTCTTTGCTCTACAGGCTTTGGATAGATGTCCAACTCTCCCACAGTTTTTGCATTTTGAAGTGAGAGAAGGACATGATTTGTCATTGGCTAGATGACCTAACATATCACATCGGTAGCATCTTATAATTGTGTTACCCTTAAATTGAGAGTTTGAAGAGTGAGTAATTTGAGTAGGCTCACGTTGTTTCCAAATCGGCTTTGAAGGTTTTTTAGTAACACTGTGAACCTTGTCTTCTAACACACCATTTTCTTCTTTAATGACCTCTACACAGGCCAGAGAGTGTTCGATTCTTTTAGCTATTGCGACAACCTCATCAAGTTGTAAATCATCCTTCTGCCAAAGATCATCTTTAATTTTCTCAACAGAGCAGCCCAGCATAAATTGATCACGTATGTGTTCTTCAAGAGAACTATCAAATTTGCATGTGGCACCTAATTTACGCAGGGCAGTGATGTAAGATTCGACAGACTCATCACTTTTTTGTACCCGTTTACCAAAATGGTAACGTTCGAGAATGGTGCTAACCTTAGGGAGATAATGCTTATCAAGTTTTTTAAGACATATTTCAAATTCATTGAGGTTCCCTGACTCTTCATCAGTTAGGTTGGGAAGATGTTCAAACACTTCTTGTCCTTCGGAACCTAAACAGTGCAAAAGTAATGCGGACTTTCTTTCAGCACTCAGGGATACTCCGCAAACCCTTGCATAGTTTAGGAAAACTTTTTTCCATTTTGACCAACGCAAATTAGGATCGCCAGGGTTAGATAGAAAAAACGGAGGAGGAGTTACATTTTGCATGGTGTATTAAAATAAGTAAGTAAGTGTTCAGGGTATATTGTTCGTGTTTGAGATCAATATAATAAAATCTTGAATGTACAGTAAGAAGCTGATTGGATGAAAGCTTCCAGTGTAGAGAGGAAGTAGTAAAAGATCCAAGAAACGGAGTAAGAGCTGTGAGTATCAGCGTTGAACAACAGTCGACACTCAACAGGAACTTTTATCAGCTTAGAGAAACTTTTGACACACAGCTCGTACCTAGAAATGCTGTGTGTGTCAGCGTGAAGGAACAATTTCAAAAACCACCAGTAATCACAGTTGACACACGAAACTAAGGCAGGAGTGCTGTGTGTGTCAGCGTGAATGCGGCGTTGCTGGCAGTTGGCTGTAAAACTGAGTAAGAGAGAAAATTGCTGTGCGCATCAGCGCACCGTAGAAACAGCTGCGTGCAACAGCGCGATGTTGAAAATGGGTCACGATGAAATTGCTGTGCGCATCAGCGCACCGAAGAAACAGCTGTGCGCGTCAGCGCGATGTCGAAAATGCGTCGCCTAGCAACCTTAAGACGCTGGGGAGCGTGGAAGGACGTGACTAGTTGGTTGCTAGGAGACGAGATGCTTGGGATTGACGTTGGACGCGATGAGGAATGAATGCGTCATCATGTAGGGGAGAGGAGGATTCAATGGCGTTCAGCGCAAGCAGCCAAGGCGCGAGCACACATTCAAACAATGCTCGTGAAACGCCTATGAGACGGGCCGGCTCATCGACCCAGGCATAAATCACGGCAAGGACAAGGTTTGACCAAGGAGCGAGAATGGTGAAGAGATGAGTCGCAGCCGGGCAGACCGAGGGATGCAGTGAGGACACGCAAGAGGGTAGGGAAGTCTCTCTCTCTCTCAGTGAGGGAAGCGGCTTAAAAATTGTAAATTTAGCGCAGACAGTACCTTGTTTGTACGAATACAGTTGTGTTAGGACGCTGTAGAAGAGCAGAAACGGCAGAAGTCCTTAAGTAGATTGGAAGCGAAGATCAATAGTGAACTTCTTGATGTATGTTTCCTGATGTATGTAGAGATGACAATCTTGTTAGATGAAGTTTGTTCATCCCACGCTCGTCGCCAGTGTGAAGAAGTTCAAGGAGGCAGGATGGTAGAGATAGGATCTTCTTTATTAGGATAGAGGTATAACAGCGTCCTAGCCACAGGGCAGCCAGCAGCAACTGACTCCCAGCACTAGGCAACCGAAGCAAAGCATTGTAACATTTTAGATTCAGAAGGTAAACAATTCTCAGTCAAAGGAGCTCACAAATAGAAAGTGATGAGAGGGTAATTACCACAGCATTCCATATATATTTCATCTTCTATTTGAAAGAGACTGTCTGGACTATCATATGCAGTGACTCACATATTAAAAACAGGAGTTCATCTTACACATGTTTCTGCAAAGGAATTTATGGACAGAGTTCAACAAAGAGACGATCATTTGGAATCTCAGGTAATTAATTTGATGGCGTGTCAACGTGGTACTAATGAGTATTGGTATTGTCACCACGGTAAACTTAAATGTATGTTAAGAAACTTAGGTACTCCTACATGGTTTCTAACACTTAGCTGTGCTGAATATGCTTGGAACGATTTACTTGAATTTCTTCAACAAGCAAATTCAAATGTCAAGAATATTGAAATGAAGACATCTGGAGAATTGTGTTCTTTGGATCCTGTGAATGTGTGCCGATATTTTAATCATAGGTTTCAAGCTATGATGTCTTTTATCTGCAATAAAAATAATCCACCTCTTGGAGAAGTTACTGATTTCTTTTGGAGAAAGGAGTACCAAGCCAGAGGTGCTCCTCATATACACATGTTATTATGGATCAAGGATGCACCTAAATTTGGAACCGATTCTAATGAAGCTGTTTTGTCTTTTATCGAAGAGTATGTTGCCTGTGCCATTCCAAAAAAAGGAGGAGAAGAGAGCTTGCGAGAACAAGTTTTACGTTCTCAAAGTCATCGATGTAGAAAATATTGTCGATGAAAATACAAGTCAAAGGGAAAATTTTATACAAAATTTTGTTTTGGATTCCCACGTCCAGTAATTTCAAAAGGAAGAGTCAATAGTTTTATGTCAGCATTAAGACATACTATAACACAAAACTCTCTGAAGAATACATACAACATAAAAAGAACTGAAGATTCAAAGTATATTAATGACTACAATCCAATGATTTTGACAATGTGGAATGCAAACATGGATATCCAGTATGTTGCAGATAATTCAATTGCTGTTGCTCGCTATGTTACGTCATATATAGCGAAATCTGAAAAGACAGAGTTGAAGGAAATGTGGGAAGAAATTACACAAGAGAAGAGTCTTAGTAACAAATTGTACAGCTTTAGTTTAAAAATACTTTCCCATCGAGAGATTGGATCCTCCGAATGTTCGGATCGGTTGAGCTCTGCGAGTTTATATTCAAAGTCAAGAGGAATCGTTTGGGTAAGTCTAGGTCTTGCGGCTACACGAAATAGAGTTTTGAAATCTCAAAAAGAAATTGAATACTTAGCATTGAATGAACCAGAAAGTACAGATATTGTTAAAACTAATATGTTGGATACGTACTATCTCAAAAGGAGTCCACATCTGGAAAACATATGTCTCTATGAAATACTGCAACCTTACAGCTTTAAGAGAAATGTTACTGAAAATATAAATGAAGAAAAATATGCCGTAATTGGATGTGATGGATATTTGGTAAAACATGCCAAAGGAAATCTTATTAACCACAGAAAACTGAGTTGTGAAACTCCAGAAAAAAGGGAATTTTTCTATTTAGCACTACTGCAACTCTTCAAGCCTTGGCGAAGTGAAGTGGATTTGCTTGGAGATTTCGACTGCTATGAAGATTCATGTAAAGATAACATTCAATGCACATTCAATGCACAATTTTCTCTACTTATCTACAAATTAAATGAAGAGATTGAACAAGAAACTAAAATTGCAGCTGAAATAGCTAGAGACAGTTCTCAAGATAGTCGGAGTTCTGCTCCACTAAGTCAAGATCCACTAGGACAACCAATTATTAAAAATGAAGCAGCAATAGCTATGAATGAAGTAGAAACAACAATGCAACAAGCACAACAGGATATTATTGATTTGAGAAAGTTGGAAGAACAACTAAATATTGAACAAAAGAAATATATGAGCAAGTGACACTACAGATACAGCATGGTTTGCTACATGAAAAAAAGAATGCCAATGCACATCATTTAAACCTATTTGAATGTACATCAGTGGTCAAGCTGGAACAGGAAAAAGTTTCTTAATTAAAGTTTTCACCAGTTAAATACAAGAAAAAACTACTGGTAGCCAATTAACTTGTGTTGTAACAGCGCCAACAGGATTAGCAGCACACAACATTAAAGGGATTACTTTACATCGATTACTCATGCTAAAAGTTGAAAAAGGAAATAAAGTGGAATATCACAAGCTATCTGGAGAAGCTTGTTATGAAGTGTCAAGAGTACTGAAGAAAATGAAACTTCTAATCATTTTTAACAATTCTTTCTTTTTTGGGGTGTTTTTGACTTTTTTTAAACAAAACAAAATTGAAGACTCCAATGAAACTCTTTGGAAAAAAAGAAGGAAAAGAACATTTGGGAGCAGATTGAAAAAAAATTAACATGTGCTTTAATTGCATTGGTAATAACGTCAATGCACTGCTCCCCGATGCAGAGTTTTGCATCACATTTTTTACAAGTAATGGTCGCATCCAATAGTTCCGGAACAATGTGTGGCCTTGGTGTTGGTGGAAGTCCTTGAGAGGATGTTGAAGGAGCATTAGGATCTTGTTCTGCCGCTTCATTCCTCTCCCTCCTTGTAACTTCTCTCGCCAGATGCAAGGGGTGGATAATCTCCAAATGTTTTTTCAGGGATGACATTCCACATGAGTATTTCTTTTCGGAGCCTCTTGAGAGTACTCTTTTGCAGATGTTACAGGTAACTTTCCTTGCATTGACCTTCTTTTCTCCCTCCGTCACACTAAAGAAGGCCCACACCACACTTTCCTTACTTTTCTTTACTGTCTCCACAATGTCATCATCTTCAAGTTCCAGAGGGTCGACATCAGGATGACTAGATGCCATTGTTTAAATTAAAAGTAAAAAAACACACAAAAATAGAAAAATGAAGGAAGGTAGAAGAAGCAGGTCTTGTCAGGAAGACAGACAAATAATAAGAGGAATAAAACAAGTGTTGGATCCTCCCTCTTACAGAATGAAAATTATTTAAACCAATCAGAAACTTTCTTTTCAGGTCACATGGAGTCGTGTAGGGGGCGCGCACCTGTCGCGTACAAGTCGCGCACCCATAAAATGTCATATACATAATTATAAAGTATAAATAGGTGTTTATAAAATATTTTTAAAAGTATATTAGTGAAAGTGTTTAAACAAAACTGATATTTAAACATTGTATAGTGATATTTACACTTTGAAAATTACACCGAAGTCGCGACCCCTGCGCGACCCCGGAAATACGTGCCGGGAAGGGTCGCGCACCCTACGCGCAAACGTCGCGCACTCGTGAAATTTAGTACAGTTCATAGTAAAGTAAAAAATACTGTTTATAAATTGTTTTCTAAATTATATTAGTGAAAGTCTTTAACCAAAACTTATATTTATAATTTCTACAATGATAGTTTATACTTTTGAAATTACGCCAGAGTCGCGACTCCAGCGCGACTCCGGAAATGCGCGCCAGCAGGGTTCGCGCACCCTGAATCCGCGCACCCATCGTGTAGGTTCGCGTAGGTTGCGCGACTCCTTTGTAAAAATTAAAAAGAAAAAGAAAAAAAGAAAGCATAACAATACAATAAAACAACTTTCACAGTATTAAAAGCATTATTTCAAGAAAATATAAATGTAAGTTGTACATATAAAAACAGTATATTTTTAGCAGTGTATGATAAATATATTTTAAAAGAGTGATTTTAATTGTTGAAGAAGATTTTAGGAAAACTAAGTATATTTAAAAAAAAATCAAAAATATACTTCCAATCATTTTTAAATAAAAGCAATTAAAAAAAATACTTACAAATATTGAAAAAAAGATGAAGTTAGAAATAATTTTATACTTAAGAATTACAATTTGAAAAACCTTAGAAATACACAGAAAAAAACGTAGGTTTCAGGGACGTTATAGTTAGAAATTAGCATTAGAAAAGCCTTTGAAATTCACTGAAAAAACCATAGGTTTCAGGGACGTTATAGTTAGAATTTAGCATTGAAAAAACCTTTGAAATTCACTGAAAAAACCATAGGTTTCAGGGACGTTATAGTTAGGAATTAACATTTGAAAAACCTTTGAAATTCACTGAAAAAACCACAGGTTTCAAGGACGTTATAGTTAGGCTGACATTTCACTCATACAAAACCAGAGAAATTCGGCCGTTATAGTTTGTTGAGCTAACTATAACTCGCGTTCCCGCAATGCACTGCTGAAGACATCACATATTACATCACTCATGACATGGTCAGTGACATCACTGATGACATCTCCATATTCTTCCTTTCCTTACAGAGCAATGTATCTGAAATCATGGAACCACTCTGTTAGACCTGTCAGCCTTAGGGTGGTCTTCCTCCAAACTTTTTGCCTTCACCGCTCCTATTTTTTGCTGATCTTGTTTTTGCTGGACTTAGAACTCTACTCACTTCACCACTGCTAACCAGTGCTAAAGTGCTTGTGCTCTCTCCTTAAACCATGATGTAATTGGCTTATACTTAATTTGCACATTTAATGTAATTGTAAGTCCCTAGTAGAGTGGTACCACATGTACTCAGGGCCTGTAAATTAAATGCTACTAGTGGGCCAGCATCACCAATTGTGCCCCCACGTTTCAAAACGAAAACTTGCAGACACCGAAATACCTTGACATCAGTTATTAAATGAGATCCAATGACACATGCAACACAATAGTGCTAATAAGCACTCGCAAACATCCTAACATGCGAATGAGTATATGCATATAACGACAATGTCGCATTTGCATAAGAGGGCAATGAAGAACTAAAAGAGAAATCAAACATCAAATCAAAATCATATAAAATAACTAAGTCCAATATTGCCATTCCCACATGCCTCCTCCTTCCACCTCCCTTCACTAAGAGTCATGCAATGTGACATTTTCTAAAAGGTCAATCAATCTTTGGAGACACCCTCTCAAACCACAAGACGTCAATCCCTAGAGGACAACAGATCATTCAGTTCGTCAATGTAGTCTACCAATTGCTTCATGAGGTTACATCTCCCATTCCTAGCATGTGTATCAGTCCTAATGGAGAGCTCTGCAGATGCCCAGCAAACCACATCAGCCTGCCATGCCAAAATTAAGGGGGCGGATGTCGCCTTCCAGGACATGGGTATACGCTGTGTTGCTAGGACCAGTGCAAAACCCTGAAAGCAATCAATTGTTTAGTTTTTTTGGTTATTATCTCTGCATTAAGGAGACAACAAGAAGGGTCACAAGGTAGGATGGCTTTCGTAATATTGGAGATGCAAGAAGCCACCTAATGCCAATAATCCGAAATCATTGGGCATGTCCAGACCATATGAAGAATGTCCGCTGTATCATGGCGGCATCTGGGGCATTGCGTGCTGGCGCCAGGATACATCTTCCCTTATCTATATGGGGAAAGGTATGTTTGGTGCAGATAATTGAATTGCATGTAGCAGAATCTAGCATTCCGTGATACCAATTTAGGGAAACAAACACATCTCTGCAGATAGGCTTTGTTAGCTCTATGGCCAATTTGTCTGCCCACCAGTCTCTGATGGCATGTGAGCATGGATCAAAAGGATCTCAACTCATATAAAACTGAGATCACTCGTTGCGAGGTTGTGGTGGTCAGCATCAGTTTCAGTGGACCACCTACCCATGTTTAATCTCTCTCGGTGTCCCACATCTTACCAGCCACATCACGGAGAGCAGAAAATACGGAAAACTGCCTCGGGTGCAGGCTGCCACCTTCCATCAGATCCTTGAACGTGTGCATTTTACCCTCCACTATCACATCTCCCCATTTTGTGTAACCCGCTGCCATACAGTCGTCCACTAAGTAGAGAGCCGATAGAGACCTGCAGAGTGGTGGTTCCCATAGGGGTAAACTGGGTCCATATGGGATTCCTGTCCGGCCGTAATGAATGTACTTCCTCCAACACCATGTAGCTACCTATGCCAAAACATTTGGTACCATGTGGTGAGAGGGACACGCCACGAACCACAGAGTATGGAGTGTTCTCCAAAATCAAGACCCAGCATTTCCCTTTCAGTTAAGAAACAGCATGGAGCCACCGTAGTGGCCACTGAAGCTGAGCAGCAGCATAATAAAATTCATAACTGGAAACACCCAGTCCTCCCATCTCAAATGCCGGGGTCATCAACTTGATTGTAACTCTATGTCTCTTGTGGCCCCAGATTAAAGAGGCAAGTAGGCACCGCAGTTCTTGGAAAAAGGGTTTCCTCAATATCACTGGTAGTGCTGCAAAAAAGTAAAGGAGGTGTGGGAGTACTAACATCTTTGAAATGGATATCCTACCCATGGGTGATAGCGGTAATTGCATCCAGAAGGGTAACGCTTGACAGATGGACGTGAGTGCCTACCATCCACCATGTCTTTCTTCACATGGTAGACATGGACCTCTAGGTACTTAAATGTATCGTAAGCCCACGGTAAGGGTCAGCATACAGCCGGGTCCCACATAGGCGCATGTGTCTGCAACAGAGAAAAAAGGCACAACTTCACCCAGTTGATCCGAAGTCCAGATATCTGACCAAAATCATTAAGAGCCGACATAACCTCCAGCAAGAGCAATGGAACTGCCTTTGAAAAGATCAATGCATCGTCGGCATACAAGGAGACTATCTGAGAGAGGTCCACGGTCTGGTATCCCCATGCAATTGCACGCTCCCTGAGCATAAGGCTAATGGTTCCATGGCCAGGGTAAACAGTAATGGAGACAGGGGGCACACCTGTCTAGTTCTGCGTTCAATAGCAAAACTGTCCGATATAATATCACCAGTGGGTGCCATGGGGGCAACATAGAGGACCTGTATCCATGTACAGAAATCCAGGCCAAAACCTAATTTCTGCAGGACACCCTGTAGATAGGTCCATCCCAGAGTGTTGAACGCCTTCTCTATATCTAACGAGGTCACCCAACACTGTGTGGCCGACCTACGCGCCCAGTCCATGACACTAAATTACCGACGGATATTTATGAATGTGTTTGGACCCAGACTAAATCAATTTTGGTCAGGATGAATCACTGTGTGCACCATCGGAGTCAGTCTATACGCTTGGACTTTCCCCAACACTTTATAATCAACGTTGATAAGAGACAATGGGTGATAAGATGCCACTTCCAAAGGGTCCTTCCCTGGCTTTGGGAGTACGGTGATCAGGGCTACTCGCATGCTTTCCGGTAGGCTACCCTGTTCCTTGACCCGCTTATACAGCATTAATAACCATGGCGCCAAAAGGGCAAGATATCTGGCATAAAATGCAATAGGTAGCCCATCAGTGCCAGGTGATTTGCCCCTTGCAATATGTTTAATGGCCAAAGAGATCTCCTCTAGGGTCAGCAGATCATCCAACTCCTGTGCTGGGGGTTGAGAAGGGGAGTCTCTGTGGTTGTAAATAGGCAAGAACTGCCTCGGAATTCACATCTGGGGTGCCCGATACAGCCCCCTGTAATGAAGTTTGAACTTTTTTATTGATATCCAGCTGGGAGTTCACTATGGGACCTGCAGGAGATTGAATAGCTCTAAACGTGATACAGAGGCATTCCGATTTCAACACCCATGCCAATAAACTACTGGCTTGGTCAAGGTGTGTTTCTTGAAATCAAAGGTGGGCAGTCTTCCAGACAGGGCCCTATAATCCACCCACATGCCCGCTAGTGCAGGATATGTGGCCGAATCAGGCACCCAGTCCCTTTCCGCCAATCTTAATCTACCCTCTAGATCCAGCATTTTCCCCTGAAGGACACGTCTTATACTGAATTGGGTCGTCAATGCTACACCCCTGATCATCACCTTGAATGTGACCCACTCTACCTTATCTACCACTCTACCTTCTCATCTGAAGCTGAACCTTTTTTAAAGTAAAAGACCTATCAATGTGTTCCCCAATGATAGTCCTAAATGCATTGTCAGCTAGTGCCTGGGGTGCCTGGGGTTGCAGGCACTAGGTGTGAATGGACCGACGTGGTCTCCTCCACTGAAAGGACACCAACAGGGGACAGTGATCAGATAACGTCCGCCCCAAGTACTCCGCTTGCTTGCATTTAGTTATGAGTGTTCCAGTATCATAAATAAGGTCTATTCAAGTATGGAGAGCATGTAACGCAGAGTAATGGGAATATTCCTGTTTAAGCGGGTATAATGTGTGCCAGACATCCAACCCCTGTATATTCTGGGACCATTGCTGCAAGTGCTTGGAGGTAGTATGGGACTGTAACCCCGGAAGAGGAGTGGACCTATCCAGTTCCAAATCAGGGACACAATTAAAGTCCCCAAACCAGAACGCGGGTGAGTGTGCTGAAATGAGAAGGGCTGGGAACAGGGAGGACAGGATAAGGGGCTGGCCTACATTAGGATTATAAAGCACCACCAGAGTAAGGGGTTCCCCATCCAATGTGCCTTCTGTGAGCACATATTGTGCCTTCTGTGAGCACATATCTGCCTTCAGGGTCGATTGTAGTATATTCCGGCACAAAAGGAACTCCCAGAGTGACCCACAGGAGGACCCCTTGGCATAAGCAGAATAAGTGGTACCCAACACAAGGCCACGCCAGTGCTTGCGTAACTTCGGGAGCTCCCCAGCAGTTAAATGTGTCTCCTGCAAACAAGCGAATTAGATATGCCGATTTTCTTGTACATGTCAATAACCTTCACATTCCATGTGAGTATGTTATAGTTACGTGATAAAAGACACCAGCTACGAACTGTATGGTAAGGGGGAGATGAGACAGCGGACAACCTGGGCAATGAAAGAAATATAACAAACAATGAGAAAAAATAATAACATTCCAGTAAACAATCCCCAAACCCAGGCCACACCCTCAATCGGTCATGGCCAAACATCGCCATCAATGATTGAGCAACCAAAATAAAGTCTATTTGGTGGTGAGGACGATCCAAGATGGTCTACCTTCAAAAACACCAAGTGGGTCCAATTGAACAGCACATGAGAATGAGGGCACTCCTGCAGTGCGAGGGAAGCCCCTGGGTTATAGCCTCCTCTTGGCCGCCCTAAGGTCCTAAACACAAGAAACACATCACCACTGGGTTGGTCAGAGGACCACCCATCAGTTCTTCTGGCAGATCGAACACCAGCATGACATTGCACAATGGTCCAGCATCCTCATCGGTGGCTCTGCCATCTGGGTTGGCTAAGGACGTTTGACTCGCTGCCAATAGGGCCTCCGCCCGGCCCCACTCCACCTCTACTTTCGATGGTTTGCCATGATCAGTTCTGGTAAACTGCCTCCTAGTTCTTTGGCTTTTCCAAGCTCCATCTTGGGATGATTGGGAAGTGCCCTGAAAGTCACCCCTGGTATCCAGCCAGGCCCACGCCTCTTCTGAGGATTGAAGAACAGTGTGCCATTGTCCGAGATGACCCCGAGTTTTGCAGGGAACAGCAGGGCATATTTGATATCCATGGTACGTAGTTGTTGTTTCACTGCGTGGAACAAGTCACCTAACTTCTGTGCCTCCATCGTATAATCTGGGTAGATTGTGACAGTGGCATTTTCCACAGTCCAAGGACCCTTGGCTCTAGTGAGCTGCAGAATATTGTCTCGGTCCAGAAAGTTGAATAATCTTGCCACTAGAGGCCAGGGAGGAGCTCCCAGATTCGGACTACGACCCGGCACTCTGTGTGCCCTCTCTTCAGAGAAGAACTTGGAGACCTTCCCACTCAAAACTTGCTTCACTAACCATGTTTCCAGGTAAAGGTCCATACTGGGGCCTGTTATGCCCTCCGGAAGGCCTACCACTCTGATATTGTTCCGGCTGGAACATCCCTCGGTATCGTCAGCTCTGGCCTGCAGCTGAGCCACCTCCTTCTGCAATGTCTCGATTTGTTGTTGGTAGTCCGACACCGATGGACACCGATGGACGAACTGCTGCCAGCTCCTTCTTGGTGTCTTTCACTCTGTCTTTGTGTTTTTTATTATCCTCTCCAGCCTCCACCCTTGCGTGTCCAGGCGCTCTGCACTCTAGCGCCGAGAAGCTGCTGCCGGCCGAGCTGTACCTAGGGGTGGCACAGACGGCACCCCCTGGAGAGGGGGAAACTCACCATCCAGCAGAGGACGCCTTTCACTGCAGAACACTGTGAGGCTGGGCGAGTGAGCGGAGTGACGACTGATCGGAGCTTTGGAGCCTTGGAGCCTCGGAGCCTCGGAGGCGGAGCCTCGGAGCGCCGACTGATCGGTTGATTGACCAGCGGCCGAGAAGAAGGGTGATCGTAGTGGGGAGCTACGGAGCTACGGAGCGGTGGTGGTGGAGAGACGAAGAGCGACGGAGAGACGGTGAGGTTGCCGGTAGTAGGCTGGTAGGCGGCTGGTAGTAGGCTCGGACTAGATCCAGGGCTCGGCAAGGTTTGATACTGAATGCTACGGGAGCAGCTTGTTATCTCCCTTAACCCTTAGCCTCCCTTGCCTCCCAGCCTCCCTCCCCCTTTGCCCGGCATCATCTCCTGCAAAATCTTCTGCAAAATAATGTACCGCACCATTGATTGTACAGCCCGGCCCGGACAACGCTACAATCCATCGAAAAGGGCAAGCGCGGCTGCCCTTTAGCAGGCGGCCGCACTAAGTGAGTGCCCCTGGCTACTTGCGGAGGCGGCCTGTTAGATCAGGTCCGGCCTGCCGTCCGCAATAGCCCTGTGAGCCCTGCTTGCCAAATCCAATACCAAATTTAATACCTGCACCTATGCTTGCTCTCGCTTCAGCCACGCTTCAGCTCTGTCGCTTTTAGCTTGCAGCCCATAGCGATAAACATTTGCTGCAACTGTGCTACATTAAACGGATTCAAAAACCGACACGAAATACTGATTCGAATTACTCCAGCTTTTCCTACTTTTTCTATTTTTCATCTCACACGCAGCGGAGTGGAGCGGAGCGGCTCATTTATCCCCACTTATCCCCTTTTTTTTTGCTACGTTGTTGCTACACCTAAGCTCACTTTGTGCTGACTCATAGACGGAGCTTTTGATTCGCTCTAGCCTCCAGTTTTAGAGCACTTATTTATATCGGAGCCTGCGCACAATTAGGGAATAACAAGGGAAATTGAAAGTGTTTCCTGCCCTCAGCCGATTCAGCATCCGAGTTTCCAAAATCCATCTAATTCGGCAATAGGCAGGTCAATCAATCTAGTAAACACCCTTCGTAATACCAACAGTTTTAGTCTTTTTCAAGTCCAGTGAGTTTATCAAGTGTGGAGCTTTTTTAAGTTAAACTTGGTCCAATTTTTGGAAGCCGGTGGTACCCCTTTCTTCAGCAAGAGTCCTTCAAGTATGAGATCGGGGCGGGTGAGGAAAGTACTAATAAAGTCCACACAAAAAAACACGCAAAAGAAAAGGCCCCCAATAGTCTGGAAGTATTGACAGAACCCTCTAGGCAATCTCAATTCCAATCACCTGCAAACCCACATATAGTTTCTGATCTTGACTCAGGACACGAATCTAAACCCCGGCAGTCCACAGTGCAAGAACAACCTACCAAAATTCACCTGTCGCATCCTGCTGCAGGGGGATGGCTACAGCGCAGGAACATAGGAGAAATGAGGTTCCAAACCAAGGTTCAACAGTTTCCTTAAATCTAGCGACAAAACAACTTTCATTAAGGGATTATTTTAGGAGCTTAGCTCCATCGGCAGCCCCGAAGAAAAACCCTAGTTTAGCGGCATCGCCTCAGGTTTTTCCCTCCACAAAAGCAGTCGCTACCCTGAACCAAGTTCTTATTCAGCCTATGATCCACGCAGCTGCCAACGAAGGTGAAATCTGCTCGCAGCCATGTCCCATAGCAACGATGGAACCACACAACTCGGCCACTTCAGTAGCCCTAGAAGGCAACCGATCATTTCAAGCCCCAGGACTGTCCCCTTTGGTCCAACAGTTAACTCAAACAGAGCAGGTCCTAACCCAGGCTTCAACTTTCAAAGATGTTGGTTTGTCAACCGTCCAGTCTGCACGGACTTCAATTCAGCTTTCTCCATTATCATCAAGACTTTCATTGGCATCTTCATTTGACAGTTCAAAAACGAGCGTTAGCGTTATGATCCCTCAAGTAGTGTCCCATCTTCATCCTCAACTTAAAAATTCTGACCTAGAAAGTCAATCAGAAACGGCCGTCCTAGGTGATCATACGGGTAATCAAGAGGGGTCGGGAGAGAACATTATCCTTACCCCCTAGATCTCTCGTTCTTCTCAAATGAACAGCAAAAATCTGTTGTCCATGAAACTTCATCAACAATTGACCACAACGATCTCTGGTCCCAGCTATTGCAGACTCTTCAAACCTCGGTTGCCGCTTTAACTTATCATTCTGATAAAATGGACCTGCAGGTGCATCTTTTGAATACGTTAGCAGTGTATACCGCCGGAATAGACCAAAAACTAGAGGCACTTAATCTGCTCATTACAAAAGCCCAATCCCAAGCCAAATTGGTCCAATCGGTATGCTGCTGTTCCCCCATTATCGATTCATTATCATCCCTTCCACAATTTCTTTCTTCAGTGATAACAGAAATTAAGAAGCTACCGTCGGCAGGGTCACCAGTCCCCCATCCTCACCCTCACCTTTCAATCCAGCCGAGGGACCCACTGCTACGGAAGACCAGTCTTTGTCCATCTCCCCGCATTTTATGGTGTTAGAAGACTGTAAAGTAACCCCCACTAAATTAGTTCAACAACACAATAAACACAGGTTGTCTAAAAGGGAGAAAAAAGACTACGGAAGAGTCGGAATAAATATACAACAGAAATTAAAGCACAAAACGCTAGATCCCCCGTTATTATCAACTCAGATCAAGTACAAGAGCTGCTGCCCATCTCAGGAGCAATCCCGAACTTGAATTCAACGGTACAAGTCCTGACCCCCATAATGACCGTTTGCAACTGAATACACACCAAGAGGGACTGTTTCAAGGCCGACAGCCGTTTTTAGAGCGCTCCACGCAAGTAATACCTGGATCTGGGAAATCCGTAACAGCTGCTTCTGCGCTAGTTACAATGCAATTGGGAATCGAAAACCCTTTGACGCTGCCTTTAGACACCTACCTCAGCAGCCCATCATTAGCGGAGTGCAATCACTTCGCTTTGCAACGCACAGTTAATCAGTCTGTCTATCAGAATCTTCCAAACGTCTCAACTAGTCAAACGTTGGCATCTACGAATAAAAGATCTCTCGCTTTGCCACCAATTAATAACCATTGTGAGCCGTCTCTCTCATCGGCAGTCACACGCACGACCATGCAGGTTCTCACTGAAAATTCTATAAAAATAAAGTCTTCAATCAACGATAAAGTTTCCAAGCAGCCAATCATCAACCCAGGCACCATACTACTGCTAACCCCAGAGTATGTCTCAAGAGGCCCCCATGACATTTTAAATCGAGGAAACATATTAAGACTTTTTAAATCAATACCGGACTTGAGCGCCCTGCAGTCTAATGACATAATCGCCATTGAATTCATTCCATCATTAGGAACCAAAGCGGGCGAAACAACTAAACTATCACTGGCGACCCCAGCAATTCGAGAACTGGTCCAGTTAAAAGTTGATCAATTTAAAAATTGGGGCATTACAATATCACCATTTAGTGCCCCCTGTTACCCATCAATTTTGGAAAACAATCAGGCTCAGATTCTCAGTGCAAGCCTGATTCCTTTTTCAGTATTAAAATCAGCAAGAAGTCGCTCGCCCACAGTAACCCAGGAGCACATGACAAGCCAGCAAAACCCCGATACGGTTGACTGGTCATGGCTTCCAGGGGCTTTAGTTAGAAGCCGGAATGATTGAAATATCATCAACCCTGGTATATCAATATGTTCCTGGAACATCAACGGCCTAGGACAAAAAATTCAATCAGCAGCCACCAGTGGTTTTCTAAAGGAGCATGATATTGTCCTACTGCAGGAAACCTGGGCAGAAGACAATATACCCATCGAAGGCTATCTAGAATTCGCGTCCCTTGCAACAAGACAGTTTAAGTTCGGAAGGCCAAGTGGCGGCCTGGCAATTTATGTGTCAACCAAATTATCCCTGTGTACCAAGCAGCTAAAATTTGATGAAGATTGGCTCAGCGGAATACTTTTGGGAAGTCGACAGATCGCCAGTCAGCTGCTTCTCCTTAATGTTTACATATCTCCGCGCACCACTGAGAAAAAATCCAAATTGGATTGTCTGACCAACATCGTGTGCAACCTGCTCAGCGAGTACGGCGGCATACCAAGTATAATTACAGGAGATTTTAACACTAACCTTTTCTGCAACCCTTCTGAGGATCCAGAGATTGCTCCCCTAATGGTTCCATCATACCTTGCCACACAAGTAATCCCCGTAGGAAATAGACCATCTAAATTGGGGGAGTACGCAGTCACCCAGCTAAGTAGCGTAGGTTATACCGTATTGAACGGTCGTTTCCATACGGATATCCCACCAGCCTGGACACGATCTGATGGCCGAACTTTTTCTTTTCTGGACTTTTCCCTAGGCAGTACTGAAATTCTCCCTTTGATAGAGAGTTATTACATTGCACCTCAAGGTGAAAGCGATCATCGGCCACAAATAATAACAATATTTGTTAAAACCCCACGTCATCAGGAGCTCGCTTACACCCATGCAGGCTGCCATACAGAGAATTTAAAACGAATGAAATGGTCAGACGACGAGGCTCCTCTCTTGATGGAAAAATGCAGAGCATTGTTAATCCAACAACCAGACACAGATTTCTCTGCTATTAGCAGCTGGGCTAGCTTTATCAACCGTCTATTAGAAGTAGCTCCACTTAAGAGGAGAATTGGGCAACACGTATTTCGACTTCATATTTCACCAGTAATAAAAAAACTAAAGCTCTGCAGAAATCGAGCCCTTCGGCAATCAAGGAAGAGCCCAGATAATAAAACCAAATTTTCCAACTATAAACAAGCCCAAGCAGCCCTTAAGTCTGCCGTACGCAGGGAAAAACAAGAGGCCTCAGATCAATTTTGGCTGAAGCTCTTCTATGAAAGCAAGAAATCAAATTCAAAGCAATTCTGGTCTCTGGTAAATAGGGGACAGCGAGGTGGAAGTTTCTACGGCAGTGCAAGTATTAGTGCTGACGAATGGACCCACTTTTTAACATCCCATTTCAATATCGTTACCAACAAAGAAAACTGCCCCAACCTTCTAAACATAAATAATGCAAATTTATTATCACCGGAGGCTACGAAACAAACATGGCTGCGCTCCAGCTCCCCATCCATTAGCACATTCAAAGAGCCTGCAAACGTGGCCAGTGGGAACAATAGCGACTCATCCCCTGTGACAATAGTGTCACCCGAAGAACTAAAACATAAGATTCTACGCTCAATAAAGAAAGCTAGGGCAGATGGTGCACCTGGGCCAAACGGTCTCCCCCAGGCAATGTTCAAATCAGAAGCCGAATTTTGGTCAGACCATCTGGTTCCTTTGTTTTCTCAATGCTGGTTAAACAACGTAGTTCCTGAGTCCTGGAGAGGTGCTATCATTCACCCTATTTATAAAAGTGGGAAGAGAAATGATCCCAGCAACTATCGAATGATAGCACTCCTAGATGTGGAGTCCAAATATTATGCCAGTATCCTATTGGAAGACCTGCAGACTTGGGCAAACGAAACAAAGCGCCTCCCTTTCAATCAGACGGGTTTTTGGCCAATTCTGGCACAATAACCAATCTACTAACATTATCCGTTTTAATAGGGAAAGCAACAGTTCAACAAATCCAACTGCACTGTTGCTTTGTGGATTTTAAAGCAGCCTTCGACCGTGTGCCCCGGGGCCTACTGTGGCAGAAATTAAAGGGCTGGGGCATTCCCCAATCTTTGCTAACTGCAATAGTTCAACTCCACTCCGAAACATGGGTAAGAATCAAGCTGGGTGAAGGTTCCCATGTTTCTAGGAAGATCGAGACCAGAAGCGGAGTAAAACAAGGGTGCGTGCTGGCTCCACTCCTTTTTAATTTGTTCATATCGGACCTTTCGCCAATCCTTGACAGCGTTAATTGCCATCCCCCTCAATTAGATGGAGTACGTATCAGTAACCTCCTATACGCCGACGATCTGGTGCTGCTTAGTCACACGAAGGTAGGCTTACAGAGGCTACTTGATGAATTGCTCCCTTACACTAAAAACAACCTTCTAGAGCTGAATTTATCAAAAACAAAAACAATTACTTTTGGGAAGCAAAAGAAGACGCGCGGAGGGTGGCATTTTAACAACGTAAAAATCGATTCAACACCTCACTACAAATACCTGGGAATATTCCTTGACACCAGAAGCTCATTTGTCAAGCAAAAAGAAGTACTGAGGACCAAAGCCTTGGCATTAGAGGCTGCTGCTACAAAACTGTCCAAAAAATTACTTGGTCCCAGTTTAATCCCAATGTTGAAAGTGATGAAGGCGAAGATAATTAACTCATTGACGTATGGCCACGAGATCATGAAGGGAACCACAAATACTTTTTAAATAAACTAACAATCAAAATCTTTAAACGTGCATTCCACCTGCCCAAATCTGCATCGCCGGCACAAGTCCGTCTTGAACTTGGTCTATTAGACCATCACGGCGTTGAGGCTGGAGCATTTATAAAGTTTTGCAATAGACTGCGTCATGCCCGGGAGGGTTCCCTGGAGGCCAGACTCTGGCAAGAAATCCAGAAAAGTCATGCCAGTCATAAATATCGGCTTCACCTGAACCATAGTTTACAACTACTTGGTATTAAGGAATTCTGGGGAACAAACCCCTCCCAGCTAGCATTAAAAGCAGTAATCAAGAAGAGTGTTAGGTTGTGGTCCTTTCACTCGGATAGGGCAATACTGTCAAAAAGGAAACACGCTTGGGCAGTGATCACCAATTTTAAACCAGGAGTTGTACCCTTTTATTTATCAAGCACGTTCGCACTTTATTTGAAACGAAAGTTCCTGGCCCTGAGGTTGGGTGAATGGCCTTTTCTAAAGAATCTCCCAGAATGGCGCCGCCAAGACAATCATACCCAATGCAGGTTGTGCGGCTACCACACCGAAGGAATGGAACATATAGTTTGTTTATGCCCAGCAATGCTTACTTCTAGACGATTTTTACTGCGGGAAGAATGGAAAAGGCTTGGAATTCGATCATGCCGTCAAGCCATAATAGCAGCCTTTAACCCGGACAACACGAAGTTGAATATCGGGTTAACAAAATTTGTTATCAAGGCGTTAAATCTGCTGGAAGCCATTGGCGCTGCTAAGCAGCGCGACATTCCACCATTGGACACAGTAACAGTTTGTCGACCATCAATAAACTGTTGATCAGAACCCGGCCTTCGAGTCGATCATCACTGCTGAGAAATTCAGCATAGTTTCAAGTAAAATATTAATTGTAATTTGAATAATTTTAATTAATGTTTTTTCTAAGAATATGTTGCTTGCGTTTTTATATTGTAAGGGTTTTAATTAACCAACAATAAAGTTCTTATACAGCTTTATCCTCACAAAGAAGCCCAATATTCATCATCAGCACTTCTAATTTAGGTTCCAAAGAGGACTTTAGCTTATTAACAGCCACCAACAGTTCTGTAAACATCTCTTTGTGGTCTTGCAAGTGCTGTTCTACTGATGAATGGTGTACCTGGGAGTCAATGTCCGAAGCAGGATGTACATTAGAGTGATCACCCCCCTTATCAGTCTTTGTTTTGGACATGATGCTGCTGCAACACCTAAAGGCACTCTCACTGGATACAAGTGGAGTGTACCGGTGACCCAGCAGAAAGTCATTGCAGGACTCACCCAGTGAAGATATCGAGTAACAGTTCCAGCACTGGCAGTGGTATCAGCAGTATGTTAGCTCACCACAAGGGCCTCCCAAGAATATCAGGTGTCCATATCCCTCCTTTCAGTGTCCATAGTTAAGCAGTGGCCATGGGGGATTAACAGTCATCCAACAAGGGGAGTATAGATCTCACTGGGTCTCGACCATAAATGAGCCTCAGGTGCCAGTAGATGATGTACAGGTATTGGGCCATGCCAATCACCAACACAGCAATGGAAGCGCAAGTAAGATTCAAGGTACAGCGCTGCCGAAAATCCCCAGATGAAAACACTAGTAAGGTTATCGTTATCCCACTAGGGCCCAAGGAAGTGCTGCCAGTAGTAAAGTTCCCAACAGGAGTAACAAGGTAATCCCTGTCAGTAGCGCACCCTGGCCGGCTAGCGCCACCAGAGCCTTGGCTCAAGTCCCCAGAACTAAAAGTAGCACAAGCAAAGAAGCGGTGAAAGAGGGCACTATGAAGGCAAGCGATGGGGAAGCAGTGATACCTGAGCTCCCTGATGGAGAAATTGGTTCAATATGTGTTAATCATGACATTGAGAGGAGGCTCTGGAAAGGAGAGGAAGAGTTCCACAGTACACGGGCAGCGTTCACTCCAGCGACAAGCAAGTACCTCTGTAGCAGCTCCGGTGGGCGGCCGGCAGTGAATGCAGGCTCCAGGTCATGCCGTGGCCCTCGCGAGGTGGTAAATGGTTGTACAGCACTAGGCTGTAGGCCAGAGGAATGCAGCCGACATGAAATACAGGCACCGCAGGGGTCTCAGTAGTCACCTGAGTCTTCGTTGTGGCCCCAGCGTTCCCCTGGGAGGACTTCCAGCGTTGGGTGAATATTCCGTGCTCTCACGGTGTCACCCATAGGCCTGTAGGAGAAGGCGTCCACATGCAAGATGTGGCAGCAGAGACACCAGAGCTCCAGGGTCGGGATCGGGCTAGGCAATGCCCTCAGTGTACAATGCAGGCCTCGGCGATGCATCTCCGTATGTCTCTTCCATATGCCCAAAGCACTTGCTGAGCATCAGAAAGGGAGCGTATTTGTCTCCCTCCCACCAGGGGAACAAAGTTTGGGCTAATTATTCGTGCAGAAGGGGGGATATGGGTGGAGAAATGTAGTGATGGGTCATAGCTCGAGTTCAGGCTACCATTCCGTCCGCCATCTTGGACGCGCCCCATTGTGCCCCCCACTTAAGTAGCCTCTCTAAACATGTCTCAGGCCTGCCATTGCAGCCTGTGTGCAGCTTTTAAACTGCCATTTTGACCTGGCAAAAAAAACCTTTTGCCAGGCCCAAACCTTCCTTTTTAATACATTTACGTCACTCCTAGTGTAGGCCCTGAACAGCCAAAAGGGCAGGGTGCAGAGTATTTAAAAAGTAGGGCATGTAGTGCTCGCTGTGCCACTGCATTCAAGCTAACCTGGTTGATGAGGGGTGATACCCTGAAACCTGTCCCAGGATGCTTGTTTCTGGTCCAGGGAGGACCCGGCTTAGCAGTTCGGGCCGGACTGTTCCCCTGAGGAGCAGGGTCAAGACTGATTTGCATATGGTTGGGTCCAAAGTGGGGTGGCGTAGTGTGCAAAAGAATGATGGATTTAACCCAGATCTCTTGACTGGGGGTGAATGTTTGATTTATTCAGCATTCCGTCCATCATTTGTTGCCGCAGCTGCTAGAAAGTTGGCATTTTCTTGTCCCAACCATTTGGTTTCTGCTGCCTGTATCCTGGGTCACATGACTAGGTGTAGTTGGCAGTTGGTGTTTGTGTATTGCTTCCAGACAGTGAGACAAAAGGAAGCTAGGTGTTTGCAGAATGGGCCACTCTGAGTTAACAAGTGGGAGGAGGTGTCACCTACAACACTTACACATCAAAAATGCTCTGCCTGAGCACTCTCACAAAGGGTTTGACCCTAGTCTACAGAATATTATGATCCCAGACAGTCTGGGGACAGGGCAGGGAGGCAGTAAATTCCAAGACCTGTTGGATTGGAATCCTCTAGAAGCCTCAGCCACTTCAAAGCGGGCAGCAGGTATACATATTGAACCTTAGACACTAACTCTTCAGTACACTTCTGGACCTATGGACTCTGCCGGGAAGAATGACTGCTGTGCTGCTGAAAGGACTGCCACTCTGTTGGACTGCTGCTCTGAAGTGCTGCTGCCCTGCTGTACTGACCTGCTGCCCTCTTCCCTGGGTGAGAAGGACTGGACCAGCATCTCTAAACCCAAGACCCCAGCGTGACTCCAAGGGCTTGCTGGCTGGCCTTCTGATCAGAAGCCTCAGGGATATAACAGGCTTCCCACAAACTTGAACCCAGCACCTGGACTCTGCCATCTGTGAGTCCTACCCTGTCAAGTGGTGGCACCCAAGTCCTGGACCCTTGGAAGCGGGCCTGAAGGTGTTCTGCCAGCCCATCTGTGGATCCAGCAGAACCAACGCATCTCCTCTGCTGCATGGCACAAACCCAAGCAGAACCAACGCATTGCCTCTGCTCTGTGGACTTTCCCGCTGCAAGGACTTCGCATCACCCTCGCAGCCAGTAGCCCCTTCGGAACCACCGCTGTGCAACGCATCTCCAATGCAGGCCCTTGCTTCGCAGCCTCTCGTCGATAGCAGCCTCGATTACAGCACAGGACTGCACATTGCAAGCTCCACAGCTTCCTAGGAACCAGCCACTGCACAAAGCATCTTCCACACAGGACTCCACAGCGCAAGCCCCCTCATCGATGGCCTCTTCGACAATGACGCACAACCTCGCCTCGCAGCTCCTCGAACCACTAGGACATCACATTGCCTTGTCTGCGTGACGCATCTTCGACATGGGACTCTGGGACTCTGCAACTCTTCGCAACCAGGATTTAAGATACTCCTGTTCAGCAGGCCTAACTGGGTCCCTGAAGTCAGCCCACGCTAAACTGTGGTCGGTCTGAACTTGGGACTTTGTACCGGTCTACCACAACCAGATATCCACAGTTGGCGCTTTGTGCTTTTTGACTTAATTTTCTCTTAAATCTTCAAATTTGCATATTTTCGGTTCTACGTATTGGATTTTTGTCATTTTGGTCTTAAATTATTTATTAAAGTTTACTATATTTTTCTAAATTGGTGTGGGATTTTTCTTGTGTTTTCACTTTATTGCTGTTTGAAGTGCTGCATAAATACTTTACACATTGCCTCTAAGTTAAGCCTCACTGCTCAGTGCCAAGCTACTACAGGGTTGAGCACAGGTTAATTTGGGGCTTTCTTGTGAGTCCACCCTGACAAGCATTGTGGTTACTGCTTGAGTGGGGTTATACCTCCGTCAACCAGTAATCCAATTTCTTACATACTCCTAATCCGAATTTACAATTTTTTTTTAACTGAGCACGAAACATCTCCATCAAGTCAACCTCACTCAAATTAAAGTGCATAAGTGTTTATTTAAATTCTTTAAAAAGAGTGTTTGATTTCTTATTTTGATTGAAGATTTCAAATCATATTTTGCCTCTTAAAGTAATCTTGTAACTATGCAAGAGCCTGCATTCTCAACGTAAAGTTGTAGCCAACCACATTATAGAAGCACTCCAGATCAGGTGGATGCTACTCCTCCCTGTTGCTGTGCTCATGCCCGCCTACACATCATACATCAAGATGGTAACAACTGCTGCTGCTGTCCATGAGCCCGCAAGGATCTGCCGTTAAGCCTGCCAGCCCCTGACAAAAGTGGAGAACCCTGCTACTCCAAGCTACATTAAGTTACATCAAGCCCCGGCGTTTGAGTGAAACATCAACAGATGGTGTGAGACAGCCAAAAAGAACTGGGGAAGGCCCCTGATTTTCATTTTCACCACCCCAGGTTTTTGTATCCAGACCCTGAAACTTTGCAGCCAGCACCCGGCCTTGCTCTCAATGCTGCCGGTTCCGCCGACTGTCGCTGTGCCCGACTCACCTGTGGAGGTGGGTGGGCACGGGTGTGCAGCAGGGCGGTGGGTGGTCCTTTCTTGCGGTGCTGCACCTGGTTGTCAGGTGGTTGGAAGGCCACAGTTAAATCATCCACATGTGAGAAGCCTGTGGCTCACGAGGCAAGTTGTGCGGACTGGCAAGAAGGGGGGTCTTTCTCCCCAAGAAACCCTAAGAGCCCTGGAGTATAGCGACATAGAGATTTTCGGGCATTTATTTGGAGTCCTTGAGCTACCAAGTACCAGCGTTGGCAACGCTGTGAGTAGTGGCGGCAGCTGTCACTCCGGTCTCTGTGACGAGGGGGAGGATGTAAGTGACTGTTGGCGATTGCTGGCTGGTCTCTGCAGGTCATTACTCATCTGAGCTACTTGAGCTACTTGGACTACAATTGGGTGCTATATTCTGCCAATTTGCCATTCGTTGTTACCCTTGTTTTCCTTCATTTCACTCCATGAAAGTTCCATTCAATTGGTGTTGCATGTCATCAAGCATTAAGCACACACACCAGAGGTTATTTGAGGGGGCATAGAGTCTCATAAGAGGTGACTGTTGCTGTCCTTTATCTCAGTTTTGGCCTTGTTTCCTTTCCTGTTTTTTTCACCACTCCTGGATCTTTTGATTGCGGAAATACCCAAACGCTTTCTGTGCTACACTGTGATAAAGCCGCCATTCCAAAATCCGAAGGGGGCACAACCCTTGACGCTTTCTTGACATGTGCTGCAAGTGTGTTCGACAAAGAGATTATTCTGGCGGAGCAATGTCTGTCTTTGGATTAGGCGAGGAGATAATGGGCTGTATGTGCCCCCTTGAATCCCCAGTCGTCATCTCCTCACCCAGCCATCATTCTTTCAAACATCGATTCCTCTAATGCTACTGAGAGGGGGCCTCCTGTTTAGCTCAAAAAGAAATCCAAACGTACTGGCCCCCTTAGGTCCACGAGGACAGCTAGGGGCCTCAGTTCAACAATCAACCCGTCTCCCTCCCAACTTTTGGATATTATAGCCATCTCTTCTAATCCGGGAGACACGGAAGCCTCCTCCAACCTGTACTTGGATGTTCTCTTTGGAAAGTTTTAGACCATGATCAAGCTTGTCTCCTTTGATTGACAGACTTTGCAAATTGGAAACCGCATTGTCCCTAGTAACTCAATCCCATGCTAATTTGCTGTCCTTAAAGCCTCCTGCCCAGGACCCCATGTCGATTGATCCTATTCCTCAGTGTTCTACTTCTGACTCTACCTTGGTCCAGGCTTTGACATCGGCCGGTCAGGCCACCCATGGACCAGGCATCACCCCTCCTCAGACTATCCTCAGCCTGCTGCCCCTATGTTGTCATTTTAACTGATATGCTGCCCCTTAACTCTCCCAGAGAAGAACCGATGCTTACATTGAAAAACAAAGTTTGTCACTGGTTGTCCTGTAACACTGACTTTGATATCAATGAGTGCAAAGACATTTTATTTGTATGTAGGGTTGGGTGGGTCGGTCCACTGGCCAAACTCATGAGGGGGGATTGTATTGTGATGAATTGCAAGAGTTCTTTCCTTGCCCAGCACTTGATTAATTGTGGAGCAAGGGGCCAGAGTGTGGGGGCTGGGTCACGTATCAGTATTGTCCCACTTAGTTTCTTTTATAAACACCTCAGACCTCCTAACTTTGGAACAGGGTGTGGTATCGCCAGCCCAATGATTGGCAAGATGAACCAGTGTGGTTCTCTGTCCCTGAGGGTTCTTTAGCTAACAGAGATGCTACCCGTAATGCAACAACACATTCTTGCATTTCTTACTCTTCACCAACATTGCCCTCTAGCCCTGAAGTGCTGCCAGCCTCTAGTGAAATCACTGTGGGTCTTTCCTCTAGTGAACCTTCAATCGTTTCCCAAGAACAGGCTTCTCCCCTGCCTAGTTCATCCAATACTTTTACTGTGGTCTCATGGTACATATCTGGACTTGGGAGCAAGCTCATCCAAGAAGACTGGGGGGCATTCATAGACCATTGCGATATCATCACGGAAATCATTCCCTCGTATAGGCAAGGCTTCATGTCCTTCCATCTCCCAGCTTGTAAATCCTAGGCTGGCAGACCTTCGGGGGCCCTAGCTGTGTGGCTAAAGATTATTTTGGGTTATAATGTAAGGCAGCTTCCCCTTGATACCCCTGATTTATTGGGCCTTGAAGTTTTAGTAGGGAATAAGGTCCATCTGGTGCTCCTTAACGTTTATAGCAGTTTGACTAAGACAGCTGAATCCCCAGTTTTGCACCTCTTAAGAGACACCGTCTCTAAAACTAGAGAGGAGGTGGGGATTTTTATGCCTCTTTTGAACCCTCGCCTCTACTGCAGGAAGGTGTTAGCGAGCAGGACCCAAGCTGCAAGGCCCCAAACTACAAACCCTTTCTAAGGTAGCTCTGCAGATGCTGGACCTTTGTGTATGCTGTCACTTGAGAGCCTGTAATGGCAGAATGAAGTCGAATCTAGAGAGGTGCCCAGCATTCAGAAGGACTACATACCGAAGTTGCATTGACAATATTCTTATAGATGTGAACTTTTGGGATAGCATACTTAATATGGAAGTTCTACACCATTTTGAAAGTGATTACTTGCCACTGGCTCCCTCCCTTCGGGGTATGCCTGATAATACGGTCCAAAATCAAATACAGTCTAATGGCGACTTAACTATCAGTAATAATTGGAGGAAGGTTAGGTGGGAGCAAGTGGCTAAAAATGATAGAGTCCGTGCTCATTTATATCAGGATATTATTCCAATTTTATTTCCCTTCCCTGAGTTAGCTCCCAATGATGTGATGTAAACCCACAATAGGTGGTTTTAGGAACTCAAAAAGCACTTCTTCATTAAACCGCCCTCTGGCAAGAGCTAGCCCCCTGTTGTGAATCTTACCTGGTTTAACAAAGAGTGAGGGGAAGCAAAGAGACTTTTAGTTAATTCTCTTAAGGGGCAGTATACATTGCCTTCGTCGATCTGAAGGCAGATTTTGACATGCTCTCCAGGGATAAACTTTGGTCTCTAGGATTACTGGGTCCATTGTATGACATCATAACTAGGCTCCATTGCGATAACTTCGCAAAAATCCGCTGGGGAGCAAATTCCAGCGCTATTGTTCGCAGATGATTCTCAATTGATTTCGAAAACCCCAATGGGTATCAAGACTCTCCTCCTAAGGATCCATTAATTTCCTCTGGACTGATTATAAAAGTATCCAAAATTAAGTTTATGGCAATAAATCCCGACAGGGGCTTCAGAGGGCCATTAACTTTAGAGGGGCTGCAATTGGAGAGAGTTTTCAAATTTCACGATCTCGAAATCCAGCTCTCCACTTCCTACTCCTGGGACAGTCAAGTCTTAAAGAGTTCTCTTAGGTTAAACCATAGGGCCGCTGCTATTCTAAGATTTGTCAGTCAGACTACTTTCAACCCCATCTCTCCACTTCTAGAAGTTTGGAGAGCCCAGGCAGTAGCCAGCTGCTTTGGCTACCTATGGCGGAGAACTCTGGGGGCATAGTAAAATAGGTGTGTTGGCCACAGCTGAAAACACATTTTTGAGGATGATCCTTAAACTACTGCAGAGCACTCCCTTGATTTTTAGACAAGACCTTGATATCCGCCCTATCATTTCTCTAGTGCAACTGAAACCCCTTCTTTACTTGCTGTGCCTTTGGTCTGTTCCCATGCTGTACACTGTAGGGTGGGTCTGAGCGACATCTTGGGTAGACAAAAAAGTAGGGCTTTGGTACCATGGCTGAGTTATATCAAACAGACCTTCTACTCATTAAGGGTGCAAGAGTTTTGGGTAGACATCTCTGCAGGGCCGGACTGGGACCCAAAACCGGCCCTGGCAAAGTGCTCGGCCAGCCCCCCGGGGGGTTGGGGTTGCGGCCGAGCTGTTTGCCAGGGCCGGTTACGGGCCGATTTTGTTACAGGGGGGCGATATTGCAGCTATGCTGCAAAAACGGCCCTGTAACAAAAACGGCCCCCCATGGGCCCAAAACCGGCCCCCACCCTGGCGGCCCACCGGGGAAACACCCGGTGCCCGCTATGGCCAGTCTGGCCCTGCATCTCTGCCATCTCATCTTCCTCAATTAAAAAGCTGAAGTCTCTTTATTGGGAACATGATGAGACAAAGCTGATTAACCAGCCAAGTCCGGGGTACCTTAGAGACCGCTTTATATGGTTTAAGTCCATTTCGGCTTTTGAGGCCTATATGAACTAGATTGATCCTCCCTCCACTAAAGCCCTTTATATAGGGTTCAGATTGGGCACTCTTCCCCTCGCTTCATTCACCTCTAAATGGAAACATGACTCGGGGGGAAGTAGCTTCTGCCCAGCATGCAATGGGTGTGAGGAAACTGACGACCATCTGCTGATTTTTTGTCCCTTTTATTTGAAGCAGTGCAAACGCTGGATCGTCCCCCTTCTATGCTTGTTAGGAGTGCGCCAGTATAGGGTTGCCCTGAGTATTTGCAGAGTCGACACCTTGACCATCATCACGTTTTTGATCGCCAAGTTTCTGGAGAGTATTTGGCCGATCCAGTGCAAAGCCATTCCGCTCTAATCTTTAGGGCTGAGATACATTTTTTGTTGCATAACCGAATTGAATCACTCTTCTTGCACACAGTGTTTTAATTGTAGTATATGTGTAATTTTAAACAAAGGGGAATATTTTTCTGTTTATGGCTCTTTAACTATTATTTTATGCTACGGTTTTAAGTTTTATAGGGTTTGTTTTGCTGTCACCTAAGTGAGCCCACATTATCTTTCTTAAAACGTTGTATTTTAATATTAGCTGTGCTTTCTAACTGGGCTTATGTGCTGTCATTTTCTTTCTCATCTGTGACTTTTATGGTCTATGACTGAAATAAATAAAGTTTAAACCGGGAAGTACTTGGTAAACTAATTTCAAGACGTATTCCTTCAATCGGAGGCAGGGAATTTAAATTACAAATTTTCCTAAATATTTTGCCCTCAATTCTATGCATAAAATTCCAGTGCTTTGTATCTATTGTTTTCCTGGCATATAAAAATGTGGTAGGAATTTTTTCCCGATAAGCTATAAGAAGATGGTTAAAATGTCTACGCTCTGTTGCCCTATAAAGTGAATGAAGTGAATTCACATGAGCTTGTACCTTACTTGAAACAACTAAAATATGTTCTCTCTCTTGTAGATTAGCGGAGAAAATGTTCCCTGGATAGGGATATGTGTTCAGTACTTCCATCTCCTGGTTCCCTAAAGACCAATTATAGCTCCTATACTTTTCCATATCTTGTTAAAAAAAAAAAATTATTTCACTTTTTTAGGTGTTGATTTTCAGGTAATGACTGCATATTTTTGTAAAACATCAAAACATTTTTGCAGGCCTTTTGGTATTAGGTCTAAAATCACAATATTGTATACATATAAAAGAGAAGCTATGTCACTGAGGCCCAACTTCGTGGCATCCCCTCCAGCATCCTTCAACAAACTGGGCATGTTATAAATATAAAGAGAAAAAAGCAATGGGTCTAACAGACAGCTCTGCATTAAGTTGTTTTCTGTTCAAATTTTTGGGGACAACCCACGATCCCGCCTAAGCAGGACAAGACACCCATGTAGAAGAATAGAGATCTGTTATTACTTTAAGTAAAGGTGGGATTTTCAGAGCACAGAGTTTTCTCCACAGAATGGGTCTGTCTGTGCTGGCAAAAGCCATTGAAAAATCAATATAAGCCACATAGACAGACATACACCGTGAGGAAACATATTTCACTAAAATCAGCTGGAGGACAGTGATATTATCAATGGGCGAGCTATTTGGTCTAAAAATGACCTGCTCCAGCAGAATAATGTTATGATTTCCGTCCAGGTTTGTAAATGGTTGAGAACACTCTTGGCAAATATGTTTCTAACAGAATCTAGTAACGTTATCATTCTATTGCTAGGGGTCTCTAGTTGGAAGAGGTATGCACCCTGTCTAAGTAGGGACCACCACTCTAGTCAGGGTAAGCTAGATACACACTAAAAGATAACCTGTGCTTACCCTCTAGTAGCTTGGCACAGAGCAGTCAGGCTTATCTAAAGAGGCAATGTGTAAAGTATTTATGAAACACACAGTAATAAAATGAAAACACCACAAAAATACTCCAAAGAGGGTTAAAAAAATAGATAATATTTTATGACTAAAACAAGACCAAAATGACAAAAAATCCAATAAGCAAAAATGGAGTTATGAATTTTTAAAGATTATCTAAAAATATGTACGACTGTCAGGGTTTGCGGCTCACAAATTGTGATTTCAGCGACTCGCAATTTCGACTCGCAAAACCTGATGTACAACAGTGTCTCAGACACTGTTTGGGATTCCCAAATGGGTCACAAGGGACCTGCATCATTAATATTCATCAGGCAGGTCACACTTTATTACCGATTGGGAATGACTGGCAATCACAGGGATGGTGGCCTGTTGGGATCAGCAAACCACCCTGTCTGTGACTGCTTTTTAAATATAGCAGTTTTTTTTAAATGTAGCCCGTTTTCCTTAAAGGAAAATGGGATGCTTTCACAAAGGGGAACCCTTCTCGTTTCCAAATGGCTTAACACCAATTTGAAATTGGTGGTAGTCAGCGAATGCTTTGCGACCACATTCCTGGTTGCAAAACATTCATATATACCAGTGTGACTCGCTATTAGGAAAGGATGCCCTTTACACGCCCCTTCCTAATAGCCACTCGCAAACCCTATTTTGAGAGCCGGTAACAGGTTACCGACTCGCAAAATAGGGTTGGTACATAGGAAAATGCATTTTACCTGTCGCAAACGGCCTGATAGGCTGTTTGCGACCAGTAAAATGCATCATACATCTGGCCCATAGTGCTTAGAGTCATAAAGCGCCAAGGGGGGCATCTGGTCACACTAGACTGGGCTAAATCCAAAGTTCAGGTCAACCAAGCTGAATCGCAGCCTGGCTACAGGACTCACTCAGGTCCCACTGAAAAAGCACCTTGGATGGATGAAGTATCGATGTTGAAGACCTGATGTGAGGAACAGAGGAGGCGATGCATCGTCATTGATATCATGGATGGAGGCGAAGCGTCGGTTCTGATCCGCGAAGTTAGCGTGATTTGTTAACGAACCCCATTGCGATGAAGGCGATGCGTCATCGTCAGGCTGCACAATCCGTCGTCATCAAGCTGCACAGTCCGTTGAAGTAATATCGTCGAGCAACAACTGCATCAGCATCAAAGGATTTGCCCCAGCTCCAATTGGCGCAAAGTTGTCGATGGATTCTGCTGGGTCAGCACAGAAAAGTCACTTCCAAGGGCCCAGAACTGGATTGGCACCACTTGGTAAGGCAGCAAGCCCTTGGAGTCTCTTTGGGTTCTAGTGAGATTGGTCCAGTCTTTTCCTTGCAAGGCATCGGGCAGCAAGTAGCAGGCAACAGGCAGCACAGCAAAGTGGAAAAGCAGTTGTTCCAGAGCAGCAGTCCAGCAGGGTGGCAGTCCTTGTAGCAGCACAACAGTCCTTTTTCCTGGCAGAGTTCTTCACAGGTCCAGTAGTGTAATGACTTGGTAGGGTCAGAGATCCAGTACTTATATGCAGTTGTGCCTATGAAGTGGGGGTGATTTCAAAGAAGAGTCTTTGAAGTGCACAGAAGCACTTTCTTCCCAGCTCTGGCTCCAGACTATCAGTAGGGGATAATCAGCATTTCATGTGTCAGTTGCAAGTGTCAGTTCCTCCCTCCCTTCCTGCCCAGGAAGGGCCATCAGAATGCAGATGAGTGCTCAGACACACCTAACCTTCCTGTGTTTGTGGATGTCTAGAGGGAATGCAGAAAGTGAAGCTGTCACCTACCCCAGACGTGTATTGGAGACAGGCTGCAGGCACACAGAGCAGTAGTAGCAGAGAATTGCCGACTTTCTAAAAGTGGCATTTCTAAAATAGCATGGTTAAATCCAACTTTACTAGTAAAGAGGATTTTCATTACCATTCCGATGATATAAAACATGACACCACTTCTAGATTCTAATCAAGAATTACAGCTTAAAAGTGTATTAAGGAATTCCCACTGTTAACCTATTAGAGGAGTAGGCCTCACAGTAGTAAAAACAAATGTGGGTGTTTGACACTACCAAGACATTCAAAACTTAAAAGTACATGTCCTACCTTTTACTTACACAGAACCCTGCCCTATGGGCTACCTAGGGTCTACCTTAGGGGTGACATGTGCAATAAAGGGGGAGTTTAAGGCTTGGCAAAGGGATTTTAATTCCAAGTCGAAGTGGCAGCAAACTGCACACACAGACCCTTCAGTGCGAGGCCTGAGAGAGATTTATAAGGCTACTTGTGCGGGCGGCACAATTAGTGCTGGAGGCCCACTAGTAGCATTTAACTTACACGCCCTGGGTGTTCAAATGTATCAAATGTGATCATTGCCTGTACTATTCGATCATTTAGGGCATTTGTAAGAAATTGGGTTGTTGGTTGAAGGGGGTATAAGCCCTTCTCAAGCAACATCCACAATCTTTGTCAGGGTGAACCACAAAAGTAATTAAATTAACCTGTGCTTAACCCTCTGGTAGCTTGACACAAAAACAGTCAGGCAATGTGTAAATTTCATATGTTGCACAAAAACAGTAATACACTGAAATCACAACACAAGAAAAATCTCACACCAATTTAGAAAAATAGACTCAATTTTATTCAATTATTTGACACCCAAATGACTGGGGCAAAGGTGAAAGTTATGGCCAAACATGATGGAGCATGGTTCAGATAAAAGAAGAAGTTTGGGTCAGGTCTCCACTTAGCTTCAGACTAGAAAGGTAAAGTTCAGTGGGGCAAGGCTACTGGCAGTGTAAGAGGAGGAGGCGTCATCATCGGAGAGCCAAGGAACGAAGTCACAGTGAAGATTTCTAAGTTCGAACTTAGGGGGTCTTTACGATGGCGGGCGGAGCGGTGCCTGGGACCGCCGGCCTGCAAAGCGGCAGTCCTGCACGTCAGATTATGATGCGACCGCCACCGTGGCGGTTGCATCGTGCATGGTTAACATTGTGGTGGGCGCTGCTGGCTGCAGCACCCTCCGCAATGCTAAACATGCAGGTCGTGCATTTCACTGCACTACGTGGCAGGAACCACGCGGTGCCTGCCACGTAGTGCAGTGAAATGTAGGGGGGTACCATGGGTATCCACACAGTGCACCACACCCCCCCAACACAAGGGGGGCCCTCAACAGGCCCCCAAATGCATTCTCCGCCAGTCTTTCAATGGAGGTTTACCCGCCACGGAAAGGCTGGCTGCGGCCAGCATCGTAATGTGGTGGACGTTGCCTACTAGGCACCACCACCATTTCAGGCATGCTGACCGCTCCGCCAGGCAATACGATTGCCTGTGGCAGAAGCGTGGTGGCCGGTCTTTGTGACCGCCGCGTTCGGAAAGCAATTCCCCCCGCCATCGTAATGTGGCAGGGGGCAAATTGCTGTCCGATGGCGGAGGGCCTGCCACCACATGGCTGGCGGTGGTGGGCCTTCCGCCATCGTAATGACCCCCTTAGTCTCTTTTATGGAAGTCAAAAATCTCAAGCGGGCGACCTGCAGGCTGTAGTCGACGAGGGCTCCACGAGGCCAGATACCACTTTTGCGATGAGCCGCTAAACAAGATTTGTTGATGGTGAGAAGACCATAGCAGGAGCTGCCGCGAAGTCAGGGAGACAGGTGATGCACCTTGGGTGGATCAGCGAAGAAGTAGGTCCCAGTCTCCTCTCAGTTCTCAGAGCACTTTTTGGAAGAACATTTTCCAAGTCCCAAGTCTTGGATTTGGGCTAGTTGGCGCCTTAACACACCTTCAAAGTGTCCTGGGCTGGAGGGGCACCAACTGGAGCTCAGGCTGGGTGCAGGTGTGGGTTCAAGATGGTTGGAGCCTTTTCTGTCCCTAAGGCTCTGATCAGGAGGCCAGCCAACTAGCCCTTAGAGTCACTCTGGAAGTCTTGGGTTTATACAGGAAAGCAGGTCTCAAGCAGCAGGGCAGTCCTCTGAGGGTACAAGGTAGGCTTTAGGCAGCAGGGCAGTCCTCTGAAGTACACAGCTGGCCACAGTCAGCAGGGCAGTCTTCAGAGTGTCCTGGCGAAGGTCCAGAAGTGAACTGAAGAGTGGGTGTGAGGGTTCCATTTTTATACCTAGTGCCCCTTTTCGCGTGGAAGAAACGTCTGGAGATTTTCCCCAAAAGTGTCTGGAATTTCTTGCCTCCCTGCCCTGGTCCCAGTCTGTTTGCAGGCATAAAAGGCTAGCTTGAAGTTCTTTAAGTGTGAGATGAAGCATTGTCTTTGAAGTGCAAGTATGCCGAGGAAAAATAGATCCTCCCCCCATCCTGCCTTGGATGGATCATCCTGCCAACACTCAGGCTCTCTATTATGTGGCTGTCTGGGAGGAATACACAAAGGCCAACTACACCTTATCATGTGACCCAGGAAACAGGCTGCAGGTACCAAGGGCCCAATTCATAAAGGTAAACTGAGATGAAAGTCTAACTTTACAACTTTCAGTGTTCACAAAGGCAATTTCCGAGTAGTAAAGTTAGACTTTTGTCTCAGTTTTGGTCTCAGTTAAACTTAAGACCAAAACTTAAGTTTAACTGAGACAAACGTCTAACTTTACTACTCATAAACGCCCTTTGTAATTACTGAAAGTCATAAAGTTAGACTTTCGTCTCTGTTTACCTTTGTGAATCGGGTCCCAAATGTTTAGGAGAAGAAAATGCCAACTTTCTAAAAGTACCTAAAACAGTACGGTCCTACTGGTACATAAACAAAAACAGGAAATAAGAGATTTAAAAAAAGACATTGCAGATGACAAGGCCCTAACCAATGCAAAGGGGGCTTTGGAGCGTCTGGAAAATACTATCTAGGATTTTGAATTTACAACACAGAACAATAAACTTGATAGACTCGCCAAGGGCATCAAATTTTATGATAAAAAAGTCACTTACCCGTACCTACACAAGGAATACTACAAACAGGACAACCAAGGCAGATACACCTCAAGAGGTAGAGTGGGGTACAGGAAATACACAACATTTTCAGATTCATCAATTGAAAGGCATAGCAATAGAAACGAAAGTCAGGACTAGCTATGCCCCCTTCAAGCTTTGTGCATCGTAGCTTCTTCCATGCGATTCTCAACTCCTTGTTGGACCAGAGAAAACTAGTTATAGCCCCTTGTAAGGCTTTCAAAGCAACATGATCGAACGTTAAAGGGATCAAATCAAAAATGAAAGTGAATTTTGGCAAGATTGACATTTTAATTAAATTGGAGCTGCCCAGGATAGAGAGTGGGAGACTATCCCACGATCTTAATAGTGCTACAACCTCTTTCCTTTTCAAGTCAAAATTTGTTTGGGCTATTTTAGTAATATCGTGTGTGATTTGTATCCCTAGATATCTAATTTGCTGTTTAACCAGTGAATTGCTTGATTGCGTGTTCCAGGACATAATTTCTGTTTTTTGGGCATTAATCAAATAACCAGAAACACTCCCAAAACTCATCAAAATCTGCTCGAGTCTGGGCAGGATCGACGGGCTGTCTCTTGTAAAAATCATCAAGTCGTCCGCGTATAGCGCAAATTTGTTTTCCCACCGCTCCCATTCAAATGGGGCAAAGATGTCACTAGCCCAAATACAACACGCCAGGGGTTCTATATATGAATCAAAAAGCAAAGGGGAAAGGGGACACCCCTGTCTCATTCCCCGCTATTACTTAATTGTATTAGTCAGATTTCCATTAACAATCAATCAATCAATCAGGTCACTTATAAAGCGCACTACATACCCGCGAGGGTCTCAAGGCGCTGGGGGAAGAGGGGGGGTGCTGCTACTGATCGAAGAGCCAGGTCTTGAGGAGTCTTCTGAAGGCCAGTAGGTCTTGGGTCTGCCGAAGGTTGGTGGGGAGGGTGTTCCAGGTCTTGGCGGCGAGGTGGGAGAAGGATCTGCCGCCGCCGGTCGTTTTCCAGATGCGGGGGACTGTGGCGAGGGTGAGGCTGGTGGAGTGGAGCTGGCGGGTGGGGGTGTAGAAGCTGAGTCGTCTGTTGAGGTAGGCTGGTCCGGAGTTGTGGAGTGCTTTGTGTGCGTGGGTGAGGAGCTTGAAGGTTATCCTCTTGTTGACAGGGAGCCAGTGCAGGTCTCTCAGGTGGGGTGTGATGTGGCTGCGGCGGGGGATGTCGAGGATAAGACGTGCAGAGGCGTTCTGGATGCGTTGCAGCCGTCTCAGGAGCTTAGCCGTCGTTCCTGCGTAGAGGGCGTTTCCGTAGTCCAGCCTGCTGGTGACGAGGGCCTGGGTGACTGTTTTTCTTGTTTCGGTGGGGATCCACTTGAAGATCCTGCGAAGCATTAGGAGGGTGTTGAAGCAGGATGAGGAAACGGCGTTGACCTGCTTAGTCATGGAGAGGGTGGGGTCGAGGATGACCCCTAGGTTGCGTGCGTGGTCGGTGGGTGTCCTAGCTGTAGGGATTTTATAGATATTATTAATAGCCCTGACAAAGTAATCCCCTAACCCGAAAACGCTGGCCATATGGCTTACAAAAGACCAATTCACCCTGTCGAACGCCTTGGCCGCATCAAATGCAAAGATCGTAAGGGGAAGACTGTTGGCTGAGGCGATGTCAATAGCACCAATAAATTCATGAGTTAAATCATGAAGTTGGCGACCTCTAATAAACCCCTTCTGATCAGGATCGACGAAGGTGCTCATTACAGGGTTCAACCTCCCTGCTAAGATCTGCACGTAGATTTTATAGTCGCAGTTTAGCAGGGAGATGGGCCTATATGATTCACATTTTCTTGAATCTTTATTTGGCTTTAAAATCAAGGAGACCGCTGCCTTATCCCAGGACTTAGGAGTTGGAGTGTTATCCGAGAAAATGCTATCAAGCAAGACCACAAGAACAGGGGCAATCTCTTCGGTTAGAGCCACATAAAATTCATTAGGAATACCATCTGACCCGGCAGCACTACCTCTTTTTAGATGGTTCATGACAATCTTACGTTCTTCCAGAGAAATATTCCGATTCAGCTGACTAGTTTGATCTTTAGCCAGAGACGGTAGGGTTATTTCATCAATGTAATTTTGTATTTGAGTATCGGAGAATACTTGATCCTCTGTGTATAAATCTTGAAAAAAGGACTCAAAAGCCTGCTCTATTTTGATGTTATCTGAGGAAATCTCGCCTGAGTCAACATTAATCACCTCCTTGATTATATTTCTAGTCAGAGTTATGCGAGACTTCCAGGCAAGTAGCTTCACGCAACCTTCTCCGTACTCGTAGTTAGCCATTTTACTGACTTCCCATTTTTTCCTAGTGATATCATCTAAGTGATCTATTAGTGCCTGTCTCTTAGCTATAACCTCCCTACTGTCTTCCCCATGCAAAAGCTTACTTTGATGGAGTTTATAATCCTTTCGTACCCTAGCAATATCATCTTCCAGTTTCTTGATTGTCGCTCTACTCTCCTTATGTTTCTTAGCCGCAAGACTTATTACTCTACATCTAATAAATGCTTTATAGGTGTAAGGGAGCAGTGGCCTTATTAATTTCAAAGAAAGATAAAGTTTCTCTTTTTAATTGCGCAACCACTAGAGCCTCAGAGAGTAGAGTTCTATCAAAAGTCCAGCTTTTAGCTGAGACACCTCCCGCCATTTGTAAATCCAATATTACAGCGGAGTGATCAGAGAGATGCTCCGGGACATGCCTTACTGTTTTAACATTGTTTATCAAACTACCGTCTACCAGGATAAAATCAATCCTGGAAAAATGCCCATGTTTTTTGTTATGGAATGTAAAATTCGAGGAGCCACACATTCCCCTATTTTTCGTTCTCAAAATATCTGTCAGGCCTAGGTCTTTCATCAACACTTTGATAAAAGAACCCATCTTTGTGGACACTACCCCTCCCCCTTTAGATCTGTCAAGAGAAGGGTTCAGAAGAATGTTAAAATCACCTCCCATAATAATAGGGAAGTTGGATTGAATCAGATGGCTATAAATGACGTTCAGAGGCCCTTCGTCATCTATGTTCGGACCATAGTATCCCACCAAGGTGAACCACTCATTTTGGATTTTAACATCAGTGACTATCCACTGCCCCTTAATATCTGCCTTAATAACCCTTAGTGTTGCTTTAGCCATGTGTTTAAAGGTAAAGGCCACACCTTTCGTGCAACACGTTTGGGGTGTATGAATGGAACTTTCAATCCATCTCTGTTTAGATCGGACGGTCTCCCATTCCTCCAATGTTAAATGCGTCTCCTGGAGGATGATAATATCATAGTTCGATTGACTTAGATATTGGAAAATTCTGCTTTGTCTACCCACTACTCTGAGCCCATTAACATTCCATGTCAAGATTTTAATTGGGGTTAAATAAGGCATCGACATTTTATCCAGTCCACCAATACAAGCATCCAACAACTATCTTGATCGAAGTCTGCTCGGTTTTTAAATACAATATCCTTAAAAATAGACATTAAACTTGACAAATGAGGACTTTTTTTCCTTTTTTCCCTAATATGCTCCCCATCCAGTGCAAACCTAAAGTAATTTTCTTTTCCTGTGCCCCTACCCCCACCCAAGGGAACCCTCCCTAGTAATACCCTGGGCATGATGACAATTCACCCAATGGAGCTCACTTCCTTCTCCGGAAAAACATAAACAAACAAAAAACCAACCCCATGATAAGCATTTAGCCCTGAGCCTTTATTTGATCAATAAAAATCCCTACCTCCTTGGGGTCTTTAAAGTTGAACATTTTATTTTTCCACATCACTTTGAGTAGAGCTGGGAACCTCAGTTGAACTGTTGTGCCTAAAGGTCTTAATATTGGGATAAACTTCCCCAGTTCCCATTGTCTATCCTGCGTGATTCTGGAAAGATATGACCTGATCCGAAATGACCAATCACTTTTAGTGAAACTACCTGCTTTTAATGCCTCAGACAATACTCGCTCCTTTAAAAGGTATGTTTTAAAGTAGACCAAGATTCTCCTAGGAGTTTTCCTATTCAGGTTTTTTGAGAAAGGATCTCTATGGATTCTCTGGATATCAGCCTCTAGCTCTAGGGGATCAACAGTGGGCATAAACTCCTTTAATAGGTCTAGAAAAAACTTTTAATGTTGTCACCCTCCATGCCTTCTGGGATGCAAAGAATCTTAATGTTATTTCATCTACGTCTACAGTTGTTCTCAAGAGACTCAATTTTGTCCAACATAGTTTTCTCACTGTCTTTTAACGCCTGAATCTCATTACGATTGAGCTCTACTTCCTTGTTTAGAGCATCAACTGAGGCCTCCATCACACAAATTCTCTCCGTGATTGCTGATATTTTTATCTCTAGTGCTTCACAAGTGTCTTGTATCTTTGCCTGATGTTTTTCTGAGATAGCAAACTTATTCCTGAAATCTAAGGATAATCCCTCTAGCATATTTATCAACTCCGATTGGTTAGGATTATTCAAATTCGGAGAGTCCCCAAGAACCTGTCGTATGGAAGCCTGGTTGGTCTCATCAGGGTGGTTGACAGGGTCGCTATCACAATCCCCTAACACCTGAAACCTATTTTCAGTAGGCAGGATCAGATGAGCTGCCCGTGCAGCAGAGGCGTTATCACTATTAGGGTCCATTTCGACTTCCAAGGCCTTGTCAGGGAATCTCACAGCTTGAAATAGCTCCCTTGTTTCCAACCGGGATGGGCTGGCCTAATTGATTTTGGCATGCACCTTAAAATACGATAAAGGGACGGGGTTATCTTCACCAGGGACGCTTCCTTTCGTTGTCGTGCAGAAGGGGTTGGAAGGGGTAATTGAGGATTTTGGGGGTTATGAGGTAACTTCCCCCCTGCCTTCCTACTAGATTTTTTGGACACAGTTCTACCAAAAACAGGAGCCGGTGGGGCAATAATAGGATTACCTAAGGGGCCCGGAATACTGAAGGTCTTATTTCTTAGGGTGTACCTACTGGTGACCTCTACCCCCTTCACGTCAGCTCTACTATCTAGACTCTATATTTGTGGCAATAAAACCGTAGCATCCGAAATAGTGTCAATATTAGCAGTGCTTAAAGCTAGGCTAGGTAAGTCCAATATCTCCCCCTGACTCACTTGCTTGTTTTTTTCTCCCCCTCTCTTCCGAGGAGTCTGTCGTGGTGCATGCCCAGAGCCTACTTTGCTGCAAATCGATTCTTTGAGGCGTCTAGGGCTCATGAGCAAGGCAGAGACGGGAATTACAGATAAGTATCTGGACTGTAGGTTAATATCACAAAATACTTCTGAGTCACACAGCCAGAATCCCTTCAGACAAGTTTCATCTCTCTCAAGGCCACCCACGTTTAATTTGAAGAAACGGGGCACCCAGCAGGGACTGACTCTGCCCAGAGTGCCCCCGAAACAAAATCCTTACGGCGGCCCGCCTTTCCACTCAGGCGCAGTCCACAGCCTGGAGCAGCTGACCCCCGATAGAACACGGGCCGGCCCGTAAATGCCCAGCCAGGCTTTAATGCCTTAGGCTGCCACAAGCTGTTCCACAAAGCTGAGCAAGAAAAAAAAAGAAAGAGAAGAGAAAAGAAGCCAGAAACAGCAGTCCTCCCAAACTCTGATGAGGACCGCAGATAGCTGCTGCACCGCCGCACCGCCCTTTCCCCGGAAGCGTCGTCAACTCACTGAGCCCGGTGGCTGCCCAGAATCCGGCAGGCGGCAAGCAGGCAGTGGGCGGAAGCAGGCGTCTCGACTGGTCGGCCGACCACGGAGACGGCAAGACTCTCCCCGAGCCTACAGGACCAGGACACAAGCACCCAATGTATGAAAACACCAAACGGAGGTAAGGTCCTACGAGCGCTTTCTGTCCGCTACGTGGGAGTCACAGTCTCAGGGTAAACCAACAGCGCTTTCCGGAGGAGCGTTAGAGTGAGCTCGCAGCAGGTCTAACCTGCCGCCATGTTCCCCTTGGACATCTCTAAGAGTTACTCTCAACGTAAGATCCCTTCTGTTTAAGCCTACTTGTTTTCCTCCTTTGTTCCAAGCGATGTCTAAAAATACCCCTCAGGGTGGGGATGGTGTTCTGTTTAAATTTGGGCACCCAAAATACTTTAAAAAAATCTAATTAAAGGTACTTAGAGCCACTTGTGAACTCTGGCACCAGGTTAGGAAGATTTTCCAGATTCCATATTATAGTTCTGGTGCCCCCGTTTGACATTCTCCAGGAACCCTGGTGTGCCTTAAAGACCGTCTATTGATCCCTTTATTGGAAGAAGGCATTGAGAAATGGGGTCAACTATTACAAAATAACAAACTCCTTCCATGGGTTGTACTCAGTAATATCACGAATCAAAGATTGTCTAGATTTAAGTTTTACCAACTTTCCAGCTGGGCTGCTAATTTGGACAAGGAGGGAGCGATAAATGAAGAGCATGAGGTCATCTTATTAGGGCCTCTCCATCAACGTAAAGAAATCTCTAAATGGTACCGGCTATTGATTAAGGGGGAGCCACCTTTAACACCATTGGAGGAGTCCTGGAGAAGAGACCTGCCTTTGTTCGATGTAACATCCTTATGGCAAGTATCGATGCACACTTTTTGGAATGTGGTAAAAGCTGCCCCTCTCAGGAGAAATCATCTGTTTACTCTCCACAGAGCGTACTGGACCCCGAAGAAACTATCAAAGCTAGGAGGTCAAGGATTGAAGGTCTGCCGGAAGTGCGCCTCGGGAGATGCAGATGATCTGCATATGTTTTTGCAGTGCTCTCATATCCGGGGCTTCTGGCATAATATTGGTAAGGTTGTCTCGGAGGTCTTGGGGCAAGAGATTACGGTAAGCCCGATTTTGGTTATTTTTGGGATCCTTCCAGAGGAGAATTCCAGTCATAACCTTTCTAAACTTGAAGCCTCGCTGCTATCTAGTTAATCCTTTTAGCAAGGAGAGAAATTTGCTTAAAATGGATCTCGTCGCAACCCCCTGTAATTTTAGATTGGGTTCCCTTGGTTAAAAGAATTCACAAGTTGGATCTTGCTGGTCCTTTGAGAAAAAGAACTAGATTCTGGGGGGCCTGGGATAGGTGGGTTAGTAATCTTGATAGTACAATATCCTAAAAATCACAACATCCATAAATTAGTCCAATGATTATGAAATAAGTGAGATTAGGGGAAGGATTTCGACTCTGAGGAAATGGTTATACCTCCCTCCAAAATACCTTCCCTAGGAACCTTGCAGTTGGTCTCAGGCCAGTCCCTAGAGGTGGTCAAGTTATCAGACGGTCACATTTCCTCCCTCCATGGGGAACTAGACGGGGACCTTTATCTGTCTAAACGCTATCCACTTATTTTTATATGAGGAGACAAAAAAAAACATTTTCAGATTCATCATTTGCTAGCAGTACAGATAGTGACACAGAGAGACCCGGGACAAGCTCAGGTGGCTTTGAACAAAACTTCAGCTACCAGGGACCCCAGTAGGGGCATTTTTTAGGGGACGGACAGTGGCCCCCATACAGAGGAAGGGGCCAACAGTGGACCACAGGCAGGGGCCTGGGATCAGGGATGGGGGAGGCCCAGGAACAGAGGAAAGAAACAGGTATGCTTTCCTCAGGAATCCCATGGGGAGATCCAGACGAGAGGACAGCATTACAGATGGTAGACGACCAATTTGACAGTGACACTGGATGTGTGAATGACTCCAAAAGAGATCCCCGTATTGCCACTGTAGATCCCCCTAACTATAATCCCACTGACAGAAACCCTGCTACTATGTACCCTATTGTGAATCTCTCAAACAATACTTTGACTCAGGATGAGGAATGCATATTGAATAAAGGTCTGTCATTTGTACCCACCACCCGGCCTGATGCATTCAACATTAAAATTGAACTCCACCAGTTCTTCAGTAAAGTACGGTTGAGGCATTACTTCAATAAGATCCCATTTAGACCCTAGTTCTCCAATACAGGACTAAGGCCTCCCTCGTCCTTCGCACCTCCATTCAGTCTCATGCCCCACAAAATTCTGGCTTTTGAGCAAGTAGTTCTAAGGGGTGTGTTAATCTGGTCTCCAAAAAGTACAATGTGAAATACAAGATAACTAAAAAAAAACGTGAAGCCTTGGAATCCCTAAAGAAAAATGACAGCATTGTGATCAAAGCAGCCGATAAGGGGGGGGGGGGGGACCATAGTAGTTCAGAACACCGGGGACTACAAGACAGAGATTCATTCACAACTGGAGGTTGGGACCAATTATTCTCTACTTAGGGGGGCCCTGACCAGGGAGATTTCTGAAACCATCAAGAGGATCACCGACCAAGGGCGCGATAATGGTTTCCTCACTGAACTCAAATATGAATTTTTGAATAAAAAACAACCTAGGCTTCCTACAATCTACACCTTGCCAAAGATCCCTAAAAGCATGGAGAAGCCGCCAGGCATGCCTATAGTATCTGGCTGCGGTTCAATAATTGAACCACTTTGCAAGTATGTGGATATTTTTTTGAAACCATTCACCGAATCCACGGCATCCTACATGCGTGACACCATGGAAACAATTAAACTGGTGGACAATTTGGCATTCAACCCATCAGAACAAATTCTTGTTACTACGGACATAACCTCCCTATATACGAACATCCCTCAAGAAACAGCCTTGGAGGTTATGAGTGAGATATTAGAGAAGAGACCAAGATCCATGCAGGTTCCTACAAATTTCATAATCAAACTCCTTGAGATCGCCATGACAAAAAATTTCTTCTTTTTTTAAGATAATTATTACATGCAGAATAAAGGTGTTGCGATGGGGGCAGGATTTGCACCTGATGTAGCCATTCTGTATAGGGATCATTTTGAGAGGAGGCATCTATTCGACATGGACAACCCTTACTTTTACAACCTGGGCCTTTGGAAATGGTACATTGATGATGTACTTATGGTATGGACAGGTCCAGAGTAAACCCTGCTAAGTTTCCATAATTGGTTGAATCTAAGATCTAATGATATACATTTTTCCTTAGATTACAGCAAGAAGGCTGTTAATTTCCTAGACATAACCCCAACCCCAGTTTAACACTCTTGTATGGCAACTTATGGCCTCTAATTTCTTTTCAAAGTACAGATGAAGACCCTTCAAAATCCACTACCATTATTGAGATTTTCCAGGGGAGGATGTACATTGATTCTACACCTCTCATATCACATGGTGCGGCTGCACCAATGTGAGGTTAGTGTTTCCTGTAGTTATTGGCCCACTTTTGAACTAATTTAGTGTGTCCTTCATTTCATCGCACTTATCTCTGTCCTGATGAAGACCCGCATGCTAGGATCTAAGCCACCTTGTGCAACAGTTGGGTCGAAACGTCAACTTTTTTAGATTAACAAGTCTGGACTGATTATCGATACCTGTCTGAGGCGGTTGTTCTAAATATACACCTCCTGATTTTGAACAAGAGAAAATAAGAGACTCAACTAAAATTCCACAGCCAGGCTACCTTTGTATCAATCTTTTTTTCACTTTTTATTATCACTGCACACTTGAGCACTTTCTGAAACACAACTTTTTTCTATTCCTCTTGGAGCAACCGTTATACAATGAATTTGATGTTTTCTATTGCTGAACTATGATTAATGAACCTTGATACAAAAAATTGAATTTGACGCTTCATTAAGTGCATTCCATTCATTGTATTGCCTTTTTGTGTTTTGTTTTCTCGATCGCCTAAAGTGCAAACTAAATGTTCCATTTGTTTTTGTTTGTGTACCAGTAGGACCATACTGTTTTATGTACTACATGATACCCAAGTCCTATGGGTGGTATATGGGTTACCCCACTACCTTGTAATAGTATAGCAGCAGGTGCATACCTGCGAGCGTATTTCTCTATGATTTATTCATGGCTCCATGTTTGATGGATTAAGCGCGCATTTTCTGTCTGCGTAATAATCATTTTATCATGTTATTTTTTTGTTATTTTTTATGTGTCAAACGTAGGTTATTTATGTCAAGTCTGTCCATTTGGTCCATGTTTTAGTATACAAATCCATATTTGATATCATGTCAGAAAGAGAAACTCTATCATGCAGTGAAGACTATATCAATAAAGAGAATGAAGGGCATGGGTGCTCTAGTTTTTTTAATAGTACCACTACCAGTATTGACCTAACATTGAATTATAAAATTGGTAAAGTTGAGAGACTAGAGAAAAAGCTGATACGTACTGGTCACGTACGTATCATGGTCACGTACTGGCTAAGTATTTACAGGCCAATATCATCCCGGTTGGTTTACAGGTAAAGAACGAACCAGCAGTATTTATAGACAACCCAAAATTCAAAGAGATTTGTTAGCTTTGTGGCCAATAACTGCTCCAGACAGTGGATGGTCCTGGTGGATGAGACAGCCCTCGAGCAGGCCCAGAAACTGATAAAGGAAATAAGTGATTTAAAAAAATAAATTGCAGATGATAAGGCCCTAACCAAAGCAAAGGGGGCTTTGAAGCGTCTGGAAAAAACTATCAAGGATTTTGAATTTACAGCACAGAATAATAAACTTGATAGACTCGCGAAGGACATCAAATTTTATGATAAAAAAGTCACTTACCCGTACCTACACGAGGAATACTACAAACAGAATAACCAAGGCAGATACACCTCAAGAGGTAGAAGGGGGTACTGGAGATACACAACATTTTCAGATTCATCATTTGCTAGCAGTATTGATAGTGAGACAGAGAGACCCGGGAGTAGCTCAGGTGGCTTTGAACAAAACTACAGCTACCAGGGACCCCAGCAGAGGCATTTTTTAGGGGACGGACAGTGGCCCCCATACAGAGGAAGGGGCCAACAGTGGACCACAGGCAGGGGACGGGATCAGGGATGGGGGAGGCCCACGAACAGAGGACACTCAAGAGGTCACACAAAAGGGCGTGGTATTATCCAAGAGACTCCCTTTTGGAACCCAATCAACGTACTATGGCATCACATGATAGGATGATATGTGACACTACGTTTTGCACATGCAGCAAGAAATTTAAAAAATCATCAATAAGCACTGGACATTTGTTGCAGATGAAGTTGAGACTCCAGACGTACCCATGCATGCTTTTAGAAATGGCAAAAGTGTGAAAGATTATGTTGTAAGTTCATTCCTGGGGGAACCAACCAAGACTACCCTTTTGACACAATGGAATCTTCCGCAGATTATAGGCCACTTCAAATGTGGGCACTGTAAAGCCTGTAACTTAACCCTAGAGTCAAAGACATTTACACATAACAACCATACATACCAACTTAAGGGTCACACCAATTGTAACAGTACTGATGTCATTTATATGATTAGATGCCCCTGCGACTTCCTATATGTAGGCCAGCCCCGGCAGAAGAGCAAGGCCTGCATACTCCAACACTGTAGTAGAGTAAGGTGTAAAGTGCAGGGTGCCCCCCTAGTTGAGCGTTTTATTACATTTGAACACCCTGCTGAGAGCTTAAAGTGGATGGTGATTGAAAAGATCACGGCTAATCGCAGAGGAGGCAATCTCCAAGACATACTCAATCTGAGGGCATCCAAATGGATGCATAACTTGGACACAGTAGCCAGGGGACTCAATGAATATGAGGATGTTTTGCGACAGGCTGCTACACTGCAATAGTAGTCTGTCTCTATATCCTGTTTTACCATACATGAATGTATCCTGCTCGTATCCAGTTGTATATACCTGTAATTATATGGAAGGTATGACGTACTTTTGCCTTTGTCTCAATATTAACCTTTTCAAACAACTCTCAGTTGTTTTTCATGTTGATGATGTCACTTTTTTAACCAATATGTAAATATGTATATTCGTCACTCTACATATCAAGAATTTTCCTTGATTGCACGGTTTTAACTGAATTGTAATTGATCTAGATGAGCCTGCATGCATATTAGGAACGTGTATTATCGTCTGTTCTCCTCTGTCATTTATTGCTCTCTCTTGATAAATCCCCTTGGATTATTCAGCTTTACAATACATAACCTTCTGGCCTTCGATCGTGAATCCCCATCAGGAATTTATTTTTTCCTGGCATACATTTGAATAACAGAATGGTTTAGGAAGTGAAGAAAGACTATACCCACCGGTACAGGTGACAACGTGCACGCTTTGCATTACCGTGAGCAGGTTTTAAGCCTGTTATCCACGGCTCGCCCATTGTTTGTCCAGTCTTTGCTTCGAGCGCTGACGGAAAGGTGAGCGCCCTGACTAAGTGCATAGCTTCATTTAGATACTGATTGTGATTGAGATAATTTGTTTACCTTACAGTTCTCAGAACGTTTTTTCTCGCCGAGACACGGTCCAACTAGGAATCTATTTCCTGATATGGATGCGGCCCCATAGAATTAATTTCTATGCGTGTGGGCCATTTGAGCACATTGAGCCTGCCAGGGAACTCCTACATGGGAAGGTAGGCTCCCTCTGTGCTGTTATGTTCGGATTACTGCGTTTAACACTCTTGTATGGCAACTTATGGCCTCTAATTTCTTTTCAAAGTACAGACGAAGACCCTTCAAAGTCCACTACCATTATTGAGATTTGCCTGGGGAGGATGTACATTGATTCTACACCTCTCATATCACATGGTGCGGCTGCACCAGTGTGAGGTTAGTGTTTCCTGTAGTTATTGGCGATGTGCGATTGTGTTTTTTCATTAAGGACCCACTTTTGAACTAATTTAGTGTGTCCTTCTTTAGCTTGGCCTACATTTCATCGCACTTATCTCTGTCCTGATGAAGACCCGCATGCTAGAATCTAAGCCACCTTGTGCACCAGTTGGGTCGAAACGTCCACTTTTTTAGATTAACAAGCCTGGGCTTATTATCAATACCTGTGTGGGGCGGTTGTTCTAAATATACACTGCCTGATTTTGAACAAGAGAAAATAAGAGACTCAACTAAAATTCCACTGCCAGGCTACCTATGTATCAACCTTTTTTTCACTTTTTCTTATCACTGCGCACTTGAGTATTTTCTGAAACACATATTTTTTCTATTCCTCTTGGAGAAACCGTTATACAATGAATTTGATGTTTTCTATTGCTGAACTATGAATAATGAACCTTGATTCAAAAAATTTAATTTGACTGTTTGACTCTTCATTAAGTGCATTCCATTCATTGTATTGCCTTTTTGTGTCTTGTTTTCTCGCTCGCCTAAAGTGCAAACTAAATGTTGCATTTGCTTTTGTTTACGTACCAGTAGGACCATACTGTTCTACGTACTACATGATACCCAGGTCCTATGGGTGGTGTATGGGTTACCCCACTATCTTGTAATAGTATATCAACAGGTGCATACCTGCGAGGGTATTTCTCTATGATTTATTCATGGCTCTATGTTTGATGGATTAAGCGCGCATTTTCTGTCTGCGTAATGATCATTTTTTCATGTTATTTTTTTGTTATTTGTTATGTGTCAAACGTAGGTTATTTATGTCAAGTCTGTCCATTTGGTCCATGTTTTAGTATACAAATCCATATTTGATATCATGTCAGAAAGAGGCACTCTATCATGCAGTGAAGACTATATCAATAAACTGATTGAAGGGCATGGTTGCTCTAGTTTTTTTAATAGTACCACTACCAGTATTGACCTAACATTGAATTATAAAATTGGTAAAGTTGAGGGACTAGAGAAAAAGCTAATATGTAGTCGACTCCATGGTCAGGTACTGGCTAACTATTTACAGGCCAATATCATCCCGGTTGGTTTACAGGTAAAGAATGAACCGGCAATATTTATAGACAACCCAAAATTCAAAGAGAATTTTAGCTTTGTGGCCAATAACTGCTCCAGACACTGGATGGTCCTGGGGGTTGAGACAGCCCTCGAGGAGGTCCAGAAACTGATAAAGGAAATAAGTGATTTAAAAAAAGAAATTGCAGATGACAAGGCCCTAACCAATGCAAAGGGGGCTTTGGAGCGTCTGGGAAATACTATCAAGGATTTTGAATTTACAACACAGAACAATAAACTTGATAGACTCGCCAAGGACATCAAATTTTCTGATTAAAAAAGTCACTTACCCGTACCTACACGAGGAATACTACAAGCAGGATAACCAAGGCAGATACACCTCGAGAGGTAGAGGGGGGTACAGGAGATACCCAACATTTTCAGATTCATCATTTGCTAGCAGTACCGATAGTGAGACAGAGAGACCCAGGACTAGCTTAGGTGGCTTTGAACAAAACTACAGCTACCAGGGACCCCAGCACGGGCATTTTTTAGGGGACGGACAGTAGCCCATTCAGAGGAAGGGGCCAACAGTGGACCACAGGCAGGGGCCAGGATCAGGGATGGGGGAGGCCCAGGAACAGAGGAAAGAAACAGGTACGCTTGCCTCAGGAATCCCATTGGGAGATCCAGACGAGACGACAGCATTACAAATGGTAGATGACCAATTTGACAGTGACACTGGATGTGTGAATAACTCCAGAAGAGATCACTGTATTGCCCCTGTAGATCCCCCTAACTATAATCCCACTGACAGAAACCCTGCTACTATGAACCCTATTGTGAATCTCTCAAACTATACTTTGACTCAGGATGAGGAGTGCATATTGAATAAAGATCTGTCATTTGTACCCACCACCAGGCCAGATGCATTCAACCTTAAAATTGAACTCCACCAGTTCTTCTGTAAAGTACGGTTGAGGCATTATTTCAATAGGATCCCATTTAGACCCCAGTTCTCCAATACAGGACTAAGGCCTCTCTTGACCTTCACACCTCCATCCAGTCTCATGCCCCACAAAATTCTGGCTTTTGAGCAAGTAGTTCTAAGGAATGTGTTAATGTGGTCTCCAATATGACTATGTGAAATACAATATAACTAAAAAAGAACGTGAAGTCTTGGAATCCCTAAAGAAAAATGACAGTATTGTGATCAAATCAGTCGATAAGGGGGGGGGGGGCATAGTAGTTCAGAACACCGGGGACTACAAGACAGAGATTCATTCACAACTGGAGGTTGGGACCAATTATTCTCTACTTAGAGGGGACCTGACCAGGGAGATTTCTGAAACCATCAAGAGGATCACCGACCAAGGGCGCGATAATGGTTTCCTCACTGAACTCAAATATGAATTTTTGAATAAAAAACAACCTAGGCTTCCTACAATCTACACCTTGCCAAAGATCCATAAAAGCATGGAGAAGTCGCCAGGCATGCCTATAGTATCTGGCTGCGGTTCAATAATTGAACCACTTTGCAAGTATGTGAATATTTTTTTGAAACCATTCACCGAATCCACGGCATCCTACATGCGTGACACCATGGAAACAATTAAACTGGTGGACAATTTGGCATTCAACCCATCAGAACAAATTCTTGCTACTATGGACATAACCTCCCTATATACAAACATCCCTCAAGAAACAGCCTTGGAGGTTATGAGTGAGATATTAGAGAAGAGACCAAGACCCATGCAGGTTCCTACAGATTTCATAATCACACTGCTTGAGATCGCCATGACCAAAAATGATTTCTTTTTTCAAGGGAATTTTTACATGCAGAAGAAAGGTGTTGCGATGGAGGCAGGATTTGCACCTGATTTAGCCATTCTGTATGTGAATCATTTTGAGAGGAGGCATCTATTCAACATGGACAACCCTTACTTTAACAACCTGGGCCTTTGGAAACGGTACATTGACGATGTACTTTTGGTATGGACAGGTCCAGAGGAAACCTTGCTAAGTTTCCATAATTGGTTGAATCTAAGATCTAATGATATACAGTTTTCCTTAGATTACAGCAAGAAGGCTATTAATTTCCTGGACATAACCATAATGGAAGAAGATGGTTTCCTACATACCACTCTGTATAGGAAGGAAAGCGAGAGGAACACACTGTTACGGTACCACAGCCATCACCCCAGGGGGCTAAGAGACAACCTGCCGTATGGTCAATTCTTGAGATTAAGACGTAATTGTTCGAAGAAATCCGATTACTTCAAGGAATCTGACGAACTGATTGACAGATTAAGCAACCGAGGTTACCCCAACAAGCTACTCAAGAGGTCAGGCAAAAGGGCGTGGTATTGTCCAAGAGACCCTCTTTTGGAACCCAAACAACGTACCATGGCATCACATGATAGGATGATATGTGACACTACGTTTGCACATGCAGCAACAAAATTTTAAAAATCATCAATAAGCACTGGACATTAGTTGCAGATGAAGTTGAGACTCCAGACGTACCCATGCATGCTTTTAGAAAAGGCAAAAGTGTGAAAGATTATGTTGTAAGATCATTCCTGGGGGAACCACCCAAGACAACCCTTTTGACACAATGGAATCTTCTGCAGATTATAGGCCACTTAAAATGTCGGCACTGTAAAGCCTGTAACTTAACCCTAGAGTTAAAGACATTTACACTTAACAACCGTACATACCAACTTAAGGGTCACACCAATTGTAACAGTACTGATGTCATTTATATGATTAGATGTCCCTGCAACTTCCTATATGTAGGCCAGACCCGACAGAAGATCAAGGCCCGCATACTCCAACACTATAGTAGGGTAAGGTGTAAAGTGCAGGGTGCCCCCATTGTTGTGCATTTTAATACATTTGAACACCCTGCTGAGAGCTTAAAGTGGATGGTGATTGAAAAGATCACGGCAAATCACAGAGGAGGCAATCTCCAAGACATACTCAATCTGAGGGAATCCAAATGGATACATAACTTGGACACAGTAGCCAGGGGACTCAATGAATATGAGGATGTTTCGCGACAGGCTGCTACACTGCAATAGTAGTCTGTCTCTATATCCTGTTTTACCATACATGAATGTATCCTGCTCGTATCCAGTTGTATATACATGTAATCATATGGAAGGTACGACGTACTTTTGCCTTTGTCTCAATATTAACCTTTTCAAGCAACTCTCAGTTCTTTTTCATGTTGATGATGTCAGTTTTTTAACCAATATGTAAATATGTATATTAGTCACTCTACATGTCAACAATTTTCCGTGATTGCACGGTTTTAACTGAATTGTAATTGATCTAGATGAGCCTGCATGCATATTAGGAACATATAATATCGTCTGTTCTGTCATTTATTGCTCTCTCTTGATGAATCCCCTTGGATTATTCACCTTTACAATACATAACCTTCTGGCCTTCGATCGTGAATCCACATCAGGAATTTATTTTTTCCTGGCATCCATTTGAATAACAGAATGGTTTAAGAAGTGAGGAAAGACTATACCCACCGGTACAGGTGACAACGTGCAAGCTTTACGTTACCTTGAGCATGTTTTAAGCCTCTTATCCATGGCTCGCAGATTGTTTGTCCTGTCTTTGCTTCGAGCGCTGACGGAAAGGTGAGCACACGCACGGGCTGAACGCCCTGACTAAGTGCATAGCTTTATTTAGAGACTGATTGTGATTGAGATAATTTGTTTACCTTACAGTTCTCGGAACGTTTTTTTCTCGCCGAGACACGGTTCAACTAGGAATCTATTTACTGATATGGAAGAGGCCACATAGAATTAATTTCTATACTTCTGGGCCATTTGAGCACATTGAGCCTGCCAGGGAACTCTTACATCGGTAGGTAAGCTCCCTCTGTGTTGTTATGTTCGGATTACTGCGTTTAACACTCTTGTATGGCAACTTATGGCTTCTAATTTCTTTTCAAAGTACAGACGAAGACCCTTCAAAGTCCACTACCATTAATGAGATTTGCCAGGGGAGGATGTACATTGATTCTACCCCTCTCATATCACATGGTGCGGCTGCACCAGTGTGAGGTTAGTGTTTCCTGCAGTTATTGGCGATGCGATTGTGTTTTTTCGTTTAGGACCCACTTTTGAACTAATTTAGTGTGTCCTTCTTTAGGTTGTCCTACATTTCATCGCACTTATCTCTGTCCTGATGAAGACCCGCATGCTAGGATCTAAGCCACCTTGTGCAACAGTTGGGTCGAAACGTCGACTTTTTTAGATTAAAAAGCATGTACTGATTTTGATACCTGTGTGAGGCGGTTGTTCTAAATATAAACCGCCTGATTTTGAACAGGAGAAAATAAGAGTCTGAACTAAAATTCCACAGCCAGGCTACCTTTGTATCAACCTTTTTTTTCACTTTTTCTTATCACTGCGCACTTGAGCACTTTCTGAAACACATCTTTTTTCTATTCCTCTTGGAGCAACCGTTATACAATGAATTTGATGTTTTCTATTGCTGAACTATGATTAATGAACCTTGATACAAAAAATTGAATTTGACTGTTTGACTCTTCATTAAGTGCATTCCATTCATTGTGTTGCTTTCTGTGTTTTGTTTTCTTGCTCGCCTAAACTGCAAACTAAATGTTGCATTTGTTTTTGTTTACGTACCAGTAGGACCATACTGTTTTACGTTCTACATGATACCCAGGTCCTATCGGTGGTGTAATGGTTACCCCAGTATCTTGTAATAGAACTTTCTAAAAGTGGCATTTTCAGAACTATGACTTGAAATCCAACTTTACCATTAAAGGGGATTTTAAATTACATTTCCATATGATATTCCTACCAGCCCCCAAATAAATTATTAAATGTTATAAGGTAGGCCCCAAAGTATTTGTGAGAATTTTGAGTTTTTCTCTACCAGGACATGTAAAACTTAAAAGTACTTGTAAATGCAAAGCACACTGCCCTATGGGCTGTTTACGGCCTACCCTAGGGGTGACATATGTATTAAAAAGGGAGTTTTAGGCTTGGCAAAAGGTTTATTAGGCCAAGTTGACTTGACAGTTTGAAACTGCTCACAGACTGCAATGGCAGGCCTGAAACATGTTTTATGGGGCTACTTAAATGGGTGACATAATAAGTGCTGCAGACCCACTAGTAGTATTTAATTTACTGATCCTGAATATATGGTATTCTACTTTAATTGGAACAATCAGTTGTAATCCAACTTTACCATGTTTCAGGGAGTGAGCACAAACACTTTGGCACTGGTCACCAGTGGTAAAGTGCACAGAGTCCTAAGGCCAACAATTTAGCAAAACAGGAGTGGAGAAGGAAAAACATTGGGGGGAAGACCATCCTAAGGCTGACAGATCTAACAGCATTAGTCAAGGTTGTCTTTAACTTCCCTTTATTAAAGGTATTCCAATTAACTTTACTATTGAAAGAAAAGAAGCAACCTTCTTTCCATCCAAATTCCATGGCATGATACCTTCTGAGGATATACAGATGGTAAGTGAAAGTATCTTACAGACACTTAGAGATGTGTCTAGGATCTCTAAATCAGAGCGCCATCCAAATCTTGACAGTGAAGTAATAATATAGTCAATTATTGAGCTTCTTTTTGCACAGAAATAGCCGGGATATCTTCTTGCAAAATCCCATTTATGATAATGGCCCCAATGTGCCTACATCATTCTAAGAGAAGTTTCCCTCTTTTGTTCACTCTGCAAAGAGACAGAAAAATTGGAGTAGGGATATTGAAGGCCTGTTCGCTAACTCCATCGGGAACAAGCTTATAGGATGATTAGAAACCTTAGTGTTACATCCTCCCACTATGATTACATTGTTTGTGTTTTCTATTTCAGCTTCCTGGCCTATAAAGTCAAAAAAGGGTTTGGTGAGAGAATCGTTTAACAAACCCGACGAATATATAAGTTAGCAAGAAGGAGAGTAATTTTTGCATGACTCCCTTTACTAGGCTAATTAGATGATATGCATTGTGCTTAATTTGAAGTGTGGGAGAAGGTTCCGTATATCCAAATATAGTCCGTGCTAAACATTGTATCAATCCCGCCACTCGCATGACCCTTTCTGGATTTTTTAGAAGTGCAACTAAATACATAATCATTATTGCATTCCAAGGTCCCCGTACACCAAGTCTCCTGTATGCATACTATATCTGCTTTCAAGAAGTTCAAAAAGAAAACCTTTGGAGACTTAGAGGAGCAGCTGGTCAAATTCCAAGAAAGGATTTGAATGCCCTTACGAAAATGTATAAAACTTGTTTCTTTGGAATCAAGTGCCCCTACTATCCAACCCTATTTAGAAGTAGCATGTTCCTGGCTGACCCCTAGACAAGAATTGGGCTGCCCTAGATGAGTACCAGATCTTCCTCCCGACTTGACCTTGATAACAGTTAATTTTGCATAATTTTCCAATTCCTCCAAGAGAACATTGCAAACCTCAAGGGGCGTTCTATCAATATTACCACTGAAGGCAGAAGGGCGTGACAGGAATCATGCAGGAATCTAAGGAATTACATCTGTACCCTTACTAAAATAGAAATCACAGTTTTCTAAAATCAGGTTAGCAATTATAACTGAATTGAAAGTCACTTAGTCTACCAGTAAATGAGGAGAAGCATTCAGATTGAAATCTAGTGATCTTGATATGTTTGTGAGGAACTTGTTTGGTCGAAGATGAATGAGTGACAGAGCTCAAAGGGGCTTTAGTAATGCTGTTATGATCAATATGAGGAAGGAGAAAGTGGTGTAGATATTTCTCGTAATGTATAATCTATCATGAGATTTGATGTTACCAATTCTGGGGACTCCCAAATAATGGATTGGAAGAATCGATACTTTGAATTATTTGAATCGCTGGGCTGTTTATTTCAGCTGATTTATACTATCAACTATTGGTGTATTAACAAGTTCAGATGATTTAAAAAAGGAAGTTGGTACCGTAGATAGACCCTTTACTTTATTTTTTAGGGGATTAGATCTTGTTTATTGACATAGTCTAGCTGAAATTATCTTCCTGGATCTCAATTTTTTGCCCATCTGTTTTGCTCACTAGATACTAGATGGATCACAAAATACATATCTTTATGAGGTGTGTAGACAGGAGAAACAAAGGGAAACTGAGGCTGTGACTGTGACTGTGGTTGCAGAATAATGTGCAACAGCAGGGAGGGTCAATAAAGGAAAACACAGTGTTCACAACTTTGGGGATGTGGTCAAGCTACCCAGACAGAAGCACACCAGCTCTAAGCTGGCTGCCTCCGCACCAACCGGGACAGCCACGTCAAGTGCCTAATTCACTCAACTGCTCTTTACACTCCTCTTGCTCTCCTTCTGTTCACCTACTGCCTTGCTAGTTCTTTGTTGTGGCCCACACCGTGGGTGCTCTCCTCTAGGTCTTTCCAAGCACTCCTGAGCTCCTCTAGACTCTAGGTGCACCTCTGGGTGCCTTTTCCTTGTCAGGGCTCACAGTGACCCCCACAACAGATGACTGTCTAGCTGGTCTGCAGCACTACACTCCATTGAAATTAACTTCGCTTGAGTGGGCAACAGAAGGAGGAGTGAAGGCAACATAGATGAGACAGGGCTAATAGGAAATGAGAGAGGGGAGAAAGAGGTCGAAAGCAGAGTAAGCGGGCAGTTTAGCTGCTCAAGCTGCACTGGTCACTAAATTGCCCGCTTCCGCACCTGCTGGGACTCAAACCTATGCCACAGCACCTACCATACTGCCTCACGTTTCTCCGAACTGTTCTGGACAGGCTCCCAACTGACAAACCTGGTGAGCCTCTTCATCCTCCTTAAAGGTCTTGCATGTCCCGCTGCAAACTCCAACCTCTTACTGCAGCGATGACCAAACCCAGGTGGCCAGCTGACCACCACTGAAAAGGGACAGCGAACTCCGACACCCTCAGCTGCCCTGACAACCGCCAACAGGGCTGCAGCATGTGAGGAGGAGCAGCAGAAAGCAGCTGAGCACTGCCCAGGAACAATGGCAGCAGTGCTCAGGAACAACAGCGCCAGTAGCTAACCAGAGATATTGTAGTACATGCAAGTTAGGCGTAACGAATCAGGACGGAACCGTGCAGCTGCATGACACACCGGAGTCAATCAAAAAATGCTACTACTGTTAAGTACTCACAATGTATTCCCACATTTGACTATTGATGGTCTGCTGCCTGATCAAGGACATAAAAGCAGGACAATCTCTAAGGGTTGGGCTCACACATCATTCCAAGCCTGATTCGTGAAACTGTCTGTTTGTTTTTGAATCAGTGTATCCAACGCCTGAAAATTCAGGGATAATCCACACTTAAAAAAGGAAGCAAGGTGGCACTACTTTGTGAATTGGGTCTTCTGTGAAAATTTTGACAAGGAAGAGGAATGCAAATTATTATTAAGATAAGTCCTAACTAATTTTGGCATAAAACTCATACCGAGACATCGGTCTGAGAGATTATTTGGGATTATATTTGTAAAGAATATTTGTAATATGTGCGTATGTACTGTTGCCCCACATATAAAAAAAACATATTTTCAATCAAAAATATCGAAAAATGTTACAATCGCACTTTAAAGGATAAAATATGTTAGCTGAGAATGTTAACTATGCAACTACAGAAAATACAACTATAAAGTGTGTGATTGTCTATTGTTTTCTGCCAGCCCGGTTACCTCTTTAGTTAATAAACAAACCATTGTGTGTCTCAACATTTAGCTTTCAATTTGCTAAATATCAGAAAAGAAAAGAAAGAAAAAGGCATCTGTTCCTAATGTAGCCTTTTATGTTTCAACATCCCCTGGCTCCATGTGTCGCTAAAGTGACCGAATTTGCCTTGACAGAAACAGGACCCCGGTTTCAAAAGAGGAAAAGTTTAGGAATTGCTGAATCTTGGTGGGATTTACACTGGCGCAAACGCAAAATCAGTTTTGATTTGTTTGTTTCTTTTCCTTGAAATAAAAGACCTTTATAAAATATACAATTTATCATGTTTACAAAATAATAGATAGGCCTGCAGATTATTTGAAATTGGTTTCCATTTTTTTACTTGCACATGACTTTGAACTAAGTTGATCAACCATCACTTAAATTGAAAAAACTAGTTCACACTCAATTACTTTGGGTTAACTAATTGAGTTTATTATTTTGTTCCCAGCAAACTATCTTTTTCATTTGTTTCTGTAAATCTTTTGCTTTCAAAGGTTACCTAGAGTCTATTGTCTTTACCGGTCACGGCTGGTGTCTGGGCAAAGTGGTGCGGTGGAGGGGTAAAAATATTTTTTTTTTAAACGTACCTGAATCCCGCCGCATCACCGCTCTTCTGGCTCCACTGCAGGCACAGGCTTCCAGACTGCCCTGCGGCCAATCCTGACGCTGCTCTCACAGCATGAGATCAGCCTCAGGATTGGCCTGAGCTCCCTAGATGATGCCGGGGAGTAAGTCATTTTGCTGCATCTGCCATCAGGCCGGGATTTGGCTCTGGGTTCTTCACCCATGTTTACTGAGGAAGTCCTGGTTAATCTCTTTTTCTCTGCTTAGTAGCAAGCTTAAATTCAGCAGTTCCCCATGTCTGATTTCAGGTTGTATTTTGATGGCGAAGCACAGGGAGCCAGACTGACCCCTGGGTGAAGGTTGATATCCTGGAAGATTGTAGTTTTTTAGCACAGGGGCCACAGCTGCATGCCCAATACCCGATCAGAGATCGAAGCCGAAATCTGTACCTGTGGTAGGGGAGGGGGGCTTACAGAGTGGCCTGCAGGCCACAGAAGTCAGTGCATGAGGTGGGGCACTTTAACAGCCATGGAACACCACACATAGTCATGCAGAATTTTCCCATTCTCTCTCTCTACTATTCTGGAACACGGCCACTGGAATTCAAGTGAATATATCTAACCTCCTAGAGCACTAGCTGGGCTTGAAGCTTCAAATGAGCCCTCATTGGGACTTCCAGTGTAGCCCAGTGATCTGGGCACACTGTCATCTGGGCGTGACCAGATGGCTGGACTTGGAGGATTAACATCTAATCACACTGTGTCTCCCGAAATGTTTCTCCTTGTCCTTAGAGGGGCCAGCTGAACGCTGAACTCCACCAGGGGAGCTCAAACTCAGGCCTGACTAGGCATCACAGAGTTCTGAACAGGGGCCTGAACTGAGCCTTTTAACCCAGCAAAGCAGGGGAGCCCTTCTGGGATTTGCAGAACTCCATCCTGGGCACTTTGTGAAACAGCAGGCTGGCGAAGGGAGGCCAGGCTCAGTTATTGCTAAAGCTGTGACGAGGGGCCCAGTCAAAGTTTTCCACATGCTGGGAAATTTCTTGTTTTGCTTATTCATATGTATTTATTTTAAAATACTAAATGTTACCTGTGATGGCATGACAAATTTTGCATCACAAACGTGGGTGTGATAAATGTTGCACATGCGTCATTTTGCACACCTTTAATTGAAAGGTAGCTGTCATGCATTTGCATAGAAGTAAAATGATACAATTAATGACACTTGGCCGCACTACAAGACAGTATATATTTATAGAATCAATAGCAATTTCATTGTGCCTACAAAATATATTTGAGGTAATTAGTATGATCCCCAAGTTCTTGTATATCATTTCCAATTTATGTATTGACAGTCATAGTTATGGTGGTCTATTAGAATGTTGGTTGAAAAAAGGCATTGAAAAGAAGTGAAGTGACCGAAAATAACACGATTTTAGAGGGATACAAGCAGAGCATCTATATTTTTCTGTAAGGGCATGACTATGAAAACCATTAGTTGTCAGAGACTCAGCCCCAACATCAGTGTGTTCCTAGGAATTTCCAACACATTTGTATGTATTTACCATACCTCAATTATTCACTTTGCCATGTTTTCTCAATACAGGGTGACTCTCTATACATTATGAAGTGGAAAATATCCTACCCCTTGAAGTCATAGTTACAAATATTGAGCAGGTTGCAAAATGAGGTTAAAACATTGTGTTCCTTTGTTTTTTTGCACCCAACACAATAACAGAGGATGGGCACATTGATAAGAATTAGGTGAACATGAGGGAGCATTTGTACTACACATAACTCAAGAAAAGAAACCACCTTTGGCTTTGATGATTCAGAGCTTATTAGCATTTGGTAAAGATGTATGTAAATTACCGTCTCAGCCAAGTCCCTGTGACTTTTGGATCATATGAAACTAAACTACTGCCATGCAACAGTTTAGTATGTGTTAGCCTATCTAAGTGTATATAGATGCATTTGAAGTTTGGTTTCATCAAATTTATAAAGATTAATTTTAAATAGTGTTTTTATTATCATTTTGAAGAGTTTAAGTACAGGTGTGCCATAATTGACCAATATATTTTAAAATAAAAAAGGTCACAATTTCACATAAATATGTGCATTCTGTGTGAACAAAATAAATCTCCCAACTGTCATTCCCCTCGCTGCATGAGCACATTTCACAGCCACATTAAAAAAACTACCAAAGAAAAAATTCAACAAAGATCATCAGATTCCACTGTCACATCAGGCCCATAGCTGCTATTGATTGCAGCTCCTAAAGGACACGTTGCTTCAAAAGCTATCCCCCTAAGGTTTCCCAAAGCCGTCAGCTGGGGCGGTAAGGCAAGATAAGGCAGGCCCTTGTGACTTTTAATCCAGTACTTAATTTGTAAAAAAGCAAGTGCCAGGGATCTTGTCAGTGGGCCACAGCAGCTTGCACCATGCATTGTCCCTACCATGTTGCCAATAATAGTAACAGCACCACTACTAACCATCACACTCCTACAAGTGTGACAATTCAAACTAAACAGGCCCTCAATGCTATAAGAATGTCTTGGGTTGCAGATAATAGTCTCTAAATTAGCCAGACAGTACCACCCTATGGCAGACAGTTACACGCACTGGTGTTGACAATTAAGTGCCGGTGCCGAGCATTGTAAGCCACTGGCTCAAATTAAGCAGTGTTATAATTTAATAAAGGTTTCCATGTGGCATCAAACTGATAGTGTTCTCTCTTAACATTATTAATCTAGCGTTCCATGAGTAAGATTTCCATAATCTCCAGTGTCACTGAGTGTGAGGAAAGGAGGGTCCCAATTGTGCTGCCCCCACCATTGTCTTTTCAAAGACCTATTCAATGTTTGGACTAGGTGGCTGTAACCCCCCAATCTCCCTGCAGAATTGTGGGATAGAGTGTATCTCAATATCTCTCTCTCTATACTTTCAACACTGTACTCGCCTGACTACCTTATCATTCCCATCTCCCAGCTCAGCATCCAGCCAACACACTGCGATCAACCCAAAAAAGGACAGCAAACCTTAATATTCTTAAGTATTTCTTCATTGACATTCTAAAACTCAAACTTATCTCTCATCCAGCCACCTCTACATCTGATGTCAACACCCTAATAAAATGGTGTTGAAAAACCATGTGAACACCCATGCACCAACCAAAATATACAATGGCAAGTCAAAACCTTCAGCACCCAGTTACTCTAAAGAACTCACAGACAGCACATGCTCCACCCACAGACTGGAAAGTACAGCACCACCAATGACCTTAAACTTCTGAAGTACTTCCTGCAACACACAGACAACTCATCATGGCAGCCAAATACTAAACTAACACTACATCAATGAAGCTGCCAAAAGAAGCAGATTACTCTTCAAGAAAGTCAAACATTTCACTGCATCAAACCCACTGCCTGACCCACCTATCCGACATTCCACTGACAAGTACAATGTTATGAACCATTTCTGAATAAATATATAAGATCTGACAGCACATTGTCAAACACCAAGACTGGTTTCCCCTTAGAACCACCCTTTCTCATAGCATCCTTCAATGATCACCCTTCAAAGCCCTAGCTCTCTGAGACTTCACTGGCATATTCCGTTCCATCAAAGACACCTTACATGAAGACAATATCTTACATCGTCTTTCACCAAAGTGCTTTCAGGAGAATCTATCTCAGCCCTTATTACCATTGTAAATACTTCACTTGCTCAAGACATCTTCCAAAAAGCTCTCAAGAAATACCCGATCCACCCACTCTTGAAGAAACTCACACTAGACCCTGATGAGCTTGCCAATTACTGACCCATCACCTACCTATTCCTCAATACAATATCAACAAAGCAGTCTATGCTCAACTCCAAGATCACATCAATGCCAAGCATCTACTGCATGACTACCGATCTGGCTTCAGATCATGCATCAGCATGGAGATGGCCACCTTACAAATTGAAAACATTCTCTCATTGCCATAAATTAGGATGACCCTTGCCTAATAATATTGCTGGACCGCTGAGCTGCCTTCCAGACTTTACTAGCAATTTTATAGATTTACTAGCAATATCCGCCACTGGTTCCCCTCCTACCTATTCACCCAACACCACTTCATTCACATGTGCACCTCTGGGTCCCTGAAGATCCCTATCACCTGCCCCCAAGTTTCCATTTTGTCCACCATCAGCTTCAACCTCTACATGAAGCCCTTTGTGGCTCTACTCATTTATATGAGCATCAAAATTCACCAACATGCTGACAATATGCAGTTGTACTTGAAAGTCTTCTCTGCTCCAGACATCCTACGCGTCAAACAATGCCTGCACCTCATATGGACCTGGATGTCCCCTATTGGAAGCTAGTTCCCACCAAGACAGAATTCCTGTTATTTTCCAAGAACAATAAGCGCCAGCTAGTCCATACTTGGCTAAGTATTATGAACATGGATGGATTCAAACCCCATCTTTCACACAGTGAACACTAACACCATCCTCAATAAATACCTTGCCAAGAAACAAGCAGGACCTGGCAACAGCCCTTTCTACTAACAAAACTGGATCCATTCCAAAGAAAACGTCTTTAGAACTGCTGTTCCTGTCTCTGGACGGCGGCCACGTCCCCTCTAAGGCTACTGCACATGACATAGCACGTCTCATCCAGAGCCAAAAGAACTATGACCACATTTCTCCTGTACTGAAACTCCACTGGTTCTCCTTGCTGTACCACACCGTCTTCAAAACTAGCTGCATCATTTACAAAACCATCATAACCAGCAGCCCCGCATACCATTTACAAAGCCATTACAAACTTACATTGTATATAAGACTGACAAGCTGATAATCTCTGGTGGCTATTGGCACATGCGCAACCAGGTCACCTTCAAACTGGAGAGCAAAAAAAGAAAAAACAAGGCAACCAGCCTTTGAAATAAGTCCAAATTCATATAACACCCTCCCTCTCACCTGTTGTGAAGGTGGCCCATGTGCAGCGCTTACATAAACTTTAGATCAAAATGATTCCTCTGACAAAATTTGCTTCATTTTTTTGCGGACATTATGCGAAATTCCCCCAAAAATGCCAAATTATGTGTAATTATGCAAAATGCCAGTCTGGTTTTTTGCACTATTTTTTTGGGAGTAAACTGCATCTAACGTAAGAATATATTTCACGCTAAAAAAAGTACAAAAATTGCATGTAAAATAACAGCCGCTCACATGTCAAAATAAGAGTTAATCGGCCTTTGGTGCTTCTTACGTCAAATTATATCCTCCTTTGCCTGTCCCATATGTGTCCAACGTTTATCTAAATCTGTCTATGTCCTTTCACTCGCTTCTCTCAATTGAGATGAGTATTAATAATGTGACTCGAAGTCAGCCAAAAACCCTTCCCCGTTAGGATTTGCGACTTCGAAGAAGTCTCAGTGGAGCTTTGAGATATTTGCATTTCCACCAAACAGTAGTAGGGATTGTTGGCTCCACTAAAAGAATCGTGTCTCCATATTATTTAGGAGTGCCTGCAAAAGATTTAGCACGCTTGGGAGTACGTTCATTTTATAACATTGATCCTGCCCATCCTAAAAGTGAAAAGCTAAGACCACCTCTCCAAGTCTCAATGAACATCTGTGAGCAAAAGTAGTAAATCTGCTCTGTCGAGGTCTGTCATTAGTGGCATAATCTTAACTCCCAAGTACATTATACAGGTGAGAGCCAATCTAACTGGAAGCCATGTTTAAGTGCCCTACCTTATCTTTAGTCTAAGTCACATTGAGGATTTCAGATTTCAATATATAAATCTAATATGTTACTACCTCTTCAAAGATGTCAACATTGCAAATTCGTTCTGGTAAAGCTGTAACTAGGTCATCTGGGGTAAGAATATCATCTGCAATGAGAGGTAGTTTACCCATACCTGAGCCACAGGGTAGACATTGTATGTTCCCATGCCATAGCATATTGCATGAGAACAGTTCAGTACTAAGCACACAGGATGAGGGAAGGCGATAGCCCTGGCGCTTGTGCCCATCTCGAACTCAAAGAGTCTAGACCTCTGATGATTAAGTAAGATCCTAGTTGTGCATTTTCTGTAACTGGCACCATCAAACTATATATATATATATATATATATATATATATATATATATCTTCATGCTCTCCAAGCCTCCACACAGCAAGGACTTCACGGCACCACGAAGAAGGGTCTAGACAGGTAGTTTCTTCTTTTTGTAAGTATTTATTTAACCACCATTGTGCAAAAACATGGACGGTCTACGCGTTTCGGCTCTGTGCCTTCAACCTGTCGCTTTCTTCTTCCTTCGAGGGGCATCATTCTTCCCGGTGGTCTCTGTAATTCTGGTACAGACCTAAGAAGAGAAAGAGAGAAGAGAAGAAATACAAGACACTTTATTGTTTATGTTCAAAGGACTGTAATAAAAGTCTTCATACAAATCAAGTCCTCCAAGTCTCCTGTGTCCCGCTAAGTACAAGTAGAGAGCAATAAGACTACAGCCGCTCCTTACTGACACCCACCCTAGATGAAATCCAGAGATTAGTTTTCTGGTACTTTCACCACTTCTAACGTCCCAGATGCTCTCACAGTCCCGATTACCATTGGTCTTGTGGTTCCTATATATAATGCCAGTTCCACAGGGAATGTAGGACATAATTTGGCTGTTCCTGCCAAGTCGTATGCCCCAGAGAGGGCGCCACAAAGCTCAAATGTGGGGAGGTTTGTCCTTTTAGTCCCAATGAATGTGAGTTCTCCTTGTGGTTTCGAGTGCAAACTTAACAGAATTTGGACCTCTGAGATCATTCCTGGCATTGCCAGATCTAGGTACGCTTACTTGGGAACCACCTTTAAATGCACACAGTAGCACCCCTAGAGAGGAGATAGTATCTAAAGCCCCTGGAATGCAGTCAAATTTTAGCGCTCTGGAATTAGACAAATGTTTAAAGGTTGTTAACGTCACTTCGAATGAGAGCAGAAGCTCAGAGTTGAGTCAAGGAACGATTAAGTCATCATTGAGGGTAAATCCGGGGGATGTAGGTACATTAAAACTTGAACTGGGTGAAATGATATGTGGAAGTCTTGAATTGGCCCAATTGGACGCTTATCAGGAAAGGGAACTTGTGTTTAGGAGTAAGGATGTTACCGGGCGAGCAAAGGCAAGTACACAATAAATTGTCTGAAGCAGCTAAGAAATTTAAAGTAGATTTGGATCGGACTAAAGCTTTACAGAAAAATCATCAACTCTGTTATAGGGAAAAGGCATAGAGTGTATGAGAATACCAGTAATGAAGATGCAAATTCGGGAATCAACTCAAAGCATTCGGAGTGCCCTTGATAAGTGGGAAGGTAAATGGGCAAATTAAAAGGTTCCCAAGAGATCTAATGGGGAAGCGCCTTCTCCTGGGTAGGGTGGAGCGGGATTAACAAGTTTCCCTTTATGAGAAGTACCCAGTGGAGGTTATGTTCATGTACCTTGGAGTAGGAGTGATCTTGCGTCATTCACCAATGATTTTGCCAGGTTGAGAGAGAAATCTGTAGAATGGTATAAACAAGTTGAGCGAGTCGTAAAAATCTCGAAAGTTTTGTAGACTGATTTGAATATTTTATTTGATATTGTGTAATGGTCAGGGTTTATTTTTACTCTGACGATATATTTACACTAGACAAGGCCTTGGGACCCAACCCTAATTGTATACATTTTTAATCGAGGGTCAAGGGAATATGTATGTAACCTTGTACCTCTGGCTTTGGATTATTATAGACTCTTGTTGATTTTAACCTATTGTGTGATGAAATGTGTTACCTTTTTATGAATTTTTATGTAGTGCTAACTTTTATGGTTTTATATGCTGAAACCGAATAAAGTTTACTGAACTGAATTGAACTGATATTGTGGTTCCAAGTGATTTGTGGACAGCATGTCCCATTAACTAACGGTCCGTTACCCATAGAAATGAGAAAGTACAACAATGTGATGACATGGTTGAAGTCTAAAGTGCTGCCCCAAGATATTAACTAAGTCAAGATTGACCGAACGACCCAGGAACCTAAAGAGACTATTCATGCATATTATGATAGGTTGTTGTAGGCATTCAAACAGTATAGTGGAACGGAAACATTGGAGCACAAGCATATGGGACATTTTGGGCCCAATTCACAAAGGTAAACTGAGACGAAAGTCTTACTTTACGGCTTTCGGTATTCACCAAGGGCATTTACTGGTAGCAAAGTTAGACTTTTGTCTCAGTTAAACTTAAGTTTTGGTCTTAAGTTTAACTGAGACCAAAACTGAGATAAAAGTCTTACTTTACGACTCATAAATGCCCTTTGTGAATACTGAAAGTCATAAAGTTAGACTTTATCTCAGTTTACCTTTGTGAATCGGGCCTGTAGTCGACAGGTTTGTGACCGGATTGAGCCCTGAAATTAGCATGATGATTCAACAGCATTTGATTTGTTGGTAGAATATGATATGATATGATATGATATGATCTGATATGAAGGATATTTGTAGAGTGCATCAAGTGCCGGAAGGCATCAAGGCGCTAAGGTCGCAGTGATAAAGGTCTACCCCGGAGTAGCGAACACAGGGCCCAGTTCACAAAGGTAAATTAAGACAAAAATGTAACTCTACAACTTTTGGTATTCACAAAGGGCTTTTACGAGTAGTAAAGTTAGACTTTTGTCTCAGTTAAACTTAAGTTTTGGTCTTACTTAAGTTTAACTGAGACCAAAACTGAGATGAAAGACTACCTTTACTACTCGTAAATGTCCTTTGTGAATACCTAAAGTCTAGGGCCCAATTCACTAAGGCAATCTGAGACAAAAGTCTAACTTTATGACTTTTGGTATTCACAGAAGTCATTTACGTGTTGTATCTTTACATCCGCAGTCGGGCGGAATCTCCGGCTCAAGCTGTACTCTCCAGCTCAGGCCAGAATCTCCGGCTTGGGCCGGATGAAGTGTAATCAATGGGCCAGAATGCAATTTTTACAAAAGGGACATTAAGAACGTGAGATAAATGGTAGAGGAGGTTATGAAATCTGTTTGGGCAGGGAAAAGGGTGTGGCCGGACACTACATCACATCCCAGAAAAGTTTGCTCCTTTGCATCATGGTACATGTAGTCCACAATTTGCGCTCCCCTCAGTGTTGACTGAAGTGTTACACCAAAGTTTAGTGTAACACTACAGTCAACACTGAGTGTGGTGTAACACTACAGTCAACACTGAGGGGTACGCAAATTGTGGACTGTATGTACCATGATGCAAAAAAGCAAACTTTTCTGCGATGTGATGCAGTGTCTGGCGACACCCTTTTCCCTGCCCAAAGTGATTTTTATGACCTCCTCTACCATTTATCTCACATTCCTAATGTCCCTTTTTGTAAAATTTGCATTCCGGCCCATTGATTACACTTCATCCGGCCCGAGCCAGAGATTCCGGCCCGGGTGTGGAGATTCTGGCCCGAGCCGGAGAGTACAGCTTGAGCCAGAGAGTACGGCTCAAGCCGGAGATTCCGGCCCGACTGTGGATGTAAAGATATGACTCGTAAATGACCTCTGTGAATACAAAAGTCGTAAAGTTATACTTTTGTCTCAGATTGCCTTTGTGAATCTGCCCCTTAGACTTTTGCCTCAGTTTACCTTTGTGAATCGGGTCCACACTGTCTAGCAAAATAACTATAGTGTGAAGAGCCAGGTCTTTAAAGCTTTTCTAAAGGGGACGTGCGCTCTAATGCTGGTCCAATGACTTGGCAGTGAGTTCCATAGTCTGGCTGCCACAGTTGAGAAGGTTCTTCCTACCCACTTTTTCTTCTGAAATCTAGGCACTGTCACCAGATTAAGGTGCAGTATAATAAACAATTGGTCACAGTAGCAACAATTTAAAAGTACGAAAGAAATGGTGGCATTCACAACACCGCAATGTATGCAATTTATTTTCAAAGCATCGATAACTTGTTATGGACAACACAGTTATTCATACATGTGGAACAAGATTCTATTTGCAACAGTGGTGCTCTAGTGCAGGAGGAGGGGTAGGAGTGTTCTGGGTGAGTGAAGGTAGTAGATGAGGGAGAGGTAATGTGGCATATATACATTATATTTACATAGTGAAACCTGTCCAGCCTATAACAGGCCAAATACTCAAGTATATATACATAGCACTGTAAGAACACTGATAATAAATTCCAGTCGTCAGAGCTTGTATTAAGGTGGGTAATAGTCAATGTTTCGACCCCTTAAATGTTCAAGGTAGTTCAATCCTTAGTGTGGGGTCCTCATCAGGACAGTGTGAGAGAGCACCTGTAAGTAATTGAATACTCTGTATTAGAATTGTGTCCTAATGGCGTGATGTGGATGCTCATAATAACAGATATTAATTACCCAATCTAGCAACAGCACGAAGAATCAAGCTGTGAAGTCAAGGTGAGTAGGCTCCATGAAGCTCCTATATCAGAGAAGACGAACATTAGAATACAAACTAGCTGGTCATCATGAGACAACGAATGCCTGTTCTGGAGGGAAACTAACTTACTTAATAACGGGAAGCGGCACGATCATGAGTATACGTACACCCATCCGTGGTAAAAAAAAGTGGGTCAGCAGATCCCATGCAATCACAAGGCAATCCTCACATGCAAAGCTGCATAGAAGAGAACAATAGTATTACTACGGTATGGGAGATCCATCTAACAAAATGTGGTTAAGCACGTTGTCATAGTCAAAATAAGGAGGGTGGAAATTAGTGTTATTACGGTGTGGGAGATCCATCTAACAGAGAGCTAATATCTGACCCAGTGCGTTCAGCAAAGATGGTCATGTTACTGAGAAAAGAGTACTGATGACCCCTTCATGCAGCCACTCAGCGCGTTAGTGAAGCTGAGAAAGCAGAAACGATCTAAACGCCGTGGGGGTGTCTAATCACTCTAATTAATACATGACCCTGTAGCGGTGAATCCCAAATGAGTTCAGCAGCGTAGGCCGTATTAATGGGGAAAGGAGTGTTGGTGACACCTCCGTGAAGATGCTCAGCGCGTTAGTAAAGCTGAAGAGGCAAAATCAATATAAAAGCTGATATGGTGACTAAACACTTTAAGCAAACATGGGTGTGGATAAGACACATACCTCAACCTGCCATCTCAAATCCGGAAGTATTAGTGGGACCGAGCCAGATGGAGGGGCCAGATAAAGACGCGAGCGGTTGCATGCACGTTCGGTGCAGCCGCTCGCTGCCAGCATGTTTCGAGCCGTAAATCGTGCTTGTGGTAAACCAATGCAGAGTAAGCATGCTGAGTAAGGGAGTCTTACATTAACGCAAATGTAACGTATAAAGCCTGTGTATCTCTAATGCAATCGTGTATGCGTTGAGCATAATGAGAGTGGCAGATGTTAAAAGATGAGCAGAGTGAATATTCCTGCAAGGGACATAGCTTTGAAACACAGCCCTAAGTCCGGTCAGCCAGCTCTGATAGAGGGCCTTATGCATTAAGCAAACGGATTTGAACACAATACATTTCCTTATGGGCATCCAGTGTAGCTGTTGTAACCCATTATTCACTGACTGTCGTTTAGGTATATCCATGGTGAGCCTGGCCAGTGCATTCTGCACTAGCTATAATTTAGCTTGCGAGCTCTTGTTGGTGTCTAAATATAAAGCATTACAGTAATCGACTCTCAACATGACTAATGCCAAAGCCACTTATTTCCGTGCAGCAAGGGTAATAAAAGGAAAAATAAATCTTAGCATCCTGATCAACCAGAAACACGTTGCAGCCACATGATTGGCCTGGAAGTCCAAAGAGAGGTGACAGTCTAACAGGATCTCCAGGTTATTAGCCTTTTCAGTAGGCATAGGTATAGTACTAATGTCTCTGGCCACCAACTGTGATTCCAGATGGGGGTTTGATTTCCAAAAAGCAAGACCTCAGACTTTTCCCCATTGAGGTTCAGATAGTTTTTCCTCATCCACTCAGCTACTAATGTCAAGGAATGGTTAAAATTGACTGCAGTCGCTACAGTGTCTTTTGAAATTGACACAATAAGCTGGGTGTCGTCCGCGTAGGGGACCACCTGGAGCCCAAATGAGCAAATAATTGTGGCAAGGGGAGAGACATACAGGTTGAAGAGTGTGGACTTAATGATGAGCCCTGCAGCACCCTATATGGCAAAGGGAAAGGGTCTGTTAGATAGTGATTCGCTGCCACCATCTGGGATCTATAATTGAGGAAAGAGGCCAGTAGTTTCAGCACACTTCCTGAGACACCAAGTTCATATAGGCGATCGGTCAGAAGAGAAGGGGAGATGGTATCAAAGGCTGCGGAAAGATCCAGCAGAATTATAGCGGCGCCTTGCCCCTCATCCACAAGTCACCTAATACTGTCCGCGGTCAACAACAGTGCTGTTTCGGTACTGAAATATTTAAGGAATCCACATTGTGACACATCTAACCAATTCTGCTCTTCCTCACAAGCCATCAAGTGGCTATTAAGATGTCGTTCCAAGATCTTAGCAGAAACTGGGAGAAGAGAGATAGATCAGTAGTTTTTAAGATCTTTGGGTTCCAAGTTAGGCTTTTTAAGATGAGGTTTCACTGCTGCCTCTTTCCATATTCAAGGGTAGCACCTGGGGGAGATGGCTAAATTCATTATAGATTCGAGGTGGTGTGCTAACACACTTGCTACCATGTGAAGGATCTTAGGAGCACAGGGTTCTATGGGAGACCCCGACTTAGTACTAAGTAGAAACTGTTCCACGAGTTCTTGAGTCAGCAAAGGAAATGTTTTAAGCCTTGTTGTATTTGCTTCCATGGGATCAAGAGAGCTGAAGGTTCTGATTGCTGCACTCTACTTAAGGGAAGCAAACTGTCCGCTGCTTGTATTGCATATTCAAGCTCCATATAGATATCAGCAATCATAGCTTGGAAGAACTCTGCAAGTTGGTTACACAACTCTTGTGAAACAGCAGTAGCCACGGGGGTCAGAGGAGTGGAAAGCAACTGAACAATTTTAAAGAGTTCTTTAGATGAGTTTGTGGCCTCAATGAGTGCCATATAGTATTTAGATTTCTCTTTTGTAAGTGCTTTCTAAAGTGCTGAAACCAAGATCTCAACATTTTAATATACCACAAGCCCCAGTGATGCAAGTTCCACAACCTCCGATGCCACAACAAGCTGCTAATGGTCCTAGATTCATTTAGAATCAGGTCCCGCATGTGAACCAGAATTCTTTCCAGAAGAACAATCCTTTCCAGCAGTACCCTATATTTGAGACAGTTGATAATTTTGGCTCAGATCAGTCCTCCTGGCATGACTGAGAGAGGAGGGAGATTGCGTGCTTGACATGGTCTTGGAGGTAGACCAGAGCGGTCCATTTGTGGACGGTGAGGTAAATGGCCACACCATATCATTTTTGGTTGATAATGACGCTACCAGTTCTACCTCTCTCGGGAAAAATAATCCAAGTTGTAGGCTTTGCAAACAAACAAATTACCAATCTTGTAACTGAGGATGTGCCTGTAAAAATAGGACATTTTGAAGATTATCACAATTTGTGGTTTTTGATTCGAGCCCTGTGAGTTCGTTGAGATGTGACTTGTTGTGCAAACTAAATTGCACCATTTACTGTATGTCAAAAGGCTTGGAGTTTCAGACCCATGATGAGGATGTTGCCTTTAAAATCGTTAATCAAATCCCGGCCATTGAGTAGTTCCCTATGATGACAAGTGAGGAGATGCCTTTGGAACTCAGAAGTACAGTAAAGTCAGAAGTGTGGGATTTCTCCAGGAAAGACTTTGGACTCATCAAAGGAGTTGAGCCTGTCCGTATACAGATAAAGCCAAATGCTGAGTCCTCAAGAAGCCCGCAATATAACCTAATTCGTGAAACGGTTGCTGGAATAACTCTAGTAATTGAGGCAATGCTCTAACAAGGTATTCTGAAGGAGATTATTAGGAATCCATGTAATTTGCTCATCATGGGCTTACAGAAGCCTAACGGTAAGTACCGCATAGTGCAGGACCTTCAAAAGATAAACAACGCTGTGGTTCCTTGGTTTCCCGTGGTACTAAATCCTACTGTGTGATTTTATTTCAGTTTCCAGGTGAGGCTGAGTGGTTCTCCGTCAGAATGTTCTTAGGAATGGTGGGCTTTTGTCACCAGTGATTACCCAACTTTTCCCTAGTGGCCAAGCCTTTACAGAGGCTTTCACACAAGGATGTGTCAGATCTTGTACCTTGGGATGATGACTGCTTGGTTGCCTTCCTAGAGTTGATAGAAAGTCTCTGCCGTGCCTCGGCATTAGGAATGCCTGATTACAACAAAGCGTTTTTCTTTTTCTGCAGTGAGAGGGAGGGCTGTGCTCTCTCAGTGCTTACACAGACTCATGGAGGTGCCCTAGACCTGTAACTTATTTTTCAGCTACCCTTGATCCAGTAGCTGCAGCATTGCCTAGATGTCTTAAATCTGTGGCCGCTGCCGGTGTCAACAGAGAGAGATGTAAAGGAATTGTTACGGGTAATCCTTTAAGTGTGTACGTGCCCCACTCCGTAGAGATACTGTTGACGCATATTCGCACCCAACACTTGACAAACAGTTGTTTGGCCCGATATGAGCAGTTCATACTTCGGCTGAGAATGTCACCCTGAAAAGGTGTGCTGTCTGAACCCTGCCACCCTGTTGCCCCTTCCTGAGAATGACAATGACGAGAATGAGGTGGAGCATGACAGTCTCGATGTTACAGAATTGTGCACCAAGACCAGATAAAAATGACGAGTCACTGCCTGAATCCGATTTTGCTTTATTTGTAGATGCCTCATGTTTAGGCCTGGGTGGAGCTCACAGAGTTCTGCTACGTGGAATTCTGTGGAGTGCCCCAAAACTCAGCGAGACTCAGTGGAATTCTACAAGTAGGCAGAGCTGCTCAACGCGCCCATTAGCGCTACATTTTTTACATTCGGCTACGCAATGCGCGTTCTTGCGCTTGAAATCATGTGCGAACGGCACCACGTGTTTCGCATGGGCGCAGCCATTTTTTTCTGTCTTCATAAATATTACATCAGTCTTGTAAATTGGAACTGCAGTAAAGGATGGTTTAAAATGGGAGAAGCTCCCTTAATTAACGGAGCTAGCAGGCATGAACTCTTTTGGCCCGATTCACAAAGGTAAACTGAGATGAAATTCTAACTTTCCGACTTTCAGTATTCATGAAGGGCATTTACGAGTAGTAAAGTTAGAACTTTGTCTCAGTTTTGGTCTCACTTAAACTTAAGACCAAAACTTAAGTTTAACTGAGACAATAGTCTAACTTTACTACTCGTAAATGCCCTTTGTAAATACCGAAAGTCGTAAAGTTAGACTTTCGTCTATATTTATCTTTGTGAATTGGGCCCTTTGCCTTTTAAGCTCTTGGGCGACACTGGGGCATATTTTCACATTCTCTACCCATGTTTTCCCTTCATCAGAAGATTTTAATGGCTACTTAATTAGCTCAAGCTTCCTCATTTCACTTTCATCTTCATCTGAGTAATGTGGGCTTTTAGTTCATTAGTATCCCTCAGATTCAGCATTTTGTTTTCCCACATAGACAGGAACTTTAACTGTACTTTTGCACTGAGCTTCCTGAGTTCATACATATGCTTCCCCAACTCCCACTGCTTGTCTTAGGTTCTGCATGAAATGTCTGAGCAGATTTTGAAGGTATAGTTGCCCCACCTGCAAATTTGTTGCTATGAGAGCTGAGGTTAATATCTGTCTGTTTAAGCAATATGTCAGAAGATTTACTAAAATCTCCAGAGGCTTACTTCTTTTTGCATTTAGTTTAAAAGGATCTCAATGTACTCGCTGGACGTCCTGTGCGAGCTCCAGTTCTGACATGACAAGGGTAAGTGCCTTCATTAGAACATTTACTAGGAAGGTTTTTAACTCTCGACTGCTGAGGCTTTTTCACTCTAGTGCTGTGCCCTTTTGTTGGCTGTTTGAGGATTCTAAAGGCCACCCAGGGTTTGTGAGTTCCCCTGGAGAAGACTAAGGGGTATATTCACAAGAACGTGTGATAACTACCGCAAGAGTAGCATAACGCAACTTTCAATATCGCAGCCTATTTCGGGAAAATAACCCTGTGTCAACGTGGAATTCACAACAAGGCGGTAGCATGCGATAGTCACCAGATAGCTCGTCAAATGTCAGTGTGAAAATCAACGCCACGCCGGAAAAATGCGAAACGCGAACGCGAGAAATCATGCGATGAGGCCAATCGCGGTACAAAAAGTAGCGAAAAGCAGCCACAGGCCTGCAAATCCCACGCGTCTGGCGGGAAATTGCACAATAAAAACCACAGAAACAACACACCAGAAACAAGCCAAAGCACGTAGCAACATGGATGCACCCTGACCCAGCGCAGAGGTCAACGCGAACCCCACAACCCCCACAGACTACCAGCAAGAAACAACTGGGTCGGGGAAGGCCAAGGAGAAAAAGGAGAGGAAGACGGGGTGCAGACCGCAGGAAAACAAGACCAGCGTCACAGAGGTGACAGAACACTACCAGCAACTGACCCACAAGCAGACCACCTGGAATGCAGTCGGAGTGCCGAGGAGGCCAATCCAGGAGGCCAAGAGGCGCCGGCAGGACGTGACAACCTAAACCAGGTACAAACCCGCTGCCAACAGGAAGGCAGCAACAGCGACAGGAGGTGGCAGTCCTGCGCCACAGGAGGAGCTGGAGGAAACCCAGGCCACAGTCATCAGTGTGTAGACGGTGCAAGGAGTAGGGAGTACGGACACAGCTCGAGAGGACCTGACACAACATCAACAGGGAGTGGAACGAACAGGGACTGGGGGGACGGGGGAGATGGGCACAATGGCACACATGCACAACGAGGTGTAGCACACTGCACACCCACAATTATCCAGGATCATGTCCCAGATCCCCTTGGCACACTGCAGCCCACACACATAGCAAGAACAGCACACCCACATCGACGATAATGTGGTACAATGCGCATAGCCGACACTGCAGAACAGAGGACACAACTGGCTCCGCACATGCCCAGAAACATGCCTACTACACCTGACAGAGCTGGAAAGTGTGAAATGGAAATGTACGCGTATGACCTCACATCCGTCATGTAGTCCAAATGTACACTGTCCCGCAGAAGAACCCAGCACCTCCCAAACAGTCACAATGTACATTGCCAGACAGTCTGCATGTAAACCAGAACAATGCGCCAACATACATTGAAACACAATGTCAACATGCATCTCCCCTGCACATTGCAGAGGGGCACACAACACCTCCAGCAGAGCACAGAAGACAACATATCTGCAATGCCGGAGAGGACCACCACACCGTCGACACCGACACCCTACAACAGCCCATGGATATCCCATGCAACCCACCACCAGGACCCGGGCAGTCGAGCTACTCAGAGGAGAACACAGAGTCTGCAACAGACCACACAGCAGGAAGCACATGCAAGCACAGCTGACTCACGACACTTCACCCACCCACACATGGCACCCCAATGCCAGGTGTCAGAACGCCAAAAGGAGGTGGCCCAACAGGTGCGGGTGTTGCTGAACCCATGGAATGCGAACTAGAACACATATGTGGGTGTCCAATACCCTTCAGGGACCACCTACACCCCACAAAGGAGACCCACACTGCCATAGATACACATGCAGATGCACATACCCAGTACAGTACCACGCCCAGGGGCATGCACATATCAGTCCCACACCCACGTTGGCTCTGCGTAAATGGCACAGTCCACTCCCCTTACGAATTGAGTGGGTGACGACAAAGCTACATGTCCAGGTTCTAGCCCGCTGCCTGCGGTGACATGTCTGCGTCCGCTGTACATAGCACAATGTAATGTCGTAGGGCCCAGGGCCCCCATGCATACAAGACCACAGGGATACATGCACACATCATGTTGAACTGGCTACGGGCATGTGCGCCCGGCCCCTTTCTTGGCAGGGCCACATGTACAGTGACGCCTGTGCTGGATGTGTGTGGGGTGAGTATAAGCCAGCCCGCACGGAGTGCTTGGTGCTGGCAACAATCTGAACAGTGGACACCAGTGTAATGGAAACAGAAAACACCAGCATAACAGAGTCAACTGCAGAGCAACATGGAGAGATCCGGAGTAAGGACAAAGGTCACCCAATATTCAGTCAGGAGTTTCCATGAGTTGCAGTGCACTGAGGTAGGGGCACTAGAGAAGAGCCCGCTCATGTGAAGAAATTGCTAGGATTGTGTCCCTTCGGGTTAGTCCTGATGCAGATGCAGTGGGGTGTGTTACACCTGCATCAACTTCCTCATCAACGTCCCAGGTCTCCCATACTGCCTGAGGTGACAGTTGCGTCCGCAGTCCACAGCGCAATACCCAGTAATAGATCCGGGGTGTAGCTTGACTACCACCACCAGTCTGCATTCCTGCCTTGGGGCTGTTGCCTCCTGCCCGCCCATTGTCTGTGCCTTCTCCCGTCCGCACACTTGACACATCTTCCTCATCATAGACCCAGGTCTTCCCCACTGCATGAGGTGACATTGCTGCGCAACCTCACAACAGCACAAAACTCAATCAGTAACGGACAATGGCTTGAGGTGCACTGAGTCACTGGCACCTGGAGTGCTGAGCAGGGTATCAGGCCAATGATGGCATCCACGACAGGTCTGAGCAACTCCGTAGGTCTGTCAGGACCAACGTTTCGACTCTGGCAGATGGCGGTTGGAGGTGGTCGTTGGGGTGGTGGCGTGGGCCTCCTGCGGTGATGCGACATCCGGGTCGGTCAAGACTCGATGCTATGTGTGGGCCCTGGTGGCCCGCAGTTGAGGCCAGAGGATGCGGACAGCGCAGGGCCACAGACACATGGCGTTGATGACCCCAAGACCATCGCTACAGAGGCCATTCAATGTCTCAGAAGAAGGGGTCCCAGGCCTGAGCAGCACAGAGTTAGTGGCCCCGGATGCACTGCGGCCGCACAGGCACCCAGCCACGGGACGGTGACTTGCAGTGCAGTCAGATGGGCCATGCGACCTGAGCGGGTCCCCATCAATGTCCGAGGTGTATGTTGTGGAGGGTTGCGGGGGACAGTGGAAGGTGTCCTCCAGGGCATGATGCGGAAGGTCTGATGTTATCTGGAAGCAGCAAATGGAGGAGTGGAAAGCGCAACCCTCGTTTTCACCAACAATTCTGTATCAGCTACATGAGGATGAAAACTAGCCCCTATTCCATAGACTCAAACGCCACCAATGTATGACCAGTGAGTGTCCATGAATGTCTGGGAACACACTTAGTGGCAAAGGTGCTGAGAGAGGATGCAGTCTGCGATGATGCCGGTACACAGATGTGAACTCCAACATTGCCAAATCAAGACTCTGTGACCTACTGGACCACAGTGTAGGCCGGAGGCAGAAGTCAGCAGTGGCCCACAGCCACGTGTCGTTGGCTCGCGAGGCACAGAGTTAGTGACACAGTGGCAGTTGTCGGTAGTGTTCAATCACCTCCGTAACGATGATCCTGTTCCCTCCGGACTGCAACGCGTCATCCTCTTACGCCTCTCCGTGCGTGCGATGAAATGCATTCTGCCTTTTGGATTACCGATGTTAAGTTCCACATATGTGATCCCACTCGTGCGCAGCGCAGGCCGAGGGTAGTAGTCCGCGTAGGCCCACAGACACGTGTGGTTGTGATGCCATGCACAGACTTGTTGCCACCACATCGAAGGGTGTATAGTGAATTGTTCTCTGCCTTAGATAATGTTCACTGCCATGGTGTAATCAAGACTCAGTTCCAAATGTGTGACCTACCTGACCGTGGTGTAGGCCTGAGGCAGCGGTCAGCACGGCCCATTCACCGAGTGTCGCCGGCATAGGTTGGATGGCCCCACCGGCCTGCGTAGTTCAGGTTCAGTGGCACCATGTGTTCGGTCACCTCCGTGTATGTGACCCGGCATTCGTCCGGACTGAGCCGCATCTTCCTCTTACACCTCTCCATGCGACCACTGGTGTGGACTCTGCCATTCGTGCTTTGCGACTAGGTGCTGGATGTGTGACCTACTGGTCCGCAGGGTAGTCCTGGTCCCTCATCCACATGTCGCTGGCTGGCGTTGAACAGGGTTAGTGGCACCACGTGTCGCAAGATGCCCATATGGAACTATGCCTCACTGATGGGGGGGTCTGGTGCTGTGGCCACTGGTCCGGATTTGGGGTCACTGCCATTCATGACTCAGGACACAGTTTCACATATGGGACCTACTGGTCCGAAGAGTAGGTCTAAGGCGGCAGTGGAGTACGTCAACGAGAAAGGAATAAAGCGGGCCTGTGTCATGGAGGCCGTGATGGTCTGAGGTGGCTGCCAAGGTCGCGGGACTCGGGATTGGAGCTTGCGCCGGCACGTGGTGGGCCCTCCTTGACACACGCCGGTGTCGGCAGGTGATAAGTGTGGCCTGGCTGTGCAGGGGCAGGCCTGACGGGTTCATGGTCCAGCGTGCCGGGGTCCGGCAGGCGCACAGCATCACAGGCAACTCCGCTCACGAGGATGGCGTCGGCTTCGTGGCAGGGTGGGAGGTGCCGCCCTGGCAGAGACGTGGATTTTTCCGGAAGAGGACCATGCCCAGGCCTACGTGCTTTTTATTCACACCCCTACGCTGGTGTGGCGTATGCCGGGCCATCCCACTCAGGTGACGCTTAGGGGGGGCGTAACAGGCAACATTTCCGCGAGGTCTCCAACTGGCTGGGGTGACATGGTGGTGTCCACTGTGCACTACACTCCATACACCAGCGGTGTATGTCGCCATGGATAGGGGTGTGTTCTGCATACTGCGGTGTGTCCGGCACATCTCCGCCACTCATGGCATTGTGTACTGTCCCAATAATGGTTCTACTGCATCCTTCACACATGCCTGGTTGCCACCTCTCCCCACATTTGGCTATTATGTGGCTGAGGTGCCATGCCGTTGCTGGCTCAGGTTCGGGCTTGCCCATGTGAACATTGTAAGTTGTTCTGTCGTGTTTGGTGGGTGGGCATGTTGTTGTGCCTGTTGTATGTGATTTTGTGACGTGTGCATTGCCAGAGTTGTAAGTTGCATGGTTGTGGAGTTGAGGTGTGTGGGGTGTTCATTTGGATATTGCCAAGGGGCTGTGCATTTCCCTTGTTGCCATCCTGGGAACGCTGGTCGATGATGGACTGTCGGAGGATGAAGGTATCATGCACACTGGCTGTGTATTTGAAGGCGACATTGTTGGGGGTTCCACGGTGTTCTGTTGTTGCCTGAACATTGATGTGAGACGTGTGCTTCCTGTTGCGGTGATTGTGTGCTTTGTCACCAGGGGGCACAGGTAGTACATGTGTGCTGTGTATTGCCCCCAACACGTGCGTGCATCCTGCTTGGGCGTTTGGTCCTTGCTTGGTCTCCAGCGGATCCTTCGCATTGTGTTGTACGTATGGGGACTGGGGTGCCAGGGTGATGGTGATATCCAGGACAGGTGTGGGGGACTTGGATGTGTCTGGCTGTGAGACTCCTCCAACTCTGGTGGGTGTTGGTTGGGGGGTACCAGGGGCCAACAGGTGCAGCCAAGCCAGCAGCTTTGTGTGGGGTGGGATGTTGGTTGTCCGCTGTGTTGGTGCCGTAGGCCTGTTAGGCGATGATGGTCAGGATGCGTAGGATGGTTGTCACTTTCAGCCTGTAGTGGACGGTGACATTGTCAGATGTTGGGTCTGTGAGGCTGGTAAGCTTCCTGGGGGTCTGCTGTCTTTGTCTGCGCTGCATCTGTGGTGGTCCGGGGGGGTGTTCCGGGTGTGGGTTGGGGTCCTGGGGTGGTGGCGGTGGGTGTTGTGGCCCTCTTGGGTGTCTGGGCTGCATGATGAGTGGCTCCATGGCATCTGTTGCCCTTCGGTTGTGGCCCTGGGCTGTGCTCCCTTTTGTGGTGCTGGCTGCTGTCCGACTTTACACCAGGTCAGAGCAGGTGTAAATTTCCTGGTGCTAACGCGCCTTATCGCCTGTTTTGTGTTCTTATCGCCGATGTGGCTGGTCGTTGTGAATGTTGAGGTGTGATGTTGTCTCGACTTTTGGCACGGGAACGCCTACTCTGCATCTCATTAGCGATATTTGCGGGGGTCCTCTGTGGCGATGTTTTTTGCGGCTGCTATCGCGGGTAAACTGGTGTTGTGGGCTGTTAACACCGGCTTGTGAATGGGGAGGTAAATTTATCATGACTTTGGCTGAGATAAAGTGCCGTTAATTCGGCGATAGCTCCTTGTGAATATGCCCCTAAGAAAATAAGCAAAATATAGCAACATTTTGAGTTTTTGGGGAAAAATAGGAAAAATCCTCTGCAAAAAAAGTGACTGTTTTCCCCCCTAAAATGGCATCGATGGAAGGCTTGCTGTGCTAAAGTCTCCACCTTCCCAGCTTTCAGGAACATGCAGATCTGAGTCAAAAAGCCATTTCTTTTACCACAGTTTTGGCATTTAGCCCATTTTTGCTAATTTTTGTGCTTTCAACCTCTTTCTAGTTGGAGTGGAAACTGGTGTGAAATCCTTGGGTGAGCCAGGAAAGCTATAAGATTCTGAAAAGTAGAAACAGTTCTGAATACAGCAAGGGACATGTGTGTAGATCCCTCAAAGTTTTCCCAAAGAAACTAACTGTTGAAATAAAGAAATATTGAAAATGAGTAGGAAAAAATTGCCATTTTATTTGTAACTTTTTGTCACAGTGGCCGATTTACAAAAGCAATATACTACTATGCCCGCTAGACCTTTCGGGTTGCGCAGATATATAGGATTTGTAGGTTGTCCAAGAAACGGAGGTACCCAGAGCAACTCATATGATGAAATATGTACATTTAATAATAGGTATCAAGGGAACCATATGTAATTCTGAAATGGGCATCAGATAAGGGAGTTTAGGACCAGTGGTTATTTGTATATATCTGAATTTGTGAGTACCCATATTAGCATGCAATTCAGAGGACATTTTTCAAAATGTCTTCTTTCTTACACACTGGCTTACAATTGAAAGACACAAATGCAGTGAATTCCAATTGGTAATAATAAATGTTCTATTATTCTATATTCACATGTCCTCCAATAAAAATGGCACCTCACTTGTATTTGTAGACCTAGTGCTCGTGACAGAAAATGGGCCAAAACGCAACATGGACACATTACATTTTTCTACTTAAAACCGACCCTTTTTTTTTTTACAATGTCAGTATCTGTGAATTTTGGGACCTAACTCAGCCAGGACCTAGGGAAACCTAGAAAACTTGAACATTTTTAAAAACTAGACACATATGGGAATACAGTGTGGGGTGAGTTGAATAGCCCTCACCATCATTCCTTACCCAGAATCCCTTGCAAACCTCAAACTTTTACTAAAACATTTTTTTCACATTTTTGTGGTGGAAAGTATTTGAATCTGTAGGTAGCCATAAACTTCCTATCTTCTAGTGTTCCCCCAAGTCTCTTGATAAAAATGGTGCCTCACTTGTGTGGGTAGACCTTGTGCCTTTGATAGGATACGGCCCAAAATGCAACATGGACACATCACATTTTTCAACTGAAAACTGACCCTTTTTTGCAATGTCGGTAGCTGTGGATTTTGGTCTCCAGGTCAGTCGGCACATAAGGAAACCCAGCAAATCTGTACATTTTTAAAACCTACCCACAATGCCCTGCACACCTCAAACTTTGGCTAAAATCACACATTTTTCTTATATTTCTGTGATGGAAACCTTTGGAATTAGGAGGAATCCATGAAATTCCTACCACCTAGCATTCCCCCACTTATCCCGATAATGGGGCCACCCCACTTGTGTGGCTGGGCCTAGTGCCCGAGACAGGAACGAATCAAACCAAAATCAATGGGAGTTCCACTGTAGGACTTCCACTGACCCTGGTTGGATCTGTTCCTGTTACGGTCACTAGGGCCAACCAAAAAAGTGGGGTCGTGGTTTTATTGGGACAAGTTGGGGAGCACTCAGTGGTAAGAGGTTTTTGGATCCCTGTCGAATTCAGAAGATTACTTCACAGAAATGCAAGGAAAATTCATAATTTTAGGTAAAGTTTGAGGGTTGCAAGGCATTGAGAGTAAGAAAACTTCATGGGATGAACACGAAGCACACCACCCTGGATTCCCCTGGAGGTCCAGTTTTCAGAAATGTGTGTGTTTGGTATGTGTGCATAGGTTATGGCAAAGTCCAGTCCAAGTTAACGCAGCTACCGCCATTTGACAAATCAGAATGGTTTTCTGACAGGAAATGTTGCTATTACCACATTATGTTTTGGGGCTTTTCCTGTTGTGGACGCTAGGCCCACCCATGAAGAAGGGTAATGTTTTTAATGGAACAAGTGGGAGAATGCTGGGCAGTAGGAATTTTTGGGATCCCTGTGTATTCCAGAAGTTTACATCCCATAAATTCAAGGAAAATTCCTGAGTGTAGGCAGCGTTTGAGGGATGCAGAGCATTGTGGTTAAGGAAATGTCATGGCAGCCATGCAAGTTATACCAACCTGAACTCCCCTCGATGTCTAGTTTTCTAAAATGTGTGGGTCTGGTAGTTGTCCCCAGGTAGCGGCCTACCCAAGCCCAAAAAGTGCAGCCATGGTAAGTGGGCTGATATTGTATTTTGGCCCCACTCTCCTGGCCCATATGTAAAACAACATCTAAAAGAATCAAATGTCCTCTTCTCTTGCCATTTAGATGGGATGTTTTAGTTCACAAGGGAGCAAGAAGAGCCCCAGCTCAGGCCACACGCTCACCTCTTAAAGGCTTTACGGGTGAGTGCGGGGCCTGATGTCAGGATGGAGCAGACCCATGACATTATTTGATAAAAAATATAGTCATGCCATCCAGTGGGCTTTCTACCTACCGGGGACAAATTGGGGGCAAACTCCTTCTCTGCCTTCCATGCAGGCTAGAATACTGATTTATACTTTTTGGGGTGGGTGTATGGCCTAATATCAGAATGTGATGTCTGCTTTCCTTTCATTTGCCCGAAATGCAAAATCCATGGTGTCTAGTGGGCTTTCGGCCCCCCACAGGGGAAATTTGGGGCAAACCCCCTGCCTCCCCCTGGGGGGACAGGAAGATAGTTTGTCTCTTGTGAGATGGGTGCGCAGTCATTGTCAGAGTGCAACACCCACACCTCTTTCTTTTGTACCAAATGCAAAATCCCTGGTGTCTGTTGGGCTTTCTACCCCCTGGGAAGCAGACTTGGGGCAGCCTCCTCAATTGGGACAAACTTCCTATCTGCCTGTCTTTGTTTTTATTGTATCAAAATACAATATATCCGAGGAGGGGAACATGACGACCGGCTCGAGGCGGGTCGCGGGAGAGCTCCGAGAGTGCCCATACAAAATATTCAAAAAGGAACATAAAACGCTAAAGTAAATGAAACGTAAATGAGAAAACCAGCATTGTGAAAACCAAGAAAACGTTGATTTGCACCTTACCTTCCGGAAAGCTGTACAAAAAGCTATGGGCCCCCACAGGCACGAAGCGGGCACAAAGTGAAGGAGGAGTGAGCCACATGATGCGGAGTAACCACGGGAGCAACCACGGGGTGCGATGCAACCACGGCAGACAAAACCAAACAGCCTTGGGTGAGGGCCGCGTTGGAGGTGCGCAGAGGACGGCGTGCGGCTTCTAGAATTCCCTTCCGGGGTAGAGGAGGTAGCGGCAGTGGCAGGAGCGAAGACGAGCGAGCAGCCAGCCAGCAGGAGTTTAAAGAGCAAGGTCAGGCAGAGACAAAACCGCTGCTACTGCTGCGAGTGACTCATCGAAAAAAGAGCAAGCAGCCACTGAACCAAGTAAGGACGTGAGGGAGAGAAAGCTGGAGAAAATGACTTTGGAGGGGGATAAGGGGTATTCCAGGTAAGCCTTGAGGAATGCAGGGAGGGGAAAAGAGCTTCTGGATCTGGGCACTGGTGGGGTGAAATCAGGTGCTTGAGGGGTGGGGGAAGAGAAGGATAAAAGGGAGATTATAAATCCAGCAGTTTGTAACAGGTCAGTCCTGATTAAACCCACAAGTCATAAAAAAATAACAAAATCAAGACAGAGTAATTTAGATCAGAAGATTAGGGTCACACCTTCCCTCAGAACATTTTTTAAAGTCCTGCCAAAAACTGTAATACTAAGTGAAGGTAATATGGCAAATAAAGAGTATCAATAGAGGCGGATTAGCAGGGGGCCACCAGACTCTTCGGGGGGATTAGACATGTCCCAATGGGCTAAAGACATAAATCTGAATCAATTTCAACCACTACTGATAGAGGACTCAGCAGTCTCAGAGGTGGGGGCAGATAGTGATCAGGCAATGGTATCTGGACCGCCAAGAAGTCCAAGACAGCTTATGAGAGAAAGTGGTCTGAAGGAAAAGGAGAGAGGAAGCGGTAATATAAGTAGTGAGAAGCCCTCGGTAGGTTCCCTTTTAGTGACACTCTATTCAGAAATCAAAAGTAGGTTGAGGTATCAGAAATGAACCAGAAAGAGATAAGGTTGGCATGTGAGAAATTAGAGAAAAAAATAGATTATCTTGCTAATAGGACGGCCATTTTGGAGGAAACAGGGATCTCAGAAAGTCTGTACAAACAAATAGTGCAGATATTGAAGGTCTAAAATCGAAAGAGCAGCAAGACGGACTGGAGAGAATGGAAAACTTTCAGAGGTGGAATAACCTGCGGATCTTGAAGGTGCCGGAGGGAAAAGAGGGGGAAGATCTTAAGGCTTTCGTAGGTAAGCTGGTCAAAAATGAACTACAAATGGAAGAGTCAGAGCAGGAGATTGCCAAGGATATTCAGAGGATTCATAGGGACCCCTTCAGACTGAACTCCAATAGAACTAAGCCAGGGAGAATATTAGTACATTTCCTCACTTACTCGTTAAAATAATTATTTTTTGCTAAAAGCCCTGAACAAAAAATCAGTAGACATGGATGGGGTCAAATGTGAAGTCAGGTCAGATTTATCTAATGTTACCTCTAACAGACAATGGGAACTGGGAAAGAGGATAGATCCATTGAAGAAATTAGGGGCCACGGTTCAGCTGAACTTCTCAGCGGTATTGAAAGTGATGTTAAATAACAAAATGCATAATTTTCGGTCAGTTAGGGAGGTAGATGAATTTATTGAGAGTGTACAAACAGGATTATAATACTCGGAATTTAGGCTAGTTTATACTGATTGAATTATGGATGATTTTTTCATTTTTTTCTTTTTTCTATATATTAGTGTATTAAGGTAGGCACACTCGGGGGCACCCATAAGGCTAAGGCCATGGAGAGTCAGGGATGGGTTCTCCGAGGGGGGCGTTAGTGGGTACTGGGTGGGGAGCACGTGGGAGAAAACCAAAAAAAGTCCTCAGAAGCCTCAGGGAATACCGATCTTGCATCCGGATGATAAAGGGGCGGGGTGAGAAACAAATAGAATACATTAAACTCCTGTCCTGGAATGTAAATGCTCAGGTAATAATCATACAGGAAACGCACTTGACTGAAAAAGAATGTCTTGAGATTTTCAAGGCAAAAAGATGGGTGCAGCAAGTAGTATGTACAAGGCATTCATTCGTAACAAAGGGGGTGCCTTTTCAAGTAAAACAAGATGCAAAGATCACAATTGCGGAGAGTGCTTCAGACAGTGCGGGGAGTTGGGTTATAGCAAAAATGAGGATATCAGGGCAAGGCTTACATTGGTAGGATATTGCGGGCCGAATAAGGATGAGACGGCTCCCCTTAAGGAGATGTTGACAGAGTTACTGAACTTCCCGGATCCAATCATCATGACTGGGGATTTCAATGTAGTTCTGGATAATATCTTAGACAGATCTACTAATAGCAGAGCCACAGTGAATCCTAAGATGGCAGGACAGATAAGACAAATTATTGAGCGAATGGGTCTATGTGATATTTGGCGACAGAGGGCCGGATCTAAGAGAGGATACACATATAATAATAGGAAGTAGAGCCATCAGTCAAGAATTGACTACTTTTTAATAGACATAAATTTAAAGGATAGGGTACAAGACATTAAACATATAGGGGCTCATTTATCAGATCACTCCCCGGTGATGCTGGATTTAAGCTTAATAGAGAAGAACATTCAGTCTAGAAGGACACTGGATCGTAATCTGTTATTAGAGGAAGATGTAGTAGACCTGCTGAATAAGGAAACAAAAGAGTTTTTTAAAGTTAATTTAGGTTCTACCTCAGTGGGAATAGTGTGGGATACACACAAGGCCTATTTAAGGGGCAGGGTAGGCAGCTTATCGGCAGCAAGAAGGCGGGCTTATTGCAATGCAGTTACAAATCTGGAAAAGCAAATCCAAGAAAAAGAAAAGGAAATTATCAGCTTAATAACAAATCAGGGAGACATTCAGGCTTTGCTGTTGGAAATAGAGGAGGCTAAAACAAATTTAGCCATTATATTGGAGGGTAGGGTCAGAAAGAGATGGGAGGCCAGCAGGCTAGCTCGTTTGAATATGGGGAGAACTGTAGCAAATTTGCTAGCATGGAAAATCAAAAATGACCGGGTGAGGAATTTGGTTAAGGAGATTAAATGTAAGCACACTGGGGCCGAGCTGAATGGCAAGAAGGAGATTGAAGGAGCCTTTTTAGGAATTTTGAAAAAGTATATCAAGAAGAGGTAAAGACAACTGAAGGGGAGGTAAGAAATTGGCTAAAGCAGGAACCTTTTGAAGCCTTAACAGAAGAAAAAAGTAAGATTTTGAATGAGAAGATAAACAGGATGGAAGTAGATCAAGTGCTTAAGCTCGGAAAGCAGGGGAAAGCACCTGGTCAGATGGCTTGCCTCATTAAATTTATAAAGTATTGGCAGGAACTCTAGCACCAATCCTAACTGAGGTATTTAATGAGATATTTATGAATGAAGCTAGCATTCCTGAGTCTTGAAAGGAGGCCTTTATTACATTAATTTTGAAGCCAGGGAAGTGTGCTAAAAACTGTGACGCATGTAAATTGGGTCTTTTTACAAGCGTTATGAAATCTCTCAATCTGGGAACGAAGTTTTGTAAGACACTAGCTGGAATATATATCTCTCCATACGCAAGGGTTTTGGTAAATGGCTCTCTAACGGACCCTTTCAAAATAATCAGAGGAACGAGACAAGGTTGTCCTCTGTCACCCTTATTATTTGACCTATATATTGAACCTCTGGGGAGGAAAATCAGAAATGACCCAGGGATTCCTCCATTCAGATTTAAAGGCTGGGAGAAGAAATTAGCCTTATACGCTGATGACCTTTTGATTTATACGACCCATTTGCAGAAGACCATGAGTCAAGTTATGGTATTGACAACAAATCTTGGTAAGGTCTCTGGTTATGAGATTAACAGAGAAAAGACAGAGATAATGGCCTGGAACACGGAAAAGGGAAATGAAAAAGTTAAGAGAGAGATGAGGTACTTAGGGATCAAGATTACGCAGGATATCACCGAGTTATCTAAGGCAAATTTTGAAAAAACAAAGAGAGAAGTGTGTAACTTGATGGCGAATTGGTCACATCTGCCTCTAACCATCTTCGGCCGAGTCAATTTGGTAAAAATGGTCATGCTAACAAAGTTCACTTTTCTATTTAATTCAATCCCTATACCTTTCAAGAAGGAGTGGTTTGGAAAGCTGCAAGGCCACATCAGTATCTTTATCTAGTCCTCAAAAGGGCGTCGTATAGCTTGGAAGAAACTGAGAAGGAAAATAGAGAAAGGGGGTCTAGCGTTACCAGACTTGCTATTTTATTCTTCGGCGTTCTTGCTGAAAAATGGGAGAAAGCTCTTGGACAGACTTGTGTGCTCAGAAATAGGCATATTGCTTGCAGAGATATTAAAGGATGTGAAAGGAGGGGACTGTGGTTTCTTGCATAAGTACGCAGACCCCTAATACTTTAAAAAGGTCAGACTGAAAATTTTACAGGGCATGGCAGAGACATGGTACAGGATTAAAAGAAACTTAAAGTTACCTTATTTTGGTAATTTGGCCCCAATTTGGGACTCTCAGGGTTCCCCGGACTGGACAAAGGATAAGTTAGCAAGTTCACTGAGGGAAGCGGGCATGTTGAGATGGGAACATTTAATGAACAAAGGACATTTGATAACATGGGAGATGTGCAGAGAAAGGACGGCCAACATGATGTCGAGATTCAAATTTCTCCAAATCCAGAGCTGGTACCAATCCCCAGTACGATGATAGGGGGACCAAATGAATTTGAAGAGAGACTGATGTCAGGAACATTCATGAAGAAAGAAATTTCAGTCTGGTATTGGATGATGGTTGACATGACAGATGGGGAGTTCACGTTGCCGCTGGAGCTGTGGGGAAAATGCTTGCCGGAGCCTTCGCTGGAGAACTTATGGCAAGTATCTATGACTATGCTTTATAAAGTAGTAAAACCTGCCTATTTAAGAAGGAACCATTTGATTTCAATCCATAGGGCATATTGGACACCACTAAGTTAATCGAAATTTGGGAATGGAGGAGAGGTGGCATGTCCGAAATGTGAACAATTGAAAGAGGATGATGTACACATGTTTATGAAATGCCCCAAGATTCAGCCATTTTGGGAGGATGTGAGTAAAGCTTTATCTGATATCCTGAAGATACAACTTCAGGTAAGTATATCTTTGTTTTTTTTTTAATTTCTGGAAGTACAGTTAAAAGGTAACAGAGAGCAATCGAAGCTGATAGTTTATGCAATACTGCAGGCACACAGGGAAATATGCAGGAAGTGGGTACACCCAAACACCCCCACTATAAGGACTGGATACTATCGGTAAAGAATATGGCTAGATTAGATATGTCGGATCATGGGAAGAAAAGATACGATTTTTGGCTACCACTAACGAAGTGGTTAGACACAGGAAGAGAAAGGGTAGGTGAGGGGTCCGATGATTAAGCCTACCTCGCCTACGCTGGCACATGTCCTATGGGGCAGAGTCTGCTTGGAGGAGAATGGTGTACAGAAGTAAGGTTCACAATCGAAGGGCGGTATCCATCAAACTCCTCTTTCTTCCAGCAAAAGGGCAGGAAAACATAAGAGCTTGCTACGGAAGGTTCTTCTGAGGCAAATGAGGACAAAAAATTTAAAAAACTTCATATCCCCCCAGCGGGACAGAAAGACACTATTGCCCCTTTTGGGGGTATGGTTCAATGCCAGGGCAAGCCGGCCTCTCTTTTTGTTTGTTTTGCCACCATTTTGAAATTCTTGGTGTCTAGTGGGCTTTCTGCCACCCAGGGGGCAGACTGGGGATGAATACCCCAAACCACCCCCCATGGGGCAGAAAGTCTTTTGGACTCTGAGGATGAGAGGGAGTATGGGCCCAAGCCTGGATGGCCACGCCTCCCAAAACAATACTCCATAAATGCAGTTCCTGGTGTCTAGTGGGCTTTCTGCCCCTGTGGGGGCAGATTGGGGGTATTTTCCCCAATCCACCCCCAAGGGGCAGCAGAAAGACTGTCTGTGCCACTTTTGGGGTGGGGCATGTCCATGTCTATGGTGGGCAGCCCCCACCAGTTTTCCCCCCTGGTGTTTAGTTGGTTTTCCACCATTGGAAGGTAAATTGGGCATAATCACCCCCCATCTACCCCCAGGGAGGGCAGAAGACTGTCTGGTAACTTTTGGGATGGGGAAGGGCCATGTCATGGTGGGAAGCCCCCACACTATGTTTTTTAAATGTTTACCCTGGTGTCTATTGGGCTGTCTGGCCCCTCTGGGGGTCAGATTGGGGGTAATCGTCCCCATCTCCTACTCAGGGGGGCAGGAAGACTTAAACCTATGGTGGGGTGGGTGTAGCACAAGCCCTTGCCCTAGGAGCTAATCCATCAATATCCTTGGTGCCTAGTGGGTGGATTTGTGCTTGGGGATTGCTCTCCTATGCCAACCCTAAGCAGAGATCCACTGTGCAGGGATGCCATTGGAAAGGGAAGATACTCCCCTTTTTAAAGATAGCTCTCCCAAGACAATCAGTACTCAGGGCTGAGATATGCCCCCCGTACACTGATGGAGTGAAAGTAAATTTGAGGCCATTGGCTCGTTTTACTTTCACTTTTAGAATTAATGACATCAACGCGCCCTGTTATTTGATTGTCATTGCACAGTTGCAGTGATATTATCAATGATGTCATAGAAGATCTCATGACTGATGTAATATGTGGGGAAATTGTAATTGTAATTGTATTTATATAGCACTCATTACCCCAGACAAGGCGTCCAATCGCTTTTTTGCGAGTAGCACGACGACTACGGTACCCAAAAGGGATTAGTGGTGGACTAGTATAGGGGAATATGAGTTATTTTGAGTGGTAGACATGCAAGTCTGTTAGCTGGATTGAATAGGATAATGGAGGGATAGAAGAAGGAAGAGTGTTATTTGGGAGATCATAGTAGTAAGATGAGGTTTGGGATGAGTAAAAAGAGAAATGGAGGGAGAGTCTCTAGAAAGGGATTAGGGAAATCATAGTAGTAAAATGAGATTTGAGATGAGTCAAAGGAGGGATACATGAGGGAAGAATTTAGAAACAGTGGTTTGGGAGATTATAGGAGTAAAATGAGGTGTGGGGTGAGCCAAGGAGGGCTAGAGGAGGGAAGAGTCTAGAAAGGGTTAGTTTTGAGATCATAGTAGTTGAACGAGGTTTGGAATGAGTTAGAGAGTGGAGGTAGAGAATATATTGAGAGAGGTATAGGGTGAGACAGAGTAGTGCATTGGAGAGATTGTATTGCAGCCAGGGGCGTAGCTACCATTGGTGCAGTAGGTGCAGTGGACTTTGGCCCAGAGCCCTGAGGGGCACATTGAAGCCCTACAATTGTTGTATCTACTAAATCAACAGCAGTCAAAAAGGGCAATTTTCCTGACTTGCACCAGGGCCCATGGTATCCTTGCTACACTACTGATATCTATATCTCTTTCCTGCGTTTTAGTGAGGCCACAAATCACTATTTAGGAGATCGGGTGAACAATTAGTATCTTCACAGTGCATGCTTGACAGAAGGGTGTTGGTGTAAGTGGTATTTATTAAAGCTGAGTTTTGGTGTAATGCGTGAGGTCCTGACAGTGTTCAAGACTTGACACGCTATGAAACACGCATGCAAAGCAACTGCCTTTGCGCTAAACCATGGTTACTGACCACTGGGCTTCGTGAGGAGATGCTCATGTCACCTGAGGGAACGCTTGTTTTGTTCTTGGGAGCGTGCCCAGCTTTTCCAAGGGACAGAGACCCACAAAGGGTGGGAAAGACATCCTGGTAAGTGAATTACAGAAGCCCTGCGATAAACTGCAGTACAGTACTTCACTGGCATGCATTAACCTTCTCCTCCACAGAACAGTGTTACACATCTCCACCAGCACCTTTCTCCCTGCACTTGTCTCTTATTTGCACATCATACACCATGTCACAGAAACAAATGCCTACATTCACAGACAATTAGTTGTCAGTGATGGTAGATGAGATAATTAGAGTAGAACCACATTTGTTTGGAAGTATGGTCCAACAGACACCACTTGTTAGAAAAAATAAAATGTGGGAAAGTATTGTCAACAAAGTCAATGCATAAGGGACCACCCTGCGCACACTGTGTGACATCAGGAAGACACCAGGGTGAAATACCATGCCAACAGGAACCATGAGGCAGCTCAGAGAACTGGCGGTGGCTCTCACATTCCACCACTAACTTTCACTGAATGGGAGGAGAAAGTGCTTGCCATCCTGCATTCAGAGAATCTCACAGGAATAGCTGGGGGAGTGGAGACTGGTAAGTACCAACAAATGTATCCCATCACACTGCCATGTACTGTCTTGCACAACCATGGAGCTACACTTACAAGACCAAAATGCACCTCTGTACAACACACTCTTTCCAACACATGTCTCACATATCTACCATTTCCTTCCTCTGATTCACCTCAAAAGTAGGTGGCCATATTTCCATGGGGGTGTGGGTACAGGTAGCCAGCACTACAACTCCCACCAGGCCCCCTTGCCTCACTTCTGAGCATGATGGAACACTCCCCCACACCAGAGCCATGTGTTACCTTCACTTCCTCTGTTCCACCTCACAGAGAGGTAGCCTTCTCACCAGGGAGGAGGGGGTGGGGACAGGCAGCCAGCACTACAACTCCCACGAGGCCCCCTTGCCTCACAGCTGAGCAAGATGGAACACTCCCCTACCCCAGAGCCATGTGTTACCTATTCACTTTCTCTGTTCCACCTCACAGGGAGGTAGCCTTCTCACCAGGGAGGGGGGTGGGGACAGGCAGCCAGCACTACAACTCCCACCAGCCTCCCTTGCCCCACAGCTGACCAGGATGGAACACTCCCCCACCCCAGAGCCATGTGTAACCTATTTACTTCCTCTGCTACACCTCACAGGGAGGTAGCCTTCTCACCAGTGAGGGGGGTGGAGACAGGCAGCCAGCACTACAACTCCCACCAGGCCCCCTTGCCTCAAAGCTGAGCAGGATGGAACACTCCCCCACCCCAGAGCCATGTGTAACCTATTCACTTCCTCTGCTCCACCTCACAGGGAGGTAGCCTTCTCACCGCGGAGGGGGGTGGGGACAGGCAGCCAGCACTACAACTCCCACCAGGCCCCCTTGCCTCACAGCTGAGCAGGGTGGAACATTCTCCCACCCCAAAGCCATGTGGCAGCCATTTCATTGCTCTGCTTCACCTTACAGGTAAGTAGCCATCTCATGCTATCTTGAATCACCCCTGAACAGGATGGAACACTCCCCCATACCAGAGCCATGTGGCAGTCATTTCATTGCTCTGCTTCACCTTACAGGTTGGTAGCCATCTCATGCTCTCTTGCATCACCCCTGAACAGGATGGAACACTCCCCCATCCCAGAGCCATGTGGCAGCCATTTCATTGTTCTGCTGCACCTTACAGGTATGTAGCCATCTCATGCTCTCTTGCATCACCCCTGAACATGATGGAACACTCCCCCATCCCAGAGCCATGTGGCAGGCATCTCCCTCCACGGTGCCTCCTAAAAGGTAGGTAGTCAGCTCACTAGGGAGGGGGTTGTTAGGACCTGACAACAACACCACAACTCCTTCAAGGCCCTCTGGCCTCCCTCCCAAACAGCATGGAGCACCCTCCCCACCCCAGAGTCATGTGGCAGCCATCTCCCTCCACAGAGCCTCCTTACAGGTAGGTAGTCAGCTCATTCACCCTGTCCTCCTTCTCAAACTGCATGGAGCCATATGACCACCACATCCCTCACTTGTTATCCAACTCTGTACAGCTCCATATGTCACATCCAGTGCACACACAGCTAAGCCCATGTATATGTCACATAAATCACACTTTGTAAAACAAAGTCCCATGCTAATAAATGCTGTTCCCAATCACGCAATGCACATAATGCAATGTGTAAGTCCCATTGTTTCAAAGCATGAAGGCTCATATGAACACAACACATGCATGGACACTCAGTCAAATGAACCAAGCCACATGATGTCAAAGCAAAACGACCAACAGAATTTAGGAAGTTTTTGGCATAGCTGAAACAGATTCTGAGAAAAGTCTACAATATCCCAGCCTAAACTAAAGTGGATGAGCATCAAGTTGGTAGATGATGACATGTCCTTGTAAACACACTATCTTTACATGTCAAATGGTTGGTATTTACATATCACACTGCTAACAAGTAATGTATGTACCGCTACATCATGTCATAATGCCGATAAACTTTTACCAGTACCAAGTGATTGCAATGTAAAAAGTTGGGATTCTCAGCTAAAATATCCAAAACAGGGTCACCAAAGGTGTGGAGTGTACTTAACATACTGACAATCTAACCTCTGTTCAACAGGAGATTTGCAATCAACAGCTGGTGAGACCACCACCAACCAGCAGTCTCCCCCGCAACTTGAACTCTCAGATGCAGACTGCCATGGCGCACTCCTTCTCAGGGCCTGATTGTCCCTACCACCACTACCACAACTCTCAACACAGAAGTAACAACAACTATGCTGACCCCTGCTACAACGACCTGTGCAGCAGCCACCTCCACCATCACCACCGCTGCCTGCAACATTGCCCCTGGATCAGTGGTTACCAACACCACCACCCATACCGAGGATGCCGGGGACAGTGTGCAGGTGCGTGGACAGCCAAAGCCACAGGTCCATGTCAGCAGGGCAGGTGGGAGGGCAACTGGGGGACAATCACAGGAGGACACTGAGACTGAAGCCCTGGCCACCGTCGCAAGAGTCCTTGGTGCGTATCAACAGAACCAGGGACAGATGGGCCAGGTTGTAGAGGAACTGCGTGAGCTCCGCCTGCTGCAGAGGTCCATGGACACCCAAATGGGACCACTTGTGGATCTCATGGGCCAGCTTGTGGGTGTTCTGAGGGACATACAGGCTGCTCAAATAATGGCTCCCCCCTCCAGTGGCCAGCCTGCTGATACTCCCACCACCTCAGCTGCGGCCACAGGGAGGGGTGAGCTGCAAGACAATGACTCCTCAGACACCTCTGAGCCTGCAGCAGAGGCCCCCCCTGCCAGGGGATGTCAGAGAAACACCACCGGAGGATCACATGGCAAAGCACCAAGCCAAGCCAGGTCGCTGAGCCAGCCATGATGTCACCAGTGTTGCACTGAACATTGACTTTGGTGAACATCTGATCCCACATTGCCATGTTGATGGCACGAGTTTGTTGGACTGCGTAGTTCCATTATTGTGGTGACTACTCTATTTGTCTCTGTTACCATCACTGACAACTGAAACACTCTGTATGCACAACTAACATCTCACTCACGGTAAAATAAACACAATATGATAAAAAATAAACACATTTTACACCCCTATGCCTTTGTGTCAGTTCCATGTTTATCACAGTAAGTACAATGTAAACTCGGATTCCAATGTACCACAAGCTTTGATTGTGACTATCCATTGATAGGGTGGAGGAACCTAGAATGACACAAGAAGATGACACTGAGTTGTCATATGATGGCATAACAGCAACAACACACCACTAGTCAACACCGTTCGAGATTCATTCCACATAACACTGACCAACACTATCAACATAGACATGAGGTAAGTGTAAACAAAAACACAGCGCCACACACATTAGCCCTTAGCAGTGTGCCAACAACAGCCAGCATCACAACACATCATCAATGCTTCGGCACTAACAGCAAAGCAAACAGACACAGTCATAGTTGCTCAATGGTAACTTACACTCAAGGGAAGTAGTTGGTGATGAGCTGTTGACGCAGGTCAAGACCTTCCTCCTCACCACTATCATCGTCACTGGGCATGTGTGGATTTGCAGCGGGGGGCACCTGCTGATCATCATCGTCCAGAATCAAGGGGATTTCTTTGCGCAAGGCCAGGTTGTAGAGCATGCAGCATGCGACTATGATCTGACACACCTTTTGGGGTGAGTAGAGTAGTGCACCACCACTCTTGTCCAGACACCGAAATCTAGCCTTCAGAAGTCCAAAAGCTCACTTCACCACACGACGTGTCCTCCCATGGGCATCATTGAAGCAGACTTCCCCCGGCGTCCTTGGATTCCTCAGTGGGCTCAGCAATCAAGGCCGGTTGGTATACGCTGAGTCACCTAGTTGTGAGAAACACAGACCAACTATGTAATAGAACTAGTTGAGGAGACCAGCATGTCACACATACATCACACTACTTGACACAGCTCACTCACCAACAAGCCACGCCCCCTCTGGATGCAGATTTTCCATTAATTGTGGGATGATGCTGTTACGCAGTATGTAGGAGTCATGGCAGAACCCTGATATTTGGCACACATGTGGGAGATAATCAGATCCGCTTGACATACCACTTGCACATTTATTGAATGGTAATGCTTCCTGTTACGGTAGATGTGCTCACATGCCTGTGGTGGAACAAGGCTAATGTGGGTGCAGTCAATGGCTCCAACAACATTAGGTATGTGACCAAGGTCATAAAATTCCCCCTTCACTTCTGCCAATTCATGTCTCCTTGGAAAGTGATTGTAGCTGTCCTTGTAGGTCAATAATGCAGACAGGACATCACGAAACACCATGCTGAACATAGGTTGAGACATCCCACCTGCGATGGCCACCGTGTACTGAAAGGAGCCAGTGGCAAAGAAATGCTGGGCGGCCATAACCTTTACTGTTGGTGTCAAAGCTGTTGGATATGTTCTGTGAGGCTCCAACTGGGGCTCCAACTGAGCACATAGCTCTTGAAGGATAAGGCGATCCAGATGGAATTTCTTAATGATGTGGACATCCTCCATTGTCTCCAGGTCTGAGAAAGGCCGATACACAGATGGTCTTCTCCTACATATTGTGGCAGGGGACACATGTAAAAATGAGTTACAGATGAGATGTGGGTAACAGCTTACATAATGACTAACACAACCACAACATTGACAAGACTGTTAAAACAGCTCAATGCACAAGTGACATGCATAGACACCTTGATCTCCTGTAGTCATTCATGTAGCCAGGGTGTGCATACTAACTACTGTCAAATCTAAATCAGACTATGTGTATGGCATATGGTACACTGCTACATCATGTGTCCCCAGCCCTGTGGGTAGCTGACACAGCACATGTGGCTAACAGCATCAAGGCAGAGTTGTATGTAGCGGCTGTCACTGCCCAACCTCAACCTTGAGTCCCACTAAGCTCAGCATCATTACAAAATGAGCCCAGTGAGTGTAAGCTGGACAACTATCCATATAAATACAGCACTGTGTACAGACGTATATGCACATTACGTGGTCAGTCCATCATGACTGTGGCAGGAGTTTGCATTACACACATTGTCATGTTCACAAAAATGATAAGCAATTCAACATGAAATCTGTATACATGCCCACATGGATGAAAATGACATGTGAGTACGGACAGACCAATGCATTTAATCACATGTGTACCTCTATGACATGTGTGGGCAGACTTAAGTTAATTGTCACACTCTCAAATCCCTTTACAAGGAGCTGAAATTGGTTTCGCTAAATGTGTTGGGATCAGTGATGCAATTCGCAAATCGAGAATGCTAATGCACAATGTGTTTACAGGCGCAGTAGGCGTGCTCCGCCACTGCGGTCACAGGCATTGGCCACAATTGAATGATGCAGGATTGTGGTAGAGACATCCTGACCCCCGGGGTGTGACACCACCTATGAAAATGACCATGCAGCTGATCCAGCACTATCAATAAAACTTCTTCTCCTCTAGGCATTGACATCCAGGCTGAAAAACATTCTTATTCACAACTATACCAATATGACGGTGGGGCCCATAACACCGCATAAACATTCACTCACTCATATATTCCCTGGAACTCATCCGCCTTTACTTAGGAGAAAAAGTTAACGAGTTGCTGGAAGGAGACGGGATACCTTTTTAAAACATCATAATAATTCCCAAATTTCTCAGGTATTCCGCTCATTGGTCGATGGACCAACTAGTAGGAATCAGTTAATGGTGATTAAGACCAGCTCAATCACTATAAACTCTTATTAAACATTTACAATTATTATTGAGCTAAAGAACCACAGACTCGTAAATTTTATTATAATATAGTTTATCTAATTTTCATAAGCATGAATAAATTCAGTTTTATTAATCGGATCAATACATTTATTATCATTATAAGAATAAATTGAAACTGCAATGCATACCCTTTAGATAGAAAAATAAAGTTCGTCACAGCAGTTAAATTCAGATCTCAGCATAGAACCCCCAAAAACTGACTGTCTGTCCTACAAAACAGGCCTCCTCGACGGACCACCTATATAGGTTTTCCGCCACACTCTCGTTCTTTTTCAATCAGAATTATGAGTAAAACATTAATCGTATTAAAATTATAAAGGCCTATAGAAAAATAGCAGCGGTTTCTCCAGCATCAGCGTCCAGTGCTCAATAAAAATATGTAAAAACAGCGCTCCTCCTACTTAAGAGTAGGTCCTCTTATACCCTAATACTAGCTTACTAAACAGAAATGTTACATTTTGGGGGCGAGATTCACTCTAATTGGTCCATTTGAGGGGTGGCATACATCTCATTATTACCCTCCTTGCTCAAACCAGTTCTGAAGAATGTTCATAACTTTGTCCTTTCTCACGGGTTCAGGACATTACCAATCCAATTGACAGTCTTTATTTGTATCTTCTTTCCGATACTTTATTTTAAACAGTTCATTGTCCATTCATGAATGCACTGCTGGTTCTCACACTCGTTCGCTAAGTCCCCCCTTGGCACACGCTTCGGTAATAAGGTCATCACAACCTTGATCCCTCTTCCATCCTAGGCTTTGGAAATAACCACGTGATGCATTCGTTCACAGCTTTTTCTTCCGCTTGGAAGCCATCTTGCGCAAGCGCATTCTAGCTTGTTTGCCTCAGCAGCCATTTTTACAGCACGGCCTAGCAGGCCTGAGCGAACTATCATAGAAATAAACAGAAAATAGTTAAGAATAAAGAAAATAAGCCTTTTCGTTTCCCTCCCGTCATTCTACGTACCCCAGTTAGGTGTTACCTAGTAAAAGCGACATATAAAGCTATTTCTTACTTACCAACCACTTTCTTGTGCCACCATACAATTTACTACATAGCACAAATCATGCAATATTATTCTAATTAGTACGCAAATCATTATGTTAGCGTTATTCACATTACCAATTTTAAGTTGATTAGTTTGCACAGATACTGCATGTTACCAATAACACTTATATAGAAAACATACCTTGTTGGTTATTTCACTGAAACGAACAATTGTATTAATTATTAATGTTAATATTAGGGGGTTCTAAATTTTCTCGTTTACCTTGCTCCATCAACTCCCCCCTTTGGTGATTTTTAATATCACCACAAAAACCCATGTCACACCAATTTGTCAGATAGCATATTTCTTGTCCATTTGCTTCTTGTTAGTTTTACACAACTGTATACCTTTCATCTTGTCTTTTTGTTTTCTTATACATGCTTTCTTTCAGTTCTTCCAGTTCTATTTCACCTATCTCTCTTTCTCTTTCTTTATTTATCTTATTTTCTCTTTCTATTTTGTTTTGTCTTTTTCTCCTTTTGATACATATAATAACAAATCTCACAAATAATACTACTAGAATTATTATTGTTGCTGTTATCATAACTTTCCCTATAATAAAACTACTTATTTTAGAAAACCAACTTGACACTGAGGAAAAACTCTTACCAAGTTTCTCCCAGGCATTTTCAACCTCCAGTGGAACCAGTTCTTTGTACAAATGTGTAATATTTTTTATATACTTTTGTATATTTTCACTTTTATCTGGAATGTAAGTGCAACAATGTTGAACTTTCAGCATTCCACAGACTCCACCCTCTTTTGCCAAAAGAATGTCAAGGGCAAGTCGATTTTGCATCACCATAGCTCTCATGGCAACCATCTCGGTATTTACCATCAAGAACCCTCCAGCAGTATCTGTAGATAAACGATCTACTACTGTGGATAACTTCCGAATTTTAAATGCATTCAAAGATATTTCCACTGCTGGTATCAATGCTCCAAAAATATCACCCACTATTTCTGAAAAACTTTCCCTTTTTCTACGTGTGAATGTCTCACCCATTTCGTGTGTTCCTTTTTCTTCTCTATCTACATGAAAAATCTTTGGAAAGACCAGGCCTAAGTAGCACGAGCCATACCAATGTTCCGGCATCCTGTAATAAGCTCTGTTTCCACAAATATAATAGATCCCTAGAAATATTGGATCTTTTCCCCCTTTGAATCCCCAACCTCCTAAAATGTTATAGTTGTCTCGACAATCACTGGAACCCACGAAATAGTTATCATACCTTGTTCTATTTCTACTAATGCACAACCTTCCCTGTTGGGGCCAATCCAAAGTCATAGCTGCATTTGTCTTCTTCTTATCATTATTTTCTTTTTCAAACGCCCAAACAGGTGTTTTTGTCTCTTCTTCTTCTATCACTTTTCTCTGAAATTTTATTCTTCTGGTTTCAACCATTTCTAAAAACACCTTTTCCTCCTTCCTTATCTCACAGGTAAGGTTGTGTTTAACTATGTCATCTAACGAAAGAACTTTATTTTCTAAGAAAAAGTCTCCAAACGTCCTTGCCTCTTTCACCTTGTTTAGTTCAGATACTATAGGAATCTTTGCAAAAATCTTATCCATGTCAGTATAATAATATTCTAGCCTTCCTGTTCTATAAAATAGACTAGCTAAAACACTACATGTTATTCCATACGTCAAAGGAAGGTGATGATAGGTCACACCTTCTGCAACAGACGCAGGCAATTGCATACAAACATAGCAATCTCTCACATCCATTGTTTCTACATATTCATATAATAATTTTGTGATTTTTTTTTGTGAAAAATCAGTTATTGATCTACCTTTATGTAACTCTGCACTATCTTTTAATGTGGCTGTTTCCTGCATGTTAGCTCCCTTTTCCTTTTCCGTGTCATTCTCTAATATGGATGGTTCTTCTACCGCTAATCTAATTGGAATGGTGATTGCTAAGATAAACCATATGAACATTAATAATCCTGTACAAAAGAAGCACATCTTACACCATCTACGTAAGAATTCACATCTACATGTTCTATTTTTAGTATCTACCATCTTGTTCTATTGTCTATATTTATAATATGTACAGAAAATGTGTCACCACATCTCAGAAATGACGTCTTAGCCACCCTACGTTCTCACTTTGTCTCGTTTGGTACTTTCTTTAGTTCTTCTCAGAACTCTTTCTTGTCTTATTCGGGGTTTTGTCCAATCCGGTAGAAATTTCCTTCTAATTTCTTTAAACTTGTTGCACTTCACCTTCACCCATTAAGTTGTAGCTTTGTTCAGGGTTCTCGTGAGTGATTTCTTCTTCTTTGATATCAGTCAACGCAATGTATAGCCATTCAGGTGATTTATATTTCAGATTTGCTTTCTTTACTCTTTTTGTTTTCTGCAAGTGTTTTCCACCTTGTTTTTCTTGTTCCTTTTGACTTGTTATTTCATTTACTTGTTCTGCATTCTTTACATTTAGGTTTATGATCTTGTATCTCAATCTTTTAACTTCGTGGGGCCAATTATCTCCTTTTCTCGGCCTTTTCGGTTCACTTTCTTTTTCCTCTCTTTCTGTTCTCCAAGTTCTCTTTCTTGATTCTAACTTCTGTTTTCTTTCTTCTCCACTTTATTCTGATTCTGATTCAGACCTTTCTTTATTGTCTCTTATCTTGAACTTTATGATTTCACCTCTTTCATCTAGTTCTGATCCTCCTTGTGTTTTTCCTTGATCGCCTACTTCTGTCCCTCCTCGAGGTTCTTCCGAATTTGTGTCGATCTTTCTATCTGTTTCTATATTTCCCTGTTTCTTTATTCGCCGATCTGTCCCTATTGCTCCTTCGGCAGTTTTCCGATTCTTCTATCTTTCTATTTGAAACTATCCCTTCTTCATCTATTAAAATGATTTCTGAAGGATCTTTACCATAGCTTGTACTTGGTTGCTCACTATTGCTGTCTTTTTGCTCAGTCTCTTCTTTTATGATATCAATTTTCCAATCCCTTTTCAGATTTTCACCACAATCTGAGTGATCTGTATCAGAGGCTGAACTGGTGTCTGATATTTCCAGATGTCGACTTACAGGTCGATCTTCAGATTCTGGAACCTTTGCTATTTCATTCTCTTCTCCTATCGTTGAACTTGTACTTGGGACTTCCAGATGTCGACTTACAGGTCGATCTTCAGGTTCTGGGGCCCTGTTCGTTTCTTCTTCTGCATCGGATGCTGAACTGGTATCGGATATTTCCAGATGTCGACTTACAGGTCGAACTTCAGGATCTGGAACTCTGATGGTGTGGCTGGCATGTACCCAGTGTTTCACTCCTGCACATTTGACTGCAGTTGTTGTCACCAGGATCACTTGTCGTGGTTGGTCCCAGCGGGGAACCAAACAGTTTCTTCTCCTGTGGACCTTTATGCGGACCCAGTCTCCAGGATTCAAATCATGAGCTGGTTTTCTTTCAAGAGTGGTCGCATCCGGTCCAACCTGATGAAACACAGAACGTACCACATCAGCCAATCCTTTGCAATAATCCAACACGAGATCATCAGTTATAGTCAGCATTTTGTTGATAGGTACATGTGCTTGCCTCATTGCTCGTCCCATGATTATTTCGTGGGGACTCAGACCTGTCTTTCTTTCTGGTATGCTTCTGATAGTCATTAAGACCAATGGCAAGGCATCTGGCCATTTGAGTCCTGTGGCTTGACACATTTTCCCTAACCTGTTCTTTATCGTTCCATTCACTTGCTCTACTACTCCAGAAACCTCTGGTCTGTATGCACAATGCAGTTTCTGTTTAATACCAAGTGCTTCACATATCAATTGAATTAATTCGTTCTGGAAATGTCGTGTTCCTCTATCTGTTTCAATCGTTACTGGAAAACCGTACCTAGGAATGAATTCTCTCAGCATGAGTTTTGCTACTGTAATCCCATCATTCCTTCTGGTCGGGTAGGCTTCCACCCAACGAGAAAATAAACAGACGACTACAAGAACATATCTTAGTCTGTTGCTTGGGGGCATTTCGATAAAGTCCATCTGCATTCTCGTGAAAGGACCTCCCTCTCGTCCTATTGTTCCTAGACTCACTACTGTCTTCCTTCCTGGATTTATCTGTTGACAAATAAGACATCTTTGACAAAGACTCTCAGCTATGGCTCTGAATTTTGGGTTATACCAGGTTTGTCTAAATAGTCTGATCATTGCATCTCTTCCAATATGAGCTTGTCCATGGTACATCCGTGCCATGTCAGAAATCATGCTATCAGGCATAACTTCCATCTCTGTAAACCCAAACATCATTTTCCTCCCTTTTTCTGCATCCTGCTTTGATCCAGCTATCTTTTTCTTCATCATCTGCTGCTTCCTGCAATTGTCTCACTTCATCCCATGTCTCGACAGGGTTAGTAAACAGCAAAGGACATGAAACATGCTCTCTTTCCCTGCCTCGGTTCAATGAGACTACATTTTTGGCACAGTACTGAGCTATTTCATCGGCAAATTTGTTGCCCACAGTTATGTAGTCTTCCCCATTTTTGTGTGCATTGCACTTCACCACCACAATCTGTTTAGGCAGCTGTATCGCCTCAAGCAACTTTTTCACAAACTCACCATTTCTGATTGGGGTCCCTGCAGACGTCAAGAACCCTCTCTGGGACCAGATCTGCCCAAAATCATGAACCACTCCGAAGCCATATTGGCTATCCGTGATTACTGTGATTCGGACATTCTTTCCCAGTTTGCATGCCTGAATTAGAGCAACCAGTTCAGCCACTTGGGCAGAAAGTATTCCTCTCAAACAAGATGCTTCCATTATGGCGGCCACTGTACATACTGCATTTGCTGCACTCAAAACTCCTTCACTCGTTCTCAAACATTAGCCATCCACAAACAGTACATAATCTGATTCTGTTAAAGGCTCATCTTTAATGTCCGGTCGCGGTTTTGTACAATACTCGAGTACATTCAAGCAATCATGATCAACTTCATCCATATCTATCACACTCTCTTCATCTGGCAATGATGTTGAAGGATTTACATTAGTGCATCTGTCAATGGTTACATTGTCTGCACTTAAAATCACTTTTTCATACCTAGTCAGCCGACTATGCGTCATGTATTGAGTTTTGGTTCTTGTCAAAAGAATTTCCACAGAATGAGGAACATATACTCTCAATGGATATCCCATCACAATGCCTTCACTCTGTTCCAGACTCACACAAGTAGCAGCTACTGCTTTCAGACATCCAGGCAACGCTTTTGCTACCGGGTCTAAAACAGCTGAAAAATATGCAATAGGTCTTTTCATGTTTCCATGTCTTTGCACTAAGACTGAAAGCGCACACCCATCTCTCTCACTACAATACAGCTCAAAATCTTTTTCATAATCAGGCATTCCCAGTGCCGGGGCTTCACACAGTTTCGTTTTTAATTCTCTGAACGCTTTCATTTCCTCATCATTCAATTCAAAAGGATCTTTAATATCCTTTTTTGTCAATCGCAGTAATGGTTTTGCAATTAATGAAAATCCACTTATCCATTGTCGGCAATATCCAACCATTCCCAGGAACATTCTTACCTCTCTTTGTGTCATTGGAGCTCTCATTCCTTGAATTATTTTTATTCTCTCAGTCGTTACTTTTCGCACTCCCTTTTCAATCTTATGACCTAAATATTGGACCTCTTGTTGACAAAACTGTAATTTTGATGGGGATACTTTATGTCCTCCTTTTGCTAAATGGTTCAGCAAAGCAATTGTGTCGATAACACATGCTTCCTTTGTTTTTGATGCCACCAACAGGTCATCAATGTACTGAACCATCACAGATTTTTCGGGCATTTTTAAATCTTCCAATGATTTCTTTAGAATCTGATTAAAGATTGAGGGGCTTTCTGTGTACCCCTGAGGAATTCGGCACCATGCCAAAATACGCTCTCCGAACCTGAACGCAAATAATGGCTGGCTATCTGAATGTAATGGGATAGAGAAAAATGCATGGCACAAATCAATGACGGTGTACCATTCTGCTTCACGTGGAATTTGATATAGAATTACAGCAGGGTTTGGTACAATTGGACAACAAGGAACAACGATTTTATTGACCTTTCTCAAATCTTGCACTATTCTATATGTTCCGTTCGGCTTTTTCAGTCCCATTATAGGCGAATTACATGGACTGCTCATTATTTCTCTCAGAATTCCTTGTTCAATCATTTTGTTTATTACAGGTGTTATTCCTTCAATTATTTCTGGCGTCAATTTATACTGTGGAGTATTTGGGTAATTTGTTCCTTCTTTAACAGAAATTTTAACAGGGTCTACTCCTTTCATTAACCCTATATCTTCACCCGTAAAATCCCACACCTCTTGTTTTACTGTTTCTTTTAGTTCAATTGGGATTTTCTCTACATCAAACACAGGAAATAAATCATTCACTTCTGACTCTAAATTCACCATTGTCATTTTATACAGTACATCTTCATCGGGGATCTGAAATGCAATCCCATCTGGAGTACAATAGATGGTGCAATTCATTTTGCAGAGTAGATCGCGTCCTAGCAAGTTCACAGGACTGCAATCACACACCACAAATTGGTGCATTTCTCTGAATGGTCCAATCTTTACCTCTACTAATTTGGTAAGAGGCGCCTTAATTTGCTGATTTGAGACACCAACGACTTGGATATGTTCACCTGAGAGAGGAAGGTTTGGAATTTCCACTGATCTAACAGTAGAACGGGTAGCTCCAGTGTCCACAAGGAATGTTACATTTGCACCATTCACTTCTCCATCCACAAATGGACCTGCTTGATCTACCTCTAGAGTTGCGCCAAGCACGCACTCTTCCTCCTCTCCTAGGCACCGTCATAAACTTTCATCCGACTCATTCCCATCCTGTCGTAACCAATACTGCGATATTGCAGCTGCGCGCGGCAATTGTGTTACCTGCTCTCCTCCGTAGAATCCTGTTTCTGCACTGTATCTCTGTGGATTTACACTCTTGGGAAGTGGTGGTTGAGGCACCTGACTCTGCTGAGTAACTACCTGCGGTTGTTGCAGCTGTTGGTAACTCACCTCACTCTGCACCTGTGGATTTAATGATTGATTTTCCGCATTAGCTTTTGGAGGGAATTTACACTCGTTTCTCCAATGCCCTAATTTTCCGCAGTTGTGGCATGGCCACTTTTTCTTTGCTTCTTCTATACTCATTTGGCCTTTTCCTTTACCTATATTTGGTTTGGATTTAGTTTGTCCTGCCTCATTAACCTGATTATTCAGTTGAGCTTCTTGTTTTTCTGCGACTTTCACTTGTGCCCACATCGCTTTCTCTTTTAATTTGCGCTGTCTACACTCAATATCATCACTACAGTATTTAGCATATCTCAAAACTTCCGTCTACTGTGCTGTTCTGCCAACAGATCATATGCTGTTTGATCATTTCACTTATCTCTGGTTTTAACCCATAAACAAATCTATATACAAAATGACTCATATCTTTCTCATTTAAAGTCTCATAGCCACTATACTGTTTAAAAACCAGAAGTAGCCTCTCGTAATAGGCATGTACAGATTCCTTACTCTCCTGTGTGGTTCTATCAATTTTTACCCAATCGGTTTCTTTGGGTGGAATTTTATTTTTCAAAAAGGTAATAACTTGGTCGTATTTCCTCATAACTTCTGGGCCTGGCGCGCCTGTTTTTGCATCTCTTGGGTATTTTACAGTTGGCCAATCAATGGTAATCTTACATTCTGTCCATAAATCAGCTGGTACTACTATGTCAAATAATCCATCCAAATCTACCCACAACACCTTCGAAACCTTCACAAACATTTCCACTTGTCTGTACCATTCCACGGGCTTTTCTCTTAATTTTGGGAAGTCATTAGTAAATGACAGTATATCTTGTCTGGACCAAGGGACATGCACATAACTGCCTCCTGGAGTTTCTCTCATCGGATACTCCCTTACAACTGGTTCTTTGTCTGTCACCGCAAAAGCCAAAGACGCTTTATCGGTCTTTCTCTCATTCTTTTTAGTCCACCTGCTTCTCTATCTGTCCACATCACCCCATTTTCTCAACAAAACAATCAATTCTTTTATTTGGGTTAACCGTCCTGATGTGTTCAAATTTTCTATATCTTTTTCGCAAAAATCTACCCTATATGGTTTCTGCAAACTTCTCACCTTTACAAATTCTACTCCTATCTCTTCTAATTTGTCATGCAAATTTCTAGCTCTCCATGTAATACTTTTACACAAAAACATAATCTCATCATCCTGATATGTTTTCAATTTTTCTGTACCAATAGTCCCTAAAATTAACTCTTCCATGTCTATTTTTAGCCTAATTACATCTAATGGTTTTGGTTCTGTCTCTTTCTTTTGCAGGGTTTTCATCCATTCATTCAATTCATCGGGAGTTGGACCTACAGGTGTACTATTTATTTCTACCCATTTTCTACTCCTCTCTGGTGTTTCTGATGCAGACTCAGTTCCCATAGGAATCTTCCTAAACTCGCTCTCATTTATCGTCAAATTTGTAGGTGGGCTCGGTCTATATGAGCTGACCAAATTTCTTGCTCCTTCATTTTCTAGTTCCATCCCTTCTTTCCTTCTTTGCAAATTTGAATTCATGGGAATGACTAAAGAATGTTCATCTATTTTCTGATTCTCAAAAACTGGTATTACTGGACCTATTGTTACTGGTACAGTTACGGCTTCCATATTCATTGTTAACTCTCTTATTTTCTCAGTCAATTCTCTCGTGGTTTTTGCTAATTCAGTTGTATTGTCACTTTCAACCTTTTCACTTTGTGGGGTTTTCAACTGTTCTTGTGACCTATTTATTTCGTACCTTCGTTCTGGACTTTTATTCCTCCTAGTTTCCATTGGCGGTGCATTAGGTGTCACCACCGCAGAATTCTGTTGGTATGGAGGTGGGTTTCGGTTTAAAATATCTTCCAGCAATTCATCCTCTGTCTCGCTACCACCATACCCGTACCTTTCGGTAACTAAATGTTTCTTTTTCTCGGTACACTTTCTCCTTGCTTCCTCTTCAACTGTAAAGGCTGGAATCAAACCTCCTGTCATATTAGCATATCTCCACCACTTTATTCTGTCCTCATGATTCACTCCCCATAATCTTCCAGGAACAAAATCATGATTCTTTACTCCTCTGAATCTTTCTCGTTCATACATCTCATCTTCCCATTCACTCAATGCTTCAAACTGTGTTGGTCTAGGTTTAGGCTCAAGCTTCGTCATTTTCTCTCTCAAATTTCGAAGTACAGCTACGCTAAATGAACCATTCTCGGGAAAGGCTAATACTCCATCATTTTGAGTATATTTAGTCCAGTTTTCTAACCAAATGCAGGAATGATATCCGTATTTCAGCGTCATATGCGAAGCTGGTGATTTCGGCGGAGGAATTACTTGTCCCTCTCTAGTCACTACCTTTTTGTCTTTCTTAAAAAAGTTCTTAATTTTCGCCATCCACGACGTTTTCTCTCTACCATACTCATAATAAGTCATATTTCACGATTTCTTTTCCTCTTTCAAACTCGTAATCCAACTCTGTTCTCTATGCGCTTATTCAGACCTATCACAGCGCGACTCACACCAACGCTCCAATCCGAAGCTTCTACGTCACTGCTTATCCAACCTATCCTAGCGCGTCTCACACCAACGCTCCAATCAGGGCGTTTTCAATATAACCAGTGCACTGACCAATTCCAGCGCGGCTCTTTGTCGACGTCAGTTCTGCTCCTGACCCCTCCTTTACAAAATTTATCTGCAAAATTATTTTCAACTGTTCTTGGTTAGTTACGACATTTAAAACACATTTCCATTGTCTGATTTTCGCTAACAAAAGTGACAGTTTTACTCTATTTCGCAAGAATACAGTTTGGTTCGATAAGTGTAGCACTTCCCTCTACCTTACCCTTCTTTCAAGCAAGGGGTAAACCCGTTTCTCTGGGGATAAAACACATGTGGAGACTACACTGCTCCTGAGAATTAAGGTCAGAGTTTCACAAGAAAACCGGTTGCTAATTCACTCACACACCTTTTATACGGAAATTTTCCCTATCATAACACAACCTGTGTTATCACCAATATGAAACTCAGACAATGCACTATTCCATGTGACTTCTCTTGCTACACGTGTCCACTTCCTACTTCCCGGAAGCTTCAAAACTTTCGACTCACATATAACGTAATACAATTCAACATGAAGTGTTAGACATGAAATAATCAATAATCGATAATCAATAATCACCAAACTAATCTATAGTAACCATAACTCTGCTACCAAGAAATCTGATCCAGCGCTATCAATAAAATTTCTTCTCCTCTAGGCATTGACATCCAGGCTGAAAAACATTCTTCTTCACAACTATACCAATATGACGGTGGGGCCCATAACACTGCATAAACATTCACTCACTCATATATTCCCTGGAACTCATCCGCCTTTACTTAGGAGAAAAAGTTAATGAGTTGCTGGAAGGAGACGGGATACCTTTTTAAAACATCATAATAATTCCCAAATTGCTCAGGTATTCCGCTCATTGGTCGATGGACCAACTAGTAGGAATCAGTTAATGGTGATTAAGACCAGCTCAATCACTATAAACTCTTATTAAACATTTACAATTATTATTGAGCTAAAGAACCACAGACTCGTAAATTTAATTATAATATAGTTTATCTAATTTTTATAAGCATGAATAAATTCAGTTTTATTAATCGGATCAATACATTTATTATCATTATAAGAATAAATTGAAATTGCAATGCATACCCTTTAGATGGAAAAATAAAGTTCATCACAGCAGTTAAATTCAGATCTCAGCATAGAACTCCCAAAAACTGACTGTCTGTCCTACAAAACAGGCCTCCTCGACGGACCACCTATATAGGTTTTCCGCCACACTCTCATTCTTTTTCAATCAGAATTATGAGTAAAACATTAATCGTATTAAAATTATAAAGGCCTATAGAAAAATAGCAGCGGCTTCTCCAGCGTCAGCGTCCAGTGCTCAATAAAAATATGTAAAAACAGGTCTCCTCCTACTTAAGAGTAGGTCCTCTTATACCCTAATACTGGCTTACTAAACAGAAATGTTACATGTTGGGGGCGAGATTCACTCTAATTGGTCCATTTGAGGGGTGGCATACATCTCATTATTACCCTCCTTGCTCAAACCAGTTACGAAGAATGTTCATAACTTTGTCCTTTCTCACGGGTTCAGGACATCACCAATCCAATTGACAGTCTTTATTTGTATCTTCTTACCGATACTTTATTTTAAACAGTTCATTGTCCATTCACGAATGCACTGCTGGTTCTCACACTCGTTCGCTAAGTCCCCCCTTGGCACACGCTTCGGTAATAAGGTCATCACAACCTTGATCCCTCTTCCATCCTAGGCTTTGGAAATAACCACATGATGCATTCGTTCACAGCTTTTTCTTCCGCTTGGAAGCCATCTTGCGCAAGCGCATTCTAGCTTGTTTGCCTCAGCAGCCATTTTTACAGCACGGCCTAGCAGGCCTGAGCGAACTATCATAGAAATAAACAGAAAATAGTTAAGAATAAAGAAAATAAGCCTTTTCGTTTCCCTCCCGCCATTCTACGTACCCCAGTTAGGTGTTACCTAGCAAAAGCGACATATAAAGCTATTTCTTACTTACCAACCACTTTCTTGTGCCACCATACAATTTACTACATAGCACAAATCATGCAATATTATTCTAATTAGTACGCAAATCATTATGTTAGCGTTATTCACATTACCAATTTTAAGTTGATTAGTTTGCACAGATACTGCATATACCTTGTTGGTTATTTCACTGAAACGAACAATTGTATTAATTATTAATGTTAATATTAGGGGGTTCTAAATTTTCTCGTTTACCTTGCTCCATCACAGCCAATGGGAACCGCCATCGTGGTAGTGCCTTTCAATTTTGAACATCGCGATAGGCGTGCTCTGCCACTGCGGTCACAGGCATTGGCCACAATTGAATGATGCAGGATTGCGGTAGAGACATCCTGACCCCCGCGGTGTGACACCGCCTATGAGAAAGACATTGCAGCCAATGGGAACCGCCATCGTGGTAGTGCCTTTCAATTTTGAACGTTGCGGTAGGCATGCTCCGCCACTGCGGTCACAGGCATTGGCCACAATTAAATGATGCAGGATTGCGGTAGAGACATCCTGACCCCCGGGGTGTGACACCGCCTATGAGAATGACATTGCAGCCAATGGGAACCAATTGCAAAGCTTAGTGTGCAGAGACCTGCACACTTTTTACAAAGTACACTACGTCGTGACCCAGAACGGGTTCTGAACAGTTGTAATACTTATCAATTGTGTCAAATAAAATTCATAACATTCGTCAGAAAAATAATGTGTATATTTAGTGATTTACCAACATCATCAATGTAAATGTTTCAATGCATTTGCATGAATCAATGTTACTTCACAATCTTCAAACATATATGCATACACAATTCAAAGCTACAGAAACATCTTAATTCATGTGCTTCTTATGCTGCCCAATGCATTTCGGGATTAAGAAAACCCTTCGTCAGGGGAACAGTTTGCAGAAAAATGAAGCTGTTGTCGGCCACCTGCCGGAACATATACAAAAAGCGCCAATCAATAAAACATAAATACAATATATGTAAAATTCACATTAGTGTGAAAACTGCGTACATGCTTCAGTTAAGGATCTCATTGCCTGCTAACATGAGGACAAAATGAAATAAAAACTACTAAAAAGGAAATGTGCAAAGATAGATGTGAATTAGATACTAAAACCACTGAGGTTCAATCATACTGGGGCACCTGCACCTTGTACTGTACGGTCAACAGCCCACAGGTGGTGATGGGTTGCTAGAGATAAGAGTGAAGCTTTATACCAACTTCATATGCCATGGGTTACCCGTGCTCACCCTTCACCATATTTATTGATTGCATGCACAGTGAATCCGAACATACCTCGACTAAGAAGTATATTTCTTCACAACCAATAAAACTATGAAAAAAAATTAAATAACACGATGTTACGTCTGAAGGACTGCTGATGATACACGCACTGTGTAAATGAAATCACCCATGTGTGCGCAAAAACACTTACTGTTGCTGCCAACAACCACGTATATTATCTTCCACTGGGAACCGGTCCCGCAATATCAACCTGGAAGCAGCACGACAGTTGCTCAGTCCCTGGAAACAACACTCTCCTGACCAAAAACATAACCATCCTTTGTAAGCTGTTCGAGTTCTTACCCGCGGAAACACTGTGTTCTCTAGCCCGTGTAGGGGTAAGTGTGTCGTTCTCCTCGCCCCGCTTCCTTGAACCGCCGCGTTAGACAAGTTGTGACGTTACATAAGGATTTGAAAAAGTGGAAGGACTACCGACTTTTTAAAGCCTCAAAGTGTCAATCAACTTAATGAAAAAGGCCTGCGTGAACAAAAACACCAATACTGCCAAAGACACCCAATGCTTATAATTGTCAACATGTTAAAGGATACCTAAAGTGAATGATAAGCTTCAAAGACTAGAAGATGTAAACACTCTACAGAAAGCCATCATTCCACTCACGGACATGGTGATGACCGGGTGCTCTACCTCAATTGTATACTCTAAGTAAGTAAGATGTCATCATTCCTCATATCCAGGGAATCAAGTCCTACCATTCTTTATGGAAAAGTGAAAAGAACAGTCATGCTAATAAAAATAATAAAAGTTGTAAAATCATAATCAAAAGCAGAAGAAACCATCTTGTGGAAGTATTGGAAAGATTTAAAAGATCGTGCAATAATACTAAGTGACAAACTATGTTTTGTCATTCAATGTTTGCATGCAATGGGGGTTCAATAGTAACCATCAGAGATGACATGCCAAGGATTGGATTGTTTTCACATGTAGCCACCTTATACTCAAATGGCTGTGATCTCACACAAAAGTAGAATCACAATTACAAGAAATGGCACAGGCAACAGTCCTATTATATTTGTTCTGCGGTGATCATGAACAAGAGTCAAATAAAGAGACTGCCTACCGAAATGTTACAAGAAACAGATCATTTCGAGTTTGTCATTGAGACCTTTTGGGGTGTGCAAGATGGCGGCTGTGTGAAGTGCTGCGGAAACCACCCATCTACTGCTCCATGGACAACTGTTAACCCGGTCTAACCCATTTTAATGTTCACCCTTCAAAAAACGAATAGTGGGAAACGGTAGCAAGGAAGAACACAGACGGGAATTACTGAACTCGCTCACCTGGTGATTCGGGCAGTTCTGAAGGTCTTATCCGGCTGGTGCAATGGCGGACACCGGCTGCGGCTCAATATCATGCCTCCCAAGCAGCCCAGACCCCCTTGGGACCGTGTGGAGTGTGGCGCCGCTGGAACTGGAATTGTAGCTGCGGGGACCCAGCGTGGCCCCCTCACGGCTCGGAAAACGCCGATCGGGAGGAAAGCAGGCAACGCTACTCCCGCAACCACAGGACGCAAGGAGGCGGAGGTGGCGAAACAGAAAAACAAAGATCAGAGTCTAAGTGAGGAGGCGGGCCCTACCAAGCAACGAGTGATTCCAGGGATGTTTGCTGGCCGTGGAAGAGTGGAGGAGAAGAGAGACGCTGTCGACGGTGAGACCTCGCTGGTGCCTGCGGTTGGTAACATTAGCCTCCCCCCCTTGGACAGAGTGAGTAAGGGACTGGCAATTTTGGGTCTGGGTCAAGGGGAGCCATTGCAGGGGGGGCAGATGGTTCTGACTGCACCAATATGACAGGCAAGCAAGGTAATAAGGAGCAGGACATTAATGACGGCTTACCAATTAACCCTAAGCTTTTTCAGATACAATATAAGATCGGGGGGACCCCAGTAGGGGGGGAATTTTTTTTTTCCCTCAATGAAGACTCTGAGTTATCTAATGCCAGTGAGAATGCGGTATCAGAGCTGGAGGACTCAGAGATGGACTCGGACAGCTCATTGTCTAATCCCAGCACTCAAAAGCTGCTTTCCTCTCAAACATGAAGAAACAGAAACAAAGGCAGAAAGGAGCGGGATGCCAGGCAATCTGAGTCAGATCATAGCCGGTCTAGACAATTAAAATGGGATTATTCAACCACTTATTTTGGTATCGAGGATGGAGGATTGGAAGTAGATAACAATGCATAAGGGGGTAATAAAATGCTCTCTCAACCAAAGTCTACGATGGAGACATCTCCTTCAATGGGTTTGTTATATTCCACTCTCAAACAGATCAAGGTGGAAGCTAGACAGGAGCATAAGAGGGCCTACCATGCAACGAAGAAGTTACAAGGGGCCATTAGGAAAGTAAACAAAACATGCTCCGAAATTGCCGAAAGAACTACGGCATTGAAAGAGCGAGTCGTGGCATTAGAGGCTGGAGCTGAGAGCACTGTTCGACAAGTCACAGCAAATGAATCACAGATGACGGATGTCATGTGGAAGTTAGAAGACTTTGAAAATCGCCAGAGGCGCAACAATCTGAGTCTTTTGGGTATACCGGAAAATGCAGAAGGAGAAGACATCAGAGGATTTGTGCTGCGCCTATTGAAGGGTGGTCTCCCGAATTAGCACATTGGGATTGGGATACAGAGGTGCAGCGTGTACATCGTTTCCCACTCATGCTTAAAAAAAGGAAGGGGCAGAATGACGCGAATGACAAGCCTAGAGCCATATTAATATTCTTTGGAAACTTTCTTCTGCGACAAGCAGTTTTTGACAAGGCGCGGCCTGAAGCAAGACATTCGGTCGAGGGACACTCCTTCTTTGTCATGCCGGATTTCTGCCACACTCCTGTGGAAAGAAGGTGGAGGCTTCGACAACTAATTACTCCCTTCCAGAAGATAGGGTGTGAGGTCTATCTACTGGGTCCAGCTCGGCTCAAAGTCATTCATCGGGGAAATACAAGGGTATTTTCCTCTGAAATACAGGCACAGGATTTTTTACGAGAAATATCCGAGATTTCCAATCAGAAAAAACCTGAGGGGTGATGAACTTGGACAAATATTGACATTTGTTTTGTTTTGTTTGGTGGAGCTTGATGGGTGGTGGCGGGAAGCAGCATCATGCAGGAGGCATCACAAGGGTCTTCGGACCTTTTTTGCCTCGAGGTAGGGAAGTAGGGAGGTCTTGGGGGGGGTGTGGGGAAAGGATTTGGTGAAGGGCTGGTCCAGCAGGTAGAATTTTATGAGATGGCAACGATAGTAATGAGGTCTTCGCTTAAACTTTTGATTAAGACAAATGGGAATGGGTAAGCTAAGAATCTCATCTGTCAACATTTGTGGATTAAATAATCCCCTAAAAAGGCGTAGGGTTAATGAGGACATTCAATATTTGAAGGCAGACATAATATGTCTGCAAGAGACACATATAGAAGTTGGTAGACATAAGATGGTCGAACTAGCAGGATACCAGTTGGCTTCCACCACAACTCAAGGAACACGTACAAAAGGGGTGGCTAATATGGCTCGTAGGAAAACTTTCAGATTTCAACGCTCTAAGGCTGATCAGCTGGGCAGATGGGTCATTACTCAATGTTATGTGGATAATTATTCTTTTACGCTGTGTTCTGTGTATGGCTCAGTATTTGACGATCCTGCCCTTTTTAATTGGCTAAATACGGAACTAGTTGGGTGGCCACTGCCTTTAATTGTCTGTGGAGATTTTAATATAAATATGAGCACTAATAATATCAAGCTAGGGCCAAGTCTATATCATGGTCGTAAACCTAAAGTATTTAAGGCCCTAGTCAATTTATGCATGACACACAGACTTTTTGATGTTTGGGCCACGCAAGAACCCCAAGACTTAGGATATACCTTTTTTCTGCCCCACAACAGTCACACGTTAGGCTAGACTATTTGTTTGTGTCTCAGGGGCTATCGACAAGCTGCCGGATTTTCAAATTTCCACGCGTGATGTCTGATCACAATCCGCTAGTCCTTGAAATCTCATTGCAAACTTCAGAGCCCGTGGCACCACGGTGGACTTTCGATAGAGCACTCCTTTGCGATAAAGAATATATTTCATATATGATGATATGGATTCCCAGATTCATAGCTGAGAATAGGGACAGTACACGGGTGGAGGTAGTATGGGAAGCTCTGAAAGCTGGGATAAGAGGGGAAACATCAAGGTATGGCTGGAAATCCCAGTAGAAGGAGAAACATTACATGCACGAACTCTATAGAAAGCTGCTTGAAGCAGAAACGCAATTAGTAGAAGTGATCACGAGTGGGGGGGACGTGGGTGGGCACAAATACAAGTGGCATTAGCAAAGTCTACAATTTTAGAGGTCTCGGCGAGTAAAGCGGCAGGGAAATATGCCGCCTGGCGATCCAAAATGTATGAATGTAGTGAGAGTGTGGGACACTTGCTTGCATTGCACACTAGACTAAGGGTGACACAGGGGGAATACTTGAAATTGAAGATCCTCTAGACAGACTAGTCTCCGAGCTTTCAGATATACGGGCTGCCTTTCAGCGATTCTATCAACAGCTGTATACTGAAGAAACTAGTGGTAGGGAAAAGGAAATTCAGGATTATATAGCTGGGCTACCCGTGGAAAAGTTATCAATGGAAGAAAGAGAGGTGCTGGAGGCACCCATTACGGCAGAGGAAATTGATGGCGCTATTAGGTCCCTGGTAAACGGAAAGGCTGTAGGAACAGATTCCATCCCGGGGGAATTCTATTAAAAATGTGCTCCCTGGCTACAGGAATTAATGAAGGATGTTTTTTTAGAGGCCCAATCTGGTCAGGGGGTACCCGATTCATGGAGATCGTCCAATATTGCGGTATTTCCCAAAAAAGGGAAATCGGTTAAGGAGTTGGGGTCCTATCGACCTTTCACGTTAATTAATAGTGACGTTAAGGTATATGCTAAGATTTTGGCTAACCGGCTTGTGGTGGTGATTAAGAAATTCGTCTCACCAACTCAACATGGGTTTGTCCCCGGCCACAGCACCATCGACCATGTTCAACTGGTGATTGCTCTTTTTGATGCTGCAGGGATCACCGGAGACCCTATGGGGCTAATTCTGCTGGATGCGGAGAAAGCCTTCGATAGGGTCTCCTGGTCTTTCTTGTGGGCAACGCTTGAGAGTAGAGGGCTAGGGGAAGGCTTTATCAAGGCTATCGCAATAATGTATAGCAACCCTGTGGCCAGAGTAGTACTAATGGGGGAGATTTCGGGTCCAGTTTTGATCAATAGGGGGACTCGTCAGGGCTGTCCATGCGCCCCCCTAATATTTGCCTTGTATATTGACCCATTAGTTAGGAAGATTATGGGAAATAATCAGATTTTAGCAATACATAGTAGTGGGGGGAGCACTAAGATCTTGGCCTATGCTGACAATCTAGCAATTGTGACTACTACCCCTCTGGGCACATTAGAAGAAATTGAAAAGGAAGCGGAAATCTTCGGACACATTTCGGGCTATCGACTTAATCCCAACAAAACCCTAGTTGTGGCTAGTAAGGGTCTACAGTTAAACGACCCACGGGTCGTACAGAAGGCAACATACCTTGGGGTCAAATTAATGGCGGACGTGTCAAAAATTGCTGAAACTAATCTGGGCCCATTACTCCCGAAATTTTAAACAGATTTTAATTGATTAGATAATCTTAAACTCACGCTGGTGGGGAGGTGCAACGTTATTAAGATGCTGTTTTTGCCGAAACTTTTATACCTCCTTAGGGCAATTCCTTTGACCATCGATAGCTCTTGGTTTAAATCTATGAATCAGATGTTTTCTAAATTCCTCTGGGCTATCTGTCGCCCTCGGAGAGCGCTGAAATTTTTACCGCTGCCAAGAGATAGAGGTGGATGGGCTGTACCTAATCTCCAGCTATATCACTGGGCTTCAATATTATGTAAAATGGGTACTTTACTCAATGGAGAAATGGACCAAGTGCAGATGCCTGCCCCCGCTTCAATTTACGAATTGCTATTAGGGAAAAAGGTTAGTGGCTGTCTCCTGCGGCATACGGATTTCAACTATTATAAAAGGGTGAAATTTAAGACGCTGATTTGCGTGATCAAAGTCTGGACCTCAGTCCGGAAAAGGCTCGGTCTGGGGCTTATTAATGCTTATACCCCAATGTACAGTAATGAGTCACTTCCTAGTATCTTTAATGACGGACATATGAAAAACTGGTACAACAAAGGGGTTAGGATGATTGGTGATGTTATGGATGAGACAGGGGTGATTGCGTTTTATAGGATTAAGGAGACATTTGGAGTTGAAAATAGACAGTTTTTTCAATATCTCCAGATAAGAGATTTTTTAGCAAGAAAAACAGGGGGCAGCAGCGGATTTGCCAGGGTGATGTTGGTCGAGACATTGCTTAAAGGGCCAACTACACTCGGAGGGATGTATAAAAGACTGAATGAGTCGATGCCGGATGACTTAACCAAACATTGCGACCGTTGGCAGGAACGATTACAGGTGGGATTGGGCGAAGTGGAAGATTCATTACATTTGGCCCGAACATCATTTATTGCAGCTAATCTCCAGCTGCAGTGTTTCAAAACATGGTTTAAACTTTATATAACCCCGGAGAAGATTTCAAAATGGGGAGGAGTTGCGGGCTCGTCCTGCCCACGCTGCAGCTATCCAGCTGCAGATATTGTACATATGTTTGCTTCCTGCCCCGATCTGGATACAATTAAAAGAGATGTTGGTAATATTCTGGAATCTCATTTGGGGCAGAAAGTAGATTTGTAATCACAGCTGATTGTACTTGGAGTGAGCAACTCTCTACTTCCTGGGCGGGGTCAGGCCTTTCTATTCATTGCCATGACAGTACTCAGACTCTGTCTAGCCACCCACTGGCTTGATCCAGTTCCACCAACAGGTCAACAGTGGCTAGGTAGATTCTTGGCAGTAAACAGATTAGAGACTGCAGTATATGCTAGAAAGGGGCACAGGGCAAGAGAAAAGGGGATGGAAATCTGGGCTCCTCTGAGAAGATGGTCGCACGAGAGCGAAGAGGGGGTAACTAGTGAAAAGTAAAGTAATAAAGTAGTTACTGAATATCTTTTGTGGTATTAGAAGAAGTAAAAGATTACTCTTCTCTTGAATACTTGGAGGAATTACCATTATGTGCCTCTTTGTTATTTTTTTTTTTTTTCTGATTCTCCAATGATGATATAATTGTTTGCAATGAATTTGTTTATTTGTGATCTTATAGATATTGTTTTCTTCATACCAGTGGAAGAACTGACCTTTTGTTAAGTGAGCCGGATCAGCAGGGGTGGGGTGGGGGCGAAGTTGACAGGGTGTGGGAGGGGGGCAAACACTTCTGGCGGTGGCATTCTCTATTCTATTGTTATGTATTATTTTTTTGAAAATTACAATAAAGAATAAAAAATAAAAAAGACCCTTTGGAATTAAAGTCTCAAGGAATTTAATCCAAAATGTCTTCTCCGTGCAAGTTGTTTTTGCATATCCTTGCCTAACATAGGTGATATTTTTTCTAGAACTGTAAAGCAGAGTTGAGGTATGGAATGTTGTGCATCTAACCAGTGAGCTGCTAGACATGAATTTCAGTTTTTTGTGCGGATCATACTCTTATGTTCTGTGATCCTGACTCTGATCTTACGTGAAGTGCGTCCCACATACGTCAGTCCACATGGACATTTTATAGCATAAATCACTGATTCAGAATTGCAACCGGAAGAGTGTTTGAGTATGATTTTCGTGCCTTATGCTAAGAAATGTCCATGCGGACTGATGTATGTGGGACGCACTTCATGTAAGATCAGAGTCAGGATCACAGAACATAAGAGTATGATCCGCACAAAAAACAGAAATTCATGTCTAGCAGCTCACTGGTTAGATGCACAACATTCCATACCTCAACTCCGCTTTACAGTTCTAGAAAAAATATCACCTATGTTAGGCAAGGATATGCAAAAACAACTTGCACGGAGAGAGACATTTTGGATTAAATTCCTTGAGACTTTAATTCCAAAGGGTCTCAATGACAAACTCAAAATGATCTGTTTCTTGTAACGTTTCGGTAGGCAGTCTCTTTATTTGACTCTTGTTCATGATCACCGCAGAACGAAAATAATGGGACTGTCGCCTGTGCCATTTCTTGTAATTGTGATTCTACTTTTGTGTGAGATCACAGCCGTTTGAGTATAAGGTGGCTACATATGAAAACAATACAATCCTTGGCATGTCATCTCTGATGGTTACTATTGTACTCCCATTGCATGCAAACATTGAATGACAAAACATAGTTTCTCACTTAGTATTATTGCACAATCTTTTAAATCTTTCCGATACTTCCACAAGATGGTTTCTTCTGCTTTTGATTTTACCACTTTTATTATTTTTTTACACCATTAGCATGACTGTTCTTTTCACTTTTCCATAAAGAATGGTAGGACTTGATTCCTGGATACGGGGAATGATGGCATCTTACTTACTTAGAGTATACAATTGAGGTAGAGCACTCAGTCACCACCATGTCCGTGAGTGGAATGACGGTTTTCTGTAGAGTGTTTACATCTTCTAGTCTTTGAAGCTTATCATTCACTTTAGGTATCCTTTAACATGTTGACAATTATAAGCATTGGGTGTCTTTGGCAGTATTGGTGTTTTTGTTCACGCGGGCCTTTTTCATAAAGTTTATTGACACTTCGAGGCTTTAAAAAGTCGGTAGTCCTTCCACTCTTTCAAATCCTTACGTAACGTCCCAACACGTCTGATGTGCCGGTTCAAGGAAGCGGGGCGAGGAGAACGACACACTTACCTGTACACGGGCTAGAGAACATGGCGTTTCCGCGGGGAAGAACTGGAACAGCTTAAAAAGGATGGTTACGCTTTTGGTCAGGAGCGTGTTGTTTCCAGGGACTGAGCAACTGTCGTGCTGCTTCCAGGTTGATATTGGGGGACCGGTTCCCGGTGGAAGATAATATATGTGGTTGTTGGCAGGAACAGTAAGAGTTTTTGAGCACACATGGGTGATTTCATTTACACAGTGCGTGTATCATCAGCAGTCCTTCAGGCGTAACATCGTGTTATTTCATTTTTTTTTTCATAGCTTTATTGGTTGTGAAGAAATATACTTCTTGGTTGAGGTATGTTCGGATTCATTGTGCATACAATCAATAACTAAGATGAAGGGTGAGCACGGGTAACGCATGGCATATGAAGTTGGTATAAAGCTTCACTCTTATCTCTAGCAACCCATCACCATCTGTGGGCTGTTGACCATACAGTACAAGGTGCAGGTGTACCAGCATGTTTGTACCTCAGTGGTTTTAGTATATAATTCACATCTTTCTTTGCATATTTCCTTTTTAGTAGTTTTTATTTCATTTTGTCCTTATGTTAGCAGGCAATGGGATCCTTAACTGAAGCATGTATGCAATTTTCACACTAATGTGCATTGTAGATATACTGTATTTATGTTTATTGATTGGCGCTTTTTGTATATGTTCCGGCAGGTGGCCGACAATAGCTTAATTTTTCTGCAAACTGTTCCCCTGACGAAGGGTTTTCTTAAACCCGGAATGCATTGGGCTGCATAAGAAGCACATGTATTAAGATGTATCTGTAGCTTTGAATTGTGTATGCATATATGTTTGAAGATGTGAAGTAACATTGATTCATGCAAATGCATTGAAATATTTACATTGATGATGTTGGTTAATCACTAAATATACACAATATTTTTCTGACGAATGTTATGAATTTTATTTGACACAATTGATAAGTATTATAACTGTTCAGAACCCCTTCTGGGTCACGATGTAGTACGCTTTGTAAAAAGTGGGCAGGTCTCTGCACACTAAGCTTTGCAATTTATTTCTCAGGGACAGAGGCAGGTCCCCAACACAAAGCAGCACACATAGATTACTTTGAAATATATGCGTTAAACCACTCAGACAAAGCAGATAACTTTGGAGTGCAGGTTGAATCATTCATAGTGAGCCAATGGGAACCGCCATCGCGGTAGTGCCTTTCAATTTTGAACATCGCAGTAGGCGTGCCCTGCCACTGTGGTCACAGGCATTGGCCACAATTTAATGATGCAAATCAGGCGGACCTATTGCATCAGCAGAGTACCACTGGAACAACCCTAAGGGCCTATAAATGTCTGCGAAATAGCCACACCTGTCACTTGCATTCAGACACTGCTGCCTGCCATTCATCACCACCAACTGCTGCTGTACCTCAACTCTGGACCCAGTCATGACTCGTACAGAGAATACCAGGGCCCGTCCCTTCACCTCAGAGGAGCTGGAGGTCCTGGTGGACAAGGTCCTTGGCCAGTACAGGTGGCTATATGGTGCTCCAGAGGTACTGGTAAGTGAATGTGTCAATCAATCAATCAGGGGTTTGTTAAAGCGCGACTACTCACCCGTAAGGGTCTCAAGGTGCTAGGGGTGGGGGGGGTGCAGGTGTGTAAATTTTTTGAGTGCTCAGAATGCCCACATTATGTAACTGTACACTAGTATGTGCCTCTGAGTGCAAGCCAATGTTAAAGCATTCAGATTTTGCAATCAGCATGGGCCATACATGACGTACAAGTTTTTGCACTTGAGTATGTGGGGATGATGGCACCATAGACACTGGTCCAGCTCCATTAAAGCCAAACATCACACATGTTGTACTCAGAATGGGTCATGAAAATGTGTGAGACACTGCCTAGCAGAATGACTTCACATCAATGGGTTGTATAGCCTTATTCCCCCAGATCCCAGACTGCATGCAATGATGATATGGACATAACATGGTTTAGCAGTAGTACAGTTACACTGCTGACTTGAGGAAATCTCACTCTGTACACACATTCCCTGTGACATGTCATGTAATAGTTCATTAAGTGTACATATGATCATTAGTGAGATGCTACCTGTCGATTGGGCAAAGGGTACTGATTAATGTGTGTACTGCTTTGAGAGTGACCATATGGAAATGTGCCCAGTCTGCACAAGAGTACAAGGCCTGTATCTGTCCAGATTCATGGCAACTCACCTCTCACACATCTGATAAATGTACAGTGGACATGTCATCCTTCCTTTGGTGCCATTATGTGTAGAGTCTCACATGTGCATGCACTGTGTCATCATTCTCATTGTACATGCATGTGATTCTGTTGATGGACCACTATTTTCGCCAGTGATAAGCCCTCAGCCCTGTCAAGAAAATGCACAATGTATCGAGGCCTCATCACTAAAATGACTTAAAAAGACATATGTGTAGTCCACCCTCCTATTTATGAAGCAGCAATTAGAGGTCTGAGGAGTACACAAGACAGGCCTACACCATGTGACAAGAGTAGAAGAATGTACAATCAGGTACCAAATTGTGACCTTCATTGTAGCTATGCAATGGTCCAGGACATTAAGGGGTGTGTAGTGTAAGACACAGTGAGTCTGACCACTACACATCATTTACAGTATATCGTATGTCATGCTCACTTACACAGTGCATCACAGATGAAGCCCAGTTTCACCTTGATTTCTGTGCTGGCACTGTGCATGTGTATGAGGTGGGCAGGTAGTCGGTCCATCATCATAGATGTTTTCATTGGAATCAGAAAGCTTGCTCCGAGTGCACTATGGGACATGGTCTATGCCCTCTGCTGTCCATTGATGTATGTGTATGGTATGTGTATACATGCTCCTGGACTGGCACACAATGGTACACAACACTGTGTAAAAAAAGTAATCCTCAACTTGTCTCCCATGCCTACAGCTCAAGGTCCATCAGCGTAAGGCTAAATGGAGGGCCATCACCCGCAAGGTGCAGGCCCTGGGGGTCTCAAATCGACGCCATACTCACTACACAAGAGTTGGGATGACATCTGCCGCCTCAACAAAAACGTCGCAGAAATGACGCTGGGGCTGGTCCCTCAAAGTGGCAGGTTGGCACGCAGGAGCATGACCCCACTAATGGCCCACATCCTGGCAGTGACACAGCCAGAGCTGGATGTACGCTTGAGGGCCCAACAGCAGCAAGTTGGGGATGAGTGTTGTGCAAAGTGTGACTTGGTGCATGAGTGACTGCATTAATCCCAGCCCAGAGCAAGGCAGGACCTCTGGGAAGGGTCTAGTGTGATGCAATCGCTTCTAAGTAGCCTCAGTGGCGAGTGCAGAGGTTCTGCATGTGTACAACGTTTGGCTTCTCATGTGGGAAATACATGAACGGTGTCATAGCAAATCATCTTGACATGTTTTCATCTACCATATTGTGAATGTTGTCTGAACTGAGACATTCCTACACAGGAGAAGATGTTGTGTGAAGTGTGTAGCCCAGAACACTTGTCAGCATTGTGTTTGCTGTGTGGCTCCCACAATAGTGTGCACATGTGATGATGTGTATGTGGATAGACACATTCACAAATGTGGACTCAGGGTGCAGTGAGTTAGCAGAGGTTACACCTGTCCCATGGGTTGTGTTTTTCTAAATGATACAGATGACAGCATCACTGCAAAACAATTAGCCTATTATCAGCAGCCTGGCATCACATGAAGTAATTCCCTGCCACAGTGACAGCAAGTGCACACAGGTGCTGATGGTGTAGATGGTGATGATTGCAGTGATACATTGGCTGATCTGCATTTGCTAATTGTGCACATGGCAACATGTCTGGGATGGTTAGACAGTGGAAGTTTGATGCAATGTAGCTAAACGTGTCTATTGTGAGATTGGTTTGGCACTAGGCTTAACATGGTTGGATGTGATGTTTGGGTATGGCAAATTGTGATGTGAGTGAGGTGTTGGACAGTAACTTTTCTTGGTTGAAAGAAATGTCACTCAGAGTGGCAGTCCTCAGTATGTGTGCATTGAGGAGGTGTGTCCATATGCATCAGTGCATGGTGAAGTAGTGGCTACTGATTCCAATCAGTGAGTGATTTCTTGGGACATTGATATGTAATGGATGTCATCATTCGGCACAACGTAGGGATGTCAGATGCCAGAGCCTAGGTATTGGCACACATTACCTGTCCTTATGGAGGCCACTCATAGCTTCAGCTACAGAAGGCACTCTAATGCCTTGGATCATTGACGGCTTGGCAGGCAATTTAAATGGTGTTGGTATGTGACATGTCACAACACGCAAAGGCCTTGCATCACATTGCCCAAATCATGCTATTTTGCATTGTCTTTGTGACAACATTAGTACATTGGGCTTAGTAGCACTTCATCCCCACAAAATATGTGTCCATGTGACATATGCAGCAGTGTGAGTCTCAGAGACATCAACTGGCAGTGAACATCAGTGAGCATCATGTTAGGGTGCATTGAGAGATTTGTGGTGTGCACTTCCATGTAATTGATACATCTACAAAATGGTTACCATTGTTCAACAGTAGTTGTGCTTCAGTGCCAAACATAGTGGATATAAGGAGGTAATGTCACTTAACAATGGATAGGTTTCAGTTTGTATTTATGTGGTTCAGTGAACTCATACTTCAAGTGTGAGAAACACAACATATTTGGATATGTAGCTCTCTTACCTGCAGGCATGTAGGTGTGCCTACAGACAATAGGATGTGATGTTGAGATGTAGACACATGCACAGAAATTTGACTGTGTCAACTCAACATGGAGCATGACTATCCACTAAGCATGTTTCCATGAATCAGCTGATCATGCCAGAAATTGGTATTATGCAGACAGTACATCGAGAAATTAGATGTGGGACTTTCAGTCCAAGTATTTCTGTTTGTATTGCAAATCATGTTTGTGAGCAGGCCACTTTACTGAACCTATGTCTCTGTCTCTTGCAGCATCTACCGAGGGCAGGGAAGGAGAGTGGTATGACACTGTAGGTGCATAACTGGTCCCCGGGAGTACAGCGACACTGAGGGGACCAGCGCCTCGGAGGGGGACAGGAGTGCCCTGGAGGAGTCTGGTCCGGAAACACCTAACTCCACATCTTCAAATTCCAGTGGTGACTCCTCTGTGTTGGTGGGCACAGGAAGTTCAACATCTGCTTATTCGTCCGGAACACCCCGTCCTGCGTCCACCCTCCCTGATGCTCCCCAAAGTGGTATCCGGGCCTGCAGCCCTAAGAAGGGTAGAGTCTCCTTCCCCCCAGGCACCGCTGCCCCTGTCTCTCCTGCTGCCCTCAGTGTGGAGGCCAAAGACATCTTGCGGCAGCTTTCTGTGGGTCAGACTGCGCTCCTGAATGCCCTCCAGGATCATGGCAACAAGTTGTCACAGGTTGTTGCGTTCCTGGAGGGCATTCATTCGTACGTGGGTGGCCTGCACAGAACTGTCCAGTCTTTGTCCTCCACAGTGGCGGCAGCCATTTGCAGTCCCAAGCTCCCAGTGCAGTTCCTGTCCCTTCCTCAACCACACTCCCAGTGCCCCCTCCTGACCAGAGCACACACACACCAGAGCACTCAGGCACCCAGTTATCCACACGCAGCACACAACAACAGCACTCCAAGCGACAAAGACACCATACACCATCCCCACAGCACACAAAAAGCACACATGACAACACCACAACCAGCCCATCACAGGACACTCAGAAACATAAGGAAAAAAAAATGCATCCACATTGCATACCTCACATTCCTCGCCCTCCAAGCGCCCTCCCATCCCCACACCTGATCCCAAATCCGCCCAGACACTTGCCCTGGCTGCTGTGGACCTGGTGCCTGCCACAACTGGCCCCACCCCCTTCAGAGGGCTGTTTTGCCGTAAACTTTACCTCCCACCACCACCCCTGTGAAGCGTGGACAAGGAAGCAAAGAGGGGAAAGTACCTCCCCAACAGGGTAGGCAGGGGAAAAAGGCCACCACCACCTCAGCATACCACCAGGTCAGGGAAATTGCCACAGGAAGATCCACCACCACCAGCTACACTTTCGGGGAAGAGGGAGGCTGTTGGGGCCACCTTACTTCTCACTTGTGCAAAGACACTTGGTAGATATCGGACCCCCAAACAATTGAGACCCAGCCCTCCACATGCACCATCAGCCACTGAACCTCCCCCAGCATTTCTCCGCCTCCCCATGCCACAACTCCACCAGGTCCATCCAGCTCTCAAGCTCCCACATCTACGGATCCCTTTACCTCAGCCAATTCTCCCCCTCCCATGTCCAGTCCTCCGACTGGCCCAGACAGTCATCCCCCTCCCAGTTCAACTTCTCCCCAATTTTGAAGCTGAGTCCCCCTTCCCACCCCATATCTCCCTGAGCAGTGCCTGAACTGCCCATTTGATGCCCCTATCCTGGTGAGATTCCCATGGCAGTGGACTGTGTTGCAAGTTTGTTGTGCAGGTTTTCATGCACACATGTGCAGACTCAAAATTTGGACTGGCCGTTGCCCTTAATGTTATGCACTTTTGATGCAAATATAGGGTTTATGTAATAAAAAAGACTATTTATGTTCTGAGCTTTGTCGCTGGCCTTGCTAATGATGCAGAACAATGTATGTGCATATGTTCATCTGTTCCATGCTCTGAATGCCACATTCACATTGGCATTTACTTTCTTTGCTTTTGCAGAGGTTCCCAGAGTTACGTCAACTAATGTGCTTATTGACTCAGAGGGTTAATGAGGCCATGATGCTTGTCTGTGATGGTCTACTCTTGTCTTCTTCATTCGTTTGTCGGGGCTCTACTTTTGTACACATGTCATATTTGGATGCTCTACATCAACAGCAGCTATTTCTATTTACACGATGACTTGAGGGGTGGACAGGATCCATCATATCTGTGTGTTCTATGTTGATGTGTACACACCAGTGTAGATGTGTAATCATCTTGGGTAAGTATGGCTTCATAGTCACATGGGTACATTAGAATGTGTGCACTTGAGTACTCATACAGTGTGATTGTCCTGGCATTAGCTGAAGTATTGATGTGTATGTGCCGTTGAGCATGACCCTTTCACACATGTATGATCCAGTTCATGAGTGCCTGTTTGTTTACATGATCAGGCACCTGCTGGATGTTTTGAGCACATGTAGGAGTTGTTTCCGGAGCAATGTGCAGTGTGTCAGTGTGACCTTGCAGTCCTAGGGTACACCTACTTGTTGTCCACATCATTTGTGAGTATGCAGAGTGTGTCACTGCAATGTCTGTGTTGTATGGTTTGGGATCAGCCAAGGCTCTTGCTTACCTTTGTTCTCACTGTGCTGACTGGCTCTGGCAAACAAACATTATATGTGACTTTTCACATACATTGATGTCACTTTACACTTTATTTACTCCACTATGTGGTATTCAAAGTCATACCAGCCCCAAGAAGAACATTTGAGGCCTACACATTGTGAGTTACTCCTCTATGTGTTTTTGCTCCATACACTCCTCACCTGTACAATACTACTGTATACACCACTACAGTCAAATATGTTCCACTCCATGCCATGGCAGTGTTTGACCCTCCCCACCACCCCATAGTTGAACACTATGCTTTGGGAGGATGATCTGTGTCCAGAACCATTGTGCCCCTCAGCACTGTTTCACAATTTTTTATGTGCTATTTGAGTCTGCTTGATTTCAGTCATGATTGCTCATGTACAGTACAGATGAGTTTCCAGCACAGTCCTCTAGTCTGGTTCCATGCATATGTGTTTGCCTGAGTTGTGCAGCAGTAGGTGATAGCAGAAGTGTGTATCTGTTTGCTGAGGTACTGCTACCCATCCTGAGTGTGAAGTGATCTGTGTGCTGTGATGATTTGTGATGTTAAAGTTCATGGTGGTGAAATCAGGTATGTCTGATACTGGTTTTAGTGGTGTTCACACCCTGCTTACTGTGCATGCACTGCTGTCAGTGGATGTTGCATTGTCCTTGCCAGGTGTGAGTCTCCCTGATGTCCAGCCGAGATTGTTATGTGATGTGTTTGGAAGTGCATATGTTATGAATTTGTTGTTGAGGGATGCAGCCTTTGGCCTGTGTTGGCTCTTTCTACTGACAGGTCTATTTGTGTAATAATGTTGTTTTTGCATGGCATTGTGTGTGATAAGTGTGTGTATTTGAATGCATTCAGATGGGTGTTGAATTTGTACTGTGCATTCATTGTGTGCATGTCACATACAGCAATGTGGAGTCTTGTTTATTCGCTTGTTTTGTGTGAACAATTGTGCTATGACCTCCTATATTTGTACAGTCACTTGTCAGGATTGTGTGTGTGAATGCTTGTGCAACACACTGACACCATGCTCACTTTGTAACCCGTGGAGTGTCTATGGCTGTCTTGTCAGATTTGTCTGGATGCACACACTTTGGGATTATATTGGTAATTTTTTATGTTTATTTGGATTAGTTTTGATTATGCTGTCTGTGCAGTTGGCCAGAGGTGAAATGTTATCTATTCCGGTGTGGTCTGGGATCACATTGCCTATCCACTATTTTGCTGCACATGGCCATGCTTGTTGGACTTCTTTTGGTGTGGTTTGTGATACATGTATTTAGCAATTGGGTTGAGTTCAGCATTCAATCAGACATCCTTGAGTGGACCTCAGACATTTTTAGATACACACTAGGGTGGAGCATTGGGTAGCAGGAGACTCATAGGAGCTTATTTTCACCTTTATCAGAGATTGTGCCAGGTGTAGAGCAGTGAAGGGGGAAGATGGGTAGGTGAGGGGTATGTGTGAAGGTTATAGTTAAGTTTGACAGTCAGGGAATGTCACCGTGAGCCATGAGTGTTGTGCTGGTGGCATACACATGTCATATTAGTTAATACAGATGAGTGGCTGGTCACTGTATGGCTTGTGACAGGACATCTCATTCTGGTCCAATGCATTACTTGCATAGCTGAATCACAGGGATACTGCACAGATGTTACTTTCATACAATTGGAACCTCTGTGCCACACATGTATTATTTGATGTCCAAAGTGTAGTGTCATATGTGGTACCTCTTGAATTCCATGTACATATGGTACCAGTCATTTCTCTTTCATGCACTGTGCCCTCCACTTTTGAATAGTTTACTTGTTATCATAGTGCTGCTGACCTATACTTTGTGTATGAGTCAGAGTAAGAGTGTGTGAGCTGTATCAATGACTTAACATGCAGACTGACCAGTTCCAAGGTTGTTAATCTGCACAGTGACTCTTCATTTCTTCAATTACTCACATTTTTTCACATGAGTGGAAGATAGGTGTGAGGAAGAGGAGTGTTGTAATGAGTCTCAGGTCAGGGTTTACTGCTATCAAGATGGACTCTTCCTGACATTTTGGCATTCATTCAATACTTTATAGTTGGTGCTACCTTTTTTGAGGTGGAGTTATGGTGTGGAGGTGTTCTGGGAAGTGGCAGTGTAGTCAGTGTTGTTGATGTACAGAACATTCTCACATGGGGTCATTTAGTGCAGCAGTACACAAGTGAGTCAAATGCACACTGGTGCGTACTTTGAGTTTGCTGTTTGAGTCAGAAAGTTTGTACAGTGTTTCATGGTATGGGCTGTCATTATGTGGTATGGTCTGCCATTGTATGTGATGAGCCTACCAAAGTCTGCTTGGGGTGTGTGCTGAACTGTGATTATGTGGCAGTGGTGGCTACCTTCATATGTTATCTACCTTGGCTCTCTGACTCATCCAACACCTTGTTGGACTACTGTGAGATACACATACACACCCTGTTTGCTCTGCCCTCCTCTGTTCCACATTGTATGTGGACTAACCCTTATTTGACTGCAATGATGACTATTATCCTTATGAAGAGACTCTTGCCTCATCCGTCACTCCTATTGCTATACAATTGCTGATGATCCCACTGAGATGTCACCATAGACAGTGTGCCTGCACATGACTCCTTGCAGCAGATATGTTGTGCTGACTGGAGGCTCTTTTCGAATTTTTGTGGGGTGGAGGTTGTTATGAGGATCTTGCTAGCCTGGGACAATGTGCTGGACTAAGACAACATTGTGGGCATGTTTTTCCGCCGCTTCACCGCTGCTCTGACGTGACCGCCATGACCGGGCTAGATGCCATCATTTCTATGGAGATGGGTGCCCCCGATGCTGAGGTGTCAATGTACCCACGTGCAAGACATGGGTACTTTGACTATGGTATATGTTCCTGTGTCCACCAGGGTGTCCAATGTAGACAGGACACATATTTCAGCGCAACTGTTGTTTGTTGTTGTTGTACAGGGGTTGCATGCGGGGAGATGTTTTTAACTTACCTCTGGTGTTGACCGCTATGGCGTATTATGTGCTGGTAGTGGATCAGGTACAGCAGCGGCAAGGCTTGTAGAGCAGGATCCATGACAGGCAGGAACGTGTAGAGGTGTCTCAGACTCAAGTTTCTCTATTCGCAGTTGTGCTTCCGCCATCTCAGATGAGCTTGTTTTACTGCTGCGTACTGATGGGCTGTTTGACGCATCGTGATCTGTTTGGCGGTCGGGACGTCACTCCACACGGCAGGCTTTCTCTACTGGCTCCCTCCGGCACCGTTGCGGAACGCAATTTCTGGCGGATCCAGAAACACTGTGACAGCCGGAAAAAGGGCTATCTTTGCCCATTATAATATGGCTGTCGCGATGACCGCTTCCGGAGTAACTAAATGGGCGTTTTCCGCCACCACCGCGGAGGTGCCTACGACTGCCATCATAATCAGCCCCATAGATATTATTTAAAACAATATTGCTTACCTTACAAAGTGATATTCTTGTCAACAATATTCTTGCATCACAATATTTTTGTATCACAATATTTTATATCCAATATTTCTGTCCCCTGATATTTACAACTCAATATTTGGTCCAAACACCTCCTCTGCAGGACAAGACACAGGGGCCTACTTACTAGAAAATGACGCAGCATGGCGCAGCAAGCCATCATGCTGCAGTGAGCTGCGTCATTAGCAAAGTACATGGTTGCATCGTATTTACAGCAATATGATGCATCCCTGTGCTCTCCTTTGCATTGGTGCAAAATTGGCTGCCTGGCATTAACACAGGCATCCTTGCACCATGATGCAAGGGTCCCTTACTGCACAAAAACAATCCTCCTCCTTCTGTGTGTGCTGCTGAATGCAACACACATAGAAAGAGCAAAAAACAAGGAGAAATAAAGGTATCTCTCCTTGTTGCACCACTTTAACACCTTCCCTTGGGAGGCTCTAGACTCTGATGCATTCACAGGTTTGCGAAAAATTGTAAATTTGGTAATGCATCAGATTCCATGGGTGTTAAATAGGAATACTCACAGCAACAGCCATGGAACTCCCCTTTCACACAGAGTAATGTATGAAAGGGTGCCATATTTACAAAGTCATAAAAACCACACAGGGGGCCTTTGCGTGGCCTTGTAAATATGGCTCAGCATTGTGCGCCACTAGAGTGTCAAAAAAAGTGATGATTCGGTGGGGCAGGGGTCTTGTAAATATGCATCACTTGAATAGTCTGGAGCACACCCATATTATTTCTCACTTGTTCTTTTCTGAATTCATCAAGTTCGGCGTGCATGCACCCTTATAATGCTCCGTTCCAGTAAGCACTTGTAATGATACTTCCAAAAATATGGACCCACCTTTTGTAGATCCAAAAGGGTTGCACAGCCTTATGCACTAGTGTTTGAATTTCTTCCACTTAAACCACAGTAATCAAGTCTTTATTCTTGTTAATCACGCTTTTATTCACAGTTAATCCATCACGCCAAAGACTCGGAATTCCACAATCTTATGCATGTTGCTTATTCCGCACTCTATGAGTTTGGTGGAAATATGGGGTTGTTTGGTGTAGAGCAATTTGGGTTAAAAACGTGGGGCACATTAATAATGACACAAGTACAAACGCATTTTTGTCTGTTGGATGTTACACGGGTGGTAGCAGAGGGGTGGATTTATTCACATTATGTTTCAGTTTATCGCGGGGTTATTTAAGATGATTTTTCCATGTTATCGTTATATGATTTAATCAATGATTGGATGTTATTATTATTATGATCTTGTGGCTGACAGACGTATATATATCTTTTACATACTACAGATACCCCTGAAGAAGGTTTAAAATAAACCGAAATGTATTGGGTGTAGAGATCGTAAATAGAAGAACTCTGGAAATCTGTTTAACTGTTCTAGAATAGGCCTGGATGGGTAATTTTGGAATAAGCAACATGCATAAGATTGTGGAATTCCGAGTCTTTGGTGTGATGGATTAACTGTGAATAAAAGCGTGATTAACAAGAATAAAGACTTGATTACTGTGGTTTAAGTGGAAGAAATTCAAACACTAGTGCATAAGGCTGTGCAACCCTTTTGGATCTACAAAAGGTGGGTCCATATTTTTGGAAGTCTTGTAAATATGCCCCACAGTCTTTCTTTCAGGTGATGGTTTCCACAGCAGGTAGGGTTTAGGGGTGTATCAAACTGGAGCACCCAAAACAGAAGCACAGTCATGGGTGGAAGCCTAATACCTGGCAGCTACAAGCCTTTCAGAGTAGCACTTCTGGGAGAGACAACAGGCAGGCCCGGGACTGTATGACTCCCTCTGCACAACACCTCCACACACCCTCATCCAAGCCAAATGGTGTTGCTCAGTAAGAGACAATCACTCTGCTGTATGCTGCCCTCACTGGTGCTGTCTCCTCCGGAGGGGGTTACGTGCAGATGCTGCCCTTCACCTCCCAAACTCTGCTGCTGCTTGTGCCCAGTGTTCGGCGTCTCCTGGATTGCACTCTGGCTTAAGCAAGGGGTAACATTCAATCCTTGATGTTCCCCTGGCTTTACCTTTGCTTTTTATCGCTTTTCCCAGCTGCATATCGCATTCCTCAAAAGATCATGAAAACACAATACTGCTCTTAACCTTGCAGCGCCATGTTACCCTAGAGCTCCTGACCTGCTAGCTAGCTGACCACTGTGTCCCCCTCCACTAGATTGTCCTGGAATACATGGTTGAGCATAGGAGGGCACCAGGTGGAGCATTCTTTGGAAAAACTAAAAAAGGATTGATCCTCTGTCAAATTACCAAGCAGCAAATACCTAGGTGGCAGCAAGTTTCCATGAATTTAGCGATGCCAGGGATAAACTCTGATAAGTCTCAAGGTAGAATGTCGATAATGGATAGTACTAATTTATTTATCTTGACATGGGATATGAATTGGCTGAGAGTGAAGAGGAAAAGGAGATTAATAATGGAATTCATAAAGGATAGGAGAGCATATATTATAATCCTACAAGAAATGCCATGCTTGCTTAGATGTGAAATCAGAGACCAATTTAACATTATCTATAAGTGGATCCAGTAAGTTGTATGCATGGATCAGTCATGCTGTAGTAAGGGAGTGGCAATAATAGTAAGGCCAAATTCTGGTCTAGAAATATTGAAGTATGAAGCAAAGCAGACGGCGTAGAGGAATTGGTAACAGTTTAGATGCGTATGAGTCACAATTTGTTTACTTGTGTAGGATATTACGGCACTAATACAAATGACCTAGAGCCACTCAAACAGGTTCTGCCTTAGTTGAGTACCAGTACTCTATATCCTCTATTATAATAGGTGGTGATTTTCATATAGTACTAGACATTAAAATAGATAGGTAATTGCAGAGGTCTATGGCCAATCCAATTAAAACACATAGGTACCCTAAGTTCTTGATCGGTGAGTTGGGTCTATGTGACATTTGGCATAAGAGAGCCAGCCTAGCAAGAAGTATAACAATAATTTGTGGCTTGATTACTTCTTGTTAGAAGAAAAACTGTCCAGTGAGGTAATTAATGTCAAACATCGTCCAACACATCTGTCAGATCATTTGGCGGTATGTATTGAACTGAAACTATCAACCGTAACAAATAGTCCTAGGTGGACATAGGATAAGAAGATTCCCTTAGACATAGAGATGGTACAATAATTACAGAGGGATACGGATATTTTCTGGCAGGAAAACATAGAGTCATCCCCGGGGAATCATGGTATGGGACGCATATAAGACCTTTATGAGAGGTAAGATAGTAGTATGTCATGGTACAGGGAAGACAGAGAGAAAGGAGTGGAAGAAGATGGGTCAAGAGCTGGAACAAAACAAGTTGAGATGTCCCTAAAGAACCAGGTCAATAAAGAGGAGAACATGAGATTTAGGCAATTGCTACAGGCTCTCCAAAAAAACCTTAACCCTAGAAGATGAGGTTCACAAAAGATTGGAAGTCAATAGGCTGAGGCATTTGGCCACAACACACAATATACTCCTAGATGTCACTGCTTTTGACACAATGAAAGCCTTTGACAGGGTGAGCTGGAATATCTGATGCAGACTCTGGCCTATTTTGAGTTTAAAGGGGGTTTGCTAGAGTAATCTAACAAATGTATAATAAACCTACAGCTAGGGTGCTGGTAAATAGAACGTTGTCTCCAATGTTGAAGATAATCGCCACTTCTCTTCAACTTGAACATTGAATCATCAGCTCAGAGCAGATAAAGAGATAGTCCCATTTGTCTGTAAGGGGCTAGAGAAAAAACTAGCTTTATATGTAGATGATCTAATGATTTATACATCCGATATTGAAAGATCAATAGCTCATATTGAGCAAATAATGCACAATTTTGTCCAGGTATCTGGATATGCAGTCAATGGAGCAAATACTGTAATCATGGCCTGTAAGTTGATATATAATGGAGGTCCAGTAAAAAAGGGAATGAGATACTTAGGTATAACTGTTCTGTAAGATCAAAAAAAGATTTCAGAGTTGAACCTCTTTAAAACAGCATCAGAATTAGACCTACTTATTAAGGGTTTGAAGAACTCACCATTAACCATTTACAGAAGGGTCAACCTAATTAAGATGATAGATGAAACTGCCCTACTGGTTGTGGTGGAGGAGTTAAGACAATCATTAGACCAGGGAAAACCAGCCGCATTGCTCTTACTGGATCTGAGCGCTGCTTTTCATATGGTGGATCATCGTATATTGTGCAAAAGGCTCTCAGACATTGGAATAAGGGGCTCAGCACTCAAATGGTTGACATCATTTTTGAGTGATTGCACATTTCAAGTACAGGAAAATACCATTCGCTCCAAAACCATGTCTCTGAAGTGTGGCGTCCCACAGGGCTCATCATTGAGTCCAACACTTTTTAATGTCTATGTTGAACCGCTTGCCAAAATTGGACTGGAATTTGATATATCCATGGCTTCGTACGCCGATGATACGCAGTTGATTATCTCCCTGGACCCAAAAAACTCTAGGGATGGTGAGAGACTATCTTCCTGCTTGGTTAAAGTTAAAGAGTGGATGACGGCAAGCTGCTTAAAGTTAAATGGCAATAAAACTGAGCTATTGCTCCTTGGAAATAAGGCAATACCCAGGCTCATTATAAACTGGCCTGCATGCCTAGGTAAACCACCCACTCCGGCAGAAACAGTAAAAAACCTGGGATTCTGGCTAGAAACAGATCTCTCTATGATCACACAGGCCAATAAGGTCACAGCAACTTGCTTCAGACTTCTTAGAAGTCTGCGAAAAATCTTAGACAGAATTCCCACACAACTAAGGAAAACAGTGATCCACTCTCTGGTAACGTCGCGACTGGACTATGGAAATTCACTGTTCCTGGGGGCACCTAAATATGCTACCCAGAAACTGCAGATAGCCCAGAATGCTGCTGCCCCAAATGCGGAGAAAGGAAGGCGGATGTTACGCATATGTTTCTAACCTGCAAGGTGATGCTACTGTATTGGCATAAGGTGGGCAATGTAATGTTCAAAATACTTCAGAATAAAATAAAGGTAAGCCCTACCCTTATTATCTTTGGGATTTTAGATGAGGAGGAAAAAGAAAGACTGTCACTATCGCCAAACCAAAGCAAGCTCCTATTTTATATGATACTGCTTGCAAGGGGGAAATCTGCAAAAACTGGGTTCAGGCAATAGCACCACAGTACATGGGTTGGCTAGAATATTTAAAGTATGTAGCTACCTTGGACAGCTGTTGGTCGAGTCAGAAGAAATCTCAGAATTGACTACCACTAATGAGTTGGACAACTCTAGAGAACACTCACCCATCCGCAAGTCCAATGATTACACCATGTTGAATGGCTGGAGGAAGTAGCCATGGAAAGTCTGAGACAAAAGCTATCTAAATGCCTGTTTGGGTATAGTTTGATTAGATGCTCTATGGGCTATGGGTAGTTGAAGCCTATCCTACCACAGGAAAGGCATCTAAGGTGATATGAGGACGAAAAAATATTAAGAAAAAAATACACAACATGAGTAATTGGGTCTTGATATTCTACTAAAGGTTTCAAGCCAGAAAGCTTTCGGCCTGACAGTTGAGGATGCACCTACCTCATTATATTATGGGGTTCTTTAGAGCTTATGAAAAGGACTGCAAGCTTGCAAGTAAACAAATATTTTGATCTCTGCTCCCTAGGCAAAAGACCCCCCCCATTTACAGATACTCACTTACCTAGCAGGATCTATCTCTAAAGGGTTCACTGCTGCTGCAGTGATTGTAGTAAGGCTGATGGGGTACCATGTTTGTTGTGTACACACGTAGCAAGGTTTTCTGTTTCCAGAAACAAAACCCTTGTGCTGGAGGCTATCGAACGACTGCCCTGACAGTTGACCCCATTCGATGTTGAGCAGGGAAATTTAGTGACACTTGTCATGCACTGAATAGCACAGGAATGGTCACTTCAAGCTAACAGCTTAATGGCAGACAGGTTGCCAGGTAAGACAAAATCGTATTAGTTCCCCCTACTCTACATGTAATGTCCCTCTTCATGTGTGGGCTGCCGCCAATTGAAAATGTGCATAGCCAAGAGCTACGATTTTGCTACAATATTGTGTTATATTCATTCATTTTGTGTACTTTCAAAAATTTCAATTCCCACTTATAGTCTAAATATATTTATATGTTCTTCAGTTATTATTAAAGAGCTGTGCACTCATAACGCTAGCTGCACATTCTCATCCTTGTTCCAACTGTGATAACTGTGCTGTATCGTACATAGTCTCGCTCCATACCACTTCCTTGACTGCTCATCCAAATTTACCTGGAAAGTCAAACATGGTTAATGAGGTCAAAGTTCCTTTTTAAAAAAATATATATATTTTTTTCTTGCCATTTTTAAGAAAGGTATACTGCAAAAGTGCAAATGTCATAAAGAAACGTCACCACCCCCCCACCCCCTGGCCCAACACAAACAATGTGCTTTCTGCTCAATCCATAAAGTGCTTAAACCATGGTGCAAGGAAAGCTCAAAAGTGCCAGAGTGCTTTTTATCCAAGATTAACCCAAAAGAACCCTTCATACGGTTGATTTCCCTCTTTTTATGGGGTTGTGTGACTAACCCAGTTGGTCAAGCGATCCCAAATATCCAATCCCTTTTTCCTGGCTTGGATTCCTTTCTTAGCATAGATCGCTCTTTCCAGATTGTTGATCGATAACAAACGAGCCACCCATTGCTGAAAGGAAGGGGGATTAGCGTCCAGCCATGCAGAGGTAATACAGAGCCTGAGGATGGCCATAGCAATAAAAATCAAAGCCCCCCTCCTTTCTTCCGACGGTATCCTGTACCCCTAATAGTATCACTGAGAGGGTTAAGGTTAAATTCAGGCACAGTTTATCTCCAAAATAGCCCAAAATGTCCTCTAGCAAAGCAAAAGGGCACCACAGGTGGCAAACATATGCACTATGTTGGCCCCATATTGGGAGTATCGAGGGCACCGGGTACCTTTGCCATTCCCCCATTTGGCGATTTTATTCGGAATATAGTATAAAAAAAACTGATTTTATAAAACTGGGCCTGGAGATTGGCAGATAGTAGATCAGATTGTGCGATTGAGAGGGCCTGATGAAAAGCCTTATCAGTGATACCTATTTTTGATTGCCATTTCCCAGAACATTTTCCCAGATTATCTGTCATCCGGCTATTAACGATATTATAAATTGTCCCTATTCGGGGAGGGTTACTGTCGATCAGTTTCTCCATACGTTCACTATTAACAAATCCAGCGGGCCCACACCCTTGCGATGTAAAAAATTCCTGATTTGAATTTATTTTAAAAACTCCCTGTGGCTAAGGTCATTATTGCATCTTTTCGCTGCCCAGGAGCCCGGCTGCTGCAGATTGGGAGGACATTTGCACAGATGCAAAAGGATCAATTGATGGACATAATGCAGAACAATGTCATACATTCACCCCAGTACAGAGATCTGGGCCTAAATCCATTGTTTTTTTTGCTCCCCATGCCATTCCAGTTTGAACCCAGCCATATGCAAATCAATCTTGACCTTGCGCCCAATGGGAACAGTCCAGCCCGAACTGCTGGCCAGGTCCTCCCTGGACTGGAAACAAGCATCCTAGGACCAGTTTCGGTGTTTCATCCCTCATCAGCCAGGATAGCTTGACTCCAGTGGCATGGAGAGCACAGGGCCCACATCTGGGCATACCCGTCCCACTTGGGGTGACAAACGCAAAAACAACAGTTGATGGACAGAATGCAGAACAATGTCATACATTCACCCCAGTACAGAGATCTGGGCCTAAATTCATCGTATTTTTGCTCCCCATTCTAATCCAGTTTGAACCCAGCCATATGCAAATCAGTCTTGCCCCTGCGCCCAATGGGAACAGTCCAGCCCGAACTGCCAGGCCAGATCCTCCCTGGACCGGAAACAAGCATACTGGGGTGAATGTATGTCTGGACTGTTCCCATAAGGCACAGGGTTAAGACTGATTTGCATATATCTGGGTCTAAACTGGGGTGGCATGGTGAGCAAAAGACCGATGGATCTAACCCAGATCTATTGACTGGGGAAGAATGTTTGATTTGCTCTGCATTCCGTCCATCATCTGTGTGACGTTTGCATAGAGCCATGGTGACTAGGGGGGTGAAGAGCGCCAAGACGTGAGCCACTCCACCAACAGCTGGTGTGGTGGGTGCCAATGGATCATCCCACCTGGCTCCGTCAGAACCCACCCATGAAGTTAGCTCTCAGGAGGTGGCTGGCAGAGGAAAAAGATATGCAGGTGGTAAAAAGCTTGGCCAATGATTGACTCTTGGTTCTTCGCATGCCGAAGGGGGGGAGGGTTACAGCCCTCCATAGCTAATTTGTTTCCCCCTTCTCATGCGGTAAGCTCCAAGGGGAAAAATGTGGAGAATACCCTGGGAGATATAGCTTCCATTGATCCTCTAGGCTCGGTGGTTGAGGCCCGGTCTATCCTTAATACACACCCCCTGAATAACAACCTTGTTGCTGGACAGGAACTGTCATTGAATCCGTCTCAAGAAGCACAAACAGACCCTCTGATGGGTGAAGCTGTGCCTACGATACAGGAGGACTCCAAACTTAGTATGGCACCTCCCCAAGGTAATGGCCAACCCTGTGATGCAACACATGGAACCCTGAAAGAAGTTGACTGTGATGTTAATAAACAAAAACAACTTGGACAAGTCCTTAATAGGTTGAGGTCATAATTGTCAACCTTCACCTTGATAGAGGAACGCAGACAAACAGTGGTTGTCTTAGGAAACCCCTCACCCACCTACCTAGTAGGTGGCATGCTTCATCATCGGGGTCCAGCTGGATTGCAGAGTGCAATCCAGCTGTGCTTCAATGCCTGATTTACAGCGGAGCAGGTTATTTTGTGAGAAAGAGGAAGTGCTATGTGAATTGTGATTAAGTGCTAAAAATGTCTCTAGGAAAACCCCATATAAAAGTTTTAATAGAAGGGTACTAGGACATGAGTAAAAACATGGTTGGGATATACATGAGGTAACAATGTGCCTCAATATCCCTAAAAAGTGTAGGTCTACTAGTTTCAGCCTTCTATGATATTCTTGAGGCTTTCTTCAGGACCAATGGAGTGAGCGTGGCCAAAAAGAATTGGTGGCCACTGTGGTGTATGCGTGGCTACAATGTGCCGTAAGAACACACAATTACATGTTGTTTGTTAGTTTGTCCCGTTTGCCATCTCATCCATGTTTAATGTGTTCTCTTTTTTAAACCACGCGCTGTAAATCAGGCGTTGAAGCACAGCTGGATTGCACTCTCCAATCCAGCTGGACCCCGATGATGAAGCATGCCACCTACTAGGTAGGTGGGTGAGGGGTTTCCTAAGACAACCACTGTTTGTCTGCGTTCCTCTATCAAGGTGAAGGTCGACAATTATGACCTCAACCTATTAAGGACTTGTCCAAGTTGTTTTTGTATATTACTCTGGGAAAGGGACAAGTTCCTGTTCCATTTCCTTACTCTCTAGTTGTTCTTTTGTGTGATGTTAATAAGCCTGCTACCCCTCCGTTCGTAACCAGGGTCCCTCCCGAGGGCTGGTGACAACGAGCAACACCTTCCCCTGAGGTGTTGGGGGGAATATTTTTTTTCATTAAAGGATGGGTCTGAATCTTCAATTGATGGAAATCTGTCCTCAATCGATGACGCGCCCTCAGATTCAAACAGTAGCCGTATCGCAAAGGATGTGATTTTAACACAGCACAGGAAATCATCACAGAATAAACGAAAAGGGAAGTGGAGCGGGAACAAGAACCAACTAAAATGGGACTATTCCACCACACAGCTCACCTTCCCAGATGGGGATGAACCCAGTAAAGAGCTTGGCCAAGAAGATATAAATAAGCTAAGCTTGGATATGGGAGAACCTTTGTTGTCTTCCATTTTTCACTCTATAAAACAATTTCAAGAAGAAGTACGGAGTGATAATGGTCAGGCAAGAGCTGCTGCCAAAAAGCTACAGGGCAGGATGAGGAAGCTGAATAAAACATGCTCAGACATAGCTGAACGCTTAACCTGGTTGAAGACCGTACAGAGAGACTCAAAGCAGAAGTCAGCGCATTGAAAAGCACTTCCCAACCCAAGGAGCTTTCATGACTGATGTTATGTGGAAGCTAGAGGACCAAAAGAATAGGCAGCGCCGGAGCAATTTGCGATTTCTTGGGATCCCTGAAGGGGCAGAAGGTGACAATACCAGGCAGTTCATGGTGAATCTTTTGAAAGGCGCATTTCCCGATCACACTAAATGGGATTGGGATACAGAGATTCAAAGGGGACATTGGTTCCCTTTCATGTTAAAGAAGCGGCAATCAAATGAAGATGAGAGACCTAGAGCCGTGCAGGTCTATTTTGGAAACTTCCTGCTAAGACAATTGGTTTATGATCAAGCTCATCCAAACTCTAAAAAAGTACATGAAGAGGTGTCTTTCTTTGTTAAGCCCGATTTTGCGCATGATACTGTCGAACGCAGATGGCGCTTACGCCAAATGTTTGTTCCATTCGTGCAGATTGGTGCCGAAGTCTTTCTTTTTAATGGGTGTGCCCGCAGTTTCACATCAGAAATTAAGGCTCAAGAATACCTCAATGAACTCAAGGCAAATCAGGGCAGCCCTAATCTCCTGAGTTGAGTATATCTTTATATAGTAGGTTATCTGTTTTAGGGAAACCAGGCAGAATAGAAATCGGTCTAGCATGGCCGAATGCTAGAATGTTCCTTATTGTTTAGCACAGTGGAGTTGGGCGGTGGGCTTGCTAGTCAGGTGTACGTCATTCATGCGTGTCCTGGTTGGGTTTGGTGTGGAGTGAGGGTAGGGGGAGAGGGGATGGGGGATGGGGGATGGGGCCCACACAAGGAGAATTGTATGTTTAAGCAGAAGTGCTTATTGGCTATGTGTTGTACTCAGGGTTAGTGTGTAATAATTACAAGTGTGACATGGAGGAAACTAGGCTCGCTGAAATGCCAGGAATAGAGAAACTCCGGATTGTCACCCTTAATATCTGTGGATTAAACAGTCTTCGTAAAAGGCAGAGAGTCTCACAAGGGCTGCGACTCTTAGGTGCAGACATAGTCTGCTTACAAGAGACCCACATTGAAGAGGCACGTAAGGGTGTGCTAAATACAATGGGTTATGCCTTGATTGGGGGGACTTCTTAAAGTGTACGCACATGAGGGGTAGCAATCTTAGCACTTAGTAATATTTTACTAAGAAAAACTCAGGTGGATCCTCACGGGAGGTGGGTCCTTAACCAAGTGGCGGCCTTTAGCTTTTTCTCCTTTTACCTTATGTTCAGTATATGGCAGTATTGCTGATGACCCTGGGATTTTTGATTGGCTCTCAAATGAGCAAGCACATTGGCCCTTACCAATCATACTTTGTGGAGATTTGAATATTAATTTACCTTGTGACTGGGTTATGGATGAACATCAGAGATACACCGGTAGGAAAACAAAAGTATTGCAAGCCCTTAGGAACCTAAGTCGCGACCATGGGCTTGTTGATGTATGGTCTAGCCTGAGACCAACCAAACTAGGGTATACATATTACTCTGCTCCACATCAGTCATATGCTCGTTTAGATTATTTTTTGGTATCTTCTTCTTTAATCCAGGATGTCAATATAGAGCTTCACCCCCGGATTATGTCGGACCATAATCCACTAATGTTAGAGATTAAGGGGAAAGGGGCTACTAAAAGGGCTTCTGCCTGGAGCCTTGAGAGAGCCTTATTGTATAAGGAGGAGTATCGTAATTACATGAAGGGGTGGATCCCGGAATTTTTGGATAGAAACATTGGCACTGCGCCAATAGGGGTGGTGTGGGACACACTTAAGGCATGTATTTGGGTTGAAACCCTTCAGTTTTCATTAAGGGGTGGTAAAAATGAAAAATGTTTGTTCTGAGAACTCGAAAAGAAATTGGCAATGACAGAAGAGAAGCTCATACTGGCAGTCCAGCAAGTGAAAGAAGTGGATGTGGCCCAATTGGAGGAAGGGACCGCCAAAGCGGCAATTGGGGAAATTTTTGCTGAGAAGGCTGCTTCGAAATGGTCCACTTCTAGGGGACACCACCTAGGAATGAGAACAAGGCAACAAACTACAAACAATGGGATACGGTCTATTAAGGATCCAATGGTTGGGGTGGTAACAGAACCTGATAAGATAAGGGCATCTTTTCAAAAGTACTATCACACACTGTATACAAAGAACTTAGGTGGAGATGCTCAGTCTAGACAGAAGGCCATGGATGAGTATCTTGACCCAATTTTGATGACTCCATTGACTGGGGAGGAACAAGAGCTACTAGAAGGTCCCCCCTCTTGGGAGGAGATCTTTACAGCATTGATTAGTCTGCCTGATGGGAAGGCAGCTGGTTCACACCCTCCGCATTTTATAAAGTATACTCTGGCCAACCTAAGGATATCATAAACACCCTGCTTGAGCAAATTTTCAAGGGTGCAGCTCCTCCTAAATCTTTATCGCTTGCCAAAATTATTGTTTTCCCCAAAAAGGATAAACCTACTCAGGAGCTTGGCTCGTACCGCCCGATTATCCTAATTAATGGGGACTCTAAAATGTATTTAAAAAATACTAGCCTCTCGCCTGTCGCAAGTGATTGACGAACTGGTTTCCAAGTGGCAGCACAGGTTTATATCTGGGAGAGGTACTATTGACCATGTAAGAAGGGCCATTTCTCTGCTTGACGCGTCGCAGGTTACAGGAGACCCTATGGTGCTGATTTTGCTCTTCGCTGAAAAATCTTTTGATAGGGTCTCCTGGCTCTTCCTTTGGACCGTCATGCAGAGAATGGGGATTGGCTCTGGTTTTATTTAGGCTGTACAGGCATTATATATTAAACCCACTGCCAGCTTACTGATAAATGGGAAAATGACAGAACAATTTCAGTTCTCACGGGGGACTCGCGTGGGTGTTCCTGCTCTCCTTTGCTTTTCGCAATGTATATTGACCCTTTCATTAAGAGGCTAGAAAATAACCTGATTATCCGCCCAATACTTCGGCATGGCCACGACATGAAAATCATGCCCTATGCTGACGATATCGCGCTGGTTACTCCTGATCCGGAAACATCAATTAAGGCGATCAAATTAGAGGCTTGAAAATTTGGGGACATGTCAGGATATGTCCTAAATAAGGATAAGACACAAATTAATGAGAAAATAGTGTTGGCTGACCTCAGAGTGGTGAAAAAGGTAAGGTACCTCGGGGTGAATATATTGGTTAATACCAATCTGATTGTTGAAGAAAATCTAGGCCTTCTAGCCAAGGAGACTAAGAGCTCATTGCATAGGCTGAACAATTTCTACCTTTCTCTAGTAGGCAGATGTAACGTTATAAAAATGATTTTCTTTCTGAAAATTTTATACTTTTTTAGAGCTATTCCTTTAGAATTTTCTAATCAATTGCTAAAGAAGTTTGATAACCCCTTTTCTCAATTTCTTTGGGCCTATTCGCCAGCCCAGAAGGTTAATAACATTTTTATCACTCCCAAAGGATAGAGGAGGATGGGCCCTTCCCAACCTAAAACTGTATTATTGGGCGACCACCCTGCAAAATTGTTCCGTTTTATTACAAGAATATTCTAATTGACAGACATTGGACTCTTTTTTTCTCCATTTGAACTATTAATTGGGCCCGAAGCCTGGGGCTGTCTGTGGTGGCAACTGGAACTGGGATAATCTAAAAGGGTGAGATTTAAGACCCTTATGGGAGCCTATAAGGTTTTTACCTCAGTTCGCAGACTCTTAGGCTTCGGTAGATTGAGTTTTTATAGCCCTATGAGAAATAACGAGAATCTACCTGAGATTTTTGGGGACCATTATCTGGCAACTTGGATCAAAGCTGGGATAAATAAACTCGGGGTCTTCATCTCTCCATCTGGAATTATATCATTTAGTGATCTTAGAAGTAATTTTGAGGTCAAAGTTCCAATGCAGACTACACAGTGCTCTAGTTAGTAAGGAACCCAATCACTTTCACCTTTATAGTGCTCTTTGGCCTCTGCAACTGCATGTGCCAGAGAGATAATTGATCAAGTGCAAGATGCCTCACTTTCTACAGCACCCGATCTGAGAGGGTACTCTTTAATGAGTAAAGAGTGGCATTCAAAAACAAAACCGACATTTCTAGTAGGCTGTAATGGCATTCCACCTGTTGTGTTGCTGTCTCAACGTAGACAAAAAGAGTATTTTGCATACTATTTTTTATGATTCCAGTAAGAATGTATCTGGCTCAACTTAACTACACGATCCATAAGAATGAATTACTGGTCATTAAATAGGGATTTCTTCACTGGTATCTGTATTTGGAGGAATCAGCCTGGCTTGTAAATAGAAAGCATAAGTACCTAATGTCTCAGCCAAAGTATGAGAAATTGAGTTGTTGGTTGACTGGGGCGTGAGCCCTGGTCGAGTGTCAACATCAATCCTTGTCAAGGTAAGGCACAAGCAAACCCCAAATTAGCCTGTGCTTAACCCCCTGGTAGCTTGGCACAGAGCAGTCATGCTTAACTTAGAGACAATGTGTAAAGTATTTGTGCAATACTTCAAACAGCAAAACAGTGAAACCACTACACAAAAAGATTCCACACCACGTTAGACAAATAGAGCTGAATTTAATAAGTAAAACAAGACCAAAACAACAAAAATCCAATCAGCTGAGCCGGATCTATGAATTTTTAGAGAATACAGTGTAAAATCACGCCTAAAAACATAAAGCCCCAACCGCAGCTATCTGGTCGCCTTGAGCAGGGTGAAATTCAAAGGTTCAGGCAGACTGCAATGGATGGCAGATCGGATACAGTCACATGTTCGTCCGGCTGAAGGTTTATCTTCTCAAGTTCATGCCAAGAGAACTGTTCATGCACTGGTTTGCTGTGTGACCAATGAGGTCTCGGTGTGCACGGGCCAGTTGGCAGTCACGGAGAGCGTAAAAGCTTGATTTCAGCACCTGTGGGCCACACCAAGGGTCCTGGACCTTAGAGGCACCACTTGGGGGTCAAAGCTCACTGCAGCTGGGTCCAGGGGCTGGTGCAAGATGTTGGGTAGCCTTTTATGTCTCTCAGGCTCAGATCAGGAGGCCAGCAGAATAGACCTTGGAGTCACTCTAGGGTCCTGGGTACAAGATGAAGTTGCAGGTCCAGTTCTCCTTCCCCATGCAAGAGGGCAACAGGTCAGCACAGTAGGACAGCAGTTCCTTTAGAGCATAAGTCCAGCAGAGTGGTAGTCCTTGTAGCAACACAGCAGTCCTTCTTCCTGGCAGAGTATCTACAGGTCCAGAAGTGTACTGCAAAGTTGGTGTCCGAGGTCCAGTATCTATACACAGTTGTGCCCTTGAAGTGGGAAGAAGCTTCTAGCGGCATGCCTTTGAAGTGCACATATGCCCTGCACTCCTGCCCCAGACTAACTACAGATGGTATGCAGCCCTTTGTGTGGAGGCAGAATACAGCCTATTCAAGTGCAAGTGGGGCTGGTCCCAGCTCCTCCCTCCCATCCTGCCAGTGATGGCCCATCCAGTCACACATTGTATGTGGCTGTCTAGGAGGAATACTCAAAGCTCTACTGTCAGCTACACCCAGTCATGTAACCCAGAAATATGCTGCAGGCACCAAATGGCTAAGGCAAGAAAATGCCAACTTTCTAAAAGTGCAATTTTCAGAATTGCAATTTAAAACCCGACTTCACCATAATTTAGGATTTTAAATTGTGATTCTAGAGAAATCCAATGTAATAAAGTAGCTCTAATGTTATCCTGCGGGAGAGATAGGCCTTGCAGTAGTGAAAAACAAATTAAAAACTTTTTCACTACCATGACATGTAAAACTTAAAAGTCATCAGTTATGTCATTTGAGATGTCATCAGTGATGTCATCAGTGATGTCACTGACCATGTCATGAATGATGTAATATGTGATGTCATCAGCAGTGCATTGCTGGGGCGTGAGTTATAGTTAGCTCAACTAACTATAACGGCCGAATTTCTCTGGTTTTGTACGAGTGAAATGTCCAATTAACTATAACATCCCTGAAACCTGTGGTTTTTTCAGTGAGTTTCTAAGGTTTTTTAAATGCTAATTTCTAACTATAACGTCCCTGAAACCTATGGTTTTTCCAGTGACTTTCTAAGGTTTTTTAAATGCTAATCCCTAACTATAACGTCCATGAAACCTATCGTTTTTTCAGCGAATTTCTAAGGTTTTTAAATGCTAAATCCTAACTATAGCGTCCCTGAAACCTATGGTTTTTTCAGCGAATTTCAAAGGTTTTTAAATGCTAAATCCTAACTATAGCGTCCCTGAAACCTATGGTTTTTCAGCCAATTTCAAAGGTTTTTTAAATGCTAATCCCTAACTATAACGTCCCTGAAACCTATGGTTTTTTCAGTGAATTTCAAAGGTTTTTTAAATGCTAATTTCTAACTATGCCTACAGAGGTAGGACATATGCAGAAAGAGGAAGAAAAGTGCAGAAAGAAGCCAGAGAAATGCAGAAAGAAGCAACAAAAGTCCAGAAAGACGAAGAAAGGTGCAGAAAGAAGCAAGAGATATGCAGAAGGAACCAACAGAGGTGCAGAAAGAGGCATTGTTGCAAATCCATCCTGTGCCCCCAACTTTTTGCTGACTGGTACTGGTGGTAATTGACTCTAACCAGGCCCGGAGCCAGTGCTATGCTGAAAGACACTTAGAATACAGTGAAAATACCTACATACACTAGGGTACACTATGGGTTGGAGTACCCCTGTGATTGGCATGACCTCCCCTGTAAGGCCCTAGTACATAATAGCGCAGGGGGATTAAAACTACCTCTAAGTCAGAGGTGCAGAAAGAGGCAAGAGAAGTACAGAAAGAAGCAACAGAGGTACAGAAAGAGGCAAGAGTGGTGCAGAAAGAAGGAACAGAGGTGTAGAAAGAGGCAAGAGAGTTGCACAAAGAGGGAAGAGGGGTGCAGAAAGAGGCAAGAGGGATGCAGAAAGAAGCAAGTGAGGTACAGAAAGAGGCAAGAGAAGTGCAGAAAGAAGCAACAGAGGTGCAGAAAGAAGCAACAGAGGTGCAGAAAGAGGCAAGAGGGGTACAGAAAGAGGCAAGAGGGGTGCAGAAAGAAGCAAGAGAAGTGCAGAAAGAAGCAAGAGGGGTGCTGAAAGAGGCAAGAGGAGTGCAGAAAGAGGGAAGAAGGGTGCAGAAAGAGGCACGGGGGGTGCAAAAAGAAGCAAGAGAGGTGCAGAAAGAAGCAAGAAAAGTACATAAAAAAGCAACAGAGATGCAGAAAAGGGGAAGTGGGGTGGAGAAAGAGGCAAGAGGGATACAGAAAGAAACAAGAGCGGTGCAGAAAGAAGGAACAGAGGTGCAGAAAGAAGCAGCTGGGGTGCAGAAAGAGGGAACAGGTGTGCAGAAAGAGGCAAGAGGGGTGCAAAAAGCGGGAAGAGGGGTGCAGAAAGAGGCACGAGGGGTGCAGAAAGAAGCAAGAGAGGTGCAGAAAGAAGCAACAGAGGTGCAGAAAGAGGGAAGAGGGGTGGAGAAAGAGACAAGAGAGGTGCAGAAAGAAGCAACAGAGGTGCAGAAAGAGGGAAGAGGGGTGGAGAAAGAGGCAAGAGGGGTGCAGAATGAAGCAAGAGAGGTGCAGAAAGTAACAAAAGAAGTACAGAAAGAAGGAAGAGAGGTGCAGAAAGAGGCAAGAGGAGTGCAGAAAGAGAAGAGGGGTGCAGAAAGAAGCAAGAGAGGTACAGAACGACACAAGATAAGTGCAGAAAGAAGCAACAGAGATGCAGAAAGAGGGAAGAAGGATGGAGAAAGTGGCAAGAGAAGTGCAGAAAGAAGCAACAGACATGCAGAAAGGGGGAAGAGGGGTGGAGAAAGAGGCAAGAGGGGTGCAAAAATAAGCAAGAGAGGTGCAGAAAGAAACAAAAGAAGTGCAGAAAGAAGGAACAGAGGTGCAGAAAGAGGCAGGAGGAGCGCAGAAAGAGGGGTGCAGAAAGAAGCAAGAGAGGTGCAGAAAGAGGCAAGAGGGGTGCACAAAGAAGCAAGTGAGGTACAGAAAGAGGCAACAGGGGAGCAGAAAGAGGCAAAAGAGGTGAAGAAACTGAAAGAGATGAGCAGAACAAGGCAAAAGCAGTGCAGAAAAAGAAAGAAAGGTGCAGAAAGAATCAAGAGTGGTTTACACACCATTAGTACCAATTTAATACCCACATTTAGCAATAAGTAACAGGTGACCATTCTAGGTTTGCAAAGGGCCTTCCACCACACTGTAACACTTGTCGCTGCATTTTTGGTAACGTTTGAGCCGTTTGAGCTAGAAACAAGTTTTTTTTGTTCAAATCTGCAGATTATGCAGCAGATGATGGATTATGTGGCAAATGCAGAAAATGTATAATTGTACGAAAGTCAGTGCAGCCAAACAGTCACATAATTCTAGTGGCCCTGCTCATACAACTGACTAGGTCCAGAAGTGCTCCTCAGTGGTTCCTTTTTTTTGTCTCATTCAGTTTATAGTTTAGCTTCTATGGAAACGAGGAAGACTAAACCTGAGGTTACAACTCCACAACACAGACTATTATACCACACAATTACTCTCCATAACACATAATCCCACTCCACATAATTCCTATACACTAAATTCCACATACTTTCTATCCACATAATTTCACTGCACAACATACCACATAATTCCACTAGACACAACCTACATCCACTCTACTCCAAGAAACATTAATAAAACACTTTTACATTTACAACGCCAATAGCTCTAACTCTCGCAAATGCGAAACCTATAAAATTGCAAATGCTTCTTCAACTGGTAGTGGCGTTTGCAGAGTGGTGGACAAAGGGGGCTGGGCCTCCAACCAGCGCTCAGGAATTCCGCTGCATAGGACTTACAGGCGGTACCAGGAAGGCTTCTTGGCCCCCAAAGTCCCTCAACAGTAAAGTCGACTGTTATAATCTGCTTCTTCTTTTGCCTTCTTGGTATGTTCCGTTCCCCCTCCTTTTCCCCTCTCCTTGGTTTCCTCCACCTGGAGTTTACCTTAGAATGTTGGTACTGTGCTTTAGTTGTGGAGAGTGGATGGCCAATAAAGCAGTACTTTGAACTACTCCGGTTCCTGTCATTCTTACTTTCAACACTGGCGACAAATTTCTGCGAAGGGGGCAGTTTTTGGCCATCTCCCGTTTGTGTACTCTCTCCAAATACAGTCTACTTACAGAAAAGAAGTACAAGATTTCCAGGTTAAGGGATCCTCAGGTCACCTGCATATTTTCTACCTTTCAAGTATGGAAGCTACTCAATGACGGCTCACCGCTTCTAGCAGTCACAGGGTTATTCTTCAAAAAACGTGTGAAAATCGGCTGTTCTCATCAACACACTGAAGCTACAGCTAACTTTAGGTGTGTGTGCTCAGTACTCCACTATTTGCCACATTACAGAAGAAGAAGTGTGAAGAAAAGACTTTGGAATCATCTATCGGGGGCGAATGAGCAGAGGTGAACGCAGCCAAGTCTAACTGTAAGTTTGGACTAAAAACCACATGTGGTGAACTTACCTGAGCCGGCCGTTCCTCTGAGCTGGAGTGCGGGGTTGAGGGCCATGACTGCAGGATGAATTTGTGTTCACGGAGGGGGATGCACGACCCTTCGTGTGCGTATGACAGGTGAGAAGTGCCCTGGTGATCGCTGCGTGAGGAGGCATCGAGGGTTGCCGCATTCCCGTCTGAGGAGTCCTGAGGGGGATCCGTTGCGGAGACTTCGTGGTGTCCGGTAGGGGAAGGGAGAGTAAGAGAGAGGCTGCCGTTGTTCGGTGCAGCACCCGCTGTCGCAGGAACTTGAGGGAGCTGGGAGGAGGCGCAGAACCGCGAAAGCCAAAAAGGAAGCGTTTCCAGTCAGCGGGGAGTAGCGTCCTCAGTACCTCCCCTTTTCTTCCTGTCAGAGTTTGGGCATGCACCATGTTTGATGACGCTACTGTTACGTCAGCATTTGTTCGTCCCCCAGCTGGCAAGCGTTTATTTCACTGCAGAACAAGGAGGGCATCTTGCTGTGACTAAGAAAAGGTTTAGAATTCAAAATTATGAGGTAAAGAGGAATTCTCCTTTTCTTTGACTAACTTGTGAGTACTTTAATCTTTCCTCATTACTATTAGACCCAAATCTTGGCGAGCCCACGTATCCTTTTCATGTACAGCAAATAGGCTATCTATGACTTTTGGGTCCTTGTTTGCCTCACATTGTAGTTTAGTTGTGCAACAGTAGGGGAGTTCCAACGTACTTGTTTTTTTTCCATCAATACAAGGGCAACACTTTACTATTTAGCCTTTTTTTTCCCCCTATTAATTACAGCACACAAGTAACTGTTTTCTCTCACCTTTCTGTACCCTCAAGATTGACTGATCCATTCTCCAGCATGGCTGCAGCAAGCATGAGCCAGCCCCCTCCTTTTTTGAACAAGATAGGAGAGCCAGAAATATCCTAGAAGGAGTGGGTTAAATTGTTCGAATCCTATCTTATAGCTATTGGAGGGGAACGTTTTAGCTCATTGCGCAAGCAGCACATTCTTCTCCACAACTTGGGTGTGCATGGGCGTAAGATTTATGAGACTTTACCCGAACCAGAAAATGATGGGGAAGAAGCAAATGAGGGAATGGACATATTCGAGAGTACTATGAGCAAGTTGGAGACTCACTTCGGTGATAAAATAAACTTGGTGTTAGAAAGACACAGGTTTTTTAGCAGGACTCAAGGGAAACAAGAGTCAGTGACTAATTACATTGCAGCGTTGAGGGATCTCACTCAATTGTGCAAATTTGGTAACCTAACGGACTCGCTTATAAGAGACCAAATGGTGCGGTGCACTAACAATGTACGTATCCAAGAGAAACTCTTAGCAAAAAACCCTAGTTTGAGGGAGTCGGTGGCTATTGCTAAGTCGGTTGAGCATACAGCTAAGTGCATAAGAGAAATGAAGTCTAATACAGAGGTAGTAGCAAGTATACAGGAGGAAGAGGAAAAGAGTGAGGTGTGTAAGCTAAAAAATAATGAAAGCGTGAACAGCAAGACCACTAGTAATGAAAGAAATCTAAGATGTTACAGGTGTGGCATCAGTAATCACTTGGCAAACAACTTGCATTGCCCAGCTAAAAGCGTAACTTACAAAAAATGCAATAGAAGGGGTCATTTTGCAAGGGTATGCAGAGAAGGTGACCCCCATATCAAGGAGGGTGGGGGTGTAGAAGGATCTTGGGGTAAAGAAGTAAAATGTGTACTGCCTATTGAAAATAAGTATGTATTGCAGGTTAAAGATTGCTCAGAAAGTGTCAATGTCATTTATCCCAAATGTGATGTATCCTTGAATAACAAAACTATTACAATGTTCGCAGATTCATGTTCCCCTTTTACGCTTTTGAACAAAAATGATTATGAGTGTTTTAAGGACCAGGAAGGGAACACATTGCAGGAAGCAGATATTTCACCCACAGGGTACAACAGGGAGCCCATACCCCTTCTAGGAATGAAGGAGTTGCGAATTGAGTTCAAAGGAAGGGATACCTATGGGAAGGTATATATTGTAGAGTCGGGATCCAACCTGCTAGGATGGCAGCACCAGAAGGAACTTGGCATCATTCTGGATCCTAACAAGGAAGAACAAGTTCTACTGACTGCAAAAAACCCGGTTGGTGGCAGTATTTGTGATGAATTTCCCAGATTGTTTTGGGAAAAGCTAGGCCTTTTACATGACTTCCAACACAAAATAAAACTCAAGGCCAACGCCAAACCCGTGGTACACAAGCTGCGCCCAGTACCACAACAAATGAGGGAGCCCTTAGAGAAAGAGCTTAATAAATTGTGCAACATGGGAATCATTCAACCCGTGGAATGTTCCGAATGGTTGGCGCCAGTTGTTATTGCAGCCAAGGCCAGTGTAGAAGGCATCCGACTATGTGTAGACTTAAGGAGCCTCAGCGAGAGCATCGGGGTAGAAAGACACCCACTGCCTAACATAAATGAGATGCTCAGCACCATGGCCCACGCAAGGTACTTCAGCATCATCGATCTGTCAATGGCTTACCACCAGGTGGATCTGCACCCGGAATCTAGACCACTCACCGCCTTCATAACCCCTCAAGGTGCGTACATGTTCAGAAAAGGATGCCTTTTGGATTAGCGTCCGCTGCGGCGGTTTTCCAGAAGGTCATGCAACAAATTTTGAAGGGCGTAGACTGCTCCTTGTGCTTCCAGGATGATATCTTGGTGTATGGCCGTACTATGGAGGACCATGACTACACCCTTAAACTTGTTTTAAAAAAACTCATGGACGCAGGTTTGACAGTACAGAAGTCTAAGTGCAAAATAAGGGTGACGTCGGTCGACTACCTGGGACATTCTATTTCTGAAGAAGGATTTAGACCTAAAAACAACCTGCTCAGTGCTGTGAGGGATGCTCCATATCCAAAAAATAAGGATGAACTCAAATCCTTCCTAGGGTTGATGGAATACATGGCCAAGTACATTAGGAACTTCGCATCCAAATGCGAAACAGTGCGAGAATTACTAAAAAAAAACAAGGACTTTGAATGGAATGAGCAGCTTAAGTGTGTGGTGGATACACTCAAAGAAGAGATCTTAAGTTCGCCAGCTTTAGGGGTTTTTGATCCTAGGAAAAAACTATCCTTACCACAGATGCATCCAACAAGGGATTGGGGGCCACCCTATCACAAAGAAATGGGAAGGAAGAAAGGATCATTGCCTTTGCATCCCGGTGCCTTACAAATGCAGAGAGAAATTACTCCGTAATTGAAAAGGAGGCCCTGGCGTGTTTCTGGGCAGTGAACCATTTCAAATTCTTCCTGTGGGGGCTGAACTTCACCATCCGTACGGATCACAAGCCTCTCACCTTCATCTTCACGGTGAAAGGAATGGAAAATTGTACTCCACGTATTGGTAAATGGATTCTGGGGCTAGAGAATTTTAATTTCAAAGTTGAGTATGTTTCCGGTGAAGAGAACAAAATTGCCGACTTCTTGTCAAGAACACCCTTGGAAATGGAACAACCCGAGGAGATGTTAGACAGTCCCATCATGGTCGCAGATGACCCAGCCATTACGGAAGAAGAATGGAAGAAATGCATGGAGGAAGACAAAGATTTGGGCAGGCTTAAGATCATATTGTGAGAAGGGTGGCCTAGCAAGTGCAGTGATCTGGAAGATGAACTCAAAGGCTTCTGGGAAGTCAGGAATGAATTGAGTGTCATAGGAGACAGAGTCTACCATCAAAATAGAGTTGTACCACCTGCAGGTCTCAGAAGAAGAAGAATGGATCTGGCGCATGAAGGAGATTTGGGATGCAACATTACTAAGAGTAGAGTGTGTGTGAACTTCTGGTTCCCTAGGATGGATGCCATGGTAGAACAACTGGTGAAGGACTGTGTCAGTTGTGCCAAAAGTGACAAGTCTAAGTCCTTATGCAAGGCACCTTTGTCCCCTGTCATGGTGCCCCTTAAACCGTGGAGAAAACTAGCCATGGACATAATTGGACCCATGGACAACCTGAGTGTCCAGAAGAGGTTCATGTTGGTCTTAGTTGACTACACCTCCCATTGGGTTACTCAGAAATTTGTACATCGCATAAACACTAGTGCCATCCTGGATTTCCTCAAAGACGTGTTCTCAAAGGAGGGTATACCTTCCACCCTAGTCACCGACAATGGTGTACAGTTTACATCTCAACCCATGAAGGAATTCTTAAGCAACATAAACATCAAACACGAATTGACTGCCTTATATTGCCCTAAAGCTAATGGCCTGGTTGAGAGGACAAATAGGCTAATCAAGGAACACATCTAACTGGCCATAACCAACGGTCATGACCTGGAATCATCCCTACGTGACTGTTTGTGGGCATATCACACCACGCCTAATCTGGTAACAGGGGTTTCCCCTTTTGTTTCCCTCAGGAGGAGAGAACCTTGCACTAAACTTAACCCTAGTTGGTTGGGAGGAGGTAGAGCCGTGAATCCCAGCCCGAGGAGGTTGGTAGAAATATTGATCTGCACCAAGCTAAATATAAGGAATGGTACGACAAAAAGAATGGGGTCAAAGCCCCTAATTGGAGACTAGGTGATGTGGTGCAGATCAAGAGAAGCGTGAATGACCCACACAGACAATGTAAATTCTACCCTCCTTGTCACATTGTAAAAGCATTCAACAATGTAGTTCTCCTTGATAATGGGCAATGGTGGAGTTGTGACAAAGTTGTCAAGTCCAAAATGTTTCCATGAAATGCAGAATCTCTCTCTCTTGCTATTTTGTTTTCCTCATATAAGGAGGGAGGTGTGTTATAATCTGCTTCTTCTTTTGCCTTCTTGGTATGTTCCGTTCCCCCTCCTTTTCCCCTCTCTTTGGTTTCCTCCACCTGGAGTTTACCTTAGAATGTTGGTACTGTGCTTTAGTTATGGAGAGTGGATGGCCATTAAAGCAGTACTTTGAACTACTCCGGTTCCTGTCATTCTTACTTTCAACATGGACTTCATCCCCCAACCAGTAGTGTGCCAGGAGGTGTGTTTGCAGAGTGGTGGAGAAAGGGGGGATGGCCTCCGAAGACTTCTTAGCAATCACACTGTATGGGACTTACTGGAGGTAACAGGAGGGGTAGTTGGCCCCAAGGACATCCTTGGCGGCCAGCTACCCCTTCTATTACCTCCAGTAAGTCCCACATAGCAGGATTGCTGAGTTCTGATACCAGGCCATGCCCTCTTTGTCCATCTCTCTAGAAACGCACCTCCTGGTGCACTCTTGGTTGGGCGATGAAGTCCCCTTTGCTTCTGGGGGCCCTTAGGGGCCAACTAGCCTACCTGTTACCTCCAGTAAGCCCCACACAGTAGGATTGCTGAGAGGTGGACACAGGCCATGCCCCCTTTCCTCACCACTCTGCAAACGCACCTCCTGGCGTGCTCTTGGTTGGGGGATGAAGTCCCCTTGCCTCTTGAGGATACCTGGGGGCCAACTAGCCCTCCTGTTATCTCTAGTAAGCTCCACACAGTGGGATTGCTGAGAGGTGGTCCAAGGCCACGCCCCCTTTTTACACCACTCTGCGAATGCAGCTTCTGGTGCACTGCTGCTCGGGGGATGAAGTCTACTTTACTCCTGAGGCTCTCAGGACACAAGGGGGCCTCATCGCCCCACCAGCAGTGCGCCAAGAGGCCCGTTTGCAGAGTGGTGTAAAAAGGGGCGTGGCCTGGTACCACCTCTCAGCAATCCCACTGTGTGGGGCTTACTGGAGGTAACAGATGGACTAATTGGCCCCTAAGGACCCTCACCATCAAACAGGACTTCATCCCCCAACCCAGATCACACCAGGAGGCACGTTTGCAGGGAGGGGACGCCGGACGGGGCCTCCCGGGAGAAGCAGCCTCCTTCTCTTTCCCTATTTTAGGAAGGGGGGCTGTGTGGCCCCCCTTCCCTTGATCCTTTTGGGCCCTGGGGACCCCATCCCCCAGGGTCTGTCCCATTTTTTCTTAATTTTAAATAAAACGGGAGGGGGAACGCGCAGCCCCCCTCCCAAGGCCGATTTCTGCCCCGGGGACCCCATCCCCCGGGGCTGGGCCATTTTTTAAATTATTTATTTAAGGAAGGGGGGTTGTGAGGCCCCCCCTTCCCTGGGCCATTTTTGGCCCCGGGGACCCCATCCCCAGAGGCTCGGCCATTTTTTTATATAATTAAACATAGGGAGGTGAGTCGAGCGGCCCTCCCTCCCCCAGGCCATTTTTGGCCCCGGGAACCCCATCCCCCGGGGCTTGGCCATTTATGTATTATATTTATTTTCGGGGAGGGGTGCCACGTGGCCCCCCTCCCCAGGCCAATTTCGACTCCATCCCCCGGGGCCCAACCATTCCTTTTTTTTTTTTAAACGGAGGGGGGCCACGTGGCTCCCCTCCTGAGGCCAATTATGGCCCCGGGGACCCCATCCCCCGGGGCCTGGCCTTACGTTGGGGACCACGGGGGAAGCCCCAATGCCCCCGTGTTCCCTGCTGGCTCTCCACCTCCTGCGGGAGCCAGCATTGCTTTTGGACAAGGGGAGCTGCTAACATGCAGCTCCCCTTGTCCAAAAGCAATCTGCTTCTCTTCATGGAAGCGAGAGCAGGTTTTCTGCTCTCGCTTCCATGAAGAGAAGCATAGTTTGCAATGGCAATACGGGAGCCGTGCTCCTGCCCTGCATTGCAAACTGCAATGTCCCGGGGGTGGGCACCCCGGGGCATTGCCAGAGCTGGCCCTGGGAGGTGGCGGTCCCCAAGGCCAAGGAGGGCTCCACGAGGGGGGCCGTGTGGCCCCCCTCCAACATATTTAAAGCCCCGGTTAGGTGGTGGTCCCCGGGGGTCCGCTACGGACCCCCGTATTTATTTTAGTCAATGCCCTGTGGAGGAGGTGGTCCCCGGGGCAGTGTGGGGGTGGCAGGAGCCCCCCCACACTTTTATTTATATTGAAGCCCCAGGGAGGTGGCGGTCCCTGGGGCTTGGGGGGGCCTGCGAGGCCCCCCACACATAATAAGACATATGCCCCAGGGAGGTGGTGGTCCCCGGGGCTTGGGGGGGCCTGCGAGGCCCCCCGCACATAATAAGACATATGCCCCGGGGAGGTGGTGGTCCCCGGGGCAGCATGTGGGGCAGGAGCCCCCCATGCATAATTGATACAAGCCCCGGGGAGGTGGCGGTCCCCAGGGCTGCGGGGGCCCCCACGGGCCCCCGCTACATATATTTTTTCATTGCCCCCGGGACCTGGCCCACCCGGGGGATGATTAAAATGAAGCGCGAATTCGACCAAAATTATTAAAAAAAAAAAAGTTTTTTTGGGCCCTGAGTAGGCCTAGGGGGTCAGGGTGTTTCTACCCTGCCCACTTTTCTTTTTTTTTGCCTTTTTTTAACTGATTTCTTGTGACTCGGTTACTGAGTCACAAGATGGCTGCCAACACATTCTGGTTTGGAGTGTTGCCAGCCAATCAGAATGAAGCTCGTGCTCGGGAGGGTTCGCGAATCCTCCTCGGTGCTCAGATATATACATTTTTATTTTTTGAATTTCTCAGCAACTACTGAACGGATTTACACCATTTTTTAAAAAAAAACACGCTTTCTAGACCAAGACCTACTTTTTTTGCCAAACTTGGTATAATTCCGTTCAGCAGTTCGGGCTGTAGCTTTGTCTAAATTTTCCTATAGAAATTAACATGGGGAAATCGCGTTTTGAGACCCCCCTTTTGTCTCAGTCCCCACTTGACGAATCACCCCGAAACTTTCAAGACAGGAGTTGACCTGAGTGAGCCATTAGTTTTGAAAATTTTGCGATGATTCGTCAAACGGCGCCGATGATATTGGCAAAAGAAAAAACGCTTTTTGAATACAAACAAGGTCCTAACTATAACTACCTACTGGAGACCGCCAGTAGGTAATATATATACATATATATGAAACAATGACAACAAACAGGGAGGGAAACACAAAACAGATACAATTGTCTAAATTTCAAAGGCTGATCTGTTCAATCTGGGGTGTAAAATGCTCCATGTGGTGTCCACATCAAATCTACCAGGTCCCCAGTTTTCACAGATTCAGTGTTATAGGTTACGTTGATACATTCTGGTGGAGCGGACTTATAAGTCCCCACCTTCCTCAGAACAGACAAAGCAATTCTCCCACAAATGTGTAAAACAAAAATTGTAAAAAAACTATTACAAATGTAATTGTAATGATATGCTGCCCACATTTGGCTTTTATTACCCTTGATGAGATAAAAGCTGCACTAGATATATGTGCCAATGGGAAGGTGCCTGGTCCTGATGGGCTACCCATAGATATGTTTAAATCAGATATTGACTTCTGGGCCCCAATTCTACGAAGAGTCTGTAAGGCATCAGCAGGTGGTTTTCTTCCTGTAACCTGGACAGAAAGTGTCATTGTACCGATCTTCAAGAAAGGTGACAAGGGAGACGCAAAATGCTGTCGCCCCATATCCCTTCTTGATTTAACCTCAAAATTGATGGGCAGAGTCCTTCTAGAAAGGCTAGAAAGCTGGATGGAAAACAACTCATCCCTTACAGTATCCCAGTATGGATTCAAAAGAGATATAGGGACTGTAGAACAGTGTATAAATCTTCATTTAATTATTAGCAAATATACTCTTTCCACGAAAGACCATCTGCACTTATGTTTTGTAGATCTAACGAGTGCTTTCGACTAGGTTAACCGAGCAAAATTATGGCAGACTCTAGACAAGATGGGTGCCCCTAGTGAGATTATTATCGACTTATAACAAATATATGAATGATTAACTGCTAGAGTATGGTATGGGCCCAAAGGCGAGTGTACTCCGTGCTTTAGGGCAACATGTGGGATTAGAAAAGGCTGTGTCCTTGCTCCATTATTGTTTACCCTCTATGTCAACAGTGTTGACAATTCCTTGTAAAAGCTGAATGCTGACGCCCCTAAAGTTGGTAAACGCATAACTCCTGTATTACTGTATGCAGATGATGCGGTCCTGTTATCCAGAACCGCAAATGGGCTCCATTGTCTAACTGTGAATTTTGCTGAATATATGGAAGAAAAGGACTTTAAGCTTAATCTTAAAACATTCACTATGGTTTGTGAAAAAGGGAAACCAAAAACTAGAATACATCATGTTAAGGGGGTACCAATAGAGGAAACAAACTCTTTTATGTACTTGGGCATACTCTTTACCTCTAACGGGCAATGGGGGCCACAGATTGAAATATGTAAGTTCAAATTTCTATGGTCAACAGAGGCTATTTTCAGATTCTCAGAAAAGATAGGGAGTAAGCCAATAAGAGAAATCCTGTCCCTTTACAAGTCTAAGTGCAATTCTTGAACCTGCTATGGTGCTGCATTATGGGGAAGGGCTAATTGTGCGTCACTTCAGACCCAAGAAAACATCTTTCTAAGGAGATTATTAGCAGTCCCTAGTTCAACCCCCTCATACATAGTACACAAGGAATTGGCAGTTCCCTATATTGATGATAACTTCAGTGTAGCTCACTTACCGTCTGGCATGTGATCTGGAGTAAAAGTGGAACTGAATTCAACCGGGATATCATAATAGACTGCCTTGCTCTAGAGTGCAGCAAACTTATCCCATAAACAAATTTGTTGAGAATATTGATATTAATGTCCCCTCAAAAGTTCTATGCCTTAGCAAGAAGGAATTAAAAATGGGATGCATAGAGGCTAGGAACTGTCAAGGGAAATTGATGAAAGTTCAAAATTGACAATTAAGACATATGGCGAAGGGCCAAGTGAGATAGGCATGCAGCAATATTTACTTCGGGTATCAAACTTACAAAGCAGATTTTATTTAACCAGACTAAGACTGGGCACTCTCCATTTTCTAATAGCTTATTCCAATATGGGCAACTGGAATCAAAATCTACCAAGTTGCCCCTGTGATGGGAAGTCGCAACAGTCGACTCTGCATTTTATTCTCTTTTGCAATTTTTTTAAGGACATCAGGAAGAGTATTTTACGCCCTCTCTTTTATAGTGGAAAATTATATTCCTCTAAAGCTGCCTACAACTTTGTCTGTAACCTAGAAAATGAGAGAGTATGTTATGCTCTGGTCTCCTATGTCCAACTAGCAATTAAAAGAAGAAAGACAAATTTACAGGTCAAGGCCCTAGTTTACGGAACCACATAAGATATTCACTCCTAGGGCGATTCTTAGGCTTGCTTTGCCCTACCTAAGCACTGGATATGATCAAATTCAATTTACTCTGTCTATTACATAAATTGTTTTATCTTTTTATTCCTTACCTTTTTGCCAAAATTATATCATGAGATTTGTAGGAAAGTAGGATCTGCTTCTTATGGTTACCCCCACTTTTTTGCTTCATGTGATGCTGTTTTTGACTAGTCTGACTGGGATCCTGCTAATCAGGACCCCAGTCGATCTGCTTTCTCCCTAAATTGTTGTGTTCAGTACTTAGGTACATCTTAGATTGGATACTAGGGTACCCTTATAAGTCCCTAGTATATGGTACCCATGTACCCAGGGCATAGGTACCCCAGAGGCCTCCCATGGGCTGAAGCATGTATTATGCCACCCATGAGAGACCATTCAAAATGGAACTACAGGCCTGCCATTGCAGCCTGTGTATGTTGGTGCATGCACCACTTACTAAAGATATAGGTTTACTATATCTAAGGGTCACTGCACTTACAACCTATAAGTCACCCCTATAGCAGGCCTTTACAATCCGGAGGGCAGGGTGCTTGGTTCTAAGTGAGAGGGTGCCGCTGCATGAGCAGGACACCCCTGCAGCCTATGGAGTCCATTCTCCCGGGTTGTCAGTGAAGCAGCCATATACTATATAGAGGGGCACTGCGTAATCGCGCAATGACGATCTCGAAAACGGCTGCAACGAATCCTATCATGTTTGGTATTAAACATGTTGGAATCATACCCTCACACCGTAAACGGTGTGGGAGGTATGATTCCAAGCACTGGAAGAGCCCTCCGTTAGGCTCTCAGTGTTTCCCGAGGCCTGCTCTAACTACTCACCAAGTTTGAGGTCAATAGTCCTTGTGGGGGTTGCAATAACTGAACCCCTGAGTACCGCGTCCCCTTTGCAGTTGCAAAGGCTTGTTGTCATCTTTGCAAGAAGATCTTTGGGCTCCAAGAAGCCCCAACCTCGAGCACCTCTAGTGACCAGATTCTTTGGCCACACCGCATCATGTGCATCATGGCCTGCATCTTTTGGTTAGCAGCTTGAGGTCCTCTCGCGACTCCAGTGCCTTCAGCCTGTGGGTCCACTTGAGGGTCACATTTGTTTTCTTTGGGCTCCTCTGATTGCTCGGGCCTGCCCTGACTCCCCTGCTTGTGGTGAGTCCCCTGGACCTTGCTGGTCCCAACTTTGCACCTTCTCAACTTCCTGCGTGGGTCGCAATCGCAAAGGCTTGTTGGTGCTCCCGCCAGACACCAACCCCTCAACACTTGACATCCTTTGTGGGACAGCTCGTATCAGGGTCCTGGTCTTCCTCAGCATCGCCTGGTCCTCAGAGCTGCAGAGTCAAGGTCATCGACATCTTCCCTGAAGCACCTGACATCGGAGGGCATTTGTCTCCCAAGTCTCCTGGTCACCCCTGAGTGACATAGACTCTGTTCCCTCTGCTTTCAGGTACTCCTCTTCAAGAATCCATGTTTGGATTCCTCAAGACACTTTCTCCTCTTCCAGCAGCAGCACTTTCCTGAACCCCTCCATTGGGTTGATGGCGGTTTCTGACGCCACTTCACACCTATGCATCCGTCTTCCCTGGGATAGGAAACTTGGGTACCACGGTATCCACGGGTGGGGTGGCTCTCCAACCTTCTGTCTTCCACGGAGTTTCTTCAGGGTCCACTGGGAAGGGTCCCTAATCTTAAAAAATCCAACCGCGACTTGCACATAGACTTGTACGGAGCATGAGGTCATGTTCACACACTGCGCACGCCCTCCGTGGGATCCCTATCTACTTACCTTGGGTGGTTCTCTGGGTCCCCAGCAATCCTACGTCCTCTCGACATTGTCCTGACTCGATTAATGGTTCTTATGCCACTTTCTTAGTATATGGTTTGCCCCCCCGGGGTCCACTGTGTAATAGTGCTATTTACTGTGATTTCTCTGCTAAAGTATAGTGTGCTTTGTGTTTATCTCCGTGTGGGAGATACTGTAACATACTAGATAGAGTTCTATAATAAATACATATTTTTATACATACTTTGTGTGGTTCTTTTTCATTTAGTCTATACTATAAGATTGCATTCTGGTAAAACAAGCAGCTTTGCACTCCTTCAAGACTAAGGGGCCGATTCCGATCTCGGCCGGTAGGGCACCGAATCGGATTCGGCTTAACCGGATCCGATTCGGAGCCCTATTTCCCAACCGAGTCGTACGTGCGTCCGGGCGAGCGAGTAATCTCCGATCGACTCGTTCGCAGGACCCGACCGCTCCGACCGACTCGCACGGGGACGACGCGCACCGCGCAATGGAGACGTTCCCCGGCCGGGTAAGTACGATGCGCACCTCGGCCGCTCCGACCGACTCGCGCAGTCCGGCTCCAAGGAGCTGTCGGAGCCGCACTTTGGAGGTCCGTGTCGGACCCCCTGGAAGCGTAGGCGTGCGAGTCGCACACAGGGGGACCCATGGGTCCCCCTACACGTGCATGTACGGTGCGACCCGCATCAACGCGAACACGCTGTAGGGCGCCCTTGTTCGCGTCATGCCCATTGAGTCAATGGGAGCCCGTGTACGCGTCGTACGACTGGCTCCCATTGACTTCAATGGGAGTCCGACCGAATCGAGTCCGATAGCATACGTGCACATCGTACTCGTTCGGTCGGACTGCTAGGGTCCGATTCGGTCGGAAATCTCTCCGGGTCCGGCTCGGTCGGGGAGATTTCCGGCCTGAATCGGAATCGGCCCCTCAGCCTGAAGGCTGCTCTCCACAGCTACCACTTGGATAGCTTTCTACGGTTGTCTGCGACCTCTTAAATCACCAAAGGGTTGTCTGGACTAGTGCAAGGTGCCCACTTACATTAGTGGACATCATATACCAGGCCAGCTTCTCACAAGATTCTTGTGCAAACTTTTATCTTGCTTTTTTAATTTTATATTTTGATGTCCGTAAACTGATGTATCATGTTTTTACTGTATTTTCTGAATGCTTTTATGGCTGTATCTGAACCGAATAAAGCTGATTTGAATTTAATATTACAAAAATCGCAATTTTGACATTTGTTTTTTCTGAACACAAATTTACACAGTGCATATTTCATTAATTCCACCAGACAACGATGATGCTAGCGTGCCATATTGTGGTGGTACCTGAATTCTAGCAGAAATAGCCTACTCTCATCTTTCATTCCATATGCTAGGCATGGTGGAACACAGGAGTCCACACTCCATAACTCTCCCATTCATACTCCACCACACTCATCCATTCTCTCTGATTTTTATGTAAACCATTTCATGTTATTAACTTACACATTCACCTCCAATTTAAAAAGGCCGCCAAAAGGTTCCAACCCGGACCCCTGTACGGTAATCCAGAAACTTTAAGAGATCTTCAATATCAAAAGGGGAACACCCTCATTGTGGTCCAGCAACCTAAAATAAAAGAAGCAACAACTTCTATCCTGCCTTGGACCCTTCCTTAAATGCCACACATGGCCCTATTCATTGTTTATTTTTTGTATTTATTATTGTTTAGGAGGGCTCAAATAAAAGCTCACCTTATAAGATATTAGGACTTCAAATGACCCACGGCCGTTCGCCAATAGTTCATCAAGAAGTTTGCACTGCTGGAGGTTCTCACTCGTCTTGAAAAGATAGTCTAAGGTAAAAGGGAGTATGTATAATGGCTCACCCCTCATTAATTTTCCGTATATTCCTCACAATACACGTTATGCTTTATGGATAGTAATCAATCTCACCCAATGAGGAGCAGAGACAGTAAGTGCTTCAATCAATGTCCTCTGAATAAAAGAGAAACTCAGGGGCAAATACATCTAGTGTATATCGCAGGGCGGTTCCAAGGTTTTGGCTCCTGCCTTAATTTCAGAATCGTCTTAAGCCTATGAGTAAAGAATGCATTTTAAACAAAGAAGGGGGGCAAAACCTTACTTCTTTGATATTCACATTGGTATCTTAAATATACAAGCCTATATCAGTTGAAGGCTTCACAATCGCTGTACTTGTGTTCCTGGTTTAAAAAATTGAAGTGAGTACCACCCGCTACATTTCTCCCCCTCACTGTATACGGAGCAAGCCTTATTAAGTTCCAGTGAGTCCGTTCGGTTCTGACCCACTCCTTATGGTTTTGTCTAAGCTACCACCCCACCCACATAAGCAGACCCAAAACAGAGCTGAGCGAACCTCGTGCAGCTCTACTAAAACTCTACATTTTAGAGTTGCATGATCTGATACAGAGAGTGGTCTCTCACTTGCCTTACCTCCCTAAGCTTTCAGCTGTGTGGACGTCAGACAGCGTTTTCACTCAATTCTCACAGAGGGACATGTCTTCAAATGTCCGTTGGATTGGGAGTCACAGAACTTTTGTAGATTCTGTAAGACAGCACAACGATTATCTACATCAAAGGGTGTGGCAGCTGCCACAATGTCTGGACCATCAAGGTCTGGAACATACATTTTGATGCCAAAAGGTACTTTGTATGGGGTCCGCCCACCCAGAGATCTTTTATGAAGGTTATTAAGAGCCAGCTGAACCCCGTATAGGTGATGGATCCAACTACGCCCAGTGCCTAATACTTTAGCTGTTAAGGATTGATTTAAGTCATGGTTCATTCTTTCCACAAGAGAATTGCCCTCCGGCCAGTATGGAGAAGAATAATGCACCTGCCCAGGGATGCCATAGTATCCTGGTATGCTTTGAAGCAAAAGCTGGGCCCTGGTCCGAGTGGATTGTACTGCAAGCATGTGTCCCGATAAAGACTTGCAGGTCTTTAGTAACACTTTGGTGTCAGCCAAGAGCTGTGGCCACACCCAGAGGAACTTGGAGCAAGAATCAACTGCAACTAGGATAAATTTGAACGCAGTTTCTAAAATAAAAGAACCTCAATGGTCTAAATAAATGCAGCCAAAAGGTTTGTTAGAAATTAACAGGTAGTAATAAATACTTTATTTCGACCATAGGCCATTAAAGTAGCATAAAACAATTAAAAATACAGTGCATTGTTTTATGGACAAATCAATGAGCTTACATCAAAATTTACATGAAATACACCTCTGGGTCCGATTACATGAAAGTAGTACAAATACACGGCTAAAGACAAAAACCTTAAATGGTCCGCCATGCCTGAGGTTGAGATTCATACATAACACAATTTGGCTAGAGTTTGAATTAAGTGCAATCACAGGCCATATAGCAATCGAATGAGGCTACATGAATTGATGCAGTTAAATTCATTACCTACATCATAAATGCTCGTACATAAATTGCCCACTAGTAGCTACATTAATATAACATACCTAGCAGGGAGTAGCCTTGGCTCTTATCTCATAGCGCAAGTACAGATCCATACCCTGCGAAGTCCCACGAAACAGCCAGATAATTAAAGTGCAAGTGCTAAGTTATGAAAGGTAGGGCTAATTATGTTCCTAAGCAATCATATCTACAAATTAACTAGGCCAGGGCTCTAGTAGTTATAATGGACGTTGTTTTGTCCATCACCGTAGGATTGCAACAATGCAAACAATAAAAAATGTTCCATTCATTGAGTGAAGGATCTATCAAACTTGGATGTGCCTCCCTGATTTGTATAATAGGTTAAAATTTAAAAAGGAAAAAGAATACTCATCCTAGCCCACAATATGTCTTAAAAACCACTCTATGGAAAAGACTAAAGTTTCAACCCTATTTAATAGCGCAAAAAACTAACTGCAAGTAAGTACCTACTGAGAGCAAAGATTATGTGGGGTGATGTATCACTTTTAAGTACGCTCAGGGCTTCTTCAAATTTCCTATAGCCCATACTTTTACATAATGGGTGAATCCATTTGCTCCTTTGCCTATTGTAGGCTGTGCAGAAGAATAAAACATGTGCAATGTTTTCTGCCTGATCTAAAGTGCATTAGGTGCAAGTCTCAGTCTCGTAAGTACCATTCATCTTCCATTTGGAAGTATAGGATATAATTTGGAGAATTCCATAGCGAAATTTCGTGCACAATATCTTCACCAGATAAGGTTGGATTTCGTCTAGGAAGTCTTTGAAAGCAGGAACTGCGTTTATAGTAAAAAATTGAGTTGTACGTTGACCTAGATTTGGGTTTGCGATAATAGGAATTTGCAGCATGCTCCCAGTACACTGATTTAAGATGTTTCTTTTAGCTGGTTTGTAATGTTTGTGGCTCATTGCAATATAGGGGTAAAGCAAGTTTTATAAGCCACGCATTTGCATGTTGTAGCCATGGAGGAGTTTGATTTCCACCTAATTCCAAAATTTCCTTTAGACCATCTCTATAATGGCCCAGTTATTCCGTGGTCCATATTCTGACCCAGTAGAGAAGAGATCTTAGAGGCGCAATATGTTCTATCTGTTTGATATTCAGGTCAAGGTACATTGGGATCAGTGGTTCTCCAGCTGGCAAACCTAAGAGCCTTTTCATGAGCTTATTTTCTGTTGTGGCAAGAGATTTTACCTTGTCTATACCCCATAATTCAGGTCCATATAGTGCTGCGGCCTGGGCCTTGTGCCTATAGATTTGCAAGGCTGGTGTTATTGCCTTGGTAACAGATCTGTTATACTTGTTCAATATTGGTCTAGAGTTTTGTGCAAGGGCCATCTTAGTCTGATTTATCTGGGGTTCCCATGATAATCTGGAATTTAGTACTATGCCCAGGTATTTAAAGTTATTGACATGCTCCAGTTTTTGTTACCCCGCTGTGACATTTTTCCTGAAGGACCTATGTGGTTACACGGTCATATATTTTGTCTTACTTGTACTAATTTGCAATCCCTTCTTCGTGCAGTAGATATGGAAACTATCAAGTAGATTTTGGAGTCCTTTTGGTGTCTGGGAGATCAGGATGGTATTGTCTGCAAAAAGTAGAGCAGGGGCTAGATTTCCACAGGTCTTGGGGGAATCATAGCCACATTGTTTTAAATGATCCACAACATCATTGATATAGCATAAGAATAGGGTTGGTGCCATCACACAGCCTTGTCTCACTCCTCTTCTGATAGGGACCAGTTCTGGAAGATTGCCTTCTTGGCCCCAGCGCACCCTGGCGAAGCTGTTCTGGTGTAGCCTAATTATCTAGGTTAGAATTTTTTCTGGGACACCCTGGGTCTTTAGTGTTGTCTATAGTAGTTCTCTTGGGATGTAATCGAAAGCCACCTTTAGATCTATGAATGCTATGTAAATATGTCCCTCCTTAAGCTTTATATACCTCCAGAAATTAACAGGTGTGTCTGCGGTGGACAGGCCATGGTGGAAGCTTTAATTTGTTGATAATTGTCACAACAAAGCACATATTGTTTGGCCCATTTAAATAAGCCTTGCCACTAATAATGTTGCTGTAGCAGCAAAATTGTGGCTGCCACACCTGCATATGCAGAAGATATACTTTTGTACGCCGCTATCACTAAAGCTAGTCTGTGGTCTTGGTTGGGAATAAAGCGATCCCCAACTCCTGGAATTGTTACAAAAGGAATATTTTGTTCCCTCAAGTGGTAGGTATATCTGGATGGAAATCCCTTATAAAAGGGGATGCCGTTTTTATTAGCATTAATGGCAGCTAAAATATCAGAGTCTATTCTCGTTTCAGAATGAGTAATTGCAGCAGCAGTAGCAGTCACGGCAGTAGATTTGGCTGCTTCTTCAGCCAGTGAATTCTGTACAAGGTGTGTTCCTACACGCTGATGTCTCAAAGTGTGAGTAGCATGAGCCCGTGGCAACTTATCTTTGAGGTCTGCCACCTTAACCCAAGCCATTCTGGCTCCAATAACGTAAATTATCATTAAAGGATTATACACAGTAATATGAATCACACACTATAAGTGTGGGGAATTCAGGATCCGTATATTCAAGTGCAAGAAGTAAAGCCTTCAGTTCAGCCAACTGCGCAGTACAGTCCCCCAGGGACTGAGTGTGAGTTTGTAAAGACGGGTCAAAGACGAAGTCTACATCAACAGCTGATAAGGATGTTACCCATTTTATCCATCTAGGATGGAGGGCTTTAGCGTTAGGAATGCTAGCCTTTGTGAGAGCCTCTAAAGCAGGGACAGGAGTGATGACAATGATGCCTTTCCCTTGTACAAGCAGCCTTTCTTTAAGGATAGCCATCTGCACTGCAGACAGTATTTTTTCAGTAGAAGCAAAATGCATTTCCTCATTGGAATATGTGTGATTTATAAGCAATCAGCACTGTTTCACCTTCATTAAAAGTGATATGAGTAAATCCAATTACACCCGGCAGAATCCAGATGACCAGGTTTATAGTATTGGCATGTGTATGTAAGTGTTGTGTGGCAAGTAGGTCAGATTGTAATGATCTGAGTGGGACTGTGTGTTCTGATGTCCAGCGTGCAGTGGAAAAATCAAATGCTATTAATTCATAAAGTGGTTTAATGCGTTGTGCATAATCTGGTATGTATGTTCTGCCAAGATTTCAAAATCCTAGCAGAGACTGTAAGTTTTTCAAAGTATGTGGAGGTTGCAATTGTGCACACTTCTCAAAAAATTGAGGTGCAAGGCTTTTTCCCTCATGTGTAAGTTCATATCAGAAAGAAAAGGACACTCAGAAAAGCTATATAAGCATTTTTGAAGTTAAACTTATAGCCAAGTTCGGCAAATCCCAATATTATGCGATCTACTCTAAGTGTGGGTTTAGTTCATCATCCGTAAAATATATATCATCTACATAGGGCAATGCGTCTGGGTCAATATCATGTAAAATTAACATATTGCAATAGTCCTGGGCTATTCTTGTAACCCATTGGGAGCCTTGTATATTTTATTTGAAAACCAAGAGCATAAAACGCTGTCCAATCTCTGCCTTTAAGCACTAGATCCAATATCCAATATCCAATATCCCCACTCTAGCCAAGCTCCTGGAAAAATGTGTTCACTTTCAGCTTAGCAACCACATCGACCAATTCAACCTGCTTAACCAATATCAATCGGGCTTCCGTGCAGGCCACAGTACGGAATCAGCCATGACACACAAAGTTGACGACGCTATAAAAATCCTTGACCAAAACGAAGCCTGTTTACTAATCTTACTCGACTTGTCATCAGCATTTGACACCATCAAACACGACAACTTGCTAGAACTCCTGAAACTCAGGATGGGAATATCGGGGTCTGTGCTTACCTGGTTTACCTCTTTCCTCCAAAATAGATCTCAAAGATTCAAGGTCAATCAAACCTTATCTAACCCCGTCCCAGTCACGTTAGGAGTTCCGCAAGGTTCTTCTCTCTCACCCACACTATTCAACCTTTTCATGGAGCCTCTCACCGAACTTCTCAGTCTCTCAGAGGTCCATTTCCACATGTATGCAGACGACACCCAACTCTACATCAAGATCCATTCTCTTGAGGACATCAAAGCTCTCAATACAACGCTACAAAATACTCAAACATGGCTGGCCGAAAACCATTTGAAACTAAATGCCCTCAAAACTGAGTTCCTCCTAATCGCCCCCCCCAACAAATCAGCCACCATCCTGGAATGGATGAAGCACCTAACAGCTCTCCAAGGGCAACCGCTCATTGTCGAATCAGCGAAATCGCTAGGGGTGACACTGGACAGAAGCCTAAAAATGCAGAAGCATATTAGCGCCTCCACAAAAGGAGCAAATTTCCACTTGAACACACTGCGAAAACTGAAACCTTTCTTGCCAGCAAACGACTTTAAACAAGCAGTTCAGTCCCTAGTAATCCCAAGAGTGGAATATGGAGCAGTAACCTTATGCGGCCTCCCCAGGTCGTCGACAGCCCCGTTAAGAGCCGCTATCAATTCAGCGGCGAGACTCATCACAGGATCAAAGAGAACCTCTCACATATCCCCAGACCTTAGAACACTCAATTGGCTACCGTTTGAAGCTAGAATTCACCTAAAAATTGCATGTATGACGCACAAGGCCATACACCACAATTCCCCGAACTATCTAGCTCAGAAACTGGTACTCTCTGCTGGTAATAGAGCTTCCAGAAGCTCGAAAAATCTTTACTGAAACCCCAACGATTTGCCAAGAAAAAAACTTACAACCCGTCCTTCTCTGGAATGGCTCCCAGGATCTGGAATGCTTTGCCCACAGCAACAAGAACGAACCCATCGACTGCGGCCTTCAAAAAAGAAGTGAAAGCGATTCTCATGGCCAAATTCACATGAACTATTTACTTTCTACTACTTGTTAATCACTAGGATGTATTTTTGAGCACCGCATGTTATTTCTAGTTTCGCACTACAGAGCACCTTATATGACTCTTATCCTATTCATCTATAATTGTATTCTTTTATGCTGATTTTTCTCTTTTCCATGCCCTACTCTTGTTTCCAATTTATGACATGTAAAGCGCTCTGATACCCGCAAGGGTCTTGTTCGCACTATATAAAACCTTCAAATAAATAAATAAATAAATAGATTGTGGCTAAAAAAATGTTGGAGATATCCAAGGTTGTTTTGAATTTTTTACGGACTATATTATTTATGAATGCCGTCATGTGTGTATTTTGTATTGCAAAAGTTTGTGTATGACTATTTAAATGTTTATAGTCCAAGACTATTTGATATGAATGTTCAGGTTTCAAAACAGGAAAAAAAGAATCACAGGGTCCAATTGGAGAGTATTTTTTAGCAGGTGCTTTAGCATCCCTTTTAATAGGATATTGTGGTTGCACTTGTGGGCTGGGCCATAGAGAGTCCTTATCCCAGCCGACATGATTGCGATATAAAATCAGGGCTTGTGCAATTGCCTATTCTGCCACGTACGCTTGTTTAGCTTGGTTAGGGACAAGAGCAGAAAATGAAGGAAGTATTGCATCCTCACCGTGTAGGGATGTTTGTACAAACTGTGTAGGCCAGTCGATCTCCGCCAGAAGTATGTAATAAGACAAAGTACAATTTTCCAAAAATATTGCTTCAATGGTGCACTGTGCGTCACCCTCAATTTGAATGTCTAGATCATACAATCTATCTGGAAGGGCTACACGCCTGTCTCGGTCTCAACTGTAATAAAAGTATCAGTTGCTTTCGCTACCAGAAACTCCTGGAGATTCTGGCGTGTATGGTGACTTCTGCAGCGCTGTCGAGGAGAGTCACCACCCAACTCCTGTTCAGGAGGAGGGTTCTCAGTGTCTGTGGCACATTTAGCAGTTATAGCCGCTACTTTCTTTTTCTGAAAAGGGGCTTTATATTGAGGAGGTTTTTCCTCCTTTTTTGTCATTTCGTCAGACAAGTGTTGTGTCTCACTTTTTCGGTTTCACATTCAATCAATCACTCACAGAATTTGTAGAGCGCACTACTTACCCACGAGGGTCTCAAGGCGCTGGGGAGAGAGAAGGGGGGGGTGCTGCTACTGGTCGAACAGCCAGGTCTTGAGTAGCCTCCTGAAGGTCAGCAGGTCTTGGGTCTGTCGTAGGCTTAGTGGAAGGGTGTTCCAGGTCTTGGCGGCGAGGTGTGAGAAGGATCTGCCGCTGGTGGTTGTTCTTCGAATGCGAGGGACGGTGGCGAGGGAGAGGTCGGTGGAGCGGAGCTGGCGGTTGGGGACGTAGAAGAAGAGTCGTCTGTTGAGGTAGGCTGGGCCAGTCTTGTGGAGTGCCTTGTGTGCGTGGATGAGGAGTTTGAAGGTGATCCTCCTGTCGACGGGGAGCCAGTGCAGGTTCCTCAGGTGGGGGTGATGTGGCTGTGGCGTGGTACATCGAGGATCAGGCGTGCGGAGGCGTTTTGTATGCGTTGCAGTCGCTTGATGAGCTTGGCCGGGGCTCCCGCGTAGAGGGCGTTCCCATAGTCAAGTCTGCTACTGACGAGGGCCTGGGTGACTGTTCTTCTTGTGTCTGTCGGGATCCACCTGTAGATCTTGCGAAGAATGCGGAGGGTGTTGAAGCAGGAGGAGGAGACTGTGTTGACTTGCTTGGCCATGGAGAGCGTTGAGTCGAGGATGACTCCCAGGTTGCGTGCGTGGTCGGTGGGTGTCGGGGCTGCTCCCAGCATCGTTGGCCACCAGGAGTCATCCCAGGCAGAGGGGTTGGAGCCGAGGTTGAGGACCTCCGTCTTGTCCGTGTTCAGCTTTAGTCGGCTGATCTTCATCCAATCGGCGACGGCCTTCATTCCTTCATGGAGATTGGCTTTGGCGGCGAGGGGGTCCTTGGTGAGGAGAGGATCAGTTGAGTGTCGTCGGCGTAGGAGATAATGTTGAGGTCGTGCTGTCTGGCGATGCGTGCGAGCGGGGCCATGTAGATGTTGACCAGTGTTGGGCTGAGGGAAGATCCCTGGGGTACGCCGCAGATGATCTCGGAGGCTTCGGATCGGAAAGGTGGGAGGCGGACTCTCTGGGTTCTGCCGTCGAGGAAGGAGGTGGTCCATTCCAGGGCCTTGTCTCGGATCCCTGCGTCGTGGAGGCGTGCGCGTAGAGTGCAGTGGCAGACAGTGTCGAAGGCGGCGGAGAGGTCCAGCAGGATGAGGGCTGCGGTCTCACCGTTGTCCAGCAGGGTCCTGATGTCGTCGGTGGCGGCGATGAGGGCAGTCTCAGTGCTGTGGTTGCTGCGGAACCCCGATAGGGATGGGTCCAGGATGCTGTTTTCTTCGAGGTATCGGGTTAGCTGTTTGTTGACGATCTGCTCGATGACCTTGGCTGGGAATGGAAGCAGGGAGATGGGCCGGAAGTTCTTGAGGTCTCTTGGGTCCGCCTTGGGTTTTTTGAGTAGGGCGTTGATCTCTGCGTGTTGCCAGCTCTCTGGGAAGGTCGCGGTCTCGAAGGAGAGATTGATAACGTTGCACAGGTGGGGTGCGATGGAGCTGCTGGCTTTGTTGAAGATGTGGTGCGGGAAAGGGTCTGACGGGGAGCCGGAGTGTATTGTGCCCATGGTCTTGATGGTGTCATCGATGTTCACGCTGGCCCAGGCTGGCAAGGGGTCATGGTCGATGGTGTGTGGCAGGTCTGGTGTATCTATCTTGGTGGGGGCTGTCTGGGTGTTGAAGCTGTCATGGATGTCGGCGATCTTGCAGTGGAAGAAGGTGGCGAGGGAATCGCACAGGGCTTGCGACGGCGGGATGTCGTTGGTGTTGGAGCTGGGGTTGGAGAGTTCCTTCACGATGTTGAAGAGCTCCTTGTTGTTGTGTGCGTTGTTGTCGAGGCGGTCTTTGAAGGAGATTCTCTTGGCGGACCTGATGAGGTGGTGGTGGTTATGGATGGCGTCTTTATGGGTTGCGTGGCTGTCCGGTGTCTTATCACTGTGCCATTTCTTCTCAAGTTTCCGGCAGGTACGCTTGGAAGCTAGGAGTTCCGGGGTGAACCAGCTGGCTCTTTTGGTGGTGTCGCTGTAGGTGAGTTTTTTCAGCGGGCAAGGGTGTTGGCACAGTCGTCTATCCATCGTCTGAAGTTGAAGGCAGCGTCGTCGGTGTTGGATGGGTCGGAGGGAGGGCTGAGAGCGAGGTTTGCCCGTAGTTGGTCTTCGGTGACTTTGCTCCAGCAGCGGCGTGGGATCTGTTGGGTGCGGTGGTGTGTGGTGGGTTTCTGGAAGGTGAAGTGGATGCAGCGGTGGTCGGTCCAGAGGAGTTCCGTGGTGTGGCTGAAGGAGACGTGGGAGCTTGAGGAGAAGACGGGGTCGAGCGTGTGGCCGGCGGAATGTGTCGGTGTTGTGACGAGCTGTCTCAGTCCGAGGTTGGCGAGGTTGTCGATCAGGGTGGTGGAGTTGCTGTCGTTGTTGTTCTCCAGGTGAAAGTTCAGGTCTCCGAGGAGGATGTAGTCGGTAGAAGTCAGGGCGTGCGTGCTGATGAAGTCGGCGATGGAGTCGCTGAACTGGGGTCGGGGCCCAGGGGGTCTGTAGACAAGGGTGCCTCTGAGGGTGGTGTTGGGGTCCGTGTGGATCTGGAAGTGCATGTGTTCGGCGGTGCAGAGAACGTCGTCGGTGCTGGTCGAGACCCTGATGGAGTTCTTGTGGACGATGGCGATTCCTCCTCCTACTCCGTTGACATTCTCTTCTTGTCTGCACTCAGATCACCCTCCACTGTCATAGTGCTTGTCAGATGATTCCTGTGTAATAGGAACCTGATATCTGTCTGGAATCCTAATTTTTGTGCGATCGTTTAAATCGTACCACCTCTAAGAGTACTCCTGGTGTGGAGAACCTCCGTGAGGTTTAGGTTTCTGTGGTTGTTTAGATTTATCCCATGGTTTTTTAACAGACACACAGGAAGGCTTGGCTTACTTGTCAGTGCTAGGCTTGCCAAGAGGTGCTTTAGTAGGTCTGGTTTCCAAATGATTGTGTCCTAAGGAGGTATACACATCAGCAATAATTATAGGCAACTCACATTCACGGTCGGCTACTGCAACCTCTGTGAGCTGCTGGCATATAGCCAGAGAGGCTGCTTCACCTTTAATGTTTGACAGGACCATTGCGGACACTACGGAAATGTTCCCATTAGTTTCATCCCCAAATCCAGGGCAGCAGCTGCCCTGTGTTCATTCTGTATTTGTTTTAAATCGTCTGGTAAGAAGGGCATTGAGGGAGTGCCATGACTGATCATATAAACAACTGTGAACACTGTCCCCCAGGGGTTACAGTCTCCAATAGTGGGAGCCATTCCGTGGGGTAAGCACATAGTCAAAATTCTGTGCTTGTCTAGTGGTCCTGTAAGTAACCCTGGGCAAAGCACTACGCTACGCTCGCGTAGTTTGCGAAGTTTGCGCTACTTCGCACAACGCGAATTGCACGTAGCACAGTGCAAACACGCGTAGCGTAGCGTAGTGCAGCGGTCATTTTTGCTTGCTCGCGGTCCTCAACGTCAAGTTGGCGACCGCGAGCAAGCAAAATGATCATCCCTGCGAGACTTTTTCCTCATTCGCGATCAGCAACATCAAGTTGCCGATCGCGAGCGTGGAAAATAAACCTCCCGGCGAGATTCTCAACGCGGGGAGGTCAGGATTCTCATTGCGAGTGGTCGCGTATGCTCGCGACCGCTCACGATGAGAAACTACCAGTCCGCGTTGAGAAAGCTGCAGCTCGAGTAAAAATCTACTCGAGCGGCAGTAAAAGACAGCTCGCACTGTGCAAGATGCCGTTTTCAATGATTGCACAGTGCGGACAAGCATCCGGCACTGTGCAATCATTGCGAACAGTGCACTACGCAGTTCGCGTAGTGCTACGCGTAGCTCGCGTAGTGCGAACTGCACTTTGCGTAGCTTCGCGTAGCGCTACTTCGCGAACTACGCCCAGGCTTACCTGTAAGGGGAAACACAGCTTAAAGTTGGTCTACCTTTTGGGCGATCCAAAATGGAATTTCCTCACGATTAGTTATTATTTTGCCCATAACTGAATGAACAATTATAGGACTTATTGCATGCACTGCAGGCAACTGGCCTTGTCCAGGCAGGCCAATACTTTTTGGCTCTGCTAGCAAGGTGTGCAAAAACAAATTGAGTTAAACGTCTATATAAGACAACTAGAGCTTCATAAAAAGCCTGTGTTTGCAAAAGTTTAAGAGCCGTCATATTAGGATCCGGCCAGGTTGCCCATTATTACTGAGCGGACCCATTCGTACAGGAGTAGATACGTGGGGGAGGGCGCCAGGAACCAAGTATGGTGTTCCCAATAAGACAGTGGTATTTCCATGAGTGCATATGCTCTGTATTGTGCTGGTGGTGCAGGAGTAGTATGGGTATGAAATGTGTTTGAATTTGCATCCACAGCTGGAAAATCGACCCAAGAATAAAATACTTCAAAGCGGTAAGCTGGATCCACTTCTACTATGCTGTAGCGTTACTAGGCCCATGGGAAAAAGAAAATGTTTTTCTTTAATATATATTTTAATATAAACTTGTGTAACTCTCTTAAGGCCAGATGCATGAAGGCCCTGTTTTGCGATTTCCTAATTGCGAATCTTTGCTATTCGCAATTAGGAAATCGAAAAACGGAATGCATGAAAGTGTGTGTAACACTTTTAGTGATTCCTAGGGGATCGCAAATGACCTGCCGCATAAATATTAATGAGGTAGGTCGTAATTTGCGACCCCCTAGGAATCGCAAAAATCACAAGGATGGTGGCCTGCTGGGCTCAGCAGACCACCATGTCTGTGATTGCTTTTTAATAAAGCAATTCTCTTTTTTTAAATGCAGCCCGTTTTCCTTAAAGGAAAACAGGATGCGTTTAAAAAAAAAAATTATGAGTTTTCTTTTCATTTTTTAGGAGCAGGCAGTGGTCAGTGGGACCACTGCCTGCTCTTAAAAAATGATTTCACTAACATTCACAAAGGGGAAGGGGTCCTTTGGGGACCCCTTCCCATTTGCGAATGGGTTACCACCTACTTGGAGTAGGCGGTAATATGCAAATGTTTTGCGACCGCATTCACGGTCACAAAACATTAATGCATACCGTTAGGATTCGCTATTTGGAAGGGACACCCTAAACACGCCCCCTCCAAATGGCGAATCGCAAACCCATTTTCCGATCCGGTAACAGGTTACTGAATCGCAAAATTGGGTTTGCTGCATCAGAAATGCATTTTTTGCGATCGCAAACGGGCCGATTCTGTGAATCGGCCCGTTTGCGAGGAGCAAAATGAATGATGCATCTGGCCCTAAGTTTTCTTACTCTTGTCTCGTGTCAAAATCTCATACCACTCTCTTGATCCTCCGATGGATCTTGTTTAGTGTTGAGAGAGGTTGGATATAAGGGTTCCAACAGTCATCCAATGAGGACCAGGAATTGGATAGCTGAACTACAAGCTAGAAATCAAACTCATATATATTATTCTGAGAACAATGCTATAGAGATAAAAGATTATCACGGCAGGCCCAAATCTCCTGAAGAAACGGAGGCGAGCCAAAATCACGCACACTAAGAGCTCTGTTAAACCTATGCAGAATAACAGCATTAGTATTTGATGTTCTGAGATCTCTCTAATATGATCTCCTCTGGTCATTAGACCCAAATTAGGAATGCACACTCAATTGAAGAGGAAGCAATCATGATAACTGAGTCAATAGTTTTAGTTTATTTTATCAAATTTTAAGGTAAACAAGTGCATCAATAAATCAGGTTATAGACAATTTGGTTAAATGCTAATAAGACATTTGAAATAAGCTACCAAAACTCAGAAGTTCAGGAAGGGACATGAAATAAACCAGTTCAACAGTTTCCCAAAAGAAAGAGACTGCTAGGTGTACACAGCATGTGCGTCAGTTCAGGAAATAATAGCCAGGTGAGTCCACATCGACAAGTTGGGACTGCCAAGAGTGTTCCGCAAGAATTCTATCGGCAAGGAATTAGCCAACAGTTCATCTGTCACCATCTAGAGCCAAAGTAGCAGATAGGATAGAACCCAAATGGCTAATAACCGTATACATAAATCTAAGAAATCCACCACATGGGACTAGCTGTGTTAAGGAAAGTGTATTATTCATCCGGGTATGGATGCACACAGCGTTTGCTTAAATACCCCTCACACACCAAAAGGGCCCTTGGTGTCATGCTTCATCATAGGGGTCTTCCCGTCCCGCTGCGGGACGGGGCGTGCTACGACCTACGACTACGCGGGAGCACTGTTATTAACAATACTATGTGTAGTGATGGGGTAGTGAGAGGAGGGGTCGGGAGTGAATATGGGTAAGTGATTAAAAAGGACCTGGCCTCATGGACTTAAAAGAAACTTTAATAGGTCGTCGAGGCTGGGCCTGTTAAAAAAGTGATGCGGAGTTGTCCTGCCAATAATGTGCAGATGCTCCTATAAAGTTAACATGTTTCGAAGCAAAGCTTCTTCATCAGGACTAAGAAGATCTCCTCAGTATCTACTATGTTGAATTTCCCAAATGGGTGTGCTATATACAAAAAAGTGATAAAAATGAAAAGTGCATGAATTATATGCACTTTATACAATACCTAATAGTACTATGTAAATGTTAATCTGAAAGAGAAAGTACAATTAATAGCGCTTTCCCATGCGCAAACGCTCAAGATCTGCAAAAAAAGGAAAGTTAAAAAAGGCGAAAAAAACCACATGGTGACTGTAGCGTGATCTTAGTGCTATCAATACCGTGGTCTATCAGGGTGAAGACCTGTGGAAGGAAAAAACAGAACACACAAGACACACACATAGAACAGAAATCACACACTCTATTTATGTGGCTAGGGTAATTGCTTTAAGGTTCGTGAATATATAGTGTCATCAGACACCAGATAATACATACTATGTAATGTAGGAGATAATGCTCCTTGAGCCTCTTGTAACGGGTGGGGAAGAATGTCGCCAAACGTAGTTGTTATGGTCGACTCAATCTCGCCTCGAAATAACGCCAACCCGCGGCTCCGTGATGGAAAAGGAACCGCGGTAAGGTACTATTTATACTGCCATTAATTGGCCTAAGTTGTCTTGCACATGCACGAAAAGAACGCCCTTTCTCCCCTGGAAGTGAAAGGTACTTCAAGTTCCGGCGGTGTCTAAGCGTAAGGTCAGGTTGTCATGGTGACGCATATCTATGACAAGGACCTTGACTTCGACCCAGATCAACATCTCCTACTCGGTCTCGACGTCGAGAGCCTTTATACAAGCCTACCTCATGGCGAAACTCTAGGAATCATAGAGGAAGTTCTGTACACCACTACATGGAGCTACCAGACACCACGCAGCGTAGTCATGGAGTGTATTTCACTAGCACTGACAAAGAACTTTTTCCAATATGAAGGGGTGCACTATCTACAGAAGCACGGGACCAGCATGGGCAGCACCTTCGCCCCAAGTCTGGCCGGATTATATGTATACCATTTGGAGACCACTAGAATATTACATCAAGAAAACCCATTCCAGGACCGCATCATTGTCTGGAAACGGTACATTGACGATGTCCTAGTGATATGGAAAGGTGATACCGACTCTGTAAAGGACTTTATGATATGGCTCAATCAGCAAAACCCTTTCCTGAATTTTACTTACACAGCCTCCAGCAACAATCTGGTGTTTCTCGACCTCAATATCTATCCTGCAAGTGGTGGGCTAAAAACAACGACTCATTTTAAACCTACGGCGAAAAATTGTTTGCTATTATATAATAGCTTTCACCCCAGGCACCTGCGGGACAACCTTCCATATAGACAATTCCTTCGTCTACGACGAAACTGCTCTGAAATCTTGGATTTTAAGATAAAGGCCACTGATCTGGAAGACAAACTACTGAAACGTAACTACCCAGAACGAAACGTGAAGAAAGGGCTCAAGCGACAAAGGAACAACAATAGGGACGCCCTTCTGGGAAATCATCCCCCAAAAGAACAGGAAACGAGACCTATCTGTGTAACCACCTTCAGTAGCCATTCAAACCAAGTATCTAAAATAATAAATAAACATTGGAGAATATTAAATTGTGGCAAACTCAATTTTCCTAAACCAATGTTCTCCCACAAAAGAGGTAAAAATGTAAGGGATATCCTGGTTCATACAAGACCACGACCAATTCAGGAGAGGGGTCCACCTTATCTGAACCTCGCACCCTTACAGGGACATTACCCTTGCGGGAATTGCAGCACATGTAACCTTACCAAGAGAAGCAGAAATATCACGTTCACTAATGGAGAGGTCTGGGAGCAAAGAAAATTTACAAACTGTAATAGTAAAAACGTGGTGTACATCATCACGTGCCCATGCAGACTGGAATATATCGGCATGACTTCAAGACCAGTGAGAGTCCGTATTAGCGAACATAAGTGTAATGTACGCTGCAAGAAAAGTACGACTAAAATGGCGAACCACTATTTGACCATGACCCATACTGTGGATGATTTGAAATGGACCATTATTGAACAAATCCGAAATGAGAGAGATCTATTTGAAAAAGAACAAAGATGGGTGTTCCGTTTGGGGACCAACATCAGTGGCCTTAATGACGACATTCCTTGGGCTCACCTTTCGTAATGTAACCTCCTTAAACGTTAATCACCGAGCATGTTCCGTGAGTCTACAATTCTCACGTTTTTCAATGATGAATTCTCCAGATACCACCTATGACGACTGTTTTTGAATCGCCCTACATTGACTCTATATATATTTTTTGAATATATTTCTTTGATCTTTGAAGACCTTTTCCTTAGAACTTATGAGATACATTGATTTTATATATATTTTTTGAATATATTTCTTTAATTTTTGAAGACCATCTCTTTATAATCTATATAGGTTTTTCCTAGAGGAAATCAACAGCGCCAGTTTAATATTGCTTTGGCGACATGAACCACCTTTTTTGCCCAGGTTTATAATACAATTCTTTTATATAGATTCTGGGCCATCCTCTCATAGTTTATTTGTTAAATGAGGAACTTAATGACCTGATCGCTTTTATACATAAGTTCATGTGTTGAGATCCTTTTTCATACCACGACGCTCAGACTCCAACCCGGGCGCCGGTTTTGTTTTTGTTTTTCTGAACTAATAAATTCCTCAGCCTTTAATTAACATAACCAGTGCGACAATGCCGCGCTCTAGCTGTTGGCTTTGGTAGCAACACATGTTTTTACCCTCTTCCGCCCATAGATACGCGTCACCATGACAACCTGACCTTACGCTTAGACACCGCCGGAACTTAAAGTACCTTTCACTTCCAGGGGAGAAAGGGCGTTCTTTTCGTGCAGGTGCAAGACAACTTAGGCCAATTAATGGCAGTATAAATAGTACCTTGCCATGGTTCCTTTTCCATCACGGAGCCGCGGGTTGGCGTTATTTCGAGGCGAGATTGAGTCGACCATAACAACTACGTTTGGCGACATTCTTCCCCACCCGTTACAAGAGGCTCAAGGAGCATTATCTCCTACATTACATAGTATGTATTATCTGGTGTCTGATGACACTATATATTCACGAACCTTAAAGCAATTAACCTAGCCACATAAATAGAGTGTGTGATTTCTGTTCTATGTGTGTGTCTTGTGTGATCCGTTTTTTCCTTCCACAGGTCTTCACCCTGATAGACCACGGTATTGATAGCACTAAGATCACGCTACAGTCACCATGTGGGTTTTTTCGCCTTTTTTAACTTTCCTTTTTTTGCAGATCTTGAGCGTTTGCGCATGGGAAAGCGCTATTAATTGTACTTTCTCTTTCAGATTAACATTTACATAGTACTATTAGGTATCGTATAAAGTGCATATAATTCATGCACTTTTCATTTTTATCGCTTTTTTGTATATAGCACACCCATTTGGGAAATTCAACATAGTGGATACTGAGGGGATCTTCTTAGTCCTGATGAAGAAGCTTTGCTTCGAAACATGTTGACTTTATAGGAGCATCTGCACATTATTGGCAGGACATCTCCGCATCACCTTTTTAACAGGCCCAGCCTCGACGACCTATTAAAGTTTCTTTTAAGTCCATGAGGCCAGGTCCTTTTTAATCACTTACCCATATTCACTCCCGACCCCTCCTCTCACTACCCCATCACTACACATAGTATTGTTAATAACAGTGCTCCCGCGTAGTCGTAGGTCGTAGCACGCCCCATCCCGCAGCGGGACGGGAAGACCCCTATGATGAAGCATGACACCAAGGGCCCTTTTGGTGTGTGAGGGGTATTTAAGCAAACGCTGTGTGCATCCATACCCGGATGAATAATACACTTTCCTTAACACAGCTAGTCCCATGTGGTGGATTTCTTTGATTTATTTATTAAGTACTAGAGGAGGATGTATCCGCCATAGTGTCCGTGTATGACACTACCTCTTCACTCCCTCGTTTTGTTATATAAAGCTTATAACCGTATACAGCAGCTTCAGCAGCTTCAGCTGTATCTCAGAGTGTTCCTTCAGTTCAAATTTCAGACAATATTATATTCTTAAAGTTCCGGGAGTGACACCTCCTGGAATCACCTCATCTGGTGAGACCACTCAGTCCATTGGTCAGTTCATATAGGAGGAGTGTCAGGCGACATAAAGAAGACACAAAATGCGGAGAAATAGGTGGGACTATTACGCAGTCTTTAAGCAATCCAGTATGTGAAACGTTGGAACAATACTCCTTTAGCAAGAACACACAAGCAAGTTCAAGAAGACAGTTTCCCAGACAGTTGGTTAGGATTGTATCCAGAAAATGTTGCAAAGTATCTTGTACATGAGAACTCTGGAAAGAAAACACTCTTTCATGTTATTTGTGATTTTGAGGAATTCTCTCACGAGCAATAGATTCAGCAAATCAAGAAGTTTCACGTAGACAGTTTTGTCCTACATTAAATCATGCTAATATAACGTGAAGTATATAGAATTATTAAGCATACATTTATAAGAAATATAAAGATGACATGATTCTAGCATGCCTTTGATGCACTTGAAATCATTTAGTATGGGTACAAATAACATGTCAGTATGACAGAATTCTGCTTTTCGATCGTACCAACGTGTAAATATATTTCAATATACATTTTTGATTTTTCGTTATGGGTGCAAAATATTAGTACATGTATGAAATACAATCTATGAAAGTTTCATGAATGCATTATACATTATGAATCTGTGACACCCACTTTTCTGGGTTTTTTCCATTTTGGTGCACGCGTTTAGACAATGATAAATTTTAGTAAAGTTCACCCTCAATATTAAGACTAATCATAACATTTGATAAAGCCTTATTAGTCACACACATATATATAATTGGAAATAATGAGGTTTAGAAGTAAACTCCATAACATGCGATTTCATCACGTTAATAAAAATAGTACTTCCTACATTAGAAAATCACAATCTATATTATTTATACGAATATTATCATCTAAGCTACACTTTTTCTGCATGCCTTTACGATGCAGCAACTAAAATTCTCCTGTCATGTTTCTTGAATGTGTAGTTCAATCAATCATGTCATTTGTAAAGCGCACTACTCACCTGTGAGGGTCTCAAGGCGCTGGGGTGGGGAATGCTGCTACTGCTCGAAAAGCCAGGTCTTGAGGAGTTTTCTGAAGGTCAGCAGGTCTTGGGTCTGCCGTAGGTGGATGGGGAGGGTGTTCCAGGTCTTGGCGGCGAGGTGGGAGAATGATCTGCCACCGGAGGCCGCTCTTCGGAAGCGGGGGACAGTGGCGAGGGCGAGGTCGGCGGAGCGGAGCTGCCGGGTGGGGGTGTAGAAGCTGAGTCGTCTGTTGAGGTACGTTGGTCCGGTGTTGTGGAGTGCCTTGTGTGCATGGGTGAGGAGTTGGAAGGTTATCCTCTTGTTGACCGGGAGCCAGTGCAGGTTTCTCAGGTGGGGTGTGATGTGGCTGTGGCGAGGGATGTTGAGGATCAGGCGTGCAGAGGCGTTCTGGATGCGTTGGAGCCGTCTCAGGAGTTTGGCCGAGGCTCCTGCGTAGAGGGCGTTTCCGTAGTCCAACCTGCTGCTGACGAGGGCCTGGGTGACCGTTCTTCTCGTTTCAGTGGGGATCCACTTGTAGATCCTGCGGAGCATGCGGAGGGTGTTGAAGCAGGTGGAGGAGACGGCGTTGACCTGTTTAGTCATGGAGAGGGTGGAGTCGAGGATGACCCCTAGGTTGCGTGCATGGTCGGTGGGTGTTGGGGCGGTTCCCAGTGCGGTCGGCCACCAGGAGTCGTCCCAGGCCGAAGGGGTGGATCCGAGGATGAGGACCTCCGTCTTGTCCGAGTTCAGCTTCAGTCGGCTGTTCCTCATCCATTCAGCAACAGCCTTCATTCCTTCGTGGAGGTTGGTTTTGGCGGTGTGGGGGTCCTTGGTGAGGGAGAGGATCAGCTGGGTGTCATCGGCATAGGAGATGTTGTTGAGGTCGTGCCGACGGGCGACGTGGGCGAGCGGTACCATGTAGATGTTAAACAGAGTTGGGCTGAGGGAAGAGCCCTGGGGTACGCCGCAGATGATCTCGGTGGCTTCGGAGCGGAAGGGGGGAAGGCAGACGCTCTGTGTTCTGCCGGAGAGGAAGGAGGTGGTCCAGTCCAGGGCCTTCTCTTGGATCCCGGCGTTGTGGAGGCGTGTTCGTAGTGTGTGGTGGCTGACCGTGTCGAAGGCGGCTGACAGGTCCAGGAGGATGAGGGCCGCAGTTTCTCTGTTGTCCAGCAGGGACTTGATGTCATCGGTGGTGGCGATGAGGGCAGTCTCGGTGCTGTGGTTGCTGCGGAACCCGGACTGGGAAGGGTCCAGGATGTTGTTCTCCTCGAGGTAGCGGGTCAGTTGTTTGTTGACGGTCTTCTCGTTGACCTTTGCCGGGAACGGGAGCAGGGAGATGGGCCGGAAGTTCTTGAGGTCCTTGGGGTCCGCCTTGGGTTTCTTGAGTAAGGCGTTGATCTCAGCGTGCTTCCAGCTCTCCGGGAAGGTTGCTGTCTCGAAGGAGGTGTTGATGACTTTCCGGAGATGGGGTGCGAGGGCTGTGCTGGCTTTGTTGAAGATGTGGTGTGGGCATGGGTCTGACGGAGATCCGGAGTGGATGGTGTTCATGATCTTGATGGTGTCGTTGTCGTTGATGTTGGTCCAGGAGAGCAGGCGGTTGGTGCGGATGGTGGTCGTGGGGGCAGAGGTCTCAGTGGTTGTCGGGGCGGTCGTGGCGTTGAAGCTGTCGTGGATGTCTGCGATCTTACGGTGGAAGAAGGTGGCCAGCGAGTCGCACAGGTCTTGCAAGGGTGGGACGTCGTTGGTGTTGGAGCTGGGGTTGGAGAGTTCCTTCACGATGTTGAAGAGCTCTTTGCTGTTGTGCGCGTTGTTGTCTAGGCGGTCTTTGAAGGAGGCCCTTTTGGCGGATCTGATGAGGTGATGGTGTCTGCGGGTGGCGTTCTTGTGGGCTGCGTGGCTGTCCGGTGTTCGTTCACGGAGCCAGATCTTCTCCAGCTTTCGGCAGGTTTGCTTGGAGGCCCGGAGGTCTTCAGTGAACCAGCTGGCTTTCTTGTTGGTGTGACTGTTGGAGGGTTTCTTGATCGGGCGAGGGTGTTGGCGCAGTCGTTGATCCACTGTCTGAGGTTGCGGGCGGCGGTGTCGGGGTCGGTGGGGTCGGCGGGTGGGCTCTGGGCGAGGGTGGTGGTTAGTTGGTCTTCGGTGACTTTGCTCCAGCAGCGGCGGGGCATCTGTTGGGTGCGGTGGTGCGTGGTGGGTTTCTTGAAGGTGAAGTGGATGCAGCGATGGTCTGTCCAGTGGAGTTCGGTGGTGTGGTTGAAGGAGACGTGGGGGCTTGCGGAGAAGATGGGGTCAAGCGTGTGACCGGCGGAGTGGGTGGGTGTTGTGACGAGTTGTCTGAGTCTGAGGTTGGCTAGGTTGTCGATCAGGGTGGTGGAGTTGGTGTTGTTGTTGTTCTCGAGGTGGAAGTTCAGGTCCCCGAGGAGGATGTAGTCCATGGAGGCGAGGGCGTGTGTGCTGACGAAGTCGGCAATGGAGTCGCTGAACTGTGGACGGGGTCCGGGGGGTCTGTAGACGAGGGTTCCTCTGAGGGTGGTGTTGGGATCGGTGTGGATCTGGAAGTGCAGGTGTTCGGCGGTGCTGAGGGTGTCGTCGGTGTTGGTCGAGACTCTGAGAGTGTTCTTGTGGACGATGGCGATTCCTCCTCCTGCTCCGTTGGTGCGGTCCCTGCGGGTGATCTTGTAGCCTTCCGGGACGGCTATGCCTGTGTCGGGTGCCGAGGCGGGGTTCAGCCAGGTCTCCGTCAGGAAGGCGACGTCTGGGGAGGTTGAGTCGAGTAGGTCCCAGAGTTCAACGGTGTGTTTGCGGGCGGAGCGGGTGTTGAGAAGGATGCATCTGAGGTGGTTGGGTTCTTTCCTGGTCGGCGGCATGGTGGGGCGGATGCTTGTGAAGCTGCAGTTCTGGCAGGTGAAAGCTCCGTGGGTGCGCTTCGGGGCGGCCAGGAAGCAGGTGTGTGATCGTCCGGTGTTGAGTGCGTGGAGGGATCTGGCATCGTAGCGGTGTCGGGCGTCGTGGCGTTCGCGGGGTCCAGGGGTCCTGGCGCTGGGCGCGGTCCAGGCGCGGACGGGCGCAGACGGGCTTGCCTTCGGCGCACCAGCGGCGCGCCCGCTGCGCGGCCGCTGCACGGCCTCCATATGAGGGGATGTGGGAGGGAGGAGCAGCTGGGAGGCGGGAGCGGTGCGGCGAATGGGAATGCAGGGGGGCAGGGCCACAGGGACGCAGCGGCGGGAAAAACAGGCAGGGGCCGCGGGAGAACTGGGCACAGGAAGGAAAAACAAGTTTAGGCAAGAAAACAAGTACAGGCACAGGGGAATAAAAACAAGTCTGGGCAAGAAAGCAAGTTAGGCACAGGGGGAAAAAAACAAGTCTGGGCAAGAAAGCAAGTTAGGCACAGGGTGAAAAAAACAAGTCTGGGCAAGAAAGCAAGTTAGGCACGGGGAAAAAAACAAGTCTGGGCAAGAAAGCAAGTTAGGCACAGGGGGAAAAAAACAAGTCTGGGCAAGAAAAGCAAGTTAGGCACAGGGGGAACAAAACAAGTCTGGGCAAGAAAGCAAGTTAGGCACAGGGGGAAAAACAAGTCTGGGCAAGAAAGCAAGTTAGGCACAGGGGGATAAAAACAAGTCTGGGCAAGAAAGCAAGTTAGGTACAGGGGGAAAAAAACAAGTCTGGGCAAGAAAGCAAGTTAGGCACAGGGGGAAAAAACAAGTCTGGGCAAGAAAGCAAGTTAGGCACAGGGGGAAAAAAACAAGTCTGGGCAAGAAAGCAAGTTAGGCACAGGGGGAAAAAACAAGTCTGGGCAAGAAAGCAAGTTAGGCACAGGGGGATAAAAAAAAGTCTGGGCAAGAAAGCAAGTTAGGCTCAGGGGGAAAAAAACAAGTCTGGGCAAGAAAGCAAAATAGGCACAGGGGGAAAAAAACAAGTCTGGGCAAGAAAGCAAGTTAGGCACAGGGGGAAAAAAACAAGTCTGGGCAAGAAAGCAAGTTAGGCACAGGGGGAAAAAATAAGTCTGAGCAAAAAAGCAAGATAGGCACAGGGGGAAAAAAACAAGTCTGGGCAAGAAAGCAAGTTAGGCACAGGGGGAAAGTAGAGGATTAGGCAAAAACAATGCAGGCAGAGCCGTGCAGCAGCGTGGGGAGCGACCTGCCTGCGAGCAGGGTCAGAGGTCGCAGTTGGTGCACATTTATTAATTGTTCTCTCAGAAAGTATCATAATCCGGTTTTTCAATGTCACTAAAGTTTGGATGTCATTTCCTCTCCATCAACTACAAAGATAAAAGCACCACCCTGATTAGTAAGTCCATGTTGCGTTACGTGTGCATGGACGGCAGGTCTGCAATTTATAGGAATGTCAATAGGTTGTGGTACAGCCAAATGTAAAACAGTAATGAAAACAAAGTGCAACACAAAAAATGGGTATGATCATTTGAAACTTTCAAGCTTGAAAAACCAACAGTAAAAGGTACTTCCTAAAAACTGAAGGATAAGCCCCAGACCCCACAGATGTCTCTGGTAGTAGGTGTAAGGGTATTGTGAATAAGCACAAGCACTACTCGGGTAACCCGTGAATAAGTACCAGACCAAACGTTGGTGGCGCATGCTGCAGGGATTCTGCTTAGAAACAACTATGTCTGGGACCACAGAACATCAGTATGTGGGAACTGAGTCACCATACCACATCAGCACCCATGGGCCCAAATCCAGACTAGCTCATAGTGCCTTACTTGCTCTCCTAACCTTTCCAGAGAAACAAGTATATTGGCACCCCAGAACACAACACTCTAGACCCTCTCAGGGATCGCGGTAGCCGGACATCACCTTTCGTTCTCTCACTCAAACGTATCCACAAACAACTGAAAAGAGACACAAAGAATGAGTACAATATTTATTGAAACTATCATGCTCTATTTTCTAATAACTGTGCTGCAATTAAAAGACACATACAGGTCAGAAATGTGTTATCATAATCAACAGACTGCACACAGTGAAAAGTATTGTCCTCTTGAAAGATAGATCTGCCTAAGGCTACCCTCACTATAGAAAAACAATGTTACATTATAGATCTCTGGGATTAGTGGGGGACCCCACAACTGGTAGTTGTCCTACATCTCAGGCAGCGGAGCTCTCTCTCATCTCGGGACCTTTCTTCTCCAAGAACGTGTCCTCTCTGTTTTCAAAAGGACAAATCCTAGCTTATATGAGAAATAGTGCATTTTCAAAACAGCAGCTGGAGTTCGCTAGTATGTCTAGGTGTTAGTGTCCGACTATAGAGAAAACAGAGCACAATGTTTTTCGACCTTATATGAAATGTTCCATCTGAATCCCAGCAGAAGAACCAAAAAACAAAACATGTGCAGCAAATTTGAAAAATAAATGTGTAGCACAAAAAGGCAAACCTAGCCAAAAGGCAGCAGAGCATTGTACAGGGTCAAAGAAAAGCATAAAGTCAATGAGTGATAAGAGAGGTGGCTGGTTTGTGAACTGCTAATGCACTGTGATGTAGTGTTCTTTAAAGAGGTGTGTTTACAACTCTTTCCTAAATTAGAAAAGTGCTGGGGCTATCCTGATGAATACAGGAGTGGTGTTCTAGATCCTAGGTACATAGATGAAAACAGCCTTCTGCCTTGTTTTTTCTTTTTTATACTTCTTAGTCTGCAGTATGTCCTGGCTTCTGGTGTGGTGAGGACCTCCAGAGATGGTGAGCTTGTCTGCAATATAAACAGGAGTGCTGGTCATGATGGAGCTGGTTTTGAAGATTATGCAAGGGGAGCCAATGGAGTTTCATCAGAATGTTGGGAGTATCGTAATTCTTTTTCAGGCTCTTGATCAATATGCTGTGGCATGTATGATGCTGATGCCCTTAAGGGGTGCCATTGTGGAGTGTCAGAGGCCATAGAGCAGGGCATTACCACCATCCAGATGTAAGCATATGAGGGTACGAAAAGCAGTTCTTAAGTCACTTTCTGGAACAAATGCTTCACTTTCTTTAGAAGAGAAATCTACACTGCCAATATGTTTCAAGTGACTTAGCATTCAGTGAGAGTTTGGTTCGAAGACGTCAAGTGTCATGTTAGGGAACCCCGTTTCTACTGTTTGGTGTTCTTCTGCTGGCAAATAACAGGAGCTCTGTCTTGCATGAGTGGAGCATCAGGTGGGTTCTGGACATCCATGTTTGGATGATGTGTAGGCAGTTTTTGAAGTATTGGATGTCTGATGAGGAGGACAATTTAAAGTAGAGTTGTGTATCACTGGCATATTGGTGAATCTTAAGGCTGTTATATGTGATTACAGCACCAAGCGGCTCCATGTAAAGGTTTGGACATTATAGAGCCAGAATGGAGAATATGGAGCCCTGGGGGACTCTATATGAAATAGGAATCTTTTGGGACCTGGAAATGCCCATGGAAATAAAACTGGTGTTTGTTAGAAAAGTAGGAAGAGAGCCAGTGAAGGACATTACCGGTGACTCCAATTCAAGACTCCAAGCTGTGTATGAGGATAGGATAGTTGACTGTTTCAAAGGTAGCTGAGAGGTCTAACAGTATTAGGAGGCAAGGATCATCTTTGTCTGTAGTCAGGAGGGGCAGCACCTGTAATGTGTAAGGTGGTGTCACGGTGGAACAAATGTCATACATTTTCAAATATCATGAAATTTAGGCTTATAAATGCCATTGCCAATATGGGGTCAGCCCACTGTAAGTCTTGAAAGGAAATAATCCATAACCATGCATTTTGTTCCCTGGTTTTTCATCACGCTCAACCCATAATTGCTATACTTTTTTGTACCTGGATTTTACTCTAGCAGATTGGACTACTTTTTTGATGCATCATTTCTTGTATCTGCTTTTCCTGCTTGGACCTTTTCTCTCTGCAGATGTTCAGAAGCAGGTTGGTGCCTTACTGATTTTACCAACATCATCATCATCTTCAATTAAAATTACCAAAGTATCTTGTTTATGAGTGGCCAGATGAAAAATATTTTGAGTTTTGGTGAGTACAATCTGGATTGTTGAGTATATTTCTCAATTTAGACCCAGTGCTTGTGTTTAGGAAAATGTTTAGAAGATTTTTGATGATGCAGGATCTGATTGGGATTCAGAAGGCCTGCATAGTGGTTTGGATATTTTCTTCTGTCCTTCCAGTCCTTTGTCCATTGAATGTCGTTTGTTCTTTTCCTGAGGGTGGCTTTTAGTTTTTTTATTTTGTTGACCAGATCTTCGACAACTACATCACGATAGGCTTGTGACTCTGGTGTCTCAGTTGTAGTGCATTCTGGGTTGCTTAATTCTGAGAGAATACTATGTAGTTCTTTTGAGATGGATTCCACATATGAGATTAGTGTTGAATAATACAACCTCTGAGATTTTCATTGTAGATGTGTATGCTCTGTTGTGTAGTAGAGTAAGGACTTTCTCTGACGTGTCATTTGACTTCCTCCATTTGCTTTGAAATACACTGAGGTCTGTTTTTGTTTTTTTTATGAGTTTGTTAATCCATAGGGGTTTTTCTGTTGCATTTGAGCTGGTGCTCGTCACAACTTGTGGCTCTGCAGTAAAGGATTTTGGAAAATGCCACGTTGAGTTGTTTTGCTTGCAGAAGATGTTGTGATTTTGAATGGTTTCGTAGATGCTGATCATAAAGGTATTCTGTGGCTTCATTTGTGAAAATGAAATGCAAAGCAATTGTAAACTTGTCTGATGGCACAATAATGGCATTCTCTCCAATGACAAGGCTGTCTATTCACTACCACACAGCATATTTCTTCAGACAAATAGCAAAACACACTAACACAAGTAATATAATTCTAGGGAGTGTAAGAAATTAGTTTACTGGTTGAGGGGGGATGAAACCTTACTCAAGCAGCTTCCACAATTTCTATCAGGGTGAAGTCACAAGCAAACCCCAAATTAACCTGTGCTCAACCCTCTGGTAGCCTGCCACAGAGCAGTCAGACTTAACTCAGAGGCAATGTGTAAAGTATTTATGCAGCACTTCAAGCAGTAATAAATTGAAGCACAACACAAGAAATATCGCACACCAATTTAGAAAAATAGAGTAAAATGTAATAAATATTTAACATCAAAATGACAATAATGCAATCAGTAGAACTGGGGAGATGCAATTTTAAATATTAAAGTGAAAATAAAGCCAAGAACCACAAAGTGCCAACTATGGTTATCTGCTTGCTCAAGACCAGGACAAAGTCACAAATTCAGGTCAAACACGATGGAGCGCGGGTCAGCTACATGGACCTAGTTAGGCCCCCTGAAGCAAAGTACCTTAAATTCTGGTTGAAGAGCTATGCAGAGTCCCACATTGTGGATGGGTCACGCAAGCTTCTTGCGTTGTCCTGTGTCTCAGTTAGGCCTAGAAGGAAATGTTGCCATTTTACATGAGCACGGGGCTTTCCTAAAGTTGCCTTCACTTTTCACATTGACCTTTGATACACATTTGCATTTGTGACACTTTGAGTTAGTTTCCTAGAAACATCGACCTTGCTTACACGAGTCAACTTTGCAAGAACACTATCATATTGCCATGACACTATGCACAAGGCCTACACGCACGTTGTGCAATGTGTTTGTTGTTTTCATCCATATGGTGACACAGCTATCTGTAGCACACAAAGAATGGCAGCCTGATCACAATCTCAGCCCAAGGCAAGGATTCCTTTTTCTATAAATAAACATCTGCTTCCGGGTATAGACAGAGGGGACACTTCTGCTGACATCGAGAGGTCTCTACAGGCTGATGCTTTTGCCCAGCAGCTGATTAACATCTTCGTGAGGGGTGTCTAGCTCGTGACCAAGATGGGGCTCTACACTCTTACCCACCATGTAATGGGGTTGGATCATCCAGCAAGGGAATTCTGGCAGAGTATACACACATACCCTAGACATATAGGTTAGGGTACGCATAGTAGGAGTATGCCAGATTGTTGTATTATTTCATAAGCTTGCATATATACGTTGTTTCAGCATGATGGTAAAACTTTTCATTGGTTCACTGTCCTGATACTTCTTATAACTTTCCTCTGCTTCTGTCTATTGATCATTGCAGCACATATATTCTATACAAGGATCACGTTGGTTCAATAAACATCGAAAATGTCCCTCTGTATGTTATCTGTATATTTCTCTGAGCAACAGACAGCACGCATGTATGAGCTAAAGGTTTTAGATCTGCCACCACAATTCCTGAGGGAACAGGGTTGTCATGTTCAGAGATTGCCAGAACTGTTTCTCCCTGCCTATGCTTAGGGGGGTTATGGTGCCACTGTGAGCTAGCTGGTCTATGGGACAACATACCCTGAGGGGGTGTACGAAATCAGTCTGGCCTTAATCCATCGTTTTTTTTGCTCGCCATGGGATGAGTTGCGTATTCGGCTAGTACATGGCCAGTCCTAGCCAAATACACACCGCATCCCAGTATCAACAATATGTCTGCCGCTCAAATGTGGGGATTATACAATAATCTAGTAACAATATACAGATGCCTTACACAGTTTGTGATGCGAACATTAACACTTGCTCATGCGCAGACTGTTCAAGCTGCACCACTACAATTGGTTAAACAGGGCATTAGCCCACAAACACTGAATGTATTTATTGGTAAGATTCCCACCATGCGGGAAGAAATTCCATTTTGGATTGCACAAAATCCAAAAGCAGTATTACCCCATACTGGCCTGCAGAAAAAACATATTGACAATTTGCTTACTGATGGGGATGGCTCCCCCTTGTGGAGGAGTGTGCAACTTAGGGTACAGTCTTTGCTGCAGTATAGACCAGAACACATGATACCCCTTCTCTGACTGTTATGCCTGAAGTGCTGAAACAAATCCAGAATGAGTACAGGGCAGCACCTGCCCTGGACCTGGGGATGAAACATGCGGGCAACTTTGCTGCAGTATCCGCATAAAGGGGAAGCAGAAGCATTAGCTATACGCCAACGCCTGAGGGATTTGACTCGTACACAGCAGGAGCGTGAATGACCTTAAATTATCAAAGAAACCTATGCTATGCTTGGTAGAGATAATTTGGGAGCCAGACCTGGGAAACCCCAGTTGAAGAGTAATTTTGAAAAGATAACTCTAAGCAAGCACTCGACTTTTCGACAAAGAAGAAGTGGAATAATAAGAAAAATAAAGATAAAACAAAATCACTGGGTGGGTCTCCAACACAGGAATCCACTGAGAAACATTATAACTTGGGGAACCATGATAATATTAGACCGCCTGACAGGTAACAGTGTACTGGTACACGTTTGTCTCATTCCTTCCAGGATTCATCTGAAAAACATTCGGAGAGAGAGGAGGATGGTCAGAGGGCAGATCAGAAGAACCCATAAAAGTGAAGGACTCACAACGCTTGAGTGACTACATTATTAAGCAAGAAAAACCTAAAACCTGGCTTGGTAGTTCATGCTGGGTCTAAACTGGGGTGGCATGGTGAGCAAATGAACGATGGATTTAACCCAGATCTCTTGACTGGGGATGAAAGTTTGATTTGTTCAGCATTCCGTTCATCATTTGTTTGCGCAGCATTTTTCACCCTATGTGGAATGGGTATACCCAGACGTGGGTCCCTTGCTCGCTGTGCCACTGTATTCAAGCTAGCCTGGCTGATATGGGGTGATACCCCAAAACCTGTCCCAGGATGCATGTTTCCAGTCCAGGGGGGACCTGGCCCAGCAGTTCGAGCTGGACTGCTCCCATGCGGAGCCAGGTCAAGACTGATTTGCATATGGCTGGGTCTAAACTGGATTGGCATGGGGAACAAAAAACAATGGATTTAGGTACAGATCTCTGTACTAGGGGTGAATGCATGACATTGTCCAGCATTCTGTCCATCAATTGTTCTTTTTGCATTTGACTCTCTAAGTGGGACGGGTATGCCCAGACGTGGGTCATGTGCTCTTCATACCATTGGAGTCAAGCTAGCCTGGCTGATGAGCGGTGATACCCCGGAACCTGGTCCAGGGAGGACCTGGCCTAGCAGTTCGGGCTGGACTGTTCCCATGGGGAGCAGGGTCAAGACTGATTTGCATATGGCTGGGTCTAAAGTGGAATGGCATGGGGAGCAAGTAAATGATGGACTTAGTCCAGATCTCTGTACTGGGGGTGGATGTTTGACATTTTTCAGCATTCCGTCCATTAATTGTTCTTTTTGCATCTACACACATGTGTAAACACAACAAACCTGGTGATCCGTGTGATCGCGGGTACATCAGGATACACTTATTTCACGTTCAATTAAGGTGACACAGTACCTATTGCATAAAAAAATCGCATTTATATAAAAATGCTGAAATGCATTTTGCACCTACTGAGAAAATACTGACAGCAGTACAGACTGCTGTAGTAAGAGAGCAAGCCCTGGCTCTAGGGAAACACATAATTGTTGTGACCCCGGTACCGATCCTGGAGGCGGTCACCAGAGCAAGCATTCCAAATGCTAAAGCTCTAGATCCAAGATGGATACAATGGGCTAACTCACTCACTGCTGCAGATGTAGATTACAGATTTAATTCTACACTATAAACACAAGCATTCCTGCAGTACGAACAAGGAAATCCTCTGAATAATGAAATAATGCCTCTAGGTCGCTACGACTACATCTTTTATACTGATGGTTCTGCTCAGCCTGCTATAGGGACACAGCACCAATGCTCAGCAGCGTGCCCAATAGTGAAAGGGGTTATGCATGATGGAGAATTCCATCCTGAGAAACCTACACAAAGTCACTGGGTGATTGCAGAGCGCAGCTGGCAGAATTAAAGGTTCTAGTACTGGCACTACAAAATATGGATGCTGGATTCCCCACCTTTATAGTATGTGATTCGTATTATTGTGTGCGGTCATATAATGAATATCTACATTATTGGAGCCAGAATGGATTCAGAGACTCAAAAGGCTGCATAGTAAAGCTCAAGCTGCTTTGGGAACAAGTGGCAAAGCTGAAAGAATGCTTGCCACAGGCTCATAGTATTCATACACTGAGCCATCAACGTGTTGGCATTCACGTTGCAGGGAATTCCATCACTGATGAAGCCGCAAAAGTGACAGTTTGCACTGCTGAGGTTGCTGCAATCACTTGTTCTAGTATGCAAAAACAACAGTTGATGGACAGAATGCAGAACAATGTCATACATTCACCCCAGTACAGAGATCTGGGCCTAAATCCATCGTTTTTTTGCTCACCATGCCATTCCAGTTTGAACTCAGCCATATGCAAATCAGTCTTGACCCTGTGCCTCATGGGAACAGTCCAGCCCGAACTGCCAAGCCAGGTCCTCCCTGGACTGGAATCAAGCATCCTAGGACCGGTTTCGGGGTTTCACCCCTCTTCAGCCAGGATAGCTTGATTCCAGTGGCATGGAGAGCACGGGACCCACGTCTGGGTATACCCGGTCCACTCGGGGTGACAAATGCAAAAACAACAGTTGATGGACAGAATGCAGAACAATGTCATACATTCACCCCAGTACAGAGATCTGGGCCTAAATCCATCGTTTTTATGCTCACCATGCCATTCCAGTTTGAACCCAGCCATATGCAAATCAGTCTTGACCCTGTGCCTCATGGGAACAGTCCAGCCCGAACTGCCAAGCCAGGTCCTCCCTGGACTGGAATCAAGCATCCTAGGACCGGTTTCGGGGTTTCACCCCTCTTCAGCCAGGATAGCTTGATTCCAGTGGCATGGAGAGCACGGGACCCACGTCTGGGTATACCCGTCCCACTCGGGGTGACAAATGCAAAAACAACAGTTGATGGACAGAATGCAGAACAATGTCATACATTCACCCCAGTACAGAGATCTGGGCCTAAATCCATCGTTTTTTTGCTCACCATGCCATTCCAGTTTGAACCCAGCCATATGCAAATCAGTCTTGACCCTGTGCCTCATGGGAACAGTCCAGCCCGAACTGCCAAGCCAGGTCCTCCCTGGACTGGAATCAAGCATCCTAGGACCGGTTTCGGGGTTTCACCCCTCTTCAGCCAGGAGAGCTTGATTCCAGTGGCATGGAGAGCACGGGACCCACGTCTGGGTATACCCGTCCCACTCGGGGTGACAAATGCAAAAACAACAGTTGATGGACAGAATGCAGAACAATGTCATACATTCACCCCAGTACAGAGATCTGGGCCTAAATCCATCGTTTTTTGCTCACCATGCCATTCCAGTTTGAACCCAGCCATATGCAAATCAGTCTTGACCCTGTGCCTCATGGGAACAGTCCAGCCCGAACTGCCAAGCCAGGTCCTCCCTGGACTGGAATCAAGCATCCTAGGACCGGTTTCGGGGTTTCACCCCTCTTCAGCCAGGATAGCTTGATTCCAGTGGCATGGAGAGCACGGGACCCACGTCTGGGTATACCCGTCCCACTCGGGGTGACAAATGCAAAAACAACAGTTGATGGACAGAATGCAGAACAATGTCATACATTCACCCCAGTACAGAGATCTGGGCCTAAATCCATCGTTTTTGCTCACCATGCCATTCCAGTTTGAACCCAGCCATATGCAAATCAGTCTTGACCCTGTGCCTCATGGGAACAGTCCAGCCCGAACTGCCAAGCCAGGTCCTCCCTGGACTGGAATCAAGCATCCTAGGACCGGTTTCGGGGTTTCACCCCTCTTCAGCCAGGATAGCTTGATTCCAGTGGCATGGAGAGCACGGGACCCACGTCTGGGTATACCCGTCCCACTCGGGGTGACAAATGCAAAAACAACAGTTGATGGACAGAATGCAGAACAATGTCATACATTCACCCCAGTTCAGAGATCTGGGCCTAAATCCATCGTTTTTTTGCTCACCATGCCATTCCAGTTTGAACCCAGCCATATGCAAATCAGTCTTGACCCTGTGCCTCATGGGAACAGTCCAGCCCGAACTGCCAAGCCAGGTCCTCCCTGGACTGGAATCAAGTATCCTAGGACCGGTTTCGGGGTTTCACCCCTCTTCAGCCAGGAGAGCTTGATTCCAGTGGCATGGAGAGCACGGGACCCACGTCTGGGTATACCCGTCCCACTCGGGGTGACAAAAGCAAAAACAACAGTTGATGGACAGAATGCAGAACAATGTCATACATTCACCCCAGTACAGAGATCTGGGCCTAAATCCATCGTTTTTTTGCTCACCATGCCATTCCAGTTTGAACCCAGCCATATGCAAATCGGTCTTGACCCTGTGCCTCATGGGAACAGTCCAGCCCGAACTGCGAAGCCAGGTCCTCCCTGGACTGGAATCAAGCATCCTAGGACCGGTTTCGGGGTTTCACCCCTCTTCAGCCAGGATAGCTTGATTCCAGTGGCATGGAGAGCACGGGACCCACGTCTGGGTATACCCGTCTCACTCGGGGTGACAAATGCAAAAACAACAGTTGATGGACAGAATGCAGAACAATGTCATACATTCACCCCAGTACAGAGATCTGGGCCTAAATCCATCGTTTTTTTGCTCACCATGCCATTCCAGTTTGAACCCAGCCATATGCAAATCAGTCTTGACCCTGTGCCTCATGGGAACAGTCCAGCCCGAACTGCCAAGCCAGGTCGTCCCTGGACTGGAATCAAGCATCCTAGGACCGGTTTTGGGGTTTCACCCCTCTTCGGCCAGGATAGCTTGATTCCAGTGGCATGGAGAGCACGGGACCCACGTCTGGGTATACCCGTCCCACTCGGGGTGACAAATGCAAAAACAACAGTTGATGGACAGAATGCAGAACAATGTCATACATTCACCCCAGTACAGAGATCTGGGCCTAAATCCATCGTTTTTTTGCTCACCATGCCATTCCAGTTTGAACCCAGCCATATGCAAATCAGTCTTGACCCTGTGCCTCATGGGAACAGTCCAGCCAGAACTGCCAAGCCAGGTCCTCCCTGGACTGGAATCAAGCATCCTAGGACCGGTTTCGGGGTTTCACCCCACTTCAGCCAGGATAGCTTGATTCCAGTGGCATGGAGAGCACAGGACCCACGTCTGGGTATACCCGTCCCACTCGGGGTGACAAATGCAAAAACAACAGTTGATGGACAGAATGCAGAACAATGTCATACATTCACCCCAGTACAGAGATCTGGGCCTAAATCCATCGTTTTTTTGCTCACCATGCCATTCCAGTTTGAACCCAGCCATATGCAAATCAGTCTTGACCCTGTGCCTCATGGGAACAGTCCAGCCCGAACTGCCAAGCCAGGTCCTCCCTGGACTGGAATCAAGCATCCTAGGACCGGTTTCGGGGTTTCACCCCTCTTCAGCCAGGATAGCTTGATTCCAGTGGCATGAGAGCACGGGACCCACGTCTGGGTATACCCGTCCCACTCGGGGTGACAAATGCAAAAACAACAGTTGATGGACAGAATGCAGAACAATGTCATACATTCACCCCAGTACAGAGATCTGGGCCTAAATCCATCGTTTTTTGCTCACCATGCCATTCCAGTTTGAACCCAGCCATATGCAAATCAGTCTTGACCCTGTGCCTCATGGGAACAGTCCAGCCCGAACTGCCAAGCCAGGTCCTCCCTGGACTGGAATCAAGCATCCTAGGACCGGTTTCGGGGTTTCACCCCTCTTCAGCCAGGATAGCTTGATTCCAGTGGCATGGAGAGCACGGGACCCACGTCTGGGTATACCCGTCCCACTCGGGTGACAAATGCAAAAACAACAGTTGATGGACAGAATGCAGAACAATGTCATACATTCACCCCAGTACAGAGATCTGGGCCTAAATCCATCGTTTTTTTGCTCACCATGCCATTCCAGTTTGAACCCAGCCATATGCAAATCAGTCTTGACCCTGTGCCTCATGGGAACAGTCCAGCCCGAACTGCCAAGCCAGGTCCTCCCTGGACTGGAATCAAGCATCCTAGGACCGGTTTCACCCCTCTTCAGCCATGATAGCTTGATTCCAGTGGCATGGAGAGCACGGGACCCACGTCTGGGTATACCCGTCCCACTCGGGGTGACAAATGCAAAAACAACAGTTGATGGACAGAATGCAGAACAATGTCATACATTCACCCCAGTACAGAGATCTGGGCCTAAATCCATCGTTTTTTTGCTCACCATGCCATTCCAGTTTGAACCCAGCCATATGCAAATCAGTCTTGACCCTGTGCCTCATGGGAACAGTCCAGCCCGAACTGCCAAGCCAGGTCCTCCCTGGACTGGAGTCAAGCATCCTAGGACCGGTTTCGGGGTTTCACCCCTCTTCAGCCAGGATAGCTTGATTCCAGTGGCATGGAGAGCACGGGACCCACGTCTGGGTATACCCGTCCCACTCGGGGTGACAAATGCAAAAACAACAGTTGATGGACAGAATGCAGAACAATGTCATACATTCACCCCAGTACAGAGATCTGGGCCTAAATCCATCGTTTTTTTGCTCACCATGCCATTCCAGTTTGAACCCAGCCATATGCAAATCAGTCTTGACCCTGTGCCTCATATGAACAGTCCAGCCCGAACTGCCAAGCCAGATCCTCCCTGGACTGGAATCAAGCATCCTAGGACCGGTTTCGGGGTTTCACCCCTCTTCAGCCAGGATAGCTTGATTCCAGTAGCAGGGAAGAGCACGGGACCCACGTCTGGGTATACCCGTCCCACTCGGGGTGACAAATGCAAAAACAACAGTTGATGGACAGAATGCAGAACAATGTCATACATTCACCCCAGTACAGAGATCTGGGCCTAAATCCATCGTTTTTTTGCTCACCATGCCATTCCAGTTTGAACCCAGCCATATGCAAATCAGTCTTGACCCTGTGCCTCATGGGAACAGTCCCGCCCGAACTGCCAAGCCGGGTCCTCCCTGGACTGGAATCAAGCATCCTAGGACCGGTTTCGGGGTTTCACCCCTCTTCAGCCAGGATAGCTTGATTCCAGTGGCATGGAGAGCACGGGACCCACGTCTGGGTATACCCGTCCCACTCGGGGTGACAAATGCAAAAACAACAGTTGATGGACAGAATGCAGAACAATGTCATTCCGTCCATCATCTTGTGTGTTTTGCATTTCGCCCTAAGTGGGAAGGGTATGCCCAGACGTGGGTCCCGTGCTCACTACGCCACTGGAGTCAAGCTATCCTGGCTGATGAAGGCTGATAGCCTGAAACCGGTCCTAGGATGCTTGATTCCGGTCCAGGGAAGACATGGTTTGGCAGATCGGTCTGGACTGTTCCCATGAGGCACAGGGTCAAGACTGATTTGCATATGGCTATGTCTGAACTGGGGTGGCGTGGTGAAGCAAAATAACGATGGATTAAACCCAGATCTGTGACTGGGGGTGAATGTTTGCCAATGTGCAGCATTCCGTCCATTATCTTGTGTGTTTTGCATTTTGCCCTAAGTGGGAAGGGTATGCCCAGACGTGGGTCCCGTGCTCACTACGCCACTGGAGTCAAGCTATCCTGGCTGATGAAGGCTGATAGCCTGAAACCGGTCCTAGGATGCTTGATTCCGGTCCAGGGAAGACATGGCTTGGCAGTTCGGTCTGGACTGTTCCCATGAGGCACAGGGTCAAGACTGATTTGCATATGGCTATGTCTGAACTGGGGTGGCGTGGTGAAGCAAAATAACGATGGATTAAACCCAGATCTGTGACTGGGGGTGAATGTTTGCCAATGTGCAGCATTCCGTCCATCATCTTGTGTGTTTTGCATTTCGCCCTAAGTGGGAAGGGTATGCCCAGACGTGGGTCCCGTGCTCACTACGTCACTGGAGTCAAGCTATCCTGGCTGATGAAGGCTGATAGCCTGAATCCCGTCCTAGGATGCTTGATTCCGGTCCAGGGAAGACATGGCTTGGTAGTTCGGTCTGGACTGTTCCCATGAGGCACAGGGTCAAGACTGATTTGCATATGGCTATGTCTGAACTGGGGTGGCGTGGTGAAGCAAAATAACGATGGATTTAACCCAGATCTGTGACTGGGGGTGAATGTTTGCCAATGTGCAGCATTCCGTCCATCATCTTGTGTGTTTTGCATTTCGCCCTAAGTGGGAAGGGTATGCCCAGACGTGGGTCCCGTGCTCACTACGCCACTGGAGTCAAGCTATCCTGGCTGATGAAGGCTGATAGCCTGAAACCGGTCCTAGGATGCTTGATTCCGGTCCAGGGAAGACCTGGCTTGGCAGTTCGGTCTGGACTGTTCCCAAGAGACACTGGGTCAAGACTGATTTGAATATGGCTATGTCTGAACTGGGGTGGCGTGGTGAAGCAAAATAACGATGGATTAAACCCAGATCTGTGACTGGGGGTGAATGTTTGCCAATGTGCAGCAGTCCGTCCATCATCTTGTGTGTTTTGCATTTCGCCCTAAGTGGGAAGGGTATGCCCAGACGTGGGTCCCGTGCTCACTATGCCACTGGAGTCAAGCTATCCTGGCTGATGAAGGCTGATAGCCTGAAACCGGTCCTAGGATGCTTGATTCCGGTCCAGGGAAGACATGGCTTGGCAGTTCGGTCTGGACTGTTCCCATGAGGCACAGGGTCAAGACTGTTTTGCATATGGCTATGTCTGAACTGGGGTGGCGTGGTGAAGCAAAATAACGATGGATTAAACCCATATCTGTGACTGGGGGTGAATGTTTGCCAATGTGCAGCATTCCGTCCATCATCTTGTGTGTTTTGCATTTCGCCCTAAGTGGGAAGGGTATGCCCAGACGTGGGTCCCATGCTCACTACGCCACTGGAGTCAAGCTATCCTGGCTGATGAAGGCTGATAGCCTGAAACCGGTCCTAGGATGCTTGATTCCGGTCCAGGGAAGACATGGCTTGGCAGTTCGGTCTGGACTGTTCCCATGAGGCACAGGGTCAAGACTGATTTGCATATGGCTATGTCTGAACTGGGGTGGCGTGGTGAAGCAAAATAACAATGAATTAAACCCAGATCTGTGACTGGGGGTGAATGTTTGCCAATGTGCAGCATTCCGTCCATCATCTTGTGTGTTTTGCATTTCGCCCTAAGTGGGAAGGGTATGCCCAGACGTGGGTCCCGTGCTCACTACGCCACTGGAGTCAAGCTATCCTGGCTGATGAAGGCTGATAGCCTGAAACCGGTCCTAGGATGCTTGATTCCGGTCCAGGGAAGACATGGCTTGGCAGTTCGGTCTGGACTGTTCCCATGAGGCACAGGGTCAAGACTGATTTGCATATGGCTATGTCTGAACTGGGGTGGCGTGGTGAAGCAAAATAACGATGGATTAAACCCAGATCTGTGACTGGGGGTGAATGTTTGCCAATGTGCAGCATTCCGTCCATCATCTTGTGTGTTTTGCATTTCGCCCTAAGTGGGAAGGGTATGCCCAGACGTGGGTCCCGTGCTCACTACGCCACTGGAGTCAAGCTATCCTGGCTGATGAAGGCTGATAGCCTGAAACCGGTCCTAGGATGCTTGATTCCGGTCCAGGAAGACATGGCTTGGCAGTTCGGTCTGGACTGTTCCCATGAGGCACAGGGTCAAGACTGATTTGCATATGGCTATGTCTGAACTGGGGTGGCGTGGTGAAGCAAAATAACGATGGATTAAACCCAGATCTGTGACTGGGGGTGAATGTTTGCCAATGTGCAGCATTCCGTCCATCATCTTGTGTGTCTAGTATGAGGATAGACAGAGACATCATGGTGCCCATCAATGCTGCTCGCAATGACACACACCTGCCGAAATACTTTCCACTAAAGTATTCTCCCAAATTAGATGCACAAAATACACTTTACGATCAGATTCCAGGAGCGGGGGATTGAGTAATACCAAACAGTGATTGCATACAGGGGTTAATTCTAGCTGCACATGAGAATCTGGCTTCTGCACATGCAGGGATGGCTGCTACAATTTCATTATTGCAGCATCGCTATTGCAGGCCAGGTCTTTACAAACAGACCAAGGACTTTATCCTTAGATGCAACATCTGCCAGCAGATAAAGGGTCCCACCGTAGCGCATCCACCACAGATACCTCTAATATTATCAGACAAGCCATTGGCTTCTGTTTACGTGGACCATTGCAGCCCCCTATCATCAGTAGGGGCTTACAAGTATATTTTGGTAGCAGTGGATTGCTGCTCTCAATTCCTGTGGGTGTGGCCACAGCGATCGGCTGACACCCGAATTATTATAAAGGATCTGCAAGTCTTTATCGGGACATATACAGTTGGCACATTTCATTCCGACCAGTGTTCAGCGTTTATCTCTAGGGCTTACAAAGAGGCCATGGGAAGTTTGGGTGTGACCCTGCGTTTCTCATCACCATACCATCCAGAGGGAGGCACGGTAGTGGAGAGGAAAAAGCGTGACTTTAAGCAGTCTTTAATAGCAAGGGTACTAGGCTCAGGTCGCAGTTGGGTCCATCACCTATATGGGGTCCATAGGTCTTTCAATAAAATGCCAATAAAATCCCTGGGTGGTCAGACTCCCTATGAAATTCTGTTCGGGGTTAAGATGTGGGTCCCAGACCTCAACAATACCAGCACAGTGGTGGACGAAACACCATTTGATATCAATGAACGTTTGGCTGTTTTACAGGAACTGAATGATTTCTGAGACGAACAGAGCAATGTCCAAGTAAAATGCACCACCACTGGAGAAGTGAAAGTAGTTCCGGCAAGGCCTGGCTGGATCCTGAAGGTTGGGGATCTGGTCAGAGAAAAATTGTGGAAAAGAAAGAGTTTGGGCCAGCCTGTGCCTCTCCTGGCTGTTGAAGGTACGAGAACTGTACTTTTTCGGCCCCTTGCAGGCTGTCGAGACAAAAGGTTTGTCTCCATTGATCTGCTCAAACCACATTATGTGGCCGATTCTCAACAGTAAGCCACGTGGGCTCCTGGGTGGCTACCAGTCTCCTCTCGCTACCGTTCAGGAGGTTCAGATGGAAGCTTTAATTATGACTGAAGCTTGTTCTCTCCAAGAGACAACACTAAACAACAACAAAGTATGTCTTCTACCTGTTGCAAAAACCACAACAAGTGTATAGTCAACAAGTACAGAAATGCAAATTTAAATTTGAAATCCTGAAACGAACAAGATCTATGTCAATGTACCACAGATCGAGTCTCCATCAAGTTCAACACAACTTGCTGAGCTGCCAAGGATCGATCGGACTGATTCTGGCTACTTCATTGATTTTGATGACTTCTCCTCCGATACATTGGAGCAATCTATGCCTCCACTGCCCCTACCTTTTGGACTCAAGGTGCATGTTTTCTATCTTTGGCTGAATACCTTTGTATTACACTTGCATTACTTTACCTGGTCCTTTGGATTGGTTTTGTGACAGTGTTCTTTCTGCTTCTGAATGTAAATTTTAATCCCTGAACGCTCTGCAGTTCAAATGGTAAACTTGATTCTGAAACCACACAATTCATCACACCGTGATCAAAGGGACCTTTCCCTGGTTAGCATTTCAGTTGTTCCAGTTCCGGACGGGATTGTATGGGATAAGGCATCATTTGATGTGTATGGTTTCACTTAACGTTTGAAAATTCCACATTTGTTGAAAAATTGCTTTAAATGGTATCATCACCCCTAGCACTGTTTCTGATGATTGGGACATTGATACAGTGTATGAAATGCTAGAAGATCTAGTGCATTCAACTGTGTTTTCTTCTGATGAGTTATATGATGGTACAGCTAACTATGATGAGATGTTTTGTTTTCAACATTAGGGAGATCAGTTTCTACACAAAGCTAGTATTCTTCACAAAGTTTTCAACTCTACACAATGGGAACATTTCCATATACCACCACTAGGTAGTTCAAAGATATTTGCACAAAAGCTTCATTATTTTTCTGGGTATGACATCTCTGACCCGGACTCTTTCTATTATAGACTTGCACCCTCACCTGCCAAGAAAAATATGTTAACAGACACAAAACAGATTTACTCTGCTTCTTTCCTTTCCCAGCTCTCTGTACAAGGTTTCCTAATTTTGGAGGGACACTATAGAAGCCTATCTGGGGAACAAAAGATTGGCAGGTTTGGGGAACTGAGGCTTTATTTAGAGCTTGCTTAATACCACAACAAATGATTTTCCTGAATAAAACTGTGCAACAGACAACGAGTTTTGGCCTTGCCAAGATAAAAGATTTGAACACACCACGGGTTTCCATTCGTGCATGATTTGGAAGCAATTAACATCATACAATGAGGATACCATAGATACCATGCTGCTTTAGAATACGCATAACTCATCAGACCCCAATTGGAATGGGTGGTTAGTCCGGCCAGTAGACACAAACAAATGTCAGGCATGATTCCTAGGTAACAGCAAGGGATTTACAGCAAATAGGCCTCACATTCGATATGTGCAGTCTGAACATTCGGGGATGGTGACAACTTACAGTGTTGGGAAGTTGTGCCTTGATTGGATAAAGACCTCGACACTGTCTCAGGTACAACAGCACTTGTCCCTTTTATCTGATGACCTGGAACTACTGGACTTTTTATTGGGTCCTTGAAAATCACATCAAAAACGCTTTCTTTATGCCATCTATAATGAGACATGGAAAATATCTCAACAGGAGGCTGCTGAAAGATTGTGTGAGATTAAGAGGGACAACTTAGAACAGGCTCTTGCAGTAGTGGACAGTGGTATGACCACCTTATCATCTAGAATATAATCCTTGGGTAGTATTGTATCCTCAATAATAGACATCATACAGAAAAACATGTCTGCATTACAACACTGACAGTCCCAATTTAGATCTATTCAATTGTTGAGCTGGACATTACAGGCACTACGTTCTGGCAACGTGCCGTGGCAACACATTAATATCACAAATCTATTTCTCACCATACCACCTTACAGAACAACAGATAATTATGGCACGTAAAGATGCAAAATATACTTTGTTACATATTGAAAGACCTTTTACCGCTGCTGAAATAGCATCCTCGGATTGATAATTCATGGGTACATTACACTACCAATTTCGACTTTCCACTTTCATTACTTTCTACGAAGTGTTAGGTGAAGGGTTTATACATAAACATTGGGAGATTCCTTTCAAATTCCGGTGTCAGAATAATGATACTGAACTCTTTCTCAGTGGTTCTGATTGTGAGAATACTTTGAGTGGGTCCCTAGTATGCAAAGATGTTTCGTTGCACGGAACATGCGATGCCTCTGTCGTGAACTTGTCTTGCTACTTGAAAGGCTCCCCAGTGGCTGTGATACGTCTGATGTTCAGATTAGTCTTGAATGGGAGTTTCCTGATGTTGATCAGTCAAGGTTGCTGGGGATGAAACCATGGGTTGACTATGTGGTGACCATGTCTTCCATTGTTACTTGTCCATAGTTAGGGAAGATATGCTGTGGCCTATAATTAATCTTACCAACATGTGTTTTGACGTCCAGAGCAAACTGAAAGGCTTCTTATTTCAAAAAGAGGTGGCCATAACTTCTACTACGGAGACGTTTGATCTCCAAGTGGCAAGGTCCTCTTCAGAGATTCAGGAGCTACTCCACACTAACTTCCCACGACATTTTGGAGAATTGGTGCATCGTATTTTTAACATGTCCCACACGACTGGAATAGTGCGTTTTTTCAAAGGCATAGGCTCCGGGTAGTTAGCAGCTTCCAGACGGTGTTGGGAGTCATTCCATATTTCATCCACCCCATCCTCTAAAGCATCTTTGGAGGCCTTCTGCTGGTCATGCGTCTAATTGCAGGGATAGTGGTTTCAATATTTATGCACTGCAATGGATATCCCATATCGAGATCAAATGAAGTTGGCACTGCCTCATGTCCTGCTGTGCTGTGAGTGCATGGTGAATTACTTTGGAGCACCATTACTTCGGGAACTGGATGAGCATTGGTTTCCATCATTTCAGCCTGTATGGCTTGACTAAGTGCAGCCCGTATTCTTCTGTCTCATGTGTACTTACGAGCGTGCCCTGGATTTGTGCTTCGGGTCGCAATTGGTAGACCCTTAGGACATACATGTACTGATGGACCCACTAAAGGCCCATTTGTATAGCTGTCCCCTGCGGATTCCATTGCTCTTGGCCGCATTCTACGACCCTCCCTGGGTTGCTTCTGCACCTGGCGACAGAACACCGACTTGTGGGGGCTGGATGGGAACATATTTGCTCTAACAACTTGCTCCGAGGTGTGCCTCTGGGATCATCGTCTGCGGATGCTGGGAACAGAGATGTTTCGTCTACCACTAGGAACACATAAACATCTGGTTATTCCATTTGGTGGGAACTTTTTATTGAGACTGACTTTAATATACCAAATTGTTTTAAATTGACCTCTTTTTATATATTTTTTAAGAAACCTGGTTTTCTTTATTCTTTGGGTCTCAGAATAGTATAGCTGCATTTTTAAGAGTTTTTATTATTATTTTAACAGGCAATTGTTTTAAGCAATCTCCTTCACATATGCTGTTGCATTTTAGTAGTAGGATTTTTAGGTTTAGATAGCTTCTTAATCGACTTATGTCCTAGGAGTGGGTGTCATGTGTCTCAGTTAGGCCTAGAAGGAAACATTGCCATTTTCAATGAGTGCAGGGCTTTCCTAAAGTTGCCTTCACTGTTCACATCGACCTTTGACACACATTTGCATTCATGACACTTTGGGTTAGTTTCCTAGAAACACGAACCTTGCTTACTAGAGTCGAATTCGCAAGACCACTATCATATTGCCTTGACACTATGTACAAGGCCTACACGTACGTTGAGCAAATGTGTTCAATATTTTCGTTATCTGTTTCCAGGTATAGACAGAGGGGCCACTTCTGCTGACATCGAGAGGTCTCTACAGGCTGATGCTTTTGCCCAGCTGCTGACTAACATCTCTGTGAAGGGTGTCCAGCTTGTGATGATTATGGGGGTCGTACCTTCTTACCAACCAGGTAATGGGGTTGGATCATACAGCACGGGGATTCTTGGCAGAACATATCACATATCCAAACACATAGGTTAGGGTCTGCATAGTAGGAGTATGCCAGATTGTTATATTATTTCATATGCTTGCATATACACTTAGTTTCAGCATAATGGTGGAACTTTTAATTTTGTTCACTGTCCTGATACTTCTTATAACTTTCATGTGCTTCTGTCTATTGATCATTTCAGCACATATATTCTATACAAGAATCATGTTGGTTCAATAAACATTGAAAACGTCCATCTGTTTGTTCTTGTATATTTCTCTTCGCAAAAGAGAGCATGAGTGTAGAAGCAAAAGGTTCTAGATCTGTCACCACGGTTCCTGAGGGAACAGGGTTGTCATGTTCAGTCGTTGCCAGAACTGTTTGCTCCCTGCCTAGGCTTAGGGGGCTTATGGTGCCACTGTGAGCTAGCTGGTCTATGGGACAACATATCCTGCGAGGTCCTTGTGTGGAGATGTTCGCTCAGCGGTGTTCTGAGGAGCTGGTGGTCAATGCAAGGTCCTTGCATGGAGATGCTTTGCACAAAGGCAGTTCTGATGAGCTACGAGGCTGCAAAGTGATGTCATGCATTGGGGATGCATCGAGCAGTGCTCGCAATATGGAGTCTTGAGAAGTGATGTGATGCACTGCATCGGTTCTGCATAGACCACAGCTGAGCTGGCAGAGCACCTTCAGGCCCAATTCCAAGGGTACAGGACTTTAGTGGCACCACTTGGGAGGGCAGGACGTACAGCTGACAGAGTCCAGGTCCTGGGTTCAGGGTTGTTGAAAACTGTTCTGTCCCTTACCTCTGGTCAGAAGGCCAGCCATCTTGCCCTTAGAGTCACTCTGGTGGCCCTGGTTCCAAGACACAGGTCCAGTCCTTCTTACTCATGTAGGAGACAGCAGTGCAGCACAGCAGGGCAGCAGAGTGGCAGTCCTTCTTGCAGCAAAGCAGCACAGAAGTCCTTCTGTTGAGTCTTCCACAGGTCCAGATGTATACTGATGAGTTGGGTCTGAAGGTCCATTATTTATACCTGGTGCCCACTTTGAGGTAGGAGAAGGTTCTGGAAGTTTCTTTGAGATGTCAGGCATCCCCTTCTTCACTGTCCTGGCCCTAGCTTGTCTGGGGACAAATACAACTAGTGACAAACCCTTTATGAGTGAGTTCAGGCAGGGCCTTTGTGATGTGCACATGTGGTGGACGGGAGCTCCATCCACTCGTTAAGGCAGAGTGGCGAATCCTGCCAACATCTATCTTCCCTTTGTATCACTGTCTGGGGGCAATACACAACAGCCACCTGCCAGCTCCACCTAGTCATGTGGCCCAGGGACAGGCTGCAGCCACCAAATAGTTAGGACAAGAAAATGCCAACTTTCTAAAAGTACTATTTTCAAAATTGTGACTTAAAATCCGACTTTGCCATAGAAGAAGCCTTTAAATTACAATTCTTTAGACACCAAACTCGACCTGTCTCCCTGCTCCCAATTGAAAGTTATCACTTCCTAAATATTATAAGGAAACCCAATGTTATCTTATGAGAGAGGTAGGCCTTCAGTAGTGAAAAACAAATCTAGGAGTTTTTCACTACCAAGACATGGAAAACTTAAAGGTTAATATCCAACTTTTTTAATAGGTTGCACCCTGCCCTCTGGGCTGTTCAGGGCCTACCCTAGGGGTGACTTGTTTGTTTTAAAAAGGAATGTTTAGGCCTGGCAAAAGGTTTATTTTGCCAGGTAGGTTGTAATGGTAGTTTAAAACTGCACACAAAGGCTGCAATGGCAGGCCTGAGATTAAAGGGCTACTTAAGCGGGTGGCACAATCAGTTCAGCAGGCCGACTAGTAGCATTACATTTACAGGCCCTGGGTACATGGGATACCACATCACTCGGGACTTACAGGTAAATAAAATGTGCCAATTGGGTATAAGCCACTTCTACCATGTTTAGGTGAGAGAGCACAAGCACTTTAGCACTGATTAGCAGGGCAAGGTGCACTGGAGTCCTATGCCAACAAAGGGAAGAGTAGCAAAAATAGGAGGGGTGAAGGCAAAGCGTTTGGCTGAAGACCACTCTAAGGCTGACAGGTCTAACATGGAGTATTTATTCAGTTTTATGTTATGGCATGTTACAGTCATTGTGTCACTAGTATGGCCTTGTAGCACTACTTGATTCAGATAATAATAATGCTTTAGTGGCAGAATTCTCTTAGGATCAGATTATTTCTGTTCTTACCAAGCACTACTATCTTTTGTCACATGACTTTTTATAAAATGTAAAGCACAAGAATGGTAGACATGTAGGAGAATAGATTATTGTGTCATGTGAAAGTGAGTCAGAGGTAAGGTGAGCGAGGCAGGGCATAGTGAGGAACAAGTGCACAATAGTATGTGCAGTTTAAGTTTTTATTGTGTGTCAGTCCTCTCATTATGTGGCAAATGAGTTGAATTATGTAATTGAGTACACAAACAATGTAAGCCTTCGTTAATAGAGTCTCAGAAAATGTGTGCTAATATCACAGATCGATCATTGGTTTACCACAGCTGTTAATCGTGACTTTAGTGCAAAATTAGGTTTAAATGAGGAATACCAGGTAGAAACAGTTTCCAAGCTTGTATTTATGCATACGAAATATATTTTTGCTGATACTGAAATGCATGGTTTTTCTCTTCAGCAAAGTAGATTCACGGCATTTCGAATGTGGTAATGCCACACAGCTCTAAATACTTATATTGATCAAATGCGCAGAATGCTAAATGTGGGACTTGGTTTTAATAGCTACTTTAAGGGTATTTGTGCTTACCCAGAGAGTGGCATTCACAACTGTGAGCTAAATAAAAATACTGAGTTTGAGTTCAGAAAAACATGTAATATTTCAAACGTCTGCGTACATCTGTCATGAGGAAAAGTGACTCCAGGAAAAGAAAAGCCTGCCCTATACAGCAGCTGTAGGCAATGAAAGGGACATATGTTTTAGTTTCATGATATTGGTTTACAAATTGGATTTTTACAAAAGAATTGGTTGAAATTAAACGTGATTGAAAAGGGATGAGGGCCAGTGTGATTCAAATAATAAAAAATCACGTTAGTGCTTAACAATTCACTTAGCAGCACCAAAGGACCATAAATTACGGACTAATTTCATGTTTCAAGACATTAGAGTAAGAGAGAGGTAAGCCGTCTGTGGGTCATTAAATTCAGAATGAATGTCAGTGATGAAATAAGAAGGAAAAACTGGCATATTGGGATAAATAACTGATCCCCCGAGACAATGGTCTAGATAAATGATCATGCAAAACTTGTTCTCAGACTTTACCATCAATTGTTTCCCTGTTAAAGATTAAAATGACCCGACAAACATGTATGCAAAGGAGTAGGGCTGTTCAACTTTTTCAATTAAGGTGCACGAGTGGGAAAGCTCGGTGAAGTTTTCCAGCTTCATCCGATTTCCCCTGAAGCAAAGCTTCAGCGTCCAGCACTGGCAGTAGTGTCGATTTCCTGCTGCAGGATGCCGGGTTGGCAGGAAATCTGACAGCAGAGAATAGTGCATCGGCCTGAAACACTCTCACTCCTGCAAGATATGAAGTGCCAGAGGGTTGGAGGCCCATGAGAATGAACCACGGACTAGTTTAGGGATGGAAGGTGAGGCCAGGACTCATGAAAAGCGAAGGTGAGGGGCAACAGCACTGGCGGGATCAGAGCCAGCCTTTGCTGGGCTAGCGCACTGGTCGGAGAGAAATTTGGCGCCATTGCTGATGCTAATGAATAAAATGACAAACACAACAAGATGATGGACGGAGTGCTGAAACTTTTCAACCACTCACCCTGAGTCACAGATCTGGGTTTAATCCATCGTTCTTTTGCTCACTATGCCACCCCAGTTTGAACCCATCCATATGCAAATCAGTCTTGACCCTGTACCTCATGGAAACAGTCCAGCCCGAACTGCCAGGCCAGGTCTTCCCTGAATGGTAAACAAGCATCCTAGGACCAGTTTTGGGGTATTACCCCATATCAGCCAGGCTAGCTTGAATCAAGTGGCACACTGAGCAAGGGACTCACGTCTGGGCATACCCTTGGCCACTTAAGGTGAACAAAGCAAACAGTACAAGATGATGGCCAGAGTGAGAAACTTTTCAACCACTCACCCCCAATCACAGATCTGGGTTTAATCCATCGTTCTTTTGCTCATTATGCCACCCCAGTTTGGACCCATCCATATGCAAATCAGTCTTGAACCTGTCCCTCATGGGAACAGTCCAGCCCGAACTGCCAGGCCAGGTCAGGTCCTCCCTGGACCGGAAACAAGCATCCTGGGACCGGTTTCAGGGTGAAAGGGCGGTTTCTCTTCATTCTGGAACTTTTCTAGATGCACTCTGCGATGGATCTTTTTAGCAGCATGACAGTGTGAAGGGGAGAAACCATGAAGGTAAAATTAACTTAGAACACCACTTAATAACCAAGAGACAGTTAAGGAGGGTTAGTTAAGTTTTATTACAAAGCCAAGAATAATTGAACATAAACAAATCTCAGCACAAGAGTACAGAAATACAAAGGAAACAGCATAAAGCCAAATCTACTCACCCAATTCAGACAGTGCAACATGAGTAAAACAATTAATTCAAGAAGGGGGATACAGATGATTAGGAAGCAAGAGTCCAACTTCCCCTGCATCGAGGGCTGGTGAATGTAAAGCATCAAATCTATCTCTACATTATCGCTAAGATGGCATTCCCACATTAATAGGTAAGCAATTTATGTCAGGAGGGTAAAAGTGTTAGTCGTGAAGTCTTGCTAAGAAGTCTCTCCACCGTCAAGATGGAGTAGGTAGCATAAAGCCACCATCACCAAAAAGAGCTTGTTCTGGGGGTGCTCCCTCTCCAAAAGGCAAGAAAGATGTGGACACTTTCCCTAGTTCCAACAATCGGTTATCCACAGGTGGAATTCTGATTCCCATCCACCTTGGGTACAGTCATGAGCATACGTTTCCACAGCGTTCTCCATGTACACCCTTTGCAACAATTTGTCCTTGGCTCCAATGCCTTCTCCCGTGTGAACCCAATGTCTTTCCTTTATCAGCCCAAGTCATATGATTGTAACTTCTTCTCTCCTTGTCTAGCTGCTAAAACAAAGACATTATCCAGCCCAAAAGAACGCTTCTTCATCTGCCATACAAAACGTGAGAAAGAACAACTTCCACAGTGCACATAAAATTTAGAACGTTAATTCTAAGCAAGAGTTTGTCAGGGGTTTCCATTTCAGGCCTACAACTTTATCTAACATAAGAATACATCATTTAAACATTGCAAGTTGCATCATTAAATTTGCATTTCAACTAGCACATTTACCTAATTATGGAAAATATCATTGTTGTTAAACATTTATAACACATGATCAAAATCAAACTGCACAACACAGTTTCTTCATGTTAGCATTTTCTGCTAGTTAGATTTAATTTCTAAGTTAACTCCTCACACTACCTGTCAACAAGCTAAAATATGTCATGTAGATACATTAACACGGTTCACAATTCTAGCACTTACATGTACACAAGACACAAATATATGCGGGTGCTCTTTCCACATGATTATGATGCACCCCTACAATTGGGTAAAATGCAAATACCAGCTCTCCACTCTATCAGTTCCCCCCTCTGATGACGTTGAGTCATCATAAAATCTCTAACCTCCCCTGTAACAGGGATATAAGTACAAAACTGTTGGACCTTCAGCATTCGACAGACTCCGCCCTCTTTTGCAAGTAAAACATCTAATGCAAGCCTGTTCTACATCACCATCGCTCTTATCGAAACCATTTCCCCATCAATGAGTAGCAGAGACTTAGCTGTGTTAACATAAAATGTATTCACTATAGTAGATAGTCTTCTTATCTTGATATCATTAAGCACCACTCCCAGACTAGGAATTATTGCTCCGAAGATATCTCCCACAACCTCTCCAGCACTCAATCCACATTTTTCCCTGCTCATTGACCTCCCTTCTGGATTCTCCAAGTCATCCACATGGTATATTTTTGGTAACACAACCGCCAAGTAACATGTACCATACCATTTGCTTGGCAAGCGCACATATGCATTCTTCACACACACAAAATATGCTCCCGGAACCATGCAGACTGGCTCTTGCAAATTCGTCTTCCAAGGACCATTGACTAAAATATATGATCACACACACACTGTCCTACAAATGGTGAGTTGTAACTACTCTCAGCTTGTCGTATGCAAAGCTTTCCTTATTGTTGCCAATCTAAAGCTTCTGACCAGAACTTCCTTTAGCCTTATGAGCTAACTCCTCCTTGGTCCAATCTGAATCCTTATCCTTGTTATCAACGTTATTAACTAATCCTCTACGTCTAACTTCTACCTGATCAATAAATTTACTTTCTATATCTGTCAGATTGCAAGTTAAATTATGTCCATTGGCACAAGCAGTGTCTCATGTCATGATTGCTGTGAAATAGTTTTCCATTCTCTACTCTCCTTTGGGCGTCATACTTGTTCAAATGTTTATATACAGGTATTTCTGGAAGTACCTCATCATAATTTGAGAAGTATTACTTCTCAAATTACTAATGACAAATGACAAATTACTAATGACCCTTTCCATAGAACATACTAAGGAGTAAACTACAACTAATGCCATAAGTAAGGGTAAGTGGTGGTAGGTTATTCCCTCTTCTACTGATGCGGGTAATTGCATGCACACGTAACCATCTCTAACTTCCATAGTATCTACGTATTCATACAACAACCTAGCGTAAGCATTTAAGGCATAATCTCCCTTGGACAGGTCTACATGCACGTAGTGACTAGTCTGCTCTATTAAGCCTTTCTCCGATCCTAATATACCCTCCTTTGGAACAGCAGTGGTAGGTGTGGATGTCCCATGTGCTCCCACCCCCTGCACCTCACTTTTGTGTGCACTTAAAACTGACTCTATAATGACTACAGCTATTATTGCAATCACCCCTACAATGAGTGCACCTGCAATAATTTTGTGCCTACGATTTGAATTTCCAGACTCCATTTTAGAGTGGCTTGGGTCACTGTTCAAGGAGTAGAATAACACGCAAAGCCTCTTTTCTCTATTTCTCTCCATGTAGGACAAAGTTTTTGAACAACGTTTGAGGCCTTGGAAAGTTATTTTTCAACAGTTCCTTCTGTACAGTATTTACACAGCTCAGAAGACTTCTCTAGCCCTCTTTCTTCTTCTTCTTTTCTAGATAGAGTCCTTAACTTTATTCTTCTTCAACTCAGGCCTAGGTTACCCTCTTCAAACAGGTTTTTGTTTACAGTTCACAGTTCAATTTACAACCCTTATCAGGTCAGAGCCAATCTCTTCAATAACTTGTTGTAACAGTTCAGCTCTCAATGCTGCAATCTTTTGAGGCGACTGTAGTGCTCCGAAACTTGGGAATTCAATGTCCTCCAAAAGCAAAGTCCGCAAACCACATAGCCTTGATGGGAAAGCAACAGTCAACGACAGAAGTGCATTTACTTCAATCCCAGGGACTCTCAGCAAAATCTCGACAACCAGCACCGAGATCTCGGACCTCTCTCTCCCTGGTATTTGTGGCCAGATAACTCCACTCGGGAGGAATACCTCCGACAAGGCACTCAAGCTCTCCTGGATCTCCTGGCAATTTCTGTGTGCTGCTCGGTCTCACTCAGGCCTGACTCTGAAGTCTCACTTATCGGTGCAAGCTCTCTTTCAGATGCGAGTCTCAGGTACTTCCTCCTCTGTCTCACAGGCCAGGTCTCACCTGCAGCATCTTTCCACCTCAACTGCACCTGACTTCTTGTCACACCAGTCCTTTCCACTGACTCAGACTCTCTGTCATTCTCAACGATAACATCTCCCTCAGAGTCTATGCCAGGGTCTTGTGTAGCCTGGCCCCCCTGAGATCGACCTGGTGTGTATCCATTCTCCTCAGGTACCTCTACAGCTTGGCTTGTCCCCTCTCGTGACCTTTCAGTCACAGCTGGAAATTCTTCTGGGAGAGGAGCTGTTTCATCAGAGGGACCTAGAACTCGATGTGTGTGAGAGGCACGGATCCAACTCGGTACTCCGCCACACTTCACAGCAGTCGTGGTCACCAGTATCGGTAGCGACCACGCCAACGAGAATCAAGACAGTTTTTCCTCACATGTTTCTTGATGAGAACCCAATCTCCTGGGTTCAGGTCGTGGCAGAGATCCTTTGATGTTAGTGCAGTCGCTGCTTCAACCTGATGCGACAAAGAATGCACCACGTCAGCCAATCCTTTACAGTAGTCAAGGACCAAATCAACTGAAATGAACCCCATCTGCCATCTGTATGAGTTCTACTCCCTGCTCTTAGTTTGCAGGATTGAGGCCCGATCTTGTGACAAAAATGACATGACTTTTTGAGGGTGACGACGTCTATCCCTGTCTTCGGATCAATGGGAATACCTCTCCCTCTTCCCTGACCCGTTGGCCCTGCAACTGGTTGAACTTGTACACCTCCTGGGGCATTTTCCTGATCAGTAGTTACAGCTCCCATCATCCCCTGTACATGCTCTCCTTTCTGGGCATTACGCATTTGGACCACCATCAATTTCTCCTTTATCATCCTATGTTTAGACTCCACCTCATCACTGCAGTACCTGGCATACCGTAGGATTTCATCCACAGATTTGTTTTGCCAGCAAATCAGATGCTGTTGTATCATGAGGCTGATCTATGGCCTTAATCCAGTCACAAATTTGGACACAAATTGTCCTATGTCTTTGGGGTCCAACGTATCTAACCCACTGTACTGCTTTAAAGCTTGTAACAGCTCTTCGTAATAAGCATGCACCGACTCCTTAGGCTCCTGGGTTGTTCGATCTATCTTGACCCAATCGATGTCTTGTGGGGCTATTTTGGACTGTAACCATGTGATCACCTGGTCGTACTTTTTCACAACGTCGGGAAAGGACCATGAGTTATTGAATCCCTCTCTGGCTCAGCACTTGGCCACTCAACAGCTATCTTACAAGCAGACGACAGATCACTAGGAACCACAATTTAAACAAGCTGTTTAAATCAATCCGTAGCACTTTCGAGATCTTAACGAAGCGATCAACTTGCTTATACCACTCAGCAGATTTCTCTCTCAACCTAGGAAAATCATTCGTAAATGCAGCAAAATCACCCCGACTCCAGGGATCATCCACATACCCTCCACTAGGCACTTCCCGCAATGGGTATTCCTCTATTCCCTGTGTTTCTCCTCCTGGAGGAGGCGTCTCTCCTGTCACCTTTTTCACGTTCTTCTTCCTCGACCACCTCTCTTCCCATTTATCCAGCATACTCCAAACCCTTATTCCTGTTAGTAGTTCCTGTATATACGTCTTCAACCCAGTCACTCTCTTTTCCTCTAACTCCCGGTCACTGTTGGCAAGCCTGTGATTTCCCTGTAATGCCTTTGTTCGAGACAGATCTACCACATACCTCTGAGCCAAATCGGACAGCTTCTCGTGTGCCTGTCTTGCCCTCCGGGGGACATCCTTAGCCATGAACAGCAATTTATCTGGCTCATAAGTGTCTATTCTATCTAAAGGTACATTTCCACTATTGATCTCCTCTAATTCCGCCTTCACTCTTCCCACATTCACTAGCTTCACTTTTATTACAGCCTTGATGGTATCCTGAATCGACTTACAATTCTGGCTCTCCTTGCTGTGATCCCTCAACCATGACTCTAAGTCTGCGACTACTAAAACGTGTTGGTTCTCAGATGTTCTCTGACTTGCGCTCGCTTCTTGAGGTGTACCACTCGGTCCTCTCACAGGAGTTTACCACATTCGCAGGTCTGAACTGGTGCTTATCATAGGTATAGACCTTATAGTGCTGGAACTGATCTGTACTCCGGAAGGGTCAGCAGTAGCCGCTAATGAGGTACTGGATTCCATAGGCACTAAAGGACAGAAACCCCCATTCACATTCCCTGTCCTTCCCAAGCGAGTCCCCTCTGCAGATGTAGATTGTCTCTGGCTAAGGTTTGCTGATGAGCCTGAGTCATAAACAGGAATGACAGGTCCAATGGTGACCGGTACCCTGAGAGCTTCCGGCAACCGTGAATTAAGAGTGGCCCCATTCTGTTCTGTACCTCCCACGGCAGACACTCCTGTTCCCCTTGTTCCTGCAGATATTATCCCCACGACCCCTGGATCGGGAGCCACTGGGGCTGATGCATTTCCCACATTATCGGAGCCTTCAAGTCTCCGTCTCTCTTCTCCTGGTTGTGAACTGTAAGGTGGCGGATGCTCAGCTAGCAACCCATCCAACAAGTTGCCTTCATTATCACTGCTGTCACTCCAATTTGCCCTTCTCCCTGCTTCTCTGTTTTGTGACCCTCCATCAACCAGTACTGGATATAACCTCTCTCCCTCAATGGCATCCACTTTCCACCTCTTAAGCGTAGCATCCCAATGAGCATCCTGATACGCCCTCATGGTTTTCTGCAATCTCCCTTGGTATTTCTGTCTCTGCTTAGCATGAGCTGCATGCATCTAGCACCTCAAACTATGTGGTTTTGGCAAAGGTTGCATCGCAAACATCTTCCCTCTAAGTTGGTTCAATACATCTAATCTTAATGAGCCAAAGCGTGGAAATGACAATTCCCTCTCCTTTTCAGTGATTTTATGCAAATTTTGGAACCAAATTATGGTATGGAGCCCAACTTTTGTCGCCATATAATGGGCTGGAGTATCCTCTGGTGGTGCCTCTTCGCCCACTCAAGTAACAACCCCTTCATCATCTTTGAAGAAATCCTGCAACACCCTAAAGCATTGCATTATTTCTGACACTTTTCGAAACCTTCCCCCAACAAAAATGCAATTTTGTTCAATTTATACCGTGAAATGATATTGTCAGCCACAGAGTATTCCTGCTGACCACCAACCAAACCCGGCGCGGCATTACACCAACAGACCTATCGCAGTGCAGCATTATCTGATGTCACTCTCAGTCTTCGCAGCAACTCACCCTCCTTCACAATCTCTCTGTACGCATTCACTCACACAGTCATCTTAAGTCCAAAATTGTCTGCCATTCTAAAAGATTGATAGGATTCAATCATGCAGAGCATTCACATACAGTAACCCTCGACCAGCGTGGATCACCTGAATCAGTACAGTTAACCTCTGTACACAAGGTCTCCGAGATAATTCTCAGACGTCCCATTCACACAAAGTTCCCTGTCTTAGGTGGAACTGCCAATGACGTCTCATGACAACTCCTCAATTCTCCGGTCAGACAATCACAATTGCTGTTTCTTCTACACAGTTCAATATCCTGGGATCTTAGGCCACTTCGAGACCAGAAACTCAAATCTCAATCCTTGGGCCACGTCCGACCTGAAACCACATTCACTCGACTCTCACTCTAACTCCACAAGACATCACACAATCAAACCATTCCCGTAATCTACCATTAGACACACATCCTGTTGATACTCACTCCTCCTTCCACCGCTGATCTCACTGCACCACCAAACTCTGTCAGATTCCGCCAGATTCTGTCGCTTTTCATTCTCGACCATTGGGCTCTAATTCGGGCTTTTTAGGGTTCTAGGCTCCACCTATTCTAGACTACTTCTAGACTCTCCCCCTACTCCATAGGCTAACCATCCTCTGCTACCAACTGATAGGGCTGCTTCTCTTCGTTCTGGAACTTTGCTAGAGGCACTCTCCCATGAAACTTTTTAGCAGGATGAAAGTGTGAAGGGAAGAAACCATAAAGATACAATCAACTTAGAACACCACTTCCTAATACTTAATAACCAAGGGACAGTTAAGGCAGGTTAGTTAAGTTTTATTACAAAGCCAAGAATAATTGAACATAAACACATCTCAGCACAAGAGTATGGAAATACAAAGGAAACAGCATAAAGCCAAATCTACGCACCTAATTCAGATGGTGCAACATGAGTAAAACAATTAATTCAAGAAGGAGGATACAGATGATTAGGAAGCAAGAGTCCAAATTCCCCTGTATCAGGGGTTGGTGAATGTAAAGCATCAAATCTATCCCTACACTATTGCTAAGATGGCATCCCTACATTAATAGGTAAGCAATTTAAGTCAAGAGGAAAAAGGTGCCAGTCGTGGAGTCTTCCTAAGAAGTCTCTCCGCAGTCAAGATGGGCCAGGTAGCATAAAGCCACCATCACCAGAAAGAGCTTGTTCTGGGGTGCTCCCTCTCCAAAAGGCAAGAAAGAGGTGGGCACTTTCCTAGTTCCAACAATCAGTTATCCACAGGTGGAATTCCCATAGTGCACTTCGCACACGCCATCCACTCTGGGTACAGTCATGAGCGTACTTTTCTAAGGGGTTCTCCATGTTCATCCTTTGCAGCAATCCATCCTTAGTTCCTGTGCCTTCTCCCATGTGAACCCAACGTTTTTCCTTTATCGGCCCAAGTCATACAATTGTAACATCTTCTCTCCTTGCCTAGCTGCTAAAACAAAGACATTATTCTGCCCAAAAGAACGCTTCTTCACACGCAATACAAAACGTGAGGAAAAAGTTACAATTTGGGAATCTTTGAAACATTATATGCCCCTGCATATGACTGATCTTTTGCTATCGCTTGATACTTGAACCTAATATCATATAAAGATAACTGCAGTAACCCACTAGGACTTCATTATAAGTTATTCTGATTTAGCTGGTAATGGGAGTTACTTGATACATTAATATTACAAGTTTTCTCTCAGATATTTCAATAGGAAAAATAACCTGGCAAACAAAGGGGAGGGTACAGTAGCTGTGAAAGACATGCAGATATCGATACAGAAACACAAATGTACTTCGTAATTCTCCATTTTAGGAGGGAAACCTTATGATTGCATGGTATTCCCACGCCTGCAGTTTCTGATCCCCTGAGATTCTTAATTCCAAGTGCAGGATAACTGATGCAGTCTTCACTCCATTAATGGAATGAGAGCCCTAATGGTTGTCATAATTTTCCCTTTAGTATGGTATTCAGCATGTCATTTTCTACATAACAAGAACACAGTTTTTTGCTTATTCTACCTACTTTCAGACTTGATTTGTTTTGGTTTACCAACTGAACTTGTGCGATCTCTCTTTTTTGTCCATATGTTTTAAAACATAGGTATTTTTCATAAGAAGGATTATGGCATTAGGTAAGTTTGCAAAGAACCTCTCCTACTGATATACCAATTCTGCAGTTGTCATGGTTTGGACAATACATTGCAACATTACTTTGGAGACTTACTGGGGCTTTTTGTATCTGTATCAGAACCCCAACTTCACTTCAACAAGACAACACATCCTCCCTGATTCCTAACATCTCTAGTATCCCTCTCAACTTCATACAGTCTCACTACTACATCCAAACCCAGCACATACTCCCACTCCGTCACATCTACATGAAGTCATTCGACAATTTCACTTTACCGGATAAGGAACCAGCACTAAATACCTCTGTAAGGGTAATCTCACAAACACACACATTTTTCAATCTCCTTTCTCACACATAAACTACCAGTATTTCCTCTACCTCTTCTAAAACCCCTAGACCTCCTACATAAGTCACAACTTCATCTAATGTGACCCTCAAACTACAACAGAATACATGCTCTATTTGCGTCCAACCAAGCTACTACTCCCTTGTTCATAGAAAACATGTCAACATCCATCTTTCTTCCGGTGCTTAACAAGATCCAACCCTTGATTGTCTTCCATTTCAGGTTTCAGTGCTCTTAGCTGTACACTAATCCCCTTTCCATTAACACACATGCTACACAATTTCATGAGACACAAAAGGAAAAGATGCACCTTACCTTAATTAACTGAAACTCTCCCTTTTCCCTTGCTACACCACAACAATGCCCAGCCACACATTGTGCAAGCCACATGCATTTTCTGTGTTGTAGTCCTGTTTTGCTTCTATTTAACTAATTAGACTAACACACCTGAAATCAATGGAAAGGTTCTAGACTGGAGATAATGTCTATAAGGAACTGTAGTGAGGTGATCACCGAACTCTCAAACAACGGATATATCACCACTTACATCTATCATCCATTGTCCTGCACGTAGGAGATCATTCAGACAGTGGAACGCCTCAACATGCAGGATATTGAAACCTCCTTTGCAGCAAACACAAATAGACATAGTAGAAAATATATATCAAAGGATGAACAAATCATTCAAGAATCCTACAGAAAACATCAGCACAACCTAGAAAAGAAAGAAAACACTTCATGAATGAAATAGGAAATTACAAATATTAAATCCCAACTGTGCTCACTTCAACACCAGTGGCACAAATAAAAACATACTAGACAACATGCAAATCCAAAAACACAACAGGATCGATAAAGCAGGATTGCTTATGTCAAATGCCCATCAAAGGAACTAAACAAATTTATTTCAGAATTTTGGAACCTGGAATGCTCCTCAGTGTCTACCCATTAATCACAGGACTTCTGTAACCTATTAACTGACCACTTTCTTTTAAAAGCAACACATTGTCAACCTGAGCAGGAATACAAGGGGAACACCACCAAGAGCCAAATATCCACTCAAATTCCCTTCAATCAATTAACTCTTCTCTAATTCTATGCCTTAATAAAAGCCAATGGGGCTGCCAGCCATAGGGATGAAACCCAGATAATCCTTAAAATGGAGAACACAAACAAGCTTGGAAACTCAAACTTAAGTGACTGCCTGAAAGCTGTTGACCTCTGGATGTTACTAAACCATCTCAAAATCAGTGCCTCAAAAACCTTGAATGGAAGGTGTGGATGCTGTAAATCTTATGATTGATTAATAACCTGGCCTGAGGGACTAGGAACGTTACCAACAAACTCAAAGGAAGTAAAAAACAAAGGAATCATATTGGACTCTGCCTTAGCTATGATCCTGAAAGTAAACCAAGTAACAAAACTGGCTTTCCATACCATGAGAATTCTACGACATATTTTCATACATCTGTGCTGATGACCCTCCACTGACTCCTGGTCACCAAAAGGCCAATTTGTAAAATTCTCTGCATTACACAAAGAAACAAATGAGCAGTTGTCCTTCAAATTAAACTAAAGAGATATTCTCAAAGAAGGATTCTGCCCTCCAGGTTAGAAAAAACACATTGGAGGTTCAGTAACAGAAAGTGCAACTTTCACAGCTCTTACTCTAAAATGCAAAACCCTTGCAGGGCTGACAGAAACTGAAACTATATTATTCCAAGAGTATCCCTAGACTATATTTCTATGTTGCTTGCAGGAGGCAACTGAAGCACTGACAGAGTGAGGAAACCGCAGATCCATAAATGTGTGGCTAAAAGGAAGAATAAGGCTCTACCATCTATATGAATACTGGACCATTTTGGATGATGGACTCTGGGAAGGTTTGCAGTAAATTTAGTAAGGAAGTGTTTGTTACAAAAAGTGGAGATTCTTCACAAACGTTGCCAGGATTGAGTGTAGGGATTTCTCAAATCACTAGCTATTGCACAAGTTAAGACTAACACCTCACTGCCATGTCCTTAGAACCTTCCTGGGCCTAGGAAGACAGCACCTAAAGAAACAACATTATGTGTGAAAGCTGGAAAAAGGAAGACTCAAGGACTCCTGATTCTTTCTGGCACCCAAGGACTGAGGGTCAAATAGTTGCTCTCTTGATGCTACTACAAGGGTCACAAAATGCAGAGGGTCCTAAAACAAAGGAGGCCCAGCTGACTGCTGTGGACTGCACCATAAATGATCTCTGGCTGAAGAGAAACCTGGTACTTAGAAGTCTGCAATCAGGACTTGAAGGTTGAAGGAGTGACCAGGAGGAACATTTCTAGCTGTTCAAGATTATGTTTCCACCACTGAAATACAAAGAAATGGTGCTGAGATTTCCAGAGGAAGAGAGTAGTGTTGGCAGGCAATATGCTCAGGTTCGTCCCACTCTAACCTTTTTACTGTGAAGAAAAAGGATCTCACGTAAAAGGTATCCTTGGGCTGAGAAGAAAGGACAAAACTAGCATAGGGGTGAGGCAACTCCAGTGGCTCCAAAAACCTTGCTTTGACTAAGTTAAAACTTTTGTAGTCAAACCTGCTTCCTTCAGCAGTATCTCGACATTGACATATTTGTCTTAGAAGGACTCTCGCTAGCTTTAGCTACCTGCTTTGCCCTGCTAGACTACTTGGTGCTCCAGAAAAACATCTAAACCAGAAAGACTTCATTTAGAGCAGAGGCACCATTCTTTTTAGGACATGATTGTCTACCTGAAGAGAAAAGGACAGGGAACAAGCAAGAGATTTTGAACAATCCCAATGGGTTTGAGGTTATTTCCTCCCCTTCAGTGTCACACAGCAGAAGCAGGGAATTGTACCAAACGTTACTTCATCATTCAGGTCAGTGTATCCAAACACTGCGGGCCTGATTCACAGAACTAACTTACGTCAAAAACGTAAAGTTAGTACTTTTTGGTATTCACAGAATACACTTACTCATTTTGGTATTCACAGAATTAACTTACTCATTTCGGTATTCACAGAAGTTAGTAGTCCTAACTTTAGGACTCCTAAATGCCTTCTGTGAATACCGAAAGTCTTAAAGTTAGGATTTTTCTCAGTTTAGGAGTAGTAAAGTTAGGAGTCCTAACTTTACTACTCCTAAACTGAGAAAATCTAACTTCAAGACTTTCGGTATTCACAGAAGGCATTTAGAAGTCCTAAAGTTAGGAGTCCTAACTTTACGACTCCTAAACTGAGAAAAATCCTAACTTCAAGACTTTCGGTATTCACAGAAGGCATTTAGGAGTCCTAAAGTTAGGAGTCCTAACTTTACTACTCCTAAACTGAGAAAAATCCTAACTTTAAGACTTTCGGTATTCACAGAAGGCATTTAGGAGTCCTAAAGTTAGGACTACTAACTTCTGTGAATACCGAAATGAGTAAGTTCATTCTGTGAATACCAAAATGAGTAAGTGTATTCTGTGAATACCAAAAAGTACTAACTTTACGTTTTTGACGTAAGTTAGTTCTGTGAATCAGGCCCAACATGAGCAATAGTGAATTACATGTCCTCAATAAAGGCCTGCATTTTTCCCCATACTATCCATGATACCTTCAACAATTGAAACAGCCAATTTGTAAGATTTGACTACACCAGCATTTTAAGGGTAAAGAGTATAAACCTCCACCATTCAAATACTGATCCAATGAGAAAAAAATCCTCATATCTCCTACAATGTTATCACAGAAAAATCTATGACATTTGAGGAAGCCATGCTGGGAGACTTGACTATGACTGAGCAGACTACAGCAAAAGCTTTTCAAGATATCCCCAGATACAACATGAAGCAATTGAATCAATTGCAGCTAATGATAAAATAATCATCAAGCCAATGGAAAAAGCAGGAACCAAGACAATAGTAGACATTAAAGTCTACAGAACATAGGGCCACATGTATGGAGAATAGATTTTTTAGAAAATATTCATACATATGGCCCTTAAGCCCTAGCATATTATGAGATGAGGCCAGTTATATTAAAATCATAAGTGAACTTACTAACAGTAGGGTCACTTATGTTATGTTATGTTATGTTATGTTAAAAGTACTTGTTAAGCGCACGTACACCGAAAACGGTTTCATGGCGCTCAGGGCGAGGGGACGTTGCAGAGAGTAAAGAGGTAGTTTTACTGATAAGCTTGAGAGAACAGCCAGGTCTTGAGCTTTTGCCTAAACTGGGAGTAAAGGGTCACTGATCTTACTTCAATAGGCAGCGAATTCCAAAGTTGAGGGGCCAGGACCGCAAATCTGAGTCCTCCATGCTTTTTACGCTTAAAAGGTACGACAGTCAGTAAGTTGAGAGTGGAGGAACGCAGTTCTCGGGAAGGGGCGTACCGCTGCAATTTGGAAGAGATAAAGGCTGGGCCATTACCGGCAAGGGCCTTAAAAATGGTGCATCCCATCTTAAAAATACAGCGTTTACGTACAGGAAGCCAGTGTAGACTCTTTATCAGAGGTTTAACATGGCATCGGCTGGACTGGCGAGCGATTAGTCTGGCGGCGTGATTCTGCACCAGCTGCAGGCGGTGGAGTTGGTAAGCTGGAATGCCTGCATATAAAGAGTTAGCGTAATCAATCCGCGAGATTACCAGAGCAAGGGTAACCAAAGTTAGAGCCTCAGTGGTTAAAAATCTGGCAATCTTACGGATTCTGCGCAGATGAAAGAAGCAGGCAGAGACCACCGAACTGATCTGTGCTTTCATCGACAGATCGCTGCTGATCACAATCCCCAAGCTCTTGACGGAGGCTGTAGGGAGAGGAGGACTGCCCAAAGAAGGAGGCCAGAAGTTGGAATTCCACGGGTTAGCCAGTCCAGCAGTTAGGATGAGTTCTGTTTTATCCGGATTCAACTTTAATTGATTGCAGTTCATCCAGTTACAAATAAAACTCAGGGTAGCCTGAAAGTTGGACACTGAAGAGGTAGAAGAGTTAATGTCAAAAACCAGCTGTAGATCATCGGCGTAATTAAAGATGTTGACCATTCTTTCGTGAAGAGCTCGAATCAGAGGTGCGATATACAAATTGAAAAGAAGCGGCGACAACGAGGACCCCTGTGGAACCCCACAGATCAAAGTACTTTTTTTGGAAGAGAAATTGCCGAGGCAGACGGCTTGATGTCTATTGCTGAGGAAAGAAGAAATCCACTTCAACGCCGGCCCCTGAATCCCGGCATTGCTGACACGGTCGATCAGGAGACCATGATCGACCGTGTCAAACGCGGCAGACAAGTCAAAGAGTACCAGGGCTTGGGTATATCCCTTGTCTGCGCCCCTTCTAAGCTCGTCCATAACTGCAAGAATAACTGCCTCAGTTGAATGAGCAGGTCTAAAACCTGCCTGATGGGAGTCAAAGAAACGCGACTGTTCGATGAAGGAGCTGAGACAGCTGGTGACATGGGCCTCTAAGACTTTTCCCAGATAGGGCAGCAACGAAATGGGGCGATAGTTACTGAGGACCGAAGGATCCGAGTTAGGCTTTTTCAGGATTGGAAGAATTTTGGCACTCTTGAAGGTGTTAGGAACAATGCCGGACTTATGTACAGGAAGCCGAACATCCATGTATACCACTGTCCTGTTTGCTTTACAAAACACACAAAATGCAAATTCCACCCTCCACACCACCTGGATAATCTATTATCTATGGGATTGGCTTAGAACTGGAGCTATTATCAAAGTTCTGTGATCAATTTCTAAAACTTGAAGTGTAAAGTATGTTGATTTATAGAGATGCTACAGATATGTTATGCTCAACACAATCAGCAAAATGGCATTCAATGCTCAAAAATTGTTTATAGTCAGCTTCAATTTTGAAGCCTTTATATACCAGTTGTCCCCAGGAGGTCATATTAAAAAACACTGAGAATATACTGAGAAGAATTCACTTGTCATACATAATACCCATCTCATTTAATATAGAGGAACTGTTGCTCACAAAAACATTTATTCCATTTGAGGTTCAACTAAACCAAGAGGAGAGTGGAACATCGATGGACACCACTTTTGTACCATCATTGGCAAACTTCTATCCTGACCATTATGAAAAATCAAAGGTGATGCCTGATGCCAGTCCATGTACATCAAACATAGACAATGGTATAGTTACATAGTGTGTTATATTGAATGGCATGAATCAATCTTTTTCTAACTTTTTCAGTTGAGTTAACTATCATGTTCTTTACCTTAGATTCACTAAAATACCAACTTGCCAGGACCTTGGCTTCCTTGATTTAATAATATGCACTGTGAGAGGGGCCCTCAGAACAAGAATATGTACCAAATTGACAGATAAAAAATGCCTTACTGAGATTCAATATCTTTTGTCATAAAGTTTGAAAGAATAATTGCCCCATCAAAACTACCTTAACATTAGAAGGAATTGAATGGATACATAACAGTATGATATAGCTTCTGCCACCTCTTCAACAAATTTAAGGGATGGAAAATATCCAACCAGCATCCTTGAAAACCCAAAAGCAAGCCCACATATCACCTGCGCTGATCTCCGGAAAACCTCTCTAAGCACCAAGCCTAGAGCATTACATTAATAATCACCTTTAGCCAAATAAACTGTTATTTGCTTCAAAATGTAAAAACTATAGGTACCATAATGAAGAAGAAACCCTGTTAGCATTAAGGAGGGCTAAGAATCTCCATAGCAGACTTATACACACAGGAATTTACTCTAAAATTTGTCAAGATCCACAAGCATGACTTTGACACTTGCCTTCAGTTAAAGGCCATGCCGCCTGTGTGAGTTGCAGTCTTTGCACAAATTACTCTCTCCATCCTGGAACTCAGTTTCGTTCTATGTACATGGTGGCAACAATAACATTAACAAACTGCAACAGTGATAATGTTATAAACCTGATCTCATGACCTTGCAGTGTACAGTTTAAAGTATATATGACCACAACCAAGATCAGTTTGAGAATTATGGAACTTAAGAGCACAATTATGTTCACACAACTAACAACAAGGTTAGTGTCACTTTTTGTATCAATGAACTATGACACTGAATGCCAAAAAACAATTCAGCAACAGAAAGCCTCAAGATTTTACTATTCATGAGGAAAGAATATACTAAGCAATGATGTTTCAGGCTTTTTTTAAATAACACCAACAATTGCAATAAACCAATAGTCAATGGACATTCTTTCCTCAGTTTCGGACTGACCAATATGAGGACGGGAAGCGAGATGCAGCACAAATGACTGAGAACAAACAAAAAGACCTTGTGTGGCTGAAACTCAATTTCTCACTGGGGGATAGAGATGAAATAATTCAGTCAGGCAAGATGGAGCAAGATCATATAATCATTTAAATAAGGCACAAATAATCAATATTGTGTGATATGCTCAGAGCCAACAAAAAGGAAATAGAAAGGTGAAGAATGGACTGTACGAAAACATAGAATAGTGTATAAGACCTCCATAAAGTGCACAGCAATACTCCAAATGTTGCAAGAGAAGTCGTTAAATAAGAAAGAACTTTAAGGATCGGGAATAAGACTAAAGATCAATTTTTTTTTAGAGTTCTACAGTTGGACCCCACAAGTCAGGGAAACCTGGAACGCTTCTTTTATTAATGTTAATCCATGGTCAAAAATAAGAAAACGATCACAAGTAGGGTCAGAAGGAACAGTAGATCAGTAAATTTAAGAAGAGTAACTACATCATTATCAGGCATTTAAATTGTGAAATACAGAATAATTGAATGTATCTTTTTAGGCCCATCAATTACCAATGTTATAGAAGAAAGTTCAGGAAAGGGCGTAAATCATCTTAACTCAAAGGTTCTCCCCCAATGAGGGGAAGGAGTACCGGGATTAGCGCACACAGTGTATGCGTCAGCCCAGGGAAAGCCAGTAGAGTCCGCAAGATTGAAAGTTGTCTCTAGGTCCGCAAAGAACAAGATCTTCACCAAAAGAAGAAAAAGGTCTCTCTCAAGAACAGCCTTGTCGCTCTGTCACACAGCGTATATTAATCCACAAGTTCCGGGGTGACATCTCCTAGGTCACCTCATCTGGTCAGACCACTCAGTCCATTAGTCAGTTCGTATAGGGTGATTGTCATGCAGCACAAAGAAGACACATTTTATGGCAAAAACATGGTAAGCTGTTGAACCATTCAAAATGTAAAGTTTGTGAACAATGGTCTTTTAGCAAAGGCACATGAGTGAGTTCAAGAGGACAGTTTCTCACGGCAGATGTTCCCAAAGTAACAAAAAAGTTGCAAGTAGTTCTAGTATGTGCATGGGAACTCTCTCTATGAAACATAATTTCATTCCACATTGTAAATCTACAAAGCTTTCCATGAGAACGGAATCAGGCAAAGGAAAGAAAATTCAGGCTTAAATTGAATTCCGTTTATGAAATTTAGAATATAGAATAATGAAAATATACAATTCATTCTAGAATCTTGGGATCCCTATATATTTCTTTCAACTCGTTTGCACTCATAAAGCATTCTAGTTTCATTGAAATTAGCACGTGTAACTATGACACATTACTACATTTTCAAAGTGCCAACATGTAAAATCATTCCAAAATATAAAATATTACTCTTGTTTCTAGAAATTCTCATTAGTACATGTATGAAGATTATTCTGTAGAAGTTTCAAGGCAATTGGAATTATTATAAAGGTACAGCACCTATTTCTCTTTTTCTATGTCAGTGCATACTTTAACACGAGCAAAGATAAATTTAAAACAAACTCTTCAATAAACATATTGTCATCAAATTTGATTAAAGTTTCATAAATTCTTCACACACCACAAACCCCTATACGTGTCTGTATGCAATAACCTTGGACCACTATTTTGAGCGCATCCCAATCGACAAGGCATATGGAGGCTGTGTTTCTATTTTCTGCTATGTAGTGGAGGATAGTTTCGCAAAGGGTCTGGCAGAAGGCCTGGTCTTCCACGGCAGTCGGCTGGAGCTGCCAGGGCATAACTGGCAGGAGGTGTCTCCCCAGGTCAGCTGCAAGAGTAAGGGATTATGGTCAGAGGCTGTTTTGCCTAGATACTCTGTAGTGGTCACTAACATCTGAGTGATGGGTGGCACAGAAAACGATCCAGCAAGATGGAAAGATCATGTGGGGGTGAGTAAAAAGAGTATTTCCTACAGTCAGGGTTGAGAGCTCTCCAGCTGTCCACCAATGACCAATGTGTCAGCCATTGTGTGAAGCACTCCGCAGCACAAGATGTAAGCATTTAGGGTATGGGAGGGTGTGACCAGTCAAATGTGATGTCTAGCATGCAGTTAAAGTCTTCGCCAATTATCCAGGAGAGGTGAGACCACAAACCAGCTACAATGACAGCTCTGACAAGAATTGTGACTGATCTGTGTTTGGAGAATAGATGCTACCCAGCAATACTGAGGTGCCATTTAGGATCCTTTTTACAAGAGCATTCCACCCCTCTGAGCCTGCCAGCACATCTACACATTTGAATGGGATTAAAGGCCTGATCCAAATGAGTGCCCTCCTTGTATACCCTGAGTAGTACTTGCAGTAGCACTTGCCCCTTTCAGCGCTTTTGTAGTCTGCTGTCTTCCCCTTTTTTAATGTGCATTTCCTGTAAGAATGTGCACACCTCTTTGTTTTAAGTATGTGTGTACAGAGTATCGCTTTTTGGCAGTGCCCTTGTCCCGGCGTGCCATGTCATGAATGTTATTCTGGCCAAAATGTGTGGAAGAATGTCATAGTGGAGGGCCCTGGGGCTTGCACCCGCTGGTGATGTGGTTCAGTCGCAGTGACACCCAGGGCTATGAACTGGTGATCAGGCTTAACAATAACAAGAATTTCCCAACTACCCATCCCAGGGTAGGAGAGCAACATCTGGCTGTCCAAATATTGTAATTGTTTTGCAGCACCTTTAGCATGAGATGCAGCGGGCCCCGGGGAGTCTGCGGGTGTGGGGAGCACCGTCAAGGCAGTCTCTGCAACAACCACCACAGTGATCTAGTCTGGTCTGACAGCAGAAAACGTTTTTTAGAGGGGAAAGCTCAGAATTCAGGAGCTGTGTGGGATACGTATTGAGGCCCTATTAAGCGGCACAGGCTAAAGTGCAGGGGATATGGCATGAGGTATGTGTGCCTAGCAGCAGTGGGGTGCACATTCAGCACTTATTGCCAAGTGGGGCGGCACCCACTGCTGTAACATTTAGTGGATGTCTTCGGTTGTTTGGGGTATTATCGAGGGGGGTTTATGTATGTGGTGTTCATCTGAGAAGTCCCTGAGTAGTCAGGGCTGATATCCTTTGGTGACGCAACTGCACCGGTGAGGGTGCCCTAGCCACCAGTCCATTCCATGACACCCCCAGTGCATGTCGCGCCTACTACAAGCAGGCTTTGGAGAAAAGCATGTGTAATCTCCTTCCACTGGTGGCCAGGGCCGGACTGGCTGTAGCAGGCACCGAGCATTTCCCCAGTGGGTCGGAGGGGTGGGGGCCAGTTTTGTGCCCGTGGGGGCCGCTTTTATCTCTGGGGGCCAGTTTTGCAGCAATATCGGCCGCCTGTAAGAAAATCGGGAGCGGTGCTGCTTCTTGCTAGCACCCCGCCGCTCACAGGGCCAGTCGAGCAGCAAGCTGCCAAGGCTGGTTGCTATTTCCAGTCCAGCCCTGCTGATGGCACCGTGTGCTGTTGTAGTTGAATCCAGTCCCACCCATCTGTAGGCTCAGTGAAGAAATAGGAACATTGGTCCATGATCACCTTTAGTTTTGCGGGGAACAAAAGTGAATGCTTTAGTCCAATGCCCCTTAAATGGCGTTTGACGCTCAGGAATGAAACCCGCTGTCGCTCAATGCATTAGTGTAGTTGGGAAAGATCATTAAAGGTCATATGTAAGAAATTTCCATTTTGCATTTTCTAAATAGCGAATGCCAAGAAATCACTATTTAAGAAATGCAAAATGTAATGTACAAAAATAGAGATTTCCTAATAGCTATTGCTACAAAGTAGGAATCGCTATTAGAAAATCGCTATTTAGGAAATACTAAACCATTCGTTTCTATGGGCCTAAAGGCCACCCTTGATGTACCCCAAAAAAAAGCGGTGAACATGTAAAGCTCACAAATGCCCTAGGGGCATGTGCGCGCTACATGGCATTTTAAAAAATGCATTTAGGGTGCATTTTTTTAAAACTGCACATTGTTACCATCGACTTGGAGTCGATGGTAATAGCACTTCCTAAATGCTCATTTCGCATTTAGGAAATGCTTTGTACATGTGCTTAGAAAATCGCAAATAGGAATCCCTTGTTGTAATTTCCTATTTAGGTAATCGCAATATGCGAATTCTACTGGGTAAAAATCGCATTTTGCGATTCCCTATCTGCCTTTGTACCTTTGGAAAAGCAATTTAGCATTTCTTAACGGACCTGTAGGACTCGGCCTTTTTGGCTAAAGTTCCCTAAACTTTTTTGCTTTCCCCCTAGACCGTTTTCCTGACATAGAGTTGCCAATTTAGATGCTTTGGGTACTTTGCCACTGCTGATCTGTGTCAAAGTACAAGTGTTCCCTGTGTAAAGTGTAATGGTAATTGGTTGGCCATGATTGGTATGTTTGCCTTACTAGTAAAGTCCCTAGTGATGTGCACTGTGTGTGCCAGGGCTAGTAATGCAAAGGTGCGCGGAGAAGGGAACTCAGGCCTGCAGTGTAGGGCCTGCGCGCAGTTTGCTAAGTTAGCATATTGTCCTGACAAGTGCAACCACTTGTCAGGCCTTACTTTCCCTTTTGCGTACACAGTGGGCACCCCTGTGGTAGGTCCCGGGTAGCCCCTGGGCAGGGTGCAGTGTAAGTAAAAGGCAGGACATATACTGAGGTGTGTGTTATGTCCTGACAGGGAAAAACACTCCATTTCGTTTTTCACTGGTGAAAGGCCATCCTGCCCATAGGACAGAATGGGGGAGGCTGGGTATTGTGTTTGTTAGCCTAGTTTCCCTCAAGTTTAAAATGGAGAGGTGAAGTTTAGTATGTATGAACTCACAGTGTCATAACACATCTTTCTATGAAAGTGGTTTTGTCACAGTGTGTTCAGAAACCACTCTTTTAGAAAGTGGCTGAGTTTGGTGCTTTAAGCATTTCTGTGTGTCTCTGCTGAATGTGGATTGACTGTCCCGATCTGAGAGGGGAGAGGAGCTGGGGGAGGTCTTGACCCAGGGAGGGGTTGAGATGGCACCAGGCTGACCTGCATCTGGAGAGTAGGCGGAGGAGAAGCCCCGGGAGGTGAAGAGGCCTGGGTTGCGGCTATAAAACAATTGACCCATCGTCGGCTGAGTGATTAAGGATTCAGACCCCCAGTATCAAAGGGAGAAAGGTGACACTGGGAGGGAGACACCCAGAACTGATTTAGGCAGGGGTCAGGGACCCCTGAGCACAAGGAACTTCAAAGACATTTAGCGGTATAACTATGAGAGCTGAGACCCCTGAACGTTGGAATAGAAATGGATTGAGACTGAAAAGGCTTGGACCCATTTCGTGGTCAAGAGGAACCTCTGGTAAGGAAGGAACAACTGAAGAGGCTGCTGGGAAAGACTGACCCTTGCTTCGTGATCTGGGGCTGGTCTGCAGTTTGCTGTTTTAACCAAGGAAGAGGCTGTTGGGACTGTGCTTTGTGCGCTGGGTCCCCCTGCTTGAAGAAGACTGTGCTTTGTGCTGTGTCTTGTTACCCCAAGGGCCCGAGGTGATCTGGCTCCCTGTTTGGAAACACAGGAACATAAAAGTTGCCGGAGAAGTTTCAAGCGACGCGGTGGGCGCGTGTTGTGGCAGCTTGAGACCCTCGGAAGGTGTGCCCTGTGAACTTGGACACACGGAGGAGAAGTGAGACTCAGATGCGCTGGGTGCATGTCGTGGTGCACAGGAGCCGTTGGTGAAGAGCGCCTGGTCAACGTGTGCACCGAAGGTGAAGTGAGTCTCGGACGCGCTGGGTGTGTGTCGCGGTGCACCGCAGGCGTTGGTGAAGAGCGCCTGGTCAGCATGTGCAGCAGAGGAGAAGTGAGACTCGGACGTGCTGGGTGCGTGTCGTTGTGCACAGGAGGCATTGGTGAAGAGCGCCTGGTCAACGTGTGCACCAAAGGTGAAGTGAGTCTCGGACGCGCTGGGTGTGTGTCGTGGTGCACCTCAGGCATTGGTGAAGAGCGCCTGGTCAGCGTGTGCATCGGAGGTGACGTGAGACTCGGACGCGCAGGGTGCGTGTTGTGGTGCACCGCAGGCGCTGGAGAAGAGTGCCTGGTCAGCGGGTGCATCGGATGTGAAGTGAGTCTCGGACGCGCAGGGTGCGTGTCGTGGTGCGCAGGAGGCGTTGGTGAGGAGCACCTGGTCAACGTGTGCATCGGAAGTGGAGTGAGTCTCGGACATGCAGGGTGCGTGTCGGGGTGCACCGGAGGCGCTGGTGAAGAGTGCCTGGTCATCGAGTGCACCAGAGGAGAAGTGGGGCTCGGACAGGTGAGCGTGTCGGGGTGCGGCCAAAGGCGTTGGTGAAGAGTGCCTGGATATCGGGGCACCGGAGTTGGAGTAAGTCTCAGAGAGGCAGTGTGTGTGCTTTGGTGCAATCTAGGACTGTGGAGGTGTTCGGCTGATCATCGTGTGCACCGGAAGAAAGTGAGTCTCTGCAGCGCGGTGTGCGTGTCTTGGTGCCAACTAAGACGGCAGGAAGGAGTGCCTGGCGAACGTGCACTCGGAGTCGACGTGAAGTCCCATCAGCATTGTGTGTGTGGCTTCGTGCCAGAGGAGACCCGGAGGGTGCTGTGGTGAACGTGCACCCGGAGTAACGTAATCTCAGAGGCGTGGGGTAAGTGTGCCCTGCGGCCACCTGAGACCTTCCTAACAGTCGCGGCCCGGACTGGCAGCCCCGGAGGAGCTGAGCTGCCAGGCCGAGCCGCTGAGGCCCATTGAGAAAGTTCTGCACGGAAGGCCCAGTTCGCTGAAAGAGGAGAGGAGAGTGGGGTCGCGCCCCCAGGTAATGTGGATCACTGCCTGGGCGGGGTGCGGGCTCGGAGGGACACTCTCTCTGCCTCTCAGTCCTTCTGGCAACGTGAGCCTTTGCTTCGGCTCATATTGGGGCCCGTACTGACCAAAGGAGTGGCAGTACTGGGGCCAGAGTGAGAAGCTGTACTTTATGTCATCGTTGATACGTGTGGGGGGCAACTGTTATTGAAGAGGCTGACTGTCGTAATACACATTGCCAATATTGCTGTTAACGAACTGCCGGACTGTCTTATGACGCCTGACATTATTTCTGCATAACGAAGTACACGATTGTAGCGCTACGCATTGCATTATTTCTCCATTGCAAAGTACAGGATTGTAAGGGCCCGCATTGCATTATTTCTTCATTGCAAAGTACATGATTGTAGCTACGCATTGCATTATTCCTTAATTGCAAAGTACATGATTGTAGCGGTGCGCATTGCATTATTTCTTCATTGCAAAGTATGTGATTGGGGTGTGACGCATTGCATTATTCCTTCATTGCGCAGTACATGATTGTAGCGGTATGCATTGCATTATTTCTCCAATTGCAAGGTACCGGGGTGTATCGTTACGCATTGTATTATTTCTCCTTTGCCCAGCACAGGATCGTATTGTTACGCAGCGCACTATTGTTTGTCCATTGCAACGTGTGTGATTCTAGCATTGCGACGAGCATAGCATTTTGAAAGCGGTGGTTGGGATTCGAACCTACCAACCACCCGGAACGAATATTACCCTTTATTATATGTTGGCTTTTGTATCGTGTGGTCTGATCGTATATCTTTTTATATAAAGTTTATACTTGTTTTATCAAACTTGTGTGGAGTCCATTTGTGGTGTCACCAGTGGGTTGCGGTGAGTGTGGTTACACATACTGTACACTCGTGCCTTGGAGATAGGCCTGGCTGCTTGTGCCAAGCTACTAATGGGGTGAGCAGGGCTATCTCAAACAGTGTCCTTATTTGGCCTAACGTTGAGGGAGGAGTCCCGGGTCTCGCATTTGGTGACAGTGGTGCGGGACTGGGACTCCGGCTTCCAACATTTGGCGGCAGAGCGGTGGGATACGATCCTAATGTAATTGAAACGCGTGTGTGCAAAACCACTCACAGTAATTGGTGTACATCACAAATTGATCGCAGACCACAACGCAACAACATATTGTTTTGAATTGTTGGTTCTATTGTTGAGTAACCTTTAAACCACACATCATGTCTCAGGAGGGGAGCCAGATAGCCGGTGAGGCTGCGGCTGCAGAATTAGAGTTTAACATTGAGGCATTGTTTACCTACAAGGTTGATCAGTTGAGGAAATTCTGCAGAGCTTTGGGATGTCCCATGAAAGGTAGCGCCAAGAAGGAGGAGCTGCAAGTGGCCTTGAGGGCCTGGTGGGAAGCCAAAGAGGCTCAGGAGACGGGTGTTGTTGAGGTGGATGAGGATGACCCAGGGAATGGATTTGGTCCACAGAATTTGCCAGTGGAGGGACCAGCCACAGGGGCTGGTAGTAGCCATTCAGGGAGGAGTTTTTCACCAGAGGAGTTGGAGGAAAACCAAAGGGTCAGACTGCATGAGTTGGAGGTGTTAAAACTTAAAACTCAAGCAGAGGAGAGCAGGAACGCTCTCGCGTTGGAAGAGAAACGGATTCTCTTCGCTCATGAGTTAAGCATGAGGGAACTGGACATTAAGGGTAAACAAGCAGAGTCCAGTTCGAATGGTGGCAGCACACAGCCAGTGCCAAGTGTGGATGAGTACAAGTGTGCACTGGAAGATTGGGTAGTGGTTAGCATGGTAAATGATTTGGAGGGGTTGTCCAATTTGGCTCCAGGGGAGCCTAGGCTCAGAAATTATTTTCCAGGATTGCGCCACCCTGGGTTAAGGTGTGGACTTCTTGATTCCCGGGAGCCTGCACGAGAACCGGACCCCTGGTCATGGGTCCAGGGGCCTGAAAAGGCCCCAGAGAGGGAAGAAGGGCCAAGTGGCGCAAGGAGATCCCAGAGTAGTGAGGAGGGGGTGCTGGCTAGCCCCTTGTCTCAAAAGAGGGGGAGGAAGAGTGAGCAGCACTCCCAGGGATCAGCAGCACCACCCAGGAAACTGGGGGGGGCCGTAGGAGAGCCCCCAGGTGGAGGCCTAGTGCCTATTTGCCAGAGGTGTGAGGAAGGACACCTAGCGTCAGGAGGGCGTTGGGAGTCTGTAGCCAGAGCTCCTGCCGTCCTGAAGTTTGTGGGTGCCATTCCTAAGTGGCAGGCCCAGAAAAATAAATGGAAGGATAAAAGAGGGTTGTGTTCCCCAGTGGGAACACCCGTGGGACAGTGTCCAGTCAGTGGGGCTGGGTCCCCTAGAAATGACCAGGGTAAACCCACTTTTAACCTGGAGGGCAGGATGACTGGAGGTAGTATCCTGACCGAGGGGCCTTCCCAGGGTACCACTCCAGGGTGGGGTTGGTATGGGACCAGCACCCTGGAGGGGTCCCTCTGGCCAGGGGGGATCCATGGAACAGCATTGTTGGCTCAGAGAGTAGTGATCAAGAAGACCCCCTGGGGTCAGGAAGGCGTGGAACAGGAGGGTGTCCCTGTGGTAGAGGGCCTGCATCCTGGTTCTATCGCCCGAAGCTGGGAAGTCCATCAAGGTAATGATTGGTCTACCCTGGCTTTTGGCTGGGAGGGGGTTGTGTAGGACTTGGCCTTTTTGGCTAAAGTTCCCTAAACTTTTTTGCTTTCCCCTAGACCGTTTTCCTGACATAGAGTTGCCAATTTAGATGCTTTGGGTACTTTGCCCCTGCTGATCAGTGTCAAAGTACAATTGTTCCCTGAGTAAAGTGTAATGGTAATTGGTTGGCCATGATTGGTATGTTTGCCTTACTAGTAAAGTCCCTAGTGATGTGCACTGTGTGTGCCAGGGCTAGTAATGCAAAGGTGCGCGGAGAAGGGAACTCAGGCCTGCAGTGTAGGGCCTGCGCGCAGTTTGGTAAGTTAGCATATTGTCCTGACAAGTGCAACCACTTGTCAGGCCTTACTTTCCCTTTTGCGTACACAGTGGGCACCCCTGTGGTAGGTCCCGGGTAGCCCCTGGGCAGGGTGCAGTATAAGTAAAAGGCAGGACATATACTGAGGTGTGTGTTATGTCCTGACAGTGAAAAACACTCCATTTCCTTTTTCACTGGTGAAAGGCCATCCTGCCCATAGGACAGAATGGGGGAGGCTGGGTATTGTGTTTGTTAGCCTAGTTTCCCATAAGTTTAAAATGGAGAGGTGAAGTTTAGTATGTATGAACTCACAGTGTCATAACATATCTTTCTATGAAAGTGGTTTTGTCACTGTGTGTTCAGAAACCACTCTTTTAGAAAGTGGCTGAGTTTGGTGCTTTAAGCATTTCTGTGTGTCTCTGCTGAATGTGCATTGAATGTCTGGATCTGAGAGGGGAGAGGAGCTGGGGGAGGTCTTGACCTAGGGAGGGGTTGAGATGACACCAGGCTGACCTGCATCTGGAGAGTAGGCGGAGGAGAAGCCCCCGGAGGTGAGGAGGCCTGGGTTGCGGCTATAAAACAATTGATATAGTTAATCAACAAGAGAGAGAGGGAGAAGTATACGGAGTCACTCTTAGTCCCCCTACTGGTAATACTAAATAAACAACAGAAGAGTGCGGCCAAAGAAACACAGCAAAAAAGAGTCACTCTTGTAAGTTAAAAGAACCCTCACTCACCAACCTAGTTGGTGACATGCTTCATCATTGGGTTCCCACCAGAGAGGCCGAATGCCTCCCTGGTGTGCTACGACGCCTGGTTACAGCGGAGCAGGTTTTTGTGTTGTACAAGTGTGATGAAGTGAAAGTGATTTAAAAAGTGCCCAGTTCAGCCGTAAATAGACTTTATTCGTGGTGAACCAAGCACTGCTTAAAAGCAGTGTGACGGATGTTACAAAAACTGGCTAGATTGACCAGATACATCCATAGTGTAAACAAGAAAAAAGTGTGGTCAGCATGTTTCTGCCTCCATTCGCTGTTTGCGAGGCTTTCGTCAGGACCAAAAATAAAGAAAGCACCACGGCGGTATGCGCACGCTAAGGCGCACCCTAACCTGTGGTGTTAAAACCAGTTTAACTTACGGTTTTTAGTAGAGCCTTCAGCATTAGTGAAAGCCATGTGTATCTGTAATAAGAAGAGAACATACACAGAGACAATACAAGTCATACAACCATACATGTGTTTAGTTAGCCGTACTTGAATAGTCCCACGAGTGGCCATGCTCATGCCGTTTAGAAGGTGCTCTTTATAATCCCACTATTGGCAGTACCATGGTGGATTGGAGTACCTAGCAATATTTATGATAAATAAGCAACCATGTGGTTGAAGCTTAATTGCTTAGTGATGTTTAAGTGTCATTACAGAGTGTTGAGTTCTGGTTATTTACATAGTTTTTCTATGCAAAGAAAGGCGCGTATTAGTCTGGTGCGCCGAAACGGACAATGCCGAACGTTAGAAGAAATACTATAAATTGAAATTAAGGACATGACTGACTCAAAGTGCACATGAACATGCAGCTCGTTGTTGTCAATGGTTATAGACAGAATCACAAACTGAAGGAGAAAACAACAAACAAACAAGGCTTACTTAAAATATCCGGTAATTTTACCCCATGGGTCCTGGTGGGGGGCGCGAACTTGTAGTCACACTCTGTACCGGTTAAATTAAATAACAGGGGTTCAAGTAAACAGTTACGAGTTACCTCCAATGACATGACACGTGTTTGGAAAAACACTACTCACTACGCCAAAGTTCGTCGCCCTTGTTGGACCTGCATTCTCCCTTCCTCAGGACCCCGCAGATACCGCCATACCGGGTCCCGGAGTTTATAAAGCAAGCCGAGACATTTCCATTGCGTTAGGAGGTTTGAGACGCATGCGTCGTGACATCATAACGTCCAGACGCGCGTCTCCTTCGGCCATCTTAACAACTAGAACAGACCTCCCACTCTCAATTGAGAACCGTTGTATTGAATTCACAAAACTTTATTACGCGCTCATGAAAGCGTGTTTTCAGGTCATGAGCAATTTCTTGTAAACCGCCTTAGAAAAAAAGGGGTTCGCTTGATTGCGCATAGATCTTCTTAACATTTAATGCAAAGGTTCCAGATGAGTTCGTAAATAGATTTAAAGGTAATTTATGTTCGTTTGTTGGTACCTAGATTTTTCTTCACATTAAAGGCAAGGGCTCTAAATGAGTTTGTAAATAGCGTTCAAGGTAACTAGTAGTAAAGAGATGTTTACAGTCTCTATAAACAATTGTGTTTACAATTAGCAGGAGCAATTATTATCATTTGGGAGGAGAGTTCTCACTAAGCTTAAATATCCTCCTGCTGGATATCGAGGTCACCACAGGTAATTCTCTGTTAAAAAACTTGATGAATTAAAAACCTACACACAAGTGCAAAGCTCTTGCATGCGGCAATGTCTGTTCTGACAACAAACTGGTAATGTACAATGGTATCACTAACTATACCAAGGTCCCAGATGTATGATCCTAGAGAGTGATGCCAATTACTGGGATTTATCAATCTTTAGTTAGAAAGGCTACATTAATATATATTGACAATGTTAACCGCTGTTGGTGTATATAACCAAATTCTATAGGTTCAGTGGCGTAATACAGAGCCCCACGGTATATTATCATTGAGTCCCTGGGTGTGGGTTGCGAGGCGGTAGACCCACCGTTGTTCTTTCTCGAACAGTATCTGAGATGAGTTATTTCCAGAAAGTATCTGTTCAATTATGGTCCACCGTAAGTCATTTGTTGTGTGGTTGAACTGAAGGAAATGTTCCGTCATCCTGGTAGCGCTCTTTTTGCATCGGATGTTACTTTGATGTTCACACACACGTTGTTTTACTTTGCGTGTGGTCATGCCCACATACCTCAAGCCGCACGGGCATGTGATCATATAGACCACGTTGGTTGAGTTGCAATTGGTATGTGAGCGCTGCGTCCAAATTTTACCACTTTCTAGAGCTAGGGTTTTTGTGGGTGCAGTTAAATGCCAAACACTGCAATTCCCACAGGGGAAATGTCCTTGGACTCTGGGCAAACCCCAGGCATTCAGTACAGTTGGAGTTGCTTCATTCACAGTTTTCCTTGGGCGAGTGTGTACTAGAGCATCCCTGATGCTCCTCGCTTTTTTGTATGAGAACAACGGTTTTGCCCATTTTCTGTTATTACTTTCCAAGATCCTCCAATGTCTATTTATTGATTTGGAAATGACATTCGAGGCAACGTTGTATGTAGTGACACAGGTCAGAGGAACCTCATCAGAGTGTTTCGGGTTATGCTCAAGCAGAGCTTCCCTTGATTGATTTCTAGCTCATTTGCAACCCCTTTTCAGGATCCAGTCCGGGTAACCCCGTTTTTGAAGTTTATTTGTTAGATCCGCAGCCTGAGAACGGTAGTCCTCTATCCTGCTGCAATTGCATCTGATCCTCAGGTACTGACCATAGGGTAGATTCTCCCGCAGGGGTCTAGGGTGGAAGCTAGAAAACTCAAGTAAGTTGTTTTTGGCCGTGGGTTTATAATAAGTCTTGGTTAGTAATTTTCCTTCAGATTTGGTAATCACCACATCTAGGAAAATAATTTCCTTCTTATCCACGGTGTGCGTGAACCTTAAATTGGTGTCTCTAGTGTTGATCCACTCTAGAAATTCCAAAAGTGGGCGTTCAGGTCCTTGCCAGATGACCAAAATATCATTGATATATCTTTTCCAAAAAGATATACCGAAGCCGTAGGGGTTATCTGTCTTCAAGATGTGTTTGCGCTCAAAATCATGGACATACAGTCCCGCTACACTTGGGGCAAAGGTACTGCCCATAGACATCCCTGTTGTTTGTAGGAAAAGGTCACCCTTATATTAAAAAACAATTTGTTTCAGGGCCAAAGTGGCACACTCGATGATAAATTGTTTGGGAGTCTGGTATTCCCAAGTAACCTCATTGAGAGTCTCACTTAAAACTCTTGACCCATCTCTGGCTGAGTGATTAAGGATCCAGACCCCCAGTATCAAAGGGAGAAAGGTGACACTGAGAGGGAGACACCCAGAACTGATTTAGGCAGGGGTCAGAGACCCCTGAGCACAACGAACTTCAAAGACATTTAGGGGTATAACTTTGAGAGCTGAGACCCCTGAATGTTGGAATAGAAATGGATTTAGACTGAAAAGGCTTGGACCCATTTCGTGGTCAAGAGGAACCTCTGCTAAGGAAGGAACAACTGAAGAGACTGCTGGGAAGGACCGACCCTTGCTTCGTGATCTGGGGCTGGTCTGCAGTTTGATGTTTTAACCAAGGAAGAGGCTGTTGGGACTGTGCTTTGTGCGCTGGGTCCCCCTGCTTGAAGAAGACTGTGCTGTGTGCTGTGTCTTGTTACCCCAAGGGCACGAGGTGAGCTGGCTCCCTGTTTGGAAACACAGAAACATAAAAGTTTCCGGAGAAGTTTCAAGCGACACGGTGGGCGCGTGTTGTGGCAGCTTGAGACCCTCGGAAGGTGTGCCCTGTGATCTTGGACACACGGAGGAGGAGTGAGACTTGGACGCGCTGGGTGCGTGTTGTGGTGCACAGGAGGCGTTGGTGAAGAGCACCTGGTCAACGTGTGCACCAAAGGTGAAGTAAGTCTCAGACACGTTGGGTGCGTGTCGTGGTGCACCGCAGGCGTTGGTGAAGAGCGCCTGGTCAGCGTGTGCATTGGAGGAGAAGTGAGACTCGGACGTGCTGGGTGTGTGTCGTGGTGCACAGGAGGCGTTGGTGAAGAGCGCCTGGTCAACGTATGCACCGAAGGTGAAGTGAGTCTCGGACGCGCTGGGTGCGTGTCGTGGTACACCGCAGGCGTTGGTGAAGAGCACCTGGTCAGCGTGTGCATCGGAGGTGATGTGAGACTCGGACGCGCAGGGTGCGTGTCGTGGTGCACTGCAGGCGCTGGTGAAGAGTGCCTGGTCAGCGGGTGCATCGGAGGTGAAGTGAGTCTCGGATGCGCAGGGTGCGTGTCGTGGTGCACAGGAGGCGTTGGTGAAGAGCGCCTGGTCATCGAGTGCACCGGAGGAGAAGTGAGACTCGGACACAGTGAGCGTGTCGGGGTGCGGCCGAAGGCGTTGATGAAGAGCGCCTGGATATCGGTGCACCGGAGTTGGAGTAAATCTCAGTGAAGCAGTGTGCGTGCTTTGGTGCAACCTGGGACTGTGGAGGTGATCGGCTGATCATCGTGTGCACCGGAAGAAAGTGAGTCTCTGCAGCGCGGTGTGTGTGTCTTGGTGCCAACTGAGACCGCAGGAAGGAGTGCCTGGTGAATGTGCACTCAGAGTCGACGTGAACTCCCATCAGCGTTGTGTGTGTGGCTTCGTGCCAGAGGAGGCCCGGAGGGTGCTGTGGTGAACGTGCACCCGGAGTAACGTAATCTCAGAGGTGTGGGGTACGTGTGCCCTGCGGCCGCCTGAGACCTTCCTAACAGTCGTGGCCCAGACCGGCAGCCCCGGAGGAGCTGAGCTGCCAGGCTGAGCCGCTGAGGCCCATTGAGAAAGTTCTGCATGGAAGGCCCAGTTCGCTGAAGGAGGAGAGGAGAGTGGGGTCGCGCCCCCAGGTAACGTGGATCACTGCCTGGGCGGGGTGCCGGCTCGGAGGGACACTCTCTCGGCCTCTCAGTCCTTCTGGCAACGTGAGCCTTTGCTTCGGCTCAGATTGGGGCCCGTACTGACCAAAGGAGTGGCAGTACTGGGGCCAGAGTGAGAAGCTGTACTTTATGTCATCGTTGATACGTGTGGGGGCAACTGTTATCGAAGAGGCTGACTGTCGTAATACACATTGCCAATATTGCTGCTAACGAACTGCCGGGCTGTCTTATGACGCCTGACATTATTTCTGCATAACGAAGTACACAATTGTAGCGCTACGCATTGCACTATTTCTCCATTGTAAAGTACAGGATTGTAGCGGCCTGCATTGCATTATTTCTTCATTGCAAGGTACATGATTGTAGCTACGCATTGCATTATTCCTTAATTGCAAAGTACATGATTGTAGCGGTGCGCATTGCATTATTTCTTCATTGCAAAGTACGTGATTGGGGTGTGACGCATTGCATTATTCCTTCATTGCACAGTACATGATTGTAGCACTCCCTTCTGTCCCACTTCCTCAATTTGCAGGATGGAATGATCAACCTTATTAAAAGCAGCTAATTGATGCAGCAGAATGAGGCAGGTGGGCACACCTTCATTGAGCCCCCATCTAAGCCCATCCTCATTACTATTGCCATTATTACCACCATGAACACCCCAATTACCACCATGACTTACTGTCATTACCACTTACAATATTCCACTACCATTACCACAGTGATCATCACCACCGTTATCACAATCACATTACCAACGCCACCATTATCACTGCCATGACTGTCACCATTAACATCACAAATACCATTATTACTATTGATTCTATCACCATTACAACTACTTCCACCCTTACCACTATTTCAGAGTCACCAGGCACCCCCAGGTTAGGCGTCAGGCCCAGGACTTTACCGCCACCATAATCACCACTACCTATGCTACCACTACTATAATCATTATCACCATGATTACAACTACCAGTTTTAATACCATCCCCACTGTAACCATCACCCCCACTTCCATTACCATTATTATCACTACTATTACCGTTGTTAAAATTAGCGCCACAACTTCCACCATCTTATCCACTGTTAATACTGACATCATCATCATCACCACAGTTATTAATACCACCAACAGTACCACTATTACCAACATTATCACCACTACCACATTACCACCCCATCATTAGCACTATCATTACCATTAAGACCACCACCAGAACGGCCTTTACCATTACTATCACAACCGCTTTTTCCCCAACCAACACACTATTACCACCGCCCTTGCCATTACGACAACAATCATTACTATCACCATTACACCTACTACCATTGCTGATATCACACTACCATTACAATCACCACCCCTATCCTGACCCCTATTATCACTACCACCACCAGAACCACCATTATCACCACAACCAGAACCACCATTGCTACCTGTTTCCCATTAGCACTTTCATTACCAAATCATTACCTAAATTTTCACCACTGTCATAATCACAACCACCATTACCACCACCACATTACCATTACCACCATTGCCACAACCATTATCTTTAGCATCCCAACTGCCATTGACTGCATGTCAAAATGGTAACATCAATGTTGTGTCCTAAATATTGCTTGCAAAAGTATATTTTGATTGGGTGTAGATTTTATATTGTTAACTCTAGTGGGGTATCACCACCACATTACCACCACAACCATTACCATTGCTATGACTGATACCATTAGCACAACAAATGCCACCATTACTATTGCTATCACTATCATTACAACTACTTCCACCCTTACCACTATTACCATTACCATCATCACCATTACCACCAGCAACTTTACCTCCACCATTACCCCCACTACCTATACTACCACCACTATAACCAGTATCGCCATGATTACAGCTACCACAGTAAATACCATCCCCACTGTTACCATCATCATCAACACCACCATTACCATCATTATCACCACCATTACCACCATCATCACTGTTAACATAAGCACCATTATTAACACCACCATATCCACTGTTAACATTACCATCATTATCATCACAATTACACATACCACCAACACTACCACTATTACCACCAACAGCACATTATCACCCCTATCATTACCAGCACCATCGCCACTTTAAGACCACCACCAGTACAACCATTGCCATTACTACCACAACTACTATTTCCCCAACCACCACACCATTACTAACACCCTTACCATTACCACAACAATCATTATCCCCACCATTACTCCTACCGCCATTGCTAATACCACACCACCATTACAATCACCACCCCTATTATCACTACTGCCACCAAAACAACCGTTATCATCACCACCACAACCACCATTGCTACCTACTCCCCATTAGCACTTTCATTACCACACAATTACCTCCATTGTCACCACCATCATTACCACCATCACATTACCAATACCACCACCATTATCTTTCCCATTCCAGCTGCCATTGGCTGCATGTCACAATAGTAACATAAATATTGTGCCCTGAATGTTGTTTGTAAAAATATCATTTATTGGGTGAAGATTTTATATTATTAACTCCAGTTGGGTGATATTTTTGTAAGCGATATTTAGAACACATTATTTTTATCAGATGATATTTAGTCCACAATATTCTAGTACCATAACCACCATTACCACCACCACTATCTCAACTAATGGCACCATCAGCACGACAACAACCATTACCATCAACACCATTACCATCAGCATTATTACCATTAGTATGAACACCACCATTACCACCTCAAATAATATCACAATTTTTTGTAAGATGATATTTTGTCCATGATATTCTAGTACCATACCCACCATTGCTGTCACCATCACAACTAATACCGTCATCAACACCACAACTACTATTACCATCAACACTATTATTATCACCACCACTAATGCCACTAGCATTACCACTACCACCAGCCCATTACCACTCCCACAAGTTCCACCACCATAACAACCATTACCACCATGATCACTGCCTCCACCATTAACACCATTACCATTACCACTACCACTTTTACCACCACAACCATTACCACCACCACCATTACCACCACCATTTACCATCACCACCTCTCAAACTTTAGCAGCCCCACCACTGATACCATAATTATTACTATTATCATTACCATTAAAACTACAATCACTATCATTATCGCCATTATAGCAACCACCATTGCCACCATTATCAGCATTTCCATTACCATCAGTATGACCACCACTACCATTATCATCACCTTTGCTGTCACCATTACCATCACTATTAGCACCACCATCAATCTCAACACCACCATTAACACCAGCATCAATATCACCACCCCAGACCTGCCAACCTACAACTAAATATCGCCGTGTGAAGAGGGGGCATGGCCTTGGAGGGTGAGGCCTTGTGACAAGAGTTTCAAAGAGGCGCTCTGCCCTCCACAAATCCCCCCACCACTGCTGAAAAAAAGAAATAGGATGGCTTTGGCTGCTGCTGATGTCCCGGGGTGTTTTCACATCCCTTAATTGACATTGGCTGCTTACAGCCAGCAAATACGAGCTGAAAAGCCACTTTGTGAAGTGGTTTCCAGCTCGCCTTGCCTACCACTGTGTGATTTCGGCTCCTCACCTGGCGATTGGAGCAGAAATTGTGTGACACGTGGCACTGTGTGAGTTGGCAGGTCTGCCACCCTTACCCTTGCCATTACAAATTTCTGCTCCATTAGCCATTACCATTACTTTGAGCACCAGCATTACCACCAAAAATATTACCACAATTGCGCCATCACTATTAGCACCACCCGCATAATATCACCGCCACCATTGCCACACTTATTAAGACCACAATCACCACCAACACATTACTATCACTGCCATAACTACCAATACATTTACAACCACCCCACCTTCCAATCACCCTTACCACCTCACTTACCATTACCTGCACTATACCACCACCATTACCACAACTATTACCATTACCACTTTTACCACCACCGTCACAGTTACCAACACTAGCATTATTATCAACACAATTTTTACCACCACTATCAATATCAAAATTGCCACTACTATAACAGCCCGACCACTATCACCATCATTTTCACCAAAATTATCACCACCCTGTCACCACCATGACAATTTTCAAAATTATCTCACCACCATCACTATCACAACCAAAACAAAAACAAAAACTACTTACACTATCACCACTACTTCCATCATCATGACTAGTATCACCATCAATGCCACAATAACCATCACCAACATCATCACCACTACTACAACAGTCACTACAGTCTTCACTACCATTACCACCACTATCACCACTATCACCACTATAGCTGCCATCATGAATACTATGATCACAATTAACACCACTATTATCAGTACCACTAACACTATCAGCACTGCACCCAGCACTTTCACCACCACTGCTACACCATCCTCACACTACAACTATCAACACAGCTACCATTGCCAACATGATCACCAGCACTACCATAAGCACTAGTACTATTATTATCACCATTGCTACCACTACTATCACCTTCATCACTACTTCCACCTTTACCACTACTTCCACTATAAATAGTTTTGCCACCACATCACACTGTAACCACTCTCACCACCACCATCACCACCACAATTGATGCCACCACTGTCACCACCACCATCGCTACCATCTCTATCAGCAACACCACACTTTCACCACAACTATCAGCAGCATCATTATTATCAAAAACCACCATAGCTACCATCACTATGAGAACCCCCTCCACTGTGACCACTATACTCATCCCTAACACCACTAGCATTACTATCATAATAACTACCATCAGAGCTCTGACCAAATCACCATCAACGCTATTGCTGCAACTTTCACCACTACTACCACCAACACCATTAACAAATGCAACCACAATCAACAATGCTACCACTATCAACAATGATACCACTATTACCACCATCATTTACCACTGTCCCCACTATCAATGCATGGTTTCCAGCACTACCATTATCACTGTCATCACACCACCATCAGCATTGATACCCCATCACCATCTCCACAGCTACCAGTAATATCACCACCACCACTGCTCCCACCATCACCACTACTATCACAATCACTACCATCATCACTCATAGAACTACCATCAACAGTGCTATTACCATTGCCATGATCACCATCACTGGTAAACATCTATCACCACTACTATTCTCTATTCTATTCTAGGTGACTGTCCACCTGCCAGTCTAGTACACAGCAAGACAGTGTTGCAGAGCCACCTTCAAAACAAACGCCCTGTTCCTCACAATGCATCACCTAGCACCTACTGCAGCCCCAGTCCTCGATCCACTATCCCAGGAGCTGCCTCAGCATGCCTGTGAGCTCCAAAGTGGGAGAACAACTCACAGCTCCACAACACCCGTAGTGTTCCTCACAGGTCTACATCAATTTCCACATTCTTGTAGCACCCTGGTGCAATGCTGCTTCTACTTCACATGCCCCACTGTTTTAGCAGTAGATAAACAGGTCACACAGACCCAGAGCCAGAAAAGGAGCTTGGACTATTGTCCGCCAAGCCTAGCCTGACTCATCCTCTCGTCTTGGAATCTGCACGGTCCCTGCTCCATCTCTAGTGTACAGAGTAAGAGTGTGAGAAGAATTTCCCCACTACAGTACCTTGATCTGAGAATCTCTCCTGTTCTCTCTCAACAAGGCACTTCCTCTTCACTGCCCTTGTGACCAGCCGAACACTCCTCCCCCTCAGCTATGTGCAGCAAAGTGTGCAAAAGCTGTCCATATACAAGCGCAGTCAAAATAACTACCCCTTCAAGCACACTTGCATACCCCCTCTATCTTACACACACACACAAACATTTTCACTTTCCCATGTACATCTACTTTCACACTCATACTAATGTTCATACACACACACGCCAGACATATTAGCTTTGCAAATGCTTGTTACAAACTGCATGCGGCCAGCATAGAAGTGTGCCTTATCATGGCTTGCGTTCCCCCGTTCCTCCCATTCACCAAAAGTGCATAATACTTTTCTTTCTTCCGCAGACTTGGGGACTCATTCTACGTGGGTCAATATTGTGCGTGGTAATATAGCACTCGATAAACACCAATAAAGTGTGTGAGGTATTACTTTCCATTTCTAAGTTCTTTACTTCAGACTTGCAGATAACACAGTGCTATAGCATAATTTCCCCCATTCCCAAGTGCAACATTCAGAATGCGCCTTATTTTACCTAGACAAATTCTACCGAATTCAATCTGGAAATTGTATCTGATAGAAAAATGTACCATTAACTCGTGCTTTGCAATCCCGATTCGGGCTCAAATTTCTGTTTCATAGTTCTCCTAGTAGAACGAGAACCTTAGTCTGTTACATGAATGATATATATTTGCTTTTGAAATGAAATGTTCTGTTTCTTTTTCTTCTGTATAACTCTGTAAAGCGTACTGATATCACCAGAACTTGGGGCCTGCTCTACAAAGTTAATTTATGGTCGCAAAGTCTGCAATTTGCAAAGTCACAGGTCTGTCACTGAAAAAAAACAATTCACGGTCGGACTGGGGCAGAAAAAAGGCTCGGGCACCAAATTAAAGTGGCCCCTAATAGTGAATTAAATGCTAAATAGAGGCTTATGTTTGCATGCTTTATAACTGTTTTGCAAGGTACGGAAGACTGCATGGATTTGCACTTGCTGCAGGTAATATTTGTTATAATACCAGGGAAATCAACACTAAAAACAGCCAAGCAGGCCATAAAGCAGGCCTACAAATATCCAAAAACCCGGCCCACATACTGACCTGTTAGGCCAGTCCGTTAGGCACTGCCTGATTGCTCTATAGGCCAGTCCGACCCTTACTTGCTTGTTGTTGTGTACTGAATTCATGTTGTGATTCCGTAACAGGTTATTTCGAACATCAGGCCCATGGTGTGGATCAAAAACGAAAACTAAATGGATACATTGAAATACAGTCTGTAATATTTCCAGCCACAGATGCCTGATTTTATTTATAATGGCTGGCGGCAGTTCCCTCTTTCTGCTTTCTTACCTTTAAACACTTGCTGTTGATGTAAATCCCGCCTTTTCTATTAGAGAGTTGCTCTCCTTAACAGAAGCCAATGGCAGGTAAATAATGCTTCCCTTGGTGGGTGCTTGCACATTACCTTGCACATTAAATAAACTTAATGGGACGGGAAAATACATAGTAGAAGGAAAACAATCACTGGATGAGCCTATTGGTTTTAATGGGGAACCATTTGGAATTGCCTATGTTAATATAAGTCATCATCATAACCAATTTGAGCATCACAGAGAAGAATTGCCCTGCGTCTCACAGTGAGCATCCGCAGCCCCAATGTAGAGCTTATGCTGTATAAAACTTGGCAAATTGAATGTAATTTTCTGCAAATCTGGAAGTGCACTAGCAATATTTTACTGCTGGGCTGAATCAATTAAATGCTAATGTGGCATTACTTTACTTCAACACAGTTCCATGACTCTAAAACGTAAGCGTTAATATGAATTGAGTATGTTTCAGGGGAACACCATTATATCTGTAAAAGTATTAGCTTTAGCAAATCCCCACAACCTAGATAGTGTACAGGACTTCATAAAAATATTTCTTTAAATCATTGATGGTGTCCAGGGCTATAATATCAGTCATGCTACGAAATTCCACTTTAAAAAAAAAATCAAACGAAACGTTCAATCTACTATAGAAACGAAAAAAATGTTGTATTTCTACAGTGTGAACCTAATAAAAAAAGGCAGGGGAGCGCTGTAAAGGGCCAAAGACACGCATACATCACACGATTCATAAGGGAGGTAGCTGGTTTGTGGACTGTTAATGCATTGTGATGCAGTGTTTTTTAACCCCTTGACCGCGATCGGAATTCCGCTCGTGTGCTGGACATTCCGATCGCGGGTGTGGTCATGACGAGCTCAGCTCGTCATGCGCACAGCGCTACCGCGCAGCATGACGAGCTGAGCTCGTCACGCGCATCGAAGGGGTTAAAGAGTTCTGTCTTCAGGTCTTTCCTAAATTGCAGCAGCATTGTAGCAGTCCTGCGGGATATGGAGATGTTCCAAATCCTGGCTGCATAGATGGAAACGGCCGACTACTTGTTTTTCTCTTTTAAACTTTTGCAGTCTCATGGTTCTTAGAAAAGTTATACCTTATTAGTATCTGCATGACATGTTTAAATGTACACAGGAGCAGTATGTGTTTAACCAGTGTGTGTATAAATACTACTAGAGACAATAAACAAAAGAAGGTGGTAACATTGCATGTGATTCTTTTATTTATTGTAAATACAAAAAATACAAACAAATTGTACTATATACTTAATTCTAGTGAAGAATATAAAAATGTAACATTAAATGAAAAAGTGTAAAATATGCCCTTGGAAATATGTGATTGGGAGATATAGCTGGTTAGCATAGGGATGGAAAGTTGGTCAAGATGGATCAGTGAGGCAAATGCGTGACACTTAGTGATGTGGTGTTCTACAGATCACAAATTCAAATTCTGATAAGGACAACTTAGCCTTCTATTTTACCAAAATAGCCAGGGGCGTAGCTAGGCCTTAGGCTGCCCGTGGCGGCCCCTGCGTTTGCCGCCCTCGGCAAAATGATAGAAGAGCGGGGGGCGGTAGCGGCCGCAACGGCCGCAACGGCCACAGGTAAGAGCGGGGGAAGGGGGGCCGGCTGCTGCCCAAAAACTTGTGCCGCCTGGGGCGGTCCGCCCCCATCGCCCCCCCTAGCTACGCCACTGAAAATAGCTAAACTGAGTATAATTAAATTGGGTAAGACTAATAACACCTGTTATTTACAGCGAATTAGATATGACAAGTGTTGGGACAGAAAAGTCTTCCGCATGGTAATGGACGTGCACCTCTGCCCTGAGTTCCCCAACTATATTGGTGTTTGGATCCCTATTGCTGATTTTGTTGTCATAGATAAGCATGGATCATGCATGAGCGCCATGACATATCCCTGCCTCACGGATTGCGATCTAGTTGGATGGGGAGAGGTACCCTAATCTTTGCCCTCATAATGGTGAATGCCTTTACTAGGAGTTCAGCAGTACTAGCACGGTGGTGGCAGCATACCACGTAGAGATCAGTGGTAGTCAACAGGTCCTTGTCAACCCATGTCACTGGAGTGAGGCCTACAGGTTCACTCTTTCAAAGTTCCACTGCTCTGTGCTTAACTCACCCGTGGCCTACATTGGGTTGTTATGAAGTGCTGCACAGCGCAACAGTTGTGTATGTGTGCCTGGGAAGGGTACAATACAGGGATAATACACTACTGTGCAGTGCATGCATGGTAAATGCATGTGCTGTGTGTATGTGTGCTTGTGAATGGAACAATACGTGGTACACTATGGGTTCCATTTTGGGAGACCCAGACCTGCATGGTGAAACATGGGGAGGTAGAGGAATCCCCTCAGACAGATTTGTATAGTGCTGCATTCTTGCAAGATAGGTGGGACACACTGGAGCGGGGAGAGCCAGGCCTCCCCTGTACACTTCAAAGTGTGTTCTTCAATTCAGAGAAAGGTAACAAGGAACGGGGTATGGGCACATCTCAAGAAGGAGATGGGGCTGATAAGGGAATCATAAAGAGTAGGGCTGAGGCCCTGGACTAACCTTTTGATACACATATCACTGTGGCTGACATCCAGATGTGAACTCTAGTCACCACATTGGCCATTTTCGTGGCCTGTCAGCTTTGGAGTTGCTCCTGCTGTGACAGACTGCTTTAAAGAGGAAGAGAGGGCAGAGGAGTGGCACTTCAAAAGCACACAGACCCTTAACATCAACTTCAAAGACTCAACTCTAAATCACATTTGGGGTCTGGAATGGACTATAAGGAGGGGAGCTGGAGACCCCAAAAATGTTCAACTGTCAAGCAGCTAGTCGGGCTGTGCTAGGAGGAGAAGCCTGCAAGACTTCTGCTGTGACCAGGACTGGAGTCCAAGGCCTGCTAGTCTCTCTGCTGGGTGTGGTGACATCACCCAGCAAATCCAACACCACCTGCCACGTAGCCTGGAGCATCAGCACCTGCCTGCTTGCCAAGACCAGTGTGCCCTGTGAGGAAGAGGAGAGCGTTGGAGGGAGAGAGGTCCACTGAGGAATCCTGTTGAGTAGATTCCTGTTGAGAGGCCTGAGGAACAGCTGCTGCACCAATCGTGTTTTTCCCTGTGTGCAGGACAAAGTCCGCGACCCTCTGATGCCAGGAGAGGTCCTCCAGAAAGTGAGCTGTGGATATCGCTGTTCCAATCAGGCCAAAGCCCATGTGCAGTGAGGTATCAGTGACCCAGTATGTCAGGAGGGGTCGTCGTAAACTGAACTACCCCTATTGCTGTGCCGATCAGGTCAGAGCCCATATGCAGTGAGGATTCAGAGACCCCTTATACCAGGAGGGGCCACCATGGATGGATTGCCATGTGGAGTAGGCCATAGCCCAAGTGCGGTGGGGACCCGGTGGCCCCGTGTGCCAGGGGCGCCGTTCAGGCATCTGCTGTGCCAATCGTGTCAGTGCCTATGTATAGCAGAGATGGGGTGACAATGTAGGCCAAGAGGGCTAATTGGAACTAGCAAGAAGTGCGACATGACTGGGAGCATCACCGGAAGAGCCAGGCCATTGTGGGATCACCAACACACCTATATCAGGATGCAGTACCAGCATCAGGAACTTCACAAGACTTTCTCTCCATCAAGGAATGAAATGAAAAACGTACCCTGACAGGTGCAGCCACAAGGAACCTCCGATCGCTGTGGGAGAGCAACTGCATATGAGGAACTCAGGGATTGTCAAGAACAGCCCACCTGGGCAGCGTGCAGTGAACTCACCTGAATCAGCTACTCCAGTGCCTACAGAGGGGGGGCTAAGTAACTCTGGACACTCTGATCCTGCAGAGGCTAGTCAGCCCTAGGGGAATTTATTGATAGTTCTTCAGCGCTGGAACACTTTTGACTTTACCACAGAGTCACAGTGGACTGCGACTCTGTGGAATAACCATGATCGCTATAGTGAGGAGGGAGTGAGAAACAGGGAACTGCCTCTGAAACACTAGATCCCTGACCTTTGCCCCTGGGGAATTGGTTTTCTAGATAGCTCTTCAGCGCTGGAACAATTTTCACTTTACCATAGAGTCAGAGTGGACTCTTGAGACTTGAGCTACTAGTGGGGCTTACCCTGGATGTTGCATAAAGTGAATGGGGGATAAGCATGATCAATAGAACAAGGAGAGAGTGGGACATAGGGAACTGCCTACAAGACACTGGGCCCGACCTCAGGGGGACTGTGTAGCTGTTTGTGAATGTTGTATTTACCTTTGCCTTAGTAGCGGTAAAATATAATACTTCATCATTTTCATAAAAGTGAGTATTTGGCTGACAATAATTTACTGCTGCAGGTATTTTGAGTTGGGAGTCTGTGTTCACTCCCTGTATATACCTCCCCACCCAAGGAAGCCTTGGACTGCTCAGACCACGCTAACCCTGAGAGTGAAGTGCTGAAGGGGTAATTGGCCCAGCTGCTCGGAATCCATAGTAGGTCGATCCCTGGGACTTCAGGAGTACAAGGCCTCAACCCGCACAGTTGGGCCCAGTAGATCCTGCTTGCCCCGTGGCCCTCTGAATGGGGTTCTGATAACAAAAGTGTCTTATGGAGCACTATAAAAACAAGTTGTAATAAATATTATTCATAGGTAATGCGCCCTGTTTTCTATTTATACTGATTTTTACTGCTAAGTAAAGAAAGAAAACCATCAACTTTGCTGTCTCTATTAATTTTTAAATATGGATAAAAACGGAAATTAAGTTTATTATTGAGGGATCATAAATACTGCCACTCATGACTGCCAGGGGGATAACTGTGCAAATGAACAGACAAGGGAGTTAGAAAACAGAGAAGCTGCACTAATGGGACTTAAGCAGAGGTAGATGTGCACAATATTGATACTAATGTCTGCACATTTTCATACAAGTGTACTGATTTATCATCTATAGATATTATTATAATTGATATTGAAACTTGTCTGGCAGTCATGTATGAGTGAATATTTATCAGTTAAATAAATGTGGAAACATACTAGTTTCAGCTTATTTTTTCACAAACCCAAAATAATTATGAATAACACAGTCAAAAATTAATGAGAAATAAATATAGGTGAATGCAGACAGGAATGTTAAAATAAATAAATTCCATAAATATTGGAGCCATATTTGTAGGTCAACAGCTTGCCAACCTGCAGCAACCAGCTTCTTCCAATTTTCTCTTTGGGACTTGTTTGGTGACTTGTTCTCAGTCCAATTGACAAGAGTTAGATGTCAATTTTACCCTCAGGCCACTATCATAAGTGACACATATGTGAAAACATTTCAGCGGTAGCATCAGAAAGACCTGGAATGTTTCAGCCAGGAAGGTGATTTCAATTACCTGATTAGGTTTGACCTACTGTGATGTATAATGGGCAAAAGCTTGAACTTTTGTGGAGGTTTCTCTGTCTAGGGTGATCCACCACTGCCTTACACAATCACGAAAATTCATATCCTAAAATGAAATAGGTGCCTATATGTCACTCAGTTTGAAGTGTGTTCTATGGAAATACGCACTCTTTTTTTTTTTTAGTTAACAAAGCTTTATTAAATAAAATACACATGTACAGAATTATATATTACTCAGAATGAGAAATCAAGCTATGAATATACTTTTAACCAGGAAGGCAAAAATAACTAATACTTAATACAAAAGGAGAAGTTACATCATAAGCTTACTAAATGAGATCATTCTGTACTTAGAACAACGCATTTTGGGGTATTTTGTGTATTTAAGAAAAAAGAAAGAAAGAAGAAAACAGAAGAAGAGAGAAAAAGAAAAGAAAGAGAGAGAAAAAATATTACATCTTGCATATCTGCACATGTATCACATAATAAATCCTATATCATATAATAATTAGTTCATATAATAAAGTCATGTTATTAACAACTTATCTCATATAATAACAGTGGCAAATGATTATATAAGATATTTTAATTAATAGGGAAAAAGAAAAGCAATCATGGTGGCTGGAAAACCATTGTGGAATCGCTGGGGGTTTTACGCTTTGTATTTAAGTAACGAGTAAGCGGAGACCAAAAGAGGTCCTTATTCATCATTTGTAGTGTAGATGTAGCTGTTGCTGTATCGAGTCTATGATGAGAACAAAGAAGATTCCACCAACTAGCAACATTAATATTTTGGCATTTTTCCAATTGGATGTAATGACTTGAAAGGCAATATCAAGTGATAGACCAAAGATTTTTCCTAATTGAGGGGCTTATTAGGATGGCGGGCGGACATTCGTCCGCCCGCCACCCTAGCGGTGCTGGGACCGTCCACCAGTGGTGCGGCGGTCCTGCACCACTAATTAGGATGCGACCGCCACCCTGGCGGTCGCATTGGCATCTTCAACATTGCGGCAGACTGTGCTGTAGGCAGCACCCGCCGCAATGTTAAAGAGGCACGTCGTGCATTGCCATGCCCAACGTGGCAGGCACTGTGCAGTGCCTGCCACCTTGGGCATGGCAATGTAGGGGGGTACCATAGGTACCCCCCTATGGTACCTACCCCCACCCCCCCGGGGGCCCGCAACGGGCCCCGATGCTAAACACCGTATGCCTTTCCATGGCGGCATCGCCGCCATGCAAAGGCCGGTGTTTGCCTGCATCCTAATCTGGTGGACGGTGCCTGCTAGGCACCGCCACCATTCTGAGCTCCCTGGGCCATCCGCCAGGCAATCGGGACGATTGCTGGTGGCGGAGCGGTCTTTGAGTCTGCTGCGGACGCATTCCTGTTCCCACCGCCATCCTAATCTGGCGGTGGGACGAATTGAGTTTGATGGCGGGCGGATCGCCACCGCCGGGCCGGCAGTGGCGATCCGTCCACCATCCTAATAGGCCCCTTAGAACGCACTGGCCAACAGCACGAGGAACCTCCTAGAAAAATACACTTGACATCAAAGGGGAAATCAATAGAACAAATAGTGGAGATAGCCTTGCAAACCTGCAACCAAAAACCAGTGGTTGGTAGACAATAAAAAAACATATGTTAATATGTACCAGGAAGAGCTTTACAAGACCAGCCCATATTTGAAAGTTTTGGATTACATTTTTGCAAAGAAAGTGGGGTAAGATATAGCCTATTATAAAAATAATAAAGGGTTTGTGTAGTGCTAGCATTAGGCGATTTATGATGTATTTTTTTCCAAATGGAACCCCAATCCCTTAAAGATAAGGAATGTTGAAGGTCAGATACCCACAATTTCTCAATTTTGGACTTAGGTCAGGAAGGAGTAACATAATGCAAATATTTATATATATATATGAAGCTTTAAGAGATGATGAGAGTACAATTGGAACAGGAGGCGAGGAGCTTATATGAGATTGGGACTGGGTGAGTGTGTAGATGGTTTGCCTAAGAGCATCCCTGAGAGACTCATATTTAATGGCATAATTAGAAGGAATAGCAAATATGTTTTGAATTTCAGAAAAAGTAAGATGAGTCATGTCACACAGCAGTTGTTTAGTTTGATTATACCCTTCAGGACCCAATTCTTCCAAAAGATAGTTTGATTCGAGATTTTGAGAGATTTGTTGTGCCACATAGAGGATTCTAGGAATTGTTGTATTGGAAATAAGGGCTTTGTGAGGATAAGGGAAGATACCAGACTAGAATACTTAATAGGTGGAGCGGAAAAGGTTTGAGGAAGTTTCGAGAAAAGTGGTAAAGAATAAAAAGGAAATGGTGACACAAGTGAATTCTCCAATCTGCGCCAAATACTATTAGGAGAAGAGTCTATGCCTTCCATATAAGGTAGGACCTGTTTTAAAACAAAGGCATTATGGTACTGCTGAAAATTTGGGAAATTTACACCTCCCATCTCCTTGGGTTTACAGAGAGATGTTAAGGAGATGTACGCTTTTTTACCATTCCATAAAAATGCAGTAATTGATTTATTTAATAGCTTAAAAAAGTTACAGGTAATTTAATAGGTAACATGGACAGGTAAAAATTATTGATAGGTAAAAACATCATCTTTATTGTGGCCAACCTTCCCCACCAAGACAGATATAATGGGGACCATTTCTCTGTCATTTGAAGAATCTTATGATGAACACCTTCTAAGTTGAACTGAATTGTCTTTGCCATGGAAATAGAATATTTAACTCCCAAGTACTTGATGTTGTGTGAAGACCATTTAAGCCCAGTGCCATCAAACATATTCTTCAGACAATATTTATTAAGAGGGAGTACTTCATATTTTGAAAAATTCAGTTTGTATCCAGATAAACTAGAGTACAATGATAAAAGATTGGTAAAGGCCAGGGATTGAGGTTTCCAGTTCGGAGACATAAAGGATCACATCATCAGCGTAGGCTGAGAACTTAATCTCAGTATCTTTATCTTGAAAGCCATGAAATGGTGGTGAATTACGTAATGTATGTAAAAAGGGTTCTAGGGATAAAATAAAAAGCAGTGGGGAGAGAGGACATTCCTGTCTGGTACCACGTAAAAGGGGAAAATATGAAGATTGGGAACCATTTAGAAAAACAGACGTCATCGGTGAAGAATATGGTATCCCTACATATTTAAGAAAAATTGGACTAAAACCATGCCATTGTAAAGCCCGCATCATGAACTTCCAATTGACACGGACAAATTCCTTTTCAGCATCTAAGGTAAAGGCAGCCATAGGAATACTGGTAGAAGAAGCCATATGTAAAATATCGAGAAACAACCTAGAATTGTCCGTCATGTGTCTACCCTTGACAAATCCAGTCTGCTCAAGTCCAACCATATCAGGAATTAAAGGAGAAATCCTAATTGATAAAATCTTAGCGAAAAGCTTGCAATCTAAATTAATAAGGGAGATGGGCCTATAATTGGCACATAAGGAAGGGTCTTTATCCTTTTTAGGGATCAAACAAATCATAGCCTCTATAAAGGTCCCTTTAGCTTCATCTTGTGAGAGAAAAGACTGGTATAAAGTAAGTAAGTGGGGAAGTAAAAGATACAAAAAACAGGAGTAGAATTCAGCAGTAAAGCCATCCGGACCCGGTGCTTTAGCTTTAGGTAAAGCATTAAGAGCAGACTTTAGTTCAGAGACCAAAATAGGCTCTTCTAAAAAAGAAAGATCATGCATTTGTTGCTGTCTTGGTGGAAGAGAGCGAAAATATGAATCTAGTGCCTAATCAGTGGGAAAGTGGTCTGGTGTATAAAGATTCGTATAAAAGTCAGTAAAGCATTTCAAAATGTCATTGTTTTTAAAAAAAGGATTCCCTCTTTCATCCAAAATCTTAACTATTTTAGACTTTTGAGATTTAACTTTCAAATAAGTGGAATATAATTTACCTGCCTTGTTGCGTCCCCCAAAAAACGTAGAGTTGATGTTTAACAGTGTACCGGCAGCTTCCTCAGTTGACCTTTTGTTAAACTCAAATTTAGCACTCTTTAAACGCTGTAACGCAGTATCGTTCTTAGTAGTGAAAAATGTATGTTCTATCTATTTAATAGACTTAAGTAAAATTGAGGATTCTTTATTAGCTTTCTTCTTTTTAATTGAAACAAAGTTAATTATATGGCCACGAGTGGAAGCCTTAAAAGCATCCCAAACAATATGGAATGGGATATCCGGTGTAATTTTATGTAGAAAAAATTAATTTATAAAACATTCAAAATTCTGTAAAAACTCTTTATCCTTCAATAAGGTTTTTTTTTTTTTTTTACGGAGTTTTATATAGCGCGAACTTGACCCGAAGGTATCGGGTATCAGAGCGCTTTACATCAGTTGCATTACATGAGGACACATTCATTTTTTTGGGGGGGGGCACGGGGAGATTAAGTGACTTGCCCAGAATCACAAGATGTTCAGCGTCATTGCCGAGACTCGAACCCGGTTCCCCAGATTCGAGGTCGACCGCCCTAGCCGTTAGGCCAACTCCTCTCCCCAATTATTATTATTTATTATTATTTATTACTATTAAAACGCCATCTGTTAGGCTTAGAGGTCTCAGGCACTAAATCTAAATCTATTATAACCTGTGCATGGTCTGAAATTAAAATTGACCCAATTTCAGCATGTGTAAGTGAAGCAACTAGAGGTGGTGAAAGGAATAGGTAATCAATATTCCAATATTCCAATATGTCCGGACAGTATAATCTCCAAGCATCAACAAATCCCCTGGAGTGAATAAAACGTGTAAATGCTTTCTGCATTTTGTTAGGAACATATTTAACTTGAGACTTCCTATCCAAGAAAGGGTCAACAATTTGATTGAGGTCACCACCAACTATTAGATTTGCATTAGAGCAGGAGCGCAAAACATCTGACATTTGATTCCAAAAATGTACATCTATACCTGTGGGTCCATAAATATACCGTTTAGAAAGGGCATACGGTGTAAGGTAGCAAGCATTATAACCCATCGACCATCCGCATCTCTTTCCACTTTCTCAACCACCAAGGGAAGGGATTTATGAACCAGAATAATAGCCCCATTTTTGTGGTTAAGGTCTCGGGAACAGAAGACTTGACCAACCCAATTTTTGCGTAAGGAGTTCAAATCCTTATTGAGTAAATGTGTTTCCTGCAATAGAACAATATTGCATTTAAGGCGAGCTAAGTGAGTCAAAGCTCTTTGCTTTTCGATAGGATTACGCAAGCCCTTAACATTCCAAGAAATAACCTTAAGGGAGTTTACCATTGCAAAAGTTTAACAACTTTGTTAAACCAATATAACCAAAGAATAAATGAAACCAGCATCAAACTTTCTAAGAATATATAACACATAAAATGATCTAAGCATGAAAATCGATGAAAACTGAAACGTAGCGAAATAAAAGAGAGAGATAAAAAGAAAGCTGCAAGAGAGGAAGGAAAAAGAGAGAAAAGAAAAGTAAATAAGAAACAAAACAACATCTCTGATAGAAATAATGGAGAGGACAGAAAGCCGAATAGCTTTAGTCATGAGGAAAATTAAAACACATGCATCGTGGAAAGAATAAAGTGAGGAGGTGGAGAAGCGCAAAACTGAAGACGGACAACAAGTAAACATTTATTTAAAATGAATGACAACAGCATCTGAAACAATCAATACAATGAAAAAGAAACAGAGAGCGTGGAGAGACGTAAACACATTTCAACCAATCATATGACTGAGATCAACAAGACTACAGGATAAATAAACAACAATAGAAATGCATTATACATAAATGATCAAAGAAAACAACTTACCAGACATGAGGAAAATAGGCAAAAATAGGTGAAGGAAGGGAGGTATATGGAGGGCAACACATCGAATCAAAGGCGAAAGTCCAGGGTAGACAACATATAACTGTAAAAAGGAATAATAGATAGTAGTATTAAGAAACTAGACCAATTAACTGAAGAGAACAACCATAAAACAACAACATTAACATTAAATATACTACCATTAGAGCAATATATTCCAATACAATAGGAGTTCAGGCTTTCCCAAGCTCCATTGCTTCACCCTTGTGCTGGAGAATACATTTTCTCAGATCATCTGAGCAGTCAAAAGAAAAAGTTTGGTCTTTATATGTGACTTTAAAGAAGTATGGGTGTACAAGTCCATATCTTGCATTCATAGATCATAAAGCTGGCCGAAAGGATAAAAATTCCTTCCGACGAGTGGCAGTTGCTCGTGACACATCTTGAGAAATAAATACCTTCTGACCAGACCATAACGTTTGTTTTCTTTGTTCAGCTGCTGATAACACCATCAGAAGCTCAGTATTTTCTAGAAAAAGAACAATTGTTCCCCTAGGACGGCCGGAACTTGAAACATTTGAAGGTTTAGGGCCAATACGATGAGCACACTGTAAATTAAGATGAGTTCCTTCTGTAAGGCCCACCAGTTTGGGAATATGAACCCCAAGAAAGGCAAGCATGTCCAACCCTTCTGCTCCTTCCGGAATGCCATAAATTCGAAGATTATTACGCCTATTCCGGTTTTCCAAATCCTCTGTCTGCTGCTTCAAGAACGCTATGTCCTTAGACATACTATCAATTTTGGTGGCAGCATCTTGCACATCACTGATCCGTTGTTTGTCATCAGACACCCTGGACTCCAACGTAGACTACTTTTCCTCAATAAGTTGAAGTGTAACATTAGTCTCCATGACAAAAGGCTTCAAATGTTTGATTTCTTCCATAAGATCCTCCAAAGTCAGAGGTAGAGGAGACTTTGTAGGGGAACCAGGATCCTTTTTTTTGTCTTTTAGTAAAAGCATTTGTATCCTTGTGAACAGTAGGCATGGCTGTAGATGTGATAGCAGCTTCCAAAGTAGAGGCAGGAGAGGACTCCATATACTTACACCACACAAAAAGTGATATCCAAAATATATGCGCAATTCAAAAATATCGAATAAGGCCCAAAAAGTTGAAGACTGAACCAAATAGGTTATTATATAAGTTTCCTCAGAAATAACTAAATGAGTCAACCTTTTCCATTATCCAGAGAAATACGTTGTGTAGAGACGAGTCAACATGAGAGAAACCATCTGATAGACTGCTGATGAAGATGCAGAAGTATTCATAAATAACATAGACTATAGGCCAGGCATGCCTACTTATATTACTTTTAGTACAATGTCAGAAGCACGCAAAAGCACGCAAACAAGGCGAAAAACACAGTGTCCAAAGGCTCGCTGAATAAATGTCCCCACAGGAGTCACATATTCATGTCACTAACGTAACAGATACCTGGTACGCCAGTTAGTATCAAACTGACTCAACGAGGGCAGCAAAAGAAGCATGAAAAAAAAAGTATTCCAGGGCTTCCCACTGCTGCTGAAGCCATCGAAACTGCAAGAGATTAAGCGACGCCTGGCAAGCAAAGCCGGCTCCATTGAGGAGAAAATGGTAGCCGCGACCGCCAGCTCTGAGGTACGCGACGCTGCGGAAAGAATGAGGTAAACAGCATCAAAAATCACCAGAAAAAGAAAAATACCTCTCCTCCCCACGTTCGGGCACCAGTCCCGCTAACGATAAGGCATTTTCAGCAGACTCTGCGGCCTGTAGAGAGAAGAAGCCTCCGACTCCGGACGGAGCTTCAACGACCTGCTGCCATCTTGTGGGTGGTTCTGCCACACCCCCCGAAATACACACTCTTGACAGGATTCAATTTCAATGTATCCAGTACTCTATCTTTGCAACATCCTCCTTGGAGGCTCAATTGAACACGAAAAACAATTGCCCCAGAGGTGTTCAAGTAACTTGAAAAAGGCAAATCATTAAAATATAGAGCACCAAGAAGGCAAGCAAATGGGATCAAGAGAACGAGACATGTACTAATAATGAGCATATGGAAGCTGACCACAATTACGATGAAACCCACAGATCATGGAAAGTTCCATAACTTGTCATGAGTGCGCCTACAAGCATATATTCAGTGTAGGCATGCCCCTTATATGGACCACACATAGACAGTCATTCAATCCCAAGTCAGCCTCCACCTTTCAACATATCCATTAAAGTCCACCATACTACCTTGATTGGAAAGAGCAAGCATTGATTTCAATTATAGAATTTTAAAAATGAACACCTCTTTTCACGAGAAAAGTAATAAATCTGCACCTATAGTAAAACATCTCCATAGAAGTGCAAATTTAGTACGTTTTGCAATTTACCAACACGCCCAGCATCCCAGTCCCATTAAAGGGCCCCTCACCAGATATGCGTTTCCAGGTGTACTATTGAAAAAGTCATGTGACATGTACCTGGGGGTCTATCCCTTCATGAAGAATGCAGAATTCCAAATAGCTGTAGTTTAGTGCAAATAATTTTTGGGGTTTTTTGTTTTCCACAGCAAAAACATTTTTCCCCATGGAGAAAAGCTTTGCTCTTTACCTCAACCAATCTCGGGGTCATCCTTTACCCTTCCCATCCTGGAAGGGAAGTTACTACATCCTGGGCTGTAGTAAATCTCTGACCATTTCCAGGGAGGAAAGAGGTGGGATAGGAGTTTGGGAATGCCATCAAAAGCACATTTGTGGCCGTTTCTAAACTTCCAAGACAAACTGCATCTTGTAATACCCACTTCCCACCCTTTTATTGCAGGTTTCTTTTTTTTTTTTTTTACTTTATTTTTCCTTTTGAATACATACTAAAGTTCCGGTAGCCATTACAATAATTTCGACATTCACCAACAGGAGTAAACAACAGTATACAATAAAAATACAGTCTGCACAATCGCCTTCAGCATTAGGCAGGGAGACATATTCGTAATATACATTGAGACACATGTACCTCGCTTTATTAGACAGGGAGACCTTACTAGCAATGATTTTGCCACCTAATGCAGCATCTGCATATTATCTGCTTCAGATTAACAACAATTCACTTCTGATTACCCGTCCCGGTCGTATCTAAAGGGACGGACTTGGTCAACCAATCCCCAATCAGTCATGTCCCTCCACAGTCTCTTCTTCCCCAGCTCTGCGGGTGAGGTATGCCTTTTTTGGACCCCAAATGCTTTTTGGCCTGCATCGTGTATGCATGAGAGCATTATAGTTGTCTGACTGTGTATTGCAATAGGACAAGTCTGTGCACCATTCTGAGATGGTGGGTGTTGGGACCTTCCTCCAACGCATTGCTATTCTCCGTTTTGCTATTAATATGCTAAGCGCCAGTAGTCTACGAGTTCCCTTAGGTAAGTCTTTGACATATCCCAGAAGGGCCACTAACGGAGTCGCAGGAACTGCCACCATGTCCTGCAGTGGAGCAAACACTGCTGTGCAGAATCTGCCTATCCCAGGGCAGTCCCAGGCAAGATGTGTAAAGTTTGTGTCAGCAGCCCCACACCGTATGCATTTATCATCTTCCCTCAGCCCATATTTATATAATCGGGCAGGAGTGTAGTACACCCTGTGCAGGTATTTAAAATGTGTTAGTCGGTGTCTGCCATTCAGTGAAATAGATTTTGTGCTTGAACAGCAGTATAACCTTTGCTCTTCCGTTATATCTACGCCGAATGCAGTGCGCCATTCCTGTAGTGCCTTCATATGTGTAGAATTGATGCCTGTCCTCATAAGTGTGTACAATATTGAAATTGCTCACCGCTGGGTCTGAGCTTGCAATAAGTACGTTGGTTCCAGCATTCCATCACCCCGCGCCGCATGTAGTTCCTGTCTAGCACAATGATAATGAAACCTTGTGAGCCCTGACACCTCTTATGTTTGTGCCTGCAACTGATCCCACTGTTTGACCGCCCCCTCTGAAAAGTAATCACCCCTGGTTCTAATATTGAGTGCATGCATAGTGCGGAGAAATGTCTTTTCCTGCCACATCAGTAACTAATCGCACCACTCTAAGGGTAATTTCGAGGAGTAAAGTAGAGTGATACTCTGCATATCAGCAGCCCTTCGGAATTGGCTTCTTCTATTCCCTACGGGGTCTATCACATGGTATCGTCTCTGTGGCTTACCGGGGAGATAGTGCGGCAATGACAGTGGGCTCACTTCATCTCTCTCAATGTACAGATGTGGGATATCATGAGGACCATGTAGCCAATGATATGTGTGCATTTGTTGCACTGTGCAATAATACAATTCAAAATCTGGGGCGTTAAGCCCTCCTGCAGAGTATGGTTTGGTCAGCGTTTTCCATTGCACGCGTGGTTGTTTCCCAGCCCAAGCCAGTCTGATCAAGAGGGATCTTAGAGTAGAAAAAAATGATTCTGGCAATGGGATAGGTATATTCACAAAAAAAAATAGAAAACGTGGAAGCACTATCATTTTCATGAGTGAGATTCGCCCCCGTAGCTACAACGGCAATCAAATCCATTTCTCGATGGACTCTGAGAGCTTCTGTATAGCATGGCCATAGTTTTCCTCTACTACTACCTCAGGGTCCATGTGTATTTGAACCCCTAAATAGCATGTCAGATCCGATGTCCATGTTATAGGATAACCTATCTGATGAGGGATAGTGTTGGCAGTTAGAGGGAATGCAAGTGACTTGCTCCAATTTATTTGTAGGCAGGAGTGATGTCCAAAATGTTCTACCTCCTGTAACACTGGTGTTTTTAATGCAGGTTTCTAAACACTCATTGGAGAAAAAGCCACAGCAGCAAATCCATCTACGTCTGCCAGGAATTCAGAAAGGGAAAATGAAGGTATTTGCCGCTTCAAAATTACATTACGGGCTGAAAATACCTACATGAAAATGTCCCTAACAGAGTGCAATAATGGAAGAATCCATCTCCCAAACCAGATTACAAACTGTTTGGAGTCATATTCACCAATATACGCAAGAAATGAAAACTGACATTAGTACTAATCACATGCTTCATGCAACCTATTGACTCAGAAGGCAAGGTAGTCAATGAGGTGAGGGCATGACAATAACTCAATAAGATCCATGAGCAGCTCATCACAGAAGCTAAGGCAACCTACTACAAGAATGTCATTGTGACAGCTACTTTTTAGGGGCCATCAAGCACTGAGTTCACCCAACAACAGACATTAATCCTTTGCATCCTCCAAGGAGAACTGCTCAGCATCAACAACTTCTGAAGCACAAGACAGACCCGATTCAGCAACAAGCTGAGAGTATACCCGTGCCAGAAACTCCAGGTCAATTGCACCACACAATGACCTAAAGGGGTTGAACTTCCAAATCCTTTCAACTGAAGGTCTGGCAACCCTAATCTAGAACCTGAAGGCTACATCATAGCACAATGTTACAATCAATCAGTAGATTTGTAGAATGAGGGTATCGAGGAGCCGGCCTGGGCCAGTTGGTTAGCCGAATAGCCAGGTCTTCAGGGACTTTCTGAACTCTGAAAAAAATGGGGAGGTCCGTAGATGAAAGGGTAGCTCATTCCATGTCTTTGATAGGCAGGAGGAGGAGTGACCCCCGCATCTGCTACGTCGGCTGCAGGGGGTCAGGGTTAGAGAAAGGGATGAGGAGTGGAGGTGTCTGGTGGGCTGATGGAAGTTCAAGTGGTGGTTCAAGTAGGCGGGTCCGCAGTTGTGTAGGACCATGTATGCATGGGTAAAGAACTTGAACTGGCATCTTTTCTGTACAGGGAGCTGGTGGAGATACTTGAGGTAGGGGGTGTTGTGGATTCATCTAGGGAGATCCAGGATGAGTCTGGCTGTGGCATTCTGTATGGCCTGTAGTCGTCGGAGGAGGTGAGCTGCGATCCCTGCGTATAGAGCATGGCCGTAGTCTTGTTGGCTGAAGTTGGGGGCCTGGGTGATAGTACGTCTTGAGCTATGGGGTAGCCATTTGAATAGCTTGCAAAGCATGTGGAGGATGAAGAAGCAGGAGGAGGAGATGGAGCTGCACTGTGTTGTTGTTGTTAGCTTGCTGTCCAGAATGATGCTTAGGTTCCTAGTATGGTCAGTGGGAGTAGGAGTAGGTGCGAGTCCTGAGGGCCATCAGCATGCGTCCGATGGGGAGCTTTTGTTTGTGAAAATAAGTACCTCTGTCTTGTCTGAGTTGAGCTTCAGGCGGTTGTACTTCATCCAGTTGGTGATGTCTGTCATTCAGTTGTGGAAGTTGGTCTTGGTGTTGGTGGTGTCTTCAGATAGGGAGAGGATGAATTGTGTGTCTTCGGCGTAGGATACAATGCTGAGTCCATGGGGTTTGGCAATGCTGGTCAGAGGTGTCAGTTCAGTTCAGAAAAGCTTTATTCGGTTATAAGAAACAACCATAAAGCGAATGTACATACACATATATATAATGACATCCTATTACAGAAAAGTTACTTTAAAATGATTCAGCAATACGAGAATATAATTCCATTAAAATACTTTAAAAACCATGCTTTTCCGTGCATAAATTGACTTTAAAATGAATGTTGCTACAAAAAAACAGATATCCGGCTCTTTAAGTGTAAACATTAGACTCATAGCTGCATTGGAAGTTGTAACATTATATTTCTTAAACAATGGTTTTAAGTATACAAATCTATAATTAGAATACAGTTCACAAAAAAGTAAAAAGTGCAGAGTGCTTTGCTTTGTGCGATTATCACACGGGCATGGAGTGACTGGGTGCTGTTTCATTTCTGGGAACGCCACTAAGTGATGTACAAGGCCCAATCTCATCCTTGTCAGTACAAATCGGTGGGATGATCTTGATACTGATGTTAAGTAGCTTTGAAACCCAATGGTGTCTATGTGCGGTTAGTATTGCTGGTAGGTAGATTGTAACTCCACTTGTCTCGACCTGCCCTCCTTCCTTTGTGCCAAAAATATATTCCTCATCTCCTGTTTAGAGAAATCTAAAACCTCCATTGGGTTGTCCAGGGTTCTTAACTTAAATAGTTCTCTAGTGGTATTTACTATGTATTTTAACCAAGGGATCTTGAGACAGTTATCCAGTCGCATGCAGTCCTTAATAATTGTTTGTGTAAACAGGGTTTCTTCTTTCGCCCAAATAGACCTCCAAAATAAAAGGGGTCTCAATGCAATCAAATCTGTCAGATATTCGATCCCTGCCTCCCGATGGACTATCTCAGTGGACGCTGATTTAGGGAGGCATAATAATTTTTTAGGAAGGTATTTTCCTCTGTTTGCAGATCTGGACAGGGGTAGTAGCCCCATAACCCTGCTCCGTATAATGCAATGGAAACACATCGGGCTTTATAAATGTCAATCATGTCTTTAATACGTTGGTCCCCTAATTTGGCAGCAAATCTAAAGACCCCATATATACTTTTGGTCATTTTCATTTGTACATTGGATGTTTCACATGACCACTTGCCATTAGCAGATAGGGTTATCCCTAGGTAACAGAAGGTATCAACCTGTTCCACTCTTGTGCCCTCTATAAAGAAGTGTTTCATTTTCTTTGTTTTTTTTCCACAGACCATAGTATATGTTTTGGCCTTATTTATTAACAACTTCCTCCCCTTAATAAAATCAGTAAACCCATCCAATAGTCGTTGTAGACCTAGCGGTGTCCGGGATAGCAGCACCGCATCGTCTGCATAAAGCAGTACTGGTATATTCTGTCCATCTACTTGAGGAGCATCTGTCGGTATTGACTTAAGGGCTGCGTCTACTTCATTAATAAATAGAGTAAAAAGTAATGGCGCTAAGACGCAGCCTTGGCGAATTCCTCGTTTGACCTTGAAATTCGGGGTACATACACCCTGTTGGCCATACCGGACTCTGCTTGATAATTTTTCATACAATCTGGCAAGGAAGTAGATAATGGACTCTGGGGCCCCTAGATTGAGTAGAACTGGCCATAGCAAAGTATGATCCACAAGATCAAAAGCGCTGCTCAGGTCAGCGAAACATAGGTAAAATCCCCCTTGATTTGCGCGTGTGTATTTTCCAATTAAAAATTCCAAATTGATACACTGTTCTAACGTACCCAGCCCCTTTCTAAAACCATATTGTGATTTAGCTAAAATATCGTTATCCTTGACCCATTCATCCAGTCTTACCAGAAGGACCCTGCTCATAACCTTCACTGAAGAGTCCAGTAAGGAAATGGGTCGGTAATTTTTAGCTTCCGATTTATCTCCTTTTTTATAAATAGGGATTATGACAGATTGACCCCATGACCTCGGAGGACCCTCTGTGACTGATGCATTAAAAACTCTCGTAAGTATCGGACCCCATAATTCTGGTACTGATTTGTAAACATCTATGGGTACCCCGTCCGGGCCTAGTGCTTTGCCCCCTTTACTTCCTCTGATACCTAACTCAACCTCGCTAAGAGTGATATTTAACGGGATAGTGGGCCATTTGGTGTAATCTGTGGGCTCATCCGATAGTTCGTTACATGGGTTAAAAATGTTAGAGAAATGTGTCACCCATTCTTCACAATTTACATGGCAAGTAATTTCTGGGTACGAGTCATCTTTCAGAAACGTTGAATTAACAGTATCCCAGAACAACTTATTGTTGGATGTTGCAGCTGCCATATAGAGGTTGCCCCAGGCTTCCTCTTGGAGTTCCTTCTTCCTCTGTTTTAGAGCTAGTTTATAATCCAATCTTAAATTCTTCACTATCACTTTGTCCCTTGGTCTGCTAGTGAGTGCTATTTTTAACATGTTCAGTGAGTTAGTACAAGAATGATTAAACCAGCCCCTGTTCTGCTTTTGTATCCCATTTACCTGGGCGGTAAAACACTTATCAATAAAAACATTAATTGTACAGAAATTTGTTAACATCAGAGTTGGTTCCACCTCCACTTCAAGACTATCGAATATCTCCTTACCACATCCTAAGATAATCTTTTTAGAATAGTAGTAGAATTAGCACCTTTCCATCTAATTCTAGTACCATTAGGTCTGCACAATGTAATGTTATCAATAGCAGTTTGTTTGGTTACAACTTTTTACCCCACACAGCCAGAGACATTGTGATACAGTTATGGTCACTAAGTAGCAGTTCAACTATGGAGGGAGTAGAACATAAGTGTAGGATATTTGCCGATACTAGGATGTGGTCAATAGTGGTGTTAGCATTTCTTCCAATAAAAGTAGGTGTCCTATCTCCATACTCATTCTGCCCACTCTGCATCACTTCAAGGTCGTATTTCACCAGGACCTGGTTTAGGGTAGTACCATAAATATTGTGAGGGAAGTGTAAGAGATCATCCCCTACGTCGCTCCTATACCCGCAGACTTTGGTCATAGACTGTGTACAGGTTGAAATATTAAAATCACCGAGCCATAAAATAGCAAAGTTAGCATTTACAGTTGTGACCAGCTTATCTATTTCTTTTTCTATAGCAGCAATTACAATATGACGCGATGGGTCAAATATATTATTATAAAAGTTAATCAATAAAACATCCCAACCATCTTTGTGGTGCAACCATAGTAGCTGCGAGTGATAGTCCACATTAATAACCCTTTTTACTACCAGCGGTAATTTGTTTGACAGAAGTATTAGCAAACCACCTTTTGCTCTTCCGGCCATGGAGGGTTTAGCTAGTAAATTGTAAGAAGTAAACCCTTCAATGTAAGTGGGGGCGGTACTCCAGGTTTCTTGTAGGCAGAGTATGTCAAGTTTGCTAATAAAATCCGACCAGCCCAGTGTATCCAGTTTATTTCCCAAGCCAGCTATATTCCATGTGCCAATTGTATAACCCTTCTCTATCGGATTCTCCCCGTCATTGGTGGATCATTCGTTTATACACATACCAGGGTCGCCCTCAATATTAGATGGGATTGAGGGTAACGAATTTATATCTATTTCAATAGAATGCCCTTTATTTTCATCTGGGAGTATCCCTTGTGTGGCTACATTATCTGCATGTGATGTACAGTGCCCATGCGATCTGATACCCTCAGGACATGCCATTGGCATAGTTAAATTAGGTGTAAAGGGTATAGACTCACTTTCTAAATTAGACCCTATCCTCATTGGGTCCTTTCCTTGCTGGCCCTTCTGTTTTTCTGCCCCACTCATCCTCGCCCCAATGGTTTGTCAATCATTAGCATCCAGGGAACTAAGTGGTAAAAATCTGTTAAAAGTGGGTAAAGCCCATTGTGGGGGTGCCGGCCTTGCTGGGTGTGCTCTCCAGTACTCCTCATCTCTTACTCTAATGTATATCGGTCTTAGGTGGCTATAAAAGAAGCCTAATGGTAGGAGCGATATGATAGAATCGTTGAGGTTATTAGAGGCCCCTCTCTCTAAGGAGGTCCTAGCCCAGTCTGGGTTTCTAAAATTAATAATAATACAATCTCCTTTAGTGACTTTCTTTGAGATCCGATCCAATTTACCCTTCGGGTTAGGAGGATCTGCTCGGCTTGCTCCACCGGGTACCCACAGTTCTTGCCTAACCAATTGACCACTTTATTTTTTAAGGCGTGGTCCGCCTCTTTTTGGCCTAGCTCCAGTTGGGGTACATTCACCAGAACTGCAACATATGGGCAGCATTCTGGGGGTAGATTAATGGGTATTTCAGTTCTTCCGGTTCTTTCCCTGTTCCCTCTTAATTCTTCAGGGGCCTTGATCTGCTCTACCCTATCTGATCTTTCACCTCTGGTGGTGCAAGGTTGATTACTCCTGATCACAGTCTTTCTAGGGCCCTTTTGTGGCTGGTCATTGCTTAAGTTAGACACAGCCTCATTACTTCCTCCAACACAGTTACCAGCTGATAGTTTTGGGCCCATTGTACCTTGTTCTTCTCGGTTTGGTATGCCCCCTTGGGCTTCATTAATGTTCACCCTTTGATTAGTACTAATTTGAATTATTAGGTCACTGAGTCTAGTAACCTCTCCATTGAGGTGATCTATTTTAGCAAGAAGTGGTCTAATACAGGCCTCTAGTTTTTGGTTAAGCTGGGTAACTATATGGTCTATTTGCTCTATTGGTAAGGGTTGAGGATCAGCACGGTTTCCTTGTGTCTTAGCTGTTGTATTTCTTACGTGTCCCTTTTTACTTATATTAGTAGTCGCTATTTTAGCCTGGCTGGTTCTGCATCCCCTTTTCCTTTTCGGGGTCGGCGAACCAGTTGGTGAGTTTTGCCGTGATCCACTAGATACTAATACTAAATCTTTATCAGGGATTCCCACGTTCCCGTTTCCCTCAAAATTAGATGTTTGCTCGGTATTAGAGGTATCTTCAATTACGTGAGTAGTCCCAGGATCATGCCCACCTATTTCCTCGTTCGCTGACCCTATACCCAGTGAGAGGCGGCGTTCTGTCCCGTCTATCTCATCATTAATCACGCTTACTGCCCGTACTAGGTAGGAGTCAATGGTGGTACATGGAGGATCAACCGCGTTTTTGTAATGTTTTTGTAATTTACGTTTCGACATCTTAGTTGTAAATGATGATTATATTTTATTCACGCTTCAGGGTAGGAGGTAATGCAAATACAAAATACAAATCTAAAAGTGCTAAGTGCAATATATAAAATTTATAATGGGGAATCGTAGCAGAGTGCAGGATAATGTCAGTAAAAATAGGAAAATAAAATCCTATGTATCACAAAACTGAGTCTTAAAAATGGGCCTGGGTATAAAAAAAATTATACGGCCAAATTTCAAAGTGCAAAGTGCAAAACCACAGAGAGTATCATATAAAGTGCAACAGATGGAACAATGGACTGATAAAATGCAGAGTACAAGTATAAAATCACCATCTATAAATTTAAAAAGAGTCCGGATATATCATAGGTATGTCAGTAGGAAATACCACAGCCATATGCCAGTTCACAATAAGGGGCAGCACAGGCTTAAGTACTCACGGCCAGCTCAATAGTGCATCGCTTTGTAAACGGCTGCGGTCTCCCAGTAGATCCGCAGGTGCGAATGCCTCTGTGTAAAAAGTATGAATGGTTGGGACCAAGGGGGGTGGCCCTGCCCTGCCTCTTCCTGGCGATGACGGGCCAGGATGGGCCCGCCCTTGGCCCGGGCTTCGCCCGGGCGCGGCCCGCGCTCGTCCCGCGCTGCGGGAGGCGTAGATATGGCGCCTCCTGGCGCGCTACGCAGCGTCAGAGGCAGGCGACAGGCAAGGGATGCTGGGTTTTGTAGTTCCGGTCAGCCGTTCCCCTCACTGCTGGTGAGACCGGGTTGTAATGCTGTCAGCCGTTGCCCTCACGGCGGGAATGCAGCGGGAATGCAGCGGAGCCTGAAGAGTGTCCCCTTTGCTTTACTGGAGGCCCCAGGTAGGTTAAAAACTGCAGCGAGCGTCCCGCGCTGCGGGAGGCTGGGGGCGTAGATATGGCGCCTCCTGGCGCGCTACGCAGTGTCAGAGGCAGGCGACAGGCAAGGGATGCTGGGTTTTGTAGTTCTGGTCAGCCGTTCCCCTCACGGCTGGTGAGACCGGGTTGTAATGCTGTCAGCCATTGCCCTCACGGCGGGAATGCAGCGGGAATGCAGCGGAGCCTGAAGAGTGTCCCCTTTGCTTTACTGGAGGCACCAGGTAGGTTAAAAACTGCAGCGAGCGTCCCGCGCTGCGGGAGGCTGGGGGCGTAGATATGGCGCCTCCTGGCGTGCTACGCAGCGTCAGAGGCAGGCGACAGGCAAGGGATGCTGGGTTTTGTAGTTCCGGTCAGCCGTTCCCCTCACGGCTGGTGAGACCGGGTTGTAATGCTGTCAGCCGTTGCCCTCACGGCGGGAATGCAGCGGGAATGCAGCGGAGCCTGAAGAGTGTCCCCTTTGCTTTACTGGAGGCCCCAGGTAGGTTAAAAACTGCAGCGAGCGTCCCGCGCTGCGGGAGGCTGGGGGCGTAGATATGGCGCCTCCTGGCGCGCTACGCAGCGTCAGAGGCAGGCGACAGGCAAGGGATGCTGGGTTTTGTAGTTCTGGTCAGCCGTTCCCCTCACGGCTGGTGAGACCGGGTTGTAATGCTGTCAGCCGTTGCCCTCACGGGGGGAATGCAGCGGGAATGCAGCGGAGCCTGAAGAGTGTCCCCTTTGCTTTACTGGAGGCCCCAGGTAGGTTAAAAACTGCAGCGAGCATCCCGCGCTGCAGGAGGCTGGGGGCGTAGATATGGCGCCTCCTGGCGCGCTACGCAGCGTCAGAGGCAGGCGACAGGCTAGGGATGCTGGGTTTTGTAGTTCCGGTCAGCCGTTCCCCTCACGGCCGGTGAGACCGGGTTGTAATGCTGTCAGCCGTTGCCCTCACGGCGGGAATGCAGCGGGAATGCAGCGGAGCCTGAAGAGTTATTCAAAAGTGGCAATGTGCGGTGCCGCAGCGATATGGAGCGTGTTGCCAAATGGAGGCGCTGATTCACAGTTGACTGTGCGGTGCCACTGTACTGAAGGGCTCTCACACCTGTTCAGTAATCCGTGGTCGTACTCCCGGGCAGCTCGAGGGATCAGGGCTGCTGTTAAGCTACCCCGAGGTATTATCCGCAGCAACGGTATGTGCAAAGGGCCACAGAACCAGGCCTCCAGTTCCACCTAGGACACACAGGGATTGGACGGCGCCGGATAATTACCCAGTGACACGCCACACACGAGGTCTCCAATCAGTCTGCTCCAAGACACACAGCAACACCAAGAGAGCCACCCCTAGAAGGCACCCTCTCCAGGCCTATCACTCTGTTTACTCACAGTCCTTCACTCCCCTGCGGCACCGCCAGACAAGGTCCTCGACAGTCCCCCTCACCTACCGCCACTTCCACTGAGAGGACCTCTCCCCTTGCACACCTCGATGGGGTGTTGAACTGGTTCCGCAACTGTGAGCGGAGATTCGGCCGGTCTACTCCGCCCTCCGGGAATCGGGTACCAGCTGGGCCGTGAGATCTCCAGGCCCCCACACTCGACAACCAGGGGGCCCCCCACAGGTTCAGGGATCCTCTGGTGCAGTTAGCGCCCATCTCTTGTCGCAGCACACCCAGCCCAGGTAGAGCCGGGGGGGGGGGCGGGCGGGTTGCACGGCTCGATCCCAGTCAGCACGGAGGAAGCGGAGTAAAGGATTCACCCCGCACCGATCGCCTGCCAGCGGAGACGAGCACGACCCCTCTCACCAGTCTCCGGGTCGGCCTATGCAGCACAATGCCGTAGATCCGTTGATGGCGTATGGCAGGTTCAGCTGCAGCCAGACTCGATCTCCGTCATATAAGTGTTGAAGAGGGTGGGACTGAGCGAGAATCCTTGGGTTACTCCACAGGTGATTTCCTTGGATTTGGAGGTGAAGGGGTAAAGGCAGACTTTTTGAGTTCTCCCGGTGAGGAGAGCGGCTCGTTGGATGCCTATGTTGTGCAGCCTTGTGATAAGTGTGTGGTGGGAGACCATATCGAAGGCTGCAGAGAGGCCTAGGAGGATCAGGGCTGCAGTCTCTCCTCGTTCGAGTAGGGCTTGGATATTGTATGTAGCCATGATGAGAAATGTTTCAGTGCTGTGGTTGCTGCCACCAAACAGTTCCTGCCAAAAATGTAACTGACTCATGAATCTGATGACTTTAGTACTACTGCTCGATCACACACCAGCAATTTGTTTGGAAAATCATCAAGAAGGCTGTTGAAAACCTGCTCTGTGGTGCGTTCAAGTGCAATGCTCTCCTGCAGCACTAACAGTCTGGTGTTAAGCCTCAATGTAGCAGGGAAGTGGCAGTCAATCAAGTGATTGACAATGCCTCTGAGATAATAATGGTAAGTTCTGCCTTCTCATCCAACTTGTCCTACAGAGCACCTTTTTACATCATTGACTGTCAAAGCCTCCGATTCCTCCTCGTACTTGGAATGAGCTTCTACAGCACTGTCATACAACTGTTTGTGTAATACTTTAAAAATACAGCTCAGCTTGTACAGATGAGTCCCATATTAGCCCCCCCACACACACACAAGACTTAATTGTCTTGCCACTAATTTTTGCACAAGGTGCGCTTGGTTGTTCAGATAGATAACTTGGACATCAGCATTCACCATTTGACAGGTGCCATTCGGCTCTAATTGGCAGTCTTGTCTAGCCACAACATCTACCTGCTGTAGCATTGCAGCCATTCAAGCATGAATGTATGGTCTATCTCAAGTTCAACCCAGGCAAGATGGAGTGTGCTTTCATTGACACTGCCAGTAAGGAATTTCAGATCTGGGAATGGTTCAATAAATCAATCTGAATGTCTTTGCATCACAACTCATCTGCAGAGCCAAATCCATTATCTTCCACAACGATAAAAGCCACAGCTTTAGTATATATGCTGCACACATGGCAATTACCTATTAAACTATTCTTACCAGATAATGACTGAATGAATGGCTGTTCAGGCACTGGTTCTACCTATTCTTCGTAGCAGAAATGCTCTATTGGCTAGAATCCCTGAGACTCACCTGACACAGTGTTTTTAAATGGGCCGGTACTGACCGGTACTGAGTACAGGCCCTTTTTTATTTGGGGAGAGCACCTGTACTTCTCAAAAGAGACATAATACTTTTAATTGGAGAGTACTGGCAGCACTTCTCAGATACAAGCAGGTACTCTGATGCAGAGTACCTGCACTTCTGTTTTTCCATTTCAAGCACTGACCTGACACACCAAAAGAGTGTTCTGCTTATAGCAGTCTGCATCATCAAAAATCATTGGATATTCAGGAGGGTAACACCAACTTTTAGAAAAATTCAGTGACTCATAATGCCCACCGCCATCACCTTCAAAGTGTGCCGCATCGTCTATACTTCACCCACCTGTACCTGATAACAACGTTCAAGCTATCCAGCAGGCTTCAACAAATACACAGCATCATCGCCAAACTAGAATCCAGGAAGGGCAGGAAATAAAAGACCAGATGCTAGACCTTTCCTTCTACTCCATGAAGGTGTGAAACTCCTTCCCATGTGAATCCAACAGGCACATCTCTCCTTCACTTTAGAAACAGCTCATAATCTTTCACTTCAAGCAATTTCTCACTGCAGTGTAACCTCCAAATTACTTTGTAGTCTGGAAGAAAGCCCTGCCTGAGTCTCCCAGTGCAACCATACCTTCCATTCCCAGCCAAGTCGTGCCCAACGCAGAGCCTACCCTTGCCAAATGACTGCTTCTCATGCAGCCCTCACCTCTTTCCCCAATTGGATGTTCTAATCCTCCCTCTCACATCAGCCCCTTCTACTTCTTCTGCCTCTTTTTTTTTATTGAGCAAGAAAAAGAGACAGGTCATACAAAAGAGATGCATACATTACTGATCAAAATACAAGTATAAGGCAGAAAAAAAAAATCACAAAAATTAATCGTTAGTTCATCTAGCACCAAATACCATAAACTTATATTTCACATATTAGCAACACCTAAAATCTTTTTTATGTAATCACATAGTGCAATAATTCTTTTAAACAAACACAGTGACAATAAATATGCATAGAACCACTACTAAGATCTATAAAGCATCATTACCCTTTTCCACTGATAGCGGAGGTTTACCATACTTATATTGAGGAAGAAACAGAAGAGTAGTCCACCCACGTACCCTTGAATCTATGGAGTGCCCCTACCCTCTTTGCATATGCCTACTCAAACTGATGGGTCCGGTCCAACTTAGAAAGCCACTGTCCCATTGTCGGTACCTTAGATGATTTCCAATTCTGCAGCAGCAAGGTCCTAACTACCGCTATTGCAATGAAAATAAAATATTGCTGATATTTTGTTAGCTGTAACCCTAAATGAGAGAACCCAAATAGGGCCAATAACGTTGATGGAAGGATAACCATTGACATGCAATGACTAATAAACTTAAAAACCTCCTCCCAAAAGTGCTGTAGTCTAGGGCACGTAAAAAATATATCTGAACTCACCCACTCGCCCCATCCATCTTACATCTGAAACATTGATCCGGAGTAGATGGGAACATTTAATGCAGTCTAAGAGGCTAATATGTCAACCATTTAAATAGAAAATTAATTCTCTTAAAATTAGCCGCTCTCGTGGCTTTATGACCAATATCACTCAGTAGTTGCCATTCTTTAATGTTAAACCTACAGCCCGTTTTCTGCAAAATGTTTGGAAGCATCTCCTCAATAAGCGTATTTTTCATCCCGTGGCATAGCAACGGATGCCAGTTTCCTATACCATACAATTTCATATCATTAATCCCCCTTATTATTGTTCTTGCTACATCATTAATCATTATATAATTATTTTTAAGGAAGCTTGTTATTTGGATAAAACTTAACCATAAAAATTGATTTTGGCTACCAAATTGCTGTGAAAATGATTCCCATGTTATCAAGTTGGTCAAATTATAAAAATGACCTAGTTTCAGAAAACCTAGATCACTCCAGGACTGCAACACCCCTTGTGGGAGCTGTAAGCCCCACATCCCACAGTCTTGGAGAGCGGTAAGTTCATGGCAAGCCGGAACATTATATGCTTTATAGAATCGCTTGGTACATATTGCTATTGTCGTTATGACCCTATGCCTAGTTTTCTTAGGTAGTTTCGTTGACCGAAGAAAAGCTGGTAAATTGATTGCCCTTTCTTTTAACATACGATTAAAATAAAATGATCGTATTTTGATGAAGGTACTGCTAATTGTATCGCCTGGTTAACCAAAGAGGCTTGGTATTATGTGGGAAAGTGGGGTAATGCTAGCCCCCCCTGCTTTATGTCTAATTGAAGAATAGAGAGTTTTACCCGCGCTTGTTTGTTTGCCCATACAAATTCCAGGATAACTTTGTCAAATTCCTTAAAATATGAAATTGGGACTTTCAAAGGGAGGTTCAGAAACAAGAATACAAACAAGGGGAGTATTGACATTTTAACTAGTGAAACTCGACCCACTAATGTCAGAGGTAATAACGTCCACCTTTCTAAAAGCCTTTTTGCCTTAATAAGGGTTTTCCTATAATTTAAGTGAAACAATTGAGTAAAATCAGCTGTTACGTATAATTTAGGTACCTTATGGGTCGTTGTGGCAAAGTCCGTAGTCCTGCTGGCAACTGGGTCTCTGTGAAATTAAACAAAAGCAACTCCGTTTTGGACTGGTTGACTTTATAACCACCCAGGCCTGTTTCCTCCAACGCACCCTGAATATTTGCCCTTTCGGCCTTCAGATATAAGATCATATCATCAGAAAAAAGTTACATTTTTGCGATCCCCGTTATAGGGGCTAGAATTGATGGATTAGAACGGATTTTAACCGCGAGTGGCTCAATGAAGAAAGAGAATAGGAGTGGGGATAATGAGCAACCCTGTTGGGTGCCACGCCTAATCGCCACCTCTCCCACCTGTTCCGCGTTAATAGTTACCTTTGCTATGGCCCCCTTGTATGTTTCCTTTAACATCGCTATCAAGTGGGATGGAAAGCCAAACTTCCGTAAAATAAAAAACAGGACCTGCCAGTCAACAAGATCAAACAATTTTTATGCATCCATCATTAAAATTGCAGCCTTAGCCTTGTTAACTGAAAAATAATCAATCGCCTGAATCAAAAAAAAAGTATTAGCTGCCATTGATCTACCTGGGAGAAATCCTATTTGGTCATCATGAACCACTTGTTGTACAAACAAAGGGTGCAGAGACAGAATATTGACGCTGAAATATCAAATTGCATGAATATCAAGTCAAGAATATCAATGGTGTAAAATATTGAGGGAAGTTTTTTCGTTGTTAAAAATGTCAATTTTTGTGTAATGTAGAAATATCAATTTTGTAAATATCGATGGCAAATATATAGTTGTAAATAATACCGATTTTGTTTTGTTTTTATTTAATGTTTTATTTTTTAAATTAATTTGGTATTAGTTATATTATATTTTCTAATAGATTTTTTTATGTTAAAATGTTTGTTTTTAATGTTTTTTATTGATTTTTAGGAGCGGGATGTTGGGTTTATAGGGGATAAGGGTGGGGAGTATTTAAAAAAACATTGTGTCAAATTTAAATACTTTTCAAATTTTTGTAAAATTTTAGGAGTGTGATGTTGGGTTAATAGTGGATAAGGGTGGGGAGTAATTTAAGAATATTTATTTAATTTTTTGAATATTTTTTATTTTATGTAAAAATGTAGTTGTGGGATGTTGGGTTTATAGGGGATAAGGGTGGGGAGTAATTTAAGAATGTTGGCGATACAGATTTTTTTTTTTTTTTTTTTTTAAATATGTAATAATTTTTAAAAAAGAAATGTACAATTTTAAAATGGAAACTTTTTTATTTTTTGGGGGTATTATTTTGATGTAAGTTGTGTGAAATATTTTAGAATTTTTTTGTAATTAACTTTTTAAAAAAATATATGATTAGTTTATTATTTTTAAATTTCTTTTAAAAAATATTCTTTTATTTTTTTCAAATTATTTTTAGTTTTGAAAAAGTTGAAAAATTGGATAATTTAGAATTTTTTTCTTTTGTTATTTAGAATTTAATATTTATATTTTTTCATTTTTTTATTATAATTCTTAAAATAATTATAATTTTTAATAATTTTCTATTTTCAATTTTATTATTTAAATATTTTGTGACAAATTTAAAAACAAATTGTGTTACATTTTTTATTTTGTTAAAGAAATGTACATTTTTTTAAATTTGTTTTTTTGTTTTAAAAATCTTTTTATTTTTCTATATTTGTAATTTTTTCTTAAGTAGTATATATTTTTGGGGGGAGTTTGGAATAGGAACTTTTTTAAGGTTTATTATCCAGCACTTTCCCTGAGTTTAACTGGTTTTGGAGTTGGACTAGTAATTTATTATGGTTTATTATCCAGCACTTTCCCTGAGTTTAGTTGCTTTTGGAGTTGGAATACTAATTTAATATGGTTTATTATCCAGCACTTTCCCTGAGTTTAGTTGGTTTTGGATTTGGAATAGTAATTTATTATGGTTTATTATCCAGCACTTTCCCTGAGTTTAGTTGGTTTTGGATTTGGAATAGTAATTTTTGGGGGTTTATTATCCAGCACTTTCCCTGAGTTTAGTTAGTTTTGGAGTTAGAATAGTAATTTATTATGGTTTATTATCCAGCACTCTCCCTGAGTTTAGTTGGTTTTGGAGTTGGAATAGTAATTTATTATGGTTTATTATCCAGCACTTTCCCTGAGTTTAGTTGGTTTTGGAGTTGGAATAGTAAGTTATTATGGTTTATTATCTATCACTTTACCTGAGTTTAGTTGGTTTTGGAGTTGGAATAGTAATTTATTATGGTTTATTATCCAGCACTTTCCCTGAGTTTAGTTGGTTTTTGTCATGATCATCCAGTGTAGGTTAGGGGTGGATGGACCATTAGTACAAACACATAGGGCCTTTCTACCATTTCTCTATCATGGTGTGACTGGGGAGAGACTGGTGCCAGAAAACCCGATCATCGGGTGTCAATCTGAAACTACAAGTCCCAGAAGCCCTTGGGGCACATGGTAGACAGGAAAACCTGACGTGGCAGAAGGTTCAGTCACGCATAAAAGCCCTTCCCTTTCTAGAGGTCGGGGAATGACAATTTACTTCCTGTTTGTTTATGCTGCTGTTTCCTGAGTAATTCGATAGCCCGTGCCGTTGCAGTCCCGGATTGTATCCCTGCTCAGTTCTCGGAAGAACCACCCTGAATCCTGCTGTTTGCTGATTCCAGGACTCCTCTCTCAACGGTTCTCCTGTGTGCTCCGGAAGGCTGAGGTATTGTTTCTTATACGGAGATGGGGGACACGAAGGATCGCGTCACCCGTAATGGTTACTCGCTGCGCTGTGATTTCCAACAGCGAGTGAGTCTTGGATTGCTGTCTTGGAAGCAAAGGATTGCATCACCTGTAACAACTGCTTGTTGCGCTGTGATTGCCAACAGTGAGCGAGATTTGGATTGTTTGTTTTCTTTCTGCCTGTTTGGATAACAGGGGCACTAAGGATTAGCTCCTGTATGTCTAACTCGGTTCACGGTGACTGCTATGGTGAACGAGTTTGGTACTGTATTCAGATCACAATGAAACGTTGGGGGATCCATGCAAGCCATACCTCGTTGGACTCCCCCGGGTGTCTAGTTTTCAGAAATGTGTGGGTTTGGTAGGTTTCCCTAGATGGCACAAGCCCGGGGCCAAAAAACCAGGTGCCCCCCCCCAAACCAGGTAGTTTTGTTATAGGTAATTTTGAAGTCTCCACAGTACGATTTGGGCCATTTCCTGTTGCAGCCACTATGCCTACCCACACATGGGAGGTCCCATTTTTATCGGGAGACCTGGAGGAACGCTGGGTAGTAGGAAATTTGTGTCAGCCAGGTGACCCTACAACTTTCTCACACAGAAATGTGAGAAACAATTGATTTTTTCAACAAAATTTGAGGTTTTCAGGGGATTCTGGGTAGGGAAATGTTGGGGGACCCATGCAAGCCATACCTTGCTGGACTCCCCCGGGTGTCTAGTTTTCAGAAATGTGTGGGTTTGGTAGGTTTCCCTAGATGGCCGCTGACCCCGGGGCCAAAAACTCATGGGACCCCCCTTGCAAAACCAGGTCGTTTTGTGATAGGTAATTTTGATGTCGCCTCAATAGGTTTTGAGCCCTTGCCTGTCACGGGTACTTTACCCACCCACACAAGTGAGGTACCATTTTTCTCAGAAGACTTTGGAAAATGCGGGGTGGGTGGAATTTTGTGGATCCACAACGATTCCAGAACTTTCCACCACAGAAATGTGAGGAAAATGTGTTTTTTTTAAACAAATTTTGAGGTTTTCAAGGGAGTCTGGGTAACAGAACCTGGTGAGAGCCAGACAAGTCACCCCATCCTGGATTCCCCTGGGAGTCTAGTTTTCAAAAATATATAGGTTTTCTAGGTTTCCCTAGGTTCCGGCAGAGCTAGGGTTCAAAATCTACAGCTAGGCACTTTGCAAAAAAGGGTCAGTTTTCACTGTGAAAATGTGGTGTGTCCACGTTGCGTTTTGGGCCGTTTCCTGTCGTGGGCACTAGGCCTACCCACACAAGTGAGGTACCATTTTTCTCGGAAGACTTTGGGAAACACGGGGTGGGTGGAATTTTGTGGATCCACGTAGATTTCAGAACTTTCCACCACAGAAATGTGAGGAAAATGTGTTTTTTGGGACAAATTTTGAGGTTTGCAAGGGATTCTGTGTAACAGAACCTGGTGAGAGCCACACAAGTCACCCCATCCTGGATTCCCCTGGGTGTCTAATTTTCAAAAATGTATAGGTTTGCTAGGTTTCCCTAGGTGCCGGCAGAGCTAGGGTTCAAAATCTACAGCTAGGCACTTTGCAAAAAAGGGTCAGTTTTCACTGTGAAAATGTGGTGTGTCCACGTTGTGTTTTGGGCCGTTTCCTGTTGCGGGCACTAGGTCTACCCACACAAGTGAGGTACCATTTTTCTCGGAAGACTTTGGGGAACACGGGGTGGGTGGCATTTTGTGGATCCACGCAGATTCCAGAACTTTCCATCACAGAAATGTGAGGAAAATGTGTTTCTTTGGACACATTTTGAGGTTTGCAAGGGATTCTGGGTAACAGAAGCTGGTGAGTGCCAGACAAGTCACCCCATCCTGGATTGTCCTGGGTGTCTAGTTTTCAAAAATGTATAGGTTTGCTAGGTTTCCCTATGTGCCAGCTACTCTAGGGCCCAAAATCAACAGATAGGCACATTGCTAAAAAAAGTTGGTGCCTAGTGGGCTTTCTGCCGCCCTGGGGGGAATCGGGGGAGGGGGGTTTGCCCCGATATGCCCCCAATGGGGGGCAGAAAAGACTGATGGCTATTTTTTGTGGGGGTGGGGGCATTGGTATGCCCATTCTGGGCAGCCCCCACGCATAAAAAAGCCAGCGTAATCGCTGGTGCCTAGTGGGCTTTCTGCCCCCCGGGGGGCAGATCAGGGGCCACTGCCCTCATCTGCCCCCCCGGGGGAGCAGAAAGACTGGAATTTCTCTGGGAGAGGGTGGGTGTACTGTCATGCCCATTTTGGGCAGGCCCCACCCCTACACAAATAAAAAAAATCCCTGGTTTCTAGTGGGGTTTCTGCCCCTGGGGGGGCAGATTGGGGGCTCCTGCCCCCATATGCCCCCCAGGGGGCAGAAAGACTGGACATTTTTGTGGGTGGGGTGTGGGGGCATTGGCATGCCCGTTTTGGGCAGCCCCCACCCCTGATTCAAATTGTAAAAAATAAATCCCTGGCATCTAGTGGGCTTCTTGCCCCCCGGGGGGGCAGATTGGGGGCTACTGGCCCCATCTGCCCCCAGGAGAGGCAGAAAAGCTGTAGTTTTGGCAGGGGTGGGGGCATTGCATGCCCGTTTTGGGCAACCCCACCCTAATTAAATTTGCCCCAAAAAAATCCCTGGTTTCTAGGGGGCAGAAAGACTGTAATTATTGCGGGGGTGGGGGCATTGGCATGCCCGTTTTGGGAAGCCCCCACCCTAATTAAATTAAAAAAAAAAAATCCCTAGCGTCTAGTGGGCTTTCTGCCCCCGAGGGGGCAGATTGGAGGCTACTGCCCCCATCTTCCCCCCAGGGGGGGGCAGAGAGGCTGTTATTGTGCAGGGAGGGGTGGGGGCATTGGAATGCCCATTTTGGGCAGCCCTACCCTAAAAACAATTGCGCAAAGAAAATCCCTGGTGTTTAGTGGGCTTTCTGCCCCCGGGGGTCAGAAAGGCTGTTAGTGTGGCAGGGGTGGGGGCATTGGAATGCCTGTTTTGGGCAGCCCCCACCGTAAAAACAATTGCGCAGAAAGACTGAAGTTTGCCAATTTTTTTATGGGGGGAGCAAAGGCCCTTGCACAAGGGGCCGCTCCCCCCTCCCTGGTGTCTAGTGGGTGGATCCCTGCTTGGGGATCACCCTCCTGGGGCGATCCCCAAGCAGGGATCCACTGGGGAGAGGTACCATTGGAAAGGGAAGATTATCCCCTTTCCAATGATACCTCTCCCATCTTTCTATGTGCTCAGGGGACTGAGATAGCCCCCTGAGCACGTAGAAAGTGAAACTGAAATGAGCTTAAAGGCTCATTTCAGTTTCGGTTTCGGTGAAATGACGTCAGCGCGACGTGCGCGCTGATCGTCATTTCACAGAAAAGGGGGGGCCTCGGGAGTTGGGGAAGCTCTTCCCCAGCTCCCGAGGCTACAGGGGAGAAAAAGAAATCACTCTGGTGCCTATACCAGAGGGATTTCCGGTGCCATGTACCAGGACGGCCGGGAGCCATCCTGCGCACACGAGCACTGTGGCGCAGGATGGCTCCTGGCCGTCCTGCGCACCGAAGGGGTTAATGTTGATATTAATGTGTGTGGGTATGTACATGTTATTGCGGGAGGGTGTTCTTTTTTTTTCTTTACAGGTTTTCCCTTTTGTGAACGGATGGTGCTAACGACACGTTTATTTATTTTTTTTAAAGGAAAATGTATTTTGTTTTTTTAAAACAAGTTACTTTACATTTCCTTTTATTTCTCGTATTTGTTGTAGCGTTTTTTTTTAACTACTTTTGGGGTTTTTGAGGGTTTCGTTATTGAGAGGAATGCGTTGTTGGAGCCATTTTTCAACAGTTCAATTTTTGTGTTTTTAAACAAATTTTGGGGTTTTTGAGGGTTTCGTTATCAAGAGGTTTGCGTCGTTGGAGCCTTTTTTCTACAGTTGTATTTTTTCATTTTTTTGGGGCTTTCTTTTTGAATGGATTTGTCTTTCAATTTATCGTCTATGGATTTTTTCATTTTTGAGGATCGTCTACTGCGACATAACTGTAAGTTATTTTTGATTATTATGGGTGGGAAATGATTTTGCTTAAATTAGTTTGTTTCTTTTTAGTTTAATAATTATATTATGTCATATATGTTTGTGCTTGTTTTTAAATTTTTAATGACATAATTATAATTATTAATTTAAAAGAGTAGAATTATGTTGTTTAAATGTTTTGTGATTTTAAAATGCTTATGATGTTTAGCATTGTTTTTTGTCTAAAGTATAGATTTAGCAATTATGTCTAGGTATTCTAGCCCTTTGGTGTTTGGAAATAGTCGAATTTTGTGTTGTAGGTATTCATACATTGTTTTTGTCTGTTTACTGAGTTTAGGGCCGATTTTTGTTAGGGATTGCTTTAGTCTTAGCTCTTGATAGCTCTGTTCTTTTTTGATAGTTTCTATGAGTTTATGTAGGATTGGGTGTCCGCTTCCTATTGTGTCTCGGAAGCATTATGCCATCCTTCCACCCCGTGTTAGTTTTAGATTTTTGAGCTAGAGTGCTATCGTCGACATTCCACCAGGGTATTTGGAACTTTGGTTGTCTACGGTGCCCTGACCTATGTAGCCTTCCCACCCAAGTGTCTTCAAAGTAGTCTAGGAATGGAGTTAGTTTAGTTTTGTTTGCTTGATAGAAAGGGCTTTCAAGAAGTATGTTATAATGGTTGGCTACATCAGTTGTTGGTACATAGGCCAGGGCTATTAATTTTTTTTATTTGGTAGGCAAAGTTGCTATTGGTGGCGTAATCTATACTTAGAGTAGATTTTTGTAGGTGTCTCCAGATAGTTTGTTTGGAGTGGTAATAGCAACCTTGTATTGCAGTGTGTGGATATATTTTTAAATTTGACTGAATCATTGCTTGTTCTAAGTCAATGATTGTTTTTTGTGGAAAGTATTTGTCGTTGTAATGTTTTAGTATTGTAAAGAGCTCTATGTAGGTGATGTTTTGCTTATTAGGGAGTAGTGCGTATATGAAGGGAATGTTAGTGTCTTCATATTCGCCGTGGATAGTATATAGTTGGCAAAAAGGCTTGGGGCAAACTTTGAATGTGCTATCCATCATCCACGTTTCACAGTTTTTAAGTTTTTGTAAGTTGTTGTTGGTTGCAAAGATGACAATTTGTTTTTCATGACTGTTATTGTCATGAAGAAGGAATTTTTCATCTTTGGGGTGATCGTGTATTCTGGTAACATTTCTATTTCTGCAAATGTTTGGGGAGTGGGTGGTGTTTGAGCTGTAGCTCTTTTAGTTCTGGCAATTAATCTTTTTAAAGTTGGGATGGATGGTAGTTATCCTGTGACATGTTCAGGAACCCTAGTTAACACGTTTTTTAGTATTTGGGTACTGGTCTGTTGGGAACTGGTACTTGCTTCTCTGATTGTTTCTAGAGCATCTCTGACCTCGATTTCAGTCACATTGGGGGGATGGTTGTGTTCTCTGACATTGACTACATTTGTTTCTACAGTAGTGGCTCTCCCATAGCAAGAATTGGAGTAATATTTACTACATTTCCAATGGGTTTTGTTTTCCAGTTACTTTTTCTTGTGTATAAGTGTAGCCCATGTAGCACAGAAGTAGTTTTCCCTTTTGTGAAGTTATGAATTTTGCTCCTTCTGCCATTTTTTTGTCTATCTGTGAATATATGTATATATATATATATATATATGTAACCAAAAACGCCCAGAAGCTTGAGGCCGCACACAGCTGCAGGTGAGTTACAAACTCCATTTGAACCAAACAGGCAGCTTAACATCCCTTTGAAGTCCATGGCCTGACGCGTTTCGATGCCGCTGTTTGCATCTCCTCAGAGGCCGTGTCAGCGGAGGTGATTTATGGCTGCCGCATTTCCCCTGCGTGTTTGGGGTTAGTGAGCTATCAGTGCTCCTCCCTTGGTGGAAGTTCATTTTCAAATGCACGCTGGGATGTGAGGTCTCATTTTGCCAAATAACGCCCTCTGGTGGGTTACCTCCGCTGCAGCTAATTATGGACGATTATTCTCGGCCCTCCATTGAGCCTTGGATGATACTCTGCCGGCTTCATTAAAGGTACCCTGCAGCTTCGGAAAGAGGAATCTTCCTCTCCCCTAGTCCAGTTGGTTGCGAGCAGTGCGATCCCTCTGCGGCCTGGAACCGCCGCATAATATGTAACCAAAAACGCCCAGAAGCTTGAGGCCGCACACAGCTGCAGGTGAGTTACAAACTCCATTTGAACCAAGCAGGCAGCTTAACATCCCTTTGAAGTCCATGGCCTGACGCGTTTCGATGCCGCTGTTTGCATCTCCTCAGAGGCCGTGTCAGCGGAGGTGATTTATGGCTGCCGCATTTCCCCTGCGTGTTTGGGGTTAGTGAGCTATCAGTGCTCCTCCCTTGGTGGAAGTTCATTTTCAAATGCACGCTGGGATGTGAGGTCTCATTTTGCCAAATACGCCCTCTGGTGGGTTACCTCCGCTGCAGCTAATTATGGACGATTATTCTCGGCCCTCCATTGAGCCTTGGATGATACTCTGCCGGCTTCATTAAAGGTACCCTGCAGCTTCGGAAAGAGGAATCTTCCTCTCCCCTAGTCCCGTTGGTTGCGGGCAGTGCGATCCCTCTGCGGCCTGGAACCGCCGCATAATATGTAACCAAAAACGCCCAGAAGCTTGAGGCCGCACACAGCTGCAGGTGAGTTACAAACTCCATTTGAACCAAGCAGGCAGCTTAACATCCCTTTGAAGTCCATGGCCTGACGCGTTTCGATGCCGCTGTTTGCATCTCCTCAGAGGCCGTGTCAGCGGAGGTGATTTATGGCTGCCGCATTTCCCCTGCGTGTTTGGGGTTAGTGAGCTATCAGTGCTCCTCCCTTGGTGGAAGTTCATTTTCAAATGCACGCTGGGATGTGAGGTCTCATTTTGCCAAATAACGCCCTCTGGTGGGTTACCTCCGCTGCAGCTAATTATGGACGATTATTCTCAGCCCTCCATTGAGCCTTGGATGATACTCTGCCGGCTTCATTAAAGGTACCCTGCAGCTTCAGAAAGAGGAATCTTCCTCTCCCCTAGTCCCGTTGGTTGCGGGCAGTGCGATCCCTCTGCGGCCTGGAACCGCCGCATAATATGTAACCAAAAACGCCCAGAAGCTTGAGGCCGCACACAGCTGCAGGTGAGTTACAAACTCCATTTGAACCAAGCAGGCAGCTTAACATCCCTTTGAAGTCCATGGCCTGACGCGTTTCGATGCCGCTGTCTGCATCTCCTCAGAGGCCGTGTCAGCGGAGGTGATTTATGGCTGCCGCATTTCCCCTGCGTGTTTGGGGTTAGTGATCTATCAGTGCTCCTCCTTTGGTGGAAGTTCATTTTCAAATGCACGCTGGGATGTGAGGTCTCATTTTGCCAAATAACACCCTCTGGTGGGTTACCTCCGCTGCAGCTAATTATGGACGATTATTCTCGGCCCTCCATTGAGCCTTGGATGATACTCTGCCGGCTTCATTAAAGGTACCCTGCAGCTTCGGAAAGAGGAATCTTCCTCTCCCCTAGTCCCGATGGTTGCGGGCAGTGCGATCCCTCTGCGGCCTGGAACCACCGCATAATATGTAACCAAAAACGCCCAGAAGCTTGAGGCCGCACACAGCTGCAGGTGAGTTACAAACTCCATTTGAACCAAGCAGGCAGCTTAACATCCCTTTGAAGTCCGTGGCCTGACGCGTTTCGATGCCGCTGTTTGCATCTCCTCAGAGGCCGTGTCAGCGGAGGTGATTTATGGCTGCCGCATTTCCCCTGCGTGTTTGGGGTTAGTGAGCTATCAGTGCTCCTCCCTTGGTGGAAGTTCATTTTCAAATGCACGCTGGGATGTGAGGTCTCATTTTGCCAAATAACGCCCTCTGGTGGGTTACCTCCGCTGCAGCTAATTATGGACAATTATTCTCGGCCCTCCATTGAGCCTTGGATGATACTCTGCCGGCTTCATTAAAGGTACCCTGCAGCTTCGGAAGAGGAATCTTCCTCTCCCTAGTCCCGTTGGTTGCGGGCAGTGCGATCCCTCTGCGGCCTGGAACCGCCGCATATATGTAACCAAAACGCCCAGAAGCTTGAGGCCGCAAACAGCTGCAGGTGAGTTACAAACTCCATTTGAACCAAGCAGGCAGCTTAACATCCCTTTGAAGTCCATGGCCTGATGCGTTTCGATGCCGCTGTCTGCATCTCCTCAGAGGCCGTGTCAGCGGAGGTGATTTATGGCTGCCGCATTTCCTCTGCGTGTTTGGGGTTAGTGAGCTATCAGTGCTCCTCCCTTGGTGGAAGTTCATTTTCAAATGCACGCTGGGATGTGAGGTCTCATTTTGCCAAATAACGCCCTCTGGTGGGTTACCTCCGCTACAGCTAATTATGGACGATTATTCTCGGCCCTCCATTGAGCCTTGGATGATACTCTGCCGGCTTCATTAAAGGTACCCTGCAGCTTCGGAAAGAGGAATCTTCCTCTCCCCTAGTCCCGTTGGTTGCGGGCAGTGCGATCCCTCTGCGGCCTGGAACCGCCGCATAATATGTAACCAAAAACGCCCAAAAGCTTGAGGCCGCACACAGCTGCAGGTGAGTTACAAACTCCATTTGAACCAAGCAGGCAGCTTAACATCCCTTTGAAGTCCATGGCCTGACGCGCTTCGATGCCGCTGTTTGCATCTCCTCAGAGGCCGTGTCAGCGGAGGTGAGGCTGCCGCATTGACGCAAGGGAAATGCGGCAGCCATAAATCACCTCCGCTGACACGGCCTCTGAGGAGATGCAAACAGCGGCATCGAGCGCGTCAGGCCATGGACTTCAAAGGGATGTTAAGCTGCCTGCTTGGTTCAAATGGAGTTTGTAACTCACCTGCAGCTGTGTGCGGCCTCAAGCTTTGGGCGTTTTGGTTACATATTATGCGGCGGTTCCAGGCCGCAGAGGATGCACTGCCCGACCACGGACTAGGGAGAGGAGATTCCTCTTTCAGCTGCAGGATACCTGTGAAGCGCAAGTATCATCCAGGCTCGATGGAGGGCCGAGAATAATCGTCCATAGTAGCTGCAGCGGAGGTAACCCGCCAGAGGCGTTATTTGGCAAGATGAGACCTCACATCCCAGCGTGCATTTGAAATGAACTTCCACGAAGAGGCACTGATAGCTCACTAACCCCAAACACTCAGGAAATGCGGCAGCCATAAATCACCTCGCTGACACGGCCTCTGAGAGATGCAGACAGCGACATCAGCGCATCCAGGCCATGGACTCAAGGGATGTTAAGCTGCCTGCTTGGTTCAAAGTGGAGTTTGTGACTCACCTGCAGCTGTGCAGCCTCAAGCTTCTGGGCGATTTTTGTTACATGTATGCGGCGGTTCCGGCAGCAGAGATCGCACTGCTGCAACCAACTGGACTAGGGAAGGAAGATTCTCTTTCAGCTGCAGAGTACCTTTAATGAAGCCGGCAGAGTATCATCCAAGGCTCAATGGAGGGCCGAGAATAATCGTCCATAATTAGCTGCAGCGGAGGTAACCGCCAGAGCGTTATTTGGCAAGATGAGACCTCACATCCCAGCGTGCATTTGAGAATGAACTCACCAAGGAGGAGCACTGATAGCTCACTAACCCCAAGCACGCAGAAATGCGGCAGCCATAAATCACCTCCGCTGACACGACCTCTGAGAGATGCAGACAGCGGCATCGAACGCGTCAGGCCATGGACTTCAAAGAGATGTTAAGCTGCCTGCTTAGTTCAAATGGAGTTTGTAACTCACCTGCAGCTGTGTGCGGCCTCTATTTCTGGGCGTTTTGGTTACATATATATATATATATATATATATATATGTATTAATTATACAATTTTGAACAGTAAACATGTTTGTATAATTATATTTGAAAATAAACTTACATTTTTCTTGCTTTAATTTTCTTGATGGATATTCTAGCGATGGTTGTGGTTTTTTTTGTTCAAATATTTTTATTAGAGATTGCAACATGTAAACGACAGTTAGACAAAAAGAATAAAGAAAGAGAAGGAGAAAAGAAAGGCAAAACAAGAGCTCAATCGTTCATGGCACTGATATCCAACATTGACATTTGCTCTACATCTGATCTACTGTACAATATCACATGTCCCACATCTGATGAACGCTGGGCGATTGAAAATAAGAAACGATACATTATTTATAAAGGAAGAGAACCCTGGGGCAGGAGAGGAGGAGAGAAGAAAGGGAGATTGCCTTAGTGAGTGTGTTGGGGGCTGGACATCGGGCCTGCTATGTGTATCAACTTATCTAACCCCAAAGTTCATCTGCACAGGAAGGTAGGAGATTATCTTCAAAAAATTGCAAGGCTCAGAGTTTTGTTGGCTGGAAGCAGGCATATTCCAGCTTAGAAAAATAATCTATCAGCGGCTGCCATGTGTTTGTGAATGTGTTCTTGCAAAAGGTTATCCGTGCTGTGAGGAGTTCCATCGCCATAGTATGCCACAGACAGGTGAACCACAAGGCAACAGGTGGCATGTCTGCCTTCTTCCAGTATACTGCTATTGTCTGTTTGGCTGCTCCAAGCATATGAGATATTATTCGCCAATCTGCTTGTGTCATGGCAAGGAGGGCCATAGGTTTGAGTCCCAGGATAGTCACAGTTGGAGTCTCAGGGATAGGGTAGCCAATTCCCTTTTTGATATGACTGAGGATCTCTTTCCAGTAAGTGGCTAGCAATGGACAATACCACCAAATGTGGAGAAAATCCCCAACTGCGCTCTTGCATTGCCAGCATGTGGGTGAGGTGCTGGGGAACATTTTATGGAGCCTTGAGGAGTGTAGTACCACTGTGTCATAACTTTATAAGCAGTCTCTCGCTGCGGTATGCTTTTAAATATTCTCAGTATGTCCCGCCAAAGTTGTTCCCATTGCTTGGAATTAATCTTCTCTGTACTGGTTGATTGCCAGTGTGTCTGGTATGTATGGGGTTTGATCTGGGCTGAAAGTTGCAGTACTTGACATGTGCGGGAAATCAGGCCTCGAGATCCATCGTATGAGCGGACCAGTGTCTCAAATGGGGTAAAGGACCGGGTTGCCCCTTGTGTGTAGGATGGCGTCTGTAACCAGTGTCTAAGTTGAAGATATTGCAATCGCGCTTCCACCGTAAGGTGAAATTCCCATTTACACTGCTCAAAGGTCTTGAAGGAGTCTCCCTTAAAGAGATCTCAGATTGTCCGATATTCACCTTCCACCCATGCTGGGAAAGAATGGGGCTGCATCGCTGGCAGGAAGTTTGGATTACGCACTATAGGAGCATTAGGAGATGGAAAGGAGGTGAGGCCCCTGGATATTGCAATGTTGTCCCAGATTTCCAGTACTGTTTTGGTGGGGGTAGCTATATAGGCGCTACGCGGTCTGACCCCACGCGGGAGCCACGCAAGGTCCCACAGGGGCCTACATGCCACTGCTCTATCCATGTGGAACCAAGTTTTCTCACTTTCCCGGACCACCCATTCACAGATATATCGCAATTGCGATGCCCAATAGTATTCCAGTATATTGGGGCATGCTAATCCTCCCTTGTCCCGCGGTAGCATGAGTAACTTGTTGGAAAAGCGTGGTTCCCCCCCCCCATATGAAAGTGGTAAGTTTGCACTGTAAGTGCAAAATGTGGGCTTGCGGTATGACCGTGGGTAGTATTTGGAATAAATATAATATTTTCGGCAACACCGACATCTTTACTGCATTGAGACGCCCCAGCAGCCACGGTCCATGCAGGTAACAGCGGTGGGGCGGTGGGGCAGGGTGGGGGGGTATTTCGAGGGACTATACCGAGGGAAAATTTATTATTTAATTTTCCCTTAGCATCATCCCTCGAAATACCCCCACCTGGCCCCACCACCCCACCACTGTTACCTGCACAGACCGCGGCTGTACCCCAGCCATGATATCAGTAAGGACATCCACGTTCTCAGGTCTTCCATGATTGCTTTTTTATATTCCTGCCAATTTGCCTGGCCCATGTGCATACTGTGGGGGTTAAGTTGAGTCCGAGGTATCCAATTGAGTGCTTAGCCCATTGGTACGGGGCCAGGGATTGGATTGTCGGGATCTCCGCCACGGGGATTGTAAGGTTTAGCACCCAAGATTTAGGGGCCGATTCCGATTCGGGCCGGAAAACATACCGACCGATTCGGGAATTTAGTCCGACCGACTCGGACCGGTGCCGCACGACCAGGGTAGTACGATGAAATGCATGTGAAATCCGACAGACTCGGACGGAATACAAAACGACTGACCGAGCCGGACAGAAACAAGCCATCCGGCCGGGAAATCACGCGAAACGAACCGACCGACATGCACTCGGATTGAACCCGAACGAAACGAAGCCGCGAACTCCGACCCGCGTAGTATGATGCTGTGCGTACAAAACACGACCGACTCGCCCGGAGCACAAGCCGTACGACCGACACGCATACAAAACCCATCCGAAGCAACCCAATACTACGCGACCGACTCGTACGCCGCATATGAAACCTAGCTGACACACAGCGGGAACGAGTCGGACAAGATCGCACCAGACAACTGCAGTGTCCTACTCGGACACAAGAACGACTCCTACATGCACCAAAAACACCAAGGAATTTTTTGTTAAAAAAGGGCCAAACAAGCAACCACTAAGCCAATAAATACAGGGAGGAAAAAAAATGGAACAAGGACACACCTCCAACTCCACCTACATAAAGGCCACAAATCCCTACCATGATCCCTTGCAAATTCCACTGACCTGCCAGACAGAACACCATCACACAGCAACCACAGACACACTCACAGCTCATACATCACACAAGCCACACACCATTACCACACCTACAAATAGCACCCTCACACACACCCAGCTAAACCTACACTCACACCCCCACTTGCACACACACACACATTAATCACCACCACCACCCATCAGCATGCCCCCAAAGAAGAACCATAAGTTCCTAGATTGTGAATTGGAAGTCCTGGTAGACGAGATCCTCAGGGTAGAGCCACAGTTGTTTGGTACATTGGTACAACAGACCCCCATGTCGCAGAAAACCAAGATGTGGGCGAGGATTGTCGACAGGGTCAACGCACAATCACCATGTTTGCGCACAAAGGAAGACATCCAGAACAGTTGGTATGATGTGCGCAGGAGGGTCAGGGACCTACTCAAAAGGACTACCTCCTCAGCCAGCACACCGGCAGTGGCCCTCCTGCAAAACCAGTATACCTCAGGCCCTGGGAGGAGAAGGTGCGGGCCATCCTACCACCAGTGAGCATATACGGACTAACAGACATCCCAGAGCCTGGTGAGTACACAACTAATATACACAATATGGTGTGACAACACACACACATCACAGTCAAGGGGATAGGCAAACCATGCACACTTAGCAAATACACAGCAACCAAAAGATATCCATCCCAAGATGTGAATGCTAGTCAGACAAACACAATACCTGCCATCTCATAGTGATATGTAACTGTGTCATGACATCTACAAACCTAACAACAAATACAGCAAGGCAGTGGCACAAATAGAACCAACAAATACTCCCAGATATTTACCCACCACTAGAACACCACCTCACAGGGAAGCTCACTGAAAGGAAGGAATTCTGTGTATGCTGGTCAAGTCAGTGTAGCCAAGAGCATGATGGGAGTTGTAGGCACAGATATTGCTCACCCTCACAATTGGCCCATCAACACCACTCTCAACCATGCTCACATCACAGGGAGTGGAAAAGGACTCACAAGATGGCTGACACTGGGTACTGCTGGGGGGAGCACAAGGCCCTGCTGGGAACTGTGCAACAACCAACAGCAGGACACCACTGACTGAGATCCTGAAAGACAACTTGCACTCCCTGCAATGGGAGCACGTCCCATGGTGGGATATCTGGCTGGGTGGGAAGGAGGACTCACAGCACTGACCATAGTTACAAGCACCTCCCCTCACACACCCCCTCAACACTAACTCCACATAACCCACCTGGGAGAATGCAATGCCTCACATCCTAACTGAAGATCCCACAAAGAACCACCACCCTGGGTTATGCTGTGTGAAGCACAGGGACACTCTTGGGACTTGTAGCCAAACAACTGGCAGGACAACACTCCCAGCCATCCTGTCAGCACAGGCACCCCACAGGGAAGCAGAGTCAGAAGGAAGGATGGGCATGCTGGGAAGGGGGGTGGAGGCAATAGCAAGATGGGAGTTGTAGGCACAGATATTGCTCACCCTCACAATTGGCCCATCAACACCACTCTCAACCATGCTCACATCACAGGGAGTGGAAAAGGACTCACAAGATGGCTGACACTGGGTACTGCTGGGGGGAGCACAAGGACCTGCTGGGAACTGTGCAACAACCAACAGCAGGACACCCCTGACTGACATCCTGAAAGACAACTTGCACTCCCTGCAATGGAAGCACGCTTCATGGTGGGATAACTAGGCTGGGGGGAGAAGGAGGCCTGGATGGCAACCAAATACCACCAATGCTGCTCATGCACACACCTCAACATTCACATTGACATGCCACAGGTTGGCAGGACAATGTGCTACACCAATATCACTCTCTGACTGTCACAATTTAGGAGAATGCAATGTCCTGGCCCACATCCAGAGGTACAGTCACAACTGTCAGGTGTTTGAACAATTGATGCCAGTAGAAACATAACATACAATTTGTGTCTCTCCCCAAAACAGGTGATGATGGGGACACAGCAGCAGATGAGGAGGAGTCCCTGTCCCAGGCTCCGGGGAACACTGAGCTCACTGGTGTGGATCAGCCACTGCACTCCTCGGATGGCGAAGAACCAGCTGGACCCTCCGGTGTGAGTCATCATGCAGCACCAGCAGGACCAACATCTGCACCCCCTGCACCCACCCCTCCAACAACTGCCAACACACAGGCCACCCCTGCCAACACGGACAGACAAAGGACCACAGATGACAACAGCGCAGGGACCCAGGCCCAAACTGGAGCTGGTGACAACGAGCCCAGGAACAACACCCAAGTGGGCCCACGGTCACCTGTGCGTGCCACCGCAGGTCCTGCACGTGTCGCCAGGGGTGGTGGGAGGGGTGGTAGACATAGGTCGCTCTTTGCAGAGGGGTCTGGACTGCATGATGACCCACAACTGGCACGCATCACGGATGCGTACCAGACTAGCACCGGAGAGGTCAGCCAGGAAGTGGGGATCCTCAAGGACATACAACAGCAGCAGGCTGCCCATCATGCCCACTTGGACTCCCACATGTCCCGTGTCGACACACACATGTCACATGTCAAGACACACATGTCACGTGTCGAGACACACATGTCTGGCATGGAGTCCAAGTGGGACACATTGGAACAACTGACAGCGGTGCATAGGGACATACTGACATGCCTCCGCCAGATCAGCACCAACATGGCCTCACCTCCCTGTGTGCCCACAACAGCTGCTGCTGAAACAACTGCAAATGCCACAGGGAGGAGGAGGACTCTGGCAGAGAGTCCCCTGCACCGCCGCAGCCTGCACCTGAGGTCCCCCCAAGAAGAGGGGCCGTCCGAGGAGGCCAAACTGAGAGGCCGATGGCCATCTACATCCCCCAGGAAGCCAACACCTGTTCTGGAACTTTTCCTCTGTGTGCAAACTGCACGCCCTGTCGAAGCCAACCCAACTCTCCCACATGGCATGGGGAGCTCTAGTTGGCCAATTTTATAAGATGACTGTGGACTTTACTCTGGACATTTCAGCTACCAAGACTTCCAATACACATGGGAACTTTGGATTCCAATTTCTATGTACAGCACCCACCATCCTGTGCACCATCCTCACACCTGTATGTAAATAAACTCACCAATACACCATATCTGCCTCTGTTGTGATTCCAACGTGGTTTTTGTCATGTAGATGGTGATCTGCTAAATGACACTGTGCATGCTAACTGCTACAGCAAGTCCAACACCGTCATGTCAGTCATGGCGACGTGACACATATGAGGGAGACACACCACTAGGGCCACACAACACATACACACCAGGGCCATCAGACTCATCACCTATACTGATGTTGCAACGAAATACAGTGGAATGCACAGACACGCCACCTATTCACAGTCACTGTCAACTAGACTACAGGTGCAGTAAGCAAATGTCAGTCAGATGTGTGACTACAGACAACGCACATCCCAAAGTGAAGCACAGGTTTATTACACATTTGCAACATGTTGTTTCCACTACAAATGCAAGCTAATCCAACCTGGCTGTGGCCACAAAGTCAAAAAGTGCAGAAGATAGAAAGTCCAGGGGTGTGTGGCACATCACCTGTAGGGAAACGACTGCTTCCACCTTGGAAGTTGAATCATGGATTCGGGGATCCAAGTTGATCAGACAACTCCGGCAGCACCCTGTGAAGGACAGACATGACACACAGTCAAAACCACTGAAGAACAGCACAGAACGGCAATACTCATGTCTAATACATGTCACGAGATAACTACACAAAACCAAGTTAGCATGTCAACACTGTTGGGCAGTACAGACCACCTGCAAGGACACATCACTGCACGCATCCACTCAAGTAGCACATGGCCACACTCAAACAGCACCAGAGCACCACACACACATATCATGCAAACTCAAATCATTGACATTACAATCCTCTGGAGACTCACATTCAGCTGAAGAAGTTGGTGATGAGCTGTGTGCGGACATCACCATCATCATCTTCTTCACTGGCATTGTGACCCAGGCCAGGATCTTCCACAGGTGGCGGACGTTGGTCATCATCATCCAGGATGAGAGGCAACTCCTTCCGCACTGCCAGGTTGTGTAGCATGCAGCAGACGATGACAATCTTGCACACCTTTGCTGGGGCATATGGGAGGGCCCCTCCTGTCTTGTCCAGGCAGCGGAAGCGGCTCTTCCAGGAGACCAAAGGTCCGCTCAATCACCCTCCTCGTCCGACCATGTGCCTCATTGTAGCGCATCTGGGCTGGTGTCACAGGGTTCCTGAGGGGTGTCAGCAACCACGGCATGTTGGGGTATCCCGAGTCACCTACAGACAGACAATTGCACATTAGCCAATTTGAAAATGTGTGCGGAAAACAACTTAGCAGAACACACACAATGGTACAAAGTCAGTACACACCAACAAGCCAGGCACGCTGGTTCGGCATCTGTGACATCATCCTCGGGATGCGACTACTCCTCATCACGTAGGCATCATGTGCCGAACTGGGGAAACGGGCACACACATGTGAGATGGTCATATCTGCAAGACATACCACCAGAGCATTGATCGAATGGTAATGTTTACGGTTCCGGTATGCCTGCTCATGTGCCTGTGGTGGTATCAAAGCCACATGTGTCCCATCAATGGAGCCAATTACATGTGGCATCCTCCCCAGGGCATAGAAGTCACTCTTGACGTCAGTGAGTCGTTGACGTGTTGGGAAATAGATGTACTGGTTGAGGTATCTCAACATTGCCCCCAAAACATCGCGTAGCACACGGCTGAACATAGTCTGTGACATCCCACCAGTAGTTGCCACAGTGTGTTGAAAGGTACCGGTGGCAAAGAAGTGTAGGGCTGCCATCACCTTCACCTTGGGGGTCAGCGCTGTAGGATACGGCCGGCCAGGCTGCAAATGTGGGTCCAACCGCACTGCCAAATCCTCAATCAGCTGCCTGGTGAAGCGGTACCGTCGGATGCTGTCATGTTCCACCATCGTTGCCAGGTCTGGGAATGGTCGATGGACAGCAGGAGCCCTGCAGTGCATAGGTGAAGAAAGCAGGATTGTCAGTCACCCCACCTATGTGCCGTTCACCATACTCAATTTCACATGATACATCATTAACAAACACAAGTACTTGATGTGTGTGTCGTTCCGTTTGGACATATATGGCACCTACATGGACATTATCTAACATCTCTGTTCAACAAGTGTTGACAACAGGTTCCAGGGTGTGCTATGGGACACCATTAGGCTGTGTCACAGTACCTATTAACTGCTCTCACGTTCCACACACATACCACAGTGACATGTCTGGACAGATGCTCCACAGGCATCACAGCTCATTGACAGGTAGATTCCCAGGGACCCTGTCTTGCCACATGGACACTGGCATGATATGGCGTATCATGTACACCAGAAAAACAAACATGACACCCACAGGTAGTGGCCCCTGTAGCCTCTGCAGGACAGACATGGACGTCTGTGACACACACACACACACCATCAAAGTTCATGCACAAACCACGTGGATGTGGAGACTGTCTCCCATTGTGCACATGGAGTCAGAGACATGTGATACACAACATGCACACAGACTGTGGAGGGACATCACTATTGTTGGAATGGGCCACCCTGTGACGTACATGCCTTCCCACATGTGAGCCTGGGGGTATGTGACATGTCATACACATACACAACCTGGAAATGTGACCATGACACATGCTCAGAAATGAAAAGTTGCACACCACAGTGGTCAGGTGCACAACACACAAAGGACCCTGTCCCCATGAACACGTGCACAGCCTGGGTGTGTCTGCCCCCAAGTGCCACCCCAAAATCCACATGTTCACCCCCATAGACAGATAAGGTTATGCTGCCACACATGCCTTATATACAGTGTGGACTGGGTGTGGTGTTGTAGGTGTGCCCCTGAGTCCCTGGAAAGTAAATGTGGCTGGCATAGGTTCACCAGTGACCAGCATGGTGACATATGCGTGTGACCTGAACAGGGACGCGTTGTAGAGCAATGGACCGATCGGTGTGCCCGGTCGGCCCTTTGCATTGTATGTGAGCGGGTACAGCGTTGTATGCCTGGTACGCGTTGTACAGCAATGGACCGATCGGTGTGCCCGGTCGGACCATTGCATTGTATATGAGCGGGTACGCGTTGAAGAGCAATGGACCGATCGGTGTGCCCGGTCGGCCCATTGCATTGTATGTGAGCGGGTACACGTTGTATGCCTGGTACGCATTGTAGAGGAATGGACCGATCGGTGTGCCCGGCAGGCCCATTGCATTGTATGTGAGCGGGTACGCGTTGTATGCCTGGTACGCGTTGTACAGCAACGGACCGATCGGTGTGCCCGGTCGGCCCATTGCATTGTATGTGAGCGGGTACCCGTTGTATGCCTGGTACGCGTTGTACAGCAATGGACCGATCGGTGTGCCCGGTCGGCCCATTGCATTGTATGTGAGCGGGTACGCGTTGTATGCCTGGTACGCGTTGTAGAGGAATAGACGATCGGTGTGCCCGGCCGGCCCATTGCATTGTATGTGAGCGGGTACGCGTTGTATGCCTGGTACGCGTTGTACAGCAATGGACCGATCGGTGTGCCCGGTCGGCCCATTGCATTGTATGTGAGCGGGTACGCGTTGTATGCCTGGTACGCATTGTACAGCAATGGACCGATCGGTGTGCCCGGTTGGCCCATTGCATTGTATGTGAGCGGGTATGCGTTGTAGAGCAATGGACCGATCGGTGTGCCCGGTCGGCCCATTGCATTGTATGTGAGCCGGTGCGCGTTGTATGCCTGGTACGCGTTGTACAGCAATGGACCGATCGGTGTGCCCGGCCGGCCCATTGCATTGTATGTGAGCGGGTACGTGTTGTATGCCTGGTACGTGTTGTACAGCAATGGACCGATCGGTGTGCCCGGTCGGCCCATTGCATTGTATGTGAGCGGGTACGCGTTGTATGCCTGGTACGCGTTGTACAGCAATGGACAGAGCAGTGCGCACACATTGGCTGGGGCCTGGCATGGCAACGGACGCGTTTCGAAGCTCCAACGAGTCTGATGCAGTGAATTCAGTTGGCCAGCCACAACAATGTTGCAAAATCATGGGTGTCATGAAGTTGAAGATTTGAAGGATGCTGTGGGCGTGTATTAGTGCTGCTATTCCATGGATTGGTCAAATTCAGAAGATGCAAACGACTTGGACCTATCACTTCGGACACATGGGACAGTATCTGCCTCTGCAGCACACATATAATGCTGGCTGTTCCCCTGAGAGCTCACTTGCCTGCACTACATGCTCCAGGACGACATCTGCCACCAACACTGCTGCTGTTTATGCATCCTCTGGCTCCTGCAATGGCACCTACTGTGGAGAGAGCCCCAGCCTTCAGCCTTGAGGAGAACCAGGCCCTGCTGGACAGCCTCCTTCCACAGTACAGCAAGCTGTATGGGAAACCAGGGGAGCAGGTGAGTGTGCTGTCCACTGCCTCACTAATTGTGCATGTTGTCTGACTAGCAGGGCTTTCAGTGTGCACACCACTGGCTAGCATGCCCACTGAGTAGTTGTCACACCCCAAAGTGTGTAGTTACATGCACTGAACTGGTACAATGCAGTAACAGTGCATTCCAACTAGGTTTACTTCCCATGCAATGATACCATGTAGTGACTGCTGGCAAACTGTTCATAGCCATTGTTGCACTGCCTGTGTACATCATATGCCCCTGTGATTGAGACATGTATATCCAACTGTGTGATGCACGTATATGTTGCATGTGTAGTAATGGCGTTTTCACTGTGTCATCCTCACAGGTTGATGCCCACCAGAAGCAGGAAATTTGGCTGACCATCGCCCGGAAAGTAAGATCCGTGGGGGTCTATAGGCGCAGGATCCGCAACTGCCAGAAGAGGTGGCAGGACCTTCGTGGCTGGACCCGGAGGATTGCAAGGGTCCAGCTGAAGCTGTCGCCTCCTCGCAGGAGGGGCGGACACCGGACCCTGACCCCCACATGCTCCGGATCCTGGCGGTGGTCTTCCCTGACCTGGATGGGCAGCTGAAGGACAGACAGCAGCAAGGAGGGGGTGAGTCCATGACTGCACTGTGCACTTTGTCTGACATGCTATGTGCCCTCCTCTGGCCTGGTTAAACTTCCACAGTACATCAGTCATGTGGTCCAGGACCCATGTCCCTCATTTGTGACATGCCCACTTCTCCTCTGATACGCATATGTGTGGCCCTTATAGTCGGGAAATTGTGTCAATTGGGGACTGTGTCATTGCATTTTGCTTTGCTCAAGGTGGGGGACAGCATTTGTTCCCGTGACTATGTTGTGCGATTAATGGGTGGCTCAATTGCTTACACAATGCCTAAGTTCTGACATGTGATCTGGGTGTAACTTTGATATGTGGTCCGCTTGCTGCTCTAACTCACCACATGTCCCTGGGGAATTTGCCACACACCCATGCTGCTGGTGGGAACAATGTTTGGACCTCAGGAGTATGTGTATCCAGTGTGTCACACATGCTTAGCCACCTGCCTACTGTCCAGGACTCATCCCTCTTACAGGTGGAGCTGGACAGTCATGCCTACTCCAGGGCATGCAATACACTCTGTACTCCCACTCCCGTGTATCATCTGGCATGTTGTGAGCAGTGAAATGTACCCTCAGGTGTCTGCCTCTGTCTCATTGTGCTGTGTCTTCGTTGTCAGGACTACTGGTATGTTTATGGGTTAGGGCTCAGCATGCCATCTGAGATGTCACCATGATAGACGATACTTCTGTGACTTATAGGTGTCTGATCACTTGACTGTGCACACAGGTGTTTGCGACTGTGACTTTCAGGCAGCTGTGTTGTGATTCACAGCACACTGTGAGGTGCTCATGTTCAGAGAGTTGTGTTTCATGTCCCCCATATGTCCAGTTGGTATGACGTGGACAAATAGTAGTACAGATGATGTGGTATTTGGGGGATGGACATGTGCACTTGTCAGTCACATAACTTGCATTCCCCATGCCCTCGGATTGTGACACAGTGCAGACTGTTGTTGGCAGGCTGCCATGGCCATGTGACTTGAGACAGTAATGTATGACTTTGCATGCATTCCTGTGTCATGGCATTAAACTTCCTGAGACTGATCCTGCAGGGAGTGATATGTGCAACATGCACCCCATTGTGGCATTGACTATCCGGACATGGGTGCATCAAGGTGTCTGGTGCTGGTATGCATCACATGCATTTCTATTTAGACTCTGGCCATCCCTTTATCCGGACACCTGCACTGACTCAGTGGCAAGAGATGTGATGTGTGCATGTTCACATACTTCACCGTGTTCCCTGCAATGTCCAACAACTATGTAGGTGGTGCATGTGTCCGCACTGGGGTCTTACCATCAGACAGGCACCAGACAGATGGGTGCAAGGGCAGGAGGGGTGTGAGTCCCATGGTTGACCATCAGACTGACAATTGGCTTCCCCGAATCTGTGTGGGGACTTTAGGCAATGTTCAACTAAGGATGCCAGGGCTTGCTCTGTAATGTGCTGGACTTACTGTGGTGTGTGCGGTCAGTGCAGGTGACTGATGTTTGTCTGTTTCCCTAATTGTTTGCAGATACATCCACGGCCACAGGAGGGGACAGCTCCATGGACCAGGAGGAGCAGCGGAGCCTGACTGGGTCAGCATCGGACAAGTGGTCAGAGAGACCCAGTGGCACGGAGGGCGAGGGGAGCCACACCGAGGAGTTCTCAGCACCATCCACCTCAGCTGAGGTCCACAGCAGCTCGGAGGATGACTCCCTTTTGGAGGCGGGTATCAGCAGCCACCAAAGGCCAGCTAGTGTGTCTGGCCCCGCCACCACCACCACCACCACCACTGCCCTCCCATTGGCTCCCATTCCTGAGGTCTGTGGAGGCTCCCGTACTCGGGAGCGTGTCTCCTTCGTGCCAGGAACCGCACCCCCTGCCCCTGTGTCCCCTGCTGCCCTGAGTGAGGAGTCTGTGTACCTCCTTCGGCAGCTCCATGTAGGGCAGACAGCAATGCTGAGTGTCCTCCATGCACACACCACTCTGTTGACACAGCTGGTGTCGTTCATGGAGGGCATCTCGACGGGTATGTCTGCCCTACAGAGGAGCAATAAGTCCATGGACTCCTCCCTGATGGCAGCAGTGTCCCTCCTCCAACAGTCCCTCACCCCTCCCACCTCTGCCCCATCCACACTTCCTGCCCCCTACCTGTCCAAAGCACATGCACACCTGCACAGTCACCCAAACACACAGACACGAGCAGCACAGACACACCCAAGAGAAAGGCAAGACGTGCACACAAGCATCCTCAGGGGACTGATACCACAGACACAGGGGATGGGGAACACACACACACACAGGCAACCACAGTCACTCCGCAATCCTCAAGATCCTCTCCCTCCAAGACCCCTTCCCTTGCCTCACCTGCAACCCCACCTGATCAGCAGCTCTTCCTCAGTGACCTCGGCCTCTTCCCCTCCAATCCCGCTGATCCAGCATACCGGGGGAAGAGGAAGTCCACCCACACAGAGGGAGTGCCCCTCGCCCGGACACCCTCCCCCAGGTGCAGGCAGAGTGAGCGCCCACCTCGTCAAGTCCCCCGGTCCCGGAAGAGCAAGACCCCGCCACCGCCCTGCAAGTCAACCACCCAGTCTCTCACCTCCATCCCCCAGGCCACCACTCCACAGGTTCCACCGCCACACCCTGCCCCAGGTTACCCCACACACCGATGCCGCATCCCCAAACTGCTTAGGCCCTCCCCCCCTGCCACTTGCTCTTCCACCCCCAAACCAGACGCTCTGCTTGTTTGTGCCACTGGTGTGGAGACCGTGTCCCCCTCTGTCCTGCCCAGCTCTTCTGCCCCCTTCCACTACCTTGGAGTCATGCACTGCGGTGGAGTCCACAACCACCCCGTCTGACTCAGGCACTGCATTGGGGACCCAGTCCACTCCATCTGACCAGCCCACTGCAGTGGTTGCAGCACCAACACCATCTGACTTGAGCCCTGCGGTGGTGCCAGCCCCCTGAGTCAGACACCTCCACTGCAGTTGCCGGTGACACTCCTGCACCCACCTCCCCTTCACTGCCTCCTTCTGGCATCCCTGATCCTGTCCCTGCGGTGCCTGGCCTGCCCCTCGTATGCCCCTCCAAGGGGGATGTCCCCTGTCCGTACCTGTGCAGGCAAGCAATTGTTCACAAGTTGTCATACATCACCCTGTTGGGACTGTATATTTGGACTGGCCATTGCCCTTAGTTTATTTTGGACTTTTGATTTGAGTTGCACACTTGCTGAATAAAGCCTCTTTTTGTTTACTTGTGGTTAATCTTTGGAGGTACATGATGTAGATGTGTGGAATCATGCATTTGCTGTTGTAATAGTGTTCAGATCAGGTAAATGAAGTTTTGCTGTGATGGGCTCCATGTGGTCCATGGGATATGTGTCCTAATCTAGTCTGGATTTATAGCATCCTTTGCTGCAGTCTGAGGGTGTAATGTTCAGCATTTGACACAGGGATGTACGTTTAGCATTTGTAGATTACCAACTTTGTCCTACACTGATGCACATCTGGTGGGCTTACCACTGTCCAATGTTCCTAGTACCCTGACTGTGTGCCCGTCTCCAATGGACATGCAGTTTGGCACATCAAATTTGGAGGACTCATCTGTGTACACAGTGCAAGTTGCTTGACACGTGTCTTGGGTGTATGCAGATGACTGACGTGACACTCCCGTGCCCAGGCTGATATGAGCAGAGCCTTCAGTGTGTTGTAGTTGTTGACTCACTGACCGAGTGTTCTGCTGACAGGTTTGAGTCGTGCACAGACAAGGTTTGGCACAGCTGACCTACCACAGGAGTAGAGTGCCCTCATGGCAGTGCGTGATTCCGTGATATAGGCTGTGCCCGTGTTGTGTGGTAGGCATGTCTGTGCGTGTACCCTTCTCCTTTTCCTACACAGGCTGTGTCCCTACGGATGTTCCTGTTTGTGATGCTTGCTGAGTTGTTCTGTGTTCATCCAGCATCTTGGACCTGGTTTCTCCGGGATGTGGGTGCATGGCAAACTAATGTTAATGAGGTTGTCATCCCTAGTTGTCTTTGTTGTCAGGGCTGGGGATGTGGGCAAACGCAGATGGGACACAGTCAAGATTCCTCTTGGCACTTGTTGGTTACACGAGTAATGTGATTTTCTGTTTGTGTATGCTTTCAGTGATTGTGACACGTTGTGTGTCTGACTTCTGCCACTCTCAGGGTCAGAGCTGCAATGTTGGAAGTTGTCTATGTGTGTCCTTTGTGGGTCAGCTTGGCTTCTTCATTGGTGTGTGACTATGGCCAGGATCCCATTGTTTGGGCTGGATTTGACGTCATGCCCATGTACGGCATACTGTGCAGTGTGTCAGACATTCACAAGTATTGTTGACTGGCCATGTGTGATGGGTTTCTGCACCTTATTTTCCCCCACCACCACTGGGATTTTCATGGGTGCATGTGCAATGTCAGCAGTCCATGTGAGCTTCACTGCTGCACATTGGTGGAGTTCAAGGTGTGTGTCGTTGAGTGTGTGCAAATGTGAGTTGTTGCACGGCTGGGGCACTACCTCCATGTTGTCCTTGGCTGGCAGGCTATGCTGAGTGCTTTGTGCTTGTATAGGTGTGATGGTAGTTTGTTGCTCAGGACACATGGCTGTGGTTCACAGTGTGGATGACATCTACCTTTGCCATCACAGTGTGATTGTCATGCAAGCTAGTGTCACCACAATGTGGGGTCCCTGGGGGGAGTGCTGTGGTGGTTCTGTCTCTTGCTGTGTTTGTTGCTGTTCCTACAAGCTTGTGTGACATGTGTAATTTGGGCTCCCTCTCATCTCACAACGCCTGTTTGCCCACATAGGGAATCCAATCCCTGAGTTAGTTTTGTATGTGACTGTGTTGACATCTGTGTATTAGTGAATCTGGCCTCCTCATGTGTTGTGTGTTTGCCTGGGGACACTGGCACACAACCCCCTCACCTGTTGTGTATGATATGCAGTGTGAGTCTGCCTGTTTGTGTTTGTGCATTTGCACCACTGCATTGGCATATCTTTAGTTTGCCATTGGCTGTATGTTGTTTGTTGGCTTTCCCTGCTGGCCCTGGGACTGCTAGGTCATCAGTCAGCACATTGATCATGGTTAGTATGTCCCATTGCTGCCATGGTATGGTATTTGTTCACATGACATCTACAGTCTCCACAGGATATCTACATTTGTGTGTTCATTGCTGCAGATATGTGGGTCTGCATTATGATGCTCACTTCTGTCATTGTGTTATTTGTGAATGTAGACAATGTGGGCCCCCATGGCTGATGTTTGTGTGCACATGGCTAGAACGATGTGTCATTGGCACTGCACTGCTTGCCTCACACAATCTATGTTGCTATGGGACACAAGCACTACAATGCCACTGTAGTGTTTGGTGTTGTGTGGCCAGGAATAATCCCTGCATTTTTGGTTTAGCAGCTTTTACCAGGACTACACTTACCTTTTGGGCACTGTGGTGATGGGGCTTAGGGCCCCATTGCCACACTGTTCAAAATGTGCTTCAGCTATGGAGCACACACTTACCTTTGGCCACTGTGGTGATGGGGCTTAGGGCCCCATTGCCACACTGTTCAAAATGTGCTTCAGCTATAGAGCACACACTTACCTTTTGGGCACTGTGGTGATGGGGCTTAGGGCCCCATTGCCACACTGTTCAAAATGTGCTTCAGCTATGGAGCACACACTTACCTTTGGGCACTGTGGTGATGGGGCTTAGGGCCCCATTGCCACACTGTTCAAAATGTGCTTCAGCTATGGAGCACACACTTGCCTTTTGGGCACTGTGGTGATGGGGCTTTGGGCCCCATCGCCACACTGTTCAAAATGTGCTTCAGCTATGGTGCACACACTTACCTTTTGGGCACTGTGGTGATGGGGCTTTGGGCCACATTGCCACAGTGGTCATGGTCTGCTTCCATTGTGTAGGTCACACACACAATTATGTGTGACACATGTGTTAGGGGTCACATTGTATGTTCAATGTCATGCTCAGTGTTGTATGCATTTGACACAGACCACACATGCTTGTCATGGTGTTGGGGGTGGGATGTAATTTACAGACAGTCCTTATGTGGGAGTATGCTAGTTGTGTCATGCATTACCCGTCCTATGAGTAGGGGTGGTTGTAGTGACAGGCATCCTGCCCCCATGAGTGGGGATGGTAGTAGTGGTAGGCATCCAGCCCCCATGAGTGGGGATGGTAGTAGTGGTAGGCGTCCAGCCCCCATGAGCTGGGATGGTAGTAGTGGCAGCCATCCAGCCCCCATGAGTGGGGATGGTAGTAGTGGTAGGCATCCAGCCCACCCTGAGTGGGGGTGGTGTTAGTGGTAGGCATCCATCCCCCTATGGGTGGGGATGGTAGTAGTGGTAGGCATCCAGCCCCCATGAGTGGGGATGGTAGTAGTGGCAGCCATCCAGCCCCCATGAGTGGGGATGGTAGTAGTGGTAGGCATCCAGCCCACCCTGAGTGGGGGTGGTGTTAGTGGTAGGCATCCATCCCCCTATGGGTGGGGATGGTAGTAGTGGTAGGCATCCAGCCCACCCTGAGTGGGGGTGGTGTTAGTGGCAGCCACCATCCCCCATGAGTGGGGATGGCAGTAGTGACAGGCATCCAGCCCCCCATGAGTGGGGGGTGGTGGCAGGCATCTAGCCACCCATGAGTGGGGATGGTAGTAGTGGTAGGCATCCAGCCCCCTATGGGTGGGGATGGTAGTAGTGGCAGCCATCCAGCCCACCATGAGTGGGGATGGTAGTAGTGGTAGGCATCCAGCCCCCTATGGGTGGGGATGGTAGTAGTGGCAGCCATCCAGCCCCCATGAGTGGGGATGGTAGTAGTGGTAGGCATCCAGCCCACCCTGAGTGGGGGTGGTGTTAGTGGTAGGCATCCATCCCCCTATGGGTGGGGATGGTAGTAGTGGTAGGCATCCAGCCCCCATGAGTGGGGATGGTAGTAGTGGCAGCCATCCAGCCCCCATGAGTGGGGATGGTAGTAGTGGCAGCCATCCATCCCCCATGAGTGGGGATGGCAGTAGTGACAGGCATCCAGCCCCCATGAGTGGGGGGTGGTGGCAGGCATCTAGCCACCCATGAGTGGGGATGGTAGTAGTGGTAGGCATCTAGCCCCCTATGGGTGGGGATGGTAGTAGTGGCAGCCATCCAGCCCCCATGAGTGGGGATGGTAGTAGTGGTAGGCATCCAGCCCACCCTGAGTGGGGGTGGTGTTAGTGGTAGGCATCCATCCCCCTATGGGTGGGGATGGTAGTAGTGGTAGGCATCCAGCCCCCATGAGTGGGGATGGTAGTAGTGGTAGACATCCAGCCCCCCATGAGTGGGGATGGTAGTAGTGGCAGACATCCAGCCCCCATGAGTGGGGATGGCAGTAGTGACAGGCATCCAGCCCCCATGAGTGGGGGGTGGTGGCAGGCATCTAGCCACCCATGAGTGGGGATGGTAGTAGTGGTAGGCATCCAGCCCCCTATGGGTGGGGATGGTAGTAGTGGCAGCCATCCATCCCCCATGAGTGGGGATGGTAGTAGTGGTAGGCATCCAGCCCACCCTGAGTGGGGGTGGTGTTAGTGGTAGGCATCCATCCCCCTATGGGTGGGGATGGTAGTAGTGGTAGGCATCCAGCCCCCCATGAGTGGGGATGGTAGTAGTGGCAGCCATCCAGCCCCCAGGAGTGGGGATGGTAGTAGTGGCAGCCATCCATCCCCCCATGAGTGGGGATGGCAGTAGTGACAGGCATCCAGCCCCCCATGAGTGGGGGGGGTGGTGGCAAGCATCTAGCCACCCATGAGTGGGGATGGTATTAGTGGTAGGCATCCAGCCCCCTATGGGTGGGGATGGTAGTAGTGGTAGGCATCCAGCCCACCCTGAGTGGGGGTGGTGTTAGTGGCAGCCATCCATCCCCCCATGAGTGGGGATGGCAGTAGTGACAGGCATCCAGCCCCCATGAGTGGGGGGGGGTGGCAGGCATCTAGCCACCCATGAGTGGGGATGGTAGTAGTGGTAGGCATCCAGCCCCTATGGGTGGGGATGGTAGTAGTGGTAGGCATCCAGCCCCCATGAGTGGGGGGGTGGCAGGCATCTAGCCACCCATGAGTAGGGGTAGTTGTAGGGTGGTGTTGGTGGTAGGCATCCATCCCCCTATGGGTGTGTATGGCATTGGTGTTGGCCATCCCACCCCTATGGTTCTGCTGTTGCTTTTGTACGTCATTTGTGCATCCCTATGTGTGTGTGACATATTTCGGGTACGTGTCGTTTGTTTGTGTTGTGGGTGTTTGACTTACTGTCTGCGCCGTACACGTCCGTGCCGGTCCCGGTAATAGATGTAGAGTATTGGTAGGACCTGCGCGATGGGATTCATAGTTGGTTCGTCTCGTTCGGGTTTCTTGTGTTTTCGACTCGTACTCGTCGCTGGCTTGTTCGTCTCGTCGCCGTGGATCGTCTTGTGGCGCGAATCGGAGCTTATGTGCACCTCTCCCGGATGCTCAAACGTGCCGTACGTAGCGACGAGTTCGGCGCGTACGGGAGACGCATCGTACTAGTCCGGCCGGAAGGTGCTGTGTATTTGGTTCCGTGCGACTCGATTCGGCGTTTACGGATCCGGCTCGGGCGGGGAACAGGAGCTGGAATGGGTAAGTACGGCTCGCTCGGAATCTGGGCTGTTATGCGCATCGTACTTGTTCGTTCGGTAGAGTGTTCGAGTCGGTCGGAAAACACGCGTTCGGCTCGTATTTTATCCGGACGAATACTGTTAGGTGCGCTTCCGGCCGACATCGGAATCGACCCCTTAGTATGGTTGATTTTAAGACCAGATGCTGCCTCGAATGCTTGTAGTAAAGTGAGGAGGGCTGGCAGTGAGGTGCGCGATTTCGTTGGTGTGAGTAACAAATCATCTGCGAATAGAGCTATTTTGTGCTCCACTCCTCCAAGGGTGATGCCACTAATATCGCTTGACTGTCTTACTGCTATAGCGAGAGGCTCTACCACTAGAGCAAAGAGCAAGGGGGACAGTGGGCAGCCTTGCCTGGTGCCCCTATGTATATGTATTGGGTTTGTGAGCTGGCCATTTACCCTAACCTGGGTTTGAGGAGAGGAGTATGTTGCCATTATCCTAGAGGTCATCGTGGGTCCCAGCCCTATTTTCTGTAAAACAGCCCTCATGAATTCCCAGTCCACTCGATCGAAAGCTTTTTCTGCATCTAATGACAGCAGGCAAGCGGGGATGTTCCAGTGGTGAGCCTTTTCTACCAAGTGCGCTATCCGTCGTACATTGTCAGCTCCCTGACAGTGTCAGAAAAGCCAACTTGGTCTGGTTCTATGAGTCCTGGCAGATGTGGCTCCAGATGATTAGCTAAGATTTTTGTGTAAGTCTTCAGGTCTGTATTAAGAAGTGCTATGGGGCGGTATGAGGAGCATAGTGTATGATCTTTGCCCGGCTTGGGGATGAGTGCTATTTCGGCCATAGCCATAGAAGCTGATGGGACATGGTATCTGTGAATGAGTTAAAGAGTTAGGGGTCGATTCCGATTCGGGCCGGAAAAAGCACCGACCGACTCGGATCCGGAAAAAATACCGACCGACACGTACCCGTGGCGCCCGACACGCCAAGTACGATGCAAGGCGCGAAAAATCCGACCGACACGTAACGAAACCAAGTCGACCGACCGAGCCGCACGGAAAATAGCAATCCGGCCGGAAAAACACGCGAATCCAACCGACCGACACGCACCCGGAACAAATCCGACCGAAACGTACACGCTAACTCCAAACCGCAAAGTACGATGCAAGGCGCGAAAACCACGACCGAGTCGGACGGAGGACAAGCCGTACGACCGACACGCATACAAAACCGAGCCGAAGCAACACAATACACCGCGACCGACGCGTACGCAGCATAGAAAACTGCACAAACACAGCGTGAACGAAGCGGAAAACACCGTACGAGACCAATGCAGGGTCCGACTCGGTCACAAGAACGTTTCCAACATACACAAACAACACAAAGGAAAAATCACCCAAAAAAGGCCAAACAAGCAATTACCAAGCCAATAAATACTGGGGGGTGGGGACAGAGAACAAAGACACACCCACAACTCCACCTATATAAAGGACACAAATCACTACCATGAGCCTTTGCAAATGCCATTCCACTGCCAGCACCCAAGAGAAAGCAACCACACACCCACAGCTCATCCCTCACACAAGCCACACACCATCAGCACACCAACAAATACCTACCTCACCTACACCCAGCAAAACACACACTCACACACCCTCACCTGCACACCAACACACACATCACTCACCATCACCACCCATCACCATGCCCCCAAGAAGAATCACAAGTTCCTAGATTGTGAATTGGAAGTCCTGGTAGACGAGATCCTCAGGGTAGAGCCACAGCTGTTTGGCACATTGGTCCAACAGACCCCCATGTCGCAGAAAACCAAGATGTGGGAGAGGATCATCAACAGGGTGAACGCCCAATCACCATGTCGGCGCACAAAGACCGACATCCAGAACAGGTGGTATGACGTGCGCAGGAGGGTACGGAAACTGCTGAAGCAAGACTACATCAACAGCCAACACACCGGCAGTGGCCCTCCTGCCAAGCCAATATACCTCAGGCCCTGGGAGGAGAAGGTGCGGGCCATCCTACCGCCAGTGAGCATATATGGACTAGAGGACATCCCAGAGCCTGGTGAGTACACAACAAATGTACACAATATACTGCCACAAAACACACACACATCACTGTCAAGGGAGAGTCAAACCATGCACTCATAGCAATCACACAGCAACCAGAACAGAATCATCCCAAAATGTGTATGTCAGTCAGAGAAACACAACACATGCCATCAAAAAGTCACATCCAACTGTGCCAACACATGTACAAACACAACCACAACTACAGCTAGGCAGTGGCACAAATAGAACTAACAAACACATCCACACATGTAGCCACCACAACAACACCAACACACAGTGAAGACCACTCAAAGGAAGGAATTCTGTGTATGCTGGCCAAGTCAGTGTAGCCAATAGCATCATGGGAGTCGCAGTCACACATATTGCCCGCCCCAAAACTGTCCCATCAACACCACCATGAACCATGCGCACATCACAGGGAGTGGAGAAGGACTCACAAGATGGCTGACACTGGCTACTGCTGTGGGAGCACAAGGCCCTGCTGCCAACTGTGCACCAACAAACAGCAGGACACCACTGACTGACATCCTGAGAGACAACTTCCACTCCCTGCAATGCAAGCACGTTCCATGGTGGGATATCTGGCTGGCCGGGTGGGAAGGGGGACTTGCAGCACTGACTATAGTCACCAGCACCTCCCCTCACACCCCCCAACACAAACTCCACAGTACCCACCTGGTAGAATGCAATGCCCTCCATCCTAACACAAGATCCCACAAAGCACCACCACCCTGGGTTATGTTGTGTGAAGCACAGGGACACTCTTGGGACTCTTAGCCAAACAACTGCCAGGACAACACTCCCAGCGATCCTGTCAGCACAGCCAGCCCACCCCACAGGGAAGCAGAGTCAAAAGGAAGGAAGCATGGGCATGCTGGGAAGGGGGTGGAGGCAATAGCATGATGGGAGTCGTAGTCACAGACATTGCTCAGCCTCACAACTGGCCCATCAACACCACCCTGAACCATGCTCACATCACAGGGAGTGGAGAAGGACTCACAAGATGGCTGACACTGGCTACTGCTGTGGGGAGCACAAGGCCCTGCTGCCAACTGTGCACCAACAAACAGCAGGACACCACTGACTGACATCCTGAGAGACAACTTACACTCCCTGCAATGCAAGCACGTTCCATGGTGGGATATCTGGCTGGCTGGGTGGGAAGGGGGACTTGCAGCACTGACTATAGTCACCAGCACCTCCCCTCACACCCTCCCCAACACAAACTCCACAGTACCCACCTGGTAGAATGCAATGCCCTCCATCCTAACACAAGATCCCACAAAGCACCACCACCCTGGGTTATGTTGTGTGAAGCACAGGGACACTCTTGGGACTCTTAGCCAAACAACTGCCAGGACAACACTCCCAGCCATCCTGTCAGCACAGCCAGCCCAACCCACAGGGAAGCAGAGTCAAAAGGAAGGAAGCATGGGCATGCTGGGAAGGGGGAGGAGGCAATAGCATGATGGGAGTCGTAGTCACAGACATTGCTCAGCCTCACAACTGGCCCATCAACACCACCCTGAACCATGCTCACATCACAGGGAGTGGAGAAGGACTCACAAGATGGCTGACACTGGCTACTGCTATGGGGAGCACAAGGCCCTGCTGCCAACTGTGCACCAACAAACAGCAGGACACCACTGACTGACATCCTGAGAGACAACTTACACTCCCTGCAATGCAAGCACGTTCCATGGTGGGATATCTGGCTGGCTGGGTGGGAAGGGGGACTTGCAGCACTGACTATAGTCACCAGCACCTCCCCTCACACCCTCCCCAACACAAACTCCACAGTACCCACCTGGTAGAATGCAATGCCCTCCATCCTAACACAAGATCCCACAAAGCACCACCACCCTGGGTTATGTTGTGTGAAGCACAGGGACACTCTTGGGACTCTTAGCCAAACAACTGCCAGGACAACACTCCCAGCCATCCTGTCAGCACAGCCAGCCCAACCCACAGGGAAGCAGAGTCAAAAGGAAGGAAGCATGGGCATGTTGGGAAGGGGGAGGAGGCAATAGCATGATGGGAGTCGTACTCACAGCCCTACATCCCCCACCACATGGCCCAGCAAGCTCACACTCACGCATGCACATCCCACAGAGAGTGGAAAGGCCCATCAAAGATGTCTGACACTGTTGCTGTGTCGTGGGGAGCACAAGGGCATGCTGGGTACTGCACACCAACCAACAGCAGGACACCACTGTCAGCCATCTTGCCATTGCCCTCACACCCACACCCACTGAACTCCACACAAAAGCAAGTAAGTATGGGAATGCTGGCAAGTGGGGTGGAGGCAATGGCATGATGGGAGTCGTAGTCACAGACATAGCTCACCCCCACAACTGTCCCATCAACACCACCCTGAACCATGCTCACATCACAGGGAGTGGAGAAGGACTCACAAGATGGCTGACACTGGCTACTGCTGTGGGGAGCACAAGGCCCTGCTGCCAACTGTGCACCAACAAACAGCAGGACACCACTGACTGACATCCTGAGAGACAACTTACACTCCCTGCAATGCAAGCACGTTCCATGGTGGGATATCTGGCTGGCTGGGTGGGAAGGGGGACTTGCAGCACTGACTATAGTCACCAGCACCTCCCCTCACACCCTCCCCAACACAAACTCCACAGTACCCACCTGGTAGAATGCAATGCCCTCCATCCTAACACAAGATCCCACAAAGCACCACCACCCTGGGTTATGTTGTGTGAAGCACAGGGACACTCTTGGGACTCTTAGCCAAACAACTGCCAGGACAACACTCCCAGCCATCCTGTCAGCACAGCCAGCCCAACCCACAGGGAAGCAGAGTCAAAAGGAAGGAAGCATGGGCATGCTGGGAAGGGGGAGGAGGCAATAGCATGATGGGAGTCGTAGTCACAGACATTGCTCAGCCTCACAACTGGCCCATCAACACCACCCTGAACCATCCTCACATCACAGGGAGTGGAGAAGGACTCACAAGATGGCTGACACTGGCTACTGCTGTGGGGAGCACAAGGCCCTGCTGCCAACTGTGCACCAACAAACAGCAGGACACCACTGACTGACATCCTGAGAGACAACTTACACTCCCTGCAATGCAAGCACGTTCCATGGTGGGATATCTGGCTGGCTGGGTGGGAAGGGGGACTTGCAGCACTGACTATAGTCACCAGCACCTCCCCTCACACCCTCCCCAACACAAACTCCACAGTACCCACCTGGTAGAATGCAATGCCCTCCATCCTAACACAAGATCCCACAAAGCACCACCACCCTGGGTTATGTTGTGTGAAGCACAGGGACACTCTTGGGACTCTTAGCCAAACAACTGCCAGGACAACACTCCCAGCCATCCTGTCAGCACAGCCAGCCCAACCCACAGGGAAGCAGAGTCAAAAGGAAGGAAGCATGGGCATGCTGGGAAGGGGGAGGAGGCAATAGCATGATGGGAGTCGTAGTCACAGACATTGCTCAGCCTCACAACTGTCCCATCAACACCACCCTGAACCATGCTCACATCACAGGGAGTGGAGAAGGACTCACAAGATGGCTGACACTGGCTACTGCTGTGGGGAGCACAAGGCCCTGCTGCCAACTGTGCACCAACAAACAGCAGGACACCACTGACTGACATCCTGAGAGACAACTTACACTCCCTGCAATGCAAGCACGTTCCATGGTGGGATAACTGACTGGCTGGCTGGGTGGGAAGGAGGTCTGGCTGTCAACCAAACACAAGCAATGCAGACCATGTTCACACCCCAGAAAATACATAGAAATGCCCAAATAATGCAGGACAATGTGCCACACCAATATCAACCCCTGACTGTGACGACTTAGGACAATGCAATGTACAGGCCCGCACCCAGAGGCACAGTCACAACTGTCATGTGTGTCAACCACTGATGCCTGCAGAAACATGACATACATTGTTTGTGTCTCCCAAAAACAGGTGATGATGGGGACACAGCAGCAGACGCTGAGGAGTCCCAGTCCCAGGCTCAAGAGGATGCCGAGCTCACTGGCGTCGTACAGCCTCTGTCCTCCTCGGACGATGATGAACAACCTGGCACATCCGGTGCAAGTCAACATGCAGCACCAGCAGGACCACCAGCTGCAGCACCAGCAGGACCACCAGCTGCACTCCCTGCACCCACCCCTACAATGACTGTCACCACGAATACCATCCCTGCCGACATGGACAGAATAAGGAGCAACACCAGCACAGTGACCCTGGACCAACCTGGGGCCATGGACACCACCACCACCACCAACCCCCAAGGTGGACCAGGGTTATCTGTGCATGCCACTGCACACACTGCACATGTCAGCAGGGGTGGTGGGAGGAGTGGGAGACAGAGGTCGCTGCTTGCAGACGTTGCTGGTGTGCATGACGACCCACAACTGGTACGCATAGCTGATGCGTACCAGTCCAGCACCGGAGAGCTCAGCCAGGTAGTGGGGCTCCTCAGAGACATCAAACAGCAGCAGGCTGCCCATCATGCCCGCTTGGACTCCCACATGTCCCACGTGGAGTCACACATGTCCCGTGTGGACTCACACATGTCCGCGTGGAGTCCAAGTGGGATGCACTGCATGAGATGACGGCGGTGCACAGGAACATTTTACAATGCCTCCGCCAGATGAACAGCAACCAGTCCACACCTCCCTGTGTGCCAACAACATCTGGTGCCGAACAAACTGCAACTGCCACAGGGAGGGAGGAGGACTCTGGCGGAGAGTCCCCTGCACCGCAGCAGCCTGCACTTGAGGGCCCCCAAGAAGAGGGGTCGTCCGAGGAGGGAAAAGTGAGAGGCCGATGGCCAAGCGCAACTCCCAGGAAGCCTGAACCTGTTCTGGATGTTCGCCTTTGTGCACAGACTGTTCACCCTGTTGACGGCAACACTACTCCCACACATTGCATGGGGAGTACAAGTTGGACCAATGTGTCAGACAACTGTGGCCCCGATACTGGGGATCCTGTCTACCCGGACTTTCAATTCACCTAGGAACTTGGGATTGCAAGATTCATGTACAGCACAACCCATCCTATGCACTATTAACACAAATGTATCACAATAAACACACTAATACACCATACTTGCCTCTGTCGTGATTCCAACGTGGGTGCTGTTATGGGGATGATGAACTGCAAAATTACACTGTGTATGCGAACTGCAACAGCAAGGACAACACAGGCATGTGAGTAAAGGCAACGTGACACATATGAGGGAGACACACCACCAGGGCTACACAACACATACACACCTAGGCCATCTGACTCATTGCCTACACTGATGTTGCCAGGGAAGACGGTGCAATGCACAGACACCACACCCATTCCCAGTTGTAGTCAAGTAGCCCACAGGTGCAGTAAGCAAATGGCAGTCAAATGTGTGACCACAGACAACGCACATCACTAAGTGAAGCACAGGTTTATTACACAGTAGCAACATGCCGTAACCACTACAGATGCAAGGTAACCCCACCTGGTAGCGGGCACACAGTCAACAACTGTAGACGGAAGGAAGTCCATGGGTGTGGCGCACATCACCTGTAGGGACACAACAGCTACCAGCCTGGATGTGCAATCACGTCGTCGGTGGACACAGTTGACCAAACGAATCTGAAAGTACCCTGTGAAGGACAGAAATGACACACAGTCAAAAGCAATGCAGTACAGGACAGAACAGCAAAACTCATGCACAATACATGTTACAAGATACCCACCCAGAACCAAGTTAGCATGTCAACACTGTTGGGGAGTACAGCCCACCTGTAACCACACATCGCAACACACATCCAGTCAAGTAGCCCATGGACACACTCCAACAGCGCCAGAGCCCCACCCACACATCATGGCAACTCACATCATTCACATGACACCTCAGGATACTCACATTCAGCTAAAGAAGTTGGTGATGAGCTGTGTGCGGACATCACCATCACCATCACCATCATCATCATCATCGTCACTGGCATCGTGGTCCAGGCCAGGATCCTCCACAGGTGGCGGATGTTGGTCATCGTCATCCTGGATGAGAGGCAACTCCTTCCGCACTGCCAGGTTGTGTAGCATGCAGCAGACGATGATAATCTTGCACACTTTCGCAGGGGCATATGGGAGGGACCCTCCGGTCTTGTCCAGGCAGCGGAAGCGGCACTTCAGGAGACCAAAGGTCTGCTCAATCACTCTCCTGGTCCGACCATGTGCCTCATTGTAGCGCATCTGGGCAGGTGTCACAGGGTTCCTGAGGGGTGTCAGCAACCACGGCATGTTGGGGTATCCCGAGTCACCTACGGACAGACAAGTGCACATCAGCTGACTTGGAAAAGTGGGCGGAATACTACAGATCAGATCACACACAATGGCACAAAGTCAGTACACACCGACAAGCCAGGCACGCTGGTTCTGCATCTGTGCCATCATCCTGGGGATGCGACTACTCCTCATCACAAAGGCATCGTGTGCTGAACCAGGGAAACGGGCACACACGTGTGTGATGGTCATGTCTGCAAGACACACCACCAGTGCATTGACCGAGTGGTAGTGCTTGCGGTTCCTGTAGGCCTGCTCCTGGGCCTGTGGTGGTACCAAAGCCACATGTGTCCCATCAATGGAGCCAATGACATGCGGCATCCTCCCCAGGGCATAAAAGTCACTCTTCACGTCAGTGAGTACGTCGCAGTCTAGGGAAATAGATGTACCGGTTCAGGAAGAGCAACATTGCTGCCAAAACATCACGGAGCACACGGCTGAACACGGTCTGTGACATCCCACCAGCAGACGCCACAGTATGTTGGAAGGTACCGGTGGCAAAGAAGTGTAGGGCTGCCATCACCTTCACCTTGGGGGTCAGCGCTGTAGGATACAGCCGGCCAGGCTGCAAATGTGGGGACAACTGCACTGCCAAATCCTCAATCAGCTGCCTGGTGAAGCGGTACCGTCGGATGCTGTCCCGTTCCACCATCATTGCCAGGTCTGGGAATGGCCGATGGACAGCAGGAGCCCTGCAGTGCAGAGGAGAAGTAAGCAAGATCGTCAGTCACCCCACATATGCGGCATTGAACACACTCAAGATCCCAACATACATCCTCATGAGGCACAACTACATGAAGTGTGCAGTACCGGAAGGACATGTATGGTACATACATGGCCAACATCTGTCAACACGGTCCTACAGGTGGCATCAATTTGTCCCAGGTTGGCCCATTGGATATCATGATGCCGTGTCACAGTCACCCCCACAGTGACATGTGAGGACAGATGTGCCCCAGGCACCACAGCTCAACGACAGGTACATTCCCAGGGACCCTGTAATGCCACATGGACACTGGCATCACCTGGAGTATCATGTGTACACCACAGCAAAACAAACATGACCCCCACAGGTAGTGGCCACACTTGCCATGGCAGGACAGACATGGACGTCTGTGACAAACACGCACAACATCAGAGTCCATGCACACACAACGTGGATGTGGAGACTGTCTCCCATTGTGCACATGAAATCAGAGACATTGTAAACACTACATGCACAAAGACTGTGGAGGGCCATCACTATTGTGCCACTGGGACACCCTGGCTCAAACATACCGTCCCACATGGGACTCACGGGGTATGTGACATGACATACACAAACACCACTGTGAAATGTGACCATGACACATGCACAGATATGAACAGTTGCACATCACAGTGGTCACGTACACGTAACACCCAGGATCCTGTCCCCATGAACACGTGCACAGCCTGGGGGTGGCTGCCCACAGGTGACACCCACAGGACAACATGTACACCAACATACACACAATAGGAAATGCAGCCTTACATGCCTTATGATAAGGTTTGGACAGGCTGTCGTGATGTAGGTGTGCCCCTCACTCCCTGGGAGCTATCTGTGGCTGGCATATGTCCATCTGAGACAGGCATGCTGACCTATGCCAGTCACATGTACAGTGATGCGTTGTACCGCAATGGACCGATCGGTGCCTCTGGCCGGCCCATTGCCTTCAATGTGTGCGGGTACGCGTTGTACCCCTGTGCGCGTTGAACCGCAATGGACCGATCGGTGCCTCCGGCCGGCCCATTGCCTTCAATGTGTGCGGGTACGCGTTGTACCCCTGTACGCGTTGTACCGCAATGGACCGATCGGTGCGCACCCATTGACAATGGGCTTGCCTGGCAACGGACACGTTTTCGAATTTCGAATGAGTCGGTTGCTGGAAATTCAGTTGTGTCACCCACAACAATGTTGCAAAATCATGTATGTCATGAAGTTGAAGATTTGAAGGATGCTGTGGGCGTGTTTTGGTGCTGCTATTCAATGGATTGGCCAGATTCAGAAGATGCAAACGACTTGGACCTATCACTTTGGACACAAGGGACAGGATCTGCCTCTCCAGCACATATATATTGCTGGCTGTTCCCCTGAGAGCCCACTTGCCTGCACTACATGCTCCAAGACGACATCTGCCACTGCACTGCTGCTGTCTCTGCCCCTCTGGACCCTGCAATGGCACGTACTGTGGAGAGAGCCCCAGCCTTCAGCCTTGAGGAGAACCAGGCCCTGCTGGACAGCCTACTTCCACAGTACAGCAAGCTGTATGGGACACCAGGGGAGCAGGTGAGTGTCCTGTGCACTGCCTTTCTGAATGTGCATTTTGTCTGACTAGCAAGGCTGAGAGTCTGCACGCCACTGGCTAGCAGGCTCACTGAGTAGTTGTCACCCCCATAGTGTGTAGTGACTTGCACTGGACAGGTATGGTGCAGTGACAGTGCTTCTGAACAGGGTTTTACTCCCCATGCAATGATACCATGTAGTGACTTCTGGAAAACTGTCCATGGGCAGCCGTGCACTGCCTGTGTACACCATGTGCCCCTGTGATTGCGACATGTATATGCAACTGTGTCATGCACGGATATGTTGCATGTGTAGTAATGGCCTTATCACTTTGTCATCCTGACAGGCTTCTGCCCATCGGAAGCAGGAGATATGGAAGGACATCGTCCGGGCTGTCCGGTCCGTGGGGGTCTACAAGCGCCGGATCCGCAACTGCCAAAAGAGGTGGCAGGACCTTCGGGGCTGGACCCGGAGGATTGCACGGGTCCAGCTGAAGCTGTCGCCTCCTCGCAGGAGGGGCGGAACACGGACCCTGACCCCCACATGCTCAGGATCCTGGCGGTGGTCTTTCCAGACCTGGATGGGCAGCTGAAGGCCAGAGAGCAGCAAGGAGGGGTGAGTCAAAGACTGCACTGTGAACTCTGTCTAACATGCTATGTGCCCTCCTCGGGCCTGGTTAAACTGCCACAGTACAGCAGTCATGTTGTCCAGGAGCCATGTCCCTCTATTGTGCACTGCCCACTCCTCATCTGATACCCAGGTGTGGCCCTTACATGCAGGGAATTCTGTCACTTAGGACTGTGTCCTTGCAGTTTGCTTGACTCGAGGTGGGAGACAGCATCTGTTTCCCTGACTCTGTGGTGGGCATCATGGGTGGGTCCATTGCTTACACAATGCCTGTATTCTGACATGTATTCAGCGTGTTACTTTGGTCTGTGGTCCAATTGCTGAGCTGATCCACCACATGTGGCTGGGGTATCTGGCACACACCCATGCTGCGGGTGGGAACAATGTTTGGGCCCCAGGAGTATGTATATGATGTGTGTCACACATACTTAGCCAGCTGCCTACAGTCCAGGGCTCATCCCTCATTCATGTGGGGCTGGACAGTCATGCCTACTCCAGGCCATACAATACACTCTGTACTCCCACTCCCGTGTATCAGCTGACACATTGTGCGCAGTGATTTGACCCCTCAGGTGTCTGCCTCTGTGTCAGTGTGCTGTGGATTAGTCGCCAGGACTGCTGTGGAGTTTCTTGGTAGGGGCTCAGCATGCCACTGGAGATGTGACCATAGGAGACGATACTTGTGTGACACATAGGTGTCTGATCAGCTGCCCATGCAGACTGGGGCATGTGAATGTGAAGTTCAGGCAGCTGTTCCCCATGCACAGCAGAGTGTGAGGGGCTCAGGTTCAGAGGGTAGTGTCACAGGTCTACCATATGTCCAATAGGTATGACCTGGACAGATGAGGGTTAAGAGGATGTGTTGTGGGGGATGTACATGTGCACTTGTGCAGCTCCAGGACTTGCATTCCCCATGACCTACTATTGTGACACAGTGCAGAGTGTTGTTGTCTGGCTGCAAAGTCATACATCACTGAGACAGTGATGTATGACTTTGCAGTCATGCCTCCGCCATGGCATGTGTCTACTGATTGGTGAGCCTGCAGGGGAGTGACATGTGCTACATGCACACCATAGTGGCGCTGGCTATCAGGACATGGGTGCATCATGGTGTCTGTCACTGGTATGCATCACATGCATTTCCTATTTGACTCTGGGCATCCCTTTCATCCAGAAACCTGTACTGACTCAGTGGCAAGAGCTGTGATGTGTGCATGTCCACATGCCACACCGTGTCCTCTGCACTGTCCAACTACTGTGTACTTGGTGCATGTGTCAACACTGGGGTGTTGCAATCCAACAGACACCAGACAGATGGGTGCAAGGCCATGTGGGATGTGAGTACCATGCTTGGCATCAGACTGACAATTGACTTCTCCTGGTCAATTAGGGCACTTTTAGCAATGTACAACTAATGATGCCAGGGCTTGCTCTGTGATGTGCTGTGCTCACAGTGGTGTGTGCGTTATGTGCAGGTGACTGATGTCTGTCTGTTTCCCCATTGTTTGCAGATACATCCACGGCCACGGAAGGGGACAGCTCCACGGACCAGGAGGAGCCAGAGAGCCAGACTGGGTCAGCAGCCGAGGAGTGGTCGGAGGGACCCAGTGGCACGGAGGGCGAGGGGAGCCACACCGAGGAGTCCTCAGCAGCATCCACCTCAGCTGAGGACCAGAGCAACTCGGAGGATGACTCCCTTGTGGAGGCGGGTGTCAGCAGCCACCACACCCCAGCTAGTGTTGCTGTCCCCGCCACCACCAGCACCACCACCGCCCTCCCATCGGCTCCCATTCCCCAGGTCCGTGGAGGCTCCCATGTCCGGGAGCGTGTCTCCTTTGGGCCAGGCACCGCACCCCCTGCCCCTGTGTCCCCTGCTGCCCTGAGTGAGGAGTCTGTGTACCTCCTTCGCCAGCTCCATGTAGGGCAGACAGCCATGCTGAGTGTCCTCCATGCGCACACCGCGCTGTTGACTCAGCTGGTGTCGTTCATGGAGGGCATCTCATCGGGCATGTCTGACCTACAGAGGGGCAATAGGTCCATGGACTCCTCCCTGACGGCAGCAGTGTCCCTCCTCAAACGGTCCCTCACCCCTCCTGCCTCTGCTCCATCCACACTCCCCAGCACCTTACCCATCCCAAGCACACACACACCGGCACAGGCACACACCAGCACACACACATCCAGCACACTGACACACACGCCAATGACAAAACGCACACGCACGCACATTCAGGGGACTGAAGCCAGACTCACAGGGGATGGGGCCCTGGAACACACACATGCATCCACATGCACTGCGCAGTCCTCAGTTCCCTCTCCCTCCAAAGCACCCTCCCTTGCCTCACCTGCAACCCCAAAGTCACAGCAGCTCTTCCTCTGTGACCTCGGCCTCTTCCCCACCGATGAAGCTGCTCCAGCATCCCGGGGAAGAGGAAGCCCACCCACACGGAGCAGAGTGCCCCTCGCACCCGGACACCCTCCCCCAGGCGCAGACGGACTGAGGCCCCCACCCGCAAGTCCCCCGGAGTCCTAAGAGCAAGACCCCGCCACCGCCCTGCAGCTCAGGCACAAGGTCTCCGTCCTCCATCCCTCAGGCCCCCACTGCACAGGTGCCCCCACCACATCCTGCCCCAGGTTCCCCCACCCACAGATATACCATCCCCAAGAGGATCAGGCCTTCTCCCCCTGCCACTTGCTCTCCCAGCACCACACCCCCCGCTGCGCTTGTCTGTGCCACTGATGTGGTGAGGGTGTCCTCCCCTCTGTCCAACCCACCTTGCCTGTTCCCCATTCTCCTCCCCTGGAGGTAGGCACTGCAGTGGAGTCCACTACCGCCCTGTCTGACTTGGGCACTGCAGTGGCGGACCTGTCCACTCCATCTGCAGGGTCCACTGCAGTTGTGCCGGCACCCACGACATCTGAGTCATGCCCCCCAGTTGTGCCGGCACACACCATGTCAGACACCTCCACTGCAGTTGTCAGTGGCTCTCCAGCACCCACCACCCCTTCCCTGACTCCCCCTGGTGAGCCCTGATCCTGTCCCTGCGGTGCCTGGCCTGCCCCCCGGTTGCCCCTCCTAGTGGATTGTCCCTGGTTTTGTGCAGGCATGCGTAGGGTGACATCTGCCAGTGTCACCCTGTTTGAACTTTGACAATGGACTGGCCATTGGCCTTTGCTCTATTTTTTCTGGACGTCGTTTTCAATCAACACATATGCTGAATAAAGCAACTTTCTTTTCTCTAGTGCTCATGCTTCAGATGTACATGTTGTTGGTGCTGCTAACCATGCCCTTGCTGCAGTGATGGTGATATCTGGTTTCATGATTATGAAGTGTTACTGTGCAGGAACCCATGTGGTCCAGGGGAATGTGTCCTATCATGTGGTGTATCCATGTCATCAATAGCAGCATCTGAGGGTGTCATGTGTTCAGTATTTGGCAATGGGTTTCCTACTTACATTAGCAATTTCATATCTGTGGCTTCCACCCCTGCACATCTGTTGTGCCTGCCATCGTTGCATTTGTCTACTTCCCTGACCGTGTTGCCATCTCCACTGGACATGCAGGTTTGGGCATCAATGGGGAAGGACTCATCCGTGTAGTCAGTGCAACATTGCTATACAAGTGTGTTGGATTAGTGCTGATGATTCCGTTGGCACATCCATGACCAGGCTGATGTGATGGGAGCCCTCATTTGGTGCTAATTGTTGATTGTGTGACCAAGTGCTCAGCTGACATGATGGGGCCCTACTGAGGCAACATATGGCACAGCTTTCCTCACACAGGAGTGGAGTCCCCTCATGGCAGTGTGTACACGTGTGACATTGCCTGCGCCCAAGGTGTGTGTTGTATGTGCATGTCTGTGTGTTCACTTCCATTTATCTGCGCATGCTGTGATCCCTAGTGTTGTACCTGTTTGTGATGCTTGCTGACTTGAGCTATGTTCCCCCAAAGTCTTCTCCCTGTGTTCTCTGTGATGTGGGTGCATGGCACATTACTGGTCATCAGGGTGTCACCCATAGGTGTGTTTGCTGTCAGGGCTGAGTTTGTGTGCAGACGCAGATGGGTCACAGTCAGGTTTCCCCTTGGCACTTGTTGTTTGCCCCTGTCATGTGATTTTCAGTTCGTGTTATCTTTCAGTGATTGTGACACGTTGTGTGTGTGACTGCTGGCACTCCTCAGGGTCCGGGCTGCAATGTTGGTTGTTGTCTATGTGTGTTCTTTGTGGGTGACCTTGGCTTCTTCATTGGTGTGTGACTGTGGCTGGGATCCCATTGGTTGGTGTGGTATCGCCGTCATGTCCATGTACAGCGTAGTGTGCAGTGTGTCAGACATTCAGGAGTCTTGTTGAGTGGCCATGTGTGATGTGTTTCTGCACCTTGGTTCCCACCCACCACCCTGGAATAGTCATGGGTGCATGTGCAATGTCACCAGTGCATGTGTACTTCACTGCTGCACATTGTTAGAGGTCGAGGGTGTGGTCTTGAGTGTGTGCAGATGGGAGTTGTTGCCCAGCTAGTCCCCTGCCTCCATGTTGGCCTTGGCTTACTGGCCATGCTGATTGATTTGTGCTTGTGTAGGTGTGATGGTAGTTTGTTGCTCAGGACACCTGACTGTGGTTCACAGTGTGAACGACATTTAGCTTTGTCATCACAGTGGGATTTTTATTCAGCCCAGGGTCACCACATTGTGGGGGCCCTGGGGGTGGTGCTGTGGTGTGTCTGTGTCTTGCTGTGTCAGTTGTTGTTCCTACGTGCCTGTGTGACATGTGTGTTTTGTGCTCCCTCTCATCTGACAATGCCTGCTTGCCCACATAGGGGATTTGGATCCATGAGTTACCTTAGTGTGGCAGTGTATGCACATCTGTATGATTGGTATTCAGCTCTCCTCATGTGTTGTGTGGTTGCCTGGGGACACTGGCACCCCCACCCCTCACCTGCTGTGTATGATGACAGTGTTGGTCTGCCTGTTTGTGTTTGTGCATCTGCACCACTGCATTGGCATATCTTGGGTGTGCCATTGGCTGTATGTTGTTTGGTGTGTTTCCCCTGCTGTCCCTGGGACTCCTAGGTCATCGGTCAGCACAGTGATCATGGTTTGTGTGTCCCATTGCTGCCATGGTATGGTATCTGTTCACCTCACATCTGCTGTCTCCACAGGATATCTGCATTTGTGTGCCCATTGGTGCAAATATGTGGTTCTGCATTCTGATGGTCACTTCTGTCATTGTGTCATTGATGAATGTTGACGGTCTCAGCCCCCATGGGTGTTGTTTGTCTGCACATGGCCAAAGGAATGTCTCATTTGCACTGCAGTATTTGGCTCCCCCAATTTATGTTGCAATGGGACACATACACTACTTTGCCACAGATGAGTTTTTGGTTCTGTGACCAGGAATGATCCATGCAGTTTGGCAGTTGCAGCTCTTTCTTTGTCAACACTTACCTTTTGGTCACTGTGATGATGGGGGTGTAGACCCCATTGCCACAATGGTCAAAATGTGCTTCAGCTATGGACCCCACACTTGCCTTTTGGTCACTGTGATGATGGGGGTTTAGACCCCATTGCCACAATGGTCAAAATGTGCTTCAGCTATGGACCCCACACTTGCCTTTTGGTCACTGTGATGATGGGGTTTAGACCCCATTGCCACAATGGTCAGAATGTGCTTCGGCTATGGACCCCACACTTGCCTTTTGGTCACTGTGATGATGGGGGTTTAGACCCCATTGCCACAATGGTCAAAATGTGCTTCAGCTATGGACCCCACACTTGCCTTTTGGTCACTGTGATGATGGGGGTTTAGACCCCATTGCCACAATGGTCAAAATGTGCTTCAGCTATGGACCCCACACTTGCCTTTTGGTCACTGTGATGATGGGGGTTTAGACCCCATTGCCACAATGGTCAAAATGTGCTTCAGCTATGGACCCCACACTTGCCTTTTGGTCACTGTGATGATGGGGTTTAGACCCCATTGCCACAATGGTCAAAATGTGCTTCAGCTATGGACCCCACACTTGCCTTTTGGTCACTGTGATGATGGGGGTTTAGACCCCATTGCCACAATGGTCAAAATGTGCTTCAGCTATGGACCCCACACTTGCCTTTTGGTCACTGTGATGATGGGGTTTAGACCCCATTGCCACAATGGTCAAAATGTGCTTCAGCTATGGACCCCACACTTGCCTTTTGGTCACTGTGATGATGGGGGTTTAGACCCCATTGCCACAATGGTCAAAATGTGCTTCAGCTATGGACCCCACACTTGCCTTTTGGTCACTGTGATGATGGGGTTTAGACCCCATTGCCACAATGGTCAAAATGTGCTTCAGCTATGGACCCCACACTTGCCTTTTGGTCACTGTGATGATGGGGTTTAGACCCCATTGCCACAATGGTCAAAAAGTGCTTCAGCTATGGACCCCACACTTGCCTTTTGGTCACTGTGATGATGGGGGTTTAGACCCCCATTGCCACAATGGTCAAAATGTGCTTCGGCTATGGACCCCACACTTACCTTTGGTCACTGTGATGATGGGGTTTAGGCCCCATTGCCACAATGGTCATGGGCTGCTTGCATTGTGGGTGCCACACACATATATGTGTGGCACATGTGCTAGGGGTCACATTGTATGTTCAAAGTCATGTTCGGTGTTGTAGGCATTTGACACAGCCTACACACGCTTGTCATGGTGGTGGGGGATGTCTTTATCTTGCATTCCCCTAGGTTGTGGTGTGCTTGTTGTGTCATGCATTGTCCATCCTATGAGTGGGGGTGGTAGTAGTGGTAGGCATCCAGCCCCCTGGGTGTGGGTGGTAGTAGTGGTAGGCATCCAGCCCCCTGGCTAAGGGTGGTAGTAGTGGTAGGCATCCTGCCCCCTGGCTAAGGGTGGTAGTAGTGGTAGGCATCCAGCCCCCTGGGTGAGGGTGGTAGTAGTGGTAGGCATCCAGCCCCCTGGGTGTGGGTGGTAGTAGTGGTAGGTATCCTGCCCCCTGGCTAAGGGGTGGTAGTGGTGGTAGGCATCCAGCCCCCTGGCTAAGGGTGGTAGTAGTGGTAGGCATCCAGCCCCCTGGCTAAGGGTGGTAGTAGTGGTAGGCATCCTGCCCCCTGGCTAAGGGTGGTAGTAGTGGTAGGCATCCAGCCCCCCTGGCTAAGGGTGGTAGTAGTGGTAGGCATCCAGCCCCCTGGCTAAGGGTGGTAGTAGTGGTAGGCATCCAGCCCCCTGGGTGAGGGTGGTGGTGCGCATTCGAGGCCCTGTGTGCATATGTGGCATTGGTGATGGGCATCCCGCCCCTATGGTGCTGCTGTTGCTGGTGTAAGTATATTCAGCATCCCCGTGTGTGTGTGTGTGATGTGTCGTGTACGTGTTGTATGTGTTTTGTGGTTGGTGTCTGGCTTACCTTCTGCGCCGTATGCGTCCGTGCCTGTTCCGGTAGTAGATGTAGAATATTGGTATGATCGGGACGAAGGGATTCATGGTTGGTTCGTGTCGTTCGTCCTTCTCGTTGCTTCGCGTCGTCCTGCGTCGCTTCGCCTCGTCCTCGTCACTTCGCGTCGTCCTCGTCGGTGGCGTGTTCGTCTCGTAGCCGTGGATCGTGTTGTGGCGCGAATCGGAGCTTATGTGCGCCTCTCCCGGATGCTTTAACGTGCCGTGCGTAGCGACCGGGTTCGGGCGCGTACGGGAGCGCATGTGTACTTGTCCGGCCGGACGGGGCTGCATTTTCCCTTCCGTTCGACTCGATTCAGCGTTTCCCGGATTCGCCTCGGTCGGAGAACAGGACCTGGTTTGGGTGAATACGGCTCGGCCGGATTTTTTTGCTGTTGTGCGCATCGTACTTGCTCGTTCGGTGTGCTGTACGGATCAGGTCGGGAAACAGGCTTTTGCATGGCTTTTTCCCGACCGAATGGTATGTAGGTGCGCCTCCGACCGAGATTGGAATCGGCCCCTTAGTCTTGTATTTGTGGGAGAAAAATGTGGTAAAAATGGACCGGGAGGCCATCTGGACCCGAGTGTTTTGCCCAGTGGCAGACCTTTCAGTGCTCGTTTAAGTTCTTCTAATGTGAGTGGTTCCTTGAGGATCTGTGCATGTTGCTTATCTATTGGAGTCCATTTGCAGTCGGCCAGCACTGCCTGTATCTGGTTTGGGTGGGGGTTCTCCTGCGCGTAGAGAGTAGCGTAATAGTCATGAAAAGCTGCTAGTTTAGCTTTTTCAGTTGTGGCCCACGTGTCATCTGTTGTTTTAATTTTCGCAATGTGTGCCTTTGATTCCCTCCTCCGTAATCGGCGTGCTAGGATTGTTCCCACCTTATCCCCCCATCGTAGTACTTCTGCTTTAGTGCCATTAATGCTCGCTCCGCTTTGTTCGTTCTGTGTGCCCTTAGTTGGCCCCGGAGCATGGCCAGGCGTCGTTTATTGACGGCTGAGAGCCTCTCTTGATCTTGCTTCTCCAGCATTTTTATGTCCCTAGTCCACTTGTCCTCAACCAGACGGGCCTCTCGATTGCGCGCTATCGCTATATATGTTATTAGGCCTCTGATGGTAGCTTTAAACGCGTCCCATACAACTGGGAATGAGGTTTCTGGGAGGTCATTAGATGCGAAATATGCTGTGATTGCTTCTCTGATTTCTGTTACATCTACCGGGTCGCACAGAATGTGTGGGGGGAGGCACCAGCGGGGTGCGCGTCGTGGAGAGCGCGTATGGTTTTGCAACAGTAGCTCTACGTGTGCGTGATCCGAGATTGAAATATCTGACATGGATGCCGAAAGTACGTCTCGCACTAGAGAATGAGAGATGAACAGATAATCTATGCGAGAGTAGGAGTGGTGTACATGCGAGTAGTACGAGTAGCCTTGTGTATCGGGGGAATGATAGCACCAGGCATCTATTAGTCCCAAATCACAAAGCGCTCTTTTCAAGGAGGCAGACAGGGCCCCAGTCCCCTGAAAGGTATTAGTACTCCGATCTAGCACTGCATCCCATGCTAAGTTTAGGTCTCCCCCTAAGACAAGATCGTTTTCATTCTGCGATATCTGTTCTTTTAAAAGGTCCCTGATGAAGAGGTCTTGCGCTTGGTTAGGTGCATAAATGTTAAACAGAGTAAGTGTTTGTGCCCCAATGTGTACTACAAGTTTAATGTATCTACCCTCTCTACTCTTTACCGCTCGCTTGTTACCTTGAGTGATTCCTGCCCTACAAAGTATTGCCACTCCAGCAGTTTTTGTAGGCGCGGATGCCCAGCATTGGAGTGGGTATTTAGGATGGGTCATGCGGTGGGTATCTTCCCTCAGAAGGTGTGTCTCCTGTAAAAAGATAATGTCAGGTTCCTGTTGCAGCAGATAGCGCCAGACCTGATGGCGTTTGTTATGGGCGTTAAGGCCCTTCACATTAAGTGAGAGGATCTTCAAGCAGGGGACAGTGGTCATCGTGAATATCTAGTGTATCCGTCTGCGTTGTGGCGTTGGAGTGTGGGGAATACACACCTGGCCCTGTGCCCTGCCCCGTAAAACAATCTGCTAGGGATGGCGATGAAGAATAGTGCCCCAATTCCCAACAGGAAATAATTTGGAGCAATCTAGCGCTCCAATAGCCATAACTGGAAGGTCAGTGCAATATTAGCAGAACAACCCTCCCTCCCTCCAACAGCGCAAAAAGAATAAGAAAAAAAGAAACAAAAAAAATAAAAACTTCAAAAACAATTAAAGGCCAACAAGGCCAACAGTTCCTATTCCAGTCCAAGAACGGACAAGGCGCCATGGCACAGTCCATTCCAGAGATGTCACTCTCTTAGGAATAGGGTTGGGGGAGTGAGTCTCGTGAGGCAAACACTTCGCCAGGTGGGATCCTCCGGCCGTGCTTCCTAACTTCGGCCGGGGCGCAAGTGCAAATCTTGTCTGCGTAAAATGTCTCAATGCCATCCAGAAGAACTGCAACAGGAGTAGGTCACAGGCATTTATTCCAGCACGCCAGTTATGTCATTCTGATGGCGCTTGCGAGAGAGTGGGCGACTTCTCGCCGTCCATGGAGCGGAGGTGCTGAATAATTTCTTGTTTGGCTTGGGAGGAGGATTGCCCCCTATTTCTGGCCCCTCGTCGCTGCCTGAGAGCCCTGGTCCACTGAGGTCACGCAGGTTCTCTGTCAAGTGGCGGTAAGGGTGAGGGGCTGGCTGCTCTGGAGGGTTTGGGGAGTTGTAGCAATTGTTTGGCTTCCTGGAGAGAGTGTAATACCCGGCCTTTAGTCTCCCATGTGAAGATTAAGGCAAAGGGGTGGCCCCATTGGTATTGGACGCCCAGTTCGCGAAGCTTGTCGGTGACTGGTTTAAAGTCTATACGACGCCGGAGTGTAGTTGGGGCAATGTCTTGGAAAAGCTGGATGTTGGAGCCTTTGTATGTCAATTCAGTTTTGTTCCGCGCCGCCTGTAATATTGCCTCTTTCTCTGTGAAGACATTAACTCTGGTTAATATATCGGGGACTAAGTCAGAGCGTCCGGGGGGTGCAGCCACTCGATGTGCCCTATCAAGTGCTGGTGGGGAAGCGTCCTCGTCTCCTCTGATCTCGTGAATGAGCTCTGCTACAAATGCCATAATGTCTGTGCCCTCTGCCCCTTTAGGCACGTCTCTAATGCGGAGGTTATTGCGCCTACTTCTATTTTCCAAGTCTTCCTGCTTTATTTGGAGTTCAATGTGTTGTTCCTCAAGGATAGCTAGTCATTGCCAGAGGTGTTCCTGATCCTCCGTGCGATTGTCCACTGTCTTTTCGAGATCGTCTACTCTCTCCCCAATTTCCGTTATGTCCTTTTTGAGTTCCTTAATGCATGATTTAAAGTCGGTCTTAAGAGAACCAATTTCTGTTTTGATCTCGTGTAGGAAATTAGTCATGAAGGCTTGAGTGAGAGGTTCGGCCGATCCCTCTGGTGTGGATGCCATGGGGGAAGTAGCTGAAGGACCAGCTTTATTCCACAAGGAGGTCACAGGGTTGTCTTTCAGGTTTGCAGTGGTGTCTTTGCCTGCCTTGGAGCGTGGCATATCCCGTAGTCAGTTGCGCTCTCGATATGTAGCTTGCCCAGGGAAGTAGAGTAGAAGTCTCAGACTACCCCCCGGTGTAGGGCAGGGCCGCTTTCAATTGGACAGGCAGCCCTGCTAGGACAGGGGACAGATACCCTTGAGTACCGTATGTCCCTGTGGTGTGTTTCTAGGTTTGCTGTGTTGCGCCTCTATGTCAATGTCCCTGTGAATCCCTTTTCTGTAGGCCGTGTGGAGATGGGTTTAATCTTGTAGCAGCTGTGTAAGGGGGGGCCACCCTCTCCCAGGGCGTTGTCTGTTATTGTGCCTTCTTGCTCAGTATCTGGCCTCTGTTTGCGCTTCTATGGTGGGGTAATAGTGATTATCAAAGAACGCAGTGTGGGGTTTGGTAGCTCCTCTCTGGGCAGCCGCTCTTATGCTGTACTTGCGGGCCAGTGCGCTAATAAGGTACCTCCGAATTCACTCGCTAACGGTTGAGTTATCTGGTGGCGTGCGCAGTGTTCACTCTCAGTAGATGGTTGAGTTGCGGGGCTGTTTAGATCAATATCCTTACCTCGTGGGCCCTCGAATAAAGCTTGCCCTCGCGGTAGTTACTTCTTTTGATCGCACTCTCCGCGGCCTCTCAGTTCCGCAAACCTACTCCTCTCTTCTTGTTGCGCCGGTGCTGAACATCTGTGCCCTCCGAGCTCCGCAGGCCCGGTCCGGGAGACGCCACGATGTTCTCTATGGCGTGGGGTGATTCTCCCCGGAGGGCCTGCCGTGTTTTTCTTCTGCCGCATTGGTATGCAGCAGTCTTTTCTAGGGTGCGACTACAGCTTCTTGGCCTGGCGTCTGCCCGGGGGGGGGGGGGCAATGAAGTCAGGCGCAGCTTGGTTCTCCGTCGCGCTTTTCCGGAGTTCCCTTCTGCAGCGCTTGATGATGAACAGCCTCGGTTATAGTGCGGTGCGCAGTCTCTCTAGCCCGGCAGGCCCCTAGATGGCGATTTCAGGCCTTCCCCCAGCAAGGCGCTGTACCTTCGCACTCCCAGGAGACAATCCCCAGCCTTTACTCCTCCACCTACGAGGTCGCCTCCGGTGCCGCGCAGGCCGGCATGTAGCTCGCCCATGGCTTCTGGTGACCCGTCGGGGGAGAACGCCCACTCGCTCTACGGCTCCCGGAGAGTCAGGCAGTTCAAGATGGTGACTGTGGACGTGGGCCTCGGGCCTTTCGGGCGCAGCAACAGCCCCCGGGTCCTCCGGCCCAGATGGCGCGATCAGTCTGCTCGCGAGCCCCTCCGGTGTCCTCAGCGTCGTCGGGGAGAGCCCTCCAATGCCCTGGTGCCGTGTTATTAGCTTTGAATGGCAGCAGCGGCTCAGGGCTCCCCGGGCGTACGTCTCACTCCATGCGCTGCGAGACTCATTGGCACACATTTAAACACATTGTTATATTGGAAGCAGTATCAGTCATGCATGTTGAGCTAACATTTTACTATATTTCTTGGAGGGCCCATCCTAACACCTTAACAGTAAAGGCAATGAACCATATGTGCCAATTTAAACATTGTGTTCAAATAAATGCATAGTATTGCTGATGCTAAACAATTTCTTTCTCGCAAACAAACTGTGGCACAGTAAACTGGCTGTTGAGCTTACTTGGCTTGTGGATCAAGTAAACCGGCAGATGTGTTGTTCTTGACCCCAAACATTAGTTCCTAGGTGTTGGGCGACAGGAATTTCACAACGTTGCAGAGAGAGGGGCTGTCTGCCATGCAATAGAAGACATAGAGAACATTATGGAGCTGAACTGCACTTAGTTTGAGCAGACACATATGAACGTGATTGTATCCCCACCAACGATCAGTTGCTGTACCAGTTCAGTAGTGGAGTAGTTGATTGGAAATCCATACTCAAAGCAACTGCCCTTATAAACAAGCATTTGCAATGCAATAGGTCTCGCATTTACGCGAGTTTGAGCTATTGGCATTGTAAATGACAATGTCTTTTATTTAAGTTTTAAAAACCAAAACATAAATAAAAGGCATTGTCATTTACAATGCCAATAGCTCAAACTCGTGTAAATGCGAGACCTATTGCATTGCAAATGCTTGTTAAACTGTTACGACCAGATCTGTTCAGAAATGCCATTGTATTTGCAAAACTAAACATTCAGGTCGACCCGGCGAAGTCTTTTTTTCTTTCTTCTGACACACAATGCAGGGAGTGCAATTATGGAGTCGCGGACGAATCCGAACCTCTCAAAGAGGAGACACTCTGGCTTAAAAGGCAGCAGCCGGGGGCAGCGATGAATGGGTCTAGCTCGCTTTCAATAGGGCTCCCGAGGGCCCCGTCTATGGTGCATACAAACTGGGAAAGGACCCCCTCGGGGCACGGTGTGACTGCGCTCGCAGGCCCGCCCCGCGAGTCAGCTTGCAAAGTGCCTTCTGCGGTAATTCTTTTAATACCATTCATTTAGTTTGACTGCGCCATCCAGGTGTTAAGTCAAAGTCTTTGCAGATTATATCTGAAAGAGACACGTTAGTGACAGATTCCTTACCTTAGAATATCCCCAGGCGTCAGGCTGGATCCGGAAAGTTTTTGCGTAGCAGTACCCTTGCGCGTCGGTAGGCGGCGTCGTGCGGCTCCGCGTCCGTCGTCGGCGTCGTGATCACCGGGATGACGTCGCGGGCAGTACTTAGACGCCGCCCCTGCGCGCTGACGTCAGTTCTTCTTTTTCCGCGCCAGTAAGCGCAGATCCGGGAAGAGCAGTGCCCTTGTCAATTTTTGACTACATTTTTGGTGATTTTTCACTGTTTCTTTTCGAGTCTTCTCGACTCCTAGGTGTCGGTAGGGATGCCCGGCTTCAAGCCATGCAACGTCTGTGGTCGAATGATGTCGATCACAGACCCGCACTTGGAGTGTCTCTACTGTCTCGGCCGAGACCACGACACGCAGTCGTGCCCTGACTGCCGGAAGTTACACCCGAAGGCTTTGCGAGAGCGGTCTCGAAGCTCCTCGAGGTCCGGCAGTCGGCTCCGCGCCGCACCAAGCCCCGGTCCCGTGAGAGGTCGAGGGGCCGGTCGCGGAGCCCCCGCCGGTCGTCGGAGTCCAAGTCTTCGCACTCCTCGGCTAAGTCGAAGCACAAAAAGTCTAAGAAGCATCATCGCTCTAAGACTTCGTCTCGCCGGTCTCGCGACTCGGCTGAGGCCCCTGTCGGCACCGTCCCCGCGGCCCCGGACGTGCCTGTGGAGCCGCCCCCACATTACCCGTCCTTTCCGGGTTCGGGGGCGACTCCGGCCCAAACTACAGGAATTCCTGTCGGCCATGGCCCGCCTCTTCGGGCCTCAAGGTCCCCTCCGGTGCGCCTTCGGGCCCCGCGGGCCCTGATGGGGTTGCTCCGGCGTCGCCGGCGACTCCGGTCCCGGCGTCGCCTGTCCCGCCAGCCTTGATCCCGGCCTCGGCTCCGGCCCCGGCCTCGATCCCGGCTCCGGTGGTACCGCAACCCTCATCGACGCCGGTTGACCTAACCACGCCTCCGCCGGCGCCGATGTCCCCGGTGCCGTTCCTGACGCCGCCCGGGGCTCCGGGCGCCGTCGTTCCCGGTTCTCTCCGGTTCCGGACATGGAGCCGGACCGGCGTCGCTTCGACGCCGGCTCCGGCGCCGATGAGACCTTGGGTCCCAGATGTCCCTCCTCCTCCATATTTTGAACCAGAGGAGGACCAGGAGAGCTGGGAGGAGTCGGAAGACCCTCTCACACAGCAGTGTGAGTATGATCAGGACTGGGCAGAGGAACTTGGGGACACTTCCCCTGACACTGGCATGCTGTCTCCTCCCGTGGCTACGGAGGAGGGGGCAAATTTCGCAACGGTGTTGCGTAGAGCAGCTGGAGCCTTGCACCTCCAATTGCCTACTGTGGCTGTCAGGACTAATCTCCTGACGGAAGTGCTTCAGCCGGCAGCTTCCTCCTCGGAGACTGTGCTGCCGTTTAATGATGCACTATCTGACGTTCTTTTGGGCACCTGGTCCAAGCCCACCACAGGGGCTCCTGTGGATAGGAACGTGGCCCGACGCCATCGCCCTGCTCCGGGCGACCCCTTGTTTCTCTCTCAACATCCCACCCCCGAGAGCTTGGTTGTCCAAGCCTCTGCCTCCCAAACCGCCTTCCCTACCGCCCCTCCGGATAGGGAATCCAAACGCCTGGACCAATTTGGGAAGAAGGCTTTTTCTTCCTCCAGTGCTGGCTTGCCATCCGTCAACACCGCTTGCCTTTTGGGCCGATATACCCACTCTCTGTGGGATTCGGTGGCGGCTGTTTTGCCCCAGTGTTCTGAGGAGGTCCAGACACTGCTTACCCGCACCATTGCGGAAGATAGGGATGCGGCAAAGTACACCATACGTTGTGGCCTTGATACCGCCGACTCGCTGGGCAGATCGCTTGCAACGACGGTGGCGCTGCGTCGCCACGCCTGGCTGAGAACAACTGGTTTCTCGGGTGATGTCCAGAATACACTCATGGACATGCCCTTTGATGGAGTCGGTCTTTTTGGTTCCAAAGCAGACCATGCGCTGGAGCGTTTTAGGGACTCACGGGCTACTGCCAAGTCCCTGGGCCTTTCTGTTGTGCGCCCTCCGCTAACCTCTGCTTTTCGCCTCTTTCGTCCGAAGGGGCTACTCTCTCCCCAAACAACTTCTTCAGGGCTGACAACAAAATGAATGAAGAGAAGCGTACTCGCTTAGATACTCACCCGTCGGCAGTGATTATTCGAATCCTAAGTGTATTGGGACACTACGGACGCGGCAAATTAGCTCCAACTTTGAACTAACGATAGACACACCTCTTAAACTTGGGAGATTACCAGATCGATTTTAAATTAAGAATTACTATACACAGCCGGGACGGAAGTAGAACCGGTGGGGAAGTAGAACCGGTGGGGAGAACGGGACAAACTCGTCCATTTTGTTGTCAGCCCTGAAGAAGTTGTTTGGGATACTTCCCACGACGAAACACGTGTTGGCTGGGCATTTTCGAATGAAATAAAAGAACATCAGAACACCCAACGACTTATTATTAGACAAACGTTTAAGAATAATTGATCTCACTGTGTTAACTTTATTACATAAAAGTGATAAAAGATATGAGTTGTATAATCAGACACTAATGTCAATGACACCAGCGTGTGCATAGGACAAGTGTTATACTCAGTATGAGCGTCGATCCCCCGATCCGTCTGCCTCTTCGGGAGGATCTTCTGTCGCAGCAGCAGGGGACGGTCCTCCACCCGAACCTGTCCAGCCTCCACCTGCTTGCGTGGAGATTGAGCGGCGGCAGTTGATTCCTTTCGACTTGCCTCCCGAAGTTTGTGATGTGATTCTGGCAGCCAGGCGTCCCTCCACTAAGGTGGTATACGCCTGCAGGTGGAACAAGTTTGTGGCATGGTGCACAGCAAAGGCTGTGAATCCCCTCTCTGCCCCTCTTTCTGAGGTTCTTCTGTTCCTTCTTTCACTGGCCCAACAGGGTTCTGCCCTGGGTACCATCAAGGGCTATCTTTGTGCCATTTCGGCCTTCCTCAGGCTTCCCGATCAGCCCTCCCTTTTCAAGTCCCCTGTTGTTAACAGATTCCTTAAAGGCATTACACACCTCTTCCCTTCTGTTCCGTTTGTGATGCCTCAGTGGGACTTGAACTTGGTTCTTACCTTTCTCATGTGTGCTCCCTTTGAGCCTCTACATAACTGTCCTCTTTGTCTTCTGACTCTGAAGACAGCCTTTCTGGTGGCCATCACCTCCGCTCGGCGGGTGAGTGAGCTCCAGGCTCTATCATGCAAACCTCCCTTTCTGTCTGTCCATCCAGACAAGGTTGTTCTTAGGACGCGTCCGTCCTTCTTGCCAAAGGTGGTTACTGCCTTCCACATTGGGCAGACCATCACTTTGCCCACCTTCTTTCCGCCTCCGTATCCTTCCAGAGAGGAAGAGAGGCTCCACCGTCTGGACCCAAAGCGTGCGCTTTCCTTTTATATCAACCGCACACAACACTTCCGGGTGGATGACCAGCTCTTTGTTGGCTACGTGGGTGCCAAAAGGTCGGGCGGTGCACAAGAGAACCATCTCCCGCTGGGTAACCTTGTGTATCAAAGCCTGCTATTCTTTGGCTAAGAAGGAGCCTCCTGTTGGGCTGCGTGCCCATTCCACCAGGGCAGCGGCTGCTACCACGGCTTTGGGCCGCGGTGTTCCGCTGCAGGATATCTGTCAGGCAGCTACGTGGGCCTCGCTGCACACGTTTACAAAGCATTACTGCCTTGACAGTCAGGTCTGGAGGGACGGCTTTTTTGGCCGTTCTATCCTCCGGGACTTCCTTGTCTGATCTTTGTTCGCAGACCCACCACCGGGGTTGGTATTGCTGGGGTATCTATTCTAAGGTAAGGAATCTGTCACTAACGTGTCTCTTTCAGATGCACAAGTTACTAACTTGTGTAACGATATATCTGTAAGAGACAGTAGTTAGTGACAGTTTCCTACCGCCCCACCATCCTCCCGTTCTGCGAACTGATTTCTAGGAGTTAAGGACATCCCTTTCAGGGCCCTAGTATTTTTCAGACACCTATGTCAGCTTCTTGCATGGCTCTGCGTTCCTGGCGCGGAAAGTAGTGTACAGAACTGGCGTCCAGCGCGCAGGGCGGCGTCTAAGTACTGCCCGCGACGTCATCCCGGCGATCACGACGCCGGCGACGGACGCGGAGCCGCACGGCGCCGCCTACCGGCGCGCAAAGGTACTGCTACGCAAAAACTTTCCAGATCCAGCCTGACGCCTGGGGATATTCTAAGGTAAGGAATCTGTCACTAACTACTGTCTCTTACAGATATATCGTTACACAAGTTAGTAACTTGGGCTTTACTTTCAAAGCAGGGCGCCTCCCACCCCTGGCCATTTCTAATAGTACAACAGGCCATGTTAGAACCCAGCAAACTCACGTATTGATGATATACGTTTCTGAAGTCTGTTCTACTTACAGGAAGAAGATGCTTTGCGACATGCTGAGAAATATTTGCAGACGTCAATAATCCTCACGATCTATAGGGGCTGAGCAAAGTAACTAAGCACCGAATATCAAAGAAGAAAAGAAAAAGTCCTTCTGCTCACCTATCCATGCCCAAAAGACACTTCAAAGATCCTTACCTAGATCAAGCTCATTTTACTGTTCCATTGACCTAAACCACTTTTAACTAGGAAAGTGAAAGCGTGCCATGCGCGCGTTGTGCTCAAACGCCGCGAGCCGTACACGTGCACATCGCCTGTCCGGGTGCGTGCACATCTCCTGTCCCCCTTCCGAACAAAAATCGACGACAATAGATCTCGCTAAGCGGGCAGCGCATGCGCTGCGTCGCTAGGCGAGACCTAATAAGCGCGTAGCGCATGCGCTGCGTCGCTAGGCGAGACCTAATAAGACCTATGCTTCAGTGTTTTTGTGTTCTTCTTGTTTCCGGTTCTGAGACAATAATAAAATTCAGTAAGCTTCAAGTTATACAAAAGTCTGTGCTGGGCAGTGCTGCTAAGATATGGTTGCAGTGTAATTAAAGATATTCGCATTTTAACTAATCTGGAGGCAGCTAGCCATTCCTTGAAAAAACTGGTGGGCGAGGCTAATGGTTGATGTATCACAGGTGCAAATGATGTTCTGTCTTGGGTGAAGCCTTTCTCACCAGTCAGACTCTCCCATCACCTGTAGACAACCTTTCTGTATTCTGTGCATCTTGGAAGGGGCTACAATAGTTAAGGGATCCGAATATGGTCGACAGCTGATTAAAAGAGCTGTAACCACTTCCGACACCCTATTCCTTCAGCTTTGAGAGTAATGTGTGAGGTTTTGTTTGGTTTGCAGGAATAAGATCTTCGCAAGCTCAAACCGTTATTTTCAATTTTAGCTTTTCACTTTGAATGTTCTCTGTTGTTTAAACAGTAGTGTACCACGGAAGAAAAGGATATAGAAACTCAAAGACACTTTTGTGTTTATCTTTAAGTGTTGTGAGTATCATTTGGTGCAGCAAGAATATTGTGATCAATGGTTTAAAGTTATGGGTTAGACAGGTGATATCAATACCAAGAAAAGGAAATAGGTGTCATTTGTGATAAAAAAAAAAAAAAAGAACAAAACACTCAAAAAAGACATCTTTTATAGTGTCTTCTATGCTTAGAAGCACAATTCCTTCTGAATGTAATGTATTCTGAATGTTGTTGCATTACTTGGATATCACACAAACTCACATGCAAAATTTTGACAAGAATAATGTTATGTACACATTGGCAATTACAGTATATATTTGTTTTTACAGAATACAAAAGATCTTCAGACTACACTAAATATTCTGAATATTCTTAATGAGTTGGTGTCGGTGGGTAAGTTCAAAGACAATCAAGAGTTATTTTAATTCAAATTTTTGTCTGACTAAATGTTATATTATATAGCCCTGTTTATGTATTAAAACAAGATGAATGGAAACTGAAAACACTGTTCCCAATTCAGATACTATTTTTACCTGGAAATCATAAAGCAAACAGTTACATTCCATGCATAATTCATAGAGGTCATGGACAGTAACTGGGCTGACATTTTAAAGAAGACCCACCTCAATCTTTGTGTATTCCCTTTACTTAACTCTTTAAACCTTGTTTGCCATTTTTTGTTTGAAACTCTAACACTAATAACAAGACAAAACAGTGTTTATCTAAAGAGCATATATTAATAAAGCTTGAGATTTCCTGCCCCACTTTAACCTTTTCAATTTACTTGGCTGTTTTGTCCTTCCTAAGTTTAGAAATCCTAAAGCATTTTGGGTTTCAGCATGAAAACAATGTCAGATTTCGAACTTGTTCAAACCTTTTGCTCTGATACCTCTCTCAAGACACACACTAGTGTTTCCCCAGAACAAGTTATTCAAAACTATTATCATATAATCGGTCGTGGCAAGGCTGCATCATTCTATACCTTGAAGTCTAGAATTATTTGCCATGCAGAAACAAAATATTTAGAGTTGGCAGCGATGGAATGGTGGTTCGTTTTTCAATATATAGCATATTCAAAAGCTACTGAAACGTTTTGTCAGTGCCTCAACTCTCTTCCATAATGAAGCAGTCACTTGCTTAGCTGCCTTCATAAGTCACCACATTATATTTCATTTGGTATGCTTCATACATTTCAGTACCAGATCCATCACACCCTAATGGAGCACCCCAAACAGTTCAAGTCGGGGGTAATCAAGAATCTCCTTCTTGGCTTGAGTACCTATTTCCAAAATAGTTTTCTTTAGGCATCATTGAGATATGTGTATATGATTGCACGGCACTCCAGATCCTCTCCAAAATTTCATGGAGGTATTATGGAACAGCAGCCTCAACCTAACCAGGGTATAATACCTGTCATACATAGTTTTCTTGTGTTCCTCTTTGATTTTCTTGCTTTATGTGAAACTACAATTTTCTCATGCTTTCTCACTAATTTAGTATTATAGACTAGCTCTCTAACTCCTGAAAAAGCAGTGTTTAAGTGGTTTCTGCAGATCAAGTGAAATTCTGGAAGTGAGAACTGTGGTTAGATAGCCAGAAGTGATCAATTCCTCAGAGGCTGCTAGTGATTCTATCTTGCTTTCAGAGGACGTTACCCAGTGACTGATTTGGGCATTATGCAGTCTTTCATTTTCCTGAAACTTAAACTCTACCTTACACTTTATGGAACAACACCATTTGGAGAACTTGTTGGAGATTGCCAGTCAGTCATTGGCCCTCTACTGATCAAATGGACCCCTATGCATAAATGACCTGAACTCATTGAGGAGGGAAGCAGGAGGCGGAAGAGAAATTAAGAATTCCTTTGTAAACCACTATACTACTCCATGTGCTCTGCATGATTTATGTGGGCATGCTAATAGCCTTTCACTCAAGATATAGCCATCAGAGCCCCATCTTTCTCTGCTTCCCCCATAATCTTCTCGATTTTGTGTCTTCCTTTTCCCCCATTCTCTACTCTAAGTTGTTTTGCAGTATGAATCCTTTCTGCCTTCACATGCTGTGCATTATTCCGCCATGTAGTATCTGGGTCCGGAATTCTTCACTTAGTCTCTCTCTCTTTTTTTTTTTGTTGCTGCTGGGTGTCAAGGACCATATATTGACATGCCGGTCCCCTTGTGAAATCCAACATATGCCACGGAAGCCGTTGTGTGTGACCGCTATTGTCAGATTATTTTTTCCTCCGGAGGGTCTGGTAGGATGGAGGAGCTCCAAAGTTTGGAAAGTGCATTAACGTCTCATCAAGGGAAATCATGAGAAAAGGAGAGAACGGACTTGAAACACTGAAGCAAACCAATGGTAAACTTGTTGTGACAGTTTTTTGCTGAAAGATTACATTGGAGACTCAATCACGCGTTCGGGCAATGGGCTTCAAGGGAGATGGAGAAGGCTTCCTTGCCCTGTTGCAAGCTTCAGCTGAAAACATTGAAAGCGCAGAGAGAATCTACACATATGCTATGATAATGTCACAGCAGAAGCAGACTCAAGGATATCGGGCTATCCAGTGATGATGAGGAGAACACAGAGGAGACCGAACTGGCACAGGGAGATGGCTCTGGCACAGAGGAAAGAGTCATCGACATCATGACACCAGAATGTGGCAAGGAAGGTGTCGAAGTGTGTCAAATCCCAGAGACAGCAACAAGTAACGGCACACACGTGTGCTGGGTCTGAGCTAACTAAAGTACCCCCTGATGCCAAAACACTTGACGATCAAAGGGGAGCAAAAGCTTAAAGAACCCCATGGGTCCAACACTAAGCACATTGCAGGAGGCAAACTGTCAGAGTCAACTTCGACCCCAAAGGGTGATCAAGAGAAGTCGAAAGAGGTAAAGGAGAAAGAAACTCCGACACCAAAGAGAGAGGTGACGCCGACTCTCTCGATGCTGACTAATGGGTGCTCGAGGTCGAGCGCCAGAAATGTCAACTTGAGGTTGAAATCCCAGCCCAGTTACAAAACTTTAAAGAGTGATTGTAAGAGTTCTGTATTCTTTCAAGCCACAGGAGGTCAGAGGGGTCGAGGAAGAGCGAAGAGAGCTTGAACTTCTGCTTCTGACCAGGCTGGAACCATGCGGTGAGAAACAGTTTCTCTATGCAGATGACAGCAACATTAAAGACATGGCGTTCAACAAGAGCACACAAGAAGAGGTGCGCAGGACCTCGACGCTGATTTTTCAGAGAAGAGTTCAGCGTGAAGAGGAACAGGCAAAGCCCTGATTCCCTCTGCAGGCCCTCATGCCGAGCCAGAGGAAAAACCTAGTGCTCCCAAGTATTGGACCACAGAAAGGATACCTTTCAAGAACCCACTTCATTGAAGGCTGAGACTCCTTGAGTTGAGAAGAAATATAAGCACTGATCCCAGGATCCACTGTTTATCAGGGGCAGCACAGCGGCTAACTCGATAATCATCACTATAGCTGGAAAAAGAGGTAAAAGCTCTCCATCCAAGCACTGAACCGCAGATAAAGAAAGTAATAGGGTACAGTTGGTAGGCGGAATAGTGGGATGGGGTGACTGTCACCCAGTGGAAGATTGCAAATTCTGTCACACTTCCTAACCGCTATAGACACCAGCAATGGGAGGAAATTGAAGATCTGATGCAGCATCTCCCAGAGCAATATAAGAAGAGGGCAAAAACAGTCACACAAGAGGGCAGATGATATCTGTTGGAAATGGCCCTTTCTCTTCCAGGGGATCCTCATCAAAGTCATAAGCACTGAATATTCCCGCCCACGTGCGGGGACCCCGGAAATATAAAAATTATATATGGAAATCACATATATACAGCTCTACATATATGCATATACATATATCATTTTTCTCATACCAATGCAGCTCTCAATAGGAGGCTAAACAATGTAATTACACATAAAAAACTACATTTGCCAATATATAAAAACACCAGAGGACAATTAGTACTTGAACTCTGTTTTTTAATGAGCAAAACACTCATAAAGAGTAAAAACTGCAAAATAAGTAGACATTGTTAGCCTACAGGCTGCATTGTAAACCAATAGCCTAGAAAATGAAAACATTTTCAACAAGAAACTGGCACCGTGCCTTTAAGGCAGCCATGACCCCTAGCTTCCCATCATGCCTCAGGGGTGACAGTTAGGTCAGTTGTTCTTTCCGGCTCCTTCAGTCAGGACCCTGGATTTTCAGCTCTTGTTTTTTGACTCTCTGTCAAAAAATATCTATATAAACTAGCTTTTTCTACTTTCACTCGACGTCTTTTGGTCCTAGAGTGCAAGTAACTCCTTTTGTGTTACAGAAAAGGTTTATTTTTGGATAAAATGCCTTCTTTATTCGATCCTTGCCCGTCCTGTGGCAAGAAGAAGGCCAGAACAGATACACATCCTGTGTGTATTCTCTGCCTCCCGAGTCCCACTCTTCTGACAACTGCCAGCATTGTAAGAAGTTATCAAGAAGGACTATCAAGGAGAGGGACAGGATCCGTCTCTATGGCCTCTCTGAAAGAGGTAGGTCTCCTGTGAGGCAGAAGAAGAGGAGAACTCGGTCGACGTCGAGAGGAAAAGTCCCGACCTGTTCTCCGTCGGCGTCGGTATCGGCGTCGAAGAAATCGGCGACGAAGAAATCGGCGTTGAAGACCCGGTGATGCCGGCGCATCATCATTCGACTACGAAATCTTCGTCGGCGAAGGTAACAGGTCCTCCGTTGACGTCAACCAGGCGGCGCTCAGCGTCGAGAGACAGGTCTCCGTCGGCGCCGGGTGGGCGTCACGGCGTCGAGGCAGACCGCTCCGTCGTCGCAGGCGCGATCGGCGTCGAGGCAGACCGCTCCGTCGTCGCAGGCGCGATCGACGTCGAGGCACAGCGCTCCGTCGTCGCCTCATCAACGGCGATCGGCGTCGAAGCACATCTCCCCGTCTCATCAGCGGCGATCGGCGTCGGCGCATCTCTCCGTCGTCGCCTCCTCATCGGCGATCGACGTCGAGACACAGATCCCCGCCGGGATCAAAGCAACGATCTTCGGTGTCGAGACACATGACACCTCCTTCGGCGTCGAAGCAGACTCTAATGTCTATCCATCATTCTACGCCGTCGAGGCCGAGTGGATCTTCGGCGTCGAGACCAAGACCTCCGTCGCCCGGCAGTCCAACGCCCGGTCGGCGTCGAGACAACAATCTCCTGAAAGGGTGCAGGGAGTGTCAAAGCATGACACTGCACCAGTGTTGGAGAGACGTTCGTCGTCGAGAAGTCCACTTTCTAAGAGAAGAAAGTCAGCGTCGAGACATACGTCTCCGTTGAGAGGGCAGTCGACACTTAGACGCTCCAGATCAACGTCAAAGCGCCCTTCTGGAGACGCCTCACCTCCAGTGAGCCTGTCTTCGTCACCTTCAGGTTCGTCCAGATCCCCGGAGGTGGTTATCTCGGCGTCCAGCAGCCCAGTGTCAGGGGTCACCAAGATTCTCCAACAAGGCATGAAGAGCTGAGCTTCACGCCTCCGGCTCAGTCTCCTAAGGAAAGAGAGAGCCACAGATCGCCTTCCATCCATTTATCGCCACGATGGCACAGGCCTCTACATCACTGGGCTACGGACAGGAATTACTCGAGCCCTCAGAACAGATCCCCGTTGGCTCGTTTAACTCAGAATAAAGAGCGATCTCCTTCAAGAACAAGAGCTCGCAGCCGCACTGCCGGTGCACTCACACAGGAGGAGGTCTAGATCAAGAAGCAGGAGGAGAGCACACAGATCACCTACTCCGTCCTCTTCTTCCACTCATACATCCCATAGAGACTATTCGCCTACTTTGGCGAACAGTCCACCGTCAAGAGTCTCTCCGGTGGACGACATCTACACGTTTCAGGACATTCTTGGCAGAGGAGCTATAAAGCTGGGTATACCTATGCCAACTCGTCAAAGCAAGTCCTCTGTGATTTTGAGACTCTACACCAAAGAGCAGCAGCTAAACCTCTGCTTCCCTTGGTACCAGGCATCATAGAGCCAGTGATGGATATCTTTCTCACGCCAGCGAGTGTTAAGACCGCCCCAGCGAGGATCTTAAAAAGTACCGTTCACCAGAGGACGATCCGCTCTTCCTCAGGGCTGACCCTCCTCCGGATTCAGTCGTAATTGCGGCGGCAAAGAAGACTCATGCAGTGGCATCCTCCTCTACTGTCCCACCAGACAAGGAGAGCAAGGTGCAGGATTCCTGGGGAAAGAAGGTTTGTGGCACTTCGGCCTCCATGTTGAAGGTCTCCAATGCAGCGGCACTCCTGGGCCGCTATGACAGATCTCTGTGGGACTCACTACAGAGATTCACTGAAAAGTTGCCGCAGGAAGACCGTAAAGATTTTGAAGAAATCTTAACAGAGAGCAGTCAGGTGTCTAACCAGGTCATCAGTGCTGCGGCGGATGGAGCTACCCTTTCGGCACATGCTTATGCTCATGGGGTATGCGCAAGGAGAACATCATGGCTACGTCTTACAGCACTCAAGCCAGAAGCGCAGTCACGCATCCTCAATCTTCCATTCTCTGGTTCCTCTTTGTTCGGGACTCACACGGATGAAGAGATGACGCGGATGAAAACGGAACTGGACACGCTTAAAGCGGTGGGCCTGGAGAAAAGAAAGGAATTCCGTAAGAGATTCCGTCCTTACAATAAACGATCCTCCCAACAGAGGGTTCAAACCCCTCATTGGCAAAAAAATCAGGATCAGCAAGGCCAGCAAAAAACGCAGTATCGGGGCAGACGCTCCTCCAGAGGAGGAAGAAACCAGCAACAAGGCAACAATTCCGCCAAGACGCAATCAAAACAATGAGCACTCACTTCCCCTGTCGCCGTTCACCACTCCAGTGGGGAAGTATCGCAAATCATCTCGAAGAGTGGCGAGCTATCACAAAGGATCGGTGGGTACTAGCCACGTTGCAGAATGGGTACTCTCTACGTTTTCAACATCGCCCACCATCAATCCCTCCAGTTCCTCCGTCGTGTCATCAGTTAAAACTCTTGCAGAAAGAGGTTACCACCCTTCTCAGAAAGTCAGCCATCGAGAGGGTCCCAGTATCTCAAAGAGGAAAAGGGGTTTACTCAAGATATTTTTGGTAAAGAAAAAAGGCCAAAAAGCAGAGTACAGACCCATTCTGGACTTGCGGTCACTCAACCTATCCATAAAAAGGAAAAGTTTCGCATGTTGGCTCTCCATCAAATATATCCACATCTCAGGCAGGGGATTGGATGTGTTCGCTGGATCTGCAAGATGCATATTTTCACGTTCCGATCAATCAGTATCACAGACAGTACCTGCGATTCCTAGTGGGATCCGCTCATTACCAGTTCAAGGTTCTACCCTTCGGGTTGAAGTCAGCCCCCAGAGTGTTCACGAAGTGCATGGCGGTGGTGGCAGCCGCACTGCGCCGCAGAGGCGTCTTCGTATACCCGTACTTGGACGACTGGCTGTTGAAAGGTCCTTCCCCAGACAGTGTGAGGATTCATTTCTTGAGCTGTCTCGAGCTGTGTCACCGACTGGGACTGCATGTGAATTTCGTCAAATCAACTTCACAGCCAACACAGAAAATACAGTTTTTAGGAGCTCTGCTAGAGCTCACGGTAGGAAAAGTGTTTCCTTCGGAGGAGAGACAGTGTTCCCTCATACAGAAATGCCAGCTGGTCTTCGCAACAGAAAACTGCCTGTGCGTCGGATTGCCTCCCTGCTAGGGTCGATGGCATCCTGCATCTTCCTGGTTCCCAATGCCAGACTACGAATGCGTCCTCTTCAGCAGGATCTGGAGGACAAGTGGGACCAGCAGACCGCTCGTTGGGACGAAAAAATAAGTCCATCAAGCGCGGCTCGAGCTTCCATACCTTGGTGGATGAGAAAACAAAATTTGCAAGTCGGAGTTCCTTTCCATCAACCTCCGCCTGCTCAGACACTGATCACGGACGCCTCGCTGCAGGGTTGGGGAGCCCACATGGGTTCTCTCCAGACTCAAGGACTGTGGTCTCCAAAGGAGCGATCCTATCACATCAACATGCTAGAGCTGAGAGCAGTACACCTAGCCCTCAAAGCTTTCCTCCCCTCGATTCAGGCAACCTCAGTGTTAGTACAGACGGACAACACCACCACCATGTACTACCTGAACAAACAGGGGGAACTCGCTCACGCACACTTTCCCTGGAAGCTCAAGCACTCTGGCATTGGCTCCTGGCTCGGAATCTGGCAGTCACAGCAGTCCACCTGCCAGGAGAACAGAACGTGAGAGCGGATGCACTCAGCCGTCACTTCGAAGACAGAGAAGACTGGGTACTCAACGGCGAGGTCGTCGAAGACATCTTCCAGACATGGGGTCGTCCCATCATCGACCTCTTCGCGGACGACGAAAATGCCAAATGCCGAGACTTCGCCTCACGGTTCTACCGACCAGGATCGAAAGGGAATGCCCTTTTGATAGACTGGTCAGGGGCATTTGTGTACGCCTTTCCACCCCTTCCGCTGATCCCGAAGGTGGTGACCAAGCTGTCCCATTCGTGCACGAGGATGATACTAATTGCACCGGACTGGCCGAGACAATGGTGGTACCCGGACCTTCTGCACCTATCAGAGTGTCCTCACAAGAGGCTGCCGTGCAGACCAGACCTGCTGTCCAAGATGAGCGGGAGGATTCATCATCCCAACCTTCCCTCACTGAACTTGGCGGCATGGCTCCTGAGGTCCTCCAGTATGGCCACTTAGGACTACCGCAGGACTGCATGTCCATCTTGAAGGAAGCAAGAAGACCGTCCACGAGGCATTCGTATGCATGCAAGTGGAAACGGTTTTACATGATGTTGTATGCAGAACAATTGTAACCCAATCAAAGGTCAGGAAGAGGTCATCCTTCCTTACCTACTTTATCTGGCGAAAGCAGGTTTGAAGTTTTCTTCCATTAAGGTGCATTTAGCAGCTATAACTGCATATAGGCGTTCAGCTTCTCAACCTTCCTTCTTCCAGTTACAGGCTGTTAAGGATTTTTGCAGGGTTTAAAGAAGGTCTATCCTCCGGTGCGGCCTCCTTCACCACCCTGGGAGCTTAACCTGGTGCTATCAAAATTGATGGGTCCGCCTTTTGAACCCATACACAAAGCAACCTTACAGCATCTTTCTTGGAAGGCGGCTTTCTTGGTAGCGATCACGTCAGCTCGCAGAGTGAGTGAAATACAGGCGCTCTGCTCCAAAGAACCCTATACAGTCTTCCATCTTAACAGGGTTGTGTTGAGGACGCACCCCTCTTTCCTTCCAAAGGTGGTGTCGGATTTTCATGTGAATCAGACCATCTCTCTACCCACCTTTTTCCCAATCCCTCCACTCCAGCTGAGAGGGCTTTGCATTCTCTGGACCTCAAAGGGTTTTAAAATTCTATCTGGATCGGTCCAAATCTATAAGAAAATCTGATCAACTATTTGTTAACTATGGGTCGATCAGATCTGGGTTCGCAGCTTCAAAGCGCTCCATCTCCAGATGGATAGTTTCATGTATCAAGCTTGCTTATCAATTAGCGCAGAAGCTCCTGGGGTTTACTCCCAGAGCGCATTCTACTAGAGGAAAGGCGGCTACTACTGCTTTTCTTCAGAATGTGCCCATGTCTGAAATCTGTAAGGCGGCAACTTGGAGGTCCGTCCATACATTTACTGAGGCACTACTGTCTGGAATCAGACACCAGAGCAGACACCCAAGTAGGCCAGGCCTCCTTGAGGAATCTGTTCAACAGCTGATTTCGGCTGTTATGTTTCTTTGTGTTGGGTCACTTTACTCTCATTTACCTGCAGGTGGTTGATGGGCTTGCTATTCTATTCAGTGCTTATGACTATTGATGAGGATCCCCTGGAAGAGAAGGATAAGTTACTTACCTGTAATCCTAGTTCTCTTCCAGGGGTATCCTCATCAAAGTCATAAGCAACCCACCCGCCTCCCCAGGTAAATGAGGGATTTCTAAAGTGTTAAAGGATATCTTTGTGCCCTGACCTTCAGGGTTATGCAAAGAACAACTGACCTAACTGTCACCCCTGAGAATCATGATGGGAAGCTAGGGGTCATGGCTGCCTTAAAGGCACGGTGCCAGTTTCTTGTTGAAAATGTTTTCATTTTCTAGGCTATTGGTTTACAATGCAGCCTGTAGGCTAACAATGTCTACTTATTTTGCAGTTTTTACTCTTTATGAGTGTTTTGCTCATTAAAAAACAGAGTTCAAGTACTAATTGTCCTCTGGTGTTTTTATATATTGGCAAATGTAGTTTTTTATGTGTAATTACATTGTTTAGCCTCCTATTGAGAGCTGCATTGGTATGAGAAAAAATGATATATGTATATGCATATATGTAGAGCTGTATATATGTGATTTCCATATATAATTTTTATATTTCCGGGGTCCCCGCACGTGGGCGGGAATATTCAGTGCTTATGACTTTGATGAGGATACCCCTGGAAGAGAACTAGGATTACAGGTAAGTAACTTATCCTTTTGTAGGGTTATCCCCAAACTTTTTGCTTCTTCCTCCTATTTTTTCCTGACCTGTTTGTGTTGGTTTTAGGACTCTGGGCACTTTAATACTGCTAATCAGTGCTAAAGTGCATATGCTCTCTGTGTACATTGTGTTATGGATTGGTGTTTCCATGATTGGATATTTGATTTACTTGTTAGTCCCTAGTAAAGTGCACTGAGTGTGCCAGGGCCTGTAAATCAAATGCTACTAGTGGGCCTGCAGCACTGATTGTGCCACCCACGTGAGTAGCCCTGAAAAGGTAACTCAGACCTGCCATTGCAGAGTCTGCGCGCAGTTGTAACTGCCATGTCGACTTGGCCAGTGCACACACTTGCCCAGTCCCTAACCTTCCCTTTTCTTACATGTCAGGCACCCCTAAGGTAGGCCCAAGGTACCCCTCTGGGCAGGGTGCAGTGTATGTGAAAGGTAGGACATGCCCTGGTGTGTGTGGCATGTCCTGATAGTAAATTACGGCCAATTTCGTTTTTCACTATTGCAAGGCTACCTGTTCCCCATAGGACAAAATGGGGAGTTTGTTTAGAACATCTTATAAACATAACTGGCCCGGGGAATTAGGTAGGGAAATAAAGTTTAGTATGCCTGAACTCAGAATCTAAAAATGCATCTTTTAGTGAAGGTGATTTTTACATTCTGTGTTTGAAAACGCCACTTTTAGAAAGTAGGTATTTTCTTGCTCAGTCATCCCGTGTGCCTCTGCTGGAATGTGGATTGCCTGTCTGGGTTTTGGATGACAGAAGGCTGGGGAGCAGGAGTGGCTCCAGATAGTCTAGGTGGGTCAGGAAAGGACTGAATAGACCTGGGCTGCAATTGGGGAAGGGGGAGGAGATTTCCTTGCACCTCAAAGGGCCTGGTCTGCCTCTGACAATGCCGTCTCCACCTCCTGCCAGGAAGTCACACCAGAGAAGGCAGAACTGGTTCTGGCTGGACACAGACACACTCTGCCTAAGAGATCAAAGGATTTTGGGATATAAATATTGGGGCCCAGACCCCTGAACTCTAGAACTCTTTTGGACCAAGAAGACTGCCAAGAAGAAGAGCTGGAGAAGCTGTGAGGAGGAACTACCACATTGCTGTGTGCTTTGCTGTGTTGGCCTGCAGTGGCTGCTTCTGTCTTGGGCAGTGAAAGAACTGGACTGAACTTTCTGCAATCTACTTTTGTGAGTTTCTCCAAGGGCTTGAGGTAGAGCTTACCCCCTGTTCAAGAAGTCTCAGGAACAGCAAAGACTTCAAGCTCTTCTGCCCTCAGCACTGGGGACTGTGTGTTTTGTGCTGCAACAGAAGAAGAAGCAACCCGACGACGTTGACGACGCCGCTGCCGACTCCGTGTCCTGAAGGCACCGCCGCAACGCCGCACCGCGACCCTGGTCTCACCGACGACGCCTGCTGACGCCGCCACCGAGCCGCTGCTCGCACCGGGACCTGTGGGCACCGCACTCCGCACAGCCTCGCTTCATGACGACGCTTTGGTATCCCCGACGCCGCCGCTCCCCGCCGAAATCTACGCCGCTGCTTGCACCGTGGTTCGAGGGTACTGCTCGTAAAATTACACGACGCACCGCCCTCATCCCGCACCGCAGCCTTGGCCTACCGACGCCGGCGCCAACGACTCCCGCTCGCCAGCCGACGACAGCGCTTCAGCAACGACGATGCCGCTGCTTGCAGCGCGACCTGCCAGCACCACGATGAGCACCGCATTCACTTCGCACTGCGACCCTGGTCTCACTGACGACGCCATCTGACGCCGCCACCGAGCCGCTGCTCGCAACGCATGCCGCACCACTGCACTTCGCACCGCAGCACCCGACGCCTACCGACGCCAGCGCTCCTGACTTCAACAGAGAGGAGTTCGATCTGCAACGCGTGTGACTTCGAGGGCCCCAACGACTCCTGCACCGACCTCCGGAACCGACTCCTGCGGACGCCGTGCTTTCGGAAGCTCAACGAGAGGCCGCCGACGCCCTGCATTTCTAAAACGTACTGTTTGCGGGTCTTCCCGACACCGTAGCTGGCCCGCGACGCCGCGGTCAGCCAGAACTGTTTGGATTTGTTTGTTCACAACGCTACGATAGCCCCGGACGGAGCTATTGACATCAAGGAACTGTTTTTCAAGCATATTTTGATAACTGAAGATTTTTAAATACTGTATTGTGGATTTTTATCGTTTTTGGTCTTGTCTTAAGTATATAAAACTATTGGATATTTTTCTAAACTGGTGTGGTGTCCTTTAGTAGTGCTTACACTGTATTACTGTTGGTTATGTGCAAATGCTTTACACACTGCCTCTAAGATAAGCCTGACTGCTCGTGCCAAGCCACCAAGGGGGTGAGCAGGGGTTATTTTAGGAGTGTAACTCCCTTATCCTGACTAGAGTGGTGGTTTCTGCCTGGCTTTGGCACATGCCCAAGCCTACCAAAAATCCCATTTCTAACATTGGTTGTCAGCGGTGAGGATAGGACTTTCGTTTGCACTCAACTTACAGTGATTGGTGTGCACTACTACCATATTGCAGACCATTACGTGCCACATACTGGTTCTTTTTGGCCTATTTTTGATCTTGCCAGTTTGAACTTGCTACTTCATCATGCCTGAATCAAGAACATCATCTGTTGCATCCCTGGAAATTGCCTTTGAGGAGGATAGGTTGGAATCCTACAATGTTAGGAAATTGAAATCAATTTGCAAAAACCTAAAAGTCCAAGTCAGAGGCCTCACGAGGAAGAAGGAGCTATAAAAGGCGCTGAGGGCCTGGGTAGCAGCCAGAAATGCCAGCGAGCAGTGTGGTGATCTCAGTGGAGAGGCGGAGGAGCCTATTCCTAGGGTGGATGTGCTTTTGGGAGGGGGGGCACCCTCTAAACCAGGCAGTAGCAGTGCCTTGTCCCCAGATGAGCTGGAGGACAGGCGGGAAGCAAGGAGAGTTGCTGTGGAACTGGAGAAACTTAAGTTAGCCATGGAAGAGAAAAGGATTATGTTAGACCATGATTTTAAAATGAGAGAGCTGGACTGGGAAGTCAGTAGGGCTAGGCCCAGCCCAGATGGTGGCAGCAAAAGTGTTCGGTCCAGTACTGAGGATGAGGTACACACACACACACAGATTTGGGGCCCTGCTTCAAGGAGGGGGTTGACATACACCAGGGGTTCAGGATTGTGAGGTTACTCCAGTGGTGCGCAGTGTCCCTGAGGTGGATTGGGGAACTGGCACAGGGGATCATTTTCCTGGTAGTGGGAGGGACACTCTACTGACTCTAGATGAGAGGTGCAGGGAGAGGGGTTCCCCCATGATAGAAGCGCTGGTAAGTGAGTATGGAGACCAGCAGAAGAGTATGGGTTGAGGGACAGCAACAGTCAGACACTGTCTCACCAGTCTTGTGAGAATGATGTGGGGTACTTTTCTGAGGCACTGGATGGTTGGGTGAAGGGTAGTTTGGTTAACACCTGTGTGGGGCTGTGTGATTCAATTGTTGGAGAGCATATTTTAAGTCCCTGTTTTCCAGAGCTATGCAAACACCAAGTGGAGTGTGAGTTCTCTGACCCCAGGGAGCTTGCACTGGAGGCAGACCTTTTGGTGGATTCCAGAGGGTCTGGAGAAGCATCTGGGGGTGACCTGGAAGGAAGTGGCTTGGGTATTTCCCAACCAAGGGTGGTGGGGAAGGTTCGTGGTAGCCCAGATAGGTCCCGGTGTCGTGGGAAGGGTGTAGGGACTCACGTCCTGTCTCCGCGGAGAAGGAGTGGGAATGGGCTGCGGCCCAAGATGCCCGAAACCCGGTCCCAGAGCTTGGGTGGTTCCAGGAGGGAACACCAGGTGAGGAGCCTAGGCTGTACTGGTAGGCCATCCGTTGAGGGGGATCTCCTAGTGTCAGGAGAACGTGGAGTGTCTGTAAACAGAGCTCCAGCGGTTCTGGTGTCTGGCGGTGCCGCTCCTAAGTGGAGGGTGCAGAAGTCCAGATTGAGGGGTGAGAGGGGGATGCGTTCCCCAGTGGGAGAACCAGTGGGTCAGGGGCCAGCCAGAAGGGCTGAGCCTCCTAAGAGTGACCATGGTGACACCACTTCTGTCCTGGGGGATCTTCGCGCACTGTCAGATGGACAGGGGTCGGGAGATCTGCGGCAGGCAGACTGTCACACAACACATGAGTCATGTGTTACCCTCGGGAGGGGCATCCGTGCTCCTCAGGAAGTCCTGGTGTGCCAGGCGGGTGCTCAGCCGCAGGGTTTAGTCCCTGGGTTGGGAAGCCAGGTTCAGGTGTTGCCTGACCTGGAGGGAAGGACGCCTGTAAGTAGTGTCCTGACCGGTTTGTCTTCCAAGGAGTACCACTCCGGGTGGGAGGGTGCAGAACTCTGGAAGGGGGTGCAGAGGGAGGGAGTCCTCGCCTCTGACCCCGGTGCAACCTGAGGGTTTAGACCCTAGGTTGGGAGACCAGTTGCTGGAGAGGGGTCCTGAACTGGTGGGAGAATTGTTTGGGAGGACTGATTCCCGCGTCCTGACAGTTTTTGGTTCTGAGGGTGCTTCTCCTGGGAGGAGAGTGCGGAAGCCCGGAAGGAGAGGTAAGGGGAGGAGAGCCTCGCCCGAGACCTCTGGTCAGCCTGAGGGTACAGACCCTGGGTTGGAGGACCAGGTTCAGGGTGTCCCCCCTGACCTGGGGGAAGGGGCGACTGCTAACAGTGCCCCTACCAGTTTGTCTTCTGGGGGTGCCGCTCCAGCTGGGAGGGTACAGAGCCCCATGGAGGAGGACCGGGTGTGGGAGAGCCCCCCCAGTCCCTTGTTCAGCCTCAGGGTACAGACCCTGGGCTGGTGTACCAGTTGCAGGATAGCACCCCTGAACTGGTGGGCGAATTGTGCAGGACACCTGCCACAGGTGTCCTGACAATTCTGGAAGGGGGTACCGCTCCAGGTGGGAGGGTACAGAGCCCCAGGGAGAAGGAGAGGGTGTGGGAGAGCCCACCCCAGTCTCCTGTCCAGCTGCAGGGTACAGGCCCTGGGCTAGTGGGCCAGTGTCAGGTTGCCATACCTGACTTGGCAGAGGGGAGAGTGGAGAAAGGGTGCCAGGCACCTGGGGCTACCGCCCCCCCCTCTCTGACGCCACAGCGGTTGGAGTGGCCTGAAAGGCATAAGGCCTGGCTCTCATCACTGACATTTGTCAGTGGCCACTGTGGCTGGCTGTCCTGGTGGACAGAGTTGCCCCTGGGAGGGGGACAGGAGTCACACCCCGGGGGTGGACTGGGCCACACCATTGTGTTGGCCATGTGGGTACTGGCTGCCTGTTGGGACACATCTGTGAGCAAAGTAAGTTTAGGTGCTGCACAGATTGGGTCCACAGGTGTGGAGAAGGGTTCCCCATGGGTCAGCTTAGTGGGCCCTGAGAGTATGGATAGAGGGATCCAACTAGGTTCAGGAACGCGTAGAACGGGAAGAAAACCCTGCTGTTGCGGGCCAGGTTCCATGTTCTATCGCCCCAAGCAGGGAAGTCCATCGAGGTATGGATTGGTCTACCCTGGCTTTAGGCTGGAAGGGGGTTGTGTTGGAAATGGCCCTTTTTGCAGGGTTATCCCCAAACCTTTTGCTTCTTCCTCCTATTTTTTCCTGACCTGTTTGTGTTGGTTTTAGGACTCTGGGCACTTTACCACTGCTAATCAGTGCTAAAGTGCATATGCTCTCTGTGTACATTGTGTTATGGATTGGTGTTTCCATGATTGGATATTTGATTTACTTGTTAGTCCCTAGTAAAGTGCACTGAGTGTGCCAGGGCCTGTAAATCAAATGCTACTAGTGGGCCTGCAGCACTGGTTGTGCCACCCACGTGAGTAGCCCTGAAAAGGTAACTCAGACCTGCCATTGCAGAGTCTGCGCGCAGTTTGTAACTGCCAAGTCGACTTGGCCAGTGCACACACTTGCCAGTCCCTAACCTTCCCTTTTCTTACATGTCAGGCACCCCTAAGGTAGACACAAGGTACCCCTGTGGGCAGGGTGCAGTGTATGTGAACGGTAGGACATGCCCTGGTGTGTGTGGCATGTCCTGATAGTGAATTATGGCCAATTTCGTTTTTCACTATTGCAAGGCTACCTGTTCCCCATAGGACCAAATGGGGAGTTTGTTTATAACATCTTATAAACATAACTGGCCCGGGGAATTAGGTAGGGAAATAACGTTTAGTATGCCTGAACTCAGAATCTAAAGATGCATCTTTTAGTGAAGGTGATTTTTACATTCTGTGTTTGAAAGCACCACTTTTAGAAAGTAGGTATTTTCTTGCTCAGTCATCCCGTGTGCCTCTGCTGGAATGTGGATTTCCTGTCTGGGTTTTGGATGACAGAAGGCTGGGGAGCAGGAGTGGCTCCAGATAGTCTAGGTGGGTCAGGAAAGGGCTGAATAGACCTGGGCTGCAATTGGGGAAGGGGGAGGAGATTTCCTTGCACCTCAAAGGGCCTGGTCTGCCTCTGACAATGCCGTCTCCACCTCCTGCCAGGAAGTCACACCAGTGAAGGCAGAACTGTTTCTGGCTGGGCACAGACACTCTCTGCCTAAGAGATCAAAGGATTTTGGGATATAAATATTGGGCTCAGACCCTTGAACTCTAGAACTCTTTTGGACCAAGAAGACTGCCAAGAAGAAGAGCTGGAAAGCTGTGAGGAGGAACTACCACATTGCTGTGTGCTTTGCTGTGTTGGCCTGCAGTGGCTGCTTCTGTCTTGGGCAGTGAAAGGACTGGACTGAACTTTCTGCAATCTACTTTTGTGAGTTTCTCCAAGGGCTTGAGATAGAGCTTGCCCCCTGTTCAAGAAGTCTTGGGAACAGCAAAGACTTCAAGCTCTTCTGCCCTTAGCACTGGGGACTGTGTGTTTTGTGCTGCAACAGAAGAAGAAGCAACCCGTCGACGTCGACTCCGTGTCCTGAAGGCACCGCCGCACCGCGACCCTGGTCTCACCGACGACGCCTGCTGACGCCGCCACCGAGCCACTGCTCGCACCGCGACCTGTGGGCACCGCACTCCGCACCGCTTTGCTTCACGATGATGCTTTGGTATCCCCGACGACGCCGCTCCACGCCGAAATCTACACCGCTGCTTGCACCGTGGTTCGAGGGCACCGCTCTTAAAGTTAAACGATGCACCGCCCTCATCCCGCACCGCAGCCTTGGCCTGCCAGCGCCAACGACTCCTGCTCGTCATTCGACGACAGCTGCTTGCACCGCGACCTGTCAGCACCGCGATGAGCACTGCATTCACTTCGCACCGCGACTCTGGTCTCACCGATGATGCCATCTGATGCCGCCACCGAGCCGCTGCTCGCACCGCGACCTGAGGGCACCGCACGCCGCACCGCTGCACTTTCCACCGCAGCACCCGACGTCTACCGACGCCAGCGCTCCTGACTTCAACAGAGAGGAGTTCGATCTGCAACGCGTGTGACTTCGAGGGCCCCAACGACTCCTGCACCGACCTCCGGAACCGACGCCTGCGGACGCCGTGCTTTCGGAAGCTCAATGAGAGGTCGCCGACGCCCTGCATTTCTAAAAGGTACTGTTTGTGGGTCTTCCCGACACCGGAGCTGGCCCGCGACGCCGCGGTCAGCCAGAACTGTTTGGATCTGTTTGTTCACAACGCCGTGATAGCCCGGACGGAGCTATCGACATCAAGGCACTGTTTTTCAAGCATATTTTGATAACTGAAGATTTTTAAATACTGTATTGTGGATTATTATCGTTTTTGGTCTTGATTAAGTATATAAAAATATTGGATATTTTTCTAAACTGGTGTGGTGTCCTTTTGTAGTGCTTACACTGTATTACTGTTGGTTATGTGCAAATGCTTTACACACTGCCTCTAAGATAAGCCTGACTGCTCGTGCCAAGCTACCAAGGGGGGTGAGCAGGGGTTATTTTAGGAGTGTAACTCCCTTATCCTCACCAGAGTGGTGGTTTTTGCCTTGGCCTACCGACGCCGGCGCCAACGACTCCCGCTCGTCAGCGCTTCAGCAACGACGATGCCGCTGCTTGCAGCGCGACCTGCCAGCACCGCGATGAGCACCGCATTCACTTCGCACTGCGACCCTGGTCTCACTGACGACGCCATCTGACGCCGCCACCGAGCCGCTGCTCGCAACGCAAGCCGCACCACTGCACTTCGCACCGCAGCACCCGACGCCTACCGACGCCAGCGCTCCTGACTTCAACAGAGAGGAGTTCGATCTGCAACGCGTGTGACTTCGAGGGCCCCAACGACTCCTGCACCGACCTCCGGAACAGACGCCTGCGGACGCCGTGCTTTTGGAAGCTCAACGAGAGGCCGCCGACGCCCTGCATTTCTAAAACGTACTGTTTGCGGGTCTTCCCGACACCGTAGCTGGCCCGCGACGCCGCGGTCAGCCACAACTGTTTGGATTTGTTTGTTCACAACGCTACGATAGCCCCGGACGGAGCTATTGACATCAAGGAACTGTATTTCAAGCATATTTTGATAACTGAAGATTTTTAAATACTGTATTGTGGATTTTTATCGTTTTTGGTCTTGTCTTAAGTATATAAAAATATTGGATATTTTTCTAAACTGGTGTGGTGTCCTTTTGTAGTGCTTACACTGTATTACTGTTGGTTATGTGCAAATGCTTTACACACTGCCTCTAAGATAAGCCTGACTGCTCGTGCCAAGCTACCAAGGGTGGTGAGCAGGGGTTATTTTAGGAGTGTAACTCCCTTATCCTCACCAGAGTGGTGGTTTTTGCCTGGCTTTGGCACATGCCCTAGCCTACCAAAAATCCCATTTCTAACAATATTAAACAAATGCCGCAAGTCAGATCAAATACAGCGGACACTACAAGTAGACAGATATGTATTGGGACAACACTGACGAGACATGCCTGGCTAGCAGTTTTGGGGTTCAAGCAGAAAGTCCAAGCATTTGTCATGAACATGCCTTTCAAAGGAGAGCATCTGTTTGGACCGGCATTTGACAAGGCCTTGCAACAAATCCAAAAAGGTAATGAAAAAGCCAAAAGAAATGGGAGCATTGCAGTTTCAAGGTGCATTTAATAGAGGTACAGTGGCATCCAGAAGACCATCAGGGAGAGGCGCCTTCTCGTCAAGCACTCCTCGGTGCTGTTTATTCAACCGGGAAGCTTATATGAAACAACGTCCCAGTGGCAGAACCCATCTACACCACAACAACTTTTTGTGGCATCGGAAGAGGTCAGACCCCATGGGGCTAGTGGTACTTGGCTAATTCACTCGCTCATCCACCCCCCTTCTGCACACAACACCAGTGGGGGGAGGGAGGGGGAGTCCGAATAAGAGAATTCCTTGCCGAGTGGGAGGCAATAACCTCACACAACTGGACAATCAACATTACACAACACAAATACTACATTGAACTGATCAAAAGACTGCAAGACTGTCAACTGTGCTACCACATATAAGAGCCCTCTTGCAGAAACAAGCTGTAGAAATGGTACCTGGAGAATAGGTCAGCAAGGGGGTGCACTCAGGATATTTCCTGGTGCCAAAAGCAGATTAGTTCTCAAGACATATACTAAATTAAAGACTACTAAACAAATGCATAAACGCACATCAATTCAAAATCACCACACTGCAGGAGGTCATACCACTGCTAAAGAAGGGAGATTGCATCGTCGCTATAGACCTACCTGCATATTCCAATGAACTGCTAACTCAACCAGTTTTTCATATTTGTCGTGGACAAGGTACATTAGCAATTCAAAGTATTATCGTTGGGTAAAATCTGCACCCAGGATATTCATGAATTGCCAGACTGTAGTAGCGGCACATTTAAGGAAAAGGGGAATTCACATATATCCTTACCAGGACAACTGGCTAGTAAAGACACGTTTGCAAAAATAATGCCAGAAGGACAGCCAAACAGTAATGCAGACACTTCACAGAGTAGGGTTCTGGAGAAACCATCTCCATTACCAGAATAGGAGAAGGTATTCCTGGGCACAACTCAATATTTCAAAGGAAGCTAGCTCTTTCCCAGTATTCAAGAGAGCTCTGGCATTGAAAGAACAAACTGGCCTTTACTAGGGGAGCCAGTGCCTGACATTGAGAACTGTGATGAAACTAAATTGTCATGATAACTTCCTGTGTACTGCTAATTTCACAAGCCTGATGACACAAGTGCCCCATCCAAGAGTGCGTTCTAAGTAAATGGTCACAGGCCACATGGAAATGGGAAGGTGTAGTGGTTGTCACACAAACTGTGCAGAAGGAGATACAGTGATTGAACATGAAAAATACTGTAGGAAGACCATTCAATTCTGCAGCTCCCACAGTGACCATACCACGGATGCATCCCACGCACGGTGCGGGGCACATATGGGAATCCTGAACATTAGAGGGACATGGAATCCTATAGAAGCAGTAAAACACATAAAAGTGCAGGAACGCAAGATAGTGTTCCTAGCGCTGAAGCCTTTTTGATGCCCAGATCAAGGGGTAAACAGTCCAGATGCAGATATAAAACTCAAGTACCATGTTCTATCTAAAAAAGAAGGGAGGAACGAGATCATAGGTACCTTCTAATCTGGCCCTGGATATCTGGAAATGGGGCATTCAAAAACACACGTCTAGTGGCGGTACGCCTTACAGTGATTCTAAACGTAGACGCAGACAGACTAAGCATGTAGGGAAGTTCCTAATAGGGAATTAAAAGATTATGAACTACAAGGAGTGTTTCAAAATGGGGCATACTACATATAGATCTCTCCCTAACACAAGAAAATGCAAAATTCCAAAGCTTCACATCCAAGTAACCACATCATCTGTCAAGAGGAAATGCCTTATTGATAGACCGGTCATGGAAATTGCATACGCTTTCCTCAATATACTTGATTCTATCGGTGATAAGCAAGTGCAAACAATCCCCATTGACACTAATCTTGAATGCACCACAATGGGCAAGGCAGACGTGGTACTTGGACCTCATGGAGATGTCACAGAGGTCTGTATTCAAATGACCACGTTCACAGGGCCTATTGACAATGCAGGAGAGACCGCTATGCCACCTGGAGCAAACAAGCCTCAGACAGGCAGTGTGACTCCTGAGGACTTAGAATTTAGACACTGAGATCTCGCACAAAGAAGCACGGAAACCCTAGATGAGGCCAGAAGGCTGACTCCAAGAAGGTGCTACACAACAAAGTGCAACAGGTTGTACCCTGGTGACACAGGGAAGGATTTTTATACAGTATAACACAAGACACTATGGTTATTAGCTGTTTTACTTACATTCTAGATGAGGGACTCACCTATTCATCAGTCAGTGTCCACCTGGCAGCCACTGTAGCATACACTAGGGACGTATAGGAGGAAGCTTCTTTACTACACCAATAATCAAAAGATTTTTGATTATTGGTGTACCATCTCAGTTGATAACATATGTAGAGCAGTGTCTTGCCCATCCATACATACTTTCCCTAAATACTGTGGTGTGGACATTCAGGCCAAGAGAGAGACAGAAGGTTATAAAGCACCTGTTTGCTTTCATTTAAACCCAACCTCTCATAGGAGAGAAATACCGCTATGAAATGAATGCACAGCATGTGAATCCAGAAAAGATTCAGTTTGCAAAACAAATTGGTTACTTACCTGTAGGAGTAGTTTTGCAGCTTGAAGAATTTTCTGCATTCACATGCAAACCTCCACCTCCCCAGAAATTGTGTGTCTTCAGGGAGCAAATGGGAAGCCAAAGGAAGACATCTCAAAGAGGAAGAAAGTATCTGAAGATGGCAACCATGCACCAGGGCTTTGGTTGCATACTCCTGACGTCATAAGCATAAGGACGTGTTACCAACTGATCCTTGATAACTCACAGCAGCAAAACAAATACTAATAGAAGAATTCCAGACCCAACTGTTAGATGGCAGAATAATGCAGGACATGTGAATTCAGAAAATTCTTCAAGTTGCAAAACTACTGTTACAAGTACGTAACCATTTTGTTTTGATAGTGATTTATCAGGTAAAAAGCAGTTACCCTTTCTGACTTGGATTGTGCAGCAATCTTGCTCTTCTCCTCCCACCCCTGGCAAGTTTCAAAATCAGCTTTTCTCATTGGGTGAAGAGACCCAATGTGGACAGGATTTGCCATGAAGGTGCATATTGCATGAGGTAATACTTGATCCTAGTTGCCTAATTTGACTGCATATAAATAAGACAACTATAAAACATTCGGAAAGCTGAAAACCTGTAAAATAAGTTGGTTATTTCATGGTTCTAATGCTTTTTATACAAATCTTGCAGACTGAATGTTTTCCTGGTTCCTTTTTTTTCATGGTATATCTGCACTGCCTAATATTGTTACCTGAACCCGTTTTTAGGTCTTGTCTAGCACAGCGTGCATGCGCTGCTCTAGGAGAGGGCGTCTTGGAATCACTTCAGACTTCCAAGAGACTTCTCCGTGTGGGTCTGCCTCCTCCCACACATCCCATTGGCCTTTGCGTGTGGCTTTCAATAATTGAAAGCACGCAAATGGCCAAAGACGGGTGCATGTCCGCCTTCCCGCAAAACTTTCACTCCCACGGCCTAGGGGTCTCGGTAGCGAGCAGCGGCGCGCATTGTGCCAGCTGCATTCCTCCCTGGATCAGGTTACTAATTAACCCAGCGCAGTCGCTTTCACTTTCGCGACCACGCTTGTCTGCGCTTGTTTCAATAGCCGAGGAGCGGTAATCCACACTTGCTGATCTCTTTTAATCACAGCCTGACGGTGCTGGGCTGCGTGAGCCTTTAATTCCCTCTTAGAGGCCGCGTAACGGAGTGCAAAGTAAACAAAGATGCATTTGTAACCTTCAACCTGCTAATTTCCTCTGAAGTCAGAATTTTCTAACAAACAATCGAGATCTGGGCGATAATTCGATCAAGACCGCCTTTAATCGAAGGCTTGTGGGAGAGGCCAGGGCGTGAGGAAGGTTCCACCACGCGACCGGCATCTCAGGGGACACACGCTGTTGGTTTCTCTTTTCAACACCAATGCTTCATTACTCAAACGCGTCCATTTGTGATGACAATGCCTCTTGTGAACGGCGGCGCTGCCCCCATTCCAGCCACGCTCCTGATGAGCTCACAGACTGGACGTTTTCCTTCTTTTGTTGATATGTTTGAGAGGTTCTGTCTCTCTTAAGTAGGCCACGAGACTCGCATTGTAGAAACTGTGGACCACACACACAAAATATGCACTACTTCTCGTAGCTCCACAGTCGTTTTCCTGTTTTATTTTAAAAACGTCTTTTCCGATCTCCTGCTATCCTATTCAGTGAAACCTTGCTGTTTTTGTAAAACGCACCAACTTCATTCATAATGAGGTATTTCTGTGTTGACTGGGGTTTCTTTTTGGCGGTCTTTTATATAAAAACCCCATACCTCCTATTTCGAAGCACCGGGCAGAGTCCAACTACCAGTTCACCAGACCAATGGCACGCTTTTGCAGCTAAATATTTTTTCCTCGCATGCTGTGTTTGAGGCTAGCGAATTACTAACAGAGACTTAAAGCCCCCCTGCAGCTTGTCATTTTGTGGCTCGTTTCACCTTTGTTCATTCTCTTGTATACAATGTCTGGCTATAGGATTCTTTTTGTACATTGCAGACAAACATTTTTAGGAGGCTTGAGGTTTACAACGTCCTCATTTGCAACAGAAGAAGTTTATCCGAATATGTTGATTCTTTAAGATGCAATATCTGTCTAGTTGCTAAAATCCAGCATTTACATGCACCCTGGCACTTAATTAAGTCTATTAATATTAATGTAGGTTTTAACGCCTGTTTGTCTTGTATTAGCAAATATATAATTTACACGTTTATGTATATATTGGCTTATTTCTTTTTTAAGGGCGTCTCTGGTGATATTTCCTTTCGGCGTGTAATCAGTGTGCCTTTGAGGTAATATTGCTGTAATGATGAAATTACACATCCCGACTGCCCTGGGTTTGCATAATTTAGTAAAGGCTGTCCCTGTCCTCGCTCCTGTCTCTCTCTCTCTCTCTCCCTGTCTCTCCATCTGGTGTAGATTACGGGAGCTCCCTCCCGGAGCAGGCTAACCTGCTCAGTCAGCTGGAGCCTCCTGCGGACAGCTGTCTTGCTGAGCTGATAGGAGGCTGCCCTCCTGCGCTGGATGGATGGGAGAGGAGCCCGGCCAGCAGCGAGGACCAGGGCGATCCGCAGCAGCAGAGGCAGGAGCAGCAGGAAAGGGATCTATTGTTCCTCAGTGTTAGGCAGAGCCTCCTCCCTGGCTGTTATGCACAATAGCAGGAAAAGCGCTTCACCTCTCTGCCCCTTCAGAAGAGGCCCTGAGGAGGACGGATTGCTTGACTGAGGTGTATTTTTGTTTTCTGTCGCGTTGTTGGCGGGCCCGGGAGCTGCCCGCGGAAGGTCCGCGAATGGCTGAGAAAGGCACCGCTTTATCCCGTCGCTCGCAGGGGGTTGGCATTCCTGCCCCGTGCACCGGAGTGCTCATGGTTTTGTTGTTTGGAATCTGGGGAGTCGAGGCGCAGAGTGAGCCGGACAGCAGGGCTGTGATGTATGTGTGGAAGACTGGTGAGTAAACACTAGTTTATAAGTCATTTATGGCACGTTCCATCTCTGCGCACACCACCCGCACTGCTGCGCTTCGGTTACTAATGTATCCTTGATTTTCAGGGTTGCAGGCACAGAGCTTAGTTTGGCATGTTCAATGGGACTGCACATACCAACCAGTCGTGTGCTTCCTATGACCAAGCAAGGAGGCATGTTGTGTTTATGGCGGCGAAGGTGGGGGGAGGGAATCATTCTGCAAGCTGGCATGCAGCGAGTGACGGGGCAGTGCACCTTATTTCAAGCACAGACCCTACATCAGTGCACACACTGTGCATGAGTGTGTGCAAAGGTGCATGTGTGTTGGTGCTGACTGAGGCGATGGTCTCCAAACAATGTAAATGGTGTTATCTAGTGCCTGCTTTATGTTGTTGGGCACTACCACAATAAGAAGGCAAGCACGCAAATGGCCAAAGGCGGGCGCATGTCCCACCTCTTTGTTTACTGGTCACTCCCACCAAACTTCCAAACACCTCTGGCAAAACACTTATAAGGTCCCAGAGGCGAAACCTATTGGCTATGCCAATGCTTGTTTTCCTTGTCCTTTTTTCAGGGATGGGGTTGGCTCCTCCCCACTCCCAATCCATCTCCCTTGCCTTTTGTCCACATTTTTGGCTCCCTTGTACTGCTTGCTATAGTTTAATCTTATCCTAGAACCTCCCCTATCTACATTCCCTGTACACTGTGTTCTTGCTTTCCCTCCTGCTAGTTTTCTTTTTATGATGTCTGCAGCCTGTGCACTGCTTGCTTGTATAGGGAATGCACAGAGGTTTATTTTGTTTGTTTATGTCCCACCCACACTCTTCTCATGTTAGGGGCCGTTGTGTGACAGAAAATAAGCCCTGGCACCAGAAAAGTGACACCCATTAGGAAATTAGATAGCTAAAAAAGTGGGCCATGTTTTCAAATTGGGGCAGTTTTGAACTTGTAAAGACACGCTATGTAAGTGTTTTGCTATGGTATGGAAGATTGCATGGATTTGAGCTTGCTGCAGGCAATGTTTGTTATAATATCTGGGAAATCAACAGGAAACCGTCCCAGCAGACAATCAAACAGGCCCACAAAAGTCAAAAAACCGGCCCACACACTGACCTTTCAGGCCAGTCCGTCGTGCACTGCCTGATTGCCCTATTGGCCAGTCCAACCCTATCAATGTGGCAGCCTTCTTGCTCGTAGTTTTTTGTTTTCTTCTACAAAGTGTTTCTGAGTTATGCGTATGCCTTTTTTTATATCCACAGAATTTTTCTTTCTTTCTTTTTCAGCTACTTCACCATTTATTTAGCTTATTAGCTTTATTACTTTATTTCGCCAATTGCCATAAAAGCAGATATAACAATGTTAAAATAATAAAATCATTAGATCATTAAAATCGGTAAAATCATGACATAAAATAGATTTTAAAAAGGGACATAAAAATAAGAACTAGCAGCATATGAGGGAGACATCGCAACAATTTGAAGTATGAGACAAAGTTCATTTCAGATCTCCTAGACATAATTTGCACTGTAACATGCTCTGGAAGTCCATATTCAAAAGCAGCCTACAATTTATAAAATCACTGGAAACTGAAAAATATAACATAAGAACACACAGACTCTGGGCAATAGGCATTAAGCAGCAACAGGGTGACCCTTTTCTGTCTGTGTATCTAGGTATATGTGAGAAAACGTGAAACAGCAAATACAATTGGTTTAACGGTGTCCGCCTTAAGTATCCTGGTTGCAATTTTATAGTCCTTAATGCTCAGGTTGTGGCCCAGCGCTGAAAATCCACTTCCTCCTGTATACATGATATCTGAAAGAGACACGTTAGTGACAGATTCCTTACCTTAGAATATCCCCAGGCGTCAGGCTGGATCTGGAAAGTTTTTGCGTAGCAGTACCCTTGCGCGTCGGTAGGCGGCGTCGTGCGGCTCCGTGTCCGTCGTCGGCGTCGGGACCGCCGGGATGACGTCGCGGGCAGTACTTAGACGCCGCCCCTGCGCGCTGATGTCAGTTCTTCTTTTTCCGCGCCAGTAAGCGCAGATCCGGGAAGAGCAGTGCCCTAGTCATTTTTTGACTAAATTGTTTGGTGATTTTTCACTGTTTTCTAAACGAGTCTCTCGACTCCGAAGGTGTCGGTAGGGATGCCCGGCTTCAAGCCCTGCGACGCCTGTGGTCGCATGATGTCGATCACAGACCCGCACTTAGAGTGTCTCTACTGCCTCGGCCGCGACCAAGACACGAAGTCGTGCCCCGACTGCCGGGCCTTGCACCCGAAGGCTTTGCGAGAGCGGTCTCGAAAGCTCCTCGAGGTCCGGCAGTCGGCTCCGCGCCACACCAAGCCCCGGTCACGTGAGAGGTCGAGGGGCCGGTCGCGGAGTCCTCATCGGTCGTCGGGGTCCAAGTCTTCGCACTCCTCCGGTAAGTCGAAGCATAAAAAGTCTAAGAAGCGTCATCGCTCGAAGGCTTCGCCCCGCCGGTCTCGCGACTTGGCTGAGGCTCCTATCGGCATGATCCCCGCGGCTCCGGGAGTGCCTGTGGAGCCGCCCCCGCATTACCCGTCCTTCCCGGGTTCGGGGGCGACTCCGGCAGAGATACAGGGATTCCTGTCGGCCATGGCCCGCCACTTCGGGCCTCAAGGTCCCCCCGGTGCGCCTTCGGGCCCCGCGGGCCCTGATGGGGTTTCCCCGGCGCCGCCGGCGACTCCGGTCCCGGCGCCGCCTGTAACACCAGCCTCGGTCCCAGCCCCGGCCTCGATCCCGGCTCCGGTGCTGCCGCAACCCCCATCGACGCAGGATAGGGAATCCAAATGCCTGGATCAATTTGGGAAGAAGGTCTTTTCTTCCGCCAGTGCTGGCTTGCGGTCAGTCAACACCACTTGCCTCTTGGGCCGATATTCCCACTCCTTGTGGGACTCGGTGGCGCAAGTTCTGCCCCAGTGTCCTGAGGAGGTCCAGACACTGCTTTCCCGCACCATTGCGGAGGGAAGAGATGCGGCAAAGTACACCATCAGATGTGGCCTTGATACCGCTGACTCGCTAGGCAGATCGCTTGCGACGACAGTGGCGCTGCGCCGTCACGCCTGGCTGAGGACCACTGGTTTCTCGGGTGATGTCCAAAACTCTCTGATGGACATGCCCTTTGATGGAGTTGGTCTTTTTGGGACAAAGGCAGACCATGCGCTGGAGCGCTTTAAGGACTCGCGGGCTACAGCCAAGTCCCTGGGCCTTTCTGCTGTGCGCCCTCAGCAACAGTCTGCTTTTCGCCCCTTTCGTGGCCACGGAAGGGCGCCCAATCACGTCCGCTGCCCAGCCACCGGCCCGCGCAGCAAGCGTCTTCGCGTGGCTGAGGACGTAGCTCCCCCGTGGCGGGTCAGGCAACCAGCGTGCGGGTCAGGCCACCAACCCCGCCCCGTCCGCGGCCTCCAAGCCCTCCTAGTCCTTCCTTTCAGGTGCACAGCACGCCAGTAGGGGGCAGGGTCCGCCATCACCTTCACCACTGCCATCACCTCAGACAGGTGGGTCTTGGAAATTGTCCGAAGGGGCTACTCCCTCCCCTCCGTGACCATCCCCCCAGCCATGCCACCTCAATTCCACCGCATGTCAGGGGATCACTTGGTGCTTCTTCAAAAGGAAGTTGCGGCCCTCTTGGCCAAGAGGGCCATCGAGCGCGTTCCGACCCCAGAAGTAGGACGTGGTTGCTACTCCCACTACTTTCTGGTGCCCAAAAAGGACAAGGAGGACATGCGTCCTATCTTGGACCTCCGGAACGTCAATCGCTTCCTCCGGAAGGAGAAGTTCAAAATGCTCACCCTAGCTCAGGTCTTGACTGCTCTCGACCCTGGAGACTGGATAGTAGAGTTGGACTTGCAGGACGCATATTTCCACATCCCCGTCCTGCCGGCCCACCGGCGTTACCTGCGGTTCACGGTAGGCCTCGAGCATTTTCAGTTCACTGTGCTCCCTTTTGGCCTTACCAGAGCCCCTCGGGTGTTCACGAAAGTGATGGCGGTGGTCGCAGCCCTTCTGCGCCGGGCAGGGGTTCCAGTCTTTCCCTACATCGACGACTGGCTGCTGAAGGCGGGCTCATCCCAGGCAGTCGTCTCCCACCTCCAGACAACGGCCAAACTCCTGCACTCGCTGGGGTTCTCCATCAACGTGCCGAAGTCGCACCTGATTCCTTCTCCACAGCTCCTTTTCATCGGAGCAGTTCTGGACACGACGCAGTTTCGGGTTTATCCTCCCGAGCGGCGAGTCCGGGATATTCAGGCTATGATTCCGATCTTTCGGCCTTTCTCCTGGGTTTCGGTACGGATGACCCTGAGGCTGCTGGGCCTCATGGCCTCCTGCATCCTGCTGGTCAATCATGCCAGATGGCATATGCGGGCTCTGCAGTGGGACCTGAAGTTCCAGTGGGCGCAGCACCAGGGCAACCTGTCCGATCACGTCCAGATCTCGGAGGGGACTGCAAAACAGTTGCAGTGGTGGCTCTCGAACCGGCAATGGGTCATGGGCAGATCCCTCTCCCTTCCCCAGCCAGAGCACACAGTTGTGACGGACGCGTCCCTTCTGGGATGGGGCGGTCACATGGGAGAGGCGGAGATCAGAGGCCTCTGGTCTCCGGCGGAGTCCCGGCTCCATATCAACATTCTGGAGCTCGGGCGATCCGACTTGCACTCAAGGCATTCCTTCCCTCTGTCAAAGGGACGGTAGTGCAGGTGTTCACAGACAACACCACCGCCATGTGGTATTGCAACAAACAGGGCGGGGTGGGGTCGTGGACCCTATGTCAGGAGGCTCTGCGCCTCTGGACATGGCTGGAACATCAGGGCATATTCCTGATGGTTCAACACCTGGCAGGTTCCCTGAACGCCAGGGCGGACGAACTCAGCCGCAGGTGCATGATGGATCACGAATGGCGTCTTCACTCGGAGGTGGCGCAAGGTCTCTTTCAGCAATGGGGAGAGCCTTGGTTAGATCTGTTCGCCACCGAAGAGAACGCGCAATGTCAGCAGTTCTGCGCGTTGGAATTTCCAAGGCGGCACTCGCTCGGCGATGCTTTTCGTCGCGAGTGGAGTTGCGGTCTGTTGTACGCCTTTCCGCCTATACCACTTCTACCCAGAGTGTTGAAGAAGATTCGGCGCGACCGGGCCCAAGTCATTCTTGTGGCTCCGGACTGGGCTCGAAGAGTTTGGTATCCCGAGCTACTCAGTATGAGCGTCGATCCCCGATCCGTCTGCCTCTTCGGGAGGATCTTCTGTCGCAGCAGCAGGGGACGGTCCTCCAGCCAAACCTGTCCAGTCTACACCTGCTTGCGTGGAGATTGAGCGGCGGCAGTTGATTCCTTTCGACTTGCCTCCCGAAGTTTGTGATGTGATTCTGGCAGCCAGGCGTCCCTCCACTAAGGTGGTATACGCCTGCAGGTGGAACAAGTTTGTGGCATGGTGCACAGCAAAGGCTGTGAATCCCTTTCTGCCCCTCTTTCTGAGGTTCTTCTGTTCCTTCTTTCTCTGGCCCAACAGGGTTCTGCCCTGGGTACCATCAAGGGCTATCTTTGTGCGATATCAGCCTTCCTCAGGCTTCCTGATCAGCCCTCCCTTTTCAAGTCCCCTGTGGTTAACAGGTTTCTTAAAGGCATTACACACCTCTTTCCTCCTGTTCCGTTTGTAATGCCTCAGTGGGACTTGAACTTGGTTCTCTACCTTCTTAATGTGCGCTCCCTTTGAGCCTCTACATAATTGTCCTCTTCGTCTTCTTACTCTGAGGACAGCATTCCTGGTGGCCATCACCTCTGCTCGGCGGGTGAGTGAGCTCCAGGCTCTTTCATGCAAACCTCCCTTTCTGTCTGTTCATCCAGACAAGGTTGTTCTTCGGACGCGTCCGTCCTTCTTGCCAAAGGTGGTTACTGCCTTCCATATTGGGCAGAACATCACTTTGCCCACCTTCTTTCCTCCTCCGCATCCTTCCAGAGAGGAAGAGAGGCTCCACCGTCTGGACCCAAAACGTGCGCTTTCTTTTTACATCAACCGCACACAACAGTTCCGGGTGGATGACCAGCTCTTTGTTGGCTACGTGGGCGCCAAAAAGGTCGGGCGGTACACAAAAGGACCATCTCCCGCTGGGTCACTATGTGTATCAAAGCCTGCTATTCTTTGGCTAAGAAGGAGCCTCCTGTTGGGCTGCGTGCCCATTCCACCAGGGCAACGGCGGCTACCACGGCTTTAGGCCGCGGGGTTCCGTTACAGGATATATGTCAGGCAGCTACGTGGGCCTCGCTGCACACGTTTACCAGACATTACTGCCTTGACAGCCAAGTCCGGAGAGACGGCTTATTTGGCCGTTATGTTCTCCGGGACTTCCTCGTCTGATCTTTGTTCGCAGACCCACCACCGGGGTTGGTATTGCTGGGGTATCTATTCTAAGGTAAGGAATCTGTCTCCGAGCAAAAAAGACAGCTCAGCTCAGGTTCAGTCTCGTCGTGGGTATGTTGCCACTTTGCAGTAGATGATCGAAGCGGCAGGATCCCGATGCAGAACTTGATATAAAGAGAACCAGATCCTCCTCCAATACAGCTGAAGTCTGAGTTTTACTCTGAGGGCAAGAGGTCGAATGCAAAGGTCTAATCAGAGTGGCACTAATGGAGTGCTGGCAGGAAGATTGGTGAGGAGTAGGAGAAAATGATTTTCTGTCAGTCATTGGCATGCCTCCAAAGTTCCCCACCATATAGAGACCCCTCCCCCAGAGATTGCAAGTTGAAAATTTGCATTGCGGGTATTATTGAGCGAAAGCTAGACCCCTTTGAGGCTCTCATGATACCACCAGTATAATGTTCTAATCTGAGTTTACACTTTTGGATCTAGGGTGACCAACCACGATGCTCATTGAGGATGAGCCCTAGATATTCAAAGGTATGGACCCTCTCCAGTAGAGAGCCATTAATGACTGTGTGCGATCTAGCCGTCTGGAAGGGGTTTAATACCATATATTTTGTTTTGTTAAGGTTGATCTACAGCCCTCTCTGCTGGCAGAAGGCACTGAACTGTTCCAACAAAATTTGAATACCCATTGGGGATCTCGAGACCAGTAAGGTGTCATCTGCAAACAGGAGTGCCGGGACCTTCCTGTTTGCCAGATGCGGGGCATCATGCTTTCACTGCTCTAGAGCGGTTACCAGGTCATTAATGTATGACAGAAACAAAGTTGGGGGCAAAGACGCACCCCTGTCTCACCCCCCGGGACGCTGGAATGGGGTATGCCAATTTCACAGCAGGGCCACACCTAACCTGCGCATAGTTGTTCAGGTGAAGCTTCCTGACTACATCAATATTTTGGAACTCCCATGTTAGTTGGAACTGCCCACAAGCCCTCCCTAGCATCTAGTTCAAAAGCTGACCGAAGGAAAAAAAGATAACATAGAGAACCCCCCACTCCCAGCGTGACATACTTCCAGTAGACCAGTTGTAATTTGAGCACTTGGTCAAGGTTGCTTGTCCCTTCCCTGAATCCAGCTTGGCTCGGAGAGGAGTCCGCACTCCTACATCCTCAATCCAGGCCTGTAGCCTGCTCAACAGAATGCAACTAAAGAGCTTCTGGAAGCTGTCGATAAGACAAATAGGGTGGTAATTTGACGGGACAGACCTAAGGCCCTTCTTATAGATTGGACCTATTTGAGCCCCTACCCAAGTCTGCGGCATGGTGAGCCCATTCATGATATTATTGAAAAGAAGCGCAAAATAAGGGCACCAAATCTCCTTCTCGGCTTTGAACAAGTCCCCAGGCACCTTATCAAGCCCCGGCGCTTTCCCTTGTGTGATCCAATCAATTGCCTCTGTAACTTCACTCGTAGATATAGGGCTAGGAACACAATCAATCTGGTGAGACGAAGAAGCTGCAGGCGAGACATAAGATGATTGACACTCCTTTGTCTATTCCCGTGGGGTGGCCGGACCTTCCGCGTGTGTGGCAAAGGTCACACCCTCATGTGGCCTATTAACCTGACTCAGTATCGGGTTGGTGGTTGACGCCAAGGCCAACTCATTCATCCCCATGTCTTGGGCGTACAGGCCTGAGAAATGTTGAACCCAGGCGGCAGCTAATATATTACTGCATAGTGGAGCTGCGTTGTCTAGACCCTTATTAGCCACAATCTGCCAGAAGAAGCAATGGTCTTTCCCCTTAGAAGCAGCCAGTATTGTCTGCCATCTAGCCATCTCATGATCTCGTTTGGCCCTGCTCAGTACAGCTTTATAAGAAGCTCTAGCTTCCTGGATTACAACTTTAGTCCCTCCCTTGATAACGGCCATGAGGCCCGCCTTGCTAACCGACATGCCTGTGTAAACCATTTGGCCGCATGAGCCTGTTTTGGAAGAGTCCTAGCTTCAACCAAAAAAACCTCCTTTATGGTGCTAAACCGGGAATTCTGGGTGTCAATAAGGTCCTTCCATAAGTACACTGCAAGTGAACTCTCTCCTAGGGCCAGGACTGCTTACAAAGCTCCAGCAATGGCCTCCTATAGCTGGGGCTGTATAGTTGGAGTAGCAGCAAGAGGACTCCATCTCAGCCTACGTCGATTGATGATTGGGAAAGCCTCCTTTCTAGGGGTTCTAGGTCGTGTGGTGGAATACTAGAGCCCAGCGAACTCAAGGCATTGTGGTTGCTGTCCTGCCTAAAAACCACCTCCATGTCAATTACTTGCGACCACAGCCTGGCATCCATCAAAATATAATCAGCATCCAGGTCCACACATTGCTGACATGATAACAGTGCTGACACTTTTTGCGATTCCCAATGGGGTCGCAAATTGCATGCCTCATGCATATTAATGAGGCTGTCGCAATTTGCGACCCCATGGGAATGGCTGGCACTCTCAGGGATGGTGGCCTGGTGGGGTCAGCAGACCTCCATGTCTGGGACTGCTTTTAAATAAAGCAGGTTTTTTTTTTTTAAATGCAGCCCGTTTTCCTTAAAGGAAAACGGGATGCATTTAAAAAAAAAAAAGAAATTACGTTTTTGTTTCATTTTGTAAGGGCAGGTAGTGGTCCCTGGGACCACTGTCTGCTCTGAAGAAATGTTTGCGCACCCATTCACAAAGGGGAAGGGGTCCCCTGGGGACCCCTTGCCGTTTGCGAATGGTTTTCCACCATCTTGAAGAGGGTGGTAAAGTGGAGTGTTTAGCGACCGCAATTGCGGTCACAAAACATTCTTACATAGGGTTCAGACTCGCTATTAGGAAGGGACGCCCTCGGAACGCCCCTCCCTAATAGCGAGTCGCTAACCCTATTTTGCGAGTCGCTATTTAATTAGCGACTCGCAAAATAGGGTTAGTACATGGCCCACAGGTTTTTTGCATGTGCATGCAAAAATCCGTTGTACATCTGGCCCTAAGTTTTGGTGTGTCATACGCTGCAGAATTGTTTCAAGACTTCATTAGACGTATCAAACAGCCTGTCATGAATGCGTTCATTACAGCAATGACATATTGGTTTTTTGAGCTACACAAAAAAAACACGATAAAGCTCTTACACAAGTATGTCGTATAGTTGCTGAAGCCAGTTTGACTTTGAATGCAGACAAAAATGAGTTCCATAAGACACAGCTAAAATTATTTGGCCATATCTTTTTGGATGGGGGTATGACACCATATCCTGCTAAAGTACAAGCGCTGTCAAATGCTGATTCCCCACAAGATGTTTCTATGTTGCCTTTATTTCTTGGCATGGCCAGTTACTGTTCCAGATACATACATGACATTCCCACTGTAAGTGCTCTGTTGAGAGACTTGACAAAACAAAATGTTTCATATCATTGGCCCCTTGAATGTGAGAAACGTTTTAAGAAAATCACACAAGCCATTGAGAATGCTACTGAAATGGCATACTTTATTCTGAAGCTTCATACAGAGGTTGTTGTTGACGCTCGCCCAGTTGGGTTAGGTGCTATCCTTGCACAGCACAGCAGACATCCGAATGCTCGAAGGCATATTTTGGTATATGCATGTAAAAGTAGAAGTTTATCCCAAACAGAACATGCTTGCTCACAACCTGAAAAAGAACGCTTAGCTGTGGTATGGGCTTGTGAACATTTCCATGTATTCCTGTATGGAAAAGCTTTTACGCTGGTAACTGATCATCAAGCTTTACTGACTATATTTGGCAATCCAATGGTCAAAATGCCTCCTCACATTGAACGATGGAGACTACGGTTACAAGAGTAAAATTATACCATTGTGCATTGTCCAGGAAAGGATCAGAACCCTGCTGACTACTTTTCCAGAGTGCCTATACAAGGTCACAGTCCTCTGTCCAAGACGGCTGGGGCCTATATCAACTTCATTGTAAAATCAAACACACCAGCGAGAAATGTACTCCCTCCCCAGCAACTGTGAGAACTATGAGAAGACTAGTGTCAACTGAACACAGCTGAACCAGGAGAAGAAGTGCCAAAAGCCTCCTCTTCCAGGAAACCAGAGGGCTGACCCATAACAAAGTCAGCATAATGTGGGGTCTACTGTGGAAATAAACGTAGAAAAGTACAGGGTGGTTCGACAGAGTACCTCAGTTATAGACGGTGAAGAAGAACCATCGGAAGCTCGCTATATAAGTACAGAAGATTCAACTGTCTCAGAGCATTTAACCAATATAAAACAACCAGAGGGAATTATAAAAAAACTGAAGCCAGAGGGAGCTGCTGGCCCCAATGGATTGCCCAACGTGTTATTCAAGATTTTGGACCAGGTACCTAACACCTCTTTTTAATCACATTTATTCCCAGAACAGCGTACCAACGTCTTGGAAAGGGAATATTTTTCACCCAATATATAAAAACGGAAGTCACAGGTAATTAATTACAGGTTGATAGCTCTAATAGACGTGGAAGCTAAACTCTATGCCACTTCATACAGAACATTAACAAAATGGCTTTGAGGGACAAAATTGCACCATCTATTTTCCAGACGAAATACTTTGCTATGCACCCTCTACACTGGACACCTGCTAGGCTTCATAAACTGAAGTTTCGTGAGGATGGAAAATGTTGGAACTGTGGAGACGAGACTGGTTCCCACCAACATATGTTGTTTCACTGCCGACTTTTCAAATCCTGCTGGGACCAAGTCCAGTCCCAATTGTCGACAATTTTCCACTTCTCGATAGTTTTAGATTACCCTACAGTAATATTAGGACCCAGAGCATCCAAATCTTTGATTACCTTAAGCTGTAATGAAATGGCTCTTCTAGACCTACTCCTTTCGGTTGCTGTGATGGTCATTTTATCGGAGTGGAAATCTTTCATCCACATTTCGTTTCATACTTGGTGGGCGTGGGTCTTATTCTTAAGAAGTGCCCATATCTCAGACTTAAAAACAATGTCCTTCCCTCAGATATCCTCTACTATCTGGCGCTCCTTTGATGAATTTGCTTCATTACATGGATAATATAAACATTATAGTCTATACACTTGCCGTTATCTTTACTCTATTTATGGGACTTAGTTGTGCACTCTCTCCCCCCTCCCCTTTCCTTCCCCTTTTGCCTTTTCATTACATTCTTTGTTTTGCGTGACAAGGTCGAGAGCTACACCTTGCTACATTCCTTGCCATCTTTAGACATGTTCTTTGATTTTCTCTTGTCTTACTTCAATTAGCTCTATTAAAAGGAATTATTAAAGGCACACAACCCTATACCTTATTGTTTTACCAGATTTCTTTCTTTATTTTTCTGTGTCACTTATGTCTGTCTTCCATGGTTTCCGCATTATGTTGTCCTTTGGTAAGATGATGTACTATTACACATATTTTATTCTATGTACTGTAATACAATGAATTATTTTGTACTATGACTACATCTTGTTTGATGCAAGGCCTATGCATCTTTGTACTGTACTTTGTTTAAATTCCAATAAAATTATTGAACACTAAACTCTATGCCACTTGCATCTTACAAGATCTACAAGTCTGGATAGAGGAGAAACGATTGATACCAAAAACCCAAACTGGGTTTAGAACCAGCATGTGAACGACAACTGACCTATCAATTCTGAGCATCTTGACAGAAAATCAGCATTCCATCGAGTGCCGCACGAACGACTGTGGGCAAAATTGAAAGAAATACCAGCATTTGTAAAGCGCACAGCTACCTCCAGAGAGGTGTCCCGGCACTGGGGGCCGTCGGGAAGATTAAGCGAGCTATTGCCCAGTCACAAGGTGCTGGGCCAACCTGCCGCCGGGGATCGAACCGTGAGCCCCCAGGTTCCGGAGTCAGCCGCCCTGGCCGCTGCACCACACCTCTTCACAGGGCATGCCAGGGAAAACGCTTCATGTAATCATAGCTTTGCACAGCGATACATGGGCACAGGTAAAATTGGGATACTGCAGTAGAATCACTTCAATGATTAACACCAAAAACGGCCTGAAACAATGGTGCGTTCTGACTCAAGAGTTTGTTCAACTTACATTTAGCTAACATGAACAGCTACCTGACAAATGTTGATAGCCTTCCACCTATTCTGGCAAATAAAAAAATCGTATGCTTGCAATATGCCAATGACATTTTCGTCCTAAGTCAAACACCAATCGGCTTGCAAAGAGTGATCAACGCACTGGCAAGTTATATCGAACAACAAGGGTTAGAGCTAAACCTGCAGAAAACCAAAGTCGTGCGCCTTTTGGACTTCAAATACAATAAGCACAAGTGGTTTATTAAAGGCGAGCAAGTTAAGTCAGAACACTCATATAAATACCTGGGAATCACCTTTGGGTGCCAACTGTTATTTACCAGCCATACTACGATCTTACAAGCAAAAGCCCAGTCTTTAATATTCAACTTCAAGCTTCTGAAAAAGAAACAGCAGTCCGTCACATAGCCATCTTTTGATCGTGATGGCAGCACAACTTTTACCCTCCCTGACGTACGGTCTGGAAATATGGCATGGCAAGGAGATAGTAATCTTAAATCAGCTCCAAGCAAGAGTCTATAAAGCAGGCTTTAGTCTTCCCAAAGCATCCTCCCCAGCCCAGGTACGCTTGGAATTCGGTCTCCAAAACCAGAAATATCAACAAATCAACGCCTTTGTAAAATTGTGCTGGAGACTTCGTGCCATGGAGAGTGGAACCTTGAATAATTTATCTTGGCTTGAGATAAAAGCTCAAATGGAGAGAAAACAAGCCAACTCATGGGGTGCCTATCTTGATAAAGCTCTGGTAGAACTAGAGTTACAAGAAGCATGGGACAGCAAGATGGGTCAAGCTGCATTTGCCAAGATGAGCAATTTCTTCATAAAAAAAGCTGTCATTCCTATAAGATAAAAACATTCTTGCACAGCGGCAGCACGCATGGGCAGTGATAAACTCCTATAACAACTTGAGGCCTCAAGCATACGTCACTGCACCCTTTCATACAGCATCAGACAGAGTTTTATGCTCTTTCGTTTTGCCTTATTTGACTCTAAAGACCTTCTCCCTACATGGAAGGGTGGGTACCAAAACACAGATTGCCGATTATGCGACTACAAATTGGAATCAATAAGTATTCTCATGTGCACATGCCCAAAAGTCATGGCACAAAGGAAGATACTCCTCAAGCCAATCTTCTTGGAGCTGAATATACATACCTGCAGGCAAGCAGTCATTAGCTGGTTGGGCGGCTCTTCCATTCCACTGGTATGCCGAGGAGTAAAATGTGTTACCCTGGCAAATAATCTTCTCCGTACAGCTGACCAACACCTATAAATTTCAGCACAAAGTCAAGTCAACCCAAGGTCAACAAAAAGTTCATGAACTTAACAGCTACCTGTTTTTTAAGCACCCACCCGGCAACATCTATAGTTTTAACCTGTGTCACACCTCAAAATAAGAGACGGTAAACCTGGCAACACAGGACATGGACCAATCATAAATGAGATTACGTCCCGGAATGTCATAGTATCATTTTATAATTGATTTTATTTTAGTCTAATGCTACTATTTTCTTCACAATGTTAACATTTAAATAACAAGCATTGGCATAGCCAATAGATCTCGCCTTTGGGTCCTTATAAGTGTTCAGGCAGTGCTCTCGGCTTTGCTAATGTTTTTAAGCTATGTTATAGAGCATTGTGGCTGCTGTGCAGCATGTTGAAAAGTTATAATAAAAAAGTATTATAAGTGTTTTTGTTACCTTGTATATAACCAAGAAGATATTATGTACCACTGAATGACCCAATTAAAAAAAGAATTACCATAAAAAATGACTTGTAGTTTTTTTGTCGTTGCAATGCTAGCGACTTCTTGCTGGCTGTTCTAAAGTTGAGGTGGTGCTTAGTGATGTTGAGGTGGTGTTGAGTGATGCTATAGTGGTGCTTAGTGATACTGTGGTGGTAATGAGGCATGGTGAGGTGGTTGTTCTGTGGTGGTGTTAAGGTGGTGCTGAGTTCTGTTTAACTGGTGGTGTTTTGAGGAGATGCTTGTTTGATTCTGGAGGTGATGTTGCGCTGTAAGGTATATTTAACAGATTGTATAAATTACACAATACATCATTTAGGCACCGCAAGGCAAGCTCAAAAGAAAGCACTGCTGGATGTTTTCAGAAAAGCTGCCAGAAGAAAAATACATTTTGTACACTTCAGCAGCCAAATAATCCTGGCTCATCTCAAATGAGATCTTGTTGCTTTCCATGCTGAGTAAATATATGCTGCTACTGCAAGGTACATTTCTCTTGAGTTCCTCCTGTAACAAAGTTCGAGGGCTTCCTTGTAGCACTGTGTGTTTTATTTTAGAAACAAGGGACACAAAAAGTACCTTCTGTGTCTCTAGCCTCCCAGGGCACAGTTACAGGTGTCTGAAATGTTGTCCACAGACCTTGACCATTTTTTAGTGAACGACAATACCTGCTAAGTACCAAGCTCAAACTTATCGAGAAATCAAGGTGTTCATTGAAGGCAAAGAAGATGAGCTAGGGATTGCAGGAGAAACTAAGGAAGGTAACAGACAATAGAGGTTTCCCCACAGAAAAATAGCAAAAAGATTCTGATGGACACAGACCATTGTGTCACAATTGGAGCTCAGAAGAACAAGAAACAAGATAATAATGTAAATACAATTGTGGTCACTACTGCCATGCCACTGGAACAGAGGTCTAATTCCCTCACAGTGAATCAACACTTTATCTCCCAAAGTCAAGCATTGTTTCAAATTCCAAATCCTGGCCATTAACTTTATAGCTAATGTGATGCTTCCCCATGCCTCTGGAATGACGCTTAACAATGTTGCCCAGATTTTAGACTCTTTTTCGATAATATACGAGCATGCCACAACAAAATAACTTTCATAGGAGAACACCTGGAACACAATTTGGCAAACGATGAAATTGTGGAAATCCGCTAGACAAATGAGTTTAAAACGATATGAGCAAGAGTTTGCCTAAGCACGTCCAGAAACCTAAATCATGGCAAAAAAGTAAGGTTAAAAAAAGACAAGACTAACTAAAATAAGACTCTGTTTAAACTTCCCGAACATTATAGTATTCTGAAGCTGTAATATTTGTTGAGCGGGGGCGAAGCAATTTAACAAACCGGAAATCAACATCACCAAACCGATACCTCCCCTTCATTACAATTTTAACATTAAAACTGAAATCGATCGTAAGCACCGTGAGCTTTAAAATGTAGGGACCAGCCAGCAGATGTCATCGTTGATGGGTTTTACCTTAAACTGAATGCGATTTATGAGCAGTTTCGTAAACATACCAAATCTAGACATGGCCAAATTTTAGACAGGAACTAAACTAACAGCCAGCTACGAATTTTAACACCTAAACATTCTGCGTGAGAAATTAATGCTTCTTAAATGTGTGAATGGAAAAGAAATGTTAATACAAATCCAAATTGCACAAATTCAAGAGAGTAGGGTATGGGTCGGATCCTAGCGTGTAAAATGCTTTTTAAAAATCATATTATCGTGTCTGACTCACTCTGAACGCAAGTGTGCAGTTAGGTAGTAATTTACATTTGCGACCGACTGTCTAAATTCTAACGTGAACTTAACAGAACATCAATGCATGCCAGTAAATGCTGCCCAAATTCACATTGGAATGAAGCAGTGGGACATTTTGAAATAGAAAGTATTAAAAGGTCATTGGCAAAACTAAAAGACTGAAGGAAAATATGGATAACAATCCATTTATGCGCTCAGAAAGTGCCCTAGATTCAATGGTCACATTCAACAGAACGCTCTTACAAACTCAGATGGAAAGAGCTGGTGGAAAAAGGAAGGTGGCAAGCCACTTACAGATTATAATTTAAGGATAAAATATCCAGAAATTTAAGATATGAATTCGTTTCTACATTCACTCGTTTTTCTTTGCATTTCGGTGCTTAAGTCATACACTAGCGCAGAGCATAGGGGGCACAAACAGACAGTTTTCAGAACACTCCGAAGGTATTATTGTACAGTTCCAAAACGAGGAACACAAACGTTTAGGATACTGTTCATCAAAACCATCATTGCTGAAGAAAAAAACCCATTTTAGTTAAGGTGACATTTCCAGTCAGAACCCTTACGGCGACATGCAGCGGGAAGCCTTCATATACACACACAAATCACAGAACTCTTACAAAGTTTAAGAGGGGGTAAACTGGGGCCAAGCGGTGCAGCTTCCAACTCAATAATAAAGTACATCAATGTGATCTGTGACAGCCAAAATGGAAGATCCGCCTTAAATAATGACAGTTCTCTTCTGCCAGTTCGAAAGTCGATACCAAAAAAGAGAGACAATAAGTTGTTTTACAACCCCGCACAATGTAAAAAGGTGAACTTCCAAAAACCTCGATAAAAACAAAACCGAACCAGCTGCAGCACATGTGGAGAGGAGAGCGGGCAAGGAGAATGAGAAAGAGAAAGGCAGTCGGAGAATCTGAGGAGAGCCCGCAGTCTTTACTTTTCAAGCACTGCACTCATGCTTGTGGCGCGCCGCTGCTCGCTCCCGCAAGGTGGATGCCGCCACAAGCACGAGTATGTGCTTCAAAAAGAGCAGAGCGATGGCTAAAGGCCCTCCTACGCAGCGCATGCGCGCTGCGTAGGTGAGACCTAAAAATAATAAAGACCATACTTGTTTATAGAAAGTGTGATTCTATGTTTTGCTGGCTGTCCTAATGTTTATATTTATTCAAGTTATGCACTTTATGGTTCGAAATAACCAAATGAAGTTATTCACACCACCAAACACACCAGCTGCCATTTCGTTAGCCCAGAATTATCACTGCCACAAGCCATGATAGTGGCATGCTAAAATTGAAGGATATATTTACACATCAGTCATGGAACCAACACACTTGACCGCTCACCACTGATGGTGAGTATCTAAAATACCAAACTGTCAAGGATGAAATTTCCATAACTCGGGAACGAGGGTCGAGAATTCTGATTCCGGAGAGTCTGCAACAGAAAATAATTGAGGTGGCCCGTGTGGAATTGTTGCCACAAAACGAGCTCTCAGAGACCAAGTCTGGTTTTCTTATCTTGATGACAGGGTTGAAAAGGAATTAAAGGCCTGTCATCTATGCAACTGCCTTTCTACAAAAAGTACTCACCACAGCTTGAACATATCAGAATTCCCGAAGCATGAATGGGAGAGAATAGCCATTGACTTTTTCTGTCCACTCGACAATGGACATCACCTGCTGGTGATTATGGACGAATACTCACAATGTCCATTAGTTGAAGATCTTTCATCTACAATTCAAGAACGAGCCGTTGAAAGACTAGGTAGCATCTTTGCGACATGGGATGTTCCAGCCATAATGAAGTCTGACAATTGCGCGCCTTTCAACAGTTTAGAGTCTAAAGATTTCTTAGAGCATTTAAATAAAGCATCACAAGAGCACACCATTGTGGCCGCAGGCCAACAGACTTGTTGAGCGTTTTATGAGCAGAGTGTTACTCTTGAGAAGTTAGATTTAAAAACTGTGTTGAATTCTACCTTGAGAGCTTATCGTTCAACACCCGACTCCACCACAGGAGAAAGCCCTGCAACATTGATGTTCGGGAGAGCAATGAACACCAAGTTACTTCAGTAGACCAATCAGAGAAAGAAAGATGAGAAAGTAATTCATGAGAAGGACTTGGTGGGGCGTGGCCACGGAGCGGATGAGGGAAGACGTGTGAGCTCGGAGCTCCGCTCCGACCCCAGCGATTATCCTGATCTGAGACCTTGAAACGAGCCCCCGAGCGAACCAAAGACTGATGGGGGGCAGCTGGTGGCCGCTGCGGCGACCACGGAAAGTACTAATGCCAAATTAGTTGAGTAATCGGCGAAGCGAGCTGGCCGAACCGGACGGAACCAAGATGGCAGCGATGGCGTTGTCCCGGAGTTGGGGGACGCGCTGAAGACGGCTGTGCGGACCGGCCGGGGGCCACGAGGACTATCGGACCCCGGCTGCTGGTGGCTAATCCGGCGCGGTGGCCGCCATATGGTTGGGGGGAGCTGAGGAGCCGGCGCCTCGCATTCCCGCCGCAGCGGCGTGGAACGACGCCGCGTACCAGTCAGCCCAGGAGGCGGATCGGAGTCTGGGGGTGCGGACGTCGTGGGTGCAGACGCTCCGGCAAACAAGTGGACGTAGCCCACAGGAACCCGAATGGATTGTTGGGGAGCCCACTGAGCTGACGGCCTCCTTGAAACGAGCCGGAGGGGCAGACCATTTTCCTGGGTGCTGAACGGAGGAGCGTCCGAGACGGTGAGCTGCAGTAAACACTATCGCCGGTGGTGGTCTCGTGGTACCGGTTGACCGCCTGCGGCAGAACAAAGGCACTGAGCGAGGCGGACCCTGGAGGACTACATCGCTGGGGAAGCCAGGGACCGACGGAAGGCAAGGACGCAGGCAGCTGGTGATGAGGCGCAGTGGCAGGGCACAGTGAACAGCGCAGCAGAGACTAATGACGCAGAGCCGCAGCTGAGTGGGATCGATGCGGGGGGACTGGCGGCGCGGAATGTGGCATTGAGGAGCTGACTAGGGAGCAGAGCGATGGCTGACTAACTGAGCAGGGAGTGGCCCGGCGGATTTGGACAAGAGAACACCCGCAATAACTGGTGGGGCGAGGCAGACAGGCCGAGAGTAGCCGAACGTGACCGAATTTGCTGGCCCCAAGTGCCGCCACTCACCACACGGGAGCAGACTGGCGTACTACCCAGGGAAAGAAGCATCGACGGCGCCGCAGAGGAGTGTCTGGCCACGGCCACTGCTGCTTGGGGCCTTCCTGGTGCTATGAAGCGAGGTGCGGCAGGGCAACCACTGTGCGAGTAGGGAGATAAATAACGAGCCTGAAGTTTGAGATGACACGCAGGCTGAAGAACAGCGAGTAGAGGGGCCGCGATTACGGAGGCGGAACGGCAACAACTGCAAGGTGTGGCAGGCCCTGGAAGGGGCGGTGACGATTGCGAGGGCTCCTAGAGTTTGCAGTAGGGGAAACTCGAACTGTGTCCTGAAGCATCACGGAGGGGCAGCCTGGCTGGGTGACTAGCCGTGAGGAGAAAAGAGAGGCCCAGAGAGCGGGTCGTGGGCAGGCCACTGCCCGAAGAGCGAGACAGCTGCTGATAACGAAGACGCATTGCATGGGACAGTGGCGGAGAGCCCACCCGAGGCCGCGCGCAAACCCTACGCCCCCATGGGGAAGCCTAAGGGGAAGCTGGGGGGTGTGACCCCCGAGCGGGAAGAAGATGCAGGAGCACCGGATACACAGGGGGAGTCATCGTGCACATCCGAAGGGATGCAGCAGAGACAAGTGGACCAGATACTCAAAGCTATCGCGGACACTAGGGAAGCCTTGCAGCAGGACATAGCGCATGTAGCACAGGGACTTGGGCTGCTCCGGGCTGATCACACTAAACTCGCCGACAGGGCTAAGCAGGCGGAAGTCACCATAGAGACCTTGGCACCAGGTCAAAAAGAGATGGAAGCCAAGATGGAGGATGTTCAGCATCGGCTGCGAACACTGGAGAGACGGGCCGAGGAATAACGTCCGGGTGGTGGGCCTGCCTGAAGGAGTGGAGGGAGCAAGCGTGATGGACTACCTGGAGGTCTGGCTGAGACAAGCTGTAGCGCCCGAAGGCCTGACACCGTTTTATACGCTGGAACGAGCGCATAGAGTGCCGGCCCGGCAGCTGGCGCCTGGGCGCCCTCCTAGACCGGTGGTGGCTAGGCTGCTCCACTATAGAGACAGGGACCTTCTGCTACAAAAGGCTCGCACTGCAGGTCCGTACATGGTGGGCAATAGCAAAGTAACGCTCTTTCCTGATTATACGCTTGAAGTCCAGCGCCGTTGCGCCTCGTTCCTGGAAGTTAAGAGGGCGCTCCGCGACGAGGGCCTACAATATTCATTGATGTTTCCGGCACGCCTCAAAATAGCTCTGGATGGTAAAACGATCTTCCACGACAGCCCGGAGGAAGCTTGGAACTGGCTGGAGATGTACAAAGCGGGTGCAGGGGAAGCGGGGCGTGGTAGGAGCACACAACCGAAGGAGCCACGACCGCGCCGATCAAAGAGGATCCGACACCATCGATCTACCACAAAGAAGCCCTCGGAGACGCAGACGGAGAAAGAATGCTCTGCTGCTCTGCAGGCAGTCACGGCCATCTCGCAAGAGCTAAGACCAACATCATCAGTGGCAACGGGATCAGAGAAGGGGTCACTACGATCGGACACTGAAGATTCAGAAGCGGGAAGTGTACTCCTGCCACACGTGACTGCTGGGACAGCTGATGAGATTGTAGATGCGTAACAATGGGGCTGGCCTGACACGATCATAAGGTTTGAGGGAGGGCGATGGTGCTGGCTATTGGCGTCTCCCCTTGCCCTGCTTGGTGGGCGCATGAGGGCGGGGGTGGGGGGGATTTGAAAGAACAGATAAACAGGTATTAATGCGGTCCCGTTATATTGAAGCCTCGGATGGGGCTGACTAGCTTTACTGGGGGTTACGGCATGGGCAGAAGGAGGGCTACGAGGTCGACTCTCTGAAGGTTTGGGCTTCCCCCTCTACGTCTGTGTGGGTGTAGCTCCTAGGTGCTTACCGATGGAGCAGTTTGTTCACTAGTTTGGATGGGTACTAACGTTGTAGCGCCTGTTCTGGGGAGGGGTAGTTGGGGGGGAGTTTGGGGTTGGGGTGGGGCAGTTAGAGCCACTGGTGTGTTCAAAGGCGGGAGGGAAATGGGGAAGGGAAAATGGTCTCAGCATGGGGGGGCTAGCTGATTTGAAATGTATTACCTGGAATGTACGGGGGCTCCATACAATGCAGCAGCGGCATAAGGTGCATGCTTACCTAGTGCGGAGGGGGGCCCATATAGCTCTCCTCCAAGAAACGCATTTCAATAGTGCGGAGGGGTTAGCATTGAAACGTAGGTGGAGGGGGCAACTGTTCTACACGACTTATTCGGCGTTTGCTAAGGGCGCGTTGATATGGGTCAGAGCGGGGATCCCATTTCAGTTGACGCAGCAACTACTGGACCCTGAGGAAGGTTTGTGGTGGTGACGGGCCGCCTCAATGGGGTAGATGTGATGTTGTGCAGCGTGTATGCCCATAATGTGGATCAGACCTCCTTTTTGGATCGGCTATCAAGGAATAAAGCACCGTATATGACTAGTTCAGTATTGATAGGAGGGGACTTTAACACAATAGTAGATGTAGAGAAGGATAGGTCCCACCCACCGCTTCCTGGCGCCCCAGTGCACAGACTCTCTAAGGCAAGTCGCGCATGGCAAAATAATTGGGGGCTGGTAGATACCTGGCGGGCGCATCATTTAGAGGAGCGGGACTACTCTTACTACTCCGGTCTTCATGACCTGCATGTGCGGCTTGACGCAATATTGTGTACACCAGAGGTCCACGCAAACGTAATCCATAGTGAATACTTGACTAGGACGATATCGGACCACAACCCGCTGCTAGTGCGGATACGATGGGCCCGAGAAAGAGCGACAATACCGACCTGGTGGTTACGACCAGAAGCGCTGGAGGACACGGCCTTCTGTGCGGACCTGGGGGAGTGTATAACCCAATACTTCCGGGAAAATGGAGGCTCAGCGGCATCGGCGGCGGTGGAATGGGATGCTTTTAAGGTGGTGATCCGGGGAGCGTGTATTGCCAAAATGGTAGGAGTGCGGAAAACGCTGTTAAAAGATATAGAAGAGGCAGAATGCCGCTTACATAAGGCCGAGAGAGCCCGCCCTTTGGCGGTGGATATGCAAGGGGAGATCCTGGAGGCTAGAGAGGCAGTGGCCATGCAGATGGAGAGATTGCGCGCTTTCGATTATAAAACGTATCAAACGAGGGCGCACGCAGGGGGAGACAAGACGGGTGCGCTATTGGCGTGGCTGGCCAATCCAAACCCCAGGGGTACGCCTATACTGGGACTGACGGCCCCAGCGGGCGACGTTGTGTACACACAGCAGGGGATAAATGGATTGTTCCAGGACTATTACACCGAGCTCTACCGCAGCAAACTGCAGTGGGGGGACGACACTGCAGAGGAATTCCTTTCCGACTTAACCCTTCCCAAACTAGAGCAGGAGCAAGCGGATGAATTGGGGCGGGACATCACGCTAGGCGAAATCCGGAGTGCAATCAAGCACATGGCGCGTCACAAAACGCCTGGGGTAGACGGCCTGCCAATCGAATACTACTCTGCGTATGTGGATCACTTAGCTCCACGGCTACTGGTGGTGTATCAAGAGGCGCGGAAGCTGGGTAAATTACCGGTGACCACTCGGGAGGCCATTATCATTCCACTATTGAAACCAGGGAGAGACCCGCTAGACAAAACGGGGTATCGCCCACTCTCAATGTTGACCACTGATTATAAAATATTAAGCAGGATCCTGGCGACTCGGCTCCTGCCTCATATGACACACTTGGTGCATGCGGACCAGGCGGGGTTTATCCCTACATGGAACACTTCTGCAAACGTGAGGCGACTGCTTCGTATTCTGGAGGTGGGTGGCAGCTTAGCACCCACCGCGACGATCCTTTCGGTCGACATTGAAAAGGCCTTCGATAGCCTGGAATGGCCGTTCCTCTTTCAGGTTATGCGACTGATGGGCCTGGGAGAGGCCTATGTGGGTTGGACCCGGATTCTCTACAGCCAGGCGACGGTCCGAGTGCGAACAGGGGTGACGATCTCCTCAACCTGCCCTGTGGAGCGGGGGACGCGACAGGGATGTTCACTGTCTCCTCTGCTGTTTGATCTCGCAATGGAGCCGCTGGCGGCACGCGCAAGGTCGGGGGGCAATTATGTGGGACTAGAGCTACGTGGTGATACATAATATATCTCGCTATATGCAGATGACCTGCTCATGTTCCTAGCTGATACTGGGGAGGGTTTACCAGGGGCGACAACATTGCTACATGCCTTTGGGGCTGTTTCGGGGCTCCAGGTGAACTGGGCAAAGACTTGCCTATTCCCCGTGCACCAGAAGATGGCGAGCCCAGGCCAGATAGGAGGCATACGGTGGGAACCCCGGTGCTTACCTTACCTCGGGACTAACATCTACCACGCACAGGAAGACCTACTGGAGGGCAATGTAAGCAGGGCGCTGCGTGGGATCAAGGGGAGTATGGCGTTCTGGGGCACACTGCCATTATCAGTGGCGGGGCGCATAGCACTTTTGAAGATGGTGGTATTACCTCGGTTGTTATACTACTTTCGGACGTTGCCGATCTGGATCCCAGGCTCAGTGTTTAAAACGCTTCGTTCCTTAATGGTGGGATTTATATGGGGGAACGGTCGAAGGCGAGTAGCCCTGACCACGCTGATGCGATCCCGGGCCGAGGGAGGGTGGGCAGTCCCAGACCTCGAATTGTATTACCTGGCTGCCCAGCTGCAGTGGCTCACGCAGGCAACAGCAAGGGAGTTTCGGGGCCCAGATGGCCCAGAGTGCCGATGGTTCCCACGCCATGTGTTGTCGTTCATAATACTCGATCAGCGGCTGCGGCTTGGAATGTTAACACACGAGGAGCGGGTGCTGCGACAGTGTTGGATCCGCAGCCAGCGACGGGGTGGAATTGTCCGGCCGTACGCTCCGGAGATACCATTGGGCATGTGCACAGCCCTGCTGCATGGAGGGGATTGGTCTGCCTTGGCCAGGTGGGAGGAGCAAGGGGTGCAAGTGATGGGAGTCTTATATGAGGACGGTGTCCTTTTGCCTTACCAGACACTGCAGGATAGATACGGCCTGCCCAGGGGCGACTTCTTGTTGCATTCAGCCCTTATATCAGCCATCCAACGTCATTGGGGAAGAGGATTGTCCGAACCGCGGACAGCTACCACATGCCAATATATCGTGATGGCGGCGGGGACTTTCAAAGCCATAACATGCCTTTACAGGCGGTTGCTCAGTGAAGGAACGCAACCGTTGAGTCGATTGCAGAGGAAATGGGAGACGGATTTGGGCAGGGAAATTCCTGAGGCAGCATGGACCAAGATAGTGGAAAGGGCATGGAAGAGCACGCGCAATGCTAGATTTCAGCTTATCCACCACTATGTATTGCATAGGGCGTATCTTACACCGGCCCAGATAAACAAATATTTTAATGTGGACACAGCCAAGTGCCCCCGCTGCAACTCAGAAGAGGCAGAACTCATGCATATGTTGTGGAGCTGTCCGCGGCTGGGAACATACTGGGAGGATGTGGTGGAAGTACTGAGCGGGGTGACAGATAGGCAGATTGAGCCGGAGATGGGGGTTTGTATATTGCATTGGTTTCCGCACACGGCTAGGACGAAAGTTACGAGCAAGTTCATCGACCTAGGGCTACTGCTAGCTAAGAGAGAATTGACGAGGCACTGGAAATCCAGGCAGGGACCCAATATAGAGAACTGGAAAAAAGAGTTAATTAAGTGGGCGACCAGTGAGAGTGCCGTCCGGCTCCAGCTGGCTAAGAGAGCTAACAATGACAAAGCGCTGGAAACGGCAAGGGCATGGGAGGCACTGGTTGCATTACTGCAGCAGCCTGAACTGGAATCGGATGAGGAGACAGTCGAGGGGACGACTGGCTCACCTCAAGCTGAGGGATGGGGGGGGGGGACCATTGGCAGCCTCAAGGGAAGTTGCGGCGGAACCCAGTAGGATACTGAGCAGGATTTCTAACCCAGAGGAGAGGGAGAGACACACCCCCCTGACTAGACCCGAAGGAAGGTGAAGGTATCTTTATCCTATGACGGCCACATAACAACAGAGCACACCGGTGGCAAGGGTGGGGGAGGGACCCAAGGGAGGGAGAATTAGTTACAGGGACAAGTTCGTAGGTTGTCTATCTCAAGACACGGGAGGGGTGGACGAATAGACGACTCAGACCTACCTGCATAGCAAAGACACTGTATACTAGAAGTAGGAACAGAAATGGGGACTGAAGAATGAAACGATGTATGGCACTGTGTTGATGACCAAATTGATTGCATCATCTGACTTAAGAACAATGCCTTCCAGTAACAGTGTTAAAGATAACCAACGAATGTTTTGTATATGAGAGAAAAACCAATAAAAATATTTAAATTTAAAAAAATAAAAAATGAGAAGGACTTGGTGAACAAACAAAGATGAAAACATATGCTGACCAAAGACGACGTGCGAAGAACCTAGTCTTTAAGAAAGGAGATCGAGTGCTCACACAACAGATGCTTAGAAGAAAATCTGATGCTTCATTTGATGCAGAACCTTTTTAAGTGGCGTCTACCAAGGGACACAAGGTGACTGCCCAGTGCCCTGGGAAGTCTATTACCAGAGACTTTTTTTCATTTTAGGCATTTAACTAATTGTTCATCAGATCTTACTGTTGAAGGAGAGACTGGTTCTGAAACATCAGTGACTGCTGTTGCCTCTACACCGTTGACGCAGATCCTGGACATTGGTGATGACAGTTTCCAAGAACAAGATCAGGTCGAACAATTGAAGCGCCAAAAAGATTTATTGAAGAGATTTAATTGTATATGTCTATCTATAGACATATACAATTATATATATATATATATATATATATATATATATATATATATATATATATATATATATATATATATTGTTAAAAAATCATTTTTTAAATTTAACAGTGTGGGAGAGGTAGTGTCTTGTGATGTGAGTTAGAAATGATGGAACCCTTTTGGCTCCTGATGGAGACTCCGTAGAACTATGACATAAGTGTTAGAGTGCAATGCAATGAAGGCAGGTATAGAATGTTGAGTTTGCAGTTACACGCAGACAAATAAAGACGTGTAATGCTAAGCTCCATGTATGGCGTAGTCATTGATGGGTATCCAGGCTGTGGAGGGCGCTACAGTCGCCTATATTCCTAATCACGGATCCGTTTTCTGACCCCAATTTTACGTTCATCTAAGATTAGATCCCACAGGGAGGCCTTTGTCTTCTTGCAAAAATTGGATAATATGGATCTGTGCGTTGCTGTGGCAAGCTTTGTCGAATGTGCCCTGAGGATCAGAAAAAGATATGGGACACTGTAATGTATTATGAGTTTAGTTTTTTTGGGGTGTTTTATATATATTGCTGCTGAAGTACTAAGATTTCTTTTTAGACCTTTATGATGACTGTGCAGTTTTATTATCTTTTGAATTGTTTTTTTTCTGTGTGTGCTTTATGGTATTTTACAAGCCAAATAAAGTTTATTTGACTGACTGACTGATTGCCATAACAGTGTTGCTTTGAGTTTCTTCCTTTGTTTTTCAATGGATTATGCTAAATAAAGTGATTCAAATATAACATGATTGCTGATGGATCTTTAAAGAACTCCAAGCAAACATCCTCAAGGGCTCATCTCTAGCATGCTACTGTAAGGGCGCACCTTGAAGTGGTAAAATTGTGTAATAATGTTGATCGTTCTGACCACTAAATTGTTTGATTTGAAGCCTAGTCTATCCACATTATCCAGTATGATACGTGTTAGCTATTCTAGGCCCTTGATCCTCAGATCAACTCTGATAGTGATTTTCTATATCCTGAAATGGCACATGCCACTGACATACCTTAATTTCTGGTGAGTCTATCCTTTCTCTGGGGTAGTCTTGGGATCCCTTGAGCTATGTTTTTCCGGATTCCACGTCATGACCGTGAAACCTGTTGCATCAACATCTTTTATGAAGTTCGCTAGTCTTTCCAGTAGGTCTTAACATAGGATGATGAGGCCGAATATAAGATCCTTTTCCATTCCACCCAACACTTCCCAGTTTCTTTGGTGACCTGAACTCCTGCTCCCATTTACCAATGTTGTTGCAATTACAAGTACATGTTTTATAGAACAAGGTAGACTTTTGGGCCAAATAACCCTAGAAAGAGTGCTTGGACGTGTATCTCCAGATACATGTCTGATCTTTTTAGACACCTGGTATCAGGCCGAAGCCCTAGATGAGACCCTTGTTTCAGGACCAGAGGGCACATCATAACCTAAGGACTGGTACCAAGAAAGCTATAAAGCAGCACAATATTCACTTTTTGCAACAACAAAAAAAGGAAAAATACCAGAAGACACATCAAGAATTCTTTGGCAGCAGACCCCCGGAAAAGAGCTTGTGTTTCCAAAAGGTGTTAGAAAGAACAACTACGAGAGGTGAGCAAAAAGACCTCACACACAACCACATGAAGGGAGGCATTGTAGTTCTTGAGGCTTGAGCAGTTGATGGGTGGGCAGAGTCTGGCCAACCATCATACCATTTATTCACCCAAGTTTTTACCTATTTTTGTGCTAGATAAAAATGTATCTCTTCTGTGATATGCTAGCTTGGACATCCCATAAGTCTGGTGGAAAGAGGAATGGAAGTACCAATGCACTGAATAGCCATTGTGCCAGCCTGGAATAACAGTATAGCTCCTTTGATTTGGGATAGCAATAGCAGTTGGGTATGTTATCAAAAATTGTCTAAAAACAGCATTATTAGTATAGGAAACTGCCATTATCTTAACCTTACTTCAGGATATTTCCATTAGCAAGATCTAAAACAGAATGCCAGATAGAGAAATGCAGGAGGATTTTAAGGTCTGTATGGTACAAATCAGTAAGACAAGCTTAATTAGTAGAACTATTAAATTTAGCTCAATCTCCTCCTCCATGCATAAAGGTATATGGAGGGATGCATGCCTAGTTCTCAGTTATCTGCATTGCATGTCTGAGATAAAATGGACTAGGTTTTGGGGTGATCTTGTGGTAGCTCATACTACACCTTCCGTGTTGTGTCCCGGTGATTCTCAGAGCTTTGCCTGGGCCAACTCCCTCACTTTCTCCTTGTTTTCTAGTGGTAATGAGCATATTTGTTTATAGTTTCCAGGGGTAATAAGTGTAGGTCTTTTTGCCCTGCCTGTTGTACTTGTCTGTGGCCTGAAGTGTGTGTCTGATACCTTGGCTTTGGTGGCTATCGCACCTCTGTCTGGACCTAAGCCAATGACAGAACCGAGACTCCTAAAGCTGCTGTACGGTATTAGGTAACAGGAAATGATAGACTGTGCAGCTCATAGTCAGTAGGGAGACTGGTGCAGAGGAGCTGCAGAAAAGCTGCAGCAAAACATACATGACATCAGAAACGTATTTCAGAGACCCAGGGAACACTGGAAATGACAGTATATTTGGAAAAGTTCCATGTTCATTATTTCCCAGAAGAGATTTGCAAAGCAGCACCCTGTAGAAGTAACCATCAGCATTGAAAGTAAATCAGCTGTGTAAGAAACCGTGTCACACCATAGTGGTTTATTGTATGAAGGATGACTTTCCATATATTTCTGGTAGAGAAATGTTAGAGTATCCCGCCCAGGTTTTGAGTTGAAGGCCACAGTTTCAGGAGGTTGTTTAATGGTTTGCTCTGTGCTATCTGACTTGCTCTTCTTCCTGTTGGAACGCACTACCTCAGAACAGTTCTTTGATCCTGTTTTTGTGTGTGTTTCCCACTTAATCGTGTCACCCACAGTCCCCATTTTTCCCCGTCTTCAGCCCGAAGTTCATCTCATTATGCAGCAGGATCATTTCCAAGATTTAGCAGGTGAGTAAATGGTTGATGAAAAAAGGCATCTGGTATCCCCTTTCATTTTCCTGCCATTCCTCCTTATGGTGTCAAGTAAAAACACTGTCTGCTCCACTCTCTTCCTGAACCGGTCTCCCACCCCACACCCCATACTTTGTGGTAGGAGATGTGCTTTCCTGGCCATGTGACTGTGGACATTAAGCTTTGGCACATGACCTATAATGTAATGCAGATGTGCCTTTTCCTTCTTTATGTACAGGCTTTTAAATTGTCTTGCAACCCTTTTCTTCTAACCACCCATTGATGTAGAGTGTTCCCTTGGTAGGTTTGTGCGATGTAAATACCAATTAAAATACCAGTAGGCATATACGTTCTCCTAAAGCCATCTGATATTTCAAATAGTAAAATCCTGAATGTAACTTACATCCTTGATTTTACCTGCCGCTCTCCCTTTTGTTTAAAAAAAGTAATGTTGGCGTATTGTAATGAGTGTTTTTCTGTACTTTGTTGTGTTCACTTTTGTATTTTTGTGTATAATGCCCCTTTTCCCTTCCTTTTCTGACATATTTTGGCACCAAATCTGCAAACTGTCGCAGCTTCTAAACTATTATAGGTTTAGCATGCTTAAAATAGTCAACTAAACATTTGACATTTTTCTAGTCTGTGTTTGTCAATACATTTTTCTTTGAAAACCCTTGATTGCTAAAGACGAGGCGGTCTCGTCCTCAACACCATTGGGCCTGGCTATGCTGAGCATGACACCCTCTCGTCCTTAGAACTTAAGTGGCTACATAACACATTATCCATTCCTCTCTCACTGGCACTGTTCTCAGATTGCCATGCTCTCTCTCTGTATCACAGCATGCTTGATCTCCTTTTACACTCTCAAAACCTTGGCTTTTTCTACCTGCACACACTTTACACTGTTAGCAGCCAGACCTGCACTCTACTTTTGTTTCAATTTTCCTCCCAGTCAGAGCACTCAAACCATCCACTGAAATGTTAGTCTTAATCTGTGAGGGTGTATCACTGATGGTACTCTGGTTGGCAGCTGTCCAAAATGGAACTTTTACACTTTGCGCAACATAGTGGACTGTGTATAAGTTCACAATCAGGAACTGTTCACATTGCTAATGATTACCCCATTGTGACATTCAGCTGTTAGAGTGGATCTTAAAAGTATCCTAGTTTGGATCTGAAAAGACAAAGTATGTCACTTGTCCAGTGCAGCTTGAGCTCTGTAGGAAAGCGTATGTGGAAGGACTGTTTTAGGACAAATTCAGTTAGCCCTTGAGATAGCTCAGTGAGGAAACACTGCTGGTGAAGTGTTATGTAAGCCACCTTGAAATTCTAGCCTTTTGTACTCTGAGTTGATGAAGGGAGCACCAGGAGACAGTTCATCTTTTAGTACATGCTGTGCTAATGAACCCTACACACCCTATTCGCCAACTGGAGTTCAGGTAAGTACTACATGATGTGAAATGGCAACCACAAAAAAATCTTTCAATGACTGTTGTGACTATATAGTTTGCCTCTGCTTATCTGATGTTAAAAATTTATTTTCACAATCTCCTGCTTTCTCCTGAAATAGAAAGCTTGTCTTGCTTTTTCTGATGGCTATGATATGATTTCACTCTCTAGGTGGTGGTCGAAGAGTTGGTGTACTTGTGTCTAAGGGAGGAACACAGATCCTGCTGCAATTGCTGTTAAGTGCCAGCAAGGATTCCCCACCTAATGAAGAGTTAATGGTGCAGCTTCATTCTCTACTTGCAAAAGTAGGATTCAAAGGTGAAACTTACTGACCATATGTGAAGTTATTCATTTTTTACATTGTGTTTCTTTTTAGGAAGATAGTAGAACCCTTCCGCCTTTTTGTCACTCCATTAATTTCTCTTGAAGTAGTGCATTATTCTATCTTGAAGGATACTCTGCCAAGAACAGTTCCAAGAAGGCTTAAGACAGGTCATTGTCCCAGGTCTTTCATTTTCAAACTATTTAAAGCTGATAATTATTTATATTTAGCTTCAAAATCGAATATTTATTTTCAAATACCCAAGAAATCGATGTGTACATGGGACCAGACCATGGAAAGTGAATCTATACTTTTATATAATTTGTACTATGCATGTTTCCTCTTCCATGCATTTTTTACTTGCAGGGTCATCTGGACCCTGACATTAGCGCAAAACAGGTACAAATGGTATTGCACTAGCACTCAGGGACGGAATGCAAGTTCTGCAGCTCAGTTTTGCTCTTGGTGTAATGACCAGCTTTTGGCCAAACTGTTAAAATGTGGTATTAACATGCACAAAAAACAAGCAAAAATACGGCAAGCACCCAAAATAACTGTTATTTGCACTGTTATTTGTACACACCAGCAGTTATCGATCTGGTCTCTGGGTGGGGTATATAATCAAACAGTCTCTTCAGTTTTACCAGTTACTTAATGTTTTACCCTCATTTCACTGGTGACGAAAACACCTACGCAACTACATCAATACCCCAAGAGACCACTCTCAACTTGTCTGGGTGAGGAGGGAGCTGAATAAGAACAATGATTAACGATGATTAAGAACAATGATCATCATGTCATCATGATCATCAACGGTGTCTAACAACTAGTGCTCATGTAAGGAAATGTAGAGGCATGAAACTCACAAGTGTCAAGTAGACATCGTTGAGGAAGCCGGAGGAGCAATTTTGGGCCAAATTTGTGCACCAATGCGAGCTGCAGTGATCTCATCAACTTGCTTGAGTAAAGATGGTGTCACAGAAATGCTATGATGAATGCTCTTCTGTATGTGCCAGGACATCAGACTGCATGGTGCCATCCGGGAGGTGCCAGTGGAGACACAGGAGAAGGTGACGTCACAAAGGCGCAGAGAGTCTAACTGCAGCTAGTGCTGTGGAACTGATGACACTCTTTAAAGCAGCAGGAGCAGCCTCAGTTGCCAGTGCGCATCAACTGTATGTGAGCTGGCGCTTGTTAATGGTGTGTGCAATGCACCATGGCCAAGTGAGTAAAGTCAACTGGTAGAATGTCGAGTGACGGGTCCCCTTATTGTTTTTGTGACATATAGAAAAGTACTGTAAAGCAAAAGGGTACCACAGAGCAAAATGTGGTAAACAGTTGAGCAAGACTAAGAGTGGTGGCAGGTACACCACAGCATTGGCGCATTTTCTTTTAACATTTAAAACCTATCTTTGGTTGCAAGGATTAGTGATAGGCACACCTTAATATTATCTTTTGCCTTCATGTAGAAGCATGGAGTCTCAGTGTTAAGCCTTTCAGCATCCACAGTGGCAAGTGACTAGTGGGTAGCTGTGTACAGCTTATATGAACTGGATCATATGGTGTTCCTCAGCTTGTTGGAAGTCCTTCAGATCTTATGAAGGGGTCAAGAGATATTGGTACTGCAGTGTAACAAGTTTGATAGTTTGAATAGCTTGTGATGTTGCCCACACTTTGGATGGAGTAATTCAGAACGTTATGCCACCTTCCTTCTTCTTGTCTTATCCGGGACAACCACTGTACAGATGGATTCATTGAAATAATGTGTTCGAGGCATGTGAGCTGTAGATTACATGCTTTGCATACGCCTGCCATCTAGTGTTGGGTCCGGATGTTTGCAATTGTTTTTCTTCGAAGAAGTCTTTTCAGCCACGAAGTAAGGTGACTCCTCCTTTCGGTGATAGTGTGCATGGGCATTGACTCCATTGTTAGATTGTTTTTTTACGCCATCGGGTTCGGACGTGCATTGCTGCGCTCCGGTTGGAAACCGTTCTGCGGGTTCCCCTTGGTGCACAATCCTCTCTACCTGTGTCGGTATTGTTTTGTATGCGTATCCCACTTCTCCACATATCGGTCGAAGATAATGTCAATTTTGATCGTAAGACCTGTGTAAAGCCGTCGGGCCTAACCGCGTCGGTCCACCTCGCAGTCGATGGAACGGACTCCATTTAAATTCTGTCCTCGGTGCCACGCAAAATATCCGTGCACCGACTCGCACAAAGTGTGCAACTTGTGGTTATCTCCAGAGCACAACGAACAAGACTCCGACGCGTGCAGATTGTTTCGAACCAAGAAAACTCTTCGCGATCGTCGGGCTCGACGTCGTGAAATGCAAAGCCAGAACATCGAATACACGCCGAACATCTTCGGTGAAGGATCCGAGCAATAAGGATTCGATACACAAGGGGCCGAAGAGGAACAGGAAGAGCAGCCCTTATCTGTACCTGAATCGGACTCTGAGATGGAAGAGGACATACCGCAGGGTCAAGGTCCTGTGAGTACCGAATACCCCTTGCCCCAAAATCCAACTCAAACTAAGCAAAAGGCTTCGGTTCCACCTCCTCCTCATGCCAAGGTCGGCACCAAGACAATGTTTCTAACGCCCCGCTTCCCGGCTCGGCACCGAAACACATTGTCAAGCCTTCCGGCTCGGGATCAAGTCGGCCAGAGTCCGCCACGGAGCCGAAACCTTCGAGCTCAAAGCCAAAAATTGCTTCGGAGCCGAAACCCTCGATGTTGAAATTGAAAACGGCTTCGGAGCCGAAACCTTCCACGCCGAAAGGTCATTCCATCCCAGCACCGAAGTCGTCAGTGCCGAAACCAATAGATGCTCTTTCAAAGCTGCAGAATTCAATTTTCGACTTCCCACCTCCCAAATCGGATCCTCAACAAAAGAAACTTTACATTAATCCTGATACAGGACATCTTCTTACCAAACTGCCTCACAAACGCAAACCTGAGTCCGAGGACATACAGTATAAGATTCCTTTAAAAAAGAATGTCGGTAATGACCCTTCTCTTCCTCCTCTTCCACCACGTTCCCCTACACCTTCAACACCTTCTCCAACATTAGAACCATTATTTATCACACCACAGAACTCGCCACCCTCACAGCCTGATGATGATGGAGATGAGGGGGGTATTAAATTACCTGTAGATCCTTGGAAACACTACACTATTGATCCACCTACAGATAATGACCCAGACCTTTACCCTGCAAAGCCTTCCCCTCCTGACGACAGCGTAGGTTATTTAGAATTGCTTGCTAGAGCTGAACAATATCACGGGGTACAGCTACACAAAGAATCCCTAGAAGAAGATTTCTTGTTTGAAATTTTGAGTAGTACACACAAATCTAGTCAGACTCTCCCTATGCTCAAAGGCATGATAAGACATGCCGATGGCATCTTCAAAGACCCTGTTCGTGCTCGTATTCTGACTCCCAGAATAGATAAAAAGTATAAGCCTGCTTCATCTTCATTAAAGGGCAGTTACCCCTAGACTCACTTGTCTCTAATGCCCGTAAACGGGCTAATTCACAAACCTCTGGGGATGCCCCCTCCGGACAAGGAGTCAAAATTAATAGATGCCTCTGGCAAACGAGTAGCTGCCCATGCGGCGGATCATTGGCGCATTGCCAACACCCAGGCCCTCTTACCCAGGTATAATTGAGCGCACTGGGATAAAATGGAGCAATTGCTCCAATATCTCCCAGATGAGCACAAAGCTAAAGCACAGGATTTAGTACAAGAAGGAAAGCTCATCTCCAATTCCTCTATTAGATGTGCCTTAAATGCTGCTTATACCGCAGCTCGAGAGATTAACACTAGTGTGTTACTCAGAAGACACGCCTGGTTAAGGATTTCCGGTTTCAAACCTGAAGTCCAGCAATTCATCTTAAACACTCCGTTTGATAAAGAGCATCCTTTCGGGCCTGAAGTTGATCAGGCATTAGAGAAAATGAAAAAAGACACAGAGGTAGCTAAATCTATGGGAGCTCTACAGTCTCCTTCAAACCAGGGCTCCTTTCGTCTCTCCTTTTATCGTGGGGGGTCTAAGACCCCATCCTCAGACACCAATGTTTCCTCCTATAAAGGCAACAATCAATCTTCCTCCACAAGAGGCTTCTTTAGAGGAGGATACAGAGGAAACAACGGCAAGGGCAGGGTAAAGGGTTCCACACCCAGTAACTCCCCTTCCACTAACAAGCAGTGACTTACCTACCTTTCCCCCAGATCATTTAACACCTATTGGGGGACGTCTTCTACAATTTCTCCTCATCTGGCAATCCATAACAACAGACAAATGGGTGCTAGGAATTATCCAACATGGTTATTGCCTGGAGCTTACCACCAATCTTCCAAACATTCCACCTTGTTCTCACAAACTGTCACCAGAAGATTTGCACCTGCTTGAACAGGAAGTTCAGTCTCTCTTGCTAAAAGGAGCCATAGAGCCAGTACCATTACGGTCAGGGTTTACTCCCTGTATTTTCTAATTCCCAAAAAGGACGGCTCATTAAGACCTATTCTGAACCTCAGAGAACTGAACCGATACATTCTGTCAGAACATTTCCACATGGTGACACTTCAACTAGTGCTCCCACTTTTACAACAGGGCAACTTTATGTCTACTCTAGACATAAAGGACACATATTTTCACATTCCAATTCACCCAGCTCATCGCAAATATCTCAGATTTGTGATAGCAGGCCAACATTACCAATTCAAAGTTCTACCGTTTGGAGTCACCACTGCTCCCAGAGTATTTACCAAATGCCTGACAGTAGTTGCAGCTCATCAGAGAAGACAGCACATCCACGTCTTCCCCTACCTGGACGATTTACCAGAAGTGTCTCCAACAGACTCAATCCACAATTCACCTACTACATAAACTGGGGTTTACAGTGAACGTTTTGAAGTCCCATCTGCAGCCTTCAAACACGCAGCCTTATCTAGGAGCCGCCATAGACACTCAAAAAGCTCTAGCCTCTCCCAATGCAGGCAGAATTCACAATATTCAGTCGCTTCTCACTCAGTTTCAGAATAATCACTCATTACCAGCCAGAGTCTTTATGCAAATGCTGGGAATGATGACGTCTTGCATCATAATCGTACCCCATGCAAGACTTCACATGCGTCCCCTTCAAGAATGCTTAGCAAGTCAGTGTAACCAGTCGCAGGGTCGATTAACCGATCTAGTGTTGGTAGACAGCCACACCCATCGCTCTCTGCAGTGATGGAACCCACAAAATTTATCCAGAGGGCGGCCCTTCATCGACTCTGTTCCACAGACAGTGCCAACAGCAGATGCTTCGCTCAGTGGTTGGGGTGCTCCCTTACAAAATCACACAATCCAAGGATTGTGGACTCTAAAGCACAAAAATCTCTGTATAAACCACCTAGAACTACTAGCAGTGTTTCTAGCGCTCAAAGCATTTCAAACTCACCTCGTAATGAAAGCTGTACTAGTCCGGTACAGACAACATGACAGCTATGTACTATATACAAAAACAGGGGGGGGACACACTCTCTCCAATTGCCACGCCTAGCACAAGCCATTTGGAAATAGGCCATACACCACAAGATTTATCTCCTGGCGGAACATCTTCCAGGAGTAAACAATCAAATTGCCGACCTTCTCAGCAGACAGAGGCAGCAAATCCAGGAGTGGGAAATTCATCCTCAGGTTATCCAGTATTGGGGTATCTTAGATTCACATGCCTGAATCATTCCCTGTCGTCGAGATGGGAGTCCCACAGTAAAATATTCAAGCAGTGCCTTAAATTCTTAATAGGCCATAATGGCCCTAGGCCATCTCATCAGTAGCCTATTCATGTCATTTTTAAAAAAGGACCAAATGTTGGCATACAGCCAATCAGCTGTTTAGCACCCTCTAGAACACTCCCATCAGAGACCAGTTCTCTTCAGATTTTCACCGCACGTCGTGTGGAAGGGAGTCTCCCTGAGTGCTACTAAGTTTTTCTTCTACTCAACAGATTCTAGACATCATGTCAGACAAGAAAGGCCTTTTTCCGCCCTTGAAAGACCTTTGGGAGGAAAAGAGTACATGTGGATCCACACAAAGATTGTATTTATTGACTGCATCCCAGGCATGAGGTGAAAGACTGCAAAATCTGTCGCACCTTCTCTAACAAGACCCTCAAGGACAGAGAGGGAAGATTGTTATTGTGGCTCCAAACCACAAAACAACAGTCTCGTTCTTCTGATGAAGAAGTCAGAGCTTCAACGTCCCACAGAGGGCTAGATCTCAGGACAGATCCTCAGGTGAGGGGAAGAAACATTTTAAACCTTCCCAGGAAAGGGCTTCAAGTAAGGAGAAGGCTGCCAAACATTCTTCTGAACCGGAGTTGTCTGTGCCCTCTACACCTGTAAGGAAGGATAGAGATCGCCCTAGAGCTTCATCTTCTGATCCTGTAAGTAAAAAATCCCTGCAGAAGCCATTGTCGACGTCAATCTCTCTCTTGTCGACGACGATTTGTGTGACATCGTCGACGGCTACAGTTACGAAGATGGCGATTCAGTCTCCTATTCTCTCAACAAGAGTCTCCATCTCGACGAAAGCACCATCGTCATTGAAGACTGTCGACGCCCCTCCGTCGACTACCATTCCATCGACGAAGACACCGTCGACGACGAAGGCACAGTTGACGACGAAGGCACAGTCGACGACGAAGGCACAGTCGACGACGAAGGCACAGTCGACGACGAAGGCACAGTCGACGACGACACTGTTGACGAAGGAAGTTCCCTTGCCTATGGTTTCTGCACCGTCGACGAGAATTACTCAGGTTACCAGAGTAACAAAGACATTTTTACACCCATCTATTCAGGATTATAGCAAGGTGTCACCTTTGCTTCCATCACATCTGTTGGAAGGGTACATTGAGAAAGATGATGATGATGACGACAACGGCCTCTATGGGATAGCTCACAGTCCATCTGAGCTCCATGTGAAGTGCCAGGAGGATGATGAGGAGGAGGACGACTATCAAGGCGAGCCGCATTATTACCAGCAGGGCTTTATGGCTCCACGGCATAGCTATCAATTTGACTTCCATCAAGAACCGTGCCCCAGGGATATGGCCCGCCTACCACCTTCATTAATCGAAGACCTGCAAGCCATGTTGGCGGATTATAGGCAAAGGTTCCCTCCTCAACAAAATCAATCTGTAAACCAAGTTCCTCAGGCGGAAGAATCTACAGATACACCAGGCCCTCAGTTACTGAGCACACCTGGGATTATACCAGGCTCGGGGACAATCGACCCAGGAGCACAAAACACTTCCTCCTCAGAAGAAGAGGTTGATGAAGGTGAACTGCCAGATCCAACATCTGCTCCCGACCCTTGGAATGATTACGTTATTCCGACACCATCTCCTCCTCCGCACCTTCCTTCAGACTCTCCTCCAGAAGATATCGGGGGGTTTCACAACTTGATGCAAAGAGCAGCCAACAGGTTCCATCTACCTATGACAGTAAAGCAGACAGAATGTTTCCTTTACGATTTCAAAGAGGACACAAGAAAAGTGGTGCGCTCAATTCCTATCATCAACCATATTTGGCAGGAGGGCATCAGAATTATGAAAACGCCAGCATCCATACCACCGGTGCTGCCTCGTGTTGAAAAGAAATATAGGGCTCCGGATGACTCCCCATCGTGCCTTATTGGTCATCCGAAGCCAGATTCAGTCATCTCCCAGGCTGCACAAAGGCGGTCTAAGAATCCGGCTACCCCGATTATCACCCCCCCAGATAAGGAAGGTTGTAGAATGGACATCCTTGGAAAAAGGTTCTCTTCAATGGCAGCTGTGTTAATCAGAGCAGCAAATGCTCTAGCCATTATCGGCCGCTATGACCGCCAAATGTGTTCTGATATGTCAGGGCTAATAGACCTCATCCTGGCGGAAAGCAGGCAGGATGCATGCAAAATTCTGCTGGAGGGTGAACGTGCAGCCTCAGAAACAATCGACTGTGCCCTTGATGTAGCAAACACTGGTTTTAGGCAGTTAGCAGGAGCAGCCCTACTTCGACGCCAGGGATGGCTAAAAGCAACAACTTTTCGGCCGGAGGTACAAGCAAAGATTCTTTACATGGCTTTTGACGGTGAGTCACTCTTTGGTAAACACATTGATGAGGCTCTATTGGCAATCAAAAATGATACGGACACCGCAAAGTCTTTGGGAGCTTTACAGTACAGGAGAGTACCTTTCAGAGGTGCTAGAGGGCGAGGATTCGCCACTTATAAAGGAGGATACCAGAGAGCTCAACAGTACCAACCATACCAATCCCAGTATGGACAATCTTCTAATCCTCCATCGTATCGGCAATCTTCAACGGCTGGTTTCTCTCGCCAGGGAGGCCGCAAGCGAGCACCCCAACAAAGCCGTGACTCAGGCAGAAAGCAATGAGCACGTCAGGGTACCAGTCCATCTTCCCTCCCAACCCGTGGGTGCAAAGATTTCCGGTTACGTGCAACGGTGGCACGAGTTTACATCAGATCGCTGGGTTTTGGACCTAGTCACCAAGGGTCACACTCTAGAATTTCTTCAGCGGCCACCAACCACCCCACCCAAGGGTCCCCCTCCCCCTCGTCTTCACTTACTACGAAAGGAAGTTTTGGCCATGCTTCTCAAGGATGCTATAGAGAAGGTGCCACTCGCCCAGAAAGGGAAGGGTTTTTATTCTCGTTTTTTCCTAATAAAAAAGAATTCAGGAGAATAGAGGCCGATTCTGGACCAAAGGAATCGCAACAAGTTTCTCAAGAAGCCGACGTTCAGGATGGTAACGATCTCAGTTATCCTGGGTTGCTTGAACAAAGGAGATTTCATGACTTCCCTCGACATGGAGGACGCATTTCCATATCCTAATCCACCCAAAGCACCGAAAGTTTTTAAGGTTCACAGTGGCTGGTCCCCACTATCAATTCAAAGTGTTTCAGTTTGGACTCAAATCAGCGCCACAAATCTTAACCAAGTGCCTGGCGCCAGCAGCGGCGACCCTGCGATCTCAGGGGTTTCAAGTATTTCCGTACCTCGACGATTGGCTGCTCAAAGCAGCAACTGTGAGGGAAGCCGATCGAGCAACAAAAACTTGCCTCCGTCTGTTCGAAACGTTGGGACTTACTCTAAACAGGGAAAAATCGGTTCTGTTTCCAACTCAAGTAATATCTTTTCTCAGAGCATCCTTAGACACCATTCAGGGCAAAGCGTTCTTGGCTCAGGAGAGGCGGATACGTCTGCAAAAGCTTGCAAAGACAATATCAGAAAAAGGGTCAGTTTCGGTGTGACTGTACAAATGGCTCCTGGGGATGGGCTCCTCAGCGATAAATCTGGTACCTCTAGCCAGACTGAAAATGAGGCCTCTTCAGGAGGAGCTACAGAAACAGTGGCAACAGGTTTCGGGACCCTTCGAAGATGTAGTTCGAATCACTCCACGGATGGTGACAACTCTGCAGTGGTGGTTCCAGACATCTCATTCAATGCCTGACCTTCCTACGGAGCACCCCAGATTTCGTTTTAACAACGGACGCCTCCATGGAGGGCTGGGGAGGTCATCTACAGGACTTGCAAATTCAAGGCACATGGTCTTGGGCGCAGAGAACACAGCACATCAACAGCTTATAGCTAAAAGCCATATTCCTATCTCTCCAAGCTTTCCTGCCGAGAAAAGCAGGTTCTTCAGTGTTGGTGCGTACGGACAATACCACCAGCATGTATTATATCAACAAGCAAGGAGGAACAAAATCCATTACCCTTTCTCAAGAGGAGCAAGATTTATGGGAATGGATAACAGACCATGGGATCAAGTTAAAAGCAGAGCATGTCAGGGGTCTGCACAATACCCTCGCAGACACGTTGAGCAGGTCTCAGTCCAGTTGCCACGAGTGGGAGCTAGAACAATCCCAGCTGGACAAGGTATTTCAAAGATGGGGAAAACCAACTTTGCACCTCTTTGCAACGAAGGAGAACTCCAAATGCCAGTACTATGCCAGCAGGTTCCCTCTATCGGGGTCAAGGGGGAATGCCCTTTTAATGCGATGGTCAGGGATATATGCCTACGCTTTTCCCCCCATCCCGTTAATTCCCAGAGCACTGAGCAAGATGAAATCGGAAGGCTGTCGTCTGATCCTGATAGCTCCACGTTGGCCCAGGCAATACTGGTTCCCAGAACTGCTCCTGCTGTCGGAATCGAAACCCATTCGCCTACAGCCATCCTCAATGATGTTATCGAGGAACAAGGGCCAAGTCAATCATCCGGATCCACACTCTCTTCATTTGCACGCATGACTCCTGAATTCCTGGAGTTTAGGCATGTAAATATAACGCAAGAGTGTAGAGAAATCATTGCTAATTCCTGTGCGGAAAGCACTAGCAAAACATATCGTCTGAAAGGGAGAAGATTCTGTTTCTGGTGCGAAAGAAATAACATTCACCCGCTGCAAGCCCCTGCTGAACAGATCTTGCCATACCTTCTCTCACTAGCTAGAATAGGTCTCACTTTCTTGTCTGTAAAGGTTCACCTGGCTTAAATTTCCCGTTATAGGAGATCTCCTCAAGCTCCTTCTCTCTGTGCATCTAGTCTTGTAAAACAGTTCATGATTGGACTTTTCCGCACATATCCCCCTGTGCGTGTGCCTCCTCCGGAATGGAAACTCAATGTAGTCCTGGCGCAGTTGATAAGACAACCGTTTGAACCAATTCACAAAGCAGAGCTTACGTTTCTCACATGGAAGGTATCCCTCTTACTAGCTCTCACTTCTGCAAGGAGGGTGAGTGAAATATAAGCCTTTATAATCAAAGAACCTTTTCCACATTTCACTGAAAACTATGTAGCTTTACGGACAAACCCGACATTTATACCAAAGGTACCAACACAATTTCACCTCAACGAGCCGGTGATACTGCAATCTTTCTTTCCAAATCCATCCAGCCCAGCAGACCGGGCACTGCATACTTTGGATGTCAAGAGATGTTTGAAGTTCTACCTACACAAAACGAAAGAGATAAGGAAAACAGATCAGCTCCTGGTTGCTTATGGACAAGGAAAACAAGGAACAGCTGTAACAAAGGCTACGATCGCTAGATGGGTCTCATCTGCGATTCAGTTCTGTCACGACAAGGCTAACAAGCCCCTGACAGCAAGGGCTAAGGCACACTCCACAAGAACAATTTCTGCATCTACAGCTTTGTTTGCTGGAGTGACATTAGACAAAATATGCCTTGCTGCAACATGGAAATATGTCCACACGTTTACAAAGCATTACTGTCTGCAATCTACGCAACGAGAAGATGCAGCGGTTGGACAAGCGGTACTGCGACATCTCTTTAATTCAGGTCAGCCTCTTTTGTTTGACGGAAGAGGAGCTCTTTCTTTACTTCAATAACAGTATTGCGTATGTCTGAAAATGTATATACAAATGCTTATACATTTATATATTTATATATATATATATATATATATATAGTTATAACTGTTTTTACAGTTCTTAATATATGTAGATGCTAGTGTATCTGAAAGATTTATCTCATGCATTTCATGCTAAATTTTGAACAATTATTAGAATTGTTTCTGGTATATGTCTATAATATTGGGAGTTTAAGGTTTCATGTCTCCCACCGTTCGCTAACGACAGTGAAGTTTCATGGTACTGCTTGCTATTCTGATTCAGGCATGTGAATCTATGAAAGATACCCCAATACTGGATAAGAAAATAAGTTACTTACGTGTAACTACGGTTATCCAGTATTGGTATCTTTCATAGATTCACATGCAACCCACCCTCCTCCCGGAGAGTCAGTTCTCATTGAATTTTGGGATCCTTACTTCCCACTTGTGCTTTGAAAATCTGAAGAGAACTGGTCTCTGCTGGAAGTGTTCTAGAGGGTGCTAACAGCTGATTGGCTGTGTGCCAACATTTGGTCCTTTTTTAAAAAGGACATGGATAGGCTACTGATGAGATGGCCTAGGGCCATTATGGCCTATTAAGAATTTAAGGCACTGCTTGAATATTTTACTGTGGGACTCCCATCTTGACGATGGGGAATGATTCAGGCATGTGAATCTATGAAAGGTACCAATACTGGATAACCGTAGTTACAGGTAAGTAACTTATTTTCTTCTCCTCCGCTACTTTCAGGAATGGGGATTTCCTCAGATAGACCTGTTCGCCACAGCAGAAAACGCAAAATGCCAAAGCTTTGCCTCCAGGTTCCCACACCTGCTCTCCAAAGGCAATGCCCTATGGATGAACTGGCCAAGAATATTTGCCTACGCTTTTCCGCCTCTTCCACTCATTCCACTGGTAGTTTGGAAGGTCAGGCAAACATCCCTCACACTAATTCTCATAGCGCCCACATGGGCCCGTCAACCCTGGTTCACTACCCTGCTGGAGCTGTCAGTAGTTCCACAGCAAAAGCTGCATCTCACCTCCAGTCTCCTCATTCAGAGCCAAGGAGAAATCAGGCATCCAAATCCCAAAGAACTCAACCTGGCGATCTGGCTCCTGAAATCATAGAGTTTGGTTATTTACATCTACCACCAGACTGTATGAATATCCTAAAAGAGGCTAGAAAGCCTACTACCAGGGCATGTTATGCAGCAAAATGGAAGCAATTTGTTATCTATTGTAACACTATCAATCCTCTTGATGCTTCTGTACAAAACATCATCTGTTATCTGTTACATTTACAGCAATCTGGACTAGCCTACACATCCATTCCCTTACATCTGGCAACAGTAGCTGCATACTTACAAAACAGACAACACTTATCTCTTTTCAGAGTACCAGTGATTAAAGCCTTTATGGAAGGATTAAAAAGAGTGATACCACCAAGAGTCCCACGTGCACCAGTGTGGATCCTAAACATAGTCCTTACAAGGCTAATGGGTCCACCATTGGAGCCAATGCATAGGTGCCAATTACAATTCCTTTCATGGAAAGTTGCTTTCCTCAGCGCAATAACTTCACTGAGGAGAGTTGGTGAACTCCAGGCACTAACTATACAAGTGCCCTTCTTTCAGCTTCACAAAGACAAAGTGGTTCTTAGCACCAACCCTAAATTTCTCCCTAATGTAGTTTCTGCCTTTCATATCAATCAATCGGTTGAGTTACCTGTGTTCGTTCCTCAACCTGATTCTGTAGCAGAACGAGCTCTACAAGCCATTGATGTTAGAAGAGCTCTACAATATATTACGTTGAAAGGACAAAAGAATTTCGCAAATCAAAGCAACTCTTTGTTGCTTTTGCTCCACCACACAAAGGCAATCCCATATCTAAATCAGGCATTGCAAGACGGATTGTAAAATGTATACAGATGTGTTATGCGAAAGCAAAAAGAACTTTGATAATACCCCCTAAAGCGCATTCCACTCGTAAAATAGGGGCTACTATGGCCTTCTTGGGGAATATTTCCCTAGCTGACATCTGTAAGGCAGCAACATGGTCTACATCGCACACATTCACTAAACATTATTGTGTAGATGTGTTAGCGAGGCAACAAGCTAATGTAGGCCAGGCAGTACTTAAAACACGGTTTCAAACAACTAGAGGTTAGCCACCGCTTGGGCAGCATACTGCTTTACAGTCTATGCAAAGCATGTGATCTACAGCTCACATGCCTCGAACGGATAATGTTACTTACCCAGTAAGCATCTGTTCTTGGCATGTAAAGCTGTAGATTCACATGCGCACACCTGCCTCCTCAGTCTCCTGTAGTTGTTGCAGTTTTCAGTTTACATACATACGCATGGTCATCTTTTTTCTACACTTACTAACTCCATTCTGACCCTCTGCGGTAAAACAATTTAACAATGGAGTCGATGGCCATGCGCACTATCACCAAAAGGAGGCGTCACCTTACCTCGTGACTGGAAAGACGTCTTAGAAGAAAAACAACTTGCAAACATCCGGACCCAACACTAGATGACAGGAGTATACAAAGCATGTGAATCTACAGCTCTACATGCCAATAACAGATGCTTACTGGGTAAGTAACATTATCCTTTCCACAAGGGTATGTAAGGGTATGTTTTGGAGCTAGCCTTACTGCAATCGTGTTTGCAAATGGAAGGACGGAACATGTAAGAAAATTTGCTGGAGTATGAACAGGAAGTGGCACGAGGTCTGAATGAGTCGGACATGTGTTTTAAAAAAAAAATACTTCACCAGCATTGGATCTTTCATATATTCATATGCTTGAACCATTTCCCATCGTCAGGGTGCGAATGGCCGACAATCTTAAACAGCAGTAAACCGTGTAAAAATTGCCATAGGCCTCAACAATATTTGTGTAGGAGCACATCTACCTCGTTTGAAACATTCCAAACTTGAGCCTATGAGGTCGTAGTGCTAACTCTTACTCCTCCTAGAGGCCACAAAGTATACTTTTTTTGTCAAAACGTTTTTTTATTTAGGCACGTAGACAATACACAGAGTGGCTGTACAGCACAAAGAGAAAGGTATTTCAACAGACCCCTCGGTTAACATAGTATCTAACGAGGTTACAGTTTCCATGAGAAGGAGAACGGTCTTGTTACTCTCTACATATGCCAGCTCGCCCTGTTAGTCCTATATGGTATAAATCAGGAGGCCTAGAACTCCCTCCCAAAACATAATATTAACCATGGGGGCAGTACTTGGATGAAGCCTGCACTGGACTCCAAGTCAGGAAAAATCTATGTCTGTTGACATTATGTGGACTTCCGATGTCTGGTCGGATATTCAAGATGGCCAAGTGTCCCTCACCTAAAACTGGAACAGGTGCATATCACGTAATGAGGGGGGGGCATACCGCCAAGGGGAGACCACTTGTGAGATAAGCAACGAGGGGGCCCCATTTATATACAAAAATGTAATAGTCGTCTCTAAAAATATCAGCCAACCTCTCGATAGACAATATCTTCTAGAGACGTGAGTGCCATTCTGATAGCACCGGCGCTGCCTTTTTTTCCATGCCATTGCAATTGCTATTTTGGCAGCCCCTAAGCATGCCCACATTATGGCCCTGTCAGCTTTTGTTTGGTGTACTAACTCCGGGTCCCTCAAACCCAATAAGGCTCCCTCCTTGGTGGTTGGTATAGGGTAACCCAGAATGTCCTTCATGTGGGATAGAATCTCCTCCCAAAATGGTCGTTTCGTAGGGCAGTCCCACCAAATATGGCTAAAGGCCACAACCTCTCCAACATAAGTCTGAGGTTTCTGGGAAGATCTTTTTAAGTTTCGTTGGGTACAGATACCAATCAAAAAGATTCTTATATTGTGCTTCCCTGAGTTCTAGGGAATGGTTTGCCTTAGTAATATCCCTCCACAGATGTTTCCATTCCGCTTCTGAGATCTCTCTCCCTGCCCATTGCTCCCACGCATGCATGTATCGGGGTCTCTGAGTGTGTGAGGTAGAGAGAAGGCTATACAGGAAGGAGATCACTCCCCTCATGGACCCCACCCGCTGCACAAATTTTTCTATTGGCGTCTTCTCTCGCGTAGCTGCTTCTCTGACCTGAGGTTGGAGGGCCCAGTGTTTGAGTTGAAGGTAGTGGAAGTGTTGGCTAGGTGGGACCTTGAAGTCCCTTTGACAGCTGGCCAAAGTGAGGATGTCTTAATTATGAAATAAATCTGACAGCATCAAGCAGCCCCCTTCCCTCCAGAGATCAAATGGACCCTCGCACAACGCTGGTGAGAATTCAGGGTTAAAATGGATAGGCGTGTAAGGCAAGGGGAGCGTAGACCACTCCAGCCCTCCAGACATCTCATCCCATACTTTAAGTGTGGTGCGTGTGGGAGTGCTAATGTAAGCGTTTGGTGGCCTATCTTTCTTAGGTTTCCATATCACATCCCATATTGTTCTCCCCACTATCGCTCTTTCCATATGCAGCCAGTGTTTTTCGGATTCTCTCTTGGACCACTCTGTCAATATACGTAGCTGGGCTGCTTTAAAATATAGATGAAGGTCTGGCAGTGCCACCCCTCCCTCGCTTCTTGCATGTCGTAGAGTGTGAAAGGGAAGCCTCGCTCTACCGTTCTGCCAGATGTAACGCGTAAAGAGAGTCCGTAGTTTAGGCAAGAAATCCCTGTCCAAATCTATTAGGAGAGCCTGAAACAAATATAAAAATTTAGGTAGAACAGTCATTTTTATTGCGTGAATGTGGCCCAGCCATGAGATAAAGAGAGGCTTCCAGCGTTTGAGATCCTGCTGTGTTTGAAGCAGGGGATAATTAGCCCTAAACAAGCCCTCCAAAGTGGGGGTTAAGTTAATACCCAAGTATTTGAGTTTGTGCTTGGCCCATTGAAGCGAGGTATATTCTCGCACCCTACAGGTAGCTTCCTTTGACAGTGTAAGGTTCAGGATAAAGGATTTTGCTAGGTTTACTTTAAAACCCGCCACTTTCTCAAATTCCCGTAATTCCACCTGCATCGCCTGTAGTGACTGGTCGGGGGAAGTGAGCGATAACAGCACATCGTCAGCGAAAAGTGATATTTTGTGCTCCTCCCTCCCAAAAGGGATGCCCCGGATTTCTGCCGCCTCTCGGATCCGTAGAGCCAGGGGCTCTATGCTTAGAGCAAAAAGTAAAGGCGAGAGCGGGCAACCCTGCCTCGTTCCCCCTCTCTAGGGAAAAATGAGCCGAGCTAACCCCGTTAACCTGGACTCTAGAGAGTGCGTGGGTGGGCATAATTAGCTTTAACCATTTCTATAAACGGCTTGCCAAACCCAAAGTGTTCCAGTGTGAGAAAGAGAAACGACCCATCCACCCTGTCAAATGCCTTCTCAGCGTCCAGGCCTACCAAAACTGCCGGTATCCTAAATTTGGATGCCTTCTCAATCAAATGTAGGATTCTACGAATATTATCGTGGGTCTGTCTGCCATTTATGAAGCCCGATTGATCAGAGTGGATTAAACTTGGCATCAGGTCCTCCAGTCTCAATGCCAGAATTGAAGAGTATAGTTTGGCATCCAAATTCATGAGCGCGATAGGCCTATAAGAAGCACATTTTTGTGGGTTTTTATCGGGTTTGTGAATGACTGTGATAACGGCCTCCGCCATGGAGTGTGAGACGGCTGGACCCTCCGCTATTGCATTAAAGAGGCGTGTTAAATGCAGGATGATATCTGGGGCGAAAGTTTTATAAGAGTGGGCCGTCAGGCCATCGGGTCCCGGGGACTTGTTAGGTTGGAGAGCCGCGATGACCTTCCCTACCTCTTCCTCCGTGATAGGTGCGTTTAATTTCTCGTTCCAGGCCGGAGAGACCTGAGGGAGTTCCAACGATTGTAGATATTGGTGTTGAGCTGCAGGACCAAGGTGGTCCCCGGTGTAGAGATCAGAGTAAAATGCCCCGAATGTATTTGCCTTATCGGAGTCTGCATGAGAGATGTTCCCCGTTGCGTCCGCTATACCCCCGATATATTCCCTCTCCCTCTTTTCTCGCAGTTGTCTAGCTAGGTGTGATCCAATCTTATTCCCCTGAGCATAGGAGATGTGGCGCAGTCGCAGGAGGGTATGTTCTGCCCTATTGGAATATATCGCTGTGAGTTTCCCCTTGACCGCCCTCAACTGACGTAATACCGTTCGTGAGGGATTCTTTTTATATTCTTGTTCGATAGACTTCAAGTGCTTCCCTCTCCTGGGTCCTCCGCTTATTTAAGGCGGAGTTAAGTTCCATACATTTTCCCCATATAACGGCCTTAAAGGCATCCCAGTTAATCAGGGGTGAGGTGTCCTGAGGCAGGTTTAGACGGAAGAATTCTGTGATGGCCCCTCGAAGTTCCTTTCTTAGTAGCTTGTCTCTCGTCAAGGAGACCGGAAAATACCATCTTGGAGACTTAGAAGCGCCCCCCTCCCAGTAGAGACAGATTGTGACTAGGCTACCGTCTGAGATAGAGATCGGGAGGATTTTTGTCTCCTGGAGGGATCCCAGGAGCCCTTGACTTATAAAAATGTAAATGGACGTGGGAGAAAAAGGTGTAATCCTTGGTGTCGGGGTATAGCTGTCGCCATGCGTCTATAAGACCCAGCGTTTGTATTGACTGCTTAATGCTCTTGGGAAAACAACCTGTGGGCGACCTGTGTGGGTGGGTGCTATCTATGTCTGCCTGCCACGTAAGGTTAAAATCCCCCATCAGTATCACCAGGCCTTCCGCAAATCTGCCTATCATAGTGAGCAGGGCAGATAAGAATGCCGGTTGCCCTGTGTTGGGGGCGTATGCTGATATAAATGGCAAAGCCGCCCTCTCACTTTCCCCTTCACCATGATGACTCTACCTTCTTTATCGGACTTTATAGCTTCAGGGCGAAATTTCAGAGAATTGTGGAACATTAGAGCTATCCCTCTGTGTTTGGAGTTCCCTCCTCCAGTTCCTTAATTCTAATGTTATCTCTTCTGGATCTATTTTCCAAGTCCTCTGTTTTTAATAGGGCTGCGTGTAGATCCTGTAAACTGTCATGGGTGGCCGCCGTTCTTCTCTCCAATTCCTGGGCCTGGGATTCCACTTCGAGCACCCGTGCACCCACAGAGTCAACATCTTGTTGTAGCGCCGTCATCCGCTCAGAAAGGTCCGCCTTCAATTGGTCCAGTGAGGACTTAATATCCCCTATAATCTCTGTGCGGAGCTCCGATTTGAACTCCCTGAGGGATGCCATTAGATCATCTTTAGTCAAAGACATGGTGGCGGTATCCCCACCCTGCTCTTGCGATTGCTGCTTCTCTGCAGTAGTAAAGTAGTTGGAAAGCTTAGCTGGCCCCTTTTTGGGTGGCGTAGTTGCTGCCCGGCTGCCCCCTCTCTCCGTGGATGGACCACACCTGCTCAGATTTATCGAATTCTCCCAGGTGTGATTTCTCTCAAACGCAGCAGTCCAGAGTTTCCTGAAGCTACTCGTGCACCCCCACTAGATGCGCAGGTCTAGGCCATATCTGAATTGGGGCACTCGAGCCCCCCTCCTTCCCCAGCCAAGCTCAATAGACACGCCTGGTATTTAGGACCGATTTGAACTACGAGTATTGTCCTCCGGGGTAACTGATCACTCATTGCAGGATCCTCCGATCTCTCCTGGGAGTAGGTTGCTGATATTGCTTCCCGCCGTGTCCCCTCTGACTCTCAGGTCGCAAACTTCACAGCGCGGTGGCCGCCATGTTAAGGTCAGGCGCCAGGTTTCCGATCTCCCTCACGCTGTCTCCCTGAATGCGGGGCAAGCCTTGGGGGACCCACGAGATAGAGCAAGAGGACTCGCAGTGCCGGTGGGGGCCCCCGGCGGTAGCGGGCGGGAGCTTCCTACCGGCAGCCTCTTCGATGTGCTTGGCAGGTGCGGCCTCCGGTCCCGGATCCGGGCAGCTCGTCACTTCTCTTATTGTCCTCCTCTCTGCCGTTTCCCGCTGGTCGCCTCCGCCGCATCGGGTCTTTGTCTCTGTACTCCGCTGACCGCCACCGCATGCTATGCTGTTCCTCCGCTGTGCGCTCGGGTACGATTGAACACCTCGAGCGCCACCACCATTTTGAGGACGCGCTGCTCCGCCACCCATTTCGGAATTCGCTCACCAGAGGACAAAGAACATCTTGCAACCTCGGAATTGCAAGTCGCCGGCTGCTCCGCACCTCAATCCCCTCGCTCTGACTAAATTTTGGGACGTACATGCCACAAGAAGCTCCACAGACAGCCAAAGGGCGACAGAGCCGAGGTGAATCACGTCCACCCGGCCATCTTACCTGGCCACGCCCCCCGCAAAGTATATTTTAAATGAGTTTCTGATCAGGGAGGAGGGGGTTGCATGTAAATATATGAAAGATACCAACACTAGGGAACTGGAGATACAGGTAGGTAACTAATTTCTTCTCCAGGATTGGATCTTTCGTATATTAACATGCTTGTATCGGAATAGTAAGCAGTACATCACAACTATAATAAATATTAGAAAATGGGAAGCAGACTCACCTTTACTGAGGGACTGCTTGTCCCACTGCTGAATCGGCTTCTGCGTTCACATCAAGGAAGTAGTGCTGTGTGAATGTGATCCTGCTCCTCTGGGCAGCTGCATGGCAGATGTCTTGTAAGGATACACCAGGTTGGAGTGCAGCAGTCATAGCTGGGCTTTTGGGGAATGCTCTCTCGCTCTTCCCTGGAGCGGATGCTTGGCTTTTCTGTGGCAGAAAGAGAGGCAGGCCTAGAGCCAACATACTAGCCTCTGCTTAGGCATGGGTAGAGCCCATCCTGGCTGGTCGAAGGACACAAACAGTTGGTCTGGTGAACGTATGTTCTTTGTTTTGTCAATATAAAATATAATACATATGCGTACATCGAGCAAGTGTAATGATTTTTCTGCTGACGTTGTAGGGTTAAGGAAGAATGAACGTAAAATGGCTGGCCATTCAGATGGAAGTTGGTAGGGACTTTAGGTATGAATTTAGGGTTGGTTCGTATGATGACTTTTTGTCCCTGGTGAATCGGAGAAAGGATACTGTGAGAAGGTGGTTCTGACCATCTGAGCCGCCCAGATTTTTCACTTTTTGAACGCCTGATTTTTGAGCTTTTACTGTGGGCGAGCCTCATAAGCTGGGTCTCACCCACAGTGAACTCATGATGAAATGGACTGTATATGGATTTCACCGGTGTCTGCCTTGTGAGAGAAGGCCGCTGCGCTGCAGCCAGGGTAAGGGGCACCGGACTGGTTACATGTGGACACGTGGGCACACACGTGTGCACCCGTGTAAGGGCTGCGTGTGGGAGATTCCTGCCGTGCGCAGCCCAGGAGCAGGTACAGATAGAATGGTGTGGCAGGAATTAGGCCGAGTTGGGTGGTGACATGGAATAGGCTTTATAATGTGGGGAGACACATGTAAGGGAAAGTCAGTGTGTTTTACTGTTTCACTGTAGGAACACTCCATTACTCTCCTATGGAGACAGTGACCCAATGGGGTAGATTCAGTTCCCTGGGGCCTACAAATTCCAGACACGCACCAAAGTACACTGTAAGTTGTGTAAAAAGAAGTATTCTGCTGAGTCCTAAGCCATATCTGTACTGCTTTTGGGTCATCCAGAAATGTCATATTCCTCTGACTCAGCTCATAACCAGAGCCTGGCCGGGTGTGACCCTGCCAGGCTGGATTAATTACTTCCTCCCCAAGCTGTAGCATCAGAGGCCTAGCCCTTTACTGCAAGCATTCCCAAGGGCGAAGGTCTTCTCTCCAGGAGGGAGAGATGGGGGTGAAGCTGCAGGTTATCCATCAGCAGCTGTCATCTGGTGCCAGGCACCAGGCCTGCTCCGGGCCCAGGCATTGAAGTCAGCAAAGGGGGCTTTTCAGAGACCATGTGGCATGAGACCTCTGGACGACGCCATCTTGAAGTATCCCAGAAGTCTGTGCAGGAAGAAGGGAGCAGGGGCAGATGTGTCGCTGCAGGATAGGGCAGAAGGGCCTTCCTACCAGCCCCCTCCAAGTTCTTTTAAAAGGTCTTGCACAGGAAGAGGAGCTCTCTCTGGGGTGTGGTTTTGTTGAGGAAGACTGGTGCTGAAACCTGGCGCCATGGGCAGTGGGAAGGAGGAACCCCCTGACTGGCCCAGGACTACGCCTTTGAGGGAGTCCAGGGCCAGTGAGGAGAAGCCTGGGCCTCTGCGCAAGGAGAAGAGAGGCCCAGAAGGAGAGCCAGGTGAAAGGCTAGCGCAGGGAGCCAGTAAAGACAGCTCCTTGCAGAGTCACCCTCTTGGAGGCAAGGAGGGTGGTGAAAAGTGCTCTGGGTGGCTAGGGCTGGCCACCAGGAGCGAGAAGAGGCCAAGATGGTGAAAATCGGCTGCATGGGGGCCGAGATATGCCCTCCAGAAGGTAGGCGACCTTTGACCCTTGAGCAGACCGACGACGAAGCGTGTGGGGCTCCGCCGCCGGTCTTGGATGTGCCCCCGGGTGGGTCAGGTCACGGGGTTGCCCCCAGAAGAAGGAGATGCCGGGAGCGCCGTCGTGGCCCCGGAAAGGTGCCTAGGGGCCCAGGCTCTCCATCCTTGGCCCCCGAGAAGTAAAGTCAGGGAGCGCCGTCGCGCCCCCTGTGAAAGTGCCCCCAGGGGGTGCCAGGAGCCCACCCTGGCCCCCGACAAAAACAGAGGTAGGGGAGCGCCGTCGCGCCGCCCTGGAAATGGTATGAGCTGCCCGAGACCCCTAACTCCAGGCCCCGCAGAAGTCTGGGAGCGCCGTTGCGCTCCCCGTGAAGAAGCTCCTGGGCCCCAGTGTGAGCCGAGAAGAAGGGGGAGTGCCACGGCACACCCCCGTGGCAAGAGGAGGGAGTGCCGATGCACTCCCCCCAAGACCCGCTCAACGGCTGCCTCGTCTGTGTCTACCCACAGGAGCGGGCAGACCAGAATGGAGAGCCGGCTCCCGTGGCAGCACGCGAGGGGGCTGGCCAGTCGGGGAGCCAGCGGGAGCAGCCGGGGGTGGGCTCCCTGAGCTGCTTCCTCACTTACCGGAAGGTGGGGGGCCCGAGTGGGACCGGGCACCCCAGGAGTTGAGAACGCGGCGTGAGGCCACCAGCGAGGGAAGCACGGCTCTCCCCGGAGCAGCAGGAGAGCCGCTACTCAGATATGCACATAAAGTGTAGAAAGCACTCCGTTTCCCGCGTGTGGTGACCCCAGGAAGGAGGGGTTCACCACCACTTGTGTAAAAGGGTGCAGGGGGAGCTGCAGGAGCAACGCAGACTCCCCCAGCGCAAAGGAGGAAAGTCCCCTTCAGGGTTCAGCCATGTTTTAAAACCAACCTTTGGCTGAAACTTTTGTTGTGCAGCTGGGTGTGTGTTTGGGATTGCACCAAGGTGTGAAGGGCTGAACTTGGGATGACTTTGGAGAGGCATCCCCTAGAGGTGAAGAGGTGCAATTGCACAAGTGGTACATTTACATGAAGTTGTTCCTAATGGGGACTGGAAGTCACAGTTAATATTTGAAATGCTAAGTAAATTGGAAATGTGTTGCTAGGCATTCCTGCCAGGGTGCCTGGTTGTAATGGCATAATTCTGTGATTTTAAACGTAATGCCTTTTAGGGGCTGAGATTGACTTGCATTATACCTGTTACCAGATATGACAAGTACTGTAAATTCTAAGTGATGCCTAGACATGTATCCTTGCTACTGCATTAGTTGAACACCCCAACTTGTCAGCCACTGTGATTTAAGTGGATATACTGTAGGGCCAATATGAGATGCTCAGTCAGGGTTATGTGTCACTAAGGCAGGTGTTCCCACTATAAATGCTTGTTGAGATAATGGGGTGGGCCGCCACTGGGATGGTGCCAGTGGGAAGGGCCCTTGCTCCAGGTTATGGTCAACCCACTTCATTTGGGGGCAAGATGATGTGCATACATGGGAGTGGTGGTACTAGACCCCCCCCCCCCTTGGGAAAGGTGGGGATGTTATACAATGTTAAGATGTATTTCCAACAGCTTATGTATTTTTGTAAATTGATGCATAGTATTGAGTAGTGTGTGTGTGTAATAAATGTACTCTTCCTTTTTTTATAAAGCCAAGTACAGGCTGGACAATCAATTATTGAGTGTTATGTCTGTGCACCTGTAATGGTGATTACTAGCCCACACCACCTCCCTTGAGTAAGCCTTAGACTGCTCTTCAACGCTACCCTCTGAGAGTCAAGCACTACAATGGGGTGTTTGGTTCCCAGTGAAGGACAAATGTAGAAATATTGTTTGTGCAGGCCTCACAAATAATGCCTCGTTTTCCAACAGATACTTTTACAGTGAATGCCTGGATTTCTCCTACCCGCCATGCCGATGTAATCGCTAGGAGAAGTGTCATCTTCTAAGAGATGAACTTTCGCTGTGCCTTGTGGATCAGTTCAAAAGGAGGTAGCATTAGCTGCCTTGAATCGAATGTAACTGGGTATCCTCTTTCCAAGCAAGCTAACCAAGGACCTCCATCTTTGGTTGCTGCCTAGGATTCTCTGATAATTGCATCAGATACCCTTTTAGGTCCTTGTGCTTTCAGTGTAATGGAAGCAGCATTGCAGTGTTTTAGCCAATCTGTCCACACTTAAGTTTTGTTCATTATCTATTTTCTTTGCTACTGTATGAAACTGGAGACTTGTGAAGGACCGTTTTACTCAAGGTAGTTTGGACTTTTCATGTTTCTAATAAGAACTGAGGTACCCCGTTTTTGGCATGGTACAAAATGGGAACTATTCCTCTGACTTGACCCCTTACTCTGTCCATCTTTATTTTCACCACAAATTATTCTTATTTAATTGGTCTCAAAAGGGATAAGCAGATGCTAAGCCAGGAGTACCTTGCTGTTGTATGATGTGATGTATAGTAGCATAGGCAGATGGGCAGAGTAACTATGGCAGCACAGGAAAAAGCAGGGGGCAATGTTTTAATTGGATGCATACTTGCTTTGTCTACTATTGATTGGTATTCAGTCATATGTCCCATGATGCTCCTGAGTCGATGTATTCGGTTATTGTAGCCTCAGTATTTTTAACGGGAATGTGCTAGATGCTATATTTACATTTTTTTTAAAACTAAGCCCCTCCTTTTATGGCCAATTACGTGTCTAGTAGAAATGGACTGTGTGTGTGAACACATTGTTTTTATCTATTTTAATTGATCTTTCTAATGTGTAAAAATGGTTTTATGATTTTAACTACTTTAACATAACAAAATCTTATTTTGCAAGTGTTATTAATTTCCTGCCTATAATGTTTGTACATGCTTTTATGGTTTAAAGAACCGAAATAAAGATGAACTGAACTATAGCAGCAAGGAGTCTGTTTGACACTGCAGTTCTGGAAATGCAGAACACTATTGCTTTTGTTTGGTGAACCCATATTCAACAGCCACATCACTGATTCCGGCTGACACTCTATGATCTACCACACCAGTGTAACTTGCAGCAACCCGCAGGTAGTTAGTGGCAAGGGAGTGGGATACATAGAGTGGTAGAGGAAGAAGAAAGAAGATGGGGCTCACAGTTTATATATACAGCACTCAAAACAGCATTGAAATTGTGGTACCTGTAATTTACACAACGGGCAACTTAAAAATTAACATGAGCAATGTTTGTTTATTGTACCCAATCATTTTTGGCCACATTCACCATGTTGGGTACCTTTGCAATGTTGATAGATGTCAGTTGTATTGTTAAGCAAGTACTTAATATTTTATCAGGCTTAGTGGATCTATTCCGATTAGACCTGTCACCCATGGTGCCATACAAAGATCTATGCAGTTAATGCATTTGTCTCATTAGCCTCCTTTCTGGATTGTTTGGTTGTATTTGGCTACTAGCATGGCAGTGGTGCTTTACATACTAAGGCACTGTGACAAGTGCCTGCCATGTTAATCTGGAAACTGACATGGCAAAGAAGAATACATCTATTGCCAGAGCTGCCTACTTAATTTATATTTGCATATATTTCCTCCGCACTTTGTTCAAAAAGGGACAAACATTTCTATATACTCTCTCCTTTCTCTTCCTCCTCCTCCTTTTTGGATCTCCCAAAATGAGCAATCTCTTTGCCATCCTAAAAATATGTACTGCATTCTTATGGATACCTCAGATTATTTACCTTTGGAATATCTGCCAGGTGCCAGATTGGACTTGGAGAATTATTCAGGAATACTTCTGCGCACAAGTAGGTGGCGCTGTGCAACTTCCTGCTGGCGACATACCACCGACTTCATAACTCCCCATAAATGAAGGAGCGGAGCAGCATATGAGCATCACCGCTGGTACACTGACATGAGTTCCTTTCTTTCTGCACCTAATGACACTGAACCTGGAGCTCTGGTCACAACTTTGTTGGTCTTCTGATGGCACCAAACAACTTTTCACAGTGTTCTAGAATATGAGGCCCCCACCAAAAAGGCAGGACTCAAGCTGTGCTGAACTGCAGTAAGCAGATATAGGTGATGGACCCGCGCAAGGTGTGCCTTTAGTGCTTGAGTTCCAACCACGACTCTAAGTTATGCGACCAATGCGCCCTAACACACCCAGAGGCAATTTGAGACCAGGAAGCGACTGATTCCGGTCACAAGGCAGTTCCAGCGACTGCTTCACTTCCAGCTCAAAGTTTTCTGGTAAGTCGAAGTCACAAGGAAAGCAGGAATCAACCCCATCCATCACTCTAGTTCCATGCAGAAGGCGCAAGGTTGTCAAGCTTTAAGTTGCATTCCTTCAAGGCCACAGAACTGATGCCTCAGGTGGTCCTAAAGAAACAAAGGTCCAATGGGATGTGGTTTAGAAGGTAACCATTATATGAGAGTCACTGGTCACCTAATTCAGTTTGAACTTTCATACGTCACTTTATTTGAAAATAAACACATAATCGTAATCAATACAACCGGCTGTCTCTCATTCGAAAAAAGTCTTAGAAGGGACTTAGATAAAGATAAAAACAACTCCTAACATTCCCTGTTTTATATAACAATCTATAAAGTCACAAATGTTTCCCTTTCGAACCACAGTTCACCACAATTGTCTGCCAGCTAATATTCAATCATACATACATACTCAATGTTTCATGTACCTCACATTCATACCCCCAAACCTGAGTAAGTCAAGTGCCACAATAATTATAAATAATTTCGAATCTTTAATAAACAATCTTTTGCCACATTACATAAAAAAATATTATATCAAACAGGTCCTTCTAATAAAAAAGTGAAATGCATCACATAAAAGAAAATATCTAAAATAGTTTTTTCCCCTTGTTAAAATATGAATGGCATGACAAAATTCAATTTAAAATCAACAAATGTATATCAATGAAAAAGGGAGAGAACACTTAAGACAATTACATCTGTCTTTAACTTTTGATAATTTGTTCAAATCAACAGCACATACCCATGATTTATTGAAAGTCCTTGTCTAATGTGCCCATATGTTTCTCAAATTTAGCACTGTATAGGCGTCAACACGTTTCGGTAGTTTAGGGCTCATGCCAGTGGCAATCTTCCTAACCAGTGATGCAACAGACAGGCCAGTCCTTTGGGGTCTGTGAACAGTGCATCAGCAGACATCACGCAGGGCAGCTGGGCACTAGTCCATCATCTCCTCTTTCTCTGCTGCAGCAGCTGCCATGCCTCTTTAGTTTATCCTCAGAAGCTCACGCCCGACTGGTGAGAGGCAAAATTTAGTATTTATTCTTTGCTTGGTGATCCATTACGTCCGACAGATGAATCTTACATATTATCCAAAGGGACTACACCCTACCTTTCAAAACCTCCCAAATCCTCCCCTCTCCACATTCCTCCCTCACCGGAACAAATTTTGGAGGAACATCTGTCTATCTGATAGAGACATTTAGCCGACGATTCCTTACCTTTGAATTTCCCCAGGCATCAAACTGGATCTGGAAGATTTTTGTGAACAGTACCCTTGTAGGTGGCGTCGGTCGGCTCCATGTAGCATCGTACGTGCCAGAAGTGACGTCTGTGTCACCTATATAGGCGCTACCCTGGCGCACTGGAGTCAGTTCTTTTCTTTCCGCACCAGTCAGCGCTGATGATCTGAGAGAAAAGCTACCCCTGTGTCTGTTTTTGACAGGTATTTCATTTTGTCCTTCTTTTTTGAGGTTTCCTCCTGGTGTGTCGAGGATGTCATAGAAAAAGACAGGTTTTAAACCCTATAGCACCTGTCACCGCCCAATGTCAGTGACGGACCTGCACCTTGTGTGTTTGTGGTGTTTGGAGCGTGACCATGACTCCAAGTTGTGCTCTGACTACCGACCCGTGGCATCAAAGGCTTTGAGGGAGTGGTCCCTGAAGCTGCTAGCAGCCCGGCACGTGACCCCACAGAAGTCGCGGTCCCGCTCAAGAGGAAGGTCTCGGGACCTCTCCAGGAGTCCGAAGCCCTCTTCGTCCCACTCCAAATCGTCGGGGCACTCAGGTAAGAGCCACAAGAAACAGAAGAAGTTAAAGTGTGCTTCGGCTTCTCCTCGTCCGTCGGCTGACGCAATGAAGGAGCATCGGTGTTGAGGCCTGGTTCCTCGGAGCCTACGCCTGGGCCGACTCAGCGCCTCCCCAATTTTCGGGAGCCGTGGCGACCCCCACTCAAACTAAAGAATTTGATGAGGCCATGCGCCTCATTTTTGAGCGGCTGACCCCTCCAGCGCACCTTTGGGCCCCATCTGGTTTCGTGCCGGCGGTTCCAGCCCCGGCTCCGATGGGCCCCAATGGATCTGGTCATAGATCTGTACCGACGTCGGCCGTTTCATTGCGACCTTCCCCGGCGCTGGCCACGATGCTGATGCTCCCAACGCCAGCGGCGGAGCCAGACCCATTTTAATCCCCGATGACATGGAGTCACATCGACTGACGCTGATTCCGGTGCCAACAGGTCCTAGGTCAGAGCCTGAACCCTATACTGAAGGGTCAGGCCTCTGGGAGGAATGGGAGGGGCCACTGGACCCTTTAGAATATGAGTATGAACAAAATATGGACTGTTATGAGGAACTGGGTGATGCCAGTGGACTAGACTCATCTCCAGATACTGCCATGCCCCCACTGTGGCTACCGAGGAGGGAGCTACATATGTAATGGTGGTGCAGAGGGAGGCTGAGGTCCTCGACCTACAGTTGCCATCAGTGGCAGGCAAGACTAACATCTTGGCGGAGGTGTTGTAACTGGGACTCTCCTCCTCTGAACCCCTACTCTCATGGAACAAAGCCCTCCCCAACGTCCTTGTGGGGACCTGGTCCAAACCCAGCACAAGGGCTCCTGTGAATAGGAAAATTACCCATCGCCACTGCCCCGCTCCAGGTCACCCAAATTTCCTCACCCAACACCCTACCCCGGAGAGCTTAGTGGTCCAAGCTTCCACTCCCCATGGCGCGTCCCCATCAGCTCCCCTGGACGGTCCCAGAGGAGGCTTGGCCCATTCTCTCCCAAGCAGTTACAGACAGGGGAGACGCAGCGAAGTTCACTATACGCTGTGGCTTGGACACAACCGACTCGCTGGGCAGAGTGGTTTCATCGATGGTGGCCTTCAGACGTCACACCTGGCTGAGATCGTCTGGCTTTTTCGGGGGATGTCCAGGCTTCCCACATAGACATGCCTTTCGATGGCACCCGTTTCTTCGGAGACAAGGCAGACTCCTGGGCTATGGCCAAGTCGTTAGGCCTCTCGGCTGCCCCACGTCTTCCCCAGTCTGCCTTTCACTTCTTTCTTGGCCACGGAAGGGGTTTTCCACCGCGCCAACCTTATCTCGCCGTGCAAGCTACCCAGTCTCTTTGTGGATGAGGGTGCGGTTCCTACCGGCCCTGTGGGTTGGGTAGTCAGCAGGCTGGTCCAGCCAACATAGCGCCCCCCTCCCCCAACCCATGCCCCCCCCGCCCCCTCCCCCCAGCAGCTGCAGCCTCCAAACGTTCCTAATCGTGGCCTTTTAGATCATGGGCGTCCAGTTGCAGGCGGGATCTGCCATCACCTCCACCACTGGCAATCCTTAACATCGGACATGTGGGTTCTGCAGATTGCCCGAAGGGGCATCTCCCTTCCCTTCTAGACTACCCCCTTCCTCCATGCCTCCATCTTAAGACCGGCTGAACGGACGATCATCTGTCCTTGCTCCAGGAGGAAGTCATGGCTCTCTTGGCCAAGGGAGCCATAGAAAGGATTCCGGTGCCAGAAGGAGGCTGTGGTTGCTATGCCCTCTACTTTCTGGTCCTGAAAAAGGACAAGGGCCTTTGTCCTATCCTAGATCTCAGAGCCCTCAACTACTCCCCCGAAAGGAGAAATTTCCGGATGCTCCCATTGCCTCGGGTCTTGACTGCCCTAGACCCAGGAGACTGGATGGTAGCGTTGGACTTGCAGGATGCCTATTTTCAGATTCCCATCCTGCCTGCCCATTGGCGTTACCTGCGGTTTACGGTAGGCCACGAGAATTTTCAGTTCACCTTGCTGTCTTTTGAACTTACCAGCGCCCCTTGGGTGTTCACCAAGGTGATGACTGTGGTTGCAGCTCATCTGCGCAGATCAGTGGTGCCTGTCTTTCCCTATCTCGACGGCTGGCTGCTGAAGGCGGACTCACCCCAGGCTGTCGTCTCCCGCCTCCAGGCTATGACGGACATCCTGCATTCGCTGGGGTTCACTATCAACATGCCAAAGTCACACATGACTCCCTCTCAAACGGTCCCTTTTAACCAGAGCTGTTCTGGACACCATGCAGTTTCGGGCTTATCCTCCAGAGCAGCGAGTTCAGGATATTCAGGCTATGATACCGATGTTTTAGCCTCTCTCCTGGATTTCGGTGAGACTGACTCTGAGGCTGCTGAGCCTCATGGCCTCCTGCATCCTGCTAGTGACACACATGCCAGATGGCATATGCGGGCTTTTCAGTGGGACCTAAGGTTCCAGTGGGTGCAGCATCAGGGCAATCTCTCCGACATGGTCCAGATCTCAGAGGGAACTGCAGGGGACCTTCAGTGGTAGCTTTCGAACCACGATTGGGTCAGAGGCAGACCCCTCTTCCTTCCCTAACCAGATCTCACAGTAGTGACAGATGCGTCACTCCTGGAATGGGGCGGTCACCTGGGAGAGGTGGAGATCAGAGGACTCTGGTCTCTGGCGGAATCCAGACTCCACATCAACACATGGAGCTCCGAGCGATCCGACTGGCATTAAAAGACTTTCTGCCCTCCATCAAGGGAAGGCTAGTGCAAGTGTTTACAGACAACATCCCCCCATCTGGTGCTGCAACAAACAGGGCGGGTTGGGGTAATAGACCCTTTGTCAAGAGGTCCTGCATCTCTGGACATGGCTGGAACAGCAGGGCATTTCCCTTATGGCAGGTTCCCTGAACGCCAGGGCAGGCTAACTCAGCCATCGATGCCAACCAGATCCCGAATGATGTCTCTACCCGGAGGTGGCGCAAGGTCTCTTTCAACAGTGGCGAGAGCCTTGGTTTGATCTGTTCGCCTCTGCAGAGAACAACCAATGTCAGCAGTGTTGTGTGCTGGAATTTCCAAGGCGGCTTTCACTCGGAGACGCTTTTCATCTCGAGTGGCGCTCAGGCCTCCTGTACGCCTTTCTGCCCATTCCACTCCTGCCCAGGATTCTGAAGATGATCAGGAGCAACCGGGCCCAAGTCATCCTTGTGGCTCTGGACTGGGCACAGAGAGTCTGGTATCTTGAGCTTCTTCACATGGGCATCTATCCTCTGATCAGGCTGCCCCTTCGAGAGGCTCTTCTGTCGCAGCAGCAGGAGAAGGTCCTCCACCTGAACCTGTCAACTCTTCACCTTCTTGTGTGGAGATTGAGCAGCAGCAGTTGATAGCTTTCGACCTTCCTCCCGAAGTCTGTAATGTTATTCTGGCAGCCAGGCGTCCCTCCACCAAGACGGTATACGTCTGCTGAAGGAAAAAGTTTGTATCATATTGTACAGAAAAGTCTATTGACCCTCTTTCTGCCTACCTTCCTCATATATAGTTTTTATTTTGACCCTTGCCCAGCAGGGCTCTGCTCTGGGCACTCTGAAAGGGTATCTTTCTGCCTTGTCTGCCTTCTTGTGGCTACGTGACCAACCCTCCTTATTTAAATCTCCGATTGTAAATAGATTTCTCAAAGGTCTTGTACATATGGTCCCACCTTCCCCTTTCATTATGCCTCAGTGGGACCTTAATTTGGTTCTCACATTTCTTATGAGTGCTCCCTTTGAGCCTTTGCACAATTGTCACCTCAGGCTGCTCACCATCTAAACTGTTTTTCTTGTGGCCATTACATTGGCCAGGAGGGTGAGTGAGCTACAACCTTTATCATCCAAGACTCCCTTCAAATCAGTTTTACCTGACAAACTGGTGCTTCGCACTAGAGCCTCTTTCCTGCTGAAAGTGGTAACACCAATTCATGTGTGCCAATCTGTCACCTTGCCCAACTTCTATACTCCTCCACATCTCTCTAATGAAGAGGAGGACTCTACCGTCTGTACCCAAAAAGAGCGTTGTTCTACCTTGACCACACAAGAGTTCTGGGTAGACAACCAACTCTTCGTGGGGTATGTTGGTGCATGGAAAGGTCAGGCAGTGCAGAAACTGACCAACTCTCAATGGGTCGTTCTCTGCATTAAGATTTGCTATGCACTGGCAAAAAAGCAGCCTCCTGAAGGCTTAAGAGTTCATTCGACTGATGCTATGGCTGCAACCACTGCGTTAGCCCATGGAGTTCCAGTCCTGGACATCTGTCAGACAGCAACATGGGCATTCCTGCACACGTTTACCAAACATTACTGTCTCGACAGTCAGGTCTGCAGGGACGGGCACTTCACCCGTTCGGTCCTGCAGGACTTCTTGCTTGGGTATCTATCCAAAGGTAAGTAATTTGTGACTAGATGTCTCTATCATATGAACAAGTTACTTACCTTCGGTAACGCCTTATCTGGAGACAATATCTGTCCGCTGATTCCTTACCATCCCACCCTTCCTCCCCGCTCTGCGGACAGATATCCAGGGTCAGGACTGCTCCCTTTTAGGACCCTAGTTTGGAAACACCAGTGCCAGTGCACTTCATGGCTCAGCGATTCTGCCTTGGAAAGTCGTAAAAAGTAACTGACGTCAGTGCACTGAAATGTCGGCTATATAAGTGGTGCAGACATCACTTCCGACACAGACAACGCAACATGGAACCAACCAACGCCAACTACCGGCGCTCTGGGGTACTGCTGACGAAAAATCTTCCGGATCCAGTCTGATGCCTGGGGAAATTCAAAGGTAAGGAATCTGCGGCTAGATATTGTCTCTACCAGATATGGTGTTATCAAAGATAGGTAAGTTGTTCATCCTACTGCAGAAGGTACACCCCTTACTCTCCAAGGGTGTCATTAAACAGGTACAGGACTTGAAAAGAAGAAATGGTTGTTATTCACAATACTTTTTTATCCTGAAAAAGTATTTGGTTCACAGGCCCATCCTGAACCTACGACCTTTGAATGCCTTCCTGGGAAGGACAAATTCAAAATGTGCATATTGGCTCAGATCCTGTGCGCTCTGGACCCGGTAAACTGCATGGTGTCCATGGACTGGCCGGATGTGTATTTTAATATACCTGTCCTGCAGTCTCACAGGCGTTATTCGCGGCTTAAGGTGGGCCAAGAACAGTTTAAATTTGCTGTGTTCACTTTGGCCTCACATATTCCCCCTTGGATGTTCCTGTAAGTGATGGCAGTGATAGCTGAAGTCCCACCTGCTTCCCTCACAGAGGCTTGCATTCAATGGGGCGATCCTGGATACGGTGATGTTCAAGGCTTTTCCTCCACTACAGTGACTCAGAGACCTTCGAGCTATGATCCTGATATTTCTGACTCAGTCCTGGATCCCGGTGAGGATGAATATGAGGTTTCTTGTAGGCCTGGGCAGAGTTCGTGGAGTTCTGCTATGCGGAACTCTGTGAAGTGACCCAAAAACTCTGCCGCGCTACACGGAGTTCCGCAAGCGCTGGAGTGCGTTTGGTTTTGCCGTTCTTGTTGATTTTCAGCGCCGGGTGTTTGTCCCGCACTGCAAAATCAGCACAAACAGCAGCATGTGCAGCGCAAGAGGGCGCTGCTTCTTTTCTTGCAGCTTGGGTAGATTTTCTACCCGAGGGGTAGCTTTCTCAATGCAAGATTTTTCAACGCGAGTGGTCGTGACCATCCGCAACCTCCCGCGTTGAGAAATCTGACCGCCCGCGTTGAGAAATCTTGCCTGGAGGTGGATTTTCCTCGCTCGCCAACTTGACATTGGCGAGCATGAGCAAGGATAAAACTCCGCTCCGCTATGCAACGCAGAGTTTTTCGGAACTCCGCATGCTCCGGGGAGTGCAGAAAACTCCGCAAACTCCGCGAAAGGAGCAGAGTTCATCGCCCAGACCTAGTTTCTTGGCCTCGTGCATTTTTCTTGTCAGCTGTGCCAGGTGGCACGTGGTTTTTGCAATGGAACCTGAAATCCCAGTTGGCCCAGCATCAAGGCTGCTTTCTGATCCCATCCTGGTCTCGAAGGAGACTTCTCAAACCTGCGGTGGTGATTGACTAATCACAATTTGTCCTACCGCAGACCATTCTCCCTTCCCCACCCTGAGTTGATAGGAGCCGCAGATGCATCGCAACAGTGTTGAGGGGTGCCATAAGAAGGAAGTGGAGGTCAGAGGCCACTGGTCTCTAATGGAGGGACAAGTCCACATCAATATTCTGGAGCTTAGGGCCATTTGTTTGACCATGAAAGTTGTTCTGCCATCTAGCAGAGAAAAGCTGAAGTTGGTTCTCACAGATAACATGACCGCCATGTGATACTGCAACAAACAGGGCAGCGCAGAGTCCCGGGTCCTGTGCCAGAAGTGTTTATCCCTGGAGATGGCTGGAGCTGCAAAAAATCTTTCTGGTAGCCAACCATCTGGCAAGCTCCCTGAGTGCAAGAGTAAATGAATTGAGCAGATTTCTATATGCAGACTGAGGTGGCACAGAGGGTATTTGATCAGTGGGAAGAGCCCTTGATAGATCTATTCGCCACCTTCGAGAAAGCACAGTGTCCACAAGTTTCCACTTTGGAGTTTCTGCAAGAGCACTTGTTAGGAGACACATTCCGGCTGGAATGGAACAAGGGACTTCTGTATGCCTTTCCGCCACTGACTCTCCTGCACTGAGCTCTGAAGGTGATGAACAATGACTGGGCCCAATTCATCCTAATTTACCCAGTTTGGGTGGGCCAGGAGACCTCAGACCTGAGCAGGGGTATCTGTCCTTCGATCTGGCTACCACGTTCGGAGGACCTTCGTCTCGGCAACAGGTGTGGGCCTTCATCCGAACCTCTGCAACTTACACCTCCATGCGTGGAGATGGAACAGCAGCAGTTGAGTGCATTTGACTTGCCGTCTGAGATGATGGATGTCATCCTCGCTGCCAGATGTTGTTCTTTAAAATCCATCTATGCTGGGCACTGGGACAAGGCCATAAACTGGTGTGGAACTCATGACAGAGAGTTCTTTCAAGCAAAACTGTAGGACGTTCTCTTCTTTGTTCTGTCTTTAGCCCAGCCTTTCTACGTTTGCGGGGCCAACCGTCAGGTTTAATTCACGTGGTTTGGTGTGATTTATTAATGGTTTGACACATGTGTTCCCTCCCAAACCATTTGTGATGCTCCATTGGGACCATAACCTGGTCATGACATTTCCAGTGTATACACCTTCGAGCCAGTGCATAGTTGCTTGCTGAATCTCTTGACTCTGTAAACTGTTTTCCTAATTCCTGATTATGGCAGCTCATCGCATGAGCGAACTGCAAACACCTTCATTGCAACTGCCCTATTGCCCACCTTGCCCTACACCACCTTCTTCCCAGACAAATTGGTATCGACTTGGGCGGCCTTTTTACCTAATTTTGTTAGTCCCTTTCACGTTAGGCAGTTGATCACTCTACCAGGGTTTGTTGCTCTCCTAGTCCCTTCAAGAGAGGTGGAGAGGCTCCATTGGTATGACTTCAAAAGGGCTTTGACCTTTTATATTGATCGTATGAAGGCTCATTGAGTGGAGGATCAGCTCTTTGTAGGATTTTCTTGAGCAAAGAAAAGGAAGGCAGATTCTGCAGAAGGGACTCTGTCAATAGTCCTCTCATCAAGATCCACTATGCACTGGCTAAGAAACAACCCCCTTACGGTGTGAGGGCCCACTCCACCAGGGCCAAGGCCCCTACCACTCTTTTTGGAGGAGGGGTGCCTGTGTTTGATATCTGCCAGGTTGAAACGTGGGAGTCAGTTCAGACATTCACATCCAGCGGGAAGGACACTTCGCCCTCTCAGTTCTACAGAACTTTTTGATTTGTTTTCACTGCACAGAGCTTCTATCTTTGGGAGCTACTGCTTTAGTATCTATTCTAAATGTGCAGACTCTGCGGTTAGAAGTAGCCGTCGGAAGAACAAGTTACTTACCTTTTGGTAGAGCTCTATTTGGTGGATGCTTTATCTAACCACAGATTTCCCACTGCTTCCCCATCTCCCTGTTTTATGGAGTGGTATTTTTAACATCTAAAAAATGGTCCCAAATTGGCGATCAGCACACTCAATTTTTTATGCTCCACATCTGAGGGTGCTAGAAGGGAAAACACTAGAAACAGATATCAGTATGCAGGAGTAGAGCTTATATGCTGCTCTTTCTCAGTCACCTCTGAGGCAGTGTGCAGTCAGTGCGGAGCCTGGGTATTAGTCAAAAGGTGAGGAATCGGTGGTGGGTAGAGTATCCTACTGAAAGAGCTTTACCAAAGGTATATAACTTGTTCTTGTGGGTCTCCTTTTATACTTTGGACTTATTACCACCTTATCCCACTTGGTGGTAATCTGCATGTCCGAAAAGGCCATTTTTTTATTTTTGCTAATTGCACATTTTTGATAAATATTTGTGAATTGCTACTTGAAAATCACAATTAATAATTCACATTTTAAATAATGAACCAGTAAGGATTCAATTCGTTTTGCTAAGTGTTTCATGCTTTCGTGCATAGCAAAACCCATATTTTGTGATCGTAATCAGTTTGTGACTTATTACTGATTTGTGAAGCTTTTGTATATCAGGCCAGGTTTAAAAAAAAAAATGCACATTTAAGTGTCCCCTAAAAATTGATAAAGCTGAAAAGCATGTTAATTACTCTTTTTGTTAAAAAAAGCCATGCTTTATGTGAGTAACTAAAATGCAAACATGCTGGTCCTTTTTTCGACTAATGTGTCTTTTCTTTTACATTTCTTGACTATATCATAGGTCTGTGCTTGACCTCAATAAAGCATTTCTGCGTCATGATTCTCTTCCAGACAATCTGCATGTTTCATGAAATGAAAAATTTTGTTTGGGAAATGTAAATAAGATTTCAATTTCATTAAAAAATATACTTTGTAAAGAGTCTTGACACTGTAGAATTTGGTTCAACATGATCTGCAGCAAAGCTCTGACAAATGTGTGCATACTCCTTTGGGCAGAATGACCTCAGGAACAACCAGGACAACCACTGCATATTCCAGTGTTATTTCCTTGTAGAATAGCAATGCATTTCTTATGTATATCTTTTTCCTTTTGATTGCAGACAAGAAGTTTCCCAGTAAATCCAGGATTAATGGAGTCTTAAATATAACACTGAATTTGGTAAAGCAGAATTTGCAAAACCATAGGTTACTGCATCCTTGCCTTCAAGTTCTGCGAGCATACTCTACTGAGCTGTAAGTATTGCTTCTTCTAACTTAGAGTAATGTCACAACCAAAGTGGTCAAACCCAGAAGTAGAGGATGTATAGGTTGTTGTATATATATGGTATTTCTATAGGACAAACCTAGCCAAAAATCAGTGGAGCGCTGTACACAGTCAAATACAAGCTTTAAGTCAACAGTTAGTAGGAGAGGAAGCGGAGTTGTGAATAGCTAATGCAATGCACTGAACATAAGTGCAGCTCAGCTAAGTCGTGTTAATATGCCTATGACGGGCCAAAATACATTGACTGTAGTGTGGGCTATACCAGCTCCTGCACATTAATGCAATTCACAAGGTTCTTTTAAAACATGTTTATATTCATTGACACTAATAAGGCATGTGATCTCATGCAGTGACGATGTTCTAAACCTGCATTTAATGTAGCCAATTGACACAGTTAATAGGAAATCAATCAGACTGCAAAGTCAGAAATGGCAGAAAGTGTAAATCACATAAGAGAAGGTCACTTGGCAACCACTGCCTCACCTGCAAAACACAAACCCTGCAAAAATATAAATAGTGTTTCTTATTCAATGGCATTTCCCACCTGCAGGCCAAGGAATTTCAGATATGTTAATTTTTTTCATTTACTTAAATTGGAATTGCAAACATCAATGTACTGAATTTATTTAGCCACGCATACTACAGTCAGCAAGTGGTAAGCCACCCCATCTACGTGTCCCCAATACTCTTACCAGCTGCTGCAACATAGTTCTGGATCAAGCTCAGTCCTGGTCGGGTAAGAGTGCCTCTTCTCGGTGCTGATGCAAGCTTGCCCATGTGTCAGCAGAGCTATCACGGCTGTTTTGACCCAACGGTGCTTGCTGCCACTAGGTGTCACTGTCTGATAGCTAATTAAAAAGAGTAGAGCCATCCACAACAATGCAGTGAATTCGAGATATCCCGCTTAGCTGTCTCTGCATCTTGTTTGCGTGACAAATTACAGCTCATGCGGTAATGTGGGAAATTAACTTAAAATACGTTACCCTAACGCGACATGCGTGGCACTTGTAAGTACTGTGTAATAGCAACCACACCAGACAAGATTATATTAATGGGCGTGCTATCCAACATTACTGACAGTGATCACCTCAGTGCATCAGGCAGGGTTGCTAGCAGTAACTTTAAAAAGTCTTGTCAATTTGGAATCCTTTTACATAGGAAGTACATAAAAGCTGTAGCTGAAATGCTCATGGTGCTACGGTATTAGTATTAGTAATATGTCTCCCCAACGCCACGTTTTATCGCTTGGCTTTAAAAGTATTTTTGAAATTCAACCATTTTCCTCCAAACATCATGTTATGAGCTCTGACAATACATACATTTTTATCTCGAATAAACACTTTTCGATTTGGTATAAATATATTAAATCGGCAAAGCTTCTAATGTAGTAGAGTGGGCTGCACACCGGAGAGCTATTCAAAGGGAGCTGGAGAGCTACTAGCAGCTCACAAACTACTTGTTGGAAAAGCCTAGTCTAAATGTTGGCATTTCTGATCCCTCTAGATGTCGTATCAATAGCCTTCATTTATTTCAAGTTCCTGCTCCCATATGATCTGCCTTCTTTTAAAGGCAATAAAATATAGATTATATAGTTTCCTTTAAGAAAACTGAATGAAAATTCATATTAGTTTACTTGTCCAGTTTTCCACATATAAAGAGAGTAAGGCAAATCCATGAAACACCTCTCGGCTGTTGCTCGGTTAAATCTGGCTGTTGAATGACCATATTTGTGGAGAAAATGTAAGAACATTTCCTGAATGTTCAGTGAATTTAGAAATGCAAGGAAAACATTATTTTGCCCAAAAATAAAACTCACTGTGATTAATAAACGTATCTAGATTCATGAACAATTTTTTAAGTGCATCCACACAACTATCATGTATACATTTTTAATTGCATATCTTTAGGATTAAGAGTGCAACAGTGAGGAAGCACTTACTGCACTGGGAACCATTTGGTGGTGAAGTTTCCTCAAACATTGTATTATTAGCATTAAAGTTCGCTTATGAGTTGATTATGTACTCAGTGGTAGAAATCACATAAAAAACTGCTTAAGGCGAACTATATACCCAGGTACTTAAAGACATCAGGACAGATTTGAAGACAAAAAACTCTTTGAAGAGTGCTTACTGTTTTCTAGGAACTGCCATTTGAGGTTCCCTGGAAAGCCCCCAAGAAGCGCAGATGTAAATCTTATCAGTGAGAGACTTTAAGGTCCATCAACTCTGCTCCTATGTGCAACATGGGTATGAGTTTGGAAGCCTGCTGACCACAGAATGCCCCTACTGCCATGTCCATGTAACTCATGGGAGCCAATTTGTAACACAGTGAGGATGTGCCATTTTAATTATGTGTGGGGGGCTGGGAGAGATAAGCAAGTGCAGCTTTTGCACTTTTTATGTTTTAGCTGCTTGGCCTTTCCACTTGCCGCAGGGTCTGTTTGTGAATCTCGATCTGCCACTAAAGAAAACGTGGTCATCAGTTGCTAGATGCATTTAGCCTTTTGCAAGTATGCAGCCTGGATTTTGGTGAATCTGGGCCATGGGCCACATGTACAAAAGGTTTTAGCGGTCGCAAACGGAAAATTGGGTGGTTAGCGACCGCTAAATAGCCTTTTCACTTGTACAAACATTAGGAAGAGGCGTATCAAGGATGTCCATTCCTAATAGTGAGTCGCAGGGGGATGAATTAATGTTTTACGACCAGAATGCGGTTGCAAAATATTTGCAGTTTCCAGCCTTCTTCAAGTAGGTGGAAAGCCAGTTGCAAACGGAAAGGGGTCCTCAGGGACAACTTCCCCTTTGTAAATGGTTGTGAAAACGATTTTTAAGAGCAGGCAGTGGTCCCAACGATCACTGCCTCTTAAAAAATGAATCTGAAACATTTCATTTTTCTTTTTGAAACTCATCCTGTTTCCTTTAAGGAAAATGGGCTGCATTTAAAAAAAAAAAAAAAAAGTTGCTTTATTTAAAAACAAACACAGACAAGGTGGTCAGCTGTCTCCAGAAGGCCACAATCCCTGTGTTTTTAGTTATTCCCAATTGGTCGCAAATTGAGACCTACCTCATGAATATTGATGAAGTGCGTCAATTGTGCCCCCATTAGGAATCACTAAATGTGTCTGAGACATATCAGTACATCGCATTTTGCAACTTACTACTTGCGAGTCGCAAAAAGTCGCAATTAGCAATTTGCAAAATGAAGTAGGCATACATGTGGCCCATGGTGTTCAAAAATTTGTATGTGGTAGTGTGTTATATCGTGGATCAGCTATACATGTAAAGACAGGTAAAAACGTATAGAATAAAACCGGGTATAGGCTTAAGAAAACTGAAAAATTATATAGTAGTTGAAACATAAGGCACAGCTAAAGAATAAAAAAAAGTTGCCAGACTTCTCAAGATGTCTCAATTTAAGGCACTGAATACAAATTTACTGCATTTGGGTGCTGGGACACCAGTGTGGGGTCATTTGGGACGGCATCAAAAAGTGGGTGGCGATTAAGAGTTTTGTCTCTGGAATGGTTAATAACCAACTGGACCTCAAGTCTACAGGGCCATTTTCTTCTGTTTTTTTACTATTCATGAGACAGATCTTCTCATATTTTTTGGCCAGTTTAGAGAAAGAGGTAGATGTGAACGGGAGAGACAGTAGGAGTCGAAGGCCAGGGTAGGGTTGGGCAGGCTGTAAGTGCATTGTCTGCTCCCCACTATGATGCTAGAGTGGTTGATTATGAGTGGGACTTTGCATCTGCCCACAAACTTAGCCCCAGCCGCTGCTTTCAGCGGTTTCCCTTGTGAAACTGTGTCTGGTGTCTCTGAACCCTGAATTATTGTTTACAGTGGCACTAAGCTACCTAGATTGGCTCAGATTGCTATCTCACAGCTGGAGTTATTGCTCTGGGTGGGCTACCACCACTCGTAATTAGGGCCTAATTGTTGTACAGATTGTATCTAAACAGTGACTATATACAATCAGAGAACTGATTGAGGAACTGTGGACAGAAAGATATATATTTATACTAAGTGGCCTTAACCTTATATAAAATTTTAGTTTGAACATTTTCAACACCAATAATGTGATGTTTGACACAAAGGTTTTAGTTGATCCTTTAGTGGTAATTCTGAGAGAGTTACAAAGTAAGACATAGCATGTTATTGGCCAGAAGAGGTGTATTTATTACATTTCTGGTGTTTGGGCTGTTGGTGCAGTGAACACCCTAATCTAGCAGCTGGTGCGTGGATGCAACTGGGCCTCTTTCTGCTCTAGCAGCTCTAACTATGACTGCAACTGGATCACATTAAACCTTTGATCTCGTTTCTGCAGGTCTGCAAACAACAGCTCCTAAATAGCACTGTTCTAGAATAATGTGACAGATTAGGCAGTGAGAGCTGGTGGTTGTAAGAAGAGATAACCTTCTTAAATAAATAAGGTTGAAGATGAAGAAAGCAAAAGTAAGAAATACAGGAAAAGGATGAAGGGGCAATACAATAAAAAAAATAGAAAGAAAGCATTGATAAAGAGTGAAAAAAAGAAAGACGAGAGGCATAATGGAGAAAGAGATAGCAAGTGAATAAATGAAAGATTTATGTCCCTCCTGGATAGAAAGAAATTTAAAGAACAATGGAATAGTGAGAATGAAAGATGACTGGAAAGCGAAGAAAACGAAAGAAAGACTAAAGAAAAGGAATTGTGAAACGAAAATAGGGGAGAAATTAAATGTGAGGAAAAGTAAGGAATAGAGAGTGTAAGGGAGAACGAAAGCACAGAAGAAGAAACAAAAGATACTAAGAATTATGGAAGCAAACAAGAATTAGGATGAATAAGAGCAAAAGAGGAAGATGGAATGAAGTATTGAAATGGTAATAAGAAACAAATAACAGAGAACAAAAGAAAGAAAAAGGGAGAAGTAAAAAGCATTATTGAACGTGTAAAAACCATGGCGAAAAAAAAGTGAACCAAAGAGCGAAGCAGGTAGAGCAAAATGTAGAAAGGGCAAGAGGATTAAAAGAAAAAGGATGAAAGAAATAGCACAGAAAGTGGAGTGGAACAGAAATGAAGTCCAAGCAAACAAGGAGATTTAAAGAATGGGTTGGGACAGGACAAAAGAATTGAAAATATGGGGAGAGAGATGAAGGAGACAGATGAGAGAGAGAGAGAGAGGGACAGGAAGGAAAATAGAAGATAAAATGAAGAGAGAATGACTAAAACGGGAGAGGGCTGAGTAGCAGATAAGAGAGGAGGAGGATAAGGGCTATAATCAGCAGTTTAGGCTCAAGAAGAAAGTGACAAGGAGAGATACATATTCAAGCAAGAGATAAATATGGAGGGGGGAAACAGTGACACTGAGCTAATAGAATGAGAGAAATGTGTGAATGAGAAGGAAAACTGTAGATTGAGTTGACAGTGGCTCTGTTAGGTATTAAGATAGACTATTTTAACAATTGTGAACTTTCTAACCTTTCAATATGAGGGCTGTAATACAGGTTTTCCCTTCTTAGCTATTTTGGGGATTCGGGACATTATGTGACCCTGGTAAAAGATGGACCTTTTTGGCAAATTATATAGCACTTCTGTGGCCCTGGCATAAGGTTACCTTCATTACCACATTGTAGGGATCATGGGTACCTTCCCTAGCTTAATGGAAGCTCTGATGTTAGCTGGTCATTCTTGAGATTTTATCCGCATTATTGGATTATTTTGACATTCCAGGCATAGTTGTAATATTCCCTGCTATATGGAGGCCACCCATAGCATCTTAACATCACACTGCCATAAGATGGCACCTCTGATATTTGATGCCCACTCTAGTGTATGATGGACATCTCTGACATATGAATGTGATGCTTGTGGTTTTGAAACTGGATCTTTTGAGACGGAGAAGTAGTACATGTGAATACTTGATGAAAATGACAAGCTAGTGTTTTTGATTCAAACCTGAGCATCTATTAATAAAAGCTGCCATTTCTGTTACCTACATTTTTTTTTTTTTTACTTTTGTTTGGTCAGATAGAGTTTATTTAACCAAAATGAAAACCTGATATGTGGGAATAAAATTTCAGGAAACGTCAGGCTGATATTTGTCATCAAAATTATTCATTTCAATAATACATTTGAAGTAGTTGTTCGAGTGCTATTTGATGCTCAGTTGAAGATGCATAATCCTGATGCTACTTCCTTGGTTCAAAAAGAGAGTTGTTCCTTTGGCTGTTATTTCATGATTGATGTTTAAGCATTTTATAGACTGTATTAAGTAGCATTTTATGATGTTATCAGTACTACTATGTGAGGCTGATAGATCGGTGTAACTTCACAGATATATCTGGTGTCTAAAGCTGCGGATTTTCAATAACCAGACCAACAATCTTATGTCATTTATAACTAAGAGTCTACTTATGCGTATATATTGTATTGTAATTGCATTTATATAGCGCTTACTACCCCTGACGAGGCGTCGAAGCGCTTTTTCGGCGAGTAGCACTCTACTCCGGGACCCATAGAGGATTAGTGTTGAATTAGTATAGTGAAACATGCAAGTAAATTTTAAGTGGTGGATAGGTTTAGTCAGTTATTTGGATTCGGAAGGATAGCAGAAGGATAGCAGAAGGATAGAAGAGGGAAAAAAAGGTTTGTATTTATATAGCGCTTGTTACCCCTGATGGGGTGTTGAAGCACGCTACTCCGGAAACCCATAAAGGATTAGTGCTGAATTAGTATGGTGAAATATGAAAGTAATTTGAGTGGTGGGTATTAGTCAGTTATTTGGAGTGAGAAGGGTAGCAGAGGGATAAAAAGGGAAGAAAGGTTTGCATTCATGTAGCACCTGTTACCCCTGATGGGTGTTGAAGCGCTTTTCTGGCGAGTAGGACGCTACTCCGGAACCCATAAGGGATTAGTGTTGAAAATTAGTATAGTGAAGTATGAAGTAATTTGAGTGCTGGATATGTTATTCAGTTATTTGGATAGAGAAGGGTAGGTTGCGGGATAGTAGAGGGAAAGAGGTTTGTATTTATATAGCGCTTGCTACCCCTTGATGGGGTTTGAAGCGCTTTATTGGCGAGTAGCACGCTACTCTGGAACCCATAAGGATTACTGTTGAATTAGTATGGCCAAACATGAAAGTAATTTGAGTGATGGATATGTTAGTCAGTTATTTGGTTTGAGAAGGGTTGGGGAGGGTTAGAAAGGGAAAAAGGTTTGCGTTTATATAGCGCTGGTAACCCTGATGGGGTGTTGAAACGCTTCATTGGCAAGTAGCACGCTCCTTTGGAACCCATAAAGGATTAGAGGTGAATTAGTATAGTGGATAATGGAAATTGAGAAGTGAACGTGTTAGTCTGTTATTTTGATTGAAAAGGAAAGTGGAGGGACAGAAGAGTGAGATTTTTTTTTTTTTTTTGAGGTCATAGCAGTAGGAGGAGGCTTTTGGATGAGTAAAAATGGGTTTTTGAGGGGAAGAGTCAGAGGGAGAGTTTATGAAGGTTTTTTTGGGGGATCGGTATAGTAAAAGAGATGTCAGATGATGCAAGGAGGGTAGAGTAGGAGAGAGTCTAGAAAGGGTTATTTCGGGATCATAGTAATGATATGGGGTTTGGGATAAATTAGAGAGTGGATGTAGAGGATATATTGATAGATGTATAGGGTGAGAGATAGGGTAGTGCATTGGAAAGAGTAGTAGAAAGAAGTTTGAGATGAGTCAGAAGGTTGGGCCAGAGGATATATTGAGAGAAGTATAGGCTTAGAAATAGGGTAGTGCATTTGAAATGCTAAATTAGAAGAAAGTGATAAATATATAGATCCATAAGTACATTGAAAGTATATAGATGCATAAAGGAGGTAAGTATATATAGATTAAAGATATTGATAGAGGTACAGGATGAGAAATAGGGTAGTGCATTGGATATGCTTTTTCAGGAGAAAGGTAACAGACACACAGATCCAAGTGCATGAAAGGTACATAGATGCACAATGGAAGTAAGTACATGTAGACCAAAGATGATTTTTATTTATTTATTTATTTATTTATTTACAACAACATAATTATTCTACATGTTTATACAAAGCAATACGCAAAGATAGGTACATATCTATAGTGAAAATAAATGCTTATATACAGAGGAATATGCTGTAAATTTCTGTTTGCGTATGGTGCTTATGTGGGGAAGAGCCAATTCTTGAGTAGTTTTCTGAAGATAAGGTGGTTGTCGGTGGATCTTATGTTGGGGGTAAAGAGTTCCATAGTTTGGCTGCTTGAACAGAGAAGGATGTGCCACCCATGGTTTTTTCTTGTATCTTGGGATTTTGAGGCGAGATGCCCCTTTAGAGCGTAGGTTCCTTTGTTGAATGTGTTTGGTGATTTTATTCCTGATGAAGAGCGGTCCCATCCCATGTATTGCTTTGTGGGTGATACAAAGGAGCTTGAACGTGGATCTACTGGCAACCGGTAACCAATGCAGGGCTTTCAAGGCAGGTGAGATGTGGTCTTGCGGTTTGATATGCAAGAGTAGTCTGGCAGCCAAGTTCTGAATCCGTTGTAGTCTTTTCATGGTTGTTAAAGGTGATCCGTGGTAGACGCTATTGGCGTAATCGAGTTTGGACAGAACAAGGGAGATGGTAGCTTGGACCTTGTGTGGAAATCCCAAATGAGGGAAAATTCGTCGCAGCGTTTTTATAGTGACAAAGCTTGATTTTGTTAGTTTGTCCACTTGGGCATTCATCGACAGCTTGGAGTCCATGGTTATTCCGAGGTTTCTTACTTCCTTCGATAATTTAGGTGGTGATCCCAGTTCATCAGGCCAGGCGGCAAGCGGGTCGTAATGTTTCCAATCGCCACACGTGAGTATTTCGGTTTTGAAGCAATCAATTTGAGATGGCTCCAAGTCATCCACTGATCCACGGCTCTGAGACAACTGAAAATTGGGCATTTTTTAATGTCTTTGGGGCATTCCAGTTGAAGGAGTATTTGCGTGTCATCTGCATAGTTATAGCACGTGAGGTGAAATTGATTGATCAGTACCAGTAATGACTTCATGTAGATGTTGAAAAGCATGGGCGAGATGATAGAACCTTGAGGGACCCCTGCTTTTGTGGAGTATGGTTTGGACGAGAAAGGTGGGGTATGGATGACATTAGTTCTGTTTCGAAGGTAGGACGCGATCCAGTCTAGAGCAGTTCCCTCTATGCCGGCTTCATAGAGTCTTTGTTTCAGAGTGTCATGGTCAACCATGTCAAAGGCAGCCGAGAGGTCCAAGAGGAGTAGCGCAGCAACCCCGCTGCGGTCAACTGTATTCTTCAGGTCATCCCAGATGGCAAGGAGGGCAGATTCAGTGCCTCTTCCCAGACGGAATCCTGTTTGGAAGTCTGAGAGTATATAGAGGTAGTGCAATGAGGGAATGAAAATATGTCATTAGTAGTAACAAAAGATGCAATATACATCTAGATAGGAGGCCTTGTCAAGTTGCATATCCAGAATATTTGAACTACCTTTAAAACCGATGTTTGTTATATCATGATACACGTTCTAGGTGTTTCATCATCTATTTTGATAAAGGTTTTATGACATTATTTTTATCAGTACTGCTAAATGAGGCCAGAGCCTATAAGGTTGGTGTATTCTTGTATCTATTGCCTGAATCTGTAAGAGTTCTGTAACTTGAGTGATGTGCCTTAGTCTACAAGATCTATCCCAAGGAATAGCCCCGCTGTGTGCTCATTGAGAGTATGAGATAGGCAGCTTTTAATTTTCCAACCCTGTTGCCTCAAAGTGAATTCTCAGTCATAACAGATGGGTGAAAAGCTATTCAAAAGAGTAAGGTTGTCAAAGTGTAGTCCTTTGTTTTACTAGCATGTTAATAGAGCACAGACCTTGCTATAACAGCTACCTGCCTGCCGTGCAACAAATTATGGAAACCAAAATCTAAAGGGTAGTTAAGAAATTGATAAACGCTAACAGCCTAGAGAATAGAAAAGAAGACATACAAATGAAAGGTGTGAAAGATAGAAGTGAATAAAGGAGACGTTAAATTCCAAACGCAGAATATATGAACTGACTGTAAAACCTGTAGCTTATTAAGCAAATTAATTTCAAAATTGTATTTTAAAAAGCACATTTTGGCTCATTTTCTTTTCTAAATGATCCTGGAGAGGCATGCACCTTGCCTTCCCACATCCCTTCGGAAACCCTTGATGAAGGTCAATTACTCTACAGAGCCTTTGCATGTTTTTCAAAAGTATTTTATTATGTTTTGTAATAGTTAGACCTGGCATCTTTTGGTGTGGTTTCCCGTCTTTTGCTTCTGACCTCCTATTTGTGACTGTGCTCTGAAGTTCGTTTTTGCTGGTTTTAGGACTCTGGGCACTTTACCACTGCTAACGTGCAGGTGCTCTGTGTCTGAACTGTAATGATATTTGATTTCTCCACGATTGCCATATTTGATTTACTAGTAAGTCCATAGTACAGTGCACTCACTACATGTGCCCAGGGCCTGTACATCAAATGCTACTAGTGGGCCTGCAGCACTGATTGTGCCACCCACATGAGTAGACCTTCAAACGGGTCTCAGGCCTGCAACTGCAGAGCCTGTGGGTGCAGTTTTAAACTGCCATGTCGACCTGGCCAGTTCACCTATTTGCCAGACCCAAACCTTTCCTTTTATTATTACATGTAAGGCACCCTAAGGTTGGCCCTAGGTAGCCCCATGGGCAGGGTGCAGTGTATTTAAAAGGTAGGACATGTGCTTTTAAGTTTTACATGTCCTAGTAGTGAAAAACTGCTAAATTTGTTTTTCATTACAGCAAGGCCTATCTCTTCCATAGGTTAGCATTAGAGCTGCCTTGTAACACTTTACTAATGTATCTTCCGATTGGGAGCTGACAGAAAATTGGAGTTTGGTGCCCCTGGACTCTTTAAAAACATCTTTTAGTGAAGTTGGTTTTTAAATTGCAGGGCTGAAAATACCACTTTTAGAAAGTTGGCATTTTCTTACTTTAACTATTCTGTGCCTCTACCTGCCCCTAGAATACATGTCTGGGTTGGATGTCAGTTGAGCTTTGTGAATTGTCTCTAGACAGTCACACACGAAGGGAGCTGAGGTGTCCCCTGCAAATGTTGATGGCCCATCACCAGGCTGAGGAGTCTTCCTGAGCTAGAGTGGTGGGAGGAGTTGACACTTGCACCTGAATTGGGTTGTGCCTATCCCCACTCAAAGAGCTGCTTACCCCCCGTAGTATGGCCAGGAAAGTCAGGCTCTTGTGCAGTACAAAGACCTTTTTTTGAAGTCTCCCTACTTCAAAGGCTAAAATAGGTTTAAGTACTGGACCTATGACACCATATACTTGGAACACTTCTGGACTGAGGACATTCTGCCAGGAAGAAGAGCTGTCGGACTGCCAGGAGGGACTGTCACTTTGCTTTGCTGTGTTGGCCTGCTGTCTGCTGCTTCTTGTCTGGGAGTGAGAGGACTGGACTTTGCTCTCTGCATCCTGCTTTCTAAAATTTCTCCAAGGACTTGAGCTGACCTTGCCTCCTATTGGAAGTTTCAGGGCCATCATAGACTTCACCTGCGTCTAGCTACCAGCACCTGGACTCTGCTGTGAGTCCTGACCTGCCAAGTAATGCCAAACCCAGTCCTGGAACCTTGGAGGTGATTCTGGTGCTGCAAACAAGAAATTGACGCATCAACTCCACGCATCACTTTGGAACCGGCGCATCCCTGCGAAATCGATGCCTCGCCACTGCCTGCACCAAAGCCGTGGTCCCCTTTCGCTGAGTGCACAATGCAATAACGGCAACTTACAATGCAAGCCCCGACTTTGCCGCAGTGCCTCCGAAGTACTGCAGCTGCGTGAGTTATGAGCACCGCTTCACCGAAGTCCGTGAGGCATTGCTCCGACTCTGACGCCTGGTGGTTCGACATCGATGCAGTGGAATTGACGCACCACGCTGTGACATTGACGCAGTATCGACACTGCATTGCCTTCAGGACCCGAGATCTCGCAACTGCAACCGAGACATCGCTTTCCCTGAGCCCCGCATTGTCCCCAGGCATTAGTGGCTCAACGACCCTGCACCGCCTCCAGAAACCAACGCATCACTTTGCTACAATGACGCCTCACCTTGTCGGGTTTAGGGTCTTTCTTACCAGTCTTGAGGCGTTGGGACGGTTCCCAGCTTCGGTTCTTGTAAGTCCTGGTTTGTCCGAGATAGGGGCGACCCCTTCCGGTAGCCACGGTGCTGCTGACAATGAAAGCCTAAGCAGCCAGTGCCCTCCAGAAGGAGTCCCAAGAGGAAAACCCCGGAGGGAAAAAACCTCTGATGATGATGAGACTCCAGGAATGAAGGAGAAGACAAGGAGCCAGAAAACACTGGTAGACTAGGAGCCCAAAAGGAACCAGGAGAAAACGAAGTCAAACTGGAGCAGAAGTCGCAAGGTAACCAGGAGCGCCAATGGAAGGAAGGGATCACCAAAATAAGAGTCAAGGAACCAACAGGAGCGAGGACACACCAGCTGGAACAAGGAGTGTTGCAACGCAAGGAGGGAGGTTCTGATCCCTTATATACAGAAAAAACAGGAAGTGACATAGAGGAACAGGAAGTGACAAAACAGGAAGGAGAGGTGTCGCCATCTTGGATAGGGAAAGGAGTGAAGTGCAGTTTAGGAAGATCGCCATGTAAGGAAGGAAGGTAACTCTCCCCCACTGCCTTCTGGGAGCAAGACTGAGAAGAGGAGAGCAACAATATGGCCCCCAAGGAAGGGGGATCACCAGATGCCAACACCAGGTAAGTGTAGTGCCCCAAGGTGCCTCATGACATGGATGGGCCGCCGTGCAAGTACGCGGCGTGCCCAACAGAGCAAACCAACAGGCGTTGCGGGTGCTTTCCACGATGCCGCCAAAACGGCAACAGCGGGCTGCCGTGCCGCACCGCGGCGCCCCCGAAGAGGAGGGAGGGGCGCCGCGGGCTGCACCGCGGCCCGCGAGGAGAAAACGGGCAGCGCCGCGGGTTGCGATGCGGCCCGCGGCGTAACACACCTCCTTTGTGCAACGCATCGTCCCCGAGTGCTGACATGTAACTACCTGCATAGCAGTAAGGAACTGACACATCACCTGCCTCCGCGACACCTCACCTCCTCTGGGCATCTCCACCATCTTTGACTTTTTGACACATCCAAGGTATTATACCGTGGTGCATGCGACTCCTGTAGCCGGCCACGCTCCATCGCGGTCGGACTGAATTTATGGATTTGTCTTGGTCAAGCACAACCAGCTACCCCATTTGGAGCTATTCTTTCTAAGCTCTACAACTGCAATTAATATTGAAAAATTCATATCTTGACTTGTGTATGTTGGATATTTGTTGTGTTGGTCTTGTTTTACTCAGATAAATATTGACTATTTTTCTAAACTGATCTAGAGTACTTTTGTTGTGTTTGCACTGTTACTGTGTGGGTGTGCACAAATACTTTAGACATTGCTTCTTTAGTTTAGCCTGACTGCTCTGAGCGAAGCTACCAGAGGGTGAGCGCAGGTAAACTTAGTGTGTGCTACACTTACCCTGACTAGAGTGTGGGTCCCTACTTGGACAGGGTGCAAACCACTGCCAACTAGAGACCCCATTGCTAACATTGGTGATCAGCGGTGGGGATAGAACTTGTATTTGTGCATTACATACAGTTATTGGTGTACACTACTTCCATATCTCAGACCATTATGTAACCGCATACAATTTTTTTTCCCTCTTTGGCAAACCTTTTGAGTCTGGAGAGCCTTCAGCTGTACCTGCAGATTTGGAGTTTGAGCAGGAGAGGATGGAAACCTATACGGTACCCCAGCTCAAAAAGTTCTACTGGGATCCCAAGTGTTCTTTTAAAGGCCTCACTAAAAAGGAGGAGCTCCAAAAGGCGCTGAGGGCCTGGTTAGCAGCCAGGGATACAGCTGGGCACCCCGCTGATGAGAATGTTGTTGTGGAGGAGGCGGAACCAAGCTTGCATCTGGAATGGCAGGAGGATCCAGCATTTCCTGTGGGGCGGGGGGGGGGGGCCAGCCTGAATAGTGGAAGAACTCCCTCTAGAGCTAGCAATAGTGTTTCATCTAAAAGCCTGTCTGCAGCAGAATTGAGAGACGGGTGGGAAGATAGGAAGCTCCAGTTGGAGCTGGCAGAGTTCAATGTGGATGTGGAAAAGCAGAAATGGGCGATGGAAAAAGATAAATTGCCCATGGAGGAAAGGAAGATGCTTTTAGCTCAAGAGCTGAGCTTGGAGGAGTTGGATTTGAAAGATAAGTCCAGCACAAATGGTGGCAGCATTTCTTCAGTACATTCAGAAGGAAAGGTACACATACCCAAAAGTCTGGTGCCTGAATATAGAGTGGGAGATGACCTAGATCTGTTCCTGCTGGTGTGCTCGGCGGTGGCCCCCTCCCCTACAGAGACTGGTGCCCTACCTGGACGGATGCTGGGCGCCCCCAGGGTCAAGACTGATTTGCATATGGCTGGGTCTAAACTGGGGTGGCAAAGTGAGCTAAAGAACGATGATGAATTTAACCCAGATCTGTTACTGGGGGTGAGTGTCTGAAAAGTTTCAGCACTCCGTCCATCATCTCCTTGTGTTTGCTTTGTTTGCCCTAAGTTGGCAGGGTATGCCCAGACCTGGGTCCCTTGCTCACTTTGCAACTGGATTCACGCTAGCCTGGCTGATTAGGGGTGTAACCCCGAAACTGGTCCCAGGATGCTTGTTTCCAGTCCAGGGAAGAACTAACATGGCAGTTCGGGCTGGACTGTTCCCATGAGGAACAGGGTCAAGACTGATTTGCATATGGCTGGGTCTGAACTGGGGTGGCGAAGTGAGCTAAAGAACGATGATGGATTCAACCCAGATCTGTGACGGGGCGAGTGTCTGAAAAGTTTCAGCGCTCCGTCCATCATCATTGTGTTTGCTTTGGGTGCCCCCAGAGAGCAGCTGGTCGTGGCGACAGTGTCGAGAGGTGAGGCGGGATCCTGGGGGTGGGAGCTGAGTCCTTGTTGCCGCCAGTCAGTCATCGCTGTGACCGGTGCGATTGACGTCTCGCTGGGAGGGAGGGGGGGAGGGCGGCGGAGAAGCCCAAACATCTACTTTACCATGGCACATGTTGCCCCAGCGGAGGAGTGAATCGCCACTGTACCAGGGTGGCAGAAGATGCCATAGGGCTCCCGGCGGATGCTGGTCATTGCGGTGCTGAGGGCCGTGATGGGCCTATCCCCCTACAGCTTGGACCAGAGGGTGCAACCTGTCAGAAGCTGTGGAGTGTGCGGGGCACCTATCGGCTGGGAGCGGCGTGCTCTGCCTGTGCCATCTGAGCTTCGTGGCTGAGTTGGTCTCTGCGCGATGCTCCCTGGACGCTGCCGAGGGGCCGCGCGGCCCCCTCATACACCAAGGCCTTATTGCAGCATCTTTGGTGTGAAATAGCTGGCTGCCGCCTCCTGTGGAGGCCCATGGGCCACACCTGCAGTCGGGCACCCCAGGGCCCCAGATCACTGTGCGAGGGCCTGATTAGTGGAATTGGGCAGGTCCTGTGCTCCCAAACGCTGCCATTGAGGGAGTGGACTCCTTTGCACCAGCTGCCTTTCGAGGCAGGCCCTCTCCCGGCCTGCAACCCCATTCTCCAGTGACATTGGCCTGCTTGTGCCCCCCATTTGATCATAGTGGGGTGTGGCGGGCTGGGAAGACCTGCTGCACGCCTATGCCACCTCTCATCTCTACTGCTCCACTAGACCCTACCTGCCATCCTTGAACAGTGGGCCCGGCATGGACTATCCGAGCTGGACGCCTACGGCCCCATCACCATAACCGCCTGTGGCCCTTTCCTCCTGGCTGCTCTGGCCTGCTTGTGTCCCCCCATCCAACCTGCAGTGGGGGTGTGGCGGGGCCTGGGTGAACCCCAAAACCTCTTTTGAGGAGGCAACGTTTCTTCGACATCTGCTCAGGGGGTGAGCGGATGTGCCTGGCGTTGTTCACCTTGACGTCCCGATTGGGGTGCTCTGGTTGCTTGGGTGCCCAAACCACATTGGTCTGGCTCAGAGAGGTGACCCCGGTGGGGCACTGAACATTGGCGTTCGCTTGCTCCATGAACCGCTGAGCCATGGGGAAGCCGGAGGCGCGCCAGTCCAAGTTGGCCTTAGAGGGAAAATGACAGAAGTGCCACACCGAGCCAGATTGTTATTGACGGTCCTCCGGGGCGCCCCCATGTTGCTTTTCTGCAACATCCCAACCTAAATGAGATTCCCATTGAACAGTCTGCATGCCATTGATGCCCAGATCGATCTCCTCACCAGCTGCCTTGACCAGATGAAGGAGAGAGTTGACAAACACGAAGACCGCCTGGACCACCTTGAGGCTCGCGTCTCCGATGCGGATGACACCCAAACAGCGGCTGGTGAACACCTGCTCCACATGGACAAAGTCCTTGGGATCTTAAAACAGAAAAATGTAAGCGCATTCTCGACTCAATAACCTATGCATCATAGGGGTCCTGGAATCCACTGCGATTGACAGGATGGAAGACTATGTGGAGAAAATGTTGAGAGCTCTCTTTCCAGACGCCCTTTCAGCTGTCTTTATACGTGGAGAGAGCGCACAGATCGCTAGGTCCGAGACCCCCACCTGGCTCGCCGGCTAGACCCATCATTGCCAGACTTCTCAACTACTGTGACCGGGACGTGGTTCTCTGGCTAGCCCGCGAGCGCCACTCCATTCTATATCAAGATATTGAGGTTTCCTTCTATCCTGACTTCATGCTGGCAGTGCAGGATTTCTCCCAGCCAAATGAATGCTCCCAAGGCGGACGCCACGTATTCCCTGCTCTACCTTGCAAAACTCTGCATATTCCACAATGGGAAACCCGTTTCTTCACAGATGCCAAAGCCGCCCTGAAATTCTCCTATCAGATCTCAACTCGAGCGGCGTCTCCTCGGATGACCCCAACTCCCCCAGAAGAAAGCCGCCTCGCAATGAATAAATACTGTTAGGGCTGCTGGTCTTGTTTTCCACTCTTGGTACTGTCCATTCATCTTGCCATTCACCTCGGCCAAAGACGTTCTAATGACTGTTGTCCAACATGTGACCCTGTCGGGATCCTCTTTAACAGCCTTCATCTCAGTATGTCACAATCTCCACGTTACAAATACCCATACTGACTCCTCGCGGGGTGCTAACACCCTACATCGGCCACCCAGTTTTCCCCTAACCGGGTCGTATGCCTGGCTTTCTGATGCCTCCGGATATGTTTCTCATTGTGTTACGTTGTTTTTGGGTTGTGGGGTTGGTAGGTGGGTGGAATAGGTGTGTACAACCATGTTCTCTGGTTGGAGTGGGTAGGGGAGGTTAGTTTTGTATGGTTTGTGTTCTTTGACTTCTTCCAAGAAAGACCCTCCCTTGGCACAAAATTGCACATGCCACGCCGGGCACAAAAGCTGCATGTGATTACACCACACACACGCCTGGACCTTGCTTGGCCGACACTCAGCACTGCACGCCACTCACCCCCGCCAGCTTGATCATCACGACTAGATGCCTAACTTGGAACGTTGGTGGGCTCAATAACCAGCGGAAGGCGAGATTGAAACACACTTACCTCAAAAGACACCGCTTAGACATTTTGTTTTCTTCAAGAACTCCACCCCACCAAGTCGACGGCCTCCCGCCTACGTGCGGGGTGGTGTGCAGAAATCTACTCTAACTACGCTTGGGGTACCGATTTACTCTTGTGCAAGGTACTCGCTTGGCACTCTACTCAAACTATCTGCGACGCAGATGAGAGATATGTCCTCCTCGTAGGCACACTTCGTAGACACCCTGTCATTCTTGCCTTGACTTATGGCCCAAATGTTGATAGCCCTGAATTCTTCACTGATGTGTGGCGGCTGATAGCCGGCCTGGGCCAGTGCGCGGTGATATGAGGGGGGGTGATTTTAATGTAGTACTTGACCCCGGCGTGGACTGCTCAAGCGCCCTGCGTAGACCACACCCCTACGCAGTCGCGGAGCTCCACACCTTGATGATGGACTATTGCCTGACAGATGTTTGTCAGCTACAACATGAGTGCAATGAGGAGGGCACCTTTGTCACCGCTGCGCCGGTGCGTAGTTGCGAATTGACTATTGGCTACTCACCCAAGATTTCCTCACCTTGACCACCTCTGTATCGCACCTACCCCGCACACTTTTGGACCACACTCCGGTGCTACTGGAACTATCCTTGCCCCTAGCTGTCTCACAGGCCTTTTTTATAGCTTCTAGCTGCTGGGCCGTTACGCAGCGCAGTTTTTAGAGACTATGTCCATATCGGGATCATTGACTACTTCGCCACTAACGTGGGGTCCGTTTCCTCCCCGTTGACGCAGTGGGATGCTTTTAAATGGTCGTACTGCCTACATTTCTATATTTAATCCTCAATATCTCGATCCCACTCACCTCACAATTCCTCCGGCACCTGCGCTCAAATCTGGTGATGCTGATCTAGGCTGGGAAACAGCCACGGATCACGTGGGAGACGCTCCCACTGCCGTTCCAGCAAAGAGGCCTCAGTGCACCCGCCATGACACTCTACGCTTCATGCGCTTAGACTCAATATCTTCTTTTCTGGCTCCACCCCACCCGCTTCCAGCCCCACGCGGCGGTGGAGGCGGATGCAGCAGACCCGTGTCCACTGCGCTCTATCTGCCATTTAGGCTCACGTAAGCAGAAATTAATACGGTGGAGTGTGTTCCATGGGCTTGAAATAAATGACGGCACTGCGTCCACCTGCCATGCCTTTATACTCCCTCCGTTCCACTCACGCGGAATCCCCAGCTACCAGCACTTCAAGACGACGGCACTAGGGCGTGCGCACACGGATGCAGGCAGCACCATTTGTGGACCTCTATCCAGGTGGTCAATTCTTGCCCCCCTTTGCGCTGGCGAACCCCCCCAGGCCTACCACGCTAGATATCTTGCTATATCATCATGTGCGCGACACATGTCGCGCAATGCACCCAACATTCCCTGCGCCCACGCACTTGAACACCTGCTCTCAAACACCTCTTCTCATAAACTAGTTACCTGTTTATACACAACAATGCAGAATAAGGCGCCGGTGCGGGCCCTGGCAGCTTGTGCGGCCTGCGATCTAGACATTGCACCTCCCATCACAGATGCACAGTGAACATACTGCTGTGGCCAGACTGCAGCGCTGTCACCTAATTACCGGTTGCCCCTTATCCATTTCAAGTTCTTGCACAAGCTATACCGCACCCCGATGCATTTACTACGCATGGGACTGGTGGACCAGGCATGCTGTATTCGCTGCTGGGCTCCACGAGCTGGTCTGGGAATGCCCTTGAGTGACGGGATATTGGTCCGAGGTGTACTCCATTCTGTACCAGATAACGAGCCATTCACTCCCACAGACCCTGCTGGTTGCACTCCGGGGATATGGCAAATATGTCCCCCTGGTCTCCTGTTACTAGCTGAACTGCGAGTGGCTATGCATTAGGACAGACGGCCTGCACCCAAGGCCGCCGCATGGCTGCAGGATGTGGTCTGCTATCAAACACAACTGTCCACATACTGGGATCTGATACCATCAAAATCCTCCCTGATGTATATCTGGGTACCATTGCTAACTTACATCAGACACAAAGACACCCCGCCCCCCCCCCCCACCAGTGCTGGAAGGGGGTCTGCCCATCATGGATCCTCTTACTGGCTCAGATAGTGTGCCGGACGTCCCAGATGGCCCTCTGCCCAGTCCCCGGTCTGCCTGAACCCCCTAGGGAAGTGTGCGCTCTGCAAACTGTGCTAGACTTCTTCCCCAGCTGGATGGAACAAGGTTGGATGACCTCTTTGTATGCTCTGCTGATGTCTCTGTAATCTTGCTCTCGGTGTGATGTGCTGAAGTGACAGTGTCATAATGTCACCTGTATGCACTGCATATATGATTGTGCCTTTTCCACTTGGCCCTGTCCACCCCCACCCCTCCCTTTTCCCATTGTTAATTGCAGGCCGTCGCCTTACTGTTCTTACCTAAAAAATCTGTAAAAAATAAAATAGTCTGCCCACTTATCAGGATCCGCCATCACCTGTACCATTGGTGGTCTGTCACATCAGACCAATGTGCTTTGTATATTGTCTGGAGGGGCAGATCCCTCTCCTTCGAGACTACTCCTCCCCCCACCAATGCCACCTGCTTGCTACAGGCTGATGGAGGAGCATCTTTCTCTGCTCCATCAGAAAGTGATGGTTCTCTTGGCCAAGGGGGCCATAGAAAGGGTGCCGATGCCAGAAGTAGGTCGTGGTTGCTATCTTAGACCTGCGCCCTCGCACCCTCTCAATTTTTTCCTCAAGAAGGAGAAGTTCAAAATGCTCCCGTTTACTCAAGTCTCGTCTGCTCTGGACTCTGGAGACTGAATGGTAGTTTTAAACTTGCAGGACTCATATTTCCTGATTCCTGTCCTGCATGCCCACAGGCGTTACCTGCAGCTCACGATGGGCCACAAGCACTTTCAGTTCGCTATGCTCTCTTTTGAACGTCACCAGTGCCCCTCGGGTGTTCACCAAGCTGTTGGCGGTGGTTGCAGCTCATCTGCGGAGATCAGGGGTGCCAGTCTTTCCCTATCTCGATGACTGTCTGTGGAAGGCCGGTTCGCCCCAGGCTGTTGTCTCCCTCCTCCAGACTACGGCGGACCTCCTGCTTTTGCTGGGGTTCACTATCAGAATGCCGAAGTCACGTCTGATGCCCTCTCAGATGCTCCCCTTCATCGGAGCTGTTCTGGACACGGTGCAGTTTTGGGCCTATCCTCCCTAACGGTGAGTCCAGGATATTCAGGCTATGACACTGATGTTTCAGCCTCTGTCCTGGATTTTAGTGAGACTGACTCTGAGGCTGTTGGGCCTCATGACCTCCTGCATACTGCTTGTTACACATGCCTTCTGGCATATGCAGGCTCTGCAGTGGGACCTGAAGTTTTCAGTGGGCGCAGCATCAGAGAAATCTCTCTGACACGATCCAGATATTGAAGGGAACTGCACAAGATCTGCAGTTGTGGTTAACAAACTGCGATTGGGTCCCTTCCCCGAACAAATCTGACTGTTGTGACAGATGCGCCACTCGTGGGATGGGGCGGCTTTTCTGGGAGAGGTGGAGATCAGAGGCCTCTGGCAGAATCCGGACTCCACATCAACCTTCTGGAGCTTTGGGCGAACTGGCTGGCATTAAAAGCCTTTCTACCCTCCATCAAGGGCAGGCTAGTGCAGGTGTTCACGGACAGCACAATCGCCATGTGGTACTGCAACAACCAGGGCGGTATGGGGCCGTAGACCCTTTGTGAAGAGTCCCTGCATCACTGGACATGGCAGGAACGTCAGAGCATTTCCCTGGTGATTCAACATCTGGCGGGCTCTCTGAAGGTCAGGGCGGATAAACTTACCCGAAGATGCCTAGTGGATCATGAATGGTGTCTGCATCTGTGGGTTGTGCAGCATCTCTTTCAGCAGTGGGTAGAGCCTTTGTTAGATCAGTTTGCCACCACGGAGAAGTGCAATGTCATCAGTTCTGCCGGCTGGTGTTCCCAAGGCGGCTCTCACTTGGAGATACTTTTCATCTTGTGTGGAGCTCTGGCCTCTTGTACGCTTTTCTGCCCATTCCACTCCTGTCCAGAATTCTCAAGATCAGGAATGACCGTGCCCAAGTCATCATTGTGGCTCCGGACTGGGCTCAGAGATTGGTATCCTGAGCTGTTGAGCATGGCCATCGGTCCTTCGATCAGGCTGCCCCTTCAGGAGGATCTTTTGTCTTAGCATCAGGGGGTTCTCCACCCGAACCTGTCAACACTGCGCCTTCTTGCGTGGAGATTGAGCGGCGCCAGTTGACAGCCTTCGATCTTTTACTAGAAGTCTGCAATGTTATTCTGGCAGCCAGGCATCCCTCCACCAAAATGGTATACACCTGCAGTTGGGGCACGTCTGTGGCCTGGTGTGCAGAAAAACAGTGTAGGAAAGTAGGATTTGCTTTCATGGTTACCCCCACTATTTGCTGGTGTCACTCGGTTTTTCTGACTGGGATCCTGCTAACCAGGACCCCAGTCACTGTGCTCTCCCCCTAAATTGGACTTGGTAAGTACTTTGGTACCTTTCTAATTGGCTACTGGTGTACCCTTCTAAGTCCCTAGTATATGGTACTAAGGTACCCAGGGCATAGGTACACAAGGGGTCTCCTATTGGCTGCAGCATGTATTATGCCACCCATGAGAGACCACTCAAACTGTGACTACAGGCCTGCCATTGCAGCCTGTGTGAGCAGGTGTTAGCACCACTCACCACAGATATAGGTTTCCTTATGTTTGAGGTCACTGCACTTAAAACCTAAAAGTCACCCCTAAGGTAGGCCTTTTAATCCTGAAGGCATGGTGCTTGGTTCTAAGTGTGAGGGTGCCCTGCATGAGCAGGACACCCACTACAAACCCAGGAGTCGATTCTCCAGGCTTTGTAAGTGCGGTCAGCCATTTTAGACATATAGTGGACATCCAGTCAAATACGAGATGTCTAACTATATAATGGCTGCACCGAAATCGGTCATGTTTGTTGGAATCCTACCCCAACACCGATTCCAGTGTTGGATGCAAGATCCCATGTACTGGGGGGCTCCCCTGTATTCCCAGTACCAGCCTTTCAGGGTCTAACAGCAAGCTAGTGCTGCTGCCGACCACAAACACAAGTGTGCCCTCCTGCTGCTGAGCCAGGCTCGAGCAGGGGAAGGTAGGACCATAGGTTTCCTGTCACAGGGAGGTGTGACCACCTCCCAGACAGGACTTAGTGTATTGGGCTGGGGGCACTTGCCGGCGCCACCAGACTGCTTTGAAGGGCACATTTGGTGCCCTCCTTGCATACTCCAGTTGGAACCAGTTCAGGGAGCCGTTGGCTCCCGCTCTGGCGCGAAACTGAACAAAGGACATGGGAGTATCCTCCCCTCTGTCCAGCCCTGAATCGTCCCAACCCTTTCCTTAGGGAACTTAAGGGCTTACCTGTGGGTGGCTCTTCAGATTCGTCGTGGGACAAGATTCAGATTTGAAACCACTTCATCTTTAACCGTCTGGGCACTGTGGACTTCGCTGGACTTCGCTTTGGGAACCGAGACTGCATCTAGAAGACTCCTGCTCCTCCTGGTCTCATCATCCTGCCAGTCTTCTGCGTTGTCTGTGCCTGTGTTCCATACAAGTTCTTCTCCAGGCCTGTGGGCATCCAAGACACCTGAAGGAATCTCCCTTGGAGTGAAGGAGTCACTCCTCTGCATCTGCAGGCACCTCAACGAAGCTAACCGGTCTGCTGCTCCTGACGTCCCACGGACTCCGAAAGGTTCAGCAACACAGGTGGTGGTTCTGCAGCTCCCTTGAGGCCTGCACTGTCTTCTCACTGAGTTTTAGGCCAGTATCCCTCGTCGGAACCGCTGGAACAGAACCCCTGTGCACCATGTCGACTTGCCGTTGCCAAGGCTCGTTGACTCTTCTCCAGAGATCTTCCAGCTCCAAGAAGCTCCAGCCTCCAGCATCTCCTGCTACCAAGATCTTCGTCCTCACTGCATCCTCTGCACCGTTGGCCTGTCTTCTTGGTGAGCTGCTCGAGGACCTCTTGTGACTCCTGTGCCTTCGGCCTGTGGGTCCTCTTGAAGGTCTTCTTTGGCTCCAGTGGGATCCCCTGCTTGCTTGGGACCTGCTCTGACTCCTGCACGTGGTCCTTGGACCTTGCTGGTCCCGATACTGCACCTTCTTCGCTTTCCTAGTCTGTTACTGCTGCCAAGGCTTGTTGGTGCTTCCGCCGGACACCGACCCCTGGCTCTTGATAATCAACAGTGGTCAATACTGTCAGGCTGAGACTGTTGCGGTCGAGGGGAAGAAAAGCATTGGTGGAAGCAACAGTCCGCCATGGAGCTTTGGGGGACAACGGTCGCCCAGAGTTCAAGGGAAGTTCTACTCCATGGGAGTCAAAGTTTTGGGATATCCCAGGGCTCAGGCACAGCAGGCAGTTCTGGCTTACCTAGATCGGGGGTGCCGGAGGTCTGGGATGCAGAATTGGTTTGTCACTGGCGGCATTCAGCTACCGGTGCGGTGAGGGCAGTCTGTCGCGGTCGGGGTGGTCGTGCCCAAGTTGCTGCTTTCACGCAGTCGAAGCCACCAGGAAGCGGTTACAGGCTCACAGGAGCGGGGCTGTTTCCAGCGTCTGTCGCAGGTACTGTGAGGATCCCTCAGGCAGGTGGATGCGTTGAAGGGGTCGGTTATCGGACTGGTGACCAAGAGGCTTTAGCTGCTGCAACTTTTGGTTGACGAGGTAAATCGCGTTGACACAGTCCGTGCCGGCCTTCACCTAGTGGCGATCTTTACCGGCGGCATGCCAGGGACTAGTACCACTAGTCCAAAGGGAGGTCCCATGCAACTGACGAAGGCTGGCAGGGCTCTGGGTTTCTATGAGGCTGCACAGGTTTCAGGTAGGGACAGCAGGCCACAGTTGTCGAGTCCTTTCGCAATTGGCAGTGTTTGGCTGTGGTTTATTCTGCAGCATGTCTTCTTCCTTGGTCTTCTTTAGGTCCGTGAAATCTGAAGTCAAGGTCTTGGGGGGCCAACTACATACTCAAATTTAGGGGCGTTACAAGGGGAGATCGGTACCTTTAGGGTGTCTACACCCTCTAGTGACTACTTCTTGTGGGAAGAGGCACTACCCTAGCCCCGATTGGAGTTTTTCTCACCAACTCAAGATGGTGGAATTTCAGGAGAGGGGTTCACATTGCCTGCCCCGGGGCAGGGGGCCCCGGGGCCCTCCTCCTTATCTAACTAATTTTCCCGCCTTTCCTCCCGCCAAAAGTGGAGCAGGAAAGGGGGCTTGGCCTCACCCACAATCTGGGGGTTCCTTGGTTGGATTTCAAAGGTGGCATTGCCTTTGAAGCTTCCCGCCCGGGAAGGCCTCTTCATGACTTCCCTGTTCACTTACAACATCATAGAATAGGCTGGACATTGTAGGGGCCTATCTGCTCATGCAGATAGACCCACACATGGGATATAGTGCACCCTGCCTTAGGGCTGAAGGCCTGCATTAGGGGTGGCTTACCTATGCAGTGCATGAGAGGCATGGCACACAGGGCTGTGTGCCATGTCGACTCTTCGATTTCCCTGCACTAAGATACGCAGCCTGCAGTGGCAGAGTGCATAGTCTTGGTGAGCGGGCCCTGGGGTGGCAAAGTCAGTGCTGCAGCCTGAGAGGACCCTCTTCAGTACCCATGCCCTAGCTACCAGGGATACCATTTACTAGGGACTTATAGGGGTGACTGAAGCTGTGCCAATGGTGGTACAGTTTTTGGGAAAGAGATCTGGCACTAAGAACCTTGTTAGCTGGGACCCAGAGTGCTTACAGTTCAAAATCACATCAGATGTCAGGCAAAAAGTGGGGGCTAACCATGCAAAAAGAGGCACTTTCCTATAAACAACCTGAGGGTTTGCGTGCTGATTTCACCAGAGCCAAGGCTGCGACCACTGTGTTAGCACTTAAAGTCCCGGTACTGGACATCTGCCACGTGGGCTTCCTTGCACACATTCAAAAAACACTACTGCCTTGACAGTCAGGATGAGCATTTTCCAGTTCGGTCCTGCAGGACTTTATGGTATGAAATTGTTTTGCAGACCCACCTCCGGGGAGGTATTGCTTGGGTATACATTTTAAGGTAAGGAATTTTCGGCTATAAGTCTCTATCAGATGAACAAAGTACTTACCTTCATTAATGCATTATCTGGTAGAGACTCTGTCTAGCCGCAGATTCCGTACCGACCCACCCATCTTCCCTATTCTGCGAATGGATTTCTAGGAACAGGGATTTCCCCTTTCAGGACCCTAGTTTTCCACTCCGGTGGTCACTGTTCTTCGTGGCACTGCACTCCTTGTGTGTAAAGTCATGAAATGTAACTGAAATCAGTGCGCTGGGGTGTCGCATATATAGGCACCACGCACGTCACTTCTGGCGCGGACCATGCCGACGACGCCACATAGAGCCGATCGAAGCCACCTACCGGCATGCAGGGATACCGTTCCCAAAGATTTGCTGGATCCAGTGTGACGCCTGGGGCTAATTCTAAAGTAAGAAATCTGCAGCTAGATAGAGTCTTTACCAGATAAGGCATTACAGAGGGTAAGTAACTTATCCAATTAGCCCCAGAATGAGATATTTTTGGAGAGGAGCCTGTATGCCTTCATCAAAATGAGGCCTGATTTGTCTGGAGCTGTTGGTGGAAAAATCACACAGTACTTTATTCGAATCTTCAGCCATCTCCTTGGAGGGAATCCATAGGACCTTCAAATGTGCTGACCTCTTTGCACCTTCTAATACCTCAATCTTGTATTCCAAGTGCATAATGTCTCATAAGCTCCTTGGTGAAAGGCTGAAAGGCCCTTCACCACATTCTCCACAGCGGTGTCCTGACCCTCTGCTCCCTACAAACATTGTCTCTGTGTTTGTCACTATGATCTCTTCTCCCACCGCTTTCATTCTATCTTATTTTTTTATTCAAGAGTTCAGTAGAACATTGACTTTTCCAGCTTGTACATTTCTTACCAATTACATCTAGACACACCATAATTTCATTCTGACCGCCAATGACCTCACCAACAGCTCCATCTCTTACATCCTCCTTTGCTGTGCCTTCCTACAGTATTTTCAGTCAACAGTGTTCCAACAAGGTATATTTTGAATAACAATTGAAATAACTTATCGTCAAACAAAGTGTACTGTGAGGTAGCTAAGGCCAGCAACTTTCACTAGATCTGCAGTAGTAGTTATCTCCTGTTTTGGTCTTCGTGTTAAAGTTTGATAAGAGCAAAATTTCTGTTCCATGATACTGCAGATCTAGTTTCATGGTGGCCACATTCTGTAATGCTGATTCACACCAGTTGCGGGTCGCTGTCGAATCACATCATTAGGGGTCACCCAGTTCTACCATCCAGCGTAGCCACAGACTGAAGTTCTTTTGAAGGGTAGGCAGGTGTAGTCTGAAGCAGTTAGATGGTCAGACAATTCCTACATGGATATGAATTGTTCCTAACTCTTGTGGCTATCATTTTTGTGTCAATAATGATGGGAGGCCTCTTGCCACCATTGTCTTTGCCTTTAGGACTCATCTTCAGTTACTTGGCTTCCAGCCATTGATCTATAGCTAACGGGTATGAGGAGAATCACTGCCTGTATTTTGGAGTGTATGTAATGGTCTTCAATAGTTGCTGAATATCATCAGAGAAGCTGTAAAAGCATACCCATCAAGAATGCAATCATTTTGTCCCAATTACCTAAGTGACAGGATGGGTGTTTGTCACACTGTCCATACTTGACTGATTTTTATCTATATATTGTTTGGGACCTTCCTGCATTTTCTCTGAAGGTTCCTTTGCTGCTCAGGCCCTGATACCCCAGTGAGACTGAATTGCACTTATTGAAAGTGGTTCTCCCACTGAGAAATATTCAGAATATAATCTGTTGAGATTGACTGTGATATCTCTTGCACAGATTAACACGGCAGTTCCCCATACATGCATTTTTCTGGTCTCAAGTACTTGACTTTGGAGACAGATTTCATGCTTCCAAGCAGCTTGGCCAGCAGAGGGATTGAAATCTAGGTGTTCTTGGGTGACAAACCGCCTATTGAATTTTGCAGTGTCACTGTAAGCCTTAGAATTCATCCAATGTTCGTTGATCAGATTGTGCTCAAATTTAATTCTCCATAAACTGTGTCATTACCAGCATTCAAGATTCTCTGTAAAATGGCCTTTGCACTTCAGATACCAAAAGATTCCTAGGAGGAAAGGGAAAAAAAGGACAATGCAACTACACAAATATTTGTGGCATGTGGGACAGCTGAATGGCAAAAGCTGCAATGGTCAGATGGCTGTGGATTTCATTACATTACCTACATAGATGAAAGAATAGTCTTTTTTTTTATCTGACTCATGGCAGATTCCAAAAGAACAAAAGCCTCAACAGGGACATAGCTATCAAAGCAGTGGCATTGGAGGTCACCCAGACATTTGCCACTAATATTGTATGAACATTGATGCAAACACATAATCAAGTGAGATAATACATCTTGAAAATAGGTTCAAGTGAAGACTACCTCTTGACCTTCCTTCTAGATGTGAATTTATTTTAAAAAATACAATGAAAATTAATTTATCTTCAAATTACGTTCTTCAGTGCTAGCATATTTTATAGGTTTAGATGTAACCCACCATTCCTCTCCAAGAGGTTGATAATAATTTCATTAAATGCTTTAATCAAACCTAGGTAGAGCTAATGAGTTAGTATGGCAGAGGCATGTGGGAGAAAAGTCATGCTGACTTTAAGTAAATTTGAAAGATAATGTGTTTATGTATTATAGTTATCAAGATTTCACACAAAATCAAATATATTCAACAAGCATTGGCAAAACCAATAGGTCTTGCCTATGCAAGAGCTATTGGCTTTGCAATATGTTTTATCCAAGTTGTACACCAGATTTGCTGCTCAGCATGGCTAAAAGTTAGTGGGGTAAAGGAATGGGGAGGGGAGTGGAGTGTTGTAAACTGGACTAGAGTGGAAAGTTATGGAGTGGCGTGGAGTAGCATAGAGTGGTGTAGAGTAGAGTTGAGTAGTGTGCAGTGGATTGTCATGGAGTAGCCTAGAGTGGAGTGGTGTAGAGTGTTGTGGAGTATAATGGTGGGGTAGAGTGTCATAGAGTGGAAGGGCATATAGTGGAGTATAGTGTCAGAGTGGATTAGAGTGTTGTAGAGTGGAGTGAAGCAGTGTAGAGAGTGTGACATAGAGTGGAGTAGAGTAGATTAGAGTGACGTAGAGCGAAGTAGACATTGTTCTAGAGTGGATTGGCATAGAGGGGATTAGTGTATGAGAGATTTGAATGGCATAGAGTGGAGTACAGTGTTACAGAGTCGAGTAGCGTATAGTGGAGTGACATGGGAGTGTCAGAGTGGAGTGCCATAGAGTGGAGCAGTGGAATAGTGTGTTGCAAACTTGAGTGGAGTATAGTGGCATGGAGTGGTGTAGAGGGAGTTGCATAGAGCGTCGTAGAGTGGAGCAGTGTCATAGAGTCACATAGACTGGAGTACAGTGTTGTAGAGTGGAGTGGCATAGAGTGGAGTAGAGTTTAATAAAGTAGAGCTTCATAGAGTGGAATATTGTGGAGTGTTGTTGAGTGGAGTATCATAGAGTGGACTATAGTGAAGTGGAGTAAAGTACAGTGGTGTTTAGTAGATAGGAGTAGAGTGCATTGGCTTTGAGTAAAGTGGTGTAGAGACCATTGGCGCAGAGTTTAGTGACATAGAGTGGTGAAGAGTAAATTGCGATGGCATAGAGTGGAGTGGCATAGAGTGCAGTGTCGTAGAGTAGACTGTTTCAGAGTAGAGTGAAGTGGCATAGAGTGGAGCGGTGCAGGGTAAAGTACAGAGGTGTAGAATAGAGTGCAGTGGCGTGGAGTGCATTGGTGCAGAATAGATTAGAGTGCCATCGAATGGAGTGATGCAGAGTAGAGTATAGGGGCATAGAGTGCATTGGCATAGAGTGCAGTAGAATGTTGTAGAGTTGGGTGGTATAGAGTAGAGTACAGTGGCGCACAGTAGAGTGGCGTAGAGTTCAGTGGCAGAGGGTGCAGTGTTCTCGAGTAAAGTGGTGTAAAGTGCAATAGTTTAGAGTTCAGTGGCATAGAGTGATGCAGAGTAAAGTGACGTAGAGTGCAATGTTTTAGAGTAGAGTGGCGTAGAGTATAGTGGGGTATAGTGCAATGGTGCAGAGTAGATTGGCGTAGAGTGTATTGGTTTTAAGTAAATTGGCGTAGAGTGCAGTGGCGTAGAGTAGTGTGGGGTAGAGTGGAGTGGAGTGGCACAGGGTAGATTGCAGTGGTGTTGAGTGAATGAAATGACGCAGAGTGGAATAGAGTGCTTTAGAGTAGATTGTTTCAGAGTAGAGTGAAGTGGCATAGAATGTGGTGGAATAAAGTGCAGTGGTGCAGAGTAGAGTAGTGTGGGTTAGAGTGTGCTGGCATAGAGTAGAGTGGTGTAGAGTAGAGAGGCGTCAAGTGCAGTGGCGTAGAGTGGAGTTGTGCACAGTAGAGTGCAGTGGCGTGGAGTTGAGTGGCATAGTGTGGAGTGATGTAGAGTGCAGTGTCGCAGAGTGGTGCAAAGTAGAGTGGAGTGGGGTAATGTGGAGTATGCATGGTGTATTAGCACCGCTGCCATTACAGTCAACACATTTTCAATTGAAATGACCATTACATTTGCACAGACATACGGTTTTGGTAAAAAAAAAAAAAAAGTACACAGTGCGCAAATGATAATGTGTGGAAATGTCATTACTAAGTGTATTGTTTTTTTTAGTTATGTTAAAATATTTGTTTCCAGCACACTTCAGAATTACCCAAAAATTTGCTTCATGCGTGCTTTCCATATTCTGAAATATCTGCACAGTTCATTTACAGACAGTTAAATTTTGTTTTGTGCTAGAAAACAAATTAACGTCATATAGAACACCCCGAGTAGCCAGCTAGAAAAAATAACATTGTACAGACTTTTTGTCTCATATGGGTACCAAGCAGGATTGTCACAAAAACCCATTCACTTTGAAGTCAGAGAAAGAATGTAACCACCAGCTCCCTGGAAGACAGACTCTGACGTTTGACCTCTGTCTTTGAATGCACAGCAAATGTGACAAGATAAGAACAAGATTTAAAAGCATGTTTACAGAAATTCAGTACTGTTGGAGGAATACAGTAAATTCGATTTGGGCAAGGGAAAGGATGAACTCAAGCTGGACAGCCTAAAACAAATAAAGCCAGCAAATAGAAAGCAAGCAAATTTGAGTTACAAACCACAAAGCTAATGGTAAGCAATGGGTGGAATGCATTCCCAGGGAAGCTTTTTGAATGTCCCCAAGATGTCGTTATCCTGTCTATTAGGCTTCGACCTAAAATGATGTAAACCTATAAGAGATGCCAATGCTGAGATCTGTATCATAGCTAAATAGTTTAATTTCGCTCACTGTGTTTGCTCTTAAATTTGTATTTTACACTTTCTCTATAAGATCCACCCATCTTACCCACTTTCTTCAATATCAGTTCATCTGATGGAGATGGAGGTGAAAAGGAACTGAAAGTGATGCTGAGTAGGCAAGCAGTATGTTATAATATGCATAGGCTTGCAAGTTGCTGTGTCTCTGGTCCCTCCCCTTACTGAGGATTGGCAGTTTGTTGCAGTATATTACCGTTCTTCTTGATGTTTTGGTGCTCACAGTTTTTCCTGGATGAGGAAAGTAAGGCTCAGGGAGCTACACTTGTATATCAGATGTGCTCAGTGTAAAGGAAGTGGGCCTTTCATGTAACTACCTTTTTCTTCCTGTGGTGAAATGTACGTTTAAGTTTATGCTCTGAAAATGCTGCCTTAACAGTATGTATTACCTGATCTGATAACCAAACATTTTCTAAATTTAAAACAATCATATTTAACTTTTGAGTTGAGGGAAACATTGAATTTACTATGAGAGTCTGGGATGATTTCAACTGTTTGCCTGGTGGTCATTTAACTGGTTGTAGTTAGGTACTTGTGAGATTGAAAGTGCTAAACATTTTGTCTGTGCTATGGTGGGAATGTATTACTGCACGCTGACCCTGCCTCAATGTGCTAAAAAAGTGAGAGTTTTGATGTCATGGAATTTTGGGTGTTAGGGATTTTTGGGGGATATTTGGGTTGAGTGGGATTATTTGAGGATGTGCAATTTTATTGTGTCATACCGATGTGTCTGGTGCTTTGTTAGATTTTAGGTATTTTTCTGTGTTGAGGAATTGTTGGTTCTATTAGGGCGCTTTTGGGTGAGTAAAGAGAACGATTGAGTCACCTTCTTCCTGTACTAAAAAGGTGGATGTTTTGGGTCTCTGAGTGTTTGAATCTAGTTTGTATCTCTCAGAATGTTTGAGTCTGGGTGTTTTGGGCCTTTGGATTTGTGTTGGTCTTTAGGTTTATTTGGGGTGTTTTGGGATTTTTGTGAAGGTTTGCAGCAACTCAACATTGTTTTCCTTGTTTTGGCCATTTCCTCTTTCTGGTGATAAAAAAAACCTGATGTAATAAAGAAAATGTGAACATCCAGTCCATTTTATTTTGTGCTCAGTGTTTGTACCCACTATGACTTGCAATTGGAGATTCTGCATAGTGTGATGAATGGTGAACTAATTATGTTACACTCAAAATCGTTTGCTATGTTTTGTTTTTGTATTCATTTTAAGCCGTCAATGCTGTATCTCTGGGAAAAAATGGAATAATCGAGCTTCTGTTTAAGATCATTGGCCCTTTCAGTAAGAAGAATTCCAGCCTAATGAAGTGAGTGTAATTTTACAAATAAATAGAAACCTCAAACTACATTTCTACTGTCTATAACTAAATGTCTTAATATGAAAGCTTTCTTGCTGTTAAAGAGATAGCAAATATCGTGTTAGGGGCTTAGCCGAGGAATTTAGTATATTTTGTTTTCTCCCACTATTACAGCGCTTGTACTTTATTTAGTAACTTGCGTTTAGCAATACCAGTAAATGACTTGATCACTCCACTCACACCATTCATCCTTCTCCTTTTCACTCCTGAACACTGATGTATTATGCACAAGGACAAGTGGTTTACAGACTCACATGCATATCTCATTTTATATTGCCATTTGAGGGGCCACTCATAATCAAAGCTAGTTTTACAGAAAGGCATGATCACAGCTTTGAACTACCTCCCAAACTTTATCCCATAGTAAACTAGCAATATCAGCCAGCGAGTCATCCTAGACACTGTCTGCTTCCACTAAGCGTGTGCTATTCTGTCTAAATGTTTGCCCCACAACAGGGTGCAGATTTCTGCGCATTGCTTCCACCCCACTAGGACTGAAAAAGATTCTCAATTCCGGCAGTCGTCTTCTGGCCCTTGTCCTTTTTCTTGTTATGCCCTTTAGGTCATCAGCATTCCCCTTTAGTCTATTGCTAAGCTTATGTTCATTCTCTCATCTCATCTGAAGCCTAGACCACTGGTTGGCGGCATTATCTTTCATAGGATGTTAGTGACCTAATTCATATTTACTTGTGTCATTATGATGCCACTTTCCTCAAACACCAAGCAGATGCTTTGCATAATATTTGCACTATCAAATATATATTTGGTTACACATTAAAAGAGTGTTCAACCTTGCTTCCAGAAATATTGCATGCTTGAAGATGATTGCTCTTTTCGGTGGCTTGCTTAGTCCTGTGAATTTTGGTTTATGGAGTTACATGTACAAATTCTTAAGCGGCATCACTTTCTTCACTTTTTCGTTTAAAACGTTGAACATAACATCCAGATACACAATTAGAAAGAAAGATACTTTATTTGATTTGATTTTTAAATTGTTTTATGTCACAAACCAAATAAAAATGTATATTAGAACGCTGCACAGTATATAAACATCAACATGACATTTTTATTGTGCACACTCCCCAAAAAGGTCTCTTTGCATTGGTCTTGTGTAATTCCTTTTAAAATAGGTGACGTTGGTCCTTCTCTGAATCTGGTAAGTAAAGAAAATAGTCTTTGCTTTTCTGGTAAAGGATCACAGAATACTGGTCATGTGACTGAGAAAGCCATCCCCATTTGGATTTAAGTTTAATTTAAGGTGTGCATATAAATCTCTAGGTGGGTGGCACAGGACAATACCATTGGTTCAGTCATTTATACATCCAGCATCCAAGTTTAAATTGGGTGTGATTCTTTACTGGAAGGCAATGTAAAGCTTCCCTTGCCTGCCTATCATCATATCTTTTTATGCTTCTATAGTGACACTTTTGTTCCAAGTTCCAGCAAGCTAGCCTATGTGAGAGTGTCACAGCCTCACAACAACCTGACCTTCTGCAGTCCACCCCATTCCCATTCACTGCTTCACCGCTGCACAGGCGATGGCACAACTCAGTTCAGTCATGGTGTACAACTCATAATTATGTTAGTTACTAAATCATGTTAGCAAGGCTTTACGAAGCCTCTCCTAGAGCCCCCCAGGATTCCCCTCTGAGGCAAGCAGTCATCAAATCGGATACAGTCAATTATGTGGCCAGAAGTGAAAAGTGGAAGGCAAACATTAGTCTAATATTAAAATCCCCTTATGGAAAGTAAGTAACTACATTTCTACAGGAGAGGCAGGCCATTTAAAGTTGTGTTTTTTTTAATCTTTATTGTGAATCAGCGAGAGAATTGTGGATCAGTTACACACTGCACCACAGACTGTTCATTGACTAAATCTGAAGTATATATTTTATGTTGTAAAGATCCGCTTATGCGCAGATCCCAGGGACTTAATTCCACTACTGTGCTGTAGGAAAGAACTGGCTGACACGCTATCAGTTACTCTCATCACAAGAGGAAAGTCCTGCATGTTTATACCCTGAGATAAAGGTCTCTTATGTTCATACTCACAGCCATAGAGCTCTAATACACTACTCTGTTGTCTAATGTTTTTGGAGGAGGTAAAGGATGAGCACCAAATTTATTGAGAGTAGCAGAGTTGCTACCACTAAGTGAATTGGCCTTCATATTTGAAGTGCTACAAAACAGCGACAAAGTGGCAGAGAGTTAGTTTCTCCATCCCGGATCCAGACATTTTGAAGCAATATAACATAACAGTTCAAGTTTTTTTTCTGATGGAATAAAACACTCTCTACATATTGGAACGGCCCATTTAATGCTTTTCGTTAGTTCTAAATAGATCAGAACTGTTAGTCATAATAAGGGGCCAGTCATTCGTGTAGAAAAATATGCTGTTTCGCAGACCTTTACGTCCCCATTCCTAACTTAATTTCATAGCATGGAAAAAACATACTGCTAAGAGGTCCTTGTCCTAACAAACTCCAATTGGCTTGGCCTGTGTAAATCACACTCGACTTGGCTGGTTAATGTGTCAAGTAACTCTTTCCTGATTCTTCACTGTACCTTTCTCCACTGTTATGTCCCTGGGCTGGGAAGAATAGAATACACATTCGATCACACAAAGTATTTTCTCGATCAGTTCTGATTTTAGATTCTTTCAGTACCAGAGCTGGTGCTCTCAGTGCTTCCCCTTCTTGAAGGAGTACGAAAGGTTTTCACCATCGTTTCTTTCTTCCCCACCTCAGGACCTGCAGCCTGAGGTGTGGCCCACAAGTTTTTTTTGACTATCCACTGCTTCCACAACTAGTCTGAGTCAGCACCTAGTCAGACTCCGGCTGGTATAGGGATCTCCTGGGTTTTGACCAAGAGCATAGGTGCTTCCAAACTGTGAGGTTGTGTGGCTCTAGCGCTAGTATTTAAAAGTAATTCTCAGGGTTTTCCCTTGGGATTCCGCATTGGCAACATTAAAGAAAAACAAGCATTGAAAATGCAATAGGTCTCACCTTTATTAAGTTAAAGCCATTTGCTTTGCTAATGGTATTGTATAGCAAAGCAAATGGCTTTAACTTAATGAAAGGCGAGACCTATTGCATTTGTAATGCTTGTTTTATTTTTGTTACAATTTTATTTAGCGTAGCGCGAACTCGACCTGAAGGTCTGTTGTGCTTTAAATGAGCACCAGTTACACTACACAAGGACACATTCCTTTTTTTAGGCGCGGGGAGATTAAGTGATTTGCCCAGGATCACAGGATGTTGAGTAGATGCCGAGACTCGAGCTAGGTTCCCTAGCTCCAGAGCTGGCAGCTCTGGCCCGAACACCGGGGTGACTGGTGAACAGTGCTTTGCTTCAATCAGCGCACCCCTCAGGTTTGGAGCTAGCCTCAAACCCGCGTGAGTCAGTCTGCTCTTTCAGGCATGCCAACTTGTGCAAAACTTTCACCTTTGGAGGAGGGGGCGGTGCTTTTTCTTGGCAATAAGCCTCTTGGGCTGGCGTTATCTCTTGTCTTCTGTATATGGGTTCCTGTACGAACCCCGAGTACTGTATGTAATTAGCTCTCCTAGACGCTGGTGGACAGATGTTTGCTAATGCAGCATTGGAGCGTCTGCAAGTGTGTGTGGAGGAAAACAACTTGTTGCCCATCGAACAGTCTTCTTACCGAGCAAAGTAGACTTCCTGACTTGTTATTACAGTACTTTAGGTGGCACTGCAAATAAAGTTTTTTTGAAAAGGCAGCCAATTAGCAACGCCTCAATTGTCTATGCATCAGAACTGGCATATCTGATGGCCAACTTTGTGGCATAAACCAGCAGCCCTCCAAATACCGGTTGGTGGTCGTGAACTCTTTGATGCAGCATACACTGGAACCTGGATCGAGATGCTGATGGGAGCAGATGAGGGTCTAACTAGCCAAGTTAACAATGCAAATGGTGTAAAACAGGTGCCCGTTGGCATTACTGCTTTCTTACCCTTCATCTTCACGACTTTCCACACATTTTGCAAAGTGATGAAAAATGTTCCCCCGTTATGAGGTCCATCTGCGCCTTTATACGCAGATGTCATCTTGGATCTTATCCAAACAGGCCAACAATGGGAGTTAAAACACTTGGAATATTCTTCAGGCCTGCACGTCTTGAAGGTGATCAACTCCAAGAACCAAAGTGAGGGTGTATATGGCCAAAAGCGGGCTCGCTTTCCTTGGAGTTAAGAGTGCAAACACTAGAAAAAGCACGTTTTGTCATGTTTCTATGTGTAGTAATGTTCCAAAACATGGATTTCACCTCCACGAAGATCAATTAAGCACAAAAGGAATAAATCATTGTGGAGGATAAATAATTTTTTTTATAATTTGAAACAAAAGAACAAAATTAAATACCTTCTACAGGTGTACAATATAAAGCCTCACCCGGCTCTCTTATATGGTATAAAATGTGTCTTTTTACAGTGGTCATTTTAAAAAATCGAATACAGGGGAATTCTTAACGTCATTGTGTTTGATTTGCAAAAGACAGCGTGGGACTTTTTTTTAAATAAAGCATCAGTTGCTACCCTCCCATGTAGGAGTACAATTTCCTAGGATGCTGAAATACCTAACATATAAAAAGATTAGTGGTCTGAACATCTGGGGTGGGGAGGTCACGTCAGTCATTTGCTGTCTCATGTAAAATAAAACATGAAAAAGTTGTTTATTAGCAGGTGAGCTCAGACTCCATTTTGCAACAAAATGCCCAAACGGTATGCCAATATATAGTAAAACGTTCCTTTGGAAATTCTACAGTGCAGAATTGCGACCACAGATGTGCGAAATAAAAACAATGGCATGGGCATGGACAATCAACTCACCAGTTGAATAATTCGTTTTCTAAGATGACAAACACCTGGAGAACTGCCCTGGTAAACAGGCCATTAAGGCGCTTGTGCGCGCACATCAAGTTAGCAGAAACCGTGAGGGCATACCAGGTGGCTCCCATTCAAATTAAGTCTACAGAGAACTTGGAGCGACGTATCCTTGGAGGGTTCGAAGTGCGCTGGTTTCACAGGCAGCAGCAGATGTTGGGGATTTCAGTCACTCATTTAGAGTCCCATCCTAAAGCAGTGTGGCGGGGAGATTAGAAGCTTGCAAGTAGATCTCAGAATACTAGATTTGATTGTGTCGAGATCCCTGCGGACTGCACTTTGAGATCAACGCTGGAATTGAACTGAAGGTTGTTCTCAGTACCAAGAGCTGCAGCTGATGTACAGATAGGTTTTCACGGTAATGACTGCAGTAACTCAGCCATGTAACAACTGTTTGCATCACGCATTTCGACTTTTTGTGGCCTTGTACGACTTCCGGTCTCTGGGCACACTTTCTGTACCTCTGCTTGTGTTCTCTTGATATTTCCTTCGGTCACCTGAAGTGAAAAAACAGAGTTAGGTATAGCAGAATATATTAGCCCCAAAGGTTATGATGAACATTCACGGAGCTTGTTCACTGCATGGAAAGTGCACGCGCAGAGAGTCAGCGAGGTCCTTTGTTAAAGGAGTCCAGTGCAGCACCACGTTTTTGGTCCTATTGCTACGATTCCAAGTGCCTCACTACTCGACAAGAGTGCATTAGCACCAGTCAGTTACAACACACAGAATGAACAAGTGCCTAGGTGTGGGTTCTGCCAAGATGCAAGAGTGAACAGGCTGACTTCAATGGACAGACCTCTGCAACCTCGCACCTGCCTCTGCACGACATGCCCGGCCTTTAATAAAAGACTCCAACTACAGCGCAAGACTTATGAGACTGCTCTGAACATCTGGATCGCGGCACAAGTCGGTTCTACCAGCTGAGCTGAAGCCGGGCTACGACGACATGTCTGTCAGTCTGCAGGCACGGGACGGATGGGAGGGCAGCGACTTCAGAGTTGTCTCACACTTTCCTAGCACTAGCTGAAGTTTAAAGTACAGCCTCAAGGTGGTGCTGTTGCCACACTTTATAAATGTATTGTTAACGCACAAGAATAGTTAGGCGATACTTTACAGATTCATGCAGGACATAAAAAAACAAGCGCGGTCCCGAAAGTGACCGCGCTGCAGCCGGAGCATGGGGATCTCTTGTCTTTATGGGGCCAGGAGTTTCAAACACATGGCCCCATAAAGATAAGAAAGTGCTTTGCGACAGCAGCAAAGCAGGCGAGCCAGTCCGGCTCGCAGGCGAAAGGGCGTTTACAGAAAACCCTCATTTCCAATGGCAGACCACCGTTTAGCATAAACGGTGACGCCAGCCAATGGAAATGAGGGGCGGGGCTTAAAGCCCTCTTCTGAAAGTCCTTGTAAGCAATAAATCTCGCCAGGCGAGCTGCGCATGTGCGCAGCAACGCTAGGCGAGACCTCAAAAGTGCTGTTGCCCTGCAAGATTCTGATGTTCCTTTCAGTCTCGTATCCAACAGTCCTTTATTTTCCTGCTGTTTGCACTGGTGTGCATGTATCTCAACAACTGCAGCTCTGGCTTTGGTAAAACTGCAAGATTGCAGTGCTCTCTTTTGCAACTTTCTGACTTCTGACTTCCTAGGGGCCAGATGTACGACCAATTATAGCATGCGCAAACGGGTTAGCGACCCGTTTGCGCATGCTAAAATTGGTATGGCGGTCGCAAAACACTCGCAATTACCACCTGCTTCAAGTAGGTGGTAATGCATTCGCAAATGGGAAGGGGTCCCCAGGGGACCCCTTCCCCTTTGCAAACGCATGCGAAAATATTTTTTAAGGGCAGGCAGTGGTCCCAGGGACCACTGCCTGCCCTTAAAAAATGAAACGAAAACGTTTCATTTTGTTTAAATGCATCCCGTTTTCCTTTAAGGAAAACGGGCTGCATTTAAAAAAAAAAAAAAAGCTTCTTTATTTAAAAGCAGTCCCAGACATGGTGGTCTGCTGAGCCCAGCAGGCCGCCATCCCTGGGAGGGCCAGCCATTCCCAATGGGGTCGCAAAATGCGAGTGCCTCATTAATATCAATGAGCCTCGCATTTTGCGACCCCATTGAGAATCGCAATCAGTGTCTCTGACACTGTTGTACATAGTAAATTGCAACTCGCAATTTGCGACTCGCAATCGAGCACAAATTGCGACTCGCAATTTACTAGTGTCGTACATCTGGCCCTAGAGTGTTGCAAAGGCACTTGTAGTTCCCTATTAATTTACAAATAGGTTAGCCCTCAGAAAACCCTCCTTGTTCTCTCTACCATCCTTTCTAACTATCCCTACCTTCTTTAGATTCTAGTTTTAATATTAGCTGCTTTATAGAAGGCTGTACATTCCTAGCAGGTTTCCTGTAATTTGTATTCCCTATGCTTTTTCTGTTGTCTGCCTTCCCTGTATGTTTCGTGTTAGTCTTCCTCTTGAGCACACTGTTGCAGTTCCCCTAATCTTTGCAGTTTAGTTTTCCCTTTAACGTTAGTGAGGCTATTTGGTATTTGATAGGGATCTCTTTGTCATGTTAGATTTTTTTCTTGTAGTTTGACTTTCTCTGTTATCTTCCCTGTTATCTTTTATTAAATCACTATTTTATTGTCTCTTTCAGTAACTGTCCAAGTACTTGGTCTCAGCTGTGCTTGCACCTGAACTAGTCTTGTGTCTCAGTATGTATTTCCTTTTCCGTATAGAACTGCCTGATCGCTTGACACAAGTGTTAGCTTTATGCTATTAGTTCCATCCATAGTCACATTACCATATCATACTGCCTTGCACCTGTTTCTTGTGATGCCAGGAAGCTCAGCGAGAAAACGATTTTTCTAGCTGTGCTTTACCAGTCTATTACTGGAGATATCTAATTTAGTGGAAGTAAGGTTCCTCCAGAGTGGTCTCACCACATTTACTTCACAATCAAGCTGGCCCTGACAAACTGTTTTTCAGGATTGAGATTAACAAAAAGAGATTCTTCATGAAAATTATCAGTTTACTGATTTTGTAGCACATTATGCCTGGGGCCTATACTGTTTACATCATCATCCGTTTGTTCTTTTATCTTCTCCTATTTCCACATTATGCAGTGAATTAAGCAGTAATGGAAGCTGGTAAATCTTGTGGTGATAACTATCTTGTCTCCTTTTGTTAAGAGGTTTTTGGCTCTTGATACCCTACCTCGAATGGCTTCCTGTTTGCCTTCAGGACTGTGACCACAATTTGATCTTGGCTTTTATCATGTGGACACTGGTATCTGGTGAACTTTGACAGTTTTTGGGTGTGGTGTGAATACCTATCTGGAATTGCAGTGACTGAAGTGAGCAAGTCTGGTTTATTTGAAAGGGTAGCTAGAGAAATTGGGAGGACGCAAGAAGAAATACTACCTCTAGAAAATGTAAAAATATGGGGCCAAATGGTTCAGTTCTCACCCAAATTAACTACCAGATTATAGATTCTGAATGGACACTCATGATATGTTCCTAATTCCCAATGCAAAGTGCTGCTGCTCACCCTCCCCAAAAAAACTTCAGTAAAAGGTAGCAGCATGTTGCATTTTTCAGCACAATCACCCTACACAGTAAATTTTTCAAAATGTGTATAGTATTTTCTTCACTTCTTTGTTCTACTTTCTTTCATTTTTCTCATTCTGCCCCTTCCAAACAGATGATCAGTCATATATTATGACTAAGAATCGACTTGGAAGGAAGAGAGTGATATAATTAAAGTTCACAGAGATCTCCGATTTTCAGACTAATAGAGCAGACCAGGACAGATCTGACATGCTAATACATCAATGCTACTGCCCAGGTTACATAAACCTTATAAGTTCTGACAAATTGCACCTGTCTTAATGTCAAGGGAGTCATTTAAAGCGTTATCAACCTTGAGGATGAAATGCTTCCACATCAGGCATAAAATTACAACCATAGTTGCAAGATCCCACTGGACCCAAACAAACAACAACAGCAATAAGTTTCCTGAAAGAAGCATGGATTTTCTTTATGGATCGGTTTTAAATATACTTTGGAATTGAAATCATTTTTCACCAAATATCAGCGTGTCTGTTTTTGCAAATGCACACATTTTGCTATCAAAGGCAAGCTTTTCATTTTGTATAAATAAATTCATTTTCAAAATAAAACTTTTAATTTCTAGTAAATACATGTTCCGGACCCAAATATATTTTTCCCAAGTACTCAGATGTATTTTACCTCATACAAGCAGATTCTGCCTTTCATGTAGCGCCATCACATACCAGAAATGCTTGTCATATGCCTGTGTTTCCCACCATTATACCAGGAATGGACACACATTTGTAAAACATTTGAACAATTTGACAAGAAAGTCTAGCACCAGCATGCCATTTTTACCCACAATAGACTAAGATTTTATACTATTATGCCAGGTCCTTCATCATGCTGGGTGGGTATCAGCATATTAAGATGCCCATAGTATGCCATATATGACCTTCAGTATGCCAGGAGTTGGATCCGTCATGCTAGAGATTGCCCTATATGTAGATGGAATGCCTGACAGCTTATGGGCCTGAGATGCTATGGGTCACTTGGAATGCAGAGCATTAGTTCAGCCAGCTATCAACTTGTGTGGCACAGCGCCCCTCATCAACAATCCACCACTCCATGTGGAGCGCCTATATTGAAGACATTGGGACATGTTCCTCTTTAGTTAGATAGGCCGTCTCTGACGAAGGTCCTTTTGCTTCTGCTACCTCCATTATTAAAGAGGTCTGTGCCCATTGCTGGAGTTTCTTTTTATCATAGTTGCGAATAACAGTGGGGCCAGTACCACCCAATGATATAGATATTTGCTGTAAAGGCAGCCTGGGTATCTAAACATATTCTTTCTGATGCATACTTCTGACTGCATATTCCTAGCCATGTGACTATTCTCCAGGCATGAGACTGGATCTTCAAAACTCTAAAGCAGCCCTCCTGCACACCGGTAGGTGATGCTTTGCGACTTCGCATCAACTTCATCCTGCTCCTGAAATGATGAGTCGCTCATGCATGCTGACATCAGTTTCTTTCATAGGCTTGTCCACGCCCTCAGACGCAGAGCCCATCAGCAAATGTGTATGGTTAAGTGCAGATCTGTAGATTTTTACCTTCTTTTGATGTGAAATAGTCCATTCCACAGTATGGGGTTGGGAGGGTGTGGGGAGTAGCGGTGAAGAATCTGTGGTTAGATGCAGTATTCAAGAGAAAAAGCACTACCGAAGGTAAGGAACTTGTTCTGATGGATACTTCTAACCACTGATCCCTCATCTTGTGAATAGATACCAAAGCAGTACCTCCCAAGGTGGTGGGTCTGTGGAATGGCTCGGACCAAAACGTCCTGCAGAACCGACCAGTCAAAATGCCAAAACTGTACTAGTGCTTCATGAACGTGTGCACTAAGGCCCACACAGCAGCCTGCCCGAATCCAGGATCGGCACTCCATATGCCAATGAAACAATAGTAGCCTTGGCTCGAGTGGAATGGCTCTGTAACCTTTGGAGGGGCTATTTCTTAGCTATTGCATAGCAGATTATATTGCAGAGGAAAATCCACCGCAAGATGTTTTTTTCTGCACAGCCTTGCCTTTTTTTGCTGCAGAGAAACCCACAAAGAGCTGATCGTGTACCCGATGGTATCTTGTCTAATCAGTATCAAAACTGAGGGCTGCTTTGAGATCCACATTGGAGTCTCTCCTCTTTTGAGGGTTAAAGTGGGGCAGTGAATGCCAGAAGGTAGACACCAGAAAAATACCCTGTCGATTCAGCCAGTTCCAGAGGTGGATCCTCCAGGCACAGAACCCTAGACCCCATGCTGGAGACCATAGTCCTCTGAACTCCACCTTTCCCAGATGGCCTCCCACACCCCAGCAGTGATGCATCCATCACCACAGTAAGCTCCAGGTGAGGTAAGGAGATGGGTTGGCCACTAGCCCAATCGCGGTCATGCAGACACCACTGCAGGTCTTTTGGAGTCTCCTCATGAACCTGGATGGAATCTGACAGGTTCCCCCTGGTACTGCAGCTGCTTAGACTTCAGATCCCTGATGTGCCATCTAGCTTTTTCAACCTGCAGGAGGCCAACAGTCCCTGTAGCCTCAGAGTCATCCTTACTGAAATCAGGGCAGTGGCTGAAACATCAGGATCAGAGCTCGAATGTCCTGGACTCTCCACTTCAGGGGAAATGCATGAAATGGCACCATATCCAGTGAAGGAGTCAGGTGTGAGTTTGGCATGTCAGTAGTGAACCTTAACGATATTAGAAGTTTTGCCGTCGTCAGAAGGTCAGTCTACGACTGCTTAGGGTGAGCCCGCCTTCAACAGCCAGTCATCCAGGTAGGGGAAGACCTCCGTAGGAGTGCTGTGACCACTGTCATCACTTTCGTGAATACCCGGGGGGCACTGCTGAGACGAAAAGGGAGCACCGCAAACTGAAAATGCTCCCTGTCCTCTGTGAACCGCAGACAACACCCATGAGCCTGCAGGATAGAGGTATGGAAATAAGTATCCTGCAGGTCCAACCCTACTATCCTGTCTCATGAATTCAGACAGAATCTCGACAAGCGCAAGCATCTTGAATTTTTCCTTTTGCAGGACGGCATTGAGAGGGCAAATATCTAAAATAGGTCAAATTCCTTCATCTTTTTTAGGCACAAGGAAGTAGCAGGAGTAACGCTATGTTCCTGCTTCCAGACCCGGGACCCTCTCTATGGCCCCTTTGGCCAAAAGGACCTGCGCTTCCTGCGGCAAAACGGAAATGTTGTCCTCTGTCAGCCACCCTGATGCGGGTGGGGGGTAAAAGGTCCAGAAGAGCAGAAAGCAATGGAAGATACTGTCTTTCCATCCGTGGAGGAAATGGTGGATCCTGTCTCTTACAGGGCGGTTGTGTGCCAGAAATGACACACTAGTTGCTGAAAGGGCAGTGGAATCAGCTGCGCATTGTCCCCGATATCTGGGAGCTGCTTCCCAAACCTCAAAAGGGCTGAGGAGCCGGCTGTGCTGGTGGCATGGTCTGATGTTCTTAACATGCCAAACTACTAGCGTAACCCAGAAATGGGCGAAAGTGCTAGGGAAACTGGTGAGTTTGGAGAGACCCAATAAGCCATCTGTAGTGCAACTCACTTTGAATTGCTCTAAGGCCAAATCTGCTTTCTGATCAAAGAGGTGCGAGCCATCGAATGGCATATCCATCAAGGATGCCCGGACACCCCCTGAGAAGCCCGTAGATCTCATCCAAGCATGGTTCCAAAGCAACACACTTTTGCCAGTCACTCATCCACAAGCAATAATTTGTGTCCAGGCCGGATAACAAATGTTGCCACATCCTGGCCATCCTCAATAGTTTGGGCTAATGACGCCTGTAGATCGTTTGGGACCACAAGTAAGATCTAGCCAACTATGTCCCATAGTGCATGGGTGTAGAGACCAAGAAGACAGCTTGCATTTACTGAACGTACGGCAAGGCTGGCGGAAGAAAACATGCGTTTGCCAAACACTTCTGTATGCATGTATCCTTGGTCAGGAGGGGCCATAGGGAAGGCATTTAGGTTCTCCATATTGGTGGACACCTGAACCACCAAGCTCTCTGGTGTTGGATGTTGCTTGAAAAATTCAGGGTTGCCTGGAGCTAGTCTGTGGCGACGAGCGACCTATCTGTTGACTCAAGTTGGTGGCAGTGTTTCTCAAGTGCCCAAGAGCATATCTGTAATAGTCTCATTAAAGGGCAAGAGAGGTTTGGTAGGCACCTGGCCTGGCTGAAATACCTCCGTAAGAACAAACGTTGGTTTTAGCTTTGTTAGTCATGAGCTGCAGGTCAAGGACCTCTGCAGCTCTTCTGATCACCACTGCAAAAGAGGCACTATCCTCTTGCAGAACAAGCGAGAGAGACTGACCCAGTATCTGGCGAGGTGTCCAGACCACTGGCATCCTGTAGTCCTTCATACCAATTGTCCTCATCAAATTGTGGGAGAAATTTGTCCGCATCATCTCCGAAATTCTGGCTTTGGCCTGATATCCCAGCCAAAAATTTGGTATAGCAACTGTGTGGTGAAAGCAATGTGTCAGATTCAGAAAGATTGTCCAAAGGCTGTGCGATCTGGTACACAAGAAACAATTGAAGTTCCCAGGCCCATGTCGGTCTGTAGTAGTATTTTTACCTGACCAGAACTTGCATTATTTTCTGAACTTAGGGCCAGATGTATGAAAAAAGTATTTTGCGATTCCCAAATTGTGAATTTTACCGAATCGCTATTTGGTAATCGCAAAATGCAATGTATCAAAAAACTCAAAAAAAAATAAAATACAGCTTTGGTAAAAATCACATTCAAAAATACAGATTCCCAATTAGCGAATCTCAAATAGCGAATTCGCAATTTAAAGAATTGCTTAATTGCGAATCTACTATTTTGATGCAGCATGATGACCTCACAACCAGGAAGTTTGGTTTCCCATGGTGTTCCTGAGGGCCTGAGGCTGTGTAGGAGGCTGAGAGCAGGAGCATACCACTCAGGAGAACATCCAGAGTGCAGAGGCAGGCACAAATACCCAGCATGGCATCACAGGAGAAGGCAAAGGAGGCTGTAGGACGTAAAATAAAATAAAAATTCAGCGAAAAATAATTGGAGGTCCTAATTGAGGAAATGGTCAAGACCCGTGGTCAATTATTTAGTAAAAAATCGCTCCATGTATCAGAGTCAGAGAAAAGGAAAGTGTGGCTGGATATCCAAGCAAAAACCAACGCAGTAGGGGTCACAAAGCGCTCCATTGCAGATTTACACAAACACTGGTATGATTTGCAGTCAAGGGCAAATGAGAAGATGGCAAGCAGGCTTGCAGACGCTAAGAAGACCGGCGGAGGACCATCTACCCAGCCTGCGTCTTGAAGGAAGTGACCCGAGTAGCTAGTATGTACTCCTACGCTGCAGCTGATGATCTTTATGATAATTGGACGGGCAACATACACAGGGCCATACCAAAGGGGATGATGGACGGAGCGTTAGAGCAAATCAAACACTCACCCCCAGTCAACTGATCTGGGTTTAATCCATTATCATTCTTTAGCTCACTCCACCACCCCAGTTCAGACATGACCATATGCAAATCAGTCTGACCCTGTGCCTCATGGGAACAGTCCAGCCCGAACTGCCAAGTCATGTCTTCCCTGGACCGGAAACAAGCATCCTGGGACCGGTTTCGGGTTCAAAACCCTCATCAGCCAGGCTATCTTGAATCCAGTGGCAAAGTGAGCAAGGGACCCACGTCTGGGCATACCCTGCCAACTTAGGGCGAACAAAGCGATACCAAAGGGGATGATGGACGGAGCGTTGGAGCAAATCAAACACTCACCCCCAGTCAACTGATCTGGGTTTAATCCATCATCATTCTTTAGCTCACTCCACCACCCCAGTTCAGACATGACCATATGCAAATCAGTCTGACCCTGTGCCTCATGGGAACAGTCCAGCCCGAACTGCCAAGCCATGTCTTCCCTGGACCGGAAACAAGCATCCTGGGACCAGTTTCGGGTTCAAAACCCTCATCAGCCAGGCTATCTTGAATCCAGTGGCAAAGTGAGCAAGGGACCCACGTCTGGGCATACCCTGCCAACTTAGGAGCCGCGCTCCGTCCATCATCCCCTTTGGTATCGCTTTGTTCGCCCTAAGTTCGGGCGAATAAGAGAATGCATATATGTAATGATACGGCCAGGCAAAGCAAGTATCTCTGGTCTCGGCTTATCACCTGGCTTCCGGTCCTGATCCTATACTTTAATTTGGTCCCAGGTACCACCCAATTCCGCAACATGATCCTGGGTGTGTACCTTTCTTCAAATATCAACCGGAACCAGTAAACCAAAAAACATTTCAATGTCAGCAAGCGTCATCACTGTAGAAGAGGCAGCTTCAGTCAATTCTTTATAATAGGCAGTAGGATTTTTTCTAGGATCAGGTAACTGAGTCTTAAGAGACAACACTTCACTCCTTTTCCACGGAGTATAAACCCATTGTTCTTGGAAACGGGCCGCTACACTTTGTCTAATAACATTGTTGTGCTGATCCCTTAGCTCCGGTATTTCGGGATGATAGATAGGATGTACCTCCCGCATCGGAAACTGAGATACCGGGGTGGGGCTCTTCTCAAGCAGTCTGCCCCGATAAGCAACCAACGTCGCAACATTACCAAAGACATGAGCAGGCGCCATATCAGTAACATATACATGATCCTTAATATCGTATATAATCTGCGGTGCTGCATCATTGAAACACTGCTCCCAAAGACTGATCAAAGTAGCCGACATATGCTTAAGGGTATGCTGTTGTACAAAAGGATCATAATCTTTCATCACACTCCACACATCCTCCACACCATAAATGGGGTTTCGGGCCCACTGCGCAGGCTGATTAGCCACTACCTTTTTCTCCTCATCTCCCACATCGGATCGGACTAACGTCCGCCCCATACGTTTCTTAAATTTCGTGTAATCTCTATCCTCAAATCCACGTACTGGTGGCACTAGCGTCGCTGCTGGCTGTGCCGCGGGTGTAAGAGCTGGCGAAAGAGACGCCGAAGCAATGGGTGTTGCAGGAGTACTAACAGTCATAGTTGCCACAGATGGCGAGGACAAAGAAAGGACAGGAGGTGCCGTGGCCGAGGCAGTCTGATCAACAGTGACAGAAGCAGAAACAGCAGAGACAGAAGACCCGGGTAGCTGGGCCTGTGAGGGAAGAGCGGGATATATCCTCTGCGGGGCATATGGGGGTGGGGGTCGAGTATCTAACAATTGTTCCACAAACGTATCATTTTCTTCTTGGGTCACATAAGATTTATCAATATTCCATCGAAACGTCCTATCTTCATGTTCAATTCCTATCTCTTGTTTCTCTCTATCATGTGCTACAGCCTTCTGAGTCAATGTTTGCATTCTCCCCTTCCGGGCCTCTTTCTCTGCTTTAATTTGCCTCTGTTTAGCCTCCTTTTGCCACGTTTGAAGAGAATCAAACATAGACTGTCTACTTCTTTTCGCAAACAACTTCTCCTGTAAAACCCCAATTTTTTGTTCATCAAAGGTGCCCGTCAACGGCCACTGCAACTCTGCATTGTCCCTCGTATATTTGTGCCATAGCGTACTAAACATAATAGGGCCAAGGCCATGCTTCACATATATATCAAAGTTTGGAGTACCTTCTGGAGGCGCCGGCTGACTTTCTTCCAATCGAGCATCTGCAGAGCAACGACGACAACAAGAAACCAAGAACCTGCTAAATCCAGCCATTTTCAAAAGTGAGCCAAATTCGTTATGTTGCCTGGCAAAGTGTTCACAAACACCTCATACCAAAATCGATCCTCAGAAAGTGCCAAATACAAACCAAAATGGTACCATATCCACAAAGAACCAAAACAAACTCACCTGGTGCACACAGGTCAAACAAGTTTATTCTCCACTGCTGACTCTTCGGACCAAACGGTCAGATCCAAGGGTTTCGCCGTTCAGGAACCCAGTCGGGATGACCGCTGGCCGAGGCACCGTCTGGTGGGACAGAAGGGGCAGCTGCAAGTTCAGGAACTCTCTCGTGCAGGGATCCCTGGTCCGTCCGTCCAACCCGTCGCAGCCCTGACCTCCCCACCCGGGAAGGGCCACTCGCCCGATGGAGTCCCTGTTCGGGTGCCAACTGAAGGAAGTGACCCGATTAGGGCCACCCGGGTCACTTGCGACCACCTCTCAGCCTTCCATACAAATGAAGAGTCGGTCAGACAGTAGAGAATACAAATCAAGTATATGTTTATTCAGATACACTCGAGCGTAGCCCCGTCTGCCCAGTCGCTAAGGGGTGCTGCAGAGAGGACTGACTTCAGCAAACATAGAGATACATTATGTACATTTCAGAACCAAGGAAGACCCGCCCATAATGGAATTTTACAAGCAGGTGCAACTGAAACAAAGAAGTACAGTAGGATGAGCTTCGACTCTGAGGCCGGGCACACATTATCTCTATGCCAAGGTCGTTCTGTCCGTGCCTACCGCTAGACTAGTGGAATAAGGCCTCTATCTAGTGGAAAAGGTATGCGCTAATAAGAACAGCGTATTCATTAGCAGAGCAAGGCCTAACCTTGGAGAAATGAAACTTTCCACAGCCTGCTTCTCGAGAAGGGAATACGCAGTTAATGGCATGATTCAAAATGGCGGCTAAACATAAAATGGTGCCGCAAATACATAGAACAATGCACGAACAAAACAGCAAAAACATATTCATTTCATCAGTCTACGCCCCTTGAGGACTAGGTGGAGTCGACCCTACAGCCTGAGTCCATCACTGGTGTTACGGACATCAACACCTCAGCCGCGCCCACCACCAGCCAAGGTAGGATGCATGCTAAACTACACTTGCCTCATAACTCACAAAATGCACTCTTAGTAAGGCAAGAAACATTTTTGTAAAATCTCACTCCAGTCCACTTCTTGGCTACCACCAAGCAATGCATCATGGGAGATGTAGTCAGGCACACAAGATTAAAAAATAAAATAAAATTCAAGCAGCATAGGCGCTGTTGAGAACCACATGTAAGTGACCAATGAACACACCGTATATTGGTAGATCAAATTCATTTTCATTGAAGTTCCAAATGTCACAAAGCTGTTCACACATCATACTGAAGAAGTTCTGTTACATTCACAGATACCCCAGCATCACAGGGTGACAACACATCAACACATGAGCCAGAGGAGACCCAGGAACAGGCAGGGGAAGAAGAGACAGTCACCACAATGCCAACAACACCTGCACCAAGAACACGCAGGTACACTGTGTCCCCACTACAGGAGTCTGAGGTAGAAGGTGAAGACACCCAGGAAGAGCTGCAGTCGAGGCCAGATGAGCAGGCACTGACCCAAAGTAACCAGTCCCACTTGCAGCATCACAACACCTATAGCAGGAGATGCGGAGCAAGAGCACACTGTGCTGCTGAGGAAGGAGAGGACCCCTCTGTCTTTGCTGGGCTGGAGGGCACCATGGTGAAGCTGCAGCACCTGCAATTAAAGAAACATGTGGTCAATGCAAACCCAGCTGGTGTGTCTGAAGAACAACATGGTGGACATTAAGGACAGTATCAGGGAGTTGACCAACACAGTGGGGGAGGGCCATAGGGCAAATGCTGAAAGCCTCAGGGACATGACAGAAGCCATTAGAGACCTCTGTAACACCATGCAGAGGGAGCATACCTCCAAACGCAGACAATGTCATCACCTATTAGGCCTTTTGGATGGTTACACCAAGGCAATAAACCGTCTGAGCAATGCCACAGCTGTCCTGTCCAGACGCACTGTGGCCGTGCAGGTGGAAATGGCCCACTGCAGTTCTGATGTAGCCAGGGGATTGGTGTAGGTCGCCACTGCTGTAGAACAGTTACAGACAGCTACTATAGCTGGGACAAGTGTACTGAGTGCAGGGGACAGTGAGGAGGCCTCCAGCCTCAGCAGCATCACTGCCCCGGTGACTGAGACCAGACGGCGGAGTGCGAGGCAAGGTACGGCATCCAAGGCCTCATTAAGGGAGACCAGTGTACACACTGAGCGTTCCAGTGCTGTGGGTGCCCGTAAAAAGTAGATAGTGATGTGACCAAGGCATGCCAATGGGTGAGGTAACCTGTTGCATGTGATGCTCAGTGCAGAATATTGCACATGTTTATTTGAAATCCTATGTTGTCATACAAACTTACACACATGTAACATGATGACGGCTGTGTGCATAAAGTTTACCTGAGATTAAGGTGAATAAAACAACATTAGCATATAAGTCATGAAGTGCGTTGTCTCATCTTTACTCACCTTAAAAATTATTCTGTGGGATTTCCGCCCGACGTTGTCGGCCCTCTGCTGCCCTTGATCCGTCTCCAGCTTGCCGTGCCTACATTACCCATCTTCATCACCTGTGTCTGAATCAGATACGTCTATTAGTATGCGTTTGGAAGTCACAATGTTGTGCAACATGGCACAAATGGCTACAATTTTACAGCATATCTCAGGCCTGTACTGCAGTGCACCTCCACTCTTATGTAGGCAGCGGAACCTACTCTTCAGTAATTCAAAGGTCCTCTCAATCACACTGCGTGTAGACTTATGCGCAGCATTGTATTTCCTTTCACTTTGAGTTGCAGGATTCAGATATGGGGTGAGTATGAAGGAGCGCACAGCATATGCGCTGTCACCTACAGGGTAAAAAGCAATAAATTAGTCACTGTACTATTTCACCATATCCAGAGAGTCTACCAGACTGTGTTACGTGCATTTACCTAGCAGGTATCCTTCACCAAATTCACCCCCCAGGAGACGTGTGCATATACCACTGTGTCTGAATATGAAAGAATCGTGCATACTGCCAGGGAATTTTGCCACTATGTCAGGTATTATGTGTGAGGCATTACATATGACCTGGATATTCATTGGATGAAAGGATTTCCTGTTCCTGAACACGTACTCATTACCTGAGGGGGGACAAATGGCTACATGTGCACCATCAATGCACCCAATTACATGGGGAATTGGGCTATCTAGTAGAAATCTAATTTGGTCTGCTGCAATTCCTGTGTTGTAGTTGGAAATCTAATGTAATGGTGTATCCTTTGGACCATTGCATCCAAGAAGGCATTGATAAAGCGCGAAAGCACACTTTGGGAGACCCCTCCTGCTGCTGCTATCACTCTCTGGTTGCTCCCTAAAGCTAGAAGGTGCAGTGAACATAGGATCTGCACATGTGTGGGAATGGCATTGGTCCACCGAGTATGATGCTGCAGAAGTGGATGAAGTTCAGCTATCAGGTCTAGGATTGTAGCGAGTCTAATCTCTATTTGTCATGGATTTCTTCCTCTGTCTGCCGAAACAGTGTTAGGCACACTCTAAAAATGCGTTATTGTTTCTTCTCCTTCTCTGTGCTGCTGCAAGAATCCTCATCCTCCTCTCTATGATGTACAGCACTGCCATTGTGAAACATTCTGAGGCCCCCTGGGCCTGTTTAAATGGTTTGCACCTGGTTACCACATGATTGGAATAGGTGGTTTTTGCACGTGCAAAATTGCGGATTTTGGATCATTCGCAATTTGCGAATGGTTCATACAATGGTCTGCAATTACCAATTTGCGAATTCGCAATTTGAGATTCGTACAATTGGTATTCGCAAAGTAAGGATTCACATTTTTTGCGATTAGCAATTTTGCGAATGCAAACCCTTTCATACATTGCGAAATGCCATTTTGTATTTGCAAACGGGCGAATTTTGCGAATCGCACCGTTTGCAAATGCAAAATAGTTTCATACATCTTGCCCTTAGTTATGGTGGCGTGCTTTTAACCGTGCATATCTGTAAATGCGTATAGGGATGCACTGTCAAATAATATATGAAAATAAGGATGTCGGAATGCAGTCTTTATATTAAATTATGTTGTGCTCTTTTGGTTTACTAATGCTGCTATTTTCTTGTTACATATTCACAGGGTTTGTTTGGACACGCTTGCTGCCTTGCTTAAATCAAGTAAGTGCTGTAGTGACTTAAAGGTCAAGTGCATTTTCTTTAAAAACATGTAACTCCTTTCCAAATGTTGTGTTATTTTATATGAAAATGTATGTCTCCCGATTCCAATTCATCATTTGTTTGCAAAACTGGTTGAGCCTTTTCAACCAGAAACGATATGTTCAAGGCATATGAGCTGTAGATCGTATACTTGTGCATAGATCGCCATCTGGTGTTGGGCTCAGATGTTTGCACTTTGTTTTTGTCTTGGAAGAAGTTTTTTGTAGTCACGAGATAGGTGACTCCTCCTTGGGATAATAGTGCGCATGGGCAGCGACTCCACCCTCAGATTGTTTTTTTCCGCCATCGGGTTCGGATGTAAATTGCTGCGCTCCGGGTCGGTGTCATACTCGATACCCCTTCGACGCGCAACCCCTCACCGCTCGACGGTATTGTTTCGATCGGGTTACCTTTCGACGCACATCCAAAGTATCCATCACAACTTCGATTCCGGTTGTTCACGGGGGCCGTTGGGCCCATCGGCGCCATCAGGCCCTGCAGCAATGGAAAGAACTCAATTTAAAAAATGCCCCCTGTGTGGTGCGAAATTCCCACACACTGATCTCCACGAGGTCTTGTAACCTTTGCCTCTCTCCAGAACACGAGGATAAAGACTGCGAGGCGTGTGCTTCATTCCGATCGAAAAAGACCATATGTGATCGCCGGGTCGACGTCACACAATGTCTCGACCAACGGCTTCGGCGCCGGACAACATCTTCGATGCAGGCCCCGAGGCTCCACAACAACAGCAACCAGAAGATGAGGACATCAGCGTCTCCGAAGAAGACCACTCAGATGTCGAGGACCAAGAGATTACTCCAGGGCAACGGACCGTGAGTACTGACCTGGACGCCCCTGCCCCAACTAAAACTCAACATAAGGCACCAGTAACACCTTCACCTTCGGACTCAGGTTCACACCGGGACAAAGCTTCCAATGCCCCGCCCTCGGGCCCGGCTCCGAAGCCCAAAGTAAAGCCTTCCGGCGACTCGGAACCAAGCCAGCCGCTTACCGGTACCGACAAACAATCCCCGGCACCGAAACAAAGGTCCAAAATAGACACAGTGCCACGCCCTGACACATCGGCACCGAAGACGGCTTCGACGCCGAGCCCTTCGGCACCGAAACACGCCGAGAACAAGCCCTCAGACCCGAAGAAATCCCATAAAACTTCGGAACCGAAGAAAACTTCGGAGTCGAAAACTCCACCGAAGCATAAGGAGACCAAGACCCCTCCTAAAGCTACACAAACTAAGTCAAAGCACCACTCGGAAACAAAATCCTCAGTGCCGAAGAAAGACAAGGGCTCCGAAGAACTGTTTCACCCAGATCCACCGGGTCCGAAACAAAAGACTTTACACATTGACCCTGTTACAGGTCACGTAACAGCATTGCCATGTAGGAAGAGGAAATTGGACCCTCAAAAGCACCTGAGCTACCCTTAAAGAAAAAGGACATGGCAACTTCACCTTTTAGACCCTCCTCACCCCCTCCAGCACTTCCAACTGTGCCACTTTCTCCAGCACACTCTCCACTACCTCCTTCCACACCTCCACCACAGGATGATGAGGATGCCTTGGGGGATGGGGATGGGGGGGGGGGAGACCCACAAGGGGATGACTCCAATGATGACATCCACAGTATCCCACCACCTGACCCCTGGGAGTATTATGATGAGGCCCTAGATATACCTGAGCCAGACTCATACCCATCTAAGCCATCACCTCCAGACGACAACATAGGCTTTGCGCAACTCATAGACAGAGCAGCCAAATACCATGGGGTAGAATTACACTCACCCCCTTCTTATGAAGATTTTCTGTTAGAGACATTCACACAGACACAAAGGGCAACAAGTACTTTACCTATGCTCAAGGGTATGATTAAACATGCCCCTGATGTATTTAAAGACCCTGTCAGGGCTAGAGTTCTCAACCCCAGGGTTGATAAAAAATATAAAGCAGCTCCAAATGATCCAGCTTATATCAAAGGGCAGCTCCAAATGATCCAGCTTATATCAAAGGGCAGCTTCCTCTAGATTCTCTAGTGGTTACAAATGCACGTAAACGGGCAAACTCCCAGACAACAGGTGATGCCCCTCCGCCAGATAAAGAATCTAAATGACTGGACGCATCTGGTAAACTGGTTGCGTCACAGGCGGCAAATTACTGGCGCATTGCTAACACCCAAGCTTTACTAGCCAGGTATGATAGGGCGCATTACGATGAACTGGAAACATTAATGCAACATCTTCCAGAGCAATATAAGGCAAAAGCTAATGACCTCATACAGGAGGGAAAGCTCATTACCAACACCTCCATTAAATGTGCTCTTAATGCAGCGGACAGCATCTCGTGCCATTAACACAAGTCTTTTACTGCGCAGGCACGCATGGCTATGCATATCTGGTTTTAAACAGGAGGTGCAGTCTCGAATTCTTAATCAGCCTTTTGATCAGGAACACCTATTCGGCCCTACTGTAGACACATCTTTAGAAAACATGAAGGACACCGAGACAGCTAAATCTATGGGGGCTCTACAGTTACCAACAGCTAGAGGTTCCTTTCGTCGCTCCTTTTATAGGGGCGCCTCCAAAACCATTAGTACAGACAACTCTTCGTCATACAAAAACCCCACTCAAACTTCCTCTAGCAAAGGGTATTTTAGAGGGATGTACAGAGGCAATAACTCAAAAGAAAGAGGCCGCGGTAATAACACCCGCTCCTCCCCCACCACAAAACAGTGACTTCCCACCACTTCCCCCCGAACATTCCACTCCAGTCGGGGGAAGACTATCACAGTTCCTACCTGTCTGGAATTCCATCACCACAGACAGGTGGGTGAGACAAATTATCCAGTATGGTTACTGCCTGGTACTCACCTCTACTCCTCCACACATACCACCCATACAGCGTCCCATGTCCACGGAACATCTCAGGCTTCTCAAACAGGAGGTTCTCTCTCTATTGCAAAAGCACGCAATAGAACCTGTTCCCATACACCATCAAGGCACAGGGGTTTACTCCCTTTATTTTCTCATCCCAAAAAAGGACGGTACTCTCAGGCCAATATTAGACCTCAGACCGTTAAACCTGTACATACAATCCGACCACTTTCACATGGTCACTCTCCAACAGATCCTCCCATTACTCCAACAAGGCGATTTCCTTGCCACCTTAGATCTCAAGGACGCCTACTTTCACATGCCTATTCACCCTGCTCACAGGAAATATCTATGGTTTGTAGTAGATGGTCAGCACTATCAATTCAAAGTGCTCCCCTTTGGGGTAACTACAGCACCCAGGGTCTTCACAAAATGTCTCGCAGTAGTAGCAGCTCACTTGCGAAGACAACACATTCATGTTTTTCCTTACCTCGACGACTGGCTTATAAAAGCCAAGTCATGCAGCGATTGTGTACAACACACACACCAAACAATCCAACTGTTCCATCGTTTAGGATTCACAATAAACCTCACCAAGTCACATCTTCAACCATCCCACACCCACCAGTATCTAGGCGCCACAATAGATACTTACAAAGCCCTTGCATACCCCAATCCAGTCAGGATGGCAACCATGCAAACTCTCATAACAAGGTTTCAACCTCAACACTCACTACCAGCTCGAGTGTTTATGCAACTAATAGGAATGATGGCCTCTTGCATTTTTATCGTACCTCATGCAAGACTCCAAATGCGCCCCTTACAGGAGTGTCTAGCACGTCAGTAGAACCAGGCTCAAGGTCAGCTTACAGATCTGGTGTTGGTAGACAGCCGCACACATCGCTCTCTGCAGTGGTGGAACACACAAAACCTTTCCAAAGGGCGGCCGTTCCTGGATCCGGTTCCACAGATAGTGCTCACAACAGACGCATCGCTCACCTCCTGGGGAGCTCATCTCCTAAACCACACCATTCAGGGTATGTGGACCCATCAGCAAAAAATGCTCCACATCAATCACCTCAAATTACTGGCGATTTTTCTGGCACTGAAATCATACCAAGTACACCTCGTATGCAAAGCTGTCCTCGTCCGCACGGACAATATGACAGCAATGTACTATATACAAAAACAGGGGGACACACACACTCTACAGCTTTCACGCCTAGCGCAAAGCATATGGAGATGGGCCATTCCTCAAAAGATATACCTCCTAGCAGAACATCTTCCAGGACAACACAATCAGATTGCGGATCTGCTCAGTCGTCAGAGACAGCAGATTCACGAATGGGAACTTCATCCGCAAGTTCTTCATCCATTTTTTCAGATGTGGGGCCAACCAGATATAGACCTGTTCGCCACACATTTAAACGCAAAATGCCCAAGCTTCGCCTCCAGGTATCCACACCCATTGTCCAAAGGCAATGCGATATGGATGAACTGGTCAGGCAGATTTGCGTACGCTTTTCCACCTCTCCCGCTCATTCCCTTACTGGTGCGCAAGCTCAAACAATAGTCTCTCACAATGATCCTAGTTGCTCCCACATGGGCACGACAACCATGGTTCACAACTCTGCTGGAACTCTCAGTAGTCCCACATCAAAAATTACACCTTTCTCCAAAGCTTCTTACACAGAACCATGGAGAAATAAAACATCCAGCTCCAGCTCAACTGAACCTAGCGATCTGGCTCCTGAAGTCTTAGAGTTTGGTTACCTCAACCTCCCGCCAGACTGCAGGAATATCATTAAAGAAGCTAGACGTCCTACCACTAGAGCGTGCTATGCAGCTAAATGGAAAAGGTTTGTTATTTACTGCAATAATAACGCAATCAATCCACTAGAAGCCTCAATCCAAAACATTATTTGTTACCTCTTGCATCTACAAAAATGTAATCTAGCATATACATCTATACGATTACATCTTGCCGCCATAGCCGCTTACCTACAAAACAGTAAAAACTTGTCACTCTTTAGGGTACCTGCCATCAAAGCATTCATGGAAGGCCTTAAAAGGATAATTCCTCCCAGAGTTCCACCTTCTCCTCAGTGGAACCTCAACATTGTCCTTACCAGGCTCATGGGTGCCCCATTTGAACCTTTGCATAAATGTGAATTACAATTTCTCACATGGAAAGTAGCTTTTCTTATAGCAATCACATCTCTCAGGAGAGTTAGTGAACTCCAGGCATTAACCATACAAGAACCATTTTTGCAAATACATCACAATAAAGTGGTTCTTAGGACAAACCCCAAATTCCTACCAAAAGTAGTTTCTGCTTTCCACCTTAACCAGTCTGTTGAGCTGCCAGTCTTTTTCTCTCAACCAGACTCAGTAGCAGAACGGGCTCTTCATACACTTGACGTCAAAAGAGCTATCCTTTACTACATTGAAAGGACAAAAACTTTTAGAAAAACTAAACAACTTTTTGTATCTTTCTCACCACCACATAAAGGCAATCCTATATCTAAAGCTGGAATTCCCAGGTGGATCGTTAAATGCATTCAGATATGCTATCAAAAAGCAAAGCGTACGTTATCCATTCCCCCTAGAGCGCATTCTACACACAAACTAGGAGCTTCTATGGCATTCTTAAGAAACATTCCCCTAGATGACATCTGCAAAGCAGCAACTTGGGCTACACCACACACTTTCACAAAACACTATTGTGTAGATGTGCAAGCAAAACAACAAGCTAGTGTGGGCCAGGCTCTATTAAGACACTTTTTCAAACCACTGCAACAGATACAGGTAGCCACCGCTAACGAGGTAACTGCTGTATAGTCTATGCACAAGTATACGATCTACAGCTCATATGCCTCGAACGGAAAATGCTACTTACCAGTATGCATCTGTTCTTGGCATGTAGAGCTGTAGATTCGTATACGCCCACCCGCCTCCCCGGATACCTCTATCTGTTCCAGTACTATCTTACTTAGATACATCACACATGGACATCTTTTCTGTTCTCACAAACTCCACTATCTCCCTCTATGGCGAAAAACAATCTGAGGGTTGAGTCGATGCCCATGCGCACTATGATCCCAAGGAGGAGTCACCTATCTCGTGACTACAAAGAACTTCTTTCAAGACAAAAACAAAGTGCAAACATCCGAGCCCAACACCAGATGGCGATCTATGCACAAGTATACGAATCTACAGCTCTACATGCCAAGAACAGATGCATACTGGTAAGTAGCATTTTCCTTCTGTTTTTATGTAGTTATGCAGCACAAGTACACTGGTGGCAATTGCTTTTCTAGGAGGGATGACGTAATTTGTTCCTCATATGAAAATGACTAAGTATGAGGCACTGTATGAGCATCTCTCAGCTCATGTAACCACCAAAGCAAGGAAGTATTTAAAATGTAAAGGTAACGTTCAGAGAGGAGATGTGAATAATTAAAATAGAGCATTTGAAATTTCATGCTTATAAATGTTTACCCTTACCCTAAAAAGTTCCAGTTTTTTAGTGTTTGTGATAGCCCAAGAATGCCCTAGACATTATTGCTGTTATTGAGAAAACACATGTTTTTCGACCCCAAAACACCTTTTTAAAATGTATCAAAGCCCTTTTATGAGTCAGAAAAGTCTATGCAATTTCCGAAATAGGAAAGGGATGCCTTCCTTGCCTCCATCCCTGTATTTGAAGGGAGTCTCATGGGGTCGCAAAGTGCAACCTGCCTAATTAGTATTCACTAGGCGAATTGTCCGATGACCTACGAAGGTACAATTTGATATGCGACCAATTAGTACATCGGTCACATTGCTAATTTTATTCCCTTCCGCAAACCATTCAGTGTACAAATTGGACATCACTGTTTGCTCCTGGGAATAGAACATTATACCCCTAGTGTCGTGAGAGGCTGAATAGGATGGTATAATGTGATACTTACATACACTCTGTTCAAAAGAGGCTGAAGAATTGGTGTTGGGAGGGTTGTAGAGCTGCACCATATGAGAAGTATTCCATACAAATGAATATGTTGCTTGCTGGCGTGTGCAGGGAGCTGTTATCCATAATTTGGCACTATCTAAATGACATTCAGAGAGTTCAACTATGTGTCGTCTGAAACCATGTACAAGAGAAAAAGTAAAAACTAGATGCTGCAGTTTTTGGTAGCTTTTAATCTGCCAAATGTAGACGTGAACTTGCTTTTCCATCCATCTGCTCTATTGGTATTTTTGACCATTTTTGTAATTTTTTGGTTGTAGTAAAAGGTAAGAAGTCAGGGGTAGTGGGGGTTGGAGTGGACAGCTGGCACTGAGGCAGCCACAGTTACTCATTGCTCTTGTGCAAGATCCTGACTTCTGTAGCTGTGATGGCCTCCAGAGTTAGAAAGATGAGCAAGAGCTGCAGGAGTCACATTGATGCATTGATCAATACAGAAGAGCTTCCTAGCGTCAGAACTCTTCCCAAAGCACTAAGACTCAGAGCTAAAACAGTTAATGCAATCCTTTTGCGAGAAAATTCCTGCCCTCCAGAAAGGGTAAAATCGAATCATTGGAAAATGAAGTGGAGTAAGAGGAATTCGAACATGGCTGCCAAAAAGCACATTAAAGATCCCCAGTCTAGCACGGCTTGGATTTCCCTCTGAAGCTCAGAGTGGAGTGTTCGGTGTGCAAAATTCTACTCTGCGCACTTCACTGAGACAATTAATCTGGTAGGAAGGATTATTTGAAGCTCAGTTGTGTTAGTGAGGATAGTGGCGTCGTGTGAGGGCGTCGTTTTAGTTTTCTTCGTGTCGAGGCAAGTTAGAGCTGTGCTTGTGGAGACTAGTGTTCTTTTGTGAGTCTCCGTGTGGGCGGTTCTTAGGTTAAATTCCACCCATTTTTTAGTAGATTTTCTCCATAGAAATTCTGGGCAGTGTTAGAGTGGAGACTAGCGTCTCGATTCAGCATTTGCCTATTTACTGTGGTAGTGTTCACTGTAAGTTTTACAGGCAGTGTTCGAGTAGAGAATAGCGTCTCGACTCAGGAGCTGCCTAACACAGATTGATATATCCTTAGCACAGTATTGTTGTTTATCGATTAAGGCACTGTCTGAGCTGAGATTATCATCTCTGCTCGGCAGCAGTTTGTGTATTCAAGTCTTTAAGGTGCATAATAAATTGCCATCAGTTGAAGAGTGTGTCTTAGTTTGAAAAAGAAAACTACCTCTGTAGTTTTCCCAACGGAGACTAGTGTCGCTTCCTGGCAGTAAATAACAGTTCTGAAAGGTCTTCCAGAGCGTCGTGAGCTTCCGTAATATTGGAGAATAGCAGTGGTTACAGATGCTTCCCGAACTCCGACAGCCCCAACTATTCAGCATTATCTCCTTGCAAGCTAAGTGTATCTTTTAACATATATATGTATATATGTGTGTGTATATATATATTCACTGAAAAAAACATAGGTTTTAGGGACAGTTATAGTTAGTTGGACATTTCACTCGTACAAAACCATAGAAATTCCCCCGTTATAGTTAGTTCAGCTAACTATAACTCGCGCCCCCGCAATGCACTGCTGATGACGTCACATATTACATCACTCATGACATGGTCAGTGACATCACTGATGACATCACTGATGACATCATCCAGTGACTGTGTGTTTCTGTAAAGTTTAAATATGTTTAATATATATAGGGAAAGGCGTATTGAAGAATGAGTGGGTGTATAAGTGTCTGAATGGATGATTTAGTACGTGAGTGACTGACTCCACAAGTGAGTGATTAAACGTATCTTACTGAATGCATGGGTTAGTGACTAAACTGTGTGAATGTCTGTATCCGTCTGTTTGTTGGTGTGTAAGTGGATGCATGGATTTGCGAATAACTACATGAGTGTCTATATGGGTTATTGATTGGTTCTCTGAGTATCTGTATGGCTGCCTGAGTGTTTGTGTGGGTGGGGTGTGTTTGACTCTATACATAGATGTGTGAATGGGTGATTCACTGGGTGCATGATTTCAAGAGTGCATCTGTGATGGACTGCTTGGGTGGGTGAGTGTGTGTATGGGTGTGTTAGTGAGTGAATGTATATCTCAGTGGTACATGTGCGAGTAACTACATATGTAAAAGGCAGTATATATGTGTGTTAGAGTATTTAAATGGCTATAAGTGAGAGTGTGTTATTGTGAGAGTGGCTGTATGGATGCGTGTGTGCTTGTATCAGTTATTGTATAAGAGCGTAAGAATGTGCTAGTATTTGTATGAGTAAGTGAGCTGGTGTGTGTATAACTGTATAGGTGAGTAAATGGGTGTGTGATTAATTTTTTGCATGACTGACTAGGTGTGTGAGTACCTCTATGGATGAGTGGCGGTGTGTGAGTGTTTATATAGGTGTATGAGTGCATATGATAGTCCTGTACTGAGTGACTGTAAGTATGAGTGACTGTACAGGTGAGTGAGTGGATGTGTGTGTAGACCTAAGAATCAGTGAGTGGGTATGTAGTTTTTGGTGTTGGAGTGTCTATGGTTTTGAGAATGGCAGTCTGTAATTTAGAGTGGGTGTATCAAAAGTTATATTAGGGTGTGAGAAGATGCATGAAATTCTCACATGGATGATGTCATCAGTGATGTCATTTGAGATGTCATCAGTGATGTCATCAGTGATGTCACTGACCATGTCAGGAGTGATGTAATATGTGACGTCATCAGCAGTGCATTGCGGGGCGCGAGTTATAGTTAGCTGAACTAACTATAACAGGGGAATTTCACGGGTTTTGTACGAGTGCAATGTCCAACTAACTATAACTGTCCCTAAAACCTATGGTTTTTTCAGTGAATTTCAAAGGTTTTTAAATGCTAATTTCTAACTATAACGTGTCTGAAACCTATGGTTTTTTCAGTGAATTTCAAAGGTTTTTAAATGCTAATTTCTAACTATAACGTGCCTGAAACCTATGGTTTTTTCAGTGAATTTCAGAGGTTTTTTAAATGCTAATTTCTAACTATAACGTGCCTGAAACCTATGATTTTTTAAGTGAATTTCAAAGGTTTTTTAAATGCTAGTTTCTAACTATGCCAACAGAGGTAGGACATGTGAAGAAAGAAGAAAAAACGCACAGAAAGAAGCAAAAGATGTGCAGAAAGAACCAACAGAGGAGCAGAAAGAGGCCTTGTTGCAAAATCATCCTGTGCCCACAACTTTTTCAGACGGGTACTGGTGGTAACTGACTCTGACTAACCAGAGCCAGTGCGGGTTTGCACAGTGGTGAAGGGAGGGGGGGCCTGAGGTGACATGTGTGCAAACGCGCCCCGTGGCACGTTTTAAGTTGCGGGATTAAGTTCCCTTGAATCCTGAGGGTCCCTGGCGCCCAACTAGCCCCCAGGTACCTACAGTTAGGACCACAGAGCTGAGTTGCAGAGAGGCGTTCCGAGGCCACGCACCTTTTTCACCTCTCTGCAACGCAACTCTGTTGTGCTTACTGAAGGTACCTGGTGGGCTAGTTGGCCCCCAGGATTCAAAGGGAATTAACTCCCCAACTTAAAACGCACCACAGGGCGTGTTTGCGCACATGTCACCTGAGGCCCCGCCCCCTCCCTTCACCACTGTGCAAACGCGCCCGTGGCGCGTTTTAAGTTGGGGGATTAGGTCACCTTGAATCCTGAGAGTCCCTGGGGCCCAACTAGCCCACCAGGTACTTCCAGTAAGCACCACAGGCCTGCGTTGCAATGCCTGTAACAAATTGTGCAGTTGTGTTTAGGTAGTGAAGAGGGTCGTGCTGGGGGTAGTGTTTTAGGGTTTAGGGTAGTGCAGTGGTGTTTGTGTAGTGTAGGGGGTCATGCTGGGGGTAGATTTAGGGTTTAGGGTAGTGCAGTGGTGTTTGGGTAGTGTAGGGAGTCATGCTGGGGGAGTGTTTTAGGGTTTAGGGTAGTACAGTGGTGTTTGGGTAGTGTAGGGGGTCGTGCTGGGGGTAGTGTTTTAGGGTTTAGGGTAGTGCAATGGTGTTTGGGTAGTGTAGGGGGTACTGCTGGGGGTAGTGTTTTAGGGTTTAGGGTAGTGCAGTGGTGTTTGGGTAGTGTAGGGGATACTGCTGGGGGTAGTGTTTTAGGGTTTAGGGTAGTGCAATGGTGTTTGGGTAGTGTAGGGGGTACTGCTGGGGGTAGTGTTTTAGGGTTTAGGGTAGTGCAGTGGTGTTTGGGTAGCGTAGGGGGTACTGCTGGGGGTAGTGTTTTATGGTTTAGGGTAGTGCAGTGGTGTTTGGGTAGTGTAGGGGTTCGTGCTGGGGGTAGTTTTTAGGGTTTAGGGTAGTGCAGTGGTGTTTGTGTAGTGTAGGAGGTCGTGTTTTAGGGTTTAGGGTAGTGCAGTGGTCTTTGGGTAGTGTAGGGAGTAGTGCGGGGGTATTGTTTTAGAGTTTAGGGTAGTGCAGTGGTCTTTGCGTAGTGTAGGGGGTTGTGCGGGGGTAGTGTTTTAGGGATTAGGGTAGTGCATTGGTATTTGGGTAGTGTAGGGGGTCATGCGGGGGCAGTGTTTTAGGGTTTAGGGCAGTGCAGTGGTGTTTAGGTAGTGTAGGGGGTCGTGCTGGGGGAGTGTTTTAGGGTTTAGGGCAGTGCAGTGGTGTTTGGGTAGTGTAGGGGGTCATGCTGGGGGAGTGTTTTAGGGTTTAGGGCAGTGCAGTCGTGTTCGGGTAGTGTAGGGGGTCGTGCTGGGGGAGTATTTTAGGGTTTAGGGTAGTGCAGTGGTGTTCAGGTAGTGCAGGGGGTCATGCTGGGGGTAGTGTTCTAGGGTTTAGGGCAGTGCAGTGGTGTTCGGGCAGTGTAGGGGGTCGTGCTGGGGGTGGTGTTTTAGGGTTTAGGGCAGTGCAGTGGTGTTCGGGCAGTGTAGGGGGTCATGCTGGGGGTGGTGTTTCAGGGTTTAGGGCAGTGCAGTGGTGTTCGGGCAGTGTAGGGGGTCGTGCAGGGGGTGGTGTTTCAGGGTTTAGGGCAGTGCAGTGGTGTTCGGGCAGTGTAGGGGGTCGTGCAGGGGTGGTGTTTCAGGGTTTAGGGCAGTGGTGTTCGGGCAGTGTAGGGGGTCATGCTGGGGGTGGTGTTTCAGGAATTGGGGCAGTGCAGTGGTGTTCGAGCAGTAAAGGGGGTCATGCTGGGGGTGGTGTTTCAGGGTTTAGGGCAGGGCAGTGCAGTGGTGTTCGGGCAGTGTAGGGGGCGGTGCAGGGGGTGGTGTTTCAGGGTTTAGGGCAGTGCAGTGGTGTTTGGGCAGTGTAGGGGGTGGTGTTTCAGGGTTTAGGGCAGTGCAGTGGTGTTCGGGCAGTGTAGGGGGCGGTGCAGGGGGTGGTGTTTTAGGGTTTAGGGCAGTGCAGTGGTGTTCGGGCAGTGTAGGGGTTCGTGCTGGGGCTGGTGTTTCAGGGTTTAGGGCAGTGCAGTAGTGTTCGGGCAGTGTAGGGGGTCATGCTGGGGCTGGTGTTTCAGGGTTTAGGGCAGTGCAGTGGTGTTCGGGCAGTGTAGGGGGTCTTGCTGGGGCTGGTGTTTCAGAGTCTAGGGCAATGCAGTGGTGTTCGGGCAGTGTAGGGGGTCTTGCTGGGGCTGGTGTTTCAGAGTCTAGGGCAATGCAGTGGTGTTCGGGCAGTGTAGGGGGTCTTGCTGGGGCTGGTGTTTCAGGGTTTAGGGCAGTGCAGTGGTGTTCGGGCAGTGTAGGGGGTCGTGCTGGGGTTGGTGTTTCAGGGTTTAGGGCAGTGCAGTGGTGTTCGGGCAGTGTAGTGTGTCGTGCTGGGGCTAGTGTTTCAGGGTTTAGGGCAGAGCAATGGTGCTCAGGCAGTGTAGGGGGTTGTGCTGGGGGTGATGTTTCAGGGTTTAGGGCAGTGCAGTGGTGTTAGGGCAGAGTAGGGGGTCGTGCTGGGGGTGGTGTTTCAGGGTTTAGGGCAGTGCAGTGGTGTTCCGGCAGTGTAGGGGGTCGTGCAGGGGGTGGTGTTTCAGGGTTTAGTGCAGTGGTGTTCGGGCAGTGTAGGGGGTCGTGCTGGGGTGGTGTTTCAGGGTTTAGGGCAGTGCAGTGGTGTTCGGGCAGTGTAGGGTGTCGTGCTGAGGGGTGGTGTTTCAGGGTTTAGGGCAGTGCAGTAGTGTTTGGGCAGTGTAGGGGTCGTGCAGGGGGTGGTGTTTCAGGGTTTAGGGCAGTGCAGTGGTGTTCGGCCAGTGTAGGTAGTCTTGCTGGGGGTGGTGTTTCAGGGTTTAGGGCAGTGCAGTAGTTTTCGGGCAGTGCAGGCGGTCGTGCTGGGGCTGGTGTTTCAGGGTTTAGGGCAGTGCAGTGGTGTTCGGGCAGTGTACGGGGTTGTGCTGGGGCTGGTGTTTCAGGGTTTAGGGCAGTGCAGTGGTGTGCGGGCAGTGTACGGGGTTGTGCTGGGGCTGGTGTTTCAGGGTTTAGGGCAGTGCAGTGGTGTTTGGGAAGTGTAGGGGGTCGTGCTGGGGGTGGTGTTTCAGGGTTTAGGGCAGTGGTGTTCGGGCAGTGTAGGGGGTCGTGCTGGGGCTGGTGTTTCAGGGTTTAGGGCAGTGCAGTGGTGTTCGGGCAGTGTAGGGGGTCGTGCTGGGGCTGGTGTTTCAGGGTTTTGGGCAGAGCAGTGGTGTTCGGGAAGTGTAGGGGGTCGTGCTGGGGGTGGTGTTTCAGGGTTTAGGGCAGTGCAGTGGTGTTCGGGCAGTGTAGGGGGTCTTGCTGGGGGTGGTGTTTCAGGGTTTAGGGCAGTGTAGTGGTGTTCGGGCAGTGTAGGGGGTCTTGCTGGGGGTGGTGTTTCAGGGTTTAGGGCAGTGTAGTGGTGTTCGGGTAGTGTAGGGAGTAGTGCGGGGGGTATTGTTTTAGGGATTAGGGTAGTGCATTGGTATTTGGGTAGTGTAGGGGGTCATGCGGGGGTAGTGTTTTAGGGTTTAGGGCAGTGCAGTGGTGTTTAGGTAGTGTAGGGGGTCGTGCTGGGGGAGTGTTTTAGGGTTTAGGGCAGTGCAGTGGTGTTCGGGTAGTGTAGGGGGTCATGCTGGGGGAGTGTTTTAGGGTTTAGGGCAGTGCAGTCGTGTTCGGGTAGTGTAGGGGGTCGTGCTGGGGGAGTATTTTAGGGTTTAGGGTAGTGCAGTGGTGTTCAGGTAGTGCAGGGGGTCATGCTGGGGGTAGTGTTCTAGGGTTTAGGGCAGTGCAGTGGTGTTCGGGCAGTGTAGGGGGTCGTGCTGGGGTGGTGTTTTAGGGTTTAGGGCAGTGCAGTGGTGTTCGGGCAGTGTAGGGGGTCGTGCTGGGGGTGGTGTTTCAGGGTTTAGGGCAGTGCAGTGGTGTTCGGGCAGTGTAGGGGGTCGTGCAGGGGTGGTGTTTCAGGGTTTAGGGCAGTGCAGTGGTGTTTGGGCAGTGTAGGGGGTCGTGCAGGGGTGGTGTTTCAGGGTTTAGGGCAGTGGTGTTCGGGCAGTGTAGGGGGTCGTGCTGGGGGTGGTGTTTCAGGAATTGGGGCAGTGCAGTGGTGTTCGAGCAGTAAAGGGGGTCATGCTGAGGGTGGTGTTTCAGGGTTTAGGGCAGTGCAGTGGTCTTTGGGTAGTGTAGGGAGTAGTGCGGGGGTATTGTTTTAGGGATTAGGGTAGTGCATTGGTATTTGGGTAGTGTAGGGGGTCATGCGGGGGTAGTGTTTTAGGGTTTAGGGCAGTGCAGTGGTGTTTAGGTAGTGTAGGGGGTCGTGCTGGGGGAGTGTTTTAGGGTTTAGGGCAGTGCAGTGGTGTTCGGGTAGTGTAGGGGGTCATGCTGGGGGAGTGTTTTAGGGTTTAGGGCAGTGCAGTCGTGTTCGGGTAGTGTAGGGGGTCGTGCTGGGGGAGTATTTTAGGGTTTAGGGTAGTGCAGTGGTGTTCAGGTAGTGCAGGGGGTCATGCTGGGGGTAGTGTTCTAGGGTTTAGGGCAGTGCAGTGGTGTTCGGGCAGTGTAGGGGGTCGTGCTGGGGGTGGTGTTTTAGGGTTTAGGGCAGTGCAGTGGTGTTCGGGCAGTGTAGGGGGTCGTGCTGGGGGTGGTGTTTCAGGGTTTAGGGCAGTGCAGTGGTGTTCGGGCAGTGTAGGGGGTCATGCAGGGGGTGGTGTTTCAGGGTTTAGGGCAGTGCAGTGGTGTTTGGGCAGTGTAGGGGGTCGTGCAGGGGTGGTGTTTCAGGGTTTAGGGCAGTGGGGTTCGGGCAGTGTAGGGGGTCATGCTGGGGGTGGTGTTTCAGGAATTGGGGCAGTGCAGTGGTGTTCGAGCAGTAAAGGGGGTCATGCTGGGGGTGGTGTTTCAGGGTTTAGTTCAGTGCAGTGGTGTTCGGGCAGTGTAGGGGGCGGTGCAGGGGGTGGTGTTTCAGAGTTTAGGGCAGTGCAGTGGTGTTTGGGCAGTGTATGGGGTGGTGTTTCAGGGTTTAGGGCAGTGCAGTGGTGTTCGGGCAGTGTAGGGGGTCGTGCAGGGGGTGGTGTTTCAGGGTTTAGGGCAGTGCAGTGGTGTTCGGGCAGTGTAGGGGGCGGTGCGGGGGTGGTGTTTCAGGGTTTAGGGTAGTACAGTGGTGTTCGGGCATTGTAGGGGGTGGTGCTGGGGCTGGTGTTTCAGAGTTTAGGGCAGTGCAGTGGTGTTCGGGCAGTGTAGGGGGTCGTGCTGGGGCTGGTGTTTCAGGGTTTAGGGCAGTGCAGTGGTGTTCGGGCAGTGTAGGGGTTCGTGCTGGGGCTGGTGTTTCAGGGTTTAGGGCAGTGCAGTGGTGTTCGGGCAGTGTAGGGGGTCATGCTGGGGCTGGTGTTTCAGGGTTTAGGGCAGTGCAGTGGTGTTCGGGCAGTGTAGGGGGTCTTGCTGGGGCTGGTGTTTCAGAGTCTAGGGCAATGCAGTGGTGTTCTGGCAGTGTAGGGGGTCTTGCTTGGGCTGGTGTTTCAGAGTCTAGGGCAATGCAGTGGTGTTCGGGCAGTGTAGGGGGTCTTGCTGGGGCTGGTGTTTCAGGGTTTAGGGCAGTGCAGTGGTGTTCGGGCAGTGTAGGGGGTCGTGCTGGGGTTGGTGTTTCAGGGTTTAGGGCAGTGCAGTGGTGTTCGGGCAGTGTAGTGGGTCGTGCTGGGGCTAGTGTTTCAGGGTTTAGGGCAGAGCAATGGTGCTCTGGCAGTGTAGGGGGTTGTGCTGGGGGTGATGTTTCAGGGTTTAGGGCAGTGCAGTGGTGTTAGGGCAGTGTAGGGGGTCGTGCTGGGGGTGGTGTTTCAGGGTTTAGGGCAGTGCAGTGGTGTTCCGGCAGTGTAGGGGGTCGTGCAGGGGGTGGTGTTTCAGGGTTTAGTGCAGTGGTGTTCGGGCAGTGTAGGGGGTCGTGCTGGGGTGGTGTTTCAGGGTTTAGGGCAGTGCAGTGGTGTTCGGGCAGTGTAGGGTGTCGTGCTGAGGGGTGGTGTTTCAGGGTTTAGGGCAGTGCAGTAGTGTTTGGGCAGTGTAGGGGGTCGTGCAGGGGGTGGTGTTTCAGGGTTTAGGGCAGTGCAGTGGTGTTCGGCCAGTGTAGGTAGTCTTGCTGGGGGTGGTGTTTCAGGGTTTAGGGCAGTGCAGTAGTTTTCGGGCAGTGCAGGCGGTCGTGCTGGGGCTGGTGTTTCAGGGTTTAGGGCAGTGCAGTGGTGTGCGGGCAGTGTACGGGGTTGTGCTGGGGCTGGTGTTTCAGGGTTTAGGGCAGTGCAGTGGTGTTTGGGAAGTGTAGGGGGTCGTGCTGGGGGTGGTGTTTCAGGGTTTAGGGCAGTGGTGTTCGGGCAGTGTAGGGGGTCGTGCTGGGGCTGGTGTTTCAGGGTTTAGGGCAGTGCAGTGGTGTTCGGGCAGTGTAGGGGGTCGTGCTGGGGCTGGTGTTTCAGGGTTTTGGGCAGAGCAGTGGTGTTCGGGAAGTGTAGGGGGTCGTGCTGGGGGTGGTGTTTCAGGGTTTAGGGCAGTGCAGTGGTGTTCGGGCAGTGTAGGGGGTCTTGCTGGGGGTGGTGTTTCAGGGTTTAGGCCAGTGCAGTGGTGTTCGGGCAGTGTAGGGGGTCTTGCTGGGGGTGGTGTTTCAGGGTTTAGGGCAGTGGTGTACGGGCAGTGTAGGGGGTCTTGCTGGGGGTGATGTTTCAGGGTTTAGGGCAGTGCAGTGGTGTTCGGGCAGTGTAGGGGGTCTTGCTGGGGGTAGTGTTTCAGGGTTTAGGGCGGTGCAGTGGTGTTCGTGCAGTGTAGGGGGTCGTGCTGGGGGTGGTGTTTCAGGGTTTAGGGCAGTGCAGTAGTGTTCGGGCAGTGTAGGGGGTCGTGCAGGGGGTGGTGTTTCAGGGTTTAGGGCAGTGCAGTGGTGTTCGGGCAGTGTAGAGGGTCGTGCTGGGGCTGGTGTTTCAGGGTTTAGGGCAGTGCAGTGGTGTTTGGGCAGTGTAGGGGGTCTTGCTGGGGGCGGTGTTTCAGGGTTTAGGGCAGTGGTGTTCGGGCAGTGTAGGGGGTCTTGCTGGGGGTGATGTTTCAGGGTTTAGGGCAGTGCAGTGGTGTTCGGGCAGTGTAGGGGGTCTTGCTGGGGGTAGTGTTTCAGGGTTTAGGGCAGTGCAGTGGTGTTCGTGCAGTATAGGGGGTCGTGCTGGGGATGGTGTTTCTGGGTTTAGGGCAGTGCAGTAGTGTTCAAGCAGTGTAGGGGGTTGTGCAGGGGGTGGTGTTTCAGGGTTTAGGGCAGTGCAGTGGTGTTCGGGCAGTGTAGGGGGTCGCGCTGGGGGTGGTGTTTCAGGGTTTAGGGCAGTGCAGTGGTGTTCGGGCAGTGTAGGGGGTCATGCACGGGGTGGTGTTTCAGGGTTTAAGGCAGTGCAGTGGTGTTCGGGCAGTGTAGGGTGTTGTGCTGGGGCTGGTGTTTCAGGGTTCAGGGCAGTGCAGTGGTGTTCAGGCAGTGTAGGGGGTCGTGCTGAGGCTGGTGTTTCACGGTTTAGGGCAGTGCAGTGGTGTTCGTGCAGTGTAGGGGGTCGTGCTGGGCCTGGTGTTTCAGGGTTTAGGGCAGTGCAGTGGTGTTCGGGCAGTGTAGGCGGTCGTGCTGGGGCTGGTGTTTCAGGGTTTAGGGCAGTGCAGTGGTGCTCAGGCAGTGTAGGGGGTCGTGCTGGGGCTGGTGTTTCAGGGTTTAGGGCAGTGCAGTGGTGCTCGGGCAGTGTAGGGGGTCGTGCTGGGGGTGATGTTTCAGGGTTTATTGTAGTGCAGTGGTGTTCGGGCAGTGTAGGGGGTCGTGCAGGGGCTGGTGTTTCAAGGTTTAGGGCAGTGCAGTGGTGCTCAGGCAGTGTAGGGGGTCGTGCTGGGGCTGGTGTTTCACGGTTTTCGGCAGAGCAGTGGTGTTCAGGCAGTGTAGGGGGTCATGCTGGGGGTAGTGTTTCAGGGTTTAGGGCAGTGCAGTGGTGTTCGGGCAGTGTAGGGGGTCGTGCTGGGGGTGGTGTTTCAGGGTTTAGGTCAGTGGTGTTCGGGCAGTGTAGGGGTCTTGCTGGGGGTGATGTTTCAGGGTTTAGGGCAGTGCAGTGGTGTTCGGGCAGTGTAGGGGGTCTTGCTGGGGGTAGTGTTTCAGGGTTTAGGGCAGTGCAGTGGTGTTCGGGCTGTGTAGGGGGTCATGCTGGGGGTGGTGTTTCAGGGTTTAGGGCAGTGCAGTGGTGTTCGGGCAGTGTAGGGGGTCGTGAAGGGGGTGGTGTTTCAGGGTTTAGGGCAGTGCAGTGGTGTTCGGGCAGTGTAGGGGGTCGTGCTAGGGGTGGTGTTTCAGGGTTTAGGGCAGTGCAGTGGTGTTCGGGCAGTGTAGGGGGTCATGCAGGGGCTGGTGTTTCAGGGTTTAGGGCAGTGCAGTGGTGTTCGGGCAGTGTAGGGGTCGTGCTGGGGGTAGTGTTTTAGGGTTTAGGGTAGTGCAGTGGTGCTTGTGTAGTGTAGGGGTCGTGCTGGGGGTAGTGTTTTAGGGTTTAGGGTAGTGCAGTGGTGTTTGTGTAGTGTAGGGGGTCATGTTTTAGGGTAGTGCAGTGGTGTTTGGGTAGTGTAGGGGGTCGTGCTGGGGGTAGTGTTTTAGGGTTTAGGGTAGTGCAGTGGTGTTTGTGTAGTGTAGGGGGTCGTGCTGGGGGTAGTGTTTTAGGGTTTAGGGTAGTGCAGTGGTGCTTGTGTAGTTTAGGGGTCGTGCTGGGGGTAGTGTTTTAGGGTTTAGGGTAGTGCAGTGGTGTTTGTGTAGTGTAGGGGGTCATGTTTTAGGGTAGTGCAGTGGTGTTTGGGTAGTGTAGGGGGTCGTGCTGGTGGTAGTGTTTTAGGTTTTAGGTTAGTGCAGTGGTGTTTGGGTAGTGTAGGGGGTCATGCTGGGGGTAGTGTTTTAGGGTTTAGGATAGTGCAGTGGTGCTTGTGTAGTGTAGGGGGTCGTGCTGGGGGTAGTGTTTTAGGGTTTAAGGTAGTGCAGTGGTGTTTTTGTAGTGTAGGGGGTCATGTTTTAAGATGCAATGCTCCAATACCTGACCAGTCTGCACTACATAAAACTGCAAAAAAACTAAAAATAAAAAGTGTTTTGCACACTTTTGTCATTGGGCTATATGTGGGCTACATCTGGGTAATATTTGTGCTACATTTGGGCTCTTTTTTCACTGGTGGCCATCTTGGAAGACTTCTTTGTTATGAAGTTTCCTAATTTCTTCATTTACTGCAGTCTCCTCAGTAGGAAATGCTTTCAGTTTTTTACTTTGATTCCATCAAGAAGGCATTCAGATTTGTCTCACATCTGCCATAAATTCAGAATGTTAGCACTCTAGTTGCTCATTAGATCACTGGAGTAAAGCTACTGCTCACCAGGGAGTTAACTGGTAGTCTGCTGCTGGTATTGAAAGTGATTGTTTCAGTCTGCATGTCAGAATTTTCTAATGAAATAGAAGAGGATTTGAGATCTCACTTAAAACATGCCCTAATTTTTCTTTCTGCAGCACTAACCATAATTTCTATTTCAAAAAGAACCCCTCATTTTGTTCCTTTTTAAATTAAATGTTTTAAGTGTTACCGGTTTATTCCAATCAAGATGGCTTCAGGTGTGCCATACTTTTGTCATAAGTAATGCTGTTAGCGCTCTAGTTGTTCTTTAGAACACTCAGGGAAGCTGCAGTAGAACACAAAGGCATCAACTGGCAGGCTGCTCCTGTTGAAATATAACAGGAAGATATTTGAGATCACACTTGAAATATGTCCTAATTTTTCTTTCTACAGCACTAACCATAATTTCTATGACAAAATGAACCCCATCATTTTGTTCCTTTTTAAATTAAATGTTTTAAGTGTTACCAGTTTATTCCAATCAAGATGGCTTCAGGTGTGCCATACTTTTGTCATAAGTAAGGCTGTTAGCACTCCAGTTGTTTTTTAGAACACTCTGGGAAGCTGCAGTAGAACACAAAGGCATCAACTGGCAGGCTGCTCCTGTTGAAATATAACAGGAAGATATTTGAGATCACACTTGAAACATGTCCTAATTTTTCTTTCTACAGCACTAACCATAATTTCTATGACAAAATGAACCCCATCATTTTGTTCCTTTTTAAATTAAATTGTTTAAGTGTTACCAGTTTATTCCAATCAAGATGGCTTCAGGTGTGCCATACTTTTGTCATAAGTAAGGCTGTTAGCACTCTAGTTGTTCTTTAGAACACTCTGGGAAGCTGCAGTAGAATACAAAGGAATCAACTGACAGTCTCTGCCCTTGTTGGATGTACATGTTTTACTGAGAATGTCAGACTTCATTCTCACATGAGTGAGAAAGATAATGTGAATTTACAGAAAATATGCTCTCATTTTAGCTTTTGGAGCACCTTCCAAACCTCCATGGGACAAGCATGAGAAAATAGTGTTCTCTCAAACATGATTCATGATATCCCAGCAGAAGGTTTTTCACATGGTAAAATCACCTTAGAATACACCACAATTCCTAAAATTAGTATGGTACCATCAACAAATAAATTCTAATGTAACTAAAGCCTGTTATCACCCTTTATAGTTCTCCTTTTGGTAACCCTCAAAATCTTCGATTCACTACAATGCATTTCAATGAGGTACTATCATTTATATTGGTCCCAAGATGGCTGCCAGCAATTCCAGGATGAAGTGCTGACAGCCAATCAGATCTCACGATGACATGTGTGGTTAGGCTCCGCCCAGATATATATGTGACTTTACTTTTGATTTTCTCAGGAACTACTGAACGGATTTACACCATTTAAGCAAAAGGCACGACACTGAACCAAGGGCTACCTCTTTGCCAAATTTGGTGTAATTCCGTTCAGCAGTTCGGGCTGTAGCTGCGACTAAAGGTTCCTATGGAAAAATGAATGGGGAAAACGCGTTTTGGGACCCCACCTTTTTCTCGGCCCCGCTTGAAGTATCACCCCGAGACTTTCAGGATAGGAGCGGACCGGAGCGCCCCAACAAGTTGGAAACTTTCGCGAAGATTCGTCAACCGGCGCCAACGTTATTTCAAATAGAATGTCGCGGATTTCCTATGGATAATAGGTTTTAACTATAACTATCTACTGGCGACCGCCAGTAGATAATATGTATATATATAAAATTCTATTTTTTAGAAGAAAAAACTCAGTACTAGAAAGGTAAGATACTGTGGTAACATAGAAAGAGCATTATAAGAAAGTAACTTACCTGTTTAGTTGAGTTTAAGAACTTCTTACGAAGCCATTATTTTCCTTAATTCCTAAAAATTCAAGAGAGAAGAAGAAATAGTCAACTGCTTGAACAGATTAAATATAACTCAATAACAATAGAAGATGGGCAATTTCCTGATCCTCTTTGGGTATGTAAACACACATATATGCACAATACTCTGGCCCAATCAAACAATAGTTTGTAATATTTGAATATATATATGTTCTGTTTCCTTTCAGTTAACTCTATTGCAACTACTAAACCAGAACATCGATACTAGTGTGCCTGCCGGAAGATTGGGTGCGAACATCGAGAAGGAAGGGTACCAGAGAGGACCAGGCAGTCTCTTCTTATCCCCATCCCCTTTCCCCCTTCAGTACCTTCCAGCCAATTTGTGTATCGGTTGGTCGAGTGGACTGAGAGGAGCATTGAGAATTGTCAACATTCTGCTCCTGTGCAGGCTATTCGGCTCCTGACACCTAGGGCTGTGATACTGATGGGAGTTTAATTTCTTTTTCAGCATTAGATCTGTCATAGATTCACAAGCGTAAATATATTTTCGAGGCATGTGTGGCTGTGGATACACATGCTTTGCATAAATCCGCCATCTAGTGTTGGGTCCGAATGATTGCAAATTGTTTTTGTTCGAAGAAGTTTTTCAAGTCACAAGACTGTGTGACTCCTCCTTTTGGTGATACTGCACAACGGCATTGACTAGATAGTTAGATTGTTTCTTTCCACAGGATGGTTCGTATGTACTCTTTCACGCTTCAGTTTGAGATCTTTCGAGATCCCTTAACTCAGCGGTATTGTATCGATTGCATAGTCACTCGTGCGTTCCGAGCAAAAGAACTATTTTGCGCATTGGGTTCTTCGACTCACCTCGACGGCCTACGGGACATGCCCGACTGGGCCCTTTCTAATTCAGCAGCTCTAACCAAAAAAATAAGCTACTGGTGGAACGTACTCCATTCTGTTTCTGTCCGAATTGCCATTCAAAATAACGTCACACCGACCAACATTCGGTCAGTAACTTATGCCTCTCACCCAACCATCGGAAAGATACCTGTGAGGCCTGCAGATCGTTCCGATCTAAAAAGACCCTTCGGGACCGAAGTGCGCGGCACCTTGAGATGCACCGCAGACAAGCAGACGACACACCCAACATCTTTGGTCGACAGGACGAGGAAGAAAAGGAAGCCTCGGCAGCCCAAGGGGAATCCTTCTCCATCCACAAATCCAAATCGGAAGTAGAACAAGATCCAGTCATACTGGAGTCTTCCAAGAAACATCGACAATGAGTACACCTGCCCCCCGCCCGATAAAACTGCTCACGGGCCGCAACTGCACAAAAACCATGGCTCGCACCAAAATACAGACTAAACATTTACCAGCACCGAAATTTTACACCTTCGGACCGAAAACTCCATCCGATCCTATCCTCGAAACTATGCAAGAGCGGCTCAATTGAGGCAAAAACCTTTGCAGATTCAACCCGGAACAAAGAAGATTATTCTTCAACCAGCAACGCCTCAGCTTTGAACAAGACAATTGTCTTTCGAAGAGGCTATTGACACTCTTATTCCGCCTCTCAAAAGGAATAAAAAGGACATTGACACTAGCCCTTTACACATTCCTGTCCCTACCTCTCCAAACCCACCAACACCACCCCCAGCCTCCCCTCCACCACCAGCTTCACCAGAACAATCTGAGGAAGGCGACATTTCACCACATTCACCCATCTTAGATAATAAAGATGATATACCAGAGGACCCACAGCCTAGGGACCCATGGGATGCCAATGATATAGAGCCACAAGGGGATACAAACCCAGACCTTTATACCATACGGCCATCCCCACCAAATGATGCTTCAGCTTATCAAGACCTAAAAGCCTGAGCTGCAGCTTACTACCAAGTGCCTTTACATAAAGACCCTATAGAGGATGACTTCCTCTTTGAGATCCTCACTACCGCTCAACGAGGGTCTCAATATTTACCAATGCTTAAACGAGTGCTATGTCATGCTGACTACATCTTTAAAGACCCCTTAACGGCACGAATAATTATACCAAGGGTTGACAAAAAATATAAGGCAGCACCATCTGACCTTATATATATATGAGGACAGTTAACTCCAGACTCCTTGATAGTAGCCAATGCAAGGAAAAGAGCTAACTCCCAAACAACTGGGGACGCATCTTCCCTAGATATGGAGTCTCAGGAAAACGGGTTGCAGCCCATCTGCTAATCATTGGCGAGTTTCCAACAGCCAAGCCCTTTTATCACACTATGACAGGGCCCACTGTGGTGAAATAGAGGGGCTTCTCCAGCATCTACCAGAGGAATACAAAAAAACGGTTATGGACTAGTCAATGAGGGGAAGTTAATTACCAAGAACTCCATCAAATGTACAGTAGACTCAGCTGAAACTGCAGCTAGAGGCATAAATACCAGCCTTCTCCTGCGTAGAGATGCCTGGCTTCGTGTCTCAGGTTTTAAAACCGAAGTACAACAGACAGTACTTAATCTTCCTGTTGGAAAACGAGTCAGTATCTGTGAGGCCTGCACAAATAACATGTCACATTTGTCCTTCACTGGGAACCAAACACCCCATTGTAGCGCTTGACTCTCAGAGGGTAGCGTTGCGAAGCAGTCTAAGGCTTACTCAAGGGAGGTGGTGTGGGCTAGTAATCGCCATTTACCAGTACGCATGAATAACACTAAATAATTGATTGTCCAGTCTGTACTTTGCTTTATAAAAGTAAGAGTACATTTATTAATCACACACTACTCAATACTATGCACCAATTTACAAATATACATAAGCGGTTGGAATTACTTTGTGACATTGCATAACATCTCCACCCCTCCCGCAGGGGGGTGGGGACTAGTACCACAACTCCTATGTGTGCACATCATCTTGCCCCCTAATGCAGTTAGTTGAACATAACCTGGAGCGAGGGCCCTGTGCACTGGCACCATGCCAGTGGCGACCCACCCCATTACCTCAACAAGCATTTAAAAATAGGCACACCTGCCTTGGTGACACATAACCCTGACCGAGCATTTCCTACTGACCATAAAGTATGCACCTCTATATCTTAAGGGCTAGCAGTCTGGGTTCTTCACCTAAGCGCAGCAGCAAGAATACATGTTTAAGCATCACTTTAGAATTACAGTGCTCATCACCTTGGTTGATCATTTGAATGCATTGCAATTACAGCCCCTAAAGGCATCACAGATGAAATCACAGGATTAAGCATGTACAGCCAGACACCCTAGCAGGACTGTCTGGCAACACAACCCCACTTGGCTTATGACATCTCCTTACCCATGTGACTTACAGTCCCTTTAAAAGAAGTACTCTTGGCAACTACACTTCTCCTGCAGTGCACCACTTCACTTTAAAAGAAATCACAGGTAAAAGCATGGGATTACGTAAATACAGCCAGACCCCCTAGCAGGAAGGTCCCGCAACATAACTCCATTTAGGTTAACATCACCTTACACAGGTACTTCACTTTACACATGTGACCATCAGTCCACCTAAACAGAAATAACCAGGTTAAATGCATTTCTGGTGCAGTTACACCTCTCCACCTCCAGGGGATGCCCTTCTCCAGGCATCCCTAACTCAGCCTTTCACTCCTTGAGGTACTTCTTCATTCACCTTCCGCTGTAGAACAAAAGTTCCAGCCTAGAAGGAGTTAAATGCTGACTGAGCCCTTGAGGGGTTATCCTTTTCAAGTCCCGTTGAGACTTAGGGTGGACTTTTCTTCGTGGTGCTGGGGGAGACTGCGCTGCTCCTGCAGCTCCCCCTGCACCCTGGTACACATGTAGTGGTGACTCCACTCTCCTGGGGGCCACCACAAGCAGAAAAACGTTGGTTTCCCTTGCAGGCCGGTCCTGGCCTGCAAGGCATTATGGGGCGATTCCGCTGGTGCAGTGAATATTATAGCAGCGGCTCTCCCGCTGAGTCGGGGAGAGCCGCGATCCCGGTGCTGGCGGCTTCGCCGCATCTGCCTCCCATTGGGGGGTCCGGTACCACCCGGACCCCCAGGTAAGTGATGCGGCTCGGGGAGCCCACCCCCGGCCGCTCATGCCAATTTTCGGGGCCCGGTCCCACCCGGGACCCCCGCAGGACCTCCACGTTGGAGGGCAGCCCGGGGAGCCCACCCCCGGCTGCCCCCGCCGGCTCCCCGCCCTGCCAGCACCCTCGCGTGCTGCCGCGGGAGCCGGCAATGCAGTTCTGGTCTGCCCGCTCTGGCGGGCAGACGCGCAGGACTTCTCCGGCTCCTCCGGTCCTCGGGGGGAGTGCGACGGCACTCCCCCACACCAACCTTCACTTGGGGGGCCCAGAGATGGGGTCCCGGGCCCGCAGACATCTTCGGGGGGGCACGACGGCGCTCCCCCTTCCTCCAGCGTCGGCGGGGGCCAGGGTGGGCTCCTGGCGCCCCGCTTGGGACATTTTCACGGGGAGCACGACGGCGCTCCCCGACTTTGCTTCGGGGCCCGGGGATGGGCTCCCGGGCCCCTTGGGCACTGTTTCACGGGGGGCGCGACGGCGCTCCCCCGACTTCCTCGTCGCGGGGGGGGGCGCGACAGCGCTCCCCCGCCCCCCTCCTTCCTCATCAACGGGGGCCAGGGTGGGCTCCTGGCTCCCGTCGCGGAAACTTTTCACGGGGAGCACGACGGTGCTCCCGACTTGACTCCATGTTAGGGCAGCCCCGGGACCTGACCCACCCCGGGGCATTCTCTGAACCGACGGCGGAGCCCCACGCGCTTCGTCGTCGGTTGGCCACAGGTCAAAGGTCGCTCACCTTCTGGGGGGCATATCTCTGCCCCCGGGAGTCCGATTTTCTTCATTTTCGGCTCCTCTCGCTCCTCTTGGCCAGCCCCAGTCACTGGGAACACTCTCCCTCGGGGTCTCTGAGAGGGTGGATTCCGTAGGGAGCTGTCTTCACTGGCTCCCTGTGCCAGCCTTTCGCTTGGCTTTCCTCCCGGGCCTCTCTTCTCCCTGCGCAGAGGCTCCTGCTTCTGCGCACCGGTCCTGGGCTCTTCTTCTGGCGCTGTTAGGGCCCTGGGGGCAGTCAGGGGTTCCTCCTTCCAACTGCCCATTGCCAGGCTCCAGCACCTTCCGCCTCAGCAGACCACACCCCAGAGAGAGCTTCTCTTCCTGTGCAAGCACTTTTTAAAAGTTGAGTAGGGGCTGGCAGGAAGTCTCTGTTGGTCCTATCAAACAGCGACACATCACTTCCCTGCCCCTGCTCCCTCCTTCTTGTCCAGCCTCTGGGCTGGTTCAAAATGGCGTCGTCCAGGGTCTCTGGCCACATGGTCTCTGAAACAAGAGCCCTTCCCTCCTTGGTGCAGCCTGGTGCCTGGCACCAGTGATAGCTGCTGATGGATGGGCCTGTAGCCCCACCCATCTTCTCTTCGTGGAGTGGAGGCCTTAGCTTGTGGGAAAAAAAGGTTATCAATCCAGCCAGCTGAGGTCAGCCCTCAGCCTGGCCCTGGTTATGACTGACTCAGAGAAATGTGACATTTCTGATGACCCAAAAGCAGTACAAATATGACTTTGGACTCTGCAGAATACTTCTTCTCACACCCGTTACAGTGGACTTTAGTGCGTGTCTGGAATCTGTAGGCCTTAGGAAAGTGACACTAGCCCATGGGCTCCACTTCCCCATAGGGGAATAATGAAGTGAAAAACACAATCAAACACACTGACTTTCCCTGGCATGTTTCTTCCCAGTGTATAAAGCCTATTCCATGTCACCACCCAATTCTGCATAAGTCCTGCCACACCATTCACTTTGTAGCTGCTCCTGGCCTGCGCACGCCAGGAATCTCCCTGCGCAGCCCCTACACGTGTGCACACGCATGTACACAGGTGTCTGCATGTAACCAGCCCGGTGCCCCTTACTCCAGCTGCTGCGCAGCGGCCTAGTCAAGCTAGGGGGACACCAGTAAAATCCACATGCAGTCTCTTTCATCATGAGTTCCCTGTGGGTGAGTCCCAACTTATGAGGCTCTCCCACAGTAAAAGCTCAACAAACAGGTGCTCAAAAAGCGAACAATCCGGGCGGCCCATGGTGTCAGAACCACCTTCTAACACTTCCCTTTAACAATGAGTACCTCTTTGGCCCTCAAATAGACATCGGCCCTTGAGAAAATGAAAAGAGACACTGATGTCGCAAAATCTATGGGAGCCCTACATACTCCCACCTACAGTGGGTCTTTTCGTCGCCTCTCTTTCAAACAGGGTGCAGATCTGCTTCTACAGATACCACAGGGTGTTCCTATAAAGACCAAGGCCAATTCTCCACCTATAAAAACTTCTACAGGGGCACATATAGAGGAAATTATTTCAAAGGCTGTGGTCGCGGAAATTCTACCCGTACCGCAAATACAAACACCAAACAATGACTTGCTCACCGTTCCCCCAAACATCTAACACCTCACCTGTTGGGGGGCGTCTTCAAAACTTTTTTCCCAGCATGGAAATCCATCACAATAGATCAATGGGTGTTGGACATTATCCAACATGGTTACTGTCTGGAGCTCATCACCACTCCTCCAAATATTCCACCTCGCAAGCACAAGCTATCCATACAACACCAAGCTCTCCACAAACAAGAGATGTCAGCTCTCTTACTCAAAGGAGCCATAGAGCCAGTCCAACTTCAACATCAAGGAAGAGAAGTATATTCACTATACTTTCTCATTCCTAAAAAGGACGGGTCACTTCCACCATTCTCGGCCTCAGGGCCCTAAATCACTACATCCTGTCGGAACATTTCCACATGGTCACCCTTCAGGAAGTAATAACATTGCTGCAAAATGGTGACTTCATGTCCGCGTTACATCTAAACTATGCCTACTTTCATACACCTATCCATCCCGCACATTGCAAATACCTATGGTTTGTCTTCTAAGGAAAGCACTAGCGATTCAAAATTCTTCCTTTCGAATTCACCGCTGCCCCATGGGTATTCACAAAATGCCTTGCAGTAGTGGCAGCACATCTACGTGTGCAAAACATTCACGTATTTCCTAACTTGGATGATTGGTTTATAAAGGCAAATAGCTCCCACGTTTGCAGCCAACATACACAACATACACTCACCCTTCTACATCAACTAGGGTTTACCATCAATCTGCAAAAATCGCACCTACAACCATCACAAATACAACCGTATTTAGGGGACATACTTAATGTGCACTTTTGGTTAGCATAACCAAATACAGCCAGAATACAAAAGATTCTAACACTAGCCCAACAGTTTCAAACTGGGATCCAAGTTACAGTCAGGACACTCATGCGCCTTTTAGGCATGATGGCATCTTGCATCGCAATAGTCCCACATGATGGTTTACCTATAACACCGCTGCAAGAATGTCTCTCACGTCAATGGACACAGTCACCGGGTCAGCTACACGATCTAGTGGTGATAGACAGCCGCACACATCACCCTCTTCAGTGGTGGAATTCACAAAACCTATCCAAAGGGCAGCCGTTTTTAGACCCAGTTCCCCAAGCCATTCTCACAGCGGATCCTTCCCTGACAAGTTGGGTCGCTCACCTTCAAGATCTTACCATTCAGGGTGTATGGGACTCCAAATACCAGGCTCTCCATATCAATTACCTAGAACTTCAAGGTGTTCACCTAGCATTGGAAGTGTTCCTACCTCACCTAATACTGAAGGTTGTCCTAATCCGGACGGACAATATGACAACCATGTACTATCTACAAAAACAGGGGGGACTCACTCTGCAATTATCATGCCTAGCCCAGACCATATGGTGCTTAGCAGTACATCACAACATTCATTTCCTAGCAGAACAAGTAGCAGAGACAAGCAATCAAAGTTGCAGACCTCCTCAGCAGGACGCAGCAACAAATCCCCGAATGGGAACTGCACCCCAAAGTCCTCCTACCATACTTTCACAGGTGAGGGTTTCCACAAATAGATTGTTTGCAACCCCAGAAAACGCGAAATGCCCAAACTTTGCATCCAGGTTCCCACACCCACTGTCCAAGGGCAGTGCTCTATGGATGAACTGGTCAGGAATATTTGCCTTTGCTTTTCCACCTCTCCCACTACTTCCATTCATGGTCGGCAAGCTCAGGCAAACCGCCCTCACCCTAGTTCTGATAGCTCCAACCTGGGCTCACCAACCATGGTTCACCACACTACTGGATCTCTCACAAGTTCCTCACGAGAAACTTCCCCTCATCCCAAACCTTCTCACACAGAACCATGGCTAAATGAGGCATCCCAAAGAAATTAACCTTGCCATAGGGCTCCTGAAGTCATATAATGTGGGTATCTAAACCTACCACAACAATGTATGGATATTCTTAAAGAAGCTCGTAGGCCTACAACTAGAAAATGCTACGCTGTCAAATGGAAACGATTTGTTCTCTACTGCCAGCGTCAAAATGCAAACCCTTTAGCTGCACAGTTACAAACAATTATTTGCTATCTGCTGCATCTTTAATCCTTAGGTCTAGGCTATACTTCAATACGCTAACACTTTGCTGCCATTGCAGCCTGTCTGCATCTTTATTCAAGATACCAGTAATAATAGCATTCATGGAGGGACCTAAGAGTAATTCCCCCTATACTTCCACTAGCACCAGCATGGAATCTCAACATTGTACTAACAAGGCTCATGGGGGCCTCCATTTGAGCCACTACATTCCTGCCAACTCCAAGATTTATCTTGGAAAGTAGCTTGGTCAATAGCTATCACTTCACTCAGACGTGTCAGTGAGCTCCAGGTACTAACCTTAGAAGAGCCATTCTTCCAACTCCACGGAGACAAAGTAGTGCTCAGAACAAACCCAAAGTTAATTCCCAAAGTAGTCTCACCTTTCCATGTTAATCAATCAATAGAATTATCGGTCTTCTTTCCGCAACCCGATTCTGTTGCAGAGAGTAAGACACAAAAAATAAAGAGAAAAGGACAAAAAGGCCTTTCTCCTAACATAAAATCCTTTCAAAACCTTCCAGTTCTTAAAAAAGCTCCCTAAAGACCAACCATTCCACGCCAGAGTCTGAGATTCCAGTCAGGAAAGCTAAGGTGTTGTCTCTGAAAGTGACAACACTATTATCAAGAAATAAATTCCATCCAGCTGTGGTGATAGTAGCGTTAGCGGTTCCTTTGATATTGGTGAGCATGCTAAAATCCATAAGCGCTGGCTCTAAAATTAAATGATTATCTCTGTTGGCGAAGCGGAGTGCAAATAAGCAGACATCCACCTCGTCCAGATCCTTTCTGCCATGAATAGGAACTAGTCAACTACGACAAATTGCCTGTTGGTTCCAGATGTGGTTTTTCAGGTCTCAGCACTACTGTTAGCGACATCATTAACAACTGCACTGTCCTTGTCTTTCTATTCAGTTGTGACTGTCTCCTCAGCTCTTGTCTTTTCTCCACAGTTCCACTGCAGACCTTGCTGGTGTTTCCAGTATTGTTGCATCCTCCAGGGAGGATTTTACTGTATTCTTCATGTGGGATGAATGAGTGGCTAAGAAGCTCCCAGAAGGTTCATACTCACTCCGACATTGAAGATTTCTTTACAGATAAAGAATATGGCCAAGGGCTGATAATAGAGCCTTGAATATTAAATGTATCATCTTGGATTCAGATGAGGGTGATGCTGAGGATGTGTGCAGGCATCATAGACGCCTGGATGAAACTCCATTTTTGCCCCACGATAGAGATGATAGGTACTTTGACATGCCGCAGATGCCTATTATAAATGTGCCTTGGAGATACTTACATCGCAACATAGCATAATTTATTCCTTTTATCATAGGTTGCCAAACCCTAGTCTGTCAAGTCCGTCCTATGAAGATGCTGCACACAAGCAGTGTTCCCCATGCTGCTTCAGTGGTACCCATTGCTCCTTCACCTATGCCTCCACCTCTTCCACAACCATCTTCACACAAGAATCTCCTATGACTTGAGTAACAGAAGATTCAGGATGGCCTCAAGACAAAGGGAGCGAAGACAGTGATGGAAATGACAATAGTTATGTAAATATGATAAGCGGTGGTGTAGAGAATGCAGACATTGACAGTCAAGATTATCAAGATAAATGAAATGACTATGCTCATCCAGGACACTGAAAAGACCCAGAGTGGGATGATTATGTGGCTCCTGATGATTTAAGTCCTTTGCCAGAGCCAACAGAGTCACCTCTTGATGATATCAGCAGATTCCACACCCTCGTCAAAAGGGCATCCAGTAAATTTGTTTACCGGTGTCCACGTTTGAAAAATCTTGTTTCCTGTTTGATTTTTTTTTAAAGCAAGAAGATCTGGTAAGGCGATGCATATACTTGATCACATGATCAATCTCTTTGGTCCAACACTTGATCACAATGATCCTGCCAAGAGTTCCAGACAGTTGATATGTAATTGTCTTTCTTGATCTGACCAGCTGCTGCCCGTAGACGACGCTCTGCATCAGGCACCCCATCCGTGGTGGCTGGCGTCCGATTTAATGATAACGTCCAGATCCGAACCGAAGATAGCTCTTCCATTCCAAGCCTGCATTTGATTGAGCCACCACCTGATTTCTTCCTTGGCCTCCTCAGAGAGTTGTACCAGTTCCAAATAGGTAAGGCACCTCCTAAGGTGGGAGGCTTTGAGGCGCTATAATGCTCTGTAGTGAAGCAGCCCCTGAAAGATCGCATGGAAGAAGATATTAAAACCACTATCCTTGCCAGTTCTCTGAGGGTTTCGTTTTGACTAGCACTTTCCTGAGTTCTGGGCAAATGTTGAACATCTTTTGTGTGACCGACTCAGAGATGACTGGACTGAGTTTATTACAAACCCCAAGAATTGCATTGTCTGTGAGGGGCTGTCTTTGACGTCTTGTAATTGATTACAAACCCCAGAGTCTCTAGAAGGGATATTGTTGTCGCTAGATGTGCTTTCAGTGTTTCTTGTGACTGATCCATAAGAAGGTTGTTGTCCAGATAGACTATCATTCAAATTCCTTGTAGACTAAGAAATTCCACCACCGTTTTGAGGGCCTTCCTAAAGCACCATGCTGCTGATGATAGTCCGAAGAGAAGAGTTGATAGGTCGAAAACTTGCAGTTGCCGTACATTTGCCATACATTTGTTACCCCGAAACCGGTCCCAGGGTGCTTGTTTCTGGTCCAGGGAAGACCTGGCCTGGAATGTTCGAAGTGGACTGTTCCCATGAGGATCAGGGTCAAGACTGATTTGAATATGGCTGGGTCTGAACTGGGGTGGCGAAGTGAGCTGTGACTAGGGGTAAGTGTCTGAAAAGTTTCAGCGCTCTGTCCATCATCTCCTTGTGTTTGCTTTGTTCGCCCTAAGTTGGCAGGGTATGTCCAGACGTGGGTCCCTTGCTCACTTTGCCACTGGATTCAAGCTAGCCTGGCTGATGAGGGGTGTTACCCCAAAACAGATCCCAGGATGCTTGTTTACAGTCCAGGGAAGACCTGGCTTGGCAGTTTGGGCTGGACTGTTCCCATGAGGAACAGGGTCAAGAATGATTTGCATAATGCTGGGTCTGAACTGGGGTGGCAAAGTGAGCTAAAGAACGATGATGGATTCAACCCAGATCTGTGACTGGGGGTGAGTGTCTGAAAAGTTTCAGTGCTCCTTCCATCATCTCCTTGTGTTTGCTTTGGTCGCCATACAAATTGCAAGAACCTGTGGTGGTGTTGGAAGATGAGGGTCGAGAGGTACATGTCTTTAACTTCTAGACGGACCAGCCAATCCCCTGGCCTGAGAATATCCTGAAGGAGGTGAATGCCCTCCATCTTGAAGTGGCGATTCACTAGCCACTAATTGAAGTCTCTGAGATTTATTACTGGGCAGGAGCCCTTTTCCTGTAGAAATCTGTTGTTGATAAACCCTCTGGCGTGGAAGGATGATCTGACAGTGGCCTGCTTTGCCTCTAGGTCCGCTACCTCCTGGTCGTTGAGGCATGCTTGAGCCTTTGAAAAAAACTAATGGACATGGTGGGGTAGACTGGACAGGGGACATGAAGAACTCTATATGAAATCCCTTGACTGTCAGTTCGGTCTGGACTGTTCCCATGAGGCACAGGGTCAAGACTGATTTGCATATGGCTATGTCTGAACTGGGGTGGCGTGGTGAAGCAAAATAACGATGGATTAAACCCAGATCTGTGACTGGGGGTGAATGTTTGCCAATGTGCAACATTCCGTCCATCATCTTGTGTGTTTTGCATTTTGCCCTAAGTGGGAAGGGTATGCCCAGACGTGGGTCCCGTGCTCACTACGCCACTGGAGTCAAGCTAGCCTGGCTGATGAGGGCTGAAAGCCCGAAACCGGTCCTAGGATGCTTGATTCCGGTCCAGGGAAGACATGGCTTGGCAGTTCGGTCTGGACTGTTCCCATGAGGCACAGGGTCAAGACTGATTTGCATATGGCTATGTCTGAACTGGGGTGGCGTGGTGAAGCAAAAATAACGATGGATTAAACCCAGATCTGTGACTGGGGGTGAATGTTTGCCAATGTGCAACATTCCGTCCATCATCTTGTGTGTTTTGCATTTTGCCCTAAGTGGGAAGGGTATGCCCAGACGTGGGTCCCGTGCTCACTACGCCACTGGAGTCAAGCTAGCCTGGCTGATGAGGGCTGAAAGCCCGAAACCGGTCCTAGGATGCTTGATTCCGGTCCAGGGAAGACATGGCTTGGCAGTTCGGTCTGGACTGTTCCCATGAGGCACAGGGTCAAGACTGATTTGCATATGGCTATGTCTGAACTGGGGTGGCGTGGTGAAGCAAAATAACGATGGATTAAACCCAGATCTGTGACTGGGGGTGAATGTTTGCCAATGTGCAACATTCCGTCCATCATCTTGTGTGTTTTGCATTTTGCCCTAAGTGGGAAGGGTATGCCCAGACGTGGGTCCCGTGCTCACTACGCCACTGGAGTCAAGCTAGCCTGGCTGATGAGGGCTGAAAGCCCGAAACCGGTCCTAGGATGCTTGATTCCGGTCCAGGGAAGACATGGCTTGGCAGTTCGGTCTGGACTGTTCCCATGAGGCACAGGGTCAAGACTGATTTGCATATGGCTATGTCTGAACTGGGGTGGCGTGGTGAAGCAAAATAACGATGGATTAAACCCAGATCTGTGACTGGGGGTGAATGTTTGCCAATGTGCAACATTCCGTCCATCATCTTGTGTGTTTTGTCTGAAGGACCCAAGCATCTGAAGTTAACTTATTGCAGTTGTGGGCAAACCACACCTGCCCACCTTCCCCCCCCACTACTATCCGATCTGAGGGGTTCAGACCTACTAGTATGTACTGGCGATAGCGGCGTCTTTGGAGATACCTCTGCCGCATCTCACTCTTCCTTGAAAAAAGAATGAGCCTGTACCTTGCGTTCTTTGTTTAGTATACAATTTCACTAAATAGTCAAACCCATCGATTTCAGTTTGAGCAGGTATTTTATTTTAACCTTTTTATTTTCACTAGATTCTTATTTTTTGCTGCTTTTTTGATCAGAAAAAAACATGTCTGGTCATATCAAAAATTCTAGACATAAATGTGCTATACAACATATATTTACATAGATCAGTGTGTGACTTTTACAAAAAAGAAAATCTAATACATATATCACATTCAATACATATATCACAATTGTTATTCTCAATTTTAATCCTGAAAACTCTTAAAGCGTCTATATTCAGTATCCCAAATCAATACAGGGGAAACTATTATTTTAGAAATCTTCTCAGATTAAATTTTATTCATTATTCCTCTGTATTTTTATGTGCCGTGTGCCTGTGCCATGTGCCAACGCGTTTCGAGTCCTGGGAGTTGAATACCAGGAATCTCATCAGGGCTTTTGAATTTTGACAGCAATGGTGGTTTCTGTAAGGGTGTGTAACATAAAACGATTATTACAAGGGGCTCCTTTCTGTCTCACCTTAAATTCACCATTCTCATTATTTCTATTCGGGTTCTTTACCTGAGAATTCTTACTAATCTTCACCTTAAGGTATACGCTTCACCAAAGGACATTTAATCTCAATCACTAGGGATTCTGTTAAAAAACAGAGAGCACTGTCAGTATTGTGCATTCTTTACTGCGACATTTTAATATCTCTTTTTCCAGCAGTCGTCTCCTACCTTATCTTTGTCTTTTTATAAGGCAATTGCATCTAGTTTCCTGTAAATAAAGAAAATACTTAATCATACTTTTAAAGGGTACGATATTTTGTAATACTTCATTACCCTATATTACGGCTTCAGCTTTTTGTACCTTATATGCCGGGCATTTTCGCTATCGGCTTTTCAAACGATACCTGGATCACCTCCTCTCTTGTAGCGGCGCTCGCTGATTTAGATTAACTTGCGTTCTCTGCAAAAATATTACAGAACGCAATTCTACATTTCAGCATTTATATATTTGGAGATAACCTTTTCTCTTCTCATTTTAGGCTTACCTATTTTCTGACTTGGTTGAACTGCAATTGCTTTCATCTCCTGATCCCTCTCTGCCTTTGTTTGGTCAGCAATGGAGTTCAGCCATGAGGTTCAAACTAATATGGTGTCTCCCTAGGTACCCTGGGAAATGTAGTTTCAGATATTAACCAATAGAAAACGATCTCTTGTTGAGCCTATGTGTTGCATTCTGGATGACATAGTTTAAGTCTTTGATAGCTCTGTCATGCTGTTAAGACCTGTCATTGTGCAATTATATTTAAGTATAAAATAGGCTTCTTTTTGAAGTAAAGCACTATCAATATCAATTGGATATTTTGATGCTTTAACCACCGTCAACACAGTCCATTTGAAGTCATTTTCGCCATGAGATTTCTCTATGAAATGCTCAACCATCGGTGCAGTAATCACTTTTTTCTTTATTCGCGATCTATGTTGTGTGATTCGAGTATTAACCTGTTGATTCGTTTTGCCTATGTATATTTTCAAACATGGACAAATTATAGCATATACTGCATTTCTGGTTTTGCAATTAGTGAAATCCAGATGTTTCCATTTGATGTTATTATGGACAAATTCTGTTCCTTCTATTGTAGTGCTGCAAGCAATACAATTGCCGCATTTTCGGTGGCCTTCAATTGGTTTAAGATTCCATTGCGTTAATAGATCACTTTTTTGTCTGGGTAAGGAAATGTCTGCATGTACTATTTGCTGGCCAATGCTTTGGCCCTTTTTCATCGCAAATAGTGGTTTTGGAAAAGGACATTCAAGGTTTTCAAGGAGGTGCCAATTCTTCAATACAATTTGTCTAAACTTATTTGTGTCTGGACTAAACGTTGATACACAAACTAGTCTGTCTAGAGGTTTTTATCTTTTACCTGCAGGAGGCTTTCACGAGGTGTGAATCTTGCTCTTTTAGTAGAGTGTTTCAACAGCTTTTTAGGATATCCTCTTTTTGTCATCTCATTACAAAAAGTAGTGGCGTGTTTTTCAAATTGTGATGTCAATGTACAATTCCTCCTGATCCTTAATAACTGCCCATAAGGGAGATTTTCTTTAAGACCTCTTGGATGTGCACTTTTATGATGCAACATAGTGTTTCTGTCTGTCTTCTTCTTGTAGAGAGATGTTGTTAGATGATTATCCATAGGGGTTACCTCTACATCTAAGAACGTCATTTTGGTCTTACTTGATTCTACAGAAAATTTGATGTCTTGGTGTCGGGCATTTAGCCATTCATGGAACGAATTCAACTCCACCTGGCTCCCCTGCCACAGGCACCAGATGTCGTCGATATATCGTTGCCACTGCAGTATATTACTTCGAAAGGGCATCTCACTCTTCCGGCACCCTTCGAGGAAAGGACACCCTCGAACTTCGATTTGTTTTGGTAGTACCACGTCTGGCACACTGGCCCCTCTGGGAAGCATTATTATAGGCGCGGCCAGGCAAGCTTTCTCTACCAGCCACCAGGAAAACCTTAGTGCCAAACCTCTTTTTTTTTAATAGAGACCTAGGCCTTGTCCAGGGAAGTAAAGGTGGAAACAAACTTCCCAAGCTCCTTTATAAAGGGGTCCCCAATGAGTCCCACAAGTGCCAGTGCCCCCACTTCTGTGGAGGCTAGGTTTCCAATTTGGGTCAACCTTGATGAGGAGGGACCTGCGTTAATCCATTGAAATCATGCAGTTGGTGTTCCCCAAAAATATTATCGTTAGTTGGACCCACCCAGATAGTGTCTGGGGAGATTAGAGAGCCAGACTGTTTTACCTTCTTGGCCATGTCCAAAATCTTAGTTAGGGGCCTGTTATGTCAAGAAGTTTGTCTTGGCGGGCCACCAAGAGTGATCAGTACCTTTCTTGGGGTCCTTTATATACTTATCCAGGAACATGGCCTTTTGTGTGTCAGTCTCAGGGGTAAGGGAGACGCTGCCCTCCAAGGAAGGGTGTGGGTATTCCCCTCTCAAACTATTACAGACCTCTTTGTCCAAGGGCTTATGAAGTCAGTCTGCTCCATAAGTTGCCACCTTATCGGCTGGGACCCATTCAGTAGAACATGGATGATAAATATCATCTGGGTCGAGCATTTCTACCAGCATGGGGTCCCCCGGGGTCCCAGGGTACATAGAAGGTGGGTTGTCAAGGTTTGGCTGCCAAGACTGGGCGGGCTCCTTGTCGCCATCAGCGTCTAGAGGGGAGTTGTTAGGATCTCCCTACGGGGATGGAGAGTCCCAAGTAAAGAGGTTTGAGAGATCAGTTCACCGGGGGCCAGCCCTGAGCTTTAGGGCAGAGAAATCCTTAATCAGGAAAGCCCTTTTTAATCTGTAAAAAGCATCCTCTGATAAAGGGTCACTGGCATTTGGATGCTCTCTTAGGCTGCCTTGGAGGTTCATGTGCCCTGCAGGTTCCAGGTTGTCTTCCCTCCGAGGGAGGAGTTCTGGGTGACTTGCCACCTGCTCACGCAGCTTCATTTCCAGAGGCACCAGAGCAGTGGACAGGGCTTTGTGTACTGAGACATCGACAACCTCCTCTATGCGTGCATCCCACGGGATGAATTCATCCTCCTTCTCCTCCTCCAGATAAGAGTTGTCCTCTTCATACATATTTGGTGCCTTGTAAAGACCTTATTGAATGCTGTGGACATAATATTAATCGGGTACCTGCCAGGCACAGGTCCCACATAGTGGAAGTCTTGGTATTATCGGCAGAGGACAACAGGTTTAGGGGGTTCGCCCAGTGCAGTGGTATATCAGTAGGGGCAGGGCTTGGGCACCACCCTTTTGAATCAGAAAATAATGGTACAGACCCCACAAAGGGCATATTGCTCCAGGCTCCCACAGGGCTGGGTCCTGCATTGGCTTAGAGCATCCTGCATGGTGAGATCACTGCGGGAAGAGGCCCAAAGCTCATCATGCGCCAATGCAGAAGCAGAGCTGCAGGGGGTTGAGACTGCAGAGCTCCAGCGACGAGTGTCATGAGCAGGAATCTTAATAAGGGCCAGCACTCTCTGGTGATCGGAGGATGGCTGCTCCAAAGCGCGGCCCCTGCCCTGAATGTCATCCGCGCAGTGAATCGGGCCGATTCCGCAGATGAAGGAAACAAACAATCCCTGAAACTGGACAGTGATCTATAGGCACAATGCGTGCCAGTCGATAATTACCTTGAGAACAGTGGTAAATAACAATTGCATACAAGACAGTGCATTAGAAGTTGATAGGTTACTTATTTGCTGCTGGCAACAAAGATGGAGGAGGGGCAGGAAATGCTCACAGTTCTTCAAAGGAGACCAGGCTGTTGATTGGTTGGGCTGTCGCTGTTCCATTTCCCTCTGGTTCTGGAAAAATCTAGTTTAGTTGGTGTTCAGGCTGCTGCAGAGAAATAAAGAGTTAAGCATGATTTTTGCCTCCGGTCCTGACATAGATTCAAATGTACAACAGGAGACCAAACTAGAGTGGTTGGAAATTAGGTAAGGGGACTACATTTAAGAATTCTCAGCTGTCTTTTAAAAAATGAGGCTCTGAGCGACGTGGTTCAGAACGTTTTAATTCTGAAGTGTTGCCCCAGTAAACCCCCTGAAGAATGCAGGTAGACAGTGATCACTGAACTAAGCAGTGCAAGAGGGACATTGCGTCCAGGGGCAGTAAAGAGGTAATCTTTTCCAGATCTTTCTATGGAGCCCGAGCTCCATAGGCAGGTTCTGCAGAGTTACTGTAGCAGCATGTGGAGGCATCAGTACTGCATGGTGCCTCAATTTGTGTCAAATGCAAGGGCAAGACCTATATGTATGTGCAGATGTCAGCTGGCCAGGCTTTGCTTGTGGAGGTAATTAAAGAGAGGAAAAGCTCAGGAGTGCGAGGAAGGATTCTTCATTTGGGCTAATTTACAAGAGAGCGGTTAAAAATAGGCCTGAAAAGGCTGAGGGAGGGAGAGACTTGGCCTATGTTTATATGGTGTCAGTATATCCAAACAGTTTTGAGGAAAGCTTAGCAATTGCGAGCCCCTAAGTCTGCTTATCTAATCCTTCGACCCCCTATTTTGCACTCCGATTATACAGTAGTTTGTGATTATTTGAAGATGTAAGCTATTTCAGTTATGATATAAGAACTAGTTGTATCTATAATACCTGGTTTGAAGGTTCAGTGCTGAAATCCAATTCTTTGTAAGATGTTTGAAGTCTTGCATTTGGAGTAATTGGCAGTTGCTTGTACTACTTGTTGCTATGATTAATAAATAGTTGAAATATAAAAGTTGAACAATGATTTTCAGTAACGGTACTCCTTTAGCAGCAATAGCTGTATCCTGATATCTGATTAATAAGCAGTTTAAAAAGTAAGTAATACATTTATTGTACAGTTAATTAAAACATTAAAAATAAGCCGAAAACATAAGATTAAGACCAAATTAAAACCATGTGAAGAGAGCCTTCCAGCTGAGTACTTTTTGTGTCATATACAATGCGCCAGAGGTGTTCAGTTCAGAAACGAGAAGTTGTCAAATATTAAATGCTTAGTTCATTCGTATTGCCATGTTCACAGGAACTTAGATTGAGGTTCCTGATCTTAACATAAGTTCATTGGAAGCAGCAGAGATCAACAAGTTAAACTGCCAGTGTGTCAAGGTGTAAAGATGGATGGCGCAATTTCACCAAATAAGTTAGTCCTTTAAAAACATAGGTTCTAAAAGTGCGTGGTGCATAGTCATGGCTGATGCAAACTCCCCAAATTTGGATACGTTTTTGAGTCTTTCTAAGTTGAAGTGCTTGGTGCATAAGCAGAAGGCAGGGTGTTGTGACAATGTGGCGGCTTAAGCAGTTCTATTATGGTATAGTAGGTTTTTGTTCAGTTTCTCCAATGTTGTGTTTAGTTAGTTTCTCCAGATTGTTCTTAAGCTGTTTTTTGTTCACCTATTTTTCCATCAGAGAATGGCAGTGGCGCCAGTTTCCTTTCTGCTGTGTTAAGGAATCTTGGACAGTTTAATTGCGTGGCGGTTGGATCGAAGCAGGCCAGCACTGCCTGTCTGCGCGTTTGAATGCCTTTTTTGTTAAAAAGGGGGCAGAGCATTGTTCGTCGCTCCTCCAATAGGCTTATGCAGATGCATATTATGTGTGGAAGGTCTACATGCCTGATTCCACATAGGCGACAGGTAGTTACTGTTGTGTTCCGCTTCCAAGGTGGTAGGTGTAGGGGCAAGGATAGTATGCCCAAGCGGTATCTTAAAAATTTCGCCTTCGCTGCCAAGTTGAATCCTGTGCTGAGGTGGGGTTGTGGTTTTGCAGTGATATGGTTAAGTACAAACCAGTCGTGTGCCCTTTTCGCCATCACTGACTTGTCTTCTGTTATAGAGATCGCTTTGATGACTAGTGTTTTTAAAGCTGGCATGGGTTTCTGAAATGTCCCAGAGGGCCTGCACACCTAACTGCATTAAGGAGTCATAAAGATGCGCTCTAGCTGGAGATTTTTCTCGGTATGACAATTCCCCCCAGAGATGCGAGTCAAGTGTGTTGTGCTCAGCTCCTCTGATCTTGTGCCAGCATTTTATAAACACCCCCTCCCTCCCCCTCCCCCTTCTGGCCAAGGTCTGTCTCTGTAGACCAGATTCTAATCTTATTTTTGCAGGGGAAGTATATTTTGGGAGACAGAAGATCATTTTCTGTGCCCTGATGAAGATATTTTCCAGGGTGATTGCAACTCTCCCTCGCAGTGGCTCACTCCTGTATGTTATTGTTGGGAGGAGTTTTGCTTGAAGTACCTGGAGTAAGGGAGTTAAAGTAGGGCCAGCCACTATCTTCTTCAAGGATCTCAGCGCTAGTGCTACAGTGACACCTTTTAGTCTCTGGGCTCCTTTGTGATGATTGAAAGATCCCTTATTGTTTGTGATGACTCCTGGGTATTTGTATTTTGCCACCGGCTCCAAACCGTGTTCATCCAAATGCCAATGTCATATTCTCAATTTGTATAGTTTATTGCCATGGATTTCGTTTTTCCCAGGTTGATTTGTAGGGCATTTTCCTGCGAGTACTCTTGGGTGGCATCCAGTAAAAACTTCAATCCAGCTGGAGTGCAGCTTATTAATACTAGGTCGTCTGCATAGAGAAGGTTTGAAAGGGTCATGTTTTCTAATTTCAGAACATGCGACTTGCAGTTGTCCAGTCGCGTGGGCAGGTCAGCCATAAAGAGATTGAACAGGATTGTGGCAAGGACGCACCCCTGTTTTAGCCCTTTGGTGGTGGGGATTTGCCTGGAGAGATGCGTCCCAGCTTGACTTTTACCCAGGAGTCCGTGTGCAGTAGGACTAGCTGCCTTAGGAGGGCTGTTTTAATGTTTGTTTATACTATTTTTTATTTAGGTTAAAGAAGAAGTCTTGGATTTCGGGGACAAGTTCTGGAGAGCGCAATGGTTTGGAACTTCTGGACCGGCTGATGGATCTATGTTTTTTGGACTCTGTTTATTTCGCAGCAGTTAGAAGAGGAGGATGGCTGCCTGTTCTGTGGATGTGTGCATGTTCAGTGTTCTGGAACTTGTGAGTGTTCTGGTTCTGGTGTTTGTTGCTGCTGTGTTTGAGGAGCAGTGAGGGTGTGGTGCATAGTGTTGGCCTCCGTGCCTTTAATAAAATCATTATTTTCTAAAATGAAACAAAGATATAATGATTGTTTTGCTTCTTTTGCAGCCTCTATCAATAAGGATAGGGCATGGTGTTAGTGGTTGATTCCATATGCTTGCAGAAGGCAGTTTGGTTTAAGGGTTTGATGGATTTGCTTGCGGCCCAAGATGTTAGTTCCTCCAGAATCGTTCCTCCGTAATATTTGGCGTTATCGATCAGGGCGACCATGCGATATTTTTTTGCATTGCTCTTATCGCCCTGCTTGTAAATATGGGAAATCATTGATCCCTTCCAGGATTCCGGAATAGTTTTTTCCATCTGAATCTGTTTGAAGACTGGTACCAGGATTTCAGACCAGTACAAAGAATCTTGCTTGTATAGTATAGGTGAAATCCCTTTGGGGCCTGGGCGCTTTCCTGCCTTCCTTTGGCTATCTGCCTCTTGATTTGCTGGACCGTGGTGCTGAAGGCATCATCCCCAATGAATTGAGGAGACTCGTAGTCTAGAATGACTTTGCCTGCGTTGTTATTGACGTTGTTCTGTGTAGGGTCTGGAAGTGCTTCTCCTGATTTTGCGCAGGCTGCTTTGTATGTCTCCCACTGCTTGGGGCTGTTGAAATGCATGTACAGAAACTTAGCCCAAGCTTCCTCAGGTAAGTGAGAGTTTACTCCTAGCTGGGTCGGGCATTGTAGTGAATTGATTGTTCGCCAGAAACACGCGCTGTCATTGCTCTTTGTGTCGTGTAGCAGCTTTGCCCACATTGACTCATTGTCCTGCCTCTTTATGGTCCTTTTTAGCTTTTTTAAGATGGCTTTGAGACGTCTCAATTCACACTGCAGAGTGAGCTCTTGCGGTCTCCTGCAAGGTTTTCTTAAAGTTTTGTTTATGGAGCGCTAAAGCCTTTTAGTTTGGGAGATGTTAAGGTTTGCTGGACGTCTCCCGGCCAGGGGCGCATTTCTAGTAATTACGTCAGTGGCAAATGTATCGCTGAACTCCTTGGTGAAGTTCTCCCATGCAGCTAAGGGGTTCCCCAGCATGGTATGGTTCTGATGTAGGAAGATTTTGGCCGATTCTAGTAATTTATCAACAGAAAAGGGGGTGCATTTAACCCGTCTCTTGTTTGTAGTGAATACTGCATTAGTTGTTTCAGTTGGAGGAAAAAGAGGAGTAGCTGAACCTTTAAGGGTGACTTCTTGTGAAACATGTTCACTCAATTCTGATAACCCCAGGCGGAAAGAGGAAATTTTGTGCAACATAGGGAGAGTGAAAAATGTATAGTCAAGATTTGAGCTGGTAAATGTCGAGTGGAATGTTGGCGCTGGCGGCTTGTCTTCCTGAAAACGTCCGTTTAGGGCCCGGAATCTGAGCCGTCAGAAGACGAGTGCCTAGCCTGGATTGCTTGCCTGAGTTACTTAACCCCTGTTCCGGAATGTTCCATTCCTCTGACAGATCAAATAACAGGTCTTCGTCCACTGTTAAACCCAAAAGGTGGAGGTTGAAGTACCCTGATAATATAACGTTGCCTGTTTGTTCTTCTTCAAGGATCCTCAGTAGTACACCAGTCAATTGCTTTGTGCCCTTGGTCCTATCCCTGGGATGCAGATAGACGTTTGCTATCACTACTGTCCATTCTTCGTTGTTACTCATGAGTATCGTTCTTACTGTTTGGATTTCGCTTGGGGCTGTAAAGTTCACCTTCAGCTCTTTGGTAGGACCCATGGTTGCTATTGATTTATATTGCCAGACCACCCATTTGGTGGCCACTTCTAGCTCCTTTTCGCACGGGGACATGATAGTTCATGAACCCCTGCAAGTGTATGGATTGTTCAAGACAGGTTTCCTGCAGTAGTATAAAGTCGAAAGATTGCAAATAGAGCAAGAGCTGAGGATCTGATGCTTTGCTTGCCAGGCCATTGATGTTCCAGGGGCATAAGTGAATTGGTCTGGGCCCAGCCGGGGTGGGCCTTGTTCGATTAATTTGTTGTCATTGGGTGTTGCTGACATTTATTGTGCGTGTTAGCCAGTTCCAATTCCTTCCAGCTGCTTCTTCCCTTTGTACATTTCTACTGGTTTGGTGGATAATTTAAATAGTTTTGGGGAGAGGTACTTCTTGCGCCCTTAAGCACTGAGTAGATGGTGGTGTGGGCATGGGGGACATCCAAGGGTGATTTCCAATTATTAAGGGTGTGGGATAGCCTGGTTTGTAGTGGGGTAATAACCTTTTCCCCCAGCGGTGGAATGTAGGCAGTTCGATCAAGACCATTATCGCTGTCTCAGTTGTTGTCCATGTAGTTTTAGTTGCCTCAATTTCCTGCTGGTTGGCAGTATGAATACATGTGATTGACACAAGATCAGACGAACGCAGGTTCTCCAGTCCTTTGATCGTTTTTAGAAGGCGCAGTATATTTCCCTCATTTAGAATGTCTTCTCTCCCCCTAAATTTGTATTCTAGCAGGAAGATTATGGTGTCAGTGTCTGGTTGTTCGTTAGCTGGCTCACCAGTGGGCTGATAAGTGGCGTGTTGGTGTTCTTGTGATTGGGAGGGTTCAGTTGGATTGGATGCTTGGCAGAGGTTGGTGTCCAGCTGGCCGCTGACTGTGGCAAAACGTGAAGATCTGCGCTTGTCGTTATGGAATTAAGTTCTTTGGTTGTGCCAGTTGTAATGGCCGGTTGCTTTGTGGCTGGCGGTGTTGCTACTGCCGAGAAATATTATCTGTAGGGCACAGTTGTTTTCCCTTTTATTGATGGATTCACAGCCTATGTTGATCTGGTGTTGTGATTTTTTTTTTAACATGACAGTGGTGGGCTTGATTTGGGTTGCAAGAGGGTTGCCTCAATTTGGCTTGATGTAATTGCCCTGCTGGTAAATTTATCCTGACCCTCATCGATGTTCCCAGGGTCTACTTCCAGCATCACAGTGAAAGTCCCTTCTATCGTGGTTGCTGGACTGTCATGTGGGGGGGATAGTGACGTGTGATGAGGGCTCTGTTTGAGGTCTATTGGCGCCCGAGTAGTAGTTTCCGTCCGGAAATAACCAGCGATCTCATTCTTTCTGTTTCTGCATTTCCTTCTTGGTTTTCAGCAGGCTTCAGCATTGTTCGGCTCAGATTTGCAGTCCACCTGCTGAGGTGGAGGAAGAGAGGAGGGCAGGTGTTGTACTGGATTTAGGAGTGCAAGAGAGTCGTTTGAGTTTTGAGTCCTGCTTGCCCTGTCCTCCTTATCCTGGGTTGCTACTTGGGGTAGTTCAGGACCGTCTGCCCCGGTTGTGAGGTTGAGGGGTCAAACTGGGCAGCATTTCTAGGTCTGGTGTTTTGGTTCAGGTCCGTTATTACATTTCCCAGCATAGTAGGAAGCATGATAATTTTTCCAAAATTGGTGCGCAGCTGCAGTCTGCTTGTACTGCTTGTGAATCTGACGGCGCTTGTTTAATCAGACCGTTCAATTCTGCGAGCTCCTTATCGATTCCAGAGCCGTATACTGCTTGGGAATAAAGGACTGATAGCTGCATGTCCATTTTATCTGAATGATATTGCAAGGCTGTCACAGAGAGCTGCATGGTGTTGCGAAAAGATGTCCAGATAGAGTCTGTTTGTTGTTCCTTCCCAGTGGTGGTTTTGTTTTTGGGGGCTGAGTGGCTGACACCTGAAAAGGAATTTTGTGTGTAGGAGGCTACTAGCTCCTCCCACTCCTGGGTTGCAAGGTATGAAATGTCACAGTCTGTTCCTGAGGGTTCCCCCTTTGACTGGTATTGTCAAGACTGTTGGTTCCTCGGGAGCAGTGCCCTCAAGAGGCCCACCTTCTGGCAGCCCCGATTCTACGATTTATAACAGCAGAATGTCGATGTGGCCAGATGAGGGGAAGGGATTTAGGGAGGATACTGTGGGGAGGGAGACCTGGAACGAGATGATGATCTGCTCAATGATGACTTTGGTTAATTTCACATTCATGCATCACATAGTACATCTCAACATGTGTTAATCAAACCGTTCCTTCTTACCTGTGAAAGAAAATAGTTGCAGTTGTATACAATCAGAGGTTTCACTGATATACTCTTATCATTGTTCTATAATAACTAAGACTTGTTTTAGTTCAAATGTCTCTGGGTATATATCACAGGCTTCTCTGATGTCTGGTTATATATCACAGGCTTCTCTGATATGCTTTTATCAGTGTTTTCTAATAACCAAGGCGTGTTTTAGTTCACATGTTTCTTTGTATATTGCACTTAGAGATACTAGAAATCCTCTGGGTTGTTGCCTTTACTAGGATATACTCTATAACTAGCACACCAACATTCCCATGGTAATGGATTCCAAATCTGAGTCCTTCTCTCAAGGGAATGAGTTTTAGGAGTTGTAAGGAGCGTTACGTTCTCATCACGTAGCGCTCTGTTGTCTCTTTAAAGCACTCCCAATGCTATTGTCTTTCCTTACATTTACAGTACTATTATGGATAATAGCCCAGCTGGTCTTACCGTGATTCAGCTGTCCTTTGTGACTTCCGATGTCCGTTATGCGCAGCAAAACGACTCACCGGGAACTGCACTCTGTCTTCTCTCGCTAATCGTCAATCATGAGTGGTTGGCGTCGGTTGCGATCCGTATTTATAATAACGCCACACCTAAGATGGTGCTGCGTCAAACTAAAAACCAAAAACTAAAAAGAATAGAAACTGAAACTAAAAGCAACGCTAAGCGTGCGCAAGATGGGCTTTCCTTAAGCTTGTGCTTACGGCGATATTTGTAGTGTTCAGTGCATTGCGCATTTGTACCTAAGATACACCACTGCCCCCCAACGATCTTCGTGGTGAAACAGTGAGACAGTGATGCCTTGCAATGGGTAAGTGTGTCAGTGCCAGCAGTGATCACCTGTAACAGTGCAGCAGACTAGTGCCAACATAGTGATTGCTTGCATTATGCCAGTGTGATTGCTCGCAACAAGTAAGTGTGCCAGTAAAGCAGGGGACTCCTCAAACAGTTAAGCATGCACACATGGAGATCAGTCATGACTATGTGGCAGTAGCCTGTTCCCATGGCAGGATAAGGATAGTACTAAGCATGGTGGGCTCCTGACAGGTGTTTAGACGTTTTGCAGATGGTCCTTGCCTTTAGAGGTTCTGTGGTTGCTGCAGCGTGAGCAGGGGCACATGATGACTGTCAATGGGGTCTGTAATCTGTACAGACCTTATCAAACTCTAGCTGGCCATTCCCTGGTGATGGTGTTGGATAGCTATGAGCAACTGTCCGGAATGAGTCTAACTCAGGAGGTGTTCTGTCTGGCTGGCCTGAGTCCTCTCTTAAGTTGAGGCAAGGGGATTGGGCCCTATGGCAGTTCAGGGCTCAAGGAGGTGTCTGCCGTAATAGGCTCTGCCCCGCTTGCTCTTTTCACTCATTTCATGGTGTAATTGTCGGGGTCCATCACCCGCTTTTGCCGTCTGGGGTTGTAACTTTCATTCCTATAGATTTAGAGTCTTCTGTTAGGGCAGTAGTGGTAGATTTAAGTGCCTCCAGGCAATAAAGAGAGGCCTCCGGTTGTAGGGAGGTCAGGAGGCCCTTAATGTCCTCATAACTGGAATAAAGAACAGTTCCAGAGTCCCTTGGAAATGCAAATTTCGTGTACATTTTTGGTTGGTAGGTGCAGGGCCCTGTCTTCGAGATTGGCCCATCAATGCTTATGAGAACTTCTCTGTTTTGATCCTTAGGCCCATTGTCTGTTTATCTGGCGACTCAGCGATTGTGGGGCTGATATTGCGACGTTTCATGCTCTTTTTAACACAAGGGTTGGCCCTCTCACTTTGCCAGATCTCATTGCTCAGACTCTGGTTGTAGGAGCGCTGAAGACTCTGTTTTGGGTCTCGATGCAGGTCGTGGTGACTGGTGGAATCAAAATTCGTGAGGGGGGAGTGAAAAGGGAGTAGAGTGAGGGAGATGGGGGGGGGGGTGCTGCAATGTGCAAGCCGCACCTGCACCTAGGCAGGCTGCCTCCGTCCACTGCAGCCGGCAACCCTCTGGCATGACACGTTCATGCTGCACCTTTGCCCTCTTCTCCTCTTTTAGCCTCTTTCAGCCTGGTCAGGTGCCTTTGGGCCGATAGCCACCTTACCTCCTTCACCTCCCAGGGATTGTAAGGAATGATGCACAGGCTTCGGTCTGGCGGAAGATACAGGCGCCAGACTCAAGCTTCCACAAGTTTCCTGCTGGTGCATCCAGTCGGGGTGCTGCTCCTCCGGGGAAGGGGTGCAGGAGGGCAGGAGGGCAGGAGCAGACTGCAGAAAACCAGGCTGCGCCCAAGTCCAAATCGCTGGGACTCAGAGCGCCTGAGTTGGTGGCTCAGTGGACCTAGTGAGAGGGGGCCATGCAAGTCCGTGCAAAAGCCAAATCGCTGAGCCTGCTGCTGGTCCGCTATTTTGTGCTGTTTTATTTTATTTTATTTTGTGCTGGGCTCAGCTAGTGACCAACTGGCATGGGTGGAAATTCAGGATGGTGAGTGTAAAAATTCAGGACAAAAGGTCAAAATTCAGGACAAAAATTCAGGACAGAAGGTCAAAATTAAGGACAAAACTTTGGGACAAAAGTTAAGTTTTAAAGACACATCAGAGATTGCGCAATAATATATAAGTAAATAGACAACCAACATAAGTGCAAGTCAAAATAAGTATATATTATATATTAGGTAAACAAAAGCTCTAACTTGTACAAATGCGTGGCCGATTTGCATATGCTTGTTTTTGTAAAAGTAACTGGACAATGTTACTTCCATCTAATTTGTTACATTTTTTTTTCTTGCCTTCAGGCCCACCACATGCCTTAATTGCCCAGACTGGCCCATTGTCATTCTGTATGCCACAATCAGCCGGCAGACAGAAGGACAACGGGTCCATCACAGTCTGTGAGAGGCTGGGGAGGGTCTGCTATTGAGCGCTGGGGAGGGTCTGCTATTGAGCACAGAGGTGTGCGAGGCGGCCCCAGCAGGGAGTTCTCAGAAAACGGAGGCATTTCAAAGGTGAGCAGTGCAGGTCGCTGGAACCCCCAAAATTACAGACAGAAGGCGTCCGTAAGAGGGATCATCACAGACAACGGATGTGACTTCCAATTAACGGGCGGTCTGTGAAATTTAGGGACGGTTGGTCACCCTAGGCTCAGCACTTCTAACCAAGGGGGTGAGGTGGGTGCGGTAGCAGGCCCTCCACAGGAGCAAGCAGCCCCGGCCTAAAGCCGGCGGCTTCGGCGCCTGCTCAGAGGGAACCCTTGGCTCTGAACCTCACCTGCACCTGCTGGCCCCTCAGCGTCCCATCTATTCGTCGGATTTCCACAATCCTTTGCGGCCGCTGAAATCAACAAGCTGCGACTCACGGGGAGTGAGAGCGCGAGCGTATGGCGTGTTAATAAGCAGTTTAATGATTGCCAGACGAAACGTCTGCACTGCGGTCCAAATATTCTTTTGCTTCTGTAGAAATAACTATATTTGTAGAAATTATTCTTCGTGAACATTTGAGGAGCTCTCTACTTCTTGCACTGAGCCAAAACGCTAGTCTTTGCAATTTCAAAGGGTTTGGCTCGCTACGAAGTTGGTGTCCACTGCCTACACTTGACTAACTGAAATCTACTGAACCCCCTTAATATGAACAAACGCTCATTGGCAATGCCAATAGATCTGGCTTTAAAGGAATGTTCCATTGTAGGTTAATGACTGCGCTCCTCCCTCCCATTTGTGCTTCTGCCAAAGAAAAACATCATAAATTATATAGCTATGCAAGACACTTTTATAGCATTACTATGTCGTGTGTGCCCCTGAAAATTCAAGCTCAGGCAGCTGGATAAATAAGCCAAATGATCACAGCTGTGTGGAGGGCAAGCACTTTTTTTTTATGGAAGTACACACCTTCTGCTCAATCAAAACGTACATCTGACTCCCATCATGTTGGCAGAGCTAAAGCCCCTCCTCTCTAGTGATGCTCACATAATTGTCTGGCAACAGCTGCTTGTCAAGCCAGAGCTGCACTGTTATGTCAGACAGACTATAAAAAGGTCTTTAAACCATTTTTGGGTGGCAAGGATGGAGACTCGTCATTTTGGTATGCATCTGAATGGAGCCCTATTCTATAACTACTTTTTGAATCTAACCTTGGACTTCCAAGGCCCAAACTAATTCAAGGCATAAACACATTGTTATTAAGAAATTGAATTTTTCACATTATGATTTCTTCTCTGGTCTTTCAGAGTATATTCTTAATATGTCTGCCCGACACCTTTTGTGAACTGCATTGCATTACAATCTTAGTTACCTCATTTTCTAGGCCATTTGGATAAAATGGTCATTAACTTCCTCCCAATTCCTACTCTTCTGGAATTTTTTTTAAATGTTTCTTCAGAAGTTCTGCAAAAGGTCGAAATTTCCTGACACTGGACTTTTTGTTTTTGAACTGTAAGTCCAGGCATGTTATTTGCTTTTCCTGTCAAAAAGCTTAGCCCTCTTATTTCTTTAGAAATCTGTTTTCAGCCCATTTGAGATGGTCCCCGTGCTCCTACCTTATAGTGTTGCGGAGAAGATATATGCCTCTGCACAAGTCCCAGGGATAAACTCAATGAGGGTTTTGCTGATTGGGTAAGAGTAAAAATAGCACCCCTCGCCTATCTATACGGCCTGGATTTGTTGTGTGTTTTTTCATTAAGGACATCATGTAAATCCCTTGAAGATTTTAGAGGGTTACTTTAATGCAAGAACAGGGGAAATAAAAGGAAATAGCAGGAAGTCAATTCAAGCCATCGCCAGAAAAGAACACCATGTACATATTAATGAAGTCTCTGGAAATGGCACTCCTTTCATGTTTAAATTTCAACGTGGTCTGTCTATAAGGGTACGACTATTAATGCAGATAATAAATGAGGTTCTTCTAAAATGTACGGAATCTTCACTCTCAGAGCCTCTGGCACCCGACAGAGGTGCAGCTTATTTCAGCAGTATCTCAAGCTCTAGAACAAAACTGTTAGTTTGGAGATTTATAGGATCACCACTTTGCCCTCTTTTATTGGACCCTAATGTTTGAGATTCCTTTCTGCATATGTCTGTGTCCAAATATTTGAAGTGGTTTGATGTGCTAAGGGTTATTTCTGATTGTTCCAAAACCTCCTTGTGAGCCAATGCATACTGTCAAGGATATATAAAATATGTTCAAGCAGTACATGCTATGTAGTATCCAAACTACGCTGGTTTTTAATAATTTCAGATTGATATTGCATGTGGAAAGTGTCTGGTTTTGATAGCAAGGTTTTTGCTGTTTATTTCAGAACCCCAAATGATACAGTCCATAGGATATTTGACTCTTGCATTTCACATAGTGATTTGCTATGCCATTACAGTTTTGTTTTTGAATACATTATTCTGTTTAAGGAAGACATTCATAGTAGAATTCCAGTTTTTTTGTTATGGCTTTTATTCCCTCCATTGACTATCTTGGCATAGACCCTTTTTTCTCAATTAGCTGTGCAGGACTTCTCCTTTAATCAGTTCATGAAAACCTACATCATACACAAGGTTCTTTAAAGAACTGTCACATGAAGCATTGCTCCCGTGATACAGGTGGTCTTTCTTTAACAGCTAAAGATAAAAATGATTTTGCCCTCATGAAGGAGGAAATATCTTGCATCTCTGTCCTATTTTGTGCCCAAACAATGTTCTACTTTTTCCATGTTAGGGTTATTGAGTGCCTATTACCTGTCTATTACAGGTGAATATTGATTATCACAACCGGTTGTATGATAGAGGCACAACTGGATAAACCACGCATGCCTCTACCACGCAGCCTAAACCACGAATGCGTCTTAACCACACATTCCTTTACCATGCATGCCTTTACAACGTAATTTCGTGCTAAAGGCATAAATGGTAAAGGGGTATGCGTGGCTAAGGTCGGGACCCCCCTCCCCTCGCCCTAAGCTACAAACTCCCCCCCCCTCCCCGAGGTCCAAATACCCCTAACCCCTCCCAACCCCCATGCTGTCCCTAACCCTTAAACACTACCTCGACCCCCTCACACTCCCTTGCGCTGTCCCTACAACTACCCCAACCCCTTCCACTGCCCTTAGGCAAACCCCTATTTTAAAAACACTACCCTAACTCCCCCAGCCCTAAAAACTACTCCGCCCTCCCCTAAGCCCTAAAAACTACCCGACTACCCATTGCCCTCCCCCTGCCCTGAAGCCTAAAACCCTGTCCCTTAACCCTCTCCCTTAACCTGGCACAGCCCGACCCAGCCCTGAAAACTAACCCGCCCTACCCTAAGCGCTAAAAACTACCCCGACTACCCATTCCCCTCCCCTGAGGCCTAATACCCTAACCCCTAATAAAAAAAACCTACCCCCAGCCCTAAAAACTATTCCGACCCCCCCAGCCCTGAAAACGACCGTTGACCCCCCAGCCCAGAAAACTACCCTGACCCCCCCAGCCCAGAAAACTACCCGCGGCCCACCCCCCCAGCCCAGAAAACTAACCGACCCACCCCCAGCCTAGAAAACTACCCCGACCCAGCCCAGAAAACTACCTCAGACCCCCCCAGCCCAGAAAACTACCCTTGACCCCTAGCTCAGAAAACTACCCCGACTCACCCCAGCCCAGAAAACTACCCCCGACCCCCCAGCACAGAAAACCACCCCCAGCCCACAAAAGTACCCCGACCCCCCTAGCCCAGAAAACTACAGCCTAGCCCCACTTACCTCACCACGGACCTCTTCCTGCGAGCTCTTCCTGTTTCCGTCCCCTACAGCCAGCAGCTAGACCTCGCATTGCCTTAACCACGCATATGCGTGGTTAAGGCATATGTGTGGTTAAGGCAAGCGTGGTTTAGCTTGTGGAGTCGGAACACTCGTGGTTAAGACTGCAGTGTTCCGACTGTTTCCCATCACAATCTATTTTGTGTTTGTCAATTTGGGTTTTAGCTGTGCATGGAGCACAGTTAGCCAGTCTGCAGTAATTAGATGTCATGCTTTTGGGCAACTGATGAAAAAAAACACACATTTAATTTTGTGCTTGATCTCACAGCACCATAGATCGAATGAACCACTGTTGTCCATATTTTTCACCTTGCATGTGTTTTTGGGGTTAAGGGGACAGTTTTCCTTCGTCTCCAGTAGCAGCTAGTGCAACATATCAGGAAACTGTTATTTAAAATACAGTTTGCTTAATGGTTGATGGTAGACAGCTGGTAAATAGCACCCCATGGAGAAGTAGAAAATATTGCAGACTGTAAAATCCATGCTGAGTTATGGTCTGCGTTGAAATTACCATGGTCGGACTTGCATGACAGGGGTCTGTAATTGAATTACAGTTAGCAGTATTTATTCTAGAAAAAAACACTGCTTGTATAGGATGCTATTTACTACCGACAATAAGACCAACTTGCAATCTGAAACATTGGTTATGGAAGGTCACTAAGCACTTGGGCAGTGATGCATGATGTTTCCGTTCTGCAGGAGCATTGTCACGCACCATGACCAAAATATATTTTGGTGCCCAGCAGTTAGATTCATGTTCTAAGGAGAAGTTAGAAAATCGGGAACACCAAATAGTCCAATAATGTTGACAGAGATGGATATTTATTCAAATTAAGATTCTACTATTTCATTCATGCAGTCATATTAAAAGATGCAGCTTTTGTTTGGTCTTTTTTTGTGTGGTAAAGGCACCAGTTGCGCATCCATTTAGTCGGAAAGTTGGGTAAGATCGTCAGAAATTTCAATCCATGGCCCAAATCGGACATTGGGTTTGGTAGCCTTATGCTGACGTTCAATACACCTGCACTTAAGATCTTCTTCATCAGTAAGACTCCTGAGCTATGGTCTCAGACCATCTGTTACATTTCCAGGAAACCTTCTCTGCCCTTTCAGCCAGTGAGCAGTCACAAGACTCTGGGCATTAATGCAGAGTAGGCAGTGGCTCCATGTCCTGTTGTCTTGTCCACTGCAACAGAATGTACAAAGGTCTCTGCTTGCAGGAACTGCAGAGATTGCAAAGAATTTACAGTGCTGCCATGTGTTTTTAATTTAATTGTGGTGAATGTTGTCTGGTATAGCAAAGCTATGTCCTCCCTTTATTTACTATTCTTTGAACAAGTACCTGTTACGTTATACACAAAGCAACCTTGAAGCAAAGCTCGGCATTCATTTGATAGATCTCTAACATGGATCAACGAGGTCCAGCTAGAAATACCGCATGTAAATCTGGTTTGCTGGGTAAGCACTTTTTTTCTTATCTTATTGCATTATGCAGAACGACATGGCAGTGCCCATTAGTAGCAAAATCTTCAATTCTAGTCATTTCTGAAAACATTGCTCCTCCCTGAATGGTCAAACATGAACCTGACTTATTGCGGTGTTTTCACCTCGAAGTTAGTGAAGAGGCCTTGTGATAATAGAGTGATTTACACAAACAAAGAGCATGATTTAAATTTACAAAATGTTGTACCCAGAAGGGATATTTAGATCTCAGTTGAAAGTCAGCTTAGTTCAATAAAAAAAAGCTATATAAAAAAGAAGTGCAACTTGCTAGTTTGATGTTGGCAGTATATTGATTATTTAACTAGCTTGAACATTTTGGGTAGATAGCCCTATGATATATTTATGTGATCATTTGCTTCAGTTAAGGCTTTTGCTTTGTTCTCGCTGTGATCCCATCATATTTGTAAGCCTCCAATATTTTATAGCAACTCCCACTTCACCCATCCCACAGTACAGACCATTAGTATGAGTATTTTTTGCAGAAATGGTATTCACACCCATAAGCCTACGACTGTGGAAACTCCGCCTTACCAGTGAGCATAAATGTACTTTAGACTCAATTTTATGTCTCTGAAACTTTCATGTGCGCTCACAGTGTAACTTAGATGTACAAAAGGTTTGTGAATCGAAACTGCTTCTTTGCAGTTATTCACTTTTTGATGTTGGTGCCCCATGCTATATATCTTGTAGATTATAGACTCGTGTTCCTGTTTCGAGGATACGTAGTCTTATAAAATATAAAACATATTTATTATTATTGTGATGTGGAATCTATAAATGTGTGATACACCTCATCCTTGTCTAGTATATGTTCTGTATAATATATATATATAATTATATTTACAAAATCTAAGCTGGCTTTGTGTGGAAATCGATTGTGGAGCCAGGACTTGTGGCACTGAGTTTTATGAAGGTCGACACTTTGTGTTTCTTGACCTTGAGTTTTATCAAGGGTGAGATTTTGACAATTCTTAGCTCACTCTCATTGCATTCCTGTACTCGTAATGCACTGTTAAAGTGGTGTAATAAGAGACTGAATTTGTCATAATGCATTTTGAACCTCTGACTCGTTACTTAGTAGCCAGGTATACAAACCTATTTTACAATTACAAACACTCTGATTTGTAGTTTGCAATCTCGAAATAGTTTTTTTTTTACTATGTATTAATCACATTTTAGGAGTCTGATTCACTACTTGGAAGGGGCATGTTATAGACATCCCTTCCAAACACCGAATCGGTATGAGATGTATCCGTGTTTTACAAGCGAAATCCGGTTGCAAAACATTGAAAAATTACTGACTCTCAAGTTGGGGTGGTAAGCCATTCGCAAAAGGGACAGGGTTCCCATGGGACCCCTTCTCCTTTGTGAATGTTGAAAAGAAGTTTGTTGGGGACTAGGCAGTAGTCCAGAGGACCACTGGCAATTATTAAACTTTTTTTTTTTTTTAAAGAAAGCATTTTCTTTTAAACACTGCCATGTTTACCTTAAGGAACCAAACTTCATTTAAAAAAATAGTTTACTTTATTTAAAAGTGATCAGACACATGGTGGTCTGCTGACCCTAGTAGGCCACCATCTCTGTGATGGCTCCCATTCGGAATGAGTTTCAATTTGTGACCTACCTTATTGCTATTCATAAGGTAGGTCGGATTACTACTCACTCTGAATCAGAAATTTATGGACCGACCTAATTATATAGCTCGTTCATAAAATTATTTACTAGTTGCAGAAATACTGGTCTTAAATTGCAACAAGTTTTTTGTGACCACCATTTTGTACATAGGTCCCCCTAGTTCTGCATGCGAGGTGTAAGAACCCAACCAGTCGTCCTAACAACCAAGTCAAATTGTTAATTTTTTTAAATCTATTCTTAGCATATTTGATGTTTTTCATTTCTTATGCCCTTTTGGTTTCAGAAACAAATGCCAGGAAAGCAGTGGATCGGGGTTATGTTCAGCTTCTCATATCGACTTATGTTGATTGGCACCGGCATGACACTCGCCACAGGCACATGTTAATTCGGAAAGGATTCCTGCAGTGTATCAAAAGCGTGACCAACATAAAGTTGGGAAGGAAGGCATTTGTTGATGCAAACGGGATGAAAATCCTATACAACACTTCACAAGTGAGTATGCTTTTTTTTTTGCTTCAAAATAAAATCTGTAACCTAATATATTCCAGAAAACAAAATAGGAAGGGTCCAGTACACAAAGCTATTTGGGCGCGTAAGAGACACATGGATGTTCAAATTACATCTTCTATGAGAACAGATTCACAAAACGTGAATGTGCAGTTGTAAATAGATTTTCTCACATTCAAAACAAAACAATAGGTCTTCTTTTTTTGCCAATTGACTTTGCCATTGCTTTTGCTGATGCTACCCAGGTGTTTTGCCCCACACTTTTCTTTATAAAAAGAAAATAAATCCCTGGTATCTAGTGAGTTTTCTAACTGGCGGCATATTTGGGACAACCCCCCCTCCCAATCTGTCTCTGAGGGGAGCAGAACGACTGTATTTTCCCCCTTGGGGTTGGCATCATGGCATATGCAAGGATGGGCCATCCCGCCCCTTTTTTCATTTGATTCCCTGCTGGCTTGTTCCCTTTCCGTCCAAGGAGTGCAGAAAGACCAATGGGACTCGTGGGAGGGGTGGAGGGGGAGGGGAAGTGTGAGCAAAGGCCCTTGAACCTGGTGTTGATCCCCCCGCCCCCAAAATAAATGAATACCTGGTGTCTGTTGATGTGGATCCCCAAATGGGGATCCAGTGAGGAGACATACCTTTGGAAAGGGAAGATTCTCCCATCAAAATCAGTGCTCATGGGGCTGAGCTATGCCCCCAAGCACCGATGCCAGTTGAAAGTGAAATGTGCTGATTGGCTCGTTTTACTTACACGTTTACACTAAAAAGGAGATGGTAAAGCATACAGTTGTATTGTTTGCCTGCATGTATAGAAACAGCCAAGTTTTCAGTTCCGTGCCACATGCTAAGTAGGTATGCAGGTTTCTTATTTTTAGTAGGCAGCTAGTTCCAAAGTTTTCTTTGAATACATTTTAGAGCTGAATCTTTGTAGCGGTATTTGCAAATTTTCCTCTTGAGGTAGGAGGTTATCGTCCATGAAACACCTGGTGGGCAATGCATAGTAGGGCACTTATGGTTGGGACGATAATAGTCCCACTGTTGCAGATGGAGAAGGAGCCTTGCTGTGGTATTTTTTTATCTGTGGTAGCATGCAAATCAAATAGTGGATGCACTGAGGTATGGTGTGTTTGCATTGATGTGATATGTGAGAGAACAAGTGTTGTAGTTGCCTTGACCAAGTTAGAAAAGCCCAGGAATGGGAAGGTTATCCTAGGGCACTGAGTCGATGAAAGGAAATTTTGAAGACAATGTTCAACTGAGGCCGAGTCCAAGGTTTCTGTAATGCTGTTCACTGAAGGTGCCGGTGAAGGTTGAGTCCCACGTTCCATCTTATGAGTTGATGATCCTTAAGTCTGGATTTCCAAATTTCTGGTGTTCAGCTTAAGGTTGTTTCAGTCATCCATTCGAAGTTGACAGAGGGACAGGGTATGACTGTAGACCTCTCTGTGCCTTTATTCTTTTTAAGCTTTGTCTGTTTAGTTGTATCGGGTTAGGTGGAAATAATTCAATGAGATAGGGTAGTGGCCTCAGATGTTGAAAAGGGTTGGAGCACCAAGGTGATCTGTGTGCAGCTTAAGTGAAGAATTTGATCAGTCCAAGGCTGTGTCGTGAATCACAGTGTCACAAAGATTCATGATGAGAGTCAGGTGAAGGAGTGCCTCAGGGTTCAGAAGTATACGTGCGCCAGCTCCGAGCTTTGCCTCTCAAGATTTGAGGTAGGTTGTTGGAAGTTTCTGTCCCATAAAAGTGTAGAAGCCCTCGTGTGCATGTTAAAAATAATAATTATTATTATTACTGTTATTATTTCATAAAACAGGTCATGAACCACAGATGGGTTTCTTGTCTCTATAGACAATGACAGAAGTAAAACAGCAGTAAATAACTTTTTAGAAAGCATCTTCACAAGGTAAACAGCCAGAGTTTTAAGATCATAACAATTTCTTAAAAGTTATGATCCTTTGCGAATTTGTAGAGGAATGGAGTTCCAAACCAGTATAAAAACCACTTTCAAAGCTTTACTGCCCCATATTTTATCTCTCTTTTGGAACATTTAAAGAAGTTGGCTGCATGTGTTTATTCAGCAACTTGGGGTTTTCTATGTAATAAAAGCTATGCATCAGGCAGGCTGTTTGCAGTTTTCCAAGAGTTCATTGTAGCTGTTGATTTGGGTGAACACAGCTTTTTTATTAGCTTACCCATTAATTATCTATGCCAATTTTTTGGTCTGTTGATGATCGGTCTGTAATTATTGTTGAAATCAAGTATAGACTTCTTCAAACATGGCTTGATGTTGGAGTTCTTCAAATCAACTCTGTTTGTTTCTTTATGAAAGAAGGGGTTCAGGATCATTAAAACCACAGTAGAGACTGTGTAAAGTCAGAGGAGGTTCTTGAAGATGACAATACGCTTCTGTATTATGTGGATGCTGATTTGTGGCGGAAGGTGACAAACCTTGAAAAGATAGTGTCAGATAGATGGGGGAAAAAGCCGAAAGAGCAGAGGAGGATGGCTGGATGTTTTTCTAGCAGTGTCAGTCTTGTGGTGGATAGCATAGAATTAATTCTTTGGTTTTGTTTCTCATTTTGTTTTTCTGAGTTGTCAGTTGTTCAAACCTCTCTCTCTTAATTTAGCACTTTACTCCATTTACCTTCGAGGATGCAGATCTTTGATGTGAGTGTAGAGAGTTGTTCTTTAAATTATTTTGAGCTTTAGTGGAGGCGGCAGTTTGGCAGAGTATGAGCCGTATGAAGGAAATGAGGGTGTCAGGGATCCAGTCCTAGTATAGAGTATCTCAAAGTGCTCCTATAGTGAACCTTTTTGGTATGTGTTAGGACTTGAAAAAAATGCATGGTGTAGTTGTCAGCCCAGAGGAGTGGGTACAGGTGGATGTGCAGCTAAGATGTCCTGCTAAGAGGACATGACATCTGTGCTATTCTATATTGTGGGCGTAGGTCCAAACAATTCTTACTAGAGGTCAAGATAGTCCAGTGAAGGGAGTATAGATCTTACATTCCAGAGATCTAGGAAGTTGAATAATGTGTTAAAATTGCCCAAGTGCTACAGCGTGAAGAAGTTAAGTCTCAGATGGAGTCACAGAAAGTAGTGTTGGAGGAAATTGGTTGGTAGAATAACAGGACGAAGATTGAAAACAGAGGTGAGAAATGACACCTTCTGAGAAGTAATTTTATTTAGGAGTTTAGGTTATTGGCAAGGTGAGCACATAGACTATGGACTTATAGGCGATGACCAAGGCGGCAGCTGTTTTATCTGGTGGATTCTGGAGGATGATCTTCTAGAATTATGTGAACTGCATGACCTAAAGCCACGCATCACTAATGAAGAATACTTCAGGTTTGTGGTGAGTTAGAAGATCATGTATATGACACAGATTTTGGCATCGATCTCATATTGATTAAAAGACAGCAGTTGTGTGTGTTCAAATGCCTGCATATGCTGAAGGTATTGGGCTGAATTGTCTGAAGTTGTACTTGGGTGGTAAGGAGGATAAGCGATTTAATTGTTATGGGGGCTGATTGGAAATCAATGGGAAGTGATGCATGGAGAGAGTGGAGGTGAGGGTATTGAGATGGGGATTGGGATTGGGAAAAGAGAGTAGCGGTGACAAAACGAGTTGAAGGGATTGTGGCTTGAATCAGGAGGGTGGATGGATGGTAAAAGAGGGTTGGTGCATGTTGAGAGGAAAGGGGAGGACAGGCAGTGTGCTAGGACAGTGAAGAGGTAAATGGGGTGTTGAAGAGGGGGGTATAATGGAGTGAGGTTAATAGTGTTGGTGGTAAGGAATGGGATAGAAGAGGGAGGTATGGAGTGGATTCTATTGGAGCTCCTGAAAGGTGGTTGTACATGGATTCAGCAGTTTTTGATTGCTATTTGTTCCAATGAAGGCAATGAATTAACTATATCTCAACTTGGCATAATGAACATTATCCTAAAAAATCTCTATGGTCTGCCCAAGTGCGACTGAAGGAGGGGCAATGCCCCAAAGGCTTTCTCCCAAAGCATCAAATCCATTGATTGTCAAATGGTTCATGTTGTATCATTCGATGACCATGCATTGGAAAGCAGATTAATCAATCAATCAATCACAGAATTTGTAAAGCGCACTACTTACCTGCGAGGGTCTCAAGGCGCTGGGGGAGAAAAAGGGGGGGGGTGCTGCTACTGGTCGAACAACCAGGTCTTGAGTAGCCTCCTGAAGGTCAGCAGGTCTTGGGTCTGTCGTAGGCTTAGTGGAAGGGTGTTCCAGGTCTTGGCGGCGAGGTGGGAGAAGGATCTGCCGCCGGTGGTGGTTCTTCGAATGCGAGGGACGGTGGCGAGGGAGAGGTCGGCGGAGCGGAGTTGGCGGTTGGGGACGTAGAAGAGGAGTCGTCTGTTGAGGTAGGCTGGGCCAGTCTTGTGGAGTGCCTTGTGTGCGTGGATGAGGAGTTTGAAGGAGATTCTCCTGTCGACGGGGAGCCAGTGCAGGTTCCTCAGGTGGGGGTGATGTGGCTGTGGCGTGGTACATCGAGGATCAGGCTTGCGGAGGCGTTTTGTATGCGTTGCAGTCGCTTGATGAGCTTGGCCGGGGCTCCCGCATAGAGGGCGTTCCCATAGTCGAGTCTGCTGCTGACGAGGGCCTGGGTGACTGTTCTTCTCGTGTCTGTCGGGATCCACCTGTAGATCTTGCGAAGCATGCGGAGGGTGTTGAAGCAGGAGGATGAGACTGCGTTGACTTGCTTGGCCATGGAGAGCGTTGAGTCGAGGATGACTCCCAGGTTGCGTGCGTGGTCGGTGGGTGTCGGGGCTGCTCCCAGCGTCGTTGGCCACCAGGAGTCGTCCCAGGCTGAGGGGTTGGAGCCGAGGATGAGGACCTCTGTCTTCTCCGTGTTCAGTTTTAGTCGGCTGATCTTCATCCAATCGGCGACGGCCTTCATCCCTTCATGGAGGTTGGATTTGGCGGCGAGGGGGTCCTTGGTGAGGGAGAGGATCAGTTGAGTGTCGTCGGCGTAGGAGATTATGTTGAAGATAAAATTCTTGGAAGGATGTTTGATTATTGATCTAAGACCTACACTCAGTACATTGTGGACTGTAATCTATGAAGTAAATCAGTTATCAGCAACTTTAATATATTCCTATCTCTGCAACTGTGGTCTCAGTTTAGCATCCTGATTTAGGACACCTTCAAGTCTGTTTAGGAATTCTTAGGGAACTCTAATGTAAATCATGTTTCTGTAAAGTAGGAAAGCCATCACTAGGGCTCTCAATAGTTCTTTGCAATTGTGGTTTCCAGGAAAAGATAGGTTTTTTCCTCCTCTATGATGCTAGAAGTTAGTGAGTTGCCTATCTCACTAAAATCTAGTTTAAAGGATGTGTGTGTGCTGGACCCAGTGGTTGATGTAATTCGAAAGGGGAAGCTTCATTCTTGGTGCCACCCACTGATAGTGTTTTAGCTCACTGTTTTAACATTTCAGTATAGTACTAACAATTTTTGTATGTAGAGAGAAAAAATTCTTACATCCAGAAGATGTTGGCAGTCAGTGATGTTGCCTTTGATTTTTGATCTCTTCACCAATCCGAGGCAAATCTCTGTATTATCGTACTTTGCAAATTGCAATTGTGTCTCTCTGTTACTAGCGCCAGGAAGCACATGCATGCATCCTTTAAATATTAGGCAAAATTAAGGTGTTGCTGTCTGTGCCTCACATGGAAGTGTACGTGAAGCAGAGATTGCCAAATTGAGAATAACAGTTCACAAGAATGGGTGCATCTCAGCTTTCCTAAAGCAGATATTAATTCTCTGTAACCTAATCTCTGAGAAACTGCTTGCTTTTCCACTTTCATTCATAGCTCGGAGAGTTACATTGGAGTTTGCTGGGTGATCAGGAAGGAGAATAGTTATGATTCTATGCTGAATCTGTCATTTGGTGACTTTTCTCTGATGCTACCAGACCCTGGCTGTGTATTAAGAAACAAAGTACTATGAAAACTGCAGATATTGCTCACATTTTCAGTTGTGAAGTGTGCTTAAGCACCTCTTTTAACCCAGCACTGGTCACCTCAATTGAAGGAGAACCAGGTATGGGGGGTTGTTAGACTACAACATATTGGTATAATAAAGTGCATACTGCTGTCAGTACACAGTCTAGGGGTTTCGTATCTATGTATGCATGTGGTATTTCTATAGCGCAAACCTAGCCAAAATGCAGCGGCGTGCTGCCCAGAGTCTTAAGACCAGCATAAATTAAGACATTGAGCGATGGGAGAGGTAGCTGGTGTGTGGACTGTTAATGCATTGTGATGTAGTATTCTTTAATGAGGTACTTCTTCAACTCTTTCCTAAATTGGAGCAGCTTTTGGGCAGTCCTGATGGATACGTGCCTTGTTTTTTCTTTTGTACACTTTTTTTGTCTCCAGTCTGATGAAGTCTTGGCTGCTGGTGTGCCTAAAATCATCAGAGAAGGTAAGTTTGTCTACAAGATAAGCGGGTGTACTGGTCATAATACTTTGTAAATGATGCAGCTGGTTTTGAAGATGGTGCTGGACAGCAAGGGGAGCCAATTTGAGGTCCATCAGGATGGGGGTCATGCGATCATATTTCTTCAATTCCTGGAAAAGTATGCTGCAGCAGTTAGATGCCTATAAGGGGTGCCAGTGTGGCATCTCTCTTGAGGCTGTTCCAATGACAGGTTTTCTTCGTGGTTGAATTTGTCCAGTAAGTTGCAGTCCAAGTCGAAGGAGAAGCATAAGGAGTTGAAGCGTTGCTCGAACCCATCCCTCCACTCTCTGTCCAAAGAGAAGTCAGGAGGAGGGCTTAAGGTGACAATTGATCTGGCACCCAATCCCCAATAGAGGAACCAATTCCATAATTTCCCGGGCCATTGGGGATGCCGCAGCAGATTGAGACCTTGCTGCTTATTTTTGGCACTCTTCCGGCTTCCTCTGGCATGACTTCCAGTCAGGTTTCTGCAGGCGGGTCCACCTTTATTGCCATCTGTGCCCATCAAACTCACCTTGGGTGCGGACCTCAGCGCCAGCTTCAAGACCTACGCCGGTTCCTTCCTCATTGATGCAAGTGGTTGTTGAAAGAGGACTTGCTACATTCAGTCATAGACCACCTCCAGACTTTGACGATTCATCTGAAATCTTTGGGGTTGTCAATCATCGGGCTGAAGTTACACTTGACTCCTTCACAGAGGCTTCCTTTTATAGGGGCTCTTCAGGACACGTGCAGATCCTGGCTTTTCCTCCCTCACATCAAGTTTAGAACTTTAGGGCTATGATTCTCTATGATCCTGATTTATCAGCCTCGGTCCTTGATCTCCGTGACAACAGCTCCGAGTCTTCTTGACCTCCTGCAGCCTGTTGTTCCATTTTGCTAAGTGACATATGCTGACTTTTCAGTGGTATACGAAATCTTCTGTGGGCTACGCACCAAGCAAACCTGTCTGATGTCATCGATGTTTCAGAGGAGACTCCACAAGACCTACAGTGGTTGCTGCTATACTGCAAGCTGGGGCAGACCCTTCTCTTTTCCACACCTGGAGCTGATGATGGTGACTGATGCGTCCCTGCTGGGTTGGGAAGGTCATCTGGGAGAGGTGGAGATCAGAGGACTCTCTTCTCTGGCGGAAACCCCTTTGCACATAAATCTGTTTGAGCTGTAGGCAATTTGCTTTGTTTGAAGGCCTCCCTGCCATCCATCAAGGGGAGGTGGGTGCAGGTTCTCACAGACAATGCCTCCGCCATGTGATACCGCAACAAGCAGGGAGGAGTGGGGTCCTGGGTCCTGTGCCAAGAAGCTCTGTGCCTCTAGAGTGGTCTGGAGCATTGTAGCATCTCCCTGATCGTGACCCACCTGGTGGCATATTTAAATGCCAGGACAGACAAGGTCAGCCGGTGACGCCTGGCAGATCACGAATTGCAGTTGCATCCCAAGGTGGCATAGGGCATCTTCCGACAATGAGAAAAGCCCTGATTTACTCTTTTCACCATAGTCGAGAATGCGCAATGTTACAACTTCTGCGCGTTGGGAGTTCCCAAAAAAAACAAGTGGAGCATGGGACTCCTGTATGCCTTTCTGCGACTGTCTCTCCTGCCCTGAGTTTTGAAGATGATCAGGATTGACCGGGCCCAAGTCCTTCTAGTGGCTCCGGATTGGGCCAAGAGAGTGTGGTAGTAGAACGAGCATCTGTCTTTTGATCAGGCTACCACTCCAGAAGGGTCTTCTGTTGCAGCATCAGGGCACGGTTCTGAACCTGTGCAGTCTTCTCCATGCGTGGACTTTGAACGGTGGCAGTTGACTGTGTTCGGTCTACCTCCTTAGGTTATGGATGCCATCCTTGTAACCAAATGTCCCTCTATGAAGTCTGCTTATGCCAGATGCTGAGACAAGTTAGTGGCCTGGTGTGGAGTCCACAAAACAGACACTTTTCAAGCTGAACTGTCGGATGTTTGTTATTTGTTTTATCTTTGCCCCAGCAAGATCTGGCAATGGCCACCATTAAAGGTTAGTTGCCGATCCTTTAAATCTTTTTACCTTAGCCGTACCAGCCGACCTTGTTTAAATCACCAGTTGTGATGCAATTTAATTAAGGTTTGACACATGTTCCTTCCCAATCAGTTTGTGAAGACACCGTGGGATCTAATTTGGTCCACATGTTTCCCATATGTGCCCCCTTCGAGCCAATGCATAGCTGCTAGTGACGTTTTCTGACTTTCAAAACCATCTTCCTCATTGCGACCACTTCAGCTTGTCTCATGAGTGAGCTCCAGGCTCTCTCGGTACAGCCGCTCAACAACACCTTTTTTCCGAACAAACTGGTTCAGGACCAGGGGAGCCTTTTTTCCTAAAGTTTTTATTTTTTTATTTTAAACTCTATATATTGATTTTACACAATAAGAACAAAAGTCAAGAAACAAGCAAGCAGTGCATAGCTCCATTCCAAATGGGTGAGACTCCAGTCAAATGTAATGATAACACATTTAGAGATAACAATATACACAGCTGAGCTGAAATGCCAGGCACAAAGAACGACAAGGGGACAACAGCACATTGAGGCCAAGCCATCAAGCTTAATATACACTAAACATTACAGTTCTACCCGCTTGGCTGCCATAGTCACATTATCATGATATAAAGGGTACGAACATCATCTATGGTTGCAAGACAACCTCCTCACCAATGTGCCCAGTCAGTATCTGCAACAGGCTCCCCCAACTCACGCTCCCAGGCCCTTCGTGGAGCATATGGGGCGGATACCATGTCTCCCCTTATCGCCTTATAAAATAAGGAAATAAGATGCCTCCCTATTGAAGCAGGCTGCCCAACATCAGCGAGTGCTGGGGAACCGCAGGGAAACCTGACCAGACCTCCCGCTCGACGCTTTCCAACTTGGCATAATGGAGGAAGTATCTAAGTCCCACTTCAAAGGTCTTCCGAGCCTCCTGGAACATGATGAAAACCTCCCTGGGTTGTAGGTCTATCACTGACAAGGGGAGTCTATTCCAGAATGCCACAGACCCCTCAAGGCCTGCTATGACGCTATCCTCATTCAGATGCGCTATACATCCTCAGTGTGGGCTACACATATACCCAAGTATCGAAAGCCCTCTGTTTCCCAGCGGAGGCCAAGCCCGGGCAACCGGTCAGCGGGCACACCAATCAGACCTCCCAGTGGAAACAAGAGTGACTTAACCCGAAGGCCAGAGACCCTACCAAAGGCATCAAGGAGTCTCATTAAAATCTGCACCGCCTGACATGGGGAGCGGACATACTCCAGTGCGTCATCCGCGTAAAGAGAGAGAACATGCGTGGAACCCCTACTCATATTCCCAATGGCTCCAACTCCCTACGCAGGAGAAGTGCCAAAGGCTCAATGGAGAGAGCAAACAGGAGCGGCAAGAGGGGACAACCCTGCCTGGTGCCCCTCCCTACCTCCCATCCCTCAAAGAGGCCACCCCCAACCCTGACGTGATCAGTGAGGCTGGTGTATAGGAGCCTCACCCAGCTACAAAAGTCTGGGCCAAACCCCATTCCCCATAGCACCATCAGAAAAGGCCACTCCATTGTATCACATGCCTTTTCCAGATCAAGGGAAACCAAGGCCAATTCACGTTCGTCATCCACCGTTTCGTGCAGCACATGTGTGAGCCTCCGGAGATTAAAGGTGCTACTACGGGCCATCATAAAGCCACATTGGTGTTCGTGCGCCAGTTCGCGGACCACTTCCCCTAAGCCTGACGCCAACAGTTTGCATAATATTTTGACATCCGTGTTGAGCATCGTGAGGGGGTCTATATGACGAGGGGTCAGCTGCTTAACCCCAAGCTTTAGTAGAAGGCAGCTAATACCTCCCTCATAGTGTGAGGATGTTATCCGTTTGCCTGAGCCTCCTGGAGGACCTCCAACAATTTTTTCCTGAGTGTAACTAAGTAAGCCTGATAAAATTCCACAGGGAATCCATCCCCATCTAGAGCCTTGGATCTATTGACGGCCCGAATGGCCACTCCCAATTCCTCTATGGAAATCTCGCTCTCGAAGTCCTGCACAAGGTAGGCAACCCAACATCTGTCAGGAACACTTCAATCTACCCCTCCCACACGATACACCCCTAGAGATGTCACACAAAGACCTCCGGAATATTCTGGCGGCTAGTTTCCAATTCTCTACTGGGAGCATAAACATGAAGAATAGTGAGGACCTCCTGCTCCCGCCGCAATATCCATGCCAAAAAAGTACCGGATTTGTTCTCCTCTCTGTGGATGATGCTGACAGTGTGCCCTAAACGTGCATTTATCTAAGGAGTCCCAGGTCGACTGTACCTCCCGCTGAGCCTGGAGCATCCCTTCCTGCAGCACCTGTGAAAACACCTCAGAGCTCTGGAGATCCGGCAATCGGTGCTCCCACACCCCCAGCTCATCCGCCAATTGTCGTTGCACGCTGTAGGTTGTTCCCATGCAGGCCCGTGCATGACTAGTTTAAGAGCCTCCCAATCCAGAGCCCTCGAAGTAGCAGATCCCCAGTTGACAGCCAGACAATCAGTAAGGGAAGTCTCCAGTGCAGCATGACACACGGCGTCCGCCAAGAGATTGGGTTGCATGCGCCAGCTGCGCACACGGCGCACGTCCGTGCCCCATTGGAATTTGAGCAACACTGGTGCATGATTGGAGAGAAACCTCCCCAGATGAGTCACCCCCACCAGATGCTGCATATCTATACAGCCTACCAGTATGCGATCCAGGCAACTATAGGTGTTGTGGGACAAGGAATGACCAGTATACTTGCGGACATCAGGATGCAGATCTCGGCAACTGTCGCAAAACTCAAGGTTGCGCATAACCGCTGCAAGAGAAGACGACATTAGTGGCTTAGTACCTCGCCTAAGCGGATGACGATCCACATCGCCATCTAGTATACAGTTGTAATAACCCGCCCAGATTACAGGAGTTCTAACACTGTTTTCCAGGAGATTTTGAATGTGAGCAAAATACTGTTTTTCGTCAACATTCGGTGCATAGGTATTGAGGAGTGTAACAGCCTTAGCATCCAGTGTGACCTTAACCAGAAGATGCAAACGAAACAATTGATGGACGGAATGCTGGACAATGCAAACATTCACCCCCAGTCACAAGGATCTGGGTTTAATCCATCATTCTTTTGCTCACCACACCACCCCAGTTTGGACCCAGGCATATGCAAATCAGTCTTGACCCTTTTCCTTGTGGAAGCAGTCCAGCCCGAACTGCCAAGCCAGGTCCTCCCTGGACCGGAAACAAGCATCCTGGGACCGGTTTCAGGGCATCACCCTTCATCAGCCAGGCTAGCTTGAATCCAGTGGTGTAGTGAGCACGGGACCCACGTCTGGGCATACCCTTCCCACTTAGGGCGACATATGCAAACGAAACAATTGATGGACGGAATGCTGGACAATGCAAACATGGCAACCCCCCGCCCTCCAGAGTTCCATGGACATGTCACCATCAATTGTCCTAAACAGGGTTAGGTTCCAAATATGAAGCTCCCTATCAAAGTGGGACCTGCGTAATACCTTTCCCACAACTGCCTCCCAAATCGCCGCAGTCTGCCTCACTACGTATGGGACTGCTCTCTCAGACCGACCCCCTTGCATCAGCAAGCACACCAGCGTGTCGTCCCCCAACATGTCGAGGAACAATCTTTTCTCCCAATTGTCCGGTTCCGGCAGCCACCTCGCCGCATGCTGTAGGTTGGCCGCATAATAATAGTGCTGCATGTCTGGGATAGCAAGACTGCCGTCCTCCATATCACGCTTGAGGACCGATAAAGCCACTCTACTATGTTGCCCAGCCCAGATGAGGGAGATAAGTAAGCTATCCAATTGGTGAAAGAATGGGCGATGGAGCGGAAACATAACATTTTGAACCAAGTAAAGGCAGCGAGGACAATAGCCCATCTTGGCCATTGCAGCCTTGTCTATCTCCGACAAGGGGAGTCTATTTTAAATGGGGAATTAAAACCGTGTCCTATGCAGATGACACACAGTTGGTGTTCTCCTTTAAGGACCTATCGGCAAACACCTTCGAGAGGTTCAGGGGCTGCCTGTGTGACGTCTCTAGGTGGATGAACAATAACAAATTAAAACTGAACACAGAGAAAACTGAGGTGCTGTTCTTTGGTAAGAATTCCCTCCACCATCGGGTCTGTGGTGGCCGGAGGAAATGGGTCCTCCACCCTCTCCGTCTTCTACGGTAAAAAACCTGGGTGTAAAATGGGATGCTGAGATGACATTTGCTTCCCAAATACGTTCCATTACATCCACTTGTTTTGGAATTTTGAAGAGTCTGAGGAAATTTCTCTTTCTTTTGCCGGAGAGCTGCCGAAAATTAGTCGTTCATGCTACGGTGACTTCAAGGCTTGATTACGCCAACAGTCTGTTCCTTGGTCTCCCGGCATATTTGATAAAAACATTGCAGATGGTGCAAAATGCAGCAGTAAGACTGATTAGAAGAGTGCCATTCAGACAACATATTTCTCCACATGCTAAACAACTTCATTGGCTGCCTGTTGTACAGCGTATAGAATTTAAGGCCTTGACAATTGCTTTCAGGGCCCTGAACGGCAGCGGTCCCAACTACATTAAAAAACGTATCCGCCCTTATCAGCAAAGGCGGTTGTTACGCTCTAATTCACAGAATCTGCTGTGTGTTCCCCAATTCGCAAAGGCTCGTATTGGAGGAAGGGCTTTCTCAGTTGGAGTGACTAGATTGTGGAACTCACTTATGGTAAGACTTCGGCATATACCGGAAGAAGGAGAGTTCAGGAAAGCTCTAAAAACATGGCTTTTTAGCCGGGACTAGTTAATTATGTTTTAGTTTGGAGATCTGTTACCCGTATGCTGCTGGATCATGCTAGCGCCGGGACACCTCTGTTTGAGGTAGCTGTTGCGCTTTATAAATGCTGATGTATTGTATTGTATTGTATTCCAGAATGCCACAGAGCCCTCAAGGCCTGCTATGATGCTATCCTCATTCAGATGCCGCTATACGTCCTCAGTGTGGGCTACACATATACCCAAGTATCGAAAGCCCTCTGTTTCCCAGCGGAGGCCAAGCCTGGGCAACCGGTCAGCGGGCACACCAATCAGACTTCCCAGTGGAAACCAGAGTGACTTAACCCGAAGGCCAGAGACCCTACCAAAAACATCAAGGAGCCTCTTTAAAATATGCACCGCCTGACATGGGGAGCAGACATACTCCAGTGTGTCATCCGCGTAAAGAAAGAGAACATGCGTGGAACCCCTACTCAAATTCCCAATAGCTCCAACTCCCTACGCAGGAGAAGTGGCTCAATGAAGAGAGAAAAAAGGAGCGGCAAGAGGGGACAACCCTGCTTGGTGCCCCTCCCTACCTCCCATCCCTCAAAGAGGCCACCCCCAACCCTGACGCGATCTGTGAGGCTAGTGTATAGGAGCCTCACCCAGCTACAAAAGGCTGGGCCAAACCCCATTCCCCATAGCACCATCAGAAAAGGCCACTCCGTTGTATCACATGCCTTTTCCAGATCAAGGGAAACCAAAGCCAATTCACGTTCGTCATCCACCGTTTCGTGCAGCACATGTGTGAGCCTCCGGAGATTAAAGGTGCTACTACGGGCCATCATAAAGCCACATTGGTCTTCGTGCACCAGTTCGCGGACCACTTCCCCTAAGCCTGACGCCAACAGTTTGCATAATATTTTGACATCCTTGTTGAGCTTCCTGAGAGGGTCTATATGAAGAGGGGTCAGCTGCTTAACCCCAAGCTTCAGTAGAAGGCAGCTAATACCTCCATCATAGTGTGAGGATGTAATCCGTTTGCCTGAGCCTCCTAGAGGACCTCCAACAATTTTTTCCTGAGAGTAACTAAGTAAGCCTGATAAAATTCCACAGGGAATCCATCCTCATCTAGAGCCTTGGATCTATTGAGGGCCCGAATGACCACTCCCAATTCCTCTATGGAAATCTCGCTCTCCAAGTCCTTCACAAGGTACGGCAACCCGACATCTGTCAGGAACACTTCAATCTACCCCTCCCACACGATACACCCCCTAGAGATGTCCCACAAAGACCTCCAGAATATTCTGGCGGCTAGTTTCCAATTCTCCACTGGGAGCGCAAACATGAAGAATAGTAGGGACCTCCTGCTCCCGCCGCAATATCCATGCCAAAAGTGTACCGGATTTGTTCTCCTCTCTGTGGATCATGCTGACAGTGTGCCCTAAATGTGCATTTATCTAAGGAGTCCCAGGTCGACTGTACCTCCCGCTGAGCCTGGAGCATCCCTTCCTGCACCACCTGTGAAAACACCTCAGAGCCCTGGAGATCCGCCAATCGGTGCTCCCACACCCCCAGCTCATCCGCCAATTGTCGTCGCACGCTGTAGGTGGTTCCCATGCAGGCCCGTGCATGACTAGTTTAAGAGCCTCCCAATCCAGAGCCCTCGAAGTAGCAGATCCCCAGTTGACAGCCAGACAGTCAGTAAGGGAAGCCTCCAGTGCAGCATGACATACAGCGTCCGCCAAGAGATTGGGTTGCATGCACCAGCTGCGCCAGTTCGCGGACCACTTCCCCAAAGCCTGACGCCAACAGTTTGCATAATATTTTGACATCCGTGTTGAGCATCGTGAGGGGGTCTATATGACGAGGGGTCAGCTGCTTAACCCCAAGCTTTAGTAGAAGGCAGCTAATACCTCCCTCATAGTGTGAGGATGTAATCCGTTTGCCTGAGCCTCCTGGAGGACCTCCAACAATTTTTTCCTGAGTGTAACTAAGTAAGCCTGATAAAATTCCACAGGGAATCCATCCCCATCTAGAGCCTTGGATCTATTGAGGGCCTGAATGGCCACTCCCAATTCCTCTATGGAAATCTCGCTCTCCAAGTCCTGCACAAGGTAGGCAACCCAACATCTGTCAGGAACACTTCAATCTACCCCTCCCACACGATACACCCCTAGAGATGTCACACAAAGACCTCCGGAATATTCTGGCGGCTAGTTTCCAATTCTCTACTGGGAGCATAAACATGAAGAATAGTGAGGACCTCCTGCTCCCGCCGCAATATCCATGCCAAAAGAGTACCGGATTTGTTCTCCTCTCTGTGGATGATGCTGACAGTGTGCCCTAAACGTGCATTTATCTAAGGAGTCCCAGGTCGACTGTACCTCCCGCTGAGCCTGGAGCATCCCTTCCTGCACCACCTGTGAAAACACCTCAGAGCCCTAGAGATCCGCCAATCGGTGTTCCCACACCCTCAGCTCATCCGCCAATTGTTGTTGCACGCTGTAGGTTGTTCCCATGCAGGCCCGTGCATGACTAGTTTAAGAGCCTCCCAATCCAGAGCCCTCGAAGTAGCAGATCCCCAGTTGACAGCCAGACAATCAGTAAGGGAAGTCTCCAGTGCAGCATGACACACGGCGTCCGCCAAGAGATTGGGTTGCATGCGCCAGCTGCGCACACGGCGCACGTCATTTGAGCAACACTGGTGCATGATTGGAGAGAAACCTCCCCAGATGAGTCACCCCCACCAGATGCTGCATATCTATACAGCCTACCAGTATGCGATCCAGGCAACTATAGGTGTTGTGGGACAAGGAATGACAAGTATACTTGCGGACATCAGGATGCAGATCAATGGTCAATGAATACAAGCCCCAAACAGCAGCCTCCATAGTCTCACAACTCCAGGGCAGACACAGAAACAGGGAACACCAACTCGAGCACTTGGGTCCGTGGCCCGTGGCTCCAGTCCAGGAACCAGAACCCCCATGCGCAGGTAGGCACCAGTGGGGGACCCGGGCCGAGCCCCAAGACCAGCCCCTATGTCAGGATACACATGAACTTGCAGTTTGTATACCACCTCTGTTATGTTGGGGGATGGACCATCCCAATGCGTGTATTAGCCCAGTTGTGCTTAGTTGTTGGACCGCACCTTAATTGGCAGCGATGGTTGTTGCGATGATGTCACAGGGGAGAAAATAAAAGGGCCCGAGGATCATACCTTGTGGTCTTTTATAGTTGCCAACATACCAGTGTCTTTGTGTGCATACTTATTCACTGCCCGTTATTGCTGAGGCCTTGCACATGGGGACACAACATCCTCCAGGGCCTCTATGGCCAACACAGTTCCAGAAGCGGGATCCCCCTCCTCAGGAACTTGCCATGGGACAGCGACACCACACTAAAGCAGTCCAGGTCCTGGCCTTCCACCACAAGTCGGCCACCACAGCGCCGTAAAGGGGCACTGGCTCACAAGCTAGCGCAGCCTCGAGAGGACAGGGGAGCTGCTTCCAGGCCCGCTGCTTCCAACTGGCGTACTCCCTCTCCGCACCCCTTGATAAGGGCCGCTGCCTCGGACCCCGGATCACCCATGTGGGTGCCTGCTGAATGCGATGCGCTGCCAGCGACTAGGGCCCAGCACTGCTCCTGGCACTGCAGGCATGAGGAGAGGCCCTCCTAAGAGATGAAGGGCAGAGGGCACCCGCACTCTCATTCTCGATGCCCCTTTCCACCTGCTGCCCATTGCGATCAGCAGTGGCAGGCCAGCAGAGTGTTCACTCACAGCCCGGGCTACTCAAGGCCTCAGCTCCAGATGCCGACACAGGCAGCGACCCTCCGGGCGGCGCATGTGCTCCCCCACTGCTGCAATCCGGTCACCACCAGACCCCTCAACGTGCTGATCGAGCGCGGGGGCACAGCAGTCCAGCAGCAGGGTCAAATGTGGCAGGTAGGGCAGGATACTTCAGGATAGTGCCCGGTACGCGAGGAGCCTCTCAGAGATGCGTCCTGCCGGCCATCGTGCATGGCCACGCCCCTCTCTTTTCCTAAAGGTGGGATGTCTTTTCACGTTGGGGAATCCTTGACCCTCCCAACTTTCTTTTTCCTGCCTCACCCCTCGATGGAGGAGTAGGGAATCCATAGATTGGACAACAAAGGAGCCTTGAGTCTTAACATTGATTGCACCAAACACCATCGGGTGGACTTTCAGGTTTTTGACTTGTTCTCCCGGGCTAAGAAAGTTAAGGCAGTAGAGAAAAGGACTCTGTTGAGGTGGATGGTCCTCAGCATTAAGATCTACTATGCACTGGCCAAGAAGTAGTCTCTGGAATGACTGAGGGCCCATTCCACCAAGGCAGAGGCTGCTATCACTGCATTGGTACACAACACCCCTGTTCTTGACATCTGCCAAGCCACAGCATGGGTATCAGTGAACAGGTCCGACGGGAAGAGCCTTTTGACCGTTCGGTCCTGCAGGATATTTTGGTCTGAGCCCATTTGACAGACCCTCCACTTTAGGGAAGGTACTGCTCTGGTGTCTATTCTATGATGAGGAACGCTGTCTTCTCAGGTGGATGATGAGCCTGTCCCAGACATGTCAAAAAAGGCCAAACTGGCTGGGAAGGGTATTCCTGAAGAGTTCCCCCGCAAAGCTGGAATAGGCCCTCAAAGTTGTCTGCTGGAGCGCATATGAAAACCTTTGAGGGCTCCTTTGACATGGAATCCAACCATCTCCACTTCACCTATGGGTGATCTACTATTTGCAGGCTTGCCAACGCCCCTCAGCACTGGGTCTATTGCTAATGACATTCACTGACAACACCAACATCTCTTCCAACAATGACACCGTCAACACCTGTTAGGCAGTTGACACCTGCTATACCTTCATCTACTCTTACATCCCTGGTGCTGTTAATGGTACCGTCATCAGTAATACTTAAGAGCAAGGCTGTTTAGTTTCAAGTGGCCACATCCAAGAGGTCCTTGCTTCCTAATTGCACATCACCTAACTAGGTGCCTTTGCAGATGCCTGAGAGGTCCCTAGACACAGATGGTGAATCTTAGGATTTAGGGTCCTTTGGAACTGATTCTAACCGTACATAACTACACCTAAAATGTAAAAAGTATGACATTGACCACCGCAGGAATAAAGTGGAGGTAGATACTATGAGGAGGAAGTGTCTCAATAATATGTACGCACCATTACTATGATAGGGACTATGATAAACACTACAATTATAAAGAATATAATATACTATAATGACTCATCATATAAAGAACCACCAATAGTCGGGGTCCATTTAGATGTTATTAATAAACTGCATCATTTGATGCAAGACTATTTAACAACGTTTCTGCATCGCAATCCTCATAGAGAAGTTCCACGACCTCTGCCCAGTCAGACTCTGCACAACCTTCATATGCGCTTCTAGTACCCGTACCACTGCTACCTCCACCACCAGCTGTTGCCAAGGCCAGTTCAGCATATGAATACAGATTCCTCTTATGATGAGTTAGCATTCAGTAGTTAGGAGTGTTGTTCGGAAACCCTAGGTCAACCTCTGATAACGCGGATGAGTACATTGTTCCAACAACAAGTGCACTTACCCTTCCCCAGGGTAACTCATCTCTGGATGATATTGCCCATTTTCGTTCATTTTTGCAAGTGGCATCATGCCGTTTTAACTTACCATTGCTTTTGATTGAAACGGATTGCTTCATTTGTGATTTAAAAGAGGTACACAGAAAATCGGTGAAGGCTATCTCGATGATCAATCGCATCTGGAAAGCAAATGTAAAAATTATACAGACACCTGCTTCAGTGTCATCCATGGTCCCTAGCCTAGACAAAAAGTATAGTGCCCTAGCCAACTCACCAGCATTCCTCAGTGGACATCCTAATACTGATTTGATCGTCATGTACAGTGCCATCGGAGAAACCCAATTTCCTGTACGGAGGATTGAAAGGTGTACAATTTAGGGAAAAAGAGTATCCATCTTGGCAGCGACAACCATAATGAATGCACATTCTATGGCTATTCTTGGCAGGTATAATTGTCAGATTGTGGCAGATACAGCTTCATAACTCGACCTACTGCCAGAAAGGAAGAAAAACGAAGCATACACCTTTCTGTGGGTGGACAGCTTTGTTGACTGTGATAGATGGAGCTATAGGTGTGGAGGGTACTGGTTTCCAGGTAATGGCAGGTGCTGTTGTTCTTCGACAAGTGTTGGTGCGCTGTAGTTCCCTCAGACTTGAAGTTTAGCACAGCATTTTTTACATACCTTTTGAACATCTTTATGGAAGATATGTGGATGAAGCTCGTCATGCCACCAAATCTCACACAGATGCAGTACGTTCCCTAGCAGATCTACAGTTTCAGCAGCAAACTTTTTGTGGCGTGAGAGGCTGAAGGGTCTCCTATTACAGAGGTGTTTTCTAGCCATACTGCCCCTGCAAAACCAACCCTTGCAGCCATCATACTACTATTCACTTGCCTCCACTATGCCGCCTTACTCAGGATGCACCAAGCAGGCATCCAGAAAGAAGTCCAACTTCAGTGTAAGCAGCCTCGTTTATCACACCTCCAGCGACTCAGTGCTGGCCCCAGCTGCCTGATCTCCTCTGCTCATTCCTCATGGCCCTGTGGGAGGCAGGTTTTCAGTTTTTTTGTGCATAATGGCAAGACATAACAGACAGTTGTGTTATGGATTTGGTAAAATATGTTCACAACCTATACACCTTGTAATCTTCCATAAGTCGTTGAGACGTTGCTGAACGCGCAGGCACAGCAAGTCATGCGACTCCCATCTCCAGGCAGCAGGATTCTACAATAGCACTATAGTAGGAAGTCAGTCACGGCATAAGCAACTGGGGTGCTTGTACCCTGTCACAGCCCTCACCCTTGGGGCTGTGCCCGCCCAACCTCTGTCCCAGACCTTGGCCCCTCCCTTGCCCGGCAAACTCTACCCGCGATGGAGGTTACTGGTGAGTTTCACAGGGTGGAGCAGTCAGGGTAGGGGTAGAGGTGCAGGGCAGGCTGCTGTCTGTAGACGGCCTCAGTGTGGTTTGTGGCCCCCAAAAGGTGCCTATAGACCCAAAAGAGAGATTGGCACTAGCAAATATAGCCAAGTGTATTGAGCCGCAAAGTAGACAACAGCATGGAAGGAGGATGGTCGGCCCACAGGCAAAACTACAGCACCTTTAAAGGGGGAATGCACCTCCCGTACATACTGATTAACTTTGCAGGTACCATTCTGCGAAGCCAACTTAATAACTTAAACCCACGCTGTGAACCGGGCATACCAGGCATGCTCGTGCCGCACCCTCAAAGTGAGCGATCACGGCTGGAATGGGAATTTGGCAGGTAAGGTGGTGCCTTCTGTAACACCACCCAAACTGCGAGCTTACAGAAGTGATTCACTATAGCACTTGCAGAATTCAGTTAGAACTATACACACTTTAACTGAGCCACAAGATGCAACCTACTAGTCCCCAATGGGCAGTTTAATCAGTTAAAGCTCCAGTAGGAACCGGATATCCCGTGGCCTGACTACTGTGGGTCCTGACTTACAGGGCCAAGTAGCACCCTTTCAGCTCTTCACTTTCAGCACTTCACTCTCAGTGGTAGTGTTGGTAGAGAATTCCAAGGTTTCTCGGGGGAGTAGCTGCAAAATGTACATGGGCACACGTCTCAAAACACATCCAGCAACCCTAATAAATGAATGTCAATCCAGATGCTTGCTTTTATGACAAGAGTAGTATTTGTATGCGAACACAAAGAGACATAAGGTATACACAAATAACATACACAATCTTCGTAATGTCGGCACTTGAGTGCTGTATGGGTAAAGTCTTGAGTCCAACTATGTCAACTGGTAGAGGTTATTCCCCTTTACGTGGGGCAACATTCAGGTTAGGCCCCACTAGTGAGTACAAGTCTTAAAAGTCCCACAATAGCTTTTTAGAAGTCAGTGTCCCGGTGCCGTAGCACTATTAGTAAGAGCAAGTTCCCCCAGGGCTCTGCGGCCCAGTGATGAGTCTTACCAGCTCCTTCAGGTGTTGTGATACAGAAGCTTTCAGCAGTTCTGCATCACAGTAGAATGGGGCTGATGCCAGTGAAGAGCTGTAGTCTCGTTGCTGCTGGCAAGGAAGCTGGGCATCCACAGTCCTCCTCCGGTGCTGCAGTAAGTTCCTCTGATCCTGGCGGCAGGTCATGGGCAGTTGCTTGGTCTCGGATGCTCGTCGGTGCTGTGGATGCAAGGGTCAGAACCCGCGACTGTTCACAATTGCATTCTGCACTTGGGCGAAGGCTTCGCAGTGGTGCACCAGGATGATGGCCAATGGGGTCACTGACTTAGGTGGCACAAGGGCTACCGGTAGGATAGGTGTGGTAATGCTTTGACTTCATGGTGGCCCCGTCTAGCAAACTGGTGGATGGCGTAATCGGTGCAGCAGTCCCTCAGCACCGTAAATCTCACTCTTCACTTCAGAATTCCACTCAACAGGATCCCCACTGGGCTTTGCTTCCTCCAGGCGCTCTCCTTCTCCTTACAGGGTCCTCTGGTCTCTGCAGGCAGATGTCTGTGCTCCTAGCTCCAGGGCAAGTGACCGTGATTGTCCTGGATGATGTCCCCTCATCCAGAAGGGAGTCTGGCAAACCGTAGTCCCTAGTCTTGGTCACAGAAGGCAGAATTCTTGCTGAGCTTATTCACGTTGATGTAGAACTGAAGTTGAGTACTTGACGATTGGCCATTTGGGAGCCTCAAGCTCCCCTTTTTATAATGCATTTCTAGACACAGATGCGATTTAGTGTCTTTCTCTTTGAAATTCATGTCATGGGTTTTGCTTCCCTTGAAGTGCCCAATTACCTGTTCTGTCCTTCATCCAGGAAGCAGTCTGTCACAGCTGGAGTGACTCCAACCTTGATTACCCCACATCACATGCAATGGGAATTCCTCAAGGATCACACCTGAATGTCACCCTCACTGATAAACGGCTAACAAAGATTTAGAAAGAGCCCACCCCTGCTTTTAATGATTCTCTGTCTCTGCAGGTTTTCCTTATCAGCCTCATCCTGTCCTGAGATGTACCCAGGCCCCACAGACCAGGGACCTTTCCAGAATCAGATTTTTTTTAGAAGTGTGCAAGGAAGCCTGGCTCTCCCTTCCTCGAGTGTGTTTCTCACCCAACCCTCAGGAATGTGGCAGTGGAGAAGTATGTCTAAGAGGGCTCATCCACATGCCTTTCCTAGAACCTGGGTTTGCAATGTGACACCTACAGGCCTCCATGTATTGTGCTACTCATAGGCACACATACATTACAGCAGTCACACAAAAACATGTGTCCTGCCGCCACACAGGTGCGGTGTCCTCTAGTAGCCGCTACCCTATCATTCACTATAAAATAGTGCAAGAGAGTGTACTACACACAAGAACGGCTGCACAGGCTGGGCCTCCACGTGGATGCAAACTGTGCCAGGTGCGTCTCTCCAGACGCAGGGTTCCTCCCTTTGGCCTGGTCCTGCGGGGCAGTCTGCCGGTACTGGTCAGAGGTGCTGGCTGCCTTATCAGACATGGTGGCCTGTGGGCTCCAGTTGGGCCCTTTCGTTGCACTGCTGGGTTATGTGGGGGAGCTGGACACGCCTCATTCCAGGCTTCTATCGAGAAGTGGTGTGTAGATGGGGTAGAGGCCGGGCTCCTAGATTTAAGCACAGGGCATTCAACATGAATGACCGTAATGAGCAGCCTGAATTGTATTCTGAAATGCTTCTGGACGCTTCTCGCCCCGAGATATATTGGTTCAGGCTTCAACATCCCATGGCGTGTTCCCTTCCGCTCCCCTGGATAGGGAATCTAAGAGGCTAGGCGCACTGGGGAAGATGTTTTCTTCAGCCAGCCTTGCATTGCGGTCAGTGAACATTGCATGCTTATTGGGCTGTTTCTCACACACCTTATGGGAAACTGTTGCGTAAGTGGGAATGGTAGCCAGAAGTCATCTGCCACCCAGTCCCCTGCAGCTGCAGCCTCCAAGCATTCCTAGTTTGGTTTTGCAAGACCATGCCACTCCAGTTGGAGGGAGAATTCAACATCATATTCACCGTTGGAGGTCCATAACATCGGACAAATGGGTCTTGCAGATCATTCAGGATGGTTATTCTCTTTCCTTTTTCTTTTCCTCCTCCTTTGCCGCCAACTCAAGAACGGCTGGCGGAGGATCATCTATTATTACTCCGAGAGGAAGTTTCAGCTCTCCTGGCCAAGGGAGCTATAGAGAAGGTTATGATTTCAGAAGTAGGCAGTGGTTGTTACTCCCGCTACTTTCTGATACCGAAAAAGAACAAAGGTCTACCTCCTATTCTGGACCTCCATACCGTCAATCTCTTCCTCAAAAAGGAGAAGTTCAAGATGCTCACGTTGGCTCAGGTCTTGTCTGCCATAGACCAAAGAGACTAGCTGTTAGCTTTGGACTTGCAGGATGTGTATTTTCACATCCCTATCCTGCCCACCGACAGGCATTAACCTGCGGCTCAATGTAGGCCACGAGTATAGGAAAGTAGGATCTTTCCGACATGGTTGCCCCCACTTTTGTCAGTGTGTTTAGACTGTAGTATACCGGAATCCTGCTAATCCGGACACCAGTATCTGTACTTTCTACTCTAAATTGACTGGTAAGTACTTTGTACACCCCATAGTTTACATACTAGTGTACCTCTGTAAGTCTCTAGTATATGGTACTAAGATACCCAGGGCATTGGTACACCAGGAGTCTCCCATGGGCTGCAGCATGTATTATGCCATCTATGGGAGCCCATGCAAACTGTGTGTGCAGGTCTACCATTGCAGCCTGCGTGTAATGGTGCATGCACGTGCTTTCACGTTAGATAGAAGGTTTACCTTATATCCCGGTCACTGCACTTAAAACCTATAAGTCACCCCTAAGGTAGGCCCTACAGCCCATGGGCAGGGTGCATTGTTCTGAGTGGGAGGGTGTCCCTGCGTGAGCGAGACACCCCTACAAACCGCAGACTACATTCTCTGGGCTTTGTGAGTGCGGGGAAGCCATTTTAAGGTATGTAGTAGACACTGGCAAACTCGAGATGTCCAACTACATACTGGCTTTACCGAACCTGGTCATGTTTGGTAGCAAACATGTTGGATTCATTCAACTACAGTGATACTATGGACTGAGATGGGGCTCCTTAGAGGACCCCCCCATGTCTACCTGTGTAGCCTTGCAGCCAGTGCTGCCACCGACCCCAGACACTGTTCTACCCTCTTGCTGGTGAGCCTAACTTCGGCAGGGGAAGGCAGAACAAAGGATTTCCTGTAGAGGAGAGGTGTAGACACCTCTCCTTTAGAATTAGGTGTCTCTGGGCTAGGGTGGGGGTGCCTCAGAGTGCCACCAGACTGCTTTGAAGGACACATTTGGTGCCCTGCTTGCATAAACCGGTTTGCCCCGGTCCAGGAGCCCTTGACTCCCGCTCTGGCACAAAACCACACAAAGGACACGGGAGTGACCACCCCCTGTCCAGCACCTCCCCCAGGGAGTCACCTCCACAGACTACATGCTACTCGGAGACCTAATCTTCCACCTGGACAACCACGATGACCCCAACACCACTGCCCTCCTAGAGAACCTCGCCAACATAGGACTGAAGCAACTTGTCACCGCCCCCACGCATACAGCGGGACACACACTCGACCCCATCTTCACAGAAGGAAACAGCGTCTCCTACAGCCACACCACGGAACTTCTCTGGACAGACCACCACTGCATCCACTTTTACTTCAGAAAACCCACCGTACATAAACACGCCCACCACCGCCCCTGTAGAAGCTGGAACAAAGTCACCGAAGACCAGCTTACCTCCGTCCTCACCAGCACCCCACCACTGATGACGCCAGATGCCAACAGTCAACCTCTACCGCTGGATCACGAACTGCGCCGACTCCCTCAAGAAAGCCACAGGGCGACACACAAGAAAGCAAGCTGGGTTCACCCCTGCACTCCAAGAATCCAAGTTCTCCTGCCGACAACTCGAAAAGAAATGGAGGAACAACAAATCCCCAGAAACACGCACCGCCTACAGAGCAGCCACCACAGCACATTACCACCTCGTCAAATCCACAAAATAGAACTTTCTCCAAGACAGAATCCTCACCAATCCCCGCATCTCCAAGGAACTCTTCACCATCATCAACGAATTCGCCAACCCGGGCAGTGAAATAACAGACGTCCCACCATCCCAAGACCTCTGCAACCTACTCCCCACCTTTTTTCACCTCAAGATTAAGAGATCTATGACAACTTCGACGACCAAGATCCCTGCACCACTCCAGCTCCCACCCCCAGTAACTCCACCCAACAGACCCTGCTCACCTGGACCCTGCTCACAACAAGACACCTTAAAGACCATGATGAACATCTGCTCTGGCGCACCCTCAGATCCCTGCACACCCCACATCTTCCACACGGCTGCCATGGCCATCGCACCCGAACTGCGCTGGACGACCGCCACATTCCCCGATGACTGGAAACATGCCGAAGTCATCCCCCTCCTTAAGAAACCCTCTGCAGACCCAACAGATCTCAAGAACATCAGACCCATCTCCCTGCTTCCATTTGCAACCAAAGTCTTCGAAAAGGCGGTCAACACCCAGCTAGCAAACCTAATCGAAGCCAACAACGTCCTAGACGCCTCCCAATCCGGATTCAGCAGCAACCACAGCACAAGACCACCCTACTCGCCGCCACCGACGACATCCGCTCCCTCCTCGACCAGGGCCAAACGGCAGCCCTCATCCTTCTGGACCTCTCAGCAGCCTTCGACACCATCTCCCACCGCACACTAGCCACCAGACTACATGACGCCGACATCTGTGGAAAGGGCCTTAACTGAATATGCTTATTTCTCACAGGTAGAACTCAGCGAGTCAGACTCCTGCCCTTCCTCTCGGAACCAACAGAGACCAGATGTGGAGTTCCCCCAGGGATCCTCCCTCAGCCCCATCCTCTTCAACATCTACATGGCCCCCCTCGCAACCATTGTCAGAAACCACGGGTTCAACATCGTCTCCTACGCCGAAGACACCCAGCTCATCCTCTCCCTCACCAAAGAACGCAACATCACCAGGCACAATTTCCAAGAAGGGATGAAAGCTGTCGCCACCTGGATGAAGAAGAGGTGCCTGAAACTCAACTCCGAGAAAACAGAAGTCCTCATCCTTGGCTCCATCCCATCCGCTTGGGACAACACCTGGTGGCCCACGGAACCCCCTCCCCCCCGACAGACCAGGCACAAAACCTCGGCATCATACTAGACTCATCGCTCACAGTGAACTGCCAGATCAATGCCGTATCCTCAGCCTGCTTCAACACCCTCCGCATGCTTTGAAAAACTTTCTGATGGATCCCACCTGGATCCGGAAAAACGGTCACGCACGACGTCATCATCAACGGACTGGAATACGGCAACGAGCTCTACGCCGGAATCAACAACAAACTACCTTGCAAGCTCCAGACCGTCCAGAACACCGCAGCCAGACCGATCCTAAACATCCCCTGCCACCACCCAATCACCCAACACCTCTGCTATCTCCACTAGCTCCCCATCGAAAGAAGACTAACCTTCAAGCTCCTCACTCACGCCTACAAGGCCCTCCACAACATCGGACCAGCATACCTAAACTACCGCCTCTCCTTCCACGCACCCAAGAGACACCTCCGATCAGCTGACCTCTTTCTGGCCACCATCCAGTGTATCTACAAGACCAGAACAGGAGGAAAGTCCTTCTCCTACCACAAAGCCAAGGCCTGGAATGACCCTCTCTCCACCTCCGGAAAACCCCCACACTGCCCCAGTTCAGAAAAAACCTCAAGACCTGGCTCTTCGGATGATCCCAGCATTCAACAGAGCCACCCCCCCCCTCCCCAGCGCCTTGAAACCTCTTATAACGAGCACTTTCAGTTCACCGTTGTTAGAAATGGGATCTCTAGTTGGCTAAGGCTTGTGCCAAAGCCAGGCAGAGACCACCACTCTAGTCAGGGCAAGGGAGTTACACACCCAAGATAACCCCTGCTCACCCCCTTGGTAGCTTGGCACGAGCAGTCAGGCTTATCCCAGAGTCAATGTGTAAAGCGTTTGCGCAACACACACGCACAGTAGCAACACACTAGGCACACTACAAAAGGAACTCCACACAAGGTTATATCAAAAATTGCCTTTGTATTATCATAAACACATTAGAATAGTATTCACACATTTACACTGTGCCACCTGGCACTAGGCAATATTTACAGGGGATTATATACACCTGACAGGGCCAATCGGGCCACTGTCAGAACCATCACAAATGCACAAATCGTAAATAATGCACCCAGTAACTACTGGTAGAATAATGACCTCAGCATTATCACCTGCAACATAAACGCATTATGTCTGCATCACATTAGGCATAAAACATTATGCGCCAACCTCATAACATAAACCACATTATGTCATCATCTCATAAACATACACCACATTATGCATAACTTCATAACATAAACCACATTGTCATTATCTCATAAACATAAACCACATTATGTCATAAATCAAGTGCATGAAAGACATTTCAGGTGCACCACATAACTCACATTAGGGCCTGGCGCCCTACAAACCTCACAGTCCCCCTGGTCAACTGGCCTTCTAAAAGGGGCTCAAATGCCCTATGTCCCAAATGTCAGGGCGGCTGCCAATGCAGCAGAATTCGCAAGTGCGCAATTGCGCTGGGGCAGGAGTGTATCTCACTCCTATCTCACACCAAGCTGCCCCCAAAGAAATGTCAACCTAAACGTAGCAGCTGACGCTAATTGCCGTGCAGCTGTGAAAAACAAATGGGGCCAGGACACTCACTGTGCCCTCCTGTCCCACTCAGGGACTCCATCACTAAAAAGAAATGCTGCCCAACGTTGCAGCTGCCCACTGTCCGGTGGGGCAGCTGGAAATAAACAAAGGACCTGGGCACCTCTGGGCCCTCTGGACCCTCACGGGGGCCCTAAAGCAATGTGGCCCACGTTGGAGCGGCCCACTGTCAGGCGGAGCCGCTCAGAAGAGAGGCACCAGCACGACTGTGCCCTCTGGACGCACCCAAGCCCCAACCCGGGGACTTGGTAAAACACATGGCCCCCAATCGTGGGAGCGGCCCGCTCCCTTGCGAGTCCGCTCGGACTTAATGACTCGCGCTGGGCCTTGATCGGCACCCACACTGGAGGAGCCCTACTCACCGGGCTCTCTCTGGGCAGGACTCCTCTCCTCTTCTGGCGCTGCTGACACCGCGGGGCTCTCCCTCGCACACGGGAGCCCCGCTTCACCGTCGGCATACTCAGGAGAGCCCCCGCTCCTCAGGGACTCTCTCTCCTCCCTTCACCCGGGCCCCCTCCAGGGACCCGGGGCTTGGATGTGGAGCCTGCGAGGCTCCGGACTTCCCCGGCGGCGGGACTTCCTCTCCGGCCGCAGCTTCCTGGATATGCCCCGCCCACAGTCCGGCAAGGCAACCTGGCTTCCTGGTCGCCGCACGATCGCGGCGGCCGCTTCTCCTTCTCTTCGGCGGCACGCTGCGGGGTAGGCACCCGCTCTAGTTAAATAAACGCATAAGCGGGGTGGGCACCCGCAGATTTAAATACTCAATAAGCGGGGTGGGCTCCCGCTCGGTACACAAAGAATGCGGGGTGGGCACCCGCTCCACGGCATCATGGGGGAATCCCTACGCTGGGGATTCCCTCCCTCTCCATGCAGCGCAGCGCTGCTAAAGCCCACATGCTCCTCTTCTGTTTGGAAAATTGAAATATAGCGCTCACCAGGCGCTAGGAGCCACAGCTCTTCAGCAAAAGTCCATGATAGATCAAGGGGGCAAGGCTTGGCCCAGGGAGGCAAGCCCTCATGGCGGTTCCTCCTGGGCCCCAGCAGCAGCATGCCCCAGCAAGTTTCAGGAACAGTACAGAACAGATTCATGGGGTCACAGCCCCTATATTTATACCACAAATCTCTTTGTCTGCAGGACAGGGCATGGGGGAACCAGATGCAACTGGTTCAGGGGGGATTTGGAGCACTTTGTTTTCCAAGCTCCTCTTCCCCTTTGTCAGGTGGGGGCTAGGTGATCAGACGCACCACAGGGGGCGGAGCCAGCATTGTGCAGGCTGGGCACAGTCCTTTTCAGAGTCAGGGGATTACTCCTCCCACTACTCCCAGCACAGATGTCCCATTCAGCCTAGTGCTGACTCACCCTGCCCCTCCTGGAGCCACACACACCTCCCAGCCCCTGTCACTCGCAAGCCAGACTTGCAATTCACATCAGGCAGGCAGACACATAGCACACAGAAATGCCAACTTCTAAAAGTGGCATTCCTCCAACAGTCATAATAAATCTGCGCACACCATTGCGCAGCATTTATTCTCACAATTTCATACATACTAAACTTGACCACGCTGCTCCTCCCATTCCAGGAATTACCACTGACACACTTAATCAGGGAATCCCCCATGCATTCCTATGGGAGGACAGGCCAACCTTACCAAATGTACACTGAGAGCGCACGCACTTTCCACTGGACCACAGTGCGAAAGTGCCCAGAGGCCTAAAACCACCAACACCATGTCACAGAAAAGGCAAAAAGTTTAGGGGTGAACCTGCCAAAAAGGGCCAAGTCCAACAACCGTGCTCCCCTTTGGCTTTACCAGTGGCCCTCGGGTGTTCACCAAGGTGAGGGTGGTAGTCGCAGCTCATCTGCGCAGGTTAGAGGTATCAGTCTTACCCTACCTCGATGACAGGCTGTTGAAGGCGCTTTGCCCCAGGCTGTCGTCACCCACTACGGTGGACCTCCTGCATTCTCTGGGGTTCTCTATAAACGTGCCGAAGTCACACCTGACTCCATATTAGACGCTCCCTTTCATCGGAGCTGTTCTGGACACAGTGCAGTTTCGGGCTTACCCTCCCAAACAGCGACTCTAGGATATTCAGTCTCTATCCTGGATTTCGGTGAGAATGACTGAGGCTGCTGGGCCTAATAGCCTCCTGCATCCTGTTGGTAAATCATCCCAATTGGTGTATGCGGGCTCTGCAGTGGGACCTGAAGTTTCAATGGGCGCAGCATCAGGGGAATCTTTCCAACATGGTTCAGATCTCGGAGGGAACTGCAAAAGATTTGCAGTGGTGGTTAACAAAAGGCGATTGGGTCAGAGGCAGACCTCTCTCCCTTCCCCAACCAGATCTCACAGTAGTGACAGATGCGTCACTCCTGGGATGGGGAGGCCATCTGGGAGAGGTGGAGATCTGGGGACACTAGTCTGCGGCGGAGTCGGGGCTCCACATCAACTTGTTGGAGCTTCGGGCGATCTGGCTAGCATTGAAAGCATTTCTTTCCTCTGTCAAGGGGGAAGTTGGTGCAGGTGTTCACAGACAACACGACCGCCATGTGGTACTGCATCAAACAGGGCGTGGTGGGGTCCTGGACCCTTTGTCAAGACGCTCTATGTCTCTGGACATGGCTGGAACAGCAGGGCATGACCCTGATGGTTCAACACCTGGCAGGTTATCTGAACGCCAGGGTGGACAAACTCAGCCATCAATGCTTAGCAGATCAAGAATTGTCTCTCAAGTCAGAGATGGCGCAAGGCCTCTTTCACCAGTGGGGAGAGCCTTGGTTAGATCCGTTCGCATCCGAAGAGAACGCAAAATGTTGGCAGTTTTGTGAGCTGAAGTTTCCAAGGCAGCTATCGCTCGCCGACGCTAGGCCTCCTGTACGCCTTTCCACCCATACCACTTCTACCAAGAGTTCTCCAGAAGATCAAAAACGACCGGGCCCAAGTCATTCTTGTGGCTCCGGAATGAGCATGGAGAGTTTGGTATCCAGAGCTTCTCCGAATGAGCATCGATCCTCCGATCAGGCTGCCCCTTCTGGATGATCTTCTGTCGCAGGGAAGGGTCCTCCACCCGAATCCGTCAACTATCCGCCTATTTGTGTGGAGATTGAGATGCGGCAAGTGAGAGCTTTTGACCTTCCTCCCGAATTATGTAATGTTATCTTGGTGGCCAGGCGGCCCTCCACTAAGACGGTATACGCCTGCTGCTGGTGAAAGTTTGTAAATTATTGTACAGAAAAGTGTATTGACCCTGTTTCTGCTTCTCTATCTAGTATTCTTCTTATTTTTCTTACCCTTGCCCAGCAGGGCTCTGCTCTGGGTACTCCGAAGGGTTATCTTTCTGCTCAGTCCACTACCTTGCGGCTGCCGGACCAACCATCCTTATTCAAATCCTCAATTGTAAATAGGTTTCTAAAAGGGCTTGTACATTTGGTTCCACCTACGCCCTTTATCATGCTACAGTGGAATCTCAGTCTGATTCTCACATATCTCATGTGTGCCCCCTTTGAGATTCTACATAATTGTGCCCACCGGCTGCTTACCATCAAGATAGCCTTTCTGGTGGTGATGAGATCTGCCCCGAGGGGGAGTGAGTTGCAGTCTTTGTCATCCAAGCCTCTCTACCTTATGACATTCTTTGATAAGGTCGTGCTTCGCACCCATGCCTCATTCCTTCTAAAAGTGGTGACCCCATTCCATCTGGGTCAATAGGTCACACTGCTCACCTTTTTGCTCCTCCGCATCCCTCTAAGGAAGAGGAGCGTCTCCATTGTCTGGACCCAAAAAGAGCGTTGTCGTTCTACCTTGACCACACAAAAGAGTTCCGGGTGGACGATCAACTCATTGTGGGTTACGTGAGAGCTAAAAAAGGTCGGGCAGTGCAGAAGCGAACCATTTCGTGCTGGGGCGTTATCTGCATTAAGATCCGCTATGCCCTGGTTAGGATGCAGCCTCCAGAAGGCTTATTAGCCCATTCTACCAGGGGGAAGGCTGCGACCACGGCGCAGGGTCGTGGATTGCCAGCCCTGGACATCTGCCAGGTTGCAACGTGCTCTTCATTGCACACACTTGCAAAACAATACTGCCTGGACAGTCAGGTCCGTAGGGACGGGCATTTCGCACGTTAAGTCCTGCAGGACATTTTCAGTCTTGAAAATCCATCCGCAGCCCACCGCTAGGAAGTATGGCTTGGGTATCTATTCAAAGGGAAGGGATCTTCAGCTAGAAGTCTCTATCAAATGAACAAGGTACTTACCTTCGGTAACGCATTATCTAGTAGAGACTATATCTAGCTGCAGATTCGTTTCAGACCCACCCATGCCTCCCCGCTCTGCGGACTCATTTATATGGCTAGGGTTGTTCCCCTTTACAGGGCCCTAGTTTTGACACACAGTAGTCAGTTCACTTCATGGCTCTGCACTTCAGGCGTGGGAAAAGTGAAAAGGAACTGACGGCACACGCCTGAGTGGCGCCTATATAGGTGACCACGACGTCTCAACTGGTGCCAATGATGCCAGCGACGTCACGCGGATCCAAACGGAGCCACCCGACAGCGTGCAGAAGCTTTGCTCACATAAAAAGTTTCCAGATCCAGTCTGTCGCCTGAGAAATTCAAAGGTAAGGAATGTACAGCTAGATAGAGTCACTACCAGATAATGCGTTACCGAAGGTAAGCAACTTGTTCTTCTGGTCTTCTCCCAAAATGGCAAACTTACAAGGCCCAGCCGGAGGCATAGAGATTGACACAGAGACTCCCTCAGTATCACCTCAACATCGACCAATCCGGACCGAGGTGAGTAGCAAGGATATTTGGTGCAGTTCTTTCCTAACACAGCCACAAAAAGTAGATCTGGGGTTTATGGCCAAAGCCGAGGCCATATTAAAAGAGAGAACATCAAAAGGTAATCCCAAAAAACTCTATTGCTGCTCCAGCAAACAACTAAGCCCAATGAATTTATGGGCGAAGAAAGCCCAAGCAAATATCCTCCATGGTGAGTTGCGATAAATAATGTTTTGACTTCAATAGTACAAGCGTCCATCTGTATGTGGAGAAGTTGGAAACCCAGATCTCAGTATTGCACACTTTAGCAATGTGTACCATTGCAATAGACAAGAAATTTGACAGACTCAATAATTTAATTCATTGGACACAGAATGAAACTAGAAATACACAGGAGCGTTGCTCTTGTAATCCAGTTATAGACAAGTTACTGTGTCTCCTGGAAATAATGCAGTCCATTATACAATATCTTAAAGAGGAAGTGGCAAATATCAAAGGGTCAAATAGCCAAGGGATGGAATTGCAAGGGGACAAACAAATCCTCCAGGAGTCAGTAAACACATAGTCAATAAACATGCGGCCACCATTGCTAAAGCTGGAATCCCACCAGTGCTCTTTAATTAAGCAAAGAGTTCTCCCGAAGGGCTAATGCAAGCTATACAGTAAGGACACAGTAAAAGTTCCTGTCCTGATGAGAGGTTACAAAAGAAGACAGGGAGGTACTAAGGAGGGACTAATAAGCCTATTACCAAATCAAAAGCCAACATTGACAAAGGACAGTCACAGCAGCCAATTGAAAAGATGGGCGGAGAGAGGGCGGAGTTTCAAGTCCATACCTGAATACAGCATGCCTCGCAGAGCAGGGCATGCGCTGCTCAGGCTCGACCTAAAAAAGAGTTGTCCACCCCCAATCAAGGAAAACTGACCTTAGGCATACTGACGATCCCATTACCCCAATACTTAGGTAAACACTGCAAAACGGATGATTCAAAGCATTTTTAGGGATGTAGGCTGCCCCCCCCCCAACGAAAAAGTAGACACATTATCTATGAAAAATAAGTAAAGATTGAAAAAGTTAAACCAAAAAAAATTATATTATGGCTTAAAACGTGGCCTCTCATACTCACATCAACGGCTATCTCTATTTCTGAATAGGCCAAGACTTATAATGGCCTACTTCAAACACTACAGCCTGAAGCTGTTTCCATGAAAGGACTAACAGTAGTTAGTTTAAGGATCAGGGGCGATCTAAGCGCATTAATGTGGGACTGCATTTGAGAAACATTTGAAATTTTAGACCGTGTAATTAATTCCAATTCACATTGTTTTTTCAAAATATATCTTTATTGGTTTTCAATATATTCCGGCATAACATTAGGCAATAGGAGAAGCACATAGCTGACAGTTTTTGCTTGGCAAAGCATAGTTAAAATACATTTTCTGTGTGCAGCGGAAATAGTATACCTGCAACATTCTTTTGGGTCGCCAGCCTCTGTCCACAAAGCTAAGTATGCCTGGATAGTAGTTACTAATCATAACCACAGATATAAACATAACAATCTAACATCTAACGCAACTTTACCCAATGTTTCTAGTAGCATGTGTCTTTAAACTCTGCGGGAGTCTCTTCCGTTGTGGCACAGGGTCGAGGAAATCCAGGCACGAGAGACGCACCTGTTAGATGGAGCAGTAGGATCCCAAGACTCTGAATTACTCTGCATATGTCACAGGGGCCCTGTCTCGTCCTTGTCGTACGGGACATCCAGGCATCCGCCGCGTTGTGCCGGCACTACTGCTCTAGGAAGCTGGCGACCACCTCCACCCACAAATCTACTAGTGCCCGTTTGCACACTCCTCTGTGGTCATCGGTTCATAGCACCTCCCCTTCAGCTGTCACCCAACTTCTTACCTTAGCCTGCCACCTATTGTGGAGTAGACCAGAAGGGGACTTCCAATGACTGGAAGTATCCCTTTGCGCCACTCCCAGCCCCAGATCATGACATCTGTTGCCTACTTTTCATTCTGGGTACCTTTTGTACAACCTTCTTTCATCAAAAAAACCTGCTTATATCTTGGGATAAAACATCATGAGCATACCCTATCCCTATCCCTGGTTATATTACTTAGGTACTAGCTCAAAATTGCTGTACACATTGGGTGCTCCTATCTCTGTTTAAAATTTTTTACGTGTCTATCTCCCCCAGAAACCAAACTGTGTGTGTTTCTCACACCCCACAGTTTCTCACATCCAGCAACAAAAAATGTGCGAAAGGTGAGGAGGCACCTCACGGAAACACCATCCAGGGAGCTACTGATAGGTTCTCATCAGCATGCTCCACTTATCATCATCGGCAGCCTCCACACCATACAAAATATATGTGAAAAGATGTGCGCAACTAAATTGAAATAAAAATGTGAAAGAAGGTAAACACCCAGAAATGTATTTGTGTGCCTATTAAACCTGACCCCTACTATAAGAGCAATAGAAAAGAATTTTTCAAGCTCCTACACTATAAAAACGAGCTAAACAATCACTGGCACTGTTTCCAATTTTAATCACTGCTGTGTGTTTGCTCACATTAAAAACAAGACCTACTGTCGTGCTCCATCATTGTGATACAAGAAGCCAACATGTTTCATTGCCTGTTGGTACTTTTCGGCAATTTCTTCAGGGCTAGGGGTCAATCCTCTCCACACTGTAAATCACAATCAAATACCTAAAGGAGATAGACACACACAACACCAAACAAAACACTGAGTTACACACATTATGATTGCTCCACGCAAGGCGTGTACTTCTTTGTATTACTGCTCACAAAACAGGAGCCTCAGGGATATTTACCCGGTGGTTGCCCCCTTATAGCATACCAGCAGCCACCTTCCCGGGGCTTGTGTACGCGTCCACAATACCCCCGTGTATTTATCACAGTTGCTCTTCGTCAACCTGGAAGTAAAATATGTGAAATATGTATGCACACCTTTAATCTCCATAATTGCTCTCCGTCAACCTTGGATGTAAAAGTATTCAGATTATGTATGCACGCCTTCATCGCTAGTCAGGAAAGCGCGGCTTGACTCATTGCAGCGTGACCCCTAGGTCATACCAATCTGACCTGCACTGCTCAAAGGGGGACATTCACAACTCTTCCCCCCCAGCGGACAGCATCTATAATGCCCCCTTTCAAAATGAAGTGTTTCTCAATGTCTTTAAAAGCACTCCCAGTCCCCTAGTCTATCTCGGTCTGCCGCCCATCAGGCTTTTACTCTCCCGCTTACCGATCAATCGTAGGCGTTCGGCTTACTCACTCCGCGCTCGTCCATCCTGAGTGTTCCCGGCGTATTTAAACGCGCGGGCGTGCAGACACACCCATCAACTACCAGTAGACGCCGGTCACATGATATTTACTTTGGGCGCCATCTTGGAGTAGTATACTCCTCCAATCGCCCAGTGATCCCGGGCACTTATTACTTTACATTCTGCTTAACACACGGCAGCAACAGTTTACTAAAGGATCTCAAATTTAAAAATGAAACATTAAAAATGAATCATTAAGAAATGAATCATTAAAAATGTATGAAAATTCAAAGGCATATTTTCAGGGCACATAATTTGTGGATAACAAATTCAATCATGTTCAAATATCCACAAGGACCTGATGTCTCATTGTTTCTTCGTTTTTTGATTTTTATGCAGTTCCTACCTTCCTTTTCATCCAGCTGTAACCACATTAAATTGATTAGCATTTAAAGCAGACAAATGTGTGGCAGTTGCTAGGTTTCACTATGATTTCAATCTCTCCCTGCATAATGCATGGCATCAGAAGGTTATCTCCACCATCGTACATGTATATATGAGCAGTCTTTGGTCTGCCTCACAGTATTAAACAACCACTTGAACCTTGCATCTAGATGTTTACTACAACAAGCCAATAATGAACATTTCTGCTGTACATAAATGTTCGTGGTTTAAGGTGCTCTCCAGATTTCCCCGTGACACACAACCTAAACCAATTGAAATTCACAGTTAATAGCCAAGGAAACTACTGAATTGAACCAGACAAAAGGTAGCTTAGCACCTTCCAATGGAGACTAATGGGTTAGACCTAGCCACTTGGCTGGCACTAATGTAATAATAGTTCAAGGGGATAGCTTTAGTAATTTGGCCGACAGTATTGAAATCTCCACATCAAAATTGAAAGCACAAAGGAAAACAGGATAACTGGGTGTGGGGGGGGGGGGACAAGCAACATAAGAGGCCAGATAACATAACTGACCCACAGTTTGTTCCAAACTTAACAGTGATACATAGCCCTACCACAAATAGTATTATGTGCAGGAGAACTTTTTCAGTCGTGCATACTGTGAATTGCATCAATCCAGAGCAATACACAGTAACTCATTTGACAACAGAGAAAGTATGGGCAGGCTAGGCACAGGAGTTAATAAGCTGGAAGAACACCCCATGCAGGGCAAAGCAATCCTGCAGACATGTCGCCTCATCCAGCACCAAACTTTAAATTAATGCAGCACAACGGCACATAATTCAGCAAACCCAAAATGAGGGCAAAATCAAGTTTACCATGTACCCAAATACCAATCCTGAAACAGAGGAGATATTTTAAACGGAGGTAACATCATTAAGCTCTGTAAAGCACTGCCAGGTTTGAGTAACATTGACACCAAAGACATTGGGACAATTGTTTTTAAGCTGTGGGTTGAGACAAATGAACGAAAAGAGATGACATTTGCCAATGAGTCTGTCTGACTGCGATTTGAGGAACAAACTAAACAATTAGCTGAATGTGGCCTTGGAATATCATTGCAGATGAAGTATCTGGAAACCTTTGAATCCGCGAACAGCCATTCACGAACCAACATAAAATCCAGAGGTGCTTTACAAAAGACTGACAAAACAATTTAATCAAAATTGTAAGGAGCCAACGGAGCATCAGAACACTATTTGATAGATCTTGGCTTAACAGTCTCTAACCAATAATTAAAGGATATGCGAAATAAGCCATTAAATAAAATGGATAACTGGTCCTGGCTACCTACGCTCGGTCTTTCGACATTGGACCTAAAAGTAGGGATAACCTCCCAATTACGCAACTGACAATTTGCTCATGGAATATTATGGGCCTTAAACTCCAGGCCTAGCATGATGAATCATCTAAGTGAATACGGTATTCTGTGCTTTCACAAGACACGGTCACTAACATCATTCTCCTTGGTAGACTATGCTGAGTTTTTCTGTTCAGCGAAGAAATCTCAACAGCGAGGCCATGCATCTGGAGAGGTGGCAATTAATATTCATAACTCAATAGTGGTTAAAGCAACCCCCATCCCACTGGGGAATGAAGACCTGGTCTTGCTAAACCTTGACCCTGGCCCACAGAGGCAACGAAAAGCAATGTAGGAAACATATATATAAACCCTAGACCCTCAAAGAAGAAAGAAGCCACATTGACTCTTCCATATACCCTGTGGAAGATAATGACAAATTACGTGGATGCTATGTGGCTACTTACAAGCAATTTTAACACAAATATTTTTATCACATGATGAATCAATACAGCAACAGTACAATGACTCGTACAGAAGAATGAATTCCTGATAAAGAAATCAATATACATCGAGGAGATCAAAAGAGTGAAGTTTAATCAGTGCTCTAATAAAACATGGGCCTGCACTTGCTAAATGGAAGATTAATTGCAGATCAACCCGTTGCTTATGCTCCTATCTGTTCCCAAAGGTTGGCTGCTTAGGATTATACATTGGTCTCCATAGCGCAATTCGATCAAATTAGCAACTTTAGGGTAATTCCCAAACTCTAGAGCAATCGTTCTCTACAGAAAATCACTGTACTCTTCTGCAGAGGTATATTTAGTAGCCTAAATAGGATAGGCAGCCAGTGCAAATTAGAACCAATTAAAAATATAAAATGGCAGTTAGTAAATGTAGATACCTAAAGAAGCAGTAGTGTAGGGTGGTAACCCTGTAGGAACTGTTGCTGAAGAAATGAGAGTTTAAGGCTTTTCTAGTGCTGCAAGACTCCTACTTTCACACACACAAAAATTGTACATTTCTGAAATTTAAACTAGCTGGAAGCTTTCATCAATTGTGTGTTCTCCCATTTAGTCTCAAGCTGAGATTATGAATAATGACAAAGTGTGTGGTCCCAGTGGCAGCATTCTTGCATTGTTTAGAACATCAAGTATTTCTTTGTTTAGATTACTGACTGATCAAGAGAAACATCCTTGTAGTGTCACACACATCCATGAATGACAGTGTGAAACTATTTGGGAATCTGGGTCTGGCCACCAACATGGCTAATTCTCAACCTTTTTTACACATCATCCATCCATTTTTTTTTTTCTCAGTTAAACACTTTATTTATGCTTAACCGTATACAAGCAAGCATATGCATAACCAGTCACATCACTGATGATTACAAGCTTATTTTAATATTTTTGGGCTTAGGATAAGTTAAGTACATGGGACCTAAATCATAAACAGAGCATAAACTAATCAGCATCCGTGAACAATGGTACACCACTATGTTTATATATCAGAGGATGATGTTGAGATGGAGGACATTCCATCTATGCCTGACCTTTGGAGTACATTAGGTCTACCTGTAAGGCCACCTCTCCGTCTTCTGTCTCTTTTCATATATGTTAAAAATGGAGCCCACATTTTTAATGTGGTTAAATGGTGTTTAATAATTGCTGTCAATTTCACGTTTGCATATATTGACCACATTTTCGCCTACCAGACATTAAGAGGAGGCATGAGCTCCTGTTTCCAGAACTGAGCCAATGACCGTCTAAACGGCAAAAGCAAATGCGATGGCATGGAGATAGGAAATATGGCGTAATCTTCAAGGACCCCCAATAGAGTTGGGTCTAAGCTTGACCCCGTAATTGCTCTCATATTTGTAATGATCTCTTGCCAATAGTCCTGCATATTAGGACGGATCCACTACATGTAGATCATGTCTCCCTGTTCCCTTCCATCAAAGTTCAGAACTTTTACACATTGTCTTTTGGTAAAAAAGTTAAAATGTAATATACATTTTGTTTATGTTGGACATTTGGATGATTTTGCTGCTCTTTCCCAAATTTTCGAGATCTTCTCCGAGGCAGCGATTCTAATGTCTGTGTTCTAACTAGTCATTTACATTGGGGTCTTTACTGTGTTTATGTTATTAATAACTGATTATAATAGGGACGTCACTTGTTGCCACAGCCTATTATAAAACAGAGATTCTAGTGGGAGCCATCCAGTTTCTAGTTTTACCAGGTTTGGCAAAGCTTACTATAAGAGAAAAGGATTCTGCATTTTCAGTCCCTCGTCCAACAAATCCAAAAGCTGGAAACAACACCTGTTTGATGGGCAAATTATTGCTGGGCATATTGTCATCTTGCATCCCTCTGCTACCTTTCTGCGGACTGTGGATGCGGCCTCTACAAGAGAAGTTGGCTACCCAGTGGCTACAAGTGACTGGATGCTTCAACGTTCAGATCCAAGACTCAACCAAAATAAAAGCTGCCTTAATTTGGGGTTTGGAAACATCCAATCTCACAAAAGGTTTACAGTTTAAACCGCAACTATCTCACTTTGTCATGACCTTGGCTACATCGTTGGAAAGATTTGGGGCACACCTACAGGGACTGTAAGCAAGGGGTCATTGGATGGTCCAGAAGTGCCTTCACAATAATATCCTGGAGCTCAGAGCAATTTGAGAGGGATTAAAATCTTTCCCAGTTTTAGTGCAACAGCATCAAATTCTGTGTTACCTCTGCATTTATCTTGTTCAGTGCGATTTTGCATTGTTCTTAAATGTTGCACTGTTTTTAAACATTATAATTTGGAAATGCAAATGTTTTAACATTCGGGGGCAATTCTACAAAGCTTTTTCACGCACTGTTAAGATGCACTGGGATCATTCCGATTGGCTGAGGGGGAGAGCCAATCTGGGCAGGTGTAGGCGGAGTCAGTTAGAGCTCCGGCCCCTTATCTTGATGGCAACGGACGCGTGCAGGAGGCGCGCCAACGGCAATCCCGTCTGTGCCCTTCCGCGGCCGGCCGGGGCCAGGGGCCAGTTACCCTTCCCAAATGCTATCCTACTTCTCCAACTCCCTGAGAACACTGGCAGCTCAAAACTGCCACCTGGAGGATTCTGTGGTACAAAGATTGGACGGTCTAGGCATAGTAAAACTGCCTCCTTATCCACTTCCAGGAAGACCGGTAAGACAGGATATAAGGGAGGAAACTGATCCTCGCCTACTGCCTAAGCCCACTAATAAAGATTTAAATGTGTATCTGAGTACACGCTCCCTGGTAAGACATCTCGAGATGTATGACCTTCTTGAGTCTGAGCCTCCTGATATACTATTTTTAAGCAGAAACCAGGTTAACCGAGGACTCTGTGCCTGACTGACATCCTAGTGGCTCTTCCTGAGAACCTTTATATCCTAAATGTGAACAGACCTCAGGGCAAAAAAGGAGGGGGGATCGCAGCAATTATAAATAAACAACATAAATTTACCAAACTCATGCCTATATCTATCTCCCTAGCAGAAAATATAGTAATCAAATTAGACTCACCCACCTCCTCTCTGATATGTATCATTCTGTGCAGACCCTCAGGTCACATGCCTCAATTCCTGGCTGCTCTGACCGACGCAGTATCGGCTTTGACCATTGACTTTGTAAAAATACTATAGATTGGAGACTTCAATCTATGGTCAAACGACCCAAATGAGGGCCACATATCCTCAGTCTGACTGAGCAGTTGTCTAACCTGAACCTTATTCAGCAGGTGTCTACTGCCACCCATAACAAGGGCCATATTTTGCACCAAATTTGGTCGTTAAACCTTCATATCGCCAATCTCCAAGTCATTCCCTGTTGCTGGTCAGACCATTATTTAATTACATTTTTGGGTTTGGGCACACTGTCCAGGAACTGGAAAGATGTAGATCTCACTGCCTTTTGCAACTTGCTGGTTTTCAGATGACCTGAAAGTAGCCAAACTCCTCCTACGCGAAGCCGAGCGCAAATGGCCCAAAGCATACGACCCGAAGAAAAGGTCAAATTCCTATTGCAGCTAAAGTCCTACAAAAACGTATCTGGGAGGCCAAATCCACCTACTTTTCAAACAAGTTTGTCAACTCCGAAAACAAAACCAAAGTAATCTTTGAAACAGTCTCAGAACTGTCTAACCCTGACTGCCTTAACATCCCGGTGGCCCCTACAAAAGCTCTTTGTGATGAACTGAATTCTTTCTTCATCGAAAAGATCAGGACAATTAAAGACACTATTCTTTCTAGCACTCCCACCAGTCCTACTCCCTTGGAAGACAGGAACCCGTTCCACCTCAACTCCTTCCCTCCAATCACTATAGATGATCTGTAAAAGCTGTTATTAAAGGTCAAATCCGTTTTCCCGCATGATGTCTGCCCTCCTCCGATTCAAAAAGCCATCTTTTCAAAGTTTCCCGAATCAGCGTTAGCTACACTTAGCCTATCCCTGAGGCAGGGCGTCGTCCCTATCAGTTTTAATGAAGCAGTGATTCTGCCACTCTTGAAAATTGGGAGACGACCCTTCTATCCTAAAGAACTACCGCCCAATTACCCTCCTCCCCTATCTAGCCAAGATCCTGGAAACCCACATCGCCAACATCTTGGCTCCTTCATGGAAGGCTCATAATTTCTAGACTCACACCAGGTGTTCGTCCGGCCCTTTCATTCCACAGAGTCTATACTTCTCTCTGTAGTAGACGACATGAGAGAGGAGGTGGACAAAGGTCAGGCCCAGGCGTTAGTCGTTCTGGATCTTTCTGCGGCCTTTGACACAGTGGATTATGACATTCTTTTCAACTATGTCGAGGCCGCCGGACTGAGGGGCTACGCCCTGGATTGGATAAAGTCTTTTCTATCGGACCGCTTGCAATCTGTCCGCCTCTTCCCCCTTCTGCTCCTTCAAGGTTATGCTCTGTTGTGGAGTACCCCAGGGATCATCTCTATCCCCTACCCTTTTAATTTTTGTATTAGCCCGCTGGTAAATGCCCTACAAAAGCGAAAAGTAAAAATATACAACTATGCCAATGATTTGCAGTTAGTATTTAACCTCATGGACACGCTTGACTGAACAGCATTTTTCCAGAGCACTATGATTTTCATACGGGACTGGATGGATAGTCACCAACTAAAGTTGAACTTGGAAAAATCGAGGTGATGATGGTCAAAACAAACTGCACTGCTGGAGCCCTTCCTTTTAGACCCTGGGAGCTAGGCCCCCTCCCACTCCGAAAATGACGGCCAAGAGCCTTGGCATTTGTGCAGATGAAGATCTGTCAATGAAACCCCAGATCGCAGCAGTGACTTCCTCCTGTTTTTACCTGCTCCATAAAATAAAAAAAATTAGAAAGTTTTTCTCAATTGAAGCCATCATCCATTTTGTACTCGCATTAGTGATATCCCACATCGACTATGCTTATGCCCTGTACCTAGGCCTCCCTAAGGGTCTGAGCCAAAGACTGCAGCTGGTCCAGAATCATGCAGCTAGATTGGTCCATCAACAACCTAGACATTGCCACACTACCCACTGCTAAAAAAAAACTGCACTGGCTCCCAATTGCATAGAGAATATCGTTTAAAATCAGCTGCACGATCTTCAAAATCCGGCAGAGCGAAAACCCTACCTTTGTCTACTGTAGAATACAGAACTATTTTCCTAGACGCAACCTCAGATCGGCCCATCTCAATCTCCTAGAGCTTCCCAAATTCCATAGAAAGAGAATAGGGGCTACTAGGTTTGCTGTGTTGGCACCCAGCATCTGGAACTCTCTTCCGGCCAGCATAAGAGCAGCAGCCTTCTGTGAGCAATTTAGAACTCTGCAAAAAACATGACTCTTCAGACAAGCCTATAATTAAGCCATGTTGCGCGCTTTAGAAGTTCCTTATGATATAACATAAAGAGTTTCTCAGAGCGCTTTGTGCCGTTTCTGCCTGTCAGAGTTGCTCTGCTGCAGTAGAATTTGAACATTGCCGTTGGCCAGTTTATGAAAGATCCATTCGAACCATAAGGCAGTTATTAACCCCTTCTGTGCCGTAGACTTAACGGTTACGTCCTCTGCTGTGGTGCTCCTGTGCCAAGGACATAACCGTTACGTCCAAGGCACACCAGTGAGAAATTCCTCTGCTGTAACCAGCAGCTGGATTTCCTTTTCTTTTTTTTCGGCCTCGGGGGCTGGGGAAAAGCTTCCCCAGCTGCCCGAGGCATTTTATTTTTCAGTGTAATGGCGATCTGCGCGCATGGCACGCCGACGTCATGATACTGAAAGTGAAAGTGAAATGAGCCGATCAGCTCATTTCACTTTGACACCTCAATTGTGTTGGTGGGCCAAGGGCCTGCGGCTGGGAAGGGCCAAAAACGTAGAGATTGAGGGGATAGCACAGCGAGCTCTAAGCGCTATATTTGTTTTATATACGTTTTTAGGCTGACTCTGCATTGGACACCCACACAAGTGAGGTATCATTTTTTTCGGGGGACCATGGGGAATGCTGGGTGGTAGGAATTTTTTTTTTAAGCTAAATTTGAGGTTTGCAGGGGTTTCTGGGTAGGAATACTTGGGGGATCCACGCAAGCCACACCTCCCTGGACTCCCCCGGATGTCTAGTTTTCAGAAATGTCTGGGTTTGGTAAGTTTCCATAGATGGTCGCCGAGCCCGGGAACAAAAACGCAGGTGCCCCCCTTTTAAAACCAGCTACCATTCTTATCGGGAGACTTGAGGGAATGCTGGGTGGGTGAAAGATTGTGACTCCCAGCAGATTACAGAACTTTCTATCACAGAAATGTGAGGTAAATGTGTTTTGTTTTACAAAGTTTGAGGTTTGCAAGGGATTCTGGACAAGAGAACCTGGTGAGAGCCACACAGGTCACTCCATCCTTGATTCCCCTAGGTGTCCAGTTTTAAAAAATGTACAGGTTTGCTAGTCTTCCCTAGGTGCCGGCTGAGCTAAAGCTGAGAATCCACAGCTAGGCACATTGCAAAAAAAGGGTCGGTTTCTGTGGAATAATTTGGTCTGTCCACGTTGCGTTTTGGGCCGTTTCCTGTATCGGCACTAGGCCTACCAAGTGAGGTACCATTTTTATCGGGAGACTTGGGGAAATGCTGGGTAAGTGGACGTTTGTGGCTCCCCACAGATTCCAGAACTTTTCTGGTACCATTTTTATCGTTTGTGGCTCCCCACAGATTCCAGAACTTTTCTGAGACCATTTTTATCGGGAGACTTGGGGAAATGCTGGGTAAGTGGACGTTTGTGGCTCCCCACAGATTCCAGAACTTATCATCGCAGAAATGTGAGGAAAATGTTTTTTGTTTTTTTTTACAGTTTGAGGTTTGCAAGGGGGTCTGGGTAACAAAACCTGGTGAGAGCCACACAAATCACTCCATCCTGGAATTCCCTGGGTGTCTAGTTTCAAAAAATGTACAGGTTTGCTATGTTTCCCTAGGTGCTGGCTGAGCTAGAGCCTGAAATCCACAGCTAGGCACATTGCAAGAAAAGGGTCAGTTGTCACTGGAAAAATGTGATGTGTCTATGTTGCGTTTTGGGCCGTTTCCTGTGGGGGGCACTAGGCCTACCCACACAAGTGAGGTACCATTTTTTATCGGGAGACTTAAGGAAACACAGAATAGTAGAACAAGTGTTATTACCGTTCGTCTTTCTATGCCTTTCTGCTTTCCAAATGTAAGACAGTGTGTAAAAAGAAGTCATTTTGAAATATACTTTCTAATTCACATGCTAATATGGGTACCCACAAATTCAGAGATGCACAAATAACCACTGCTTCTAAACTCCATATCTTGTTCCCATTTCAGAAATGCATAGGTTTCCTTGATACCTATTTTTCACTTTTTACATTTTACCAAATTAATTGCTGTATACCCTGTACACAATGAAAAACCATTGCAAGGTGCAGCTCAGTTATTGGCTCTGGGTACCTCGGGTTCTTGGTGAACCTACAAGCCCTATATCTCCCTGCAACCAGAAGGGTGCCTCAGACGTAATGGTATATTGCTTTAAAAAATCTACCATAGCGAGAAGAAGTTACAGGTGAAAATGTAGGCACACATGGCAGTTTTTTACAATTCAATTTCTATATTTATTTGCTTCAACTGTTAACTTTCTAGTGGAAAACCTTGAAGGATCTACACAAATGACCCCTTGCTGAATTCAGAATGTTGCCTACTTTTCAGAAATGTATAGCTGTACGGGATCCATTATTGGTTTCACTCTCGTTTCTACCACTAACTGGAAGGAGGTTGAAAGCATAAAAATAGGAAAATAGGCTATGTCCCAGTAAAATGCCAAAACTGTGTAGAAAATTTTGGTTTTCTGGCAAAAGTCTACCTTTCCTGAAAGCTGGGAAGATGGTGATTTTAGCACCACAAACCCTTTGTTAATACCATTTGCAGGGAAAAAACAGACTCTTTCTTTTGCAGTACTTTTTCCCCATTTTTCCTAAAATGTAGCTGTATTTTGCCTAATTTCTCAGTCCCCTCCAGGGGAATCCACAAATCCTGGCTACCTTTAGAATCCTCAGGATGTTAGTAAAAAAGGACGCAAATTTGGCGTGGATACCTTATGTGGGCAAAATGTTATGGAGGCCTATGCGCAAACTACCCCAAAAAGCCAAAAAAGGGCGTGGTACGGGGGGTGGAGGGGAGGCCTGGCAGCTAAAGGGTTAAATATGTGTCATGGAAGATAGCCCTGTTCTTGGCTCTCACTTATTCTAGCCAAGTCAGCATAATCCAGACATTCTTAATCAAGCCACCTTTCTAGCCTTTTCGCCAAGGCGGTGTCCTTTTACATACAAGTGTAAAATTTATACTTGAGATGCTTTCTTACTTTCAGCTAAATGAGCCAGTTACACTCCACATATTCTTCCAAGATCCCATCGTGAGTGCGGAGGGGGCGCCGCCCTTTTTGGACTTAAAAAGATGTTTCAAATTCTACATTGAGCTAACTAAAACTTTCAGACAGTCAGACCAGCTCTTTGTAGCCTTTGGCCACCTGCAAAGAGGGCATCCATTCTCAAACCAAGGGATAGAGAGAGACGGATTGCCTTAGCTATTGTTTTCTGTCCTCTAATAGTTGTCCATCCCTTGTGATGTAGAGTATACGCCCGCTCATCCAGATGTGTTGCAACTACAGTGTTTATCTATCAGAAAATGCAGTTCAGCTACTTGGAAAGGTTGCACACCTTCACAATACATTACTTTTGGATACTGATTCTGCATGAGACTCGACCGTTGGCCAGGTAGTTTTACGATATTTAGTTTATTAGGGGAGCCTTTTATTGCGAATGTTGATACCACTTATTTTTTAATAGTATGATATGCATTATACATGTTTGAATAGTCTAAAAAGCTGCTTACTATTCTGATTTCAGCATGTAATTCTATATCTGAAAGAGACACGTTAGTGACAGATTCCTTACCTTAGAATATCCCCAGGCGTCAGGCTGGATCCGGAAAGTTTTGCGTAGCAGTACCCCTGCGCTGGCGTCAGTTCTTTCTTTTTCCGCGCCAGTAAGCGCAGATCCGGATTGAGCAGTGTCCCCAGTCATTTTTTGACTGAGTATTTTTGTGACTTTTTTGTCCAAGTTTTCGAGTCGTTTCGACTCCAAGGTGTCAGTAGGGAGCCCGGCTTCAAGCCATGCGAGGTCTGTAATCGCATGATGTCGATTACGGATCCGCACTGAGAGTGTCTCTTCTACCTGGGGCGCGGCCACAACCCCAAGTCGTGCCCCGAGTGTCGGTCCCTCTCCCAAAAGGCTTTGCGAGAGCGGTCTCGAAAGCTTCTCGAGGCCCGGCACTCGGCTCCGCGCCGATCGAGGTCCCGGTCCCGGGAGAGGTCGAGGGGCCGGTCGCGGAGCCGTCGTCATTCGTCGGGGTCGAAGTCTTCAGGTAAGGCGAAGCACAAGAGGTTTAAGAAGCGTCGCTCTAAGACCTCCCCTGGCCGGTCTCACGACTCGGCTGAGGGTCCAGTTGGTACCGCCCCCGCGGCTCCGGGGGTTCCCTAACAGCCGACGCCGGCCTACCCGCCTGTTCCGGGTCCGACGTCGACTCCGGCCGACATCCAAGACTTCTTGTCGGCCATGGCTCGCATCTTCGGGCCTAAGGGTTACCCCGGTGCGCCTTCGGGCCCCGCGGGCCCCAGTGGGAGTCCTCCTTCGGCACCACCGGCGGCTCCGGCCCCGGCGCCGCAGGACCCCCACGGATCCAGGCCTGGATCCCGGTTGACGCCGGTTGACCTAATAACACCTCATCCGGCGCCGACCTCCCCGGTACCATTCACGGCACCGTCCGAGGCCCCGGGCGGCGCCGTCCCCAGGTTCTCCCCGGAACCGGACACGGAGCCGGATCGACGCGCCCGACGCCGATTCCGACGCCGATGGGACTTTTCTTCCCTCATGTCCGTCCTCCATACTTTTCACCTGTTTTGGAGGACGAGGAGGACTGGGAGGGTCGGAAGACCCTCTCACAGCTCAATGTGAGCCTTATCAGGACTGGGCTGAGGAACTGGGTGATGCCAGTGGCCTGGACACCTCTCCAGACCTTGGCATGCTGTCTCCTCCTTCCGTGGCTACGGAGGAGGGAGCAAGTTATGCAACGGTGTTGCGTAGGGCGGCCGCGGCCTTGCGCCTCGAGCTCCCTACAGTGGCTGTCAGGACTAACCTCCTGACGGAAGTGCTTCAGCCGGCAGCTACCTCTTCGGAGCCACTGCTGCCGTTCAACGACGCACTTTCTGACGTTCTTTTGGGCACCTGGTCCAGGCCCACCACAGGGGCTCCTGTGGACAGGAACGTAGCCCGACGCCATCGCCCGGCCCTGGGCGACCCCTTGTTCCTCTCCCAACACCCCACCCCACCCCCGAGAGCTTGGTTGTCCAAGCCTCTACCTCTCAGAGCGCCTTCCCTACGGCTCCGCCGGACAGGGATTCCAAAAAACTGGAACAATTTGGGAAGAAGATTTTCTCTTCCTCCAGTGCTGGCTTGCGGTCTGTGAACACCGCTTGCCTTTTGGGCCGTTATTCCCACTCTCTGTGGGATTCGGTGGTGCAGGTGCTGCCTAAGTGTCCTGAGGAGGTCCAGACACTGCTCTCCCGTGTTATTGCAGACGGGAGGGACGCAGCGATGTTCACAATCCGATGTGACCTTGACACCGCTGACTCGCTGGGCAGATCGCTTGCTACGACAGTGGCGCTGCGCCGTCACGCCTGGCTGAGGACCACTGGTTTCTCGGGTGATGTCCAAAACACCCTTATGGACATGCCCTTCGATGGTATCCGCCTTTTTGGCAATAAGGCAGACAGCACGCTGGAGCGCTTTAAGGACTCGCGGGCTACGGCCAAGTCCTTGGGCCACTCCGCCTCGCGCCCTCTGCAGCAGTCTGCTTTTCGCCCCTTTCGTGGCCACGGAAGGGGTGCCCAGTCACGTCCATTGCCCAGCCCCCGGCCCGCGCAGCAAGCGCCTTCGCGTGGCCGAGGACGTGGCTCCCGCCAAGGCGGGTCGGGTAACCAGCGTGCGGGTCAGGCCACCACCTCCGCCCCGTCCGCGGACTCCAAACCCTCCTAGTCCATCCTTTCAGGTCCACAGCACGCCAGTGGGGGGCAGGGTCCGCCATCACCTTCCCCACTGGCGCACCATCACATCGGACCGGTGGATTTTGGACATTGTCCGAAGGGGCTACTCCCTCCCCTTCGAGACTACCCGTCCAGCCATGCCACCTCAGCACCACCACATGTCGGGGGACCATTTGGTACTTCTTCGAAAGGAAGTTGCGGCCCTCTTGGCCAAGGGGGCCATCGAGCGCGTTCCGACCCCAGAAGTAGGGCGTGGTTGTTATTCCCACTACTTTCTGGTGCCCAAAAAGGACAAGGAGGACATGCGTCCTATCTTGGACCTCTGAAACGTCAATCGCTTCCTCCGGAAGGAGAAGTTCAAGATGCTCACCCTAGCTCAGGTCTTGACTGCCCTCGACCCTGGAGACTGGATGGTAGCGTTGGACTTGCAGGACGCATATTTTCACATCCCCGTCCTGCCGGCCCACCGGCGTTACCTGCGGTTCACGGTAGGCCTCGAGCAGTTTCAGGTCACCGTGCTTCCCTTTGGCCTTACCAGCGCCCCTCGGGTGTTCACAAAAGTGATGGCGGTGGTCGCAGCTCATCTGCGCCGGTCAGGGGTTCCAGTCTTCCCCTACCTCGACGACTGGTTGTTGAAGGCGGGCTCGTCCCAGGCAGTCGTCTTCCACCTCCAGACTACGGCCGGACTCCTGCACTCGCTGGGGTTCTCCATCAACGTGCCGAAGTCGCACCTGATTCCTTCTCCACAGCTCCTTTTCATCGGAGCAGTTCTGGACACAACACAGTTTCGGGCCTATCCTCCCGAACGGCGAGTCCAGGATATTCAGGCTATGATTCCGAACTTTCAGCCTCTATCCTGGGTTTCGGTACGGATGACCCTGAGGCTGCTGGGCCTCATGGCCTCCTGCATCCTGCTGGTCGATCATGCCAGATGGCGTATGCGGGCTCTGCAGTGGGACCTGAAGTTCCAGTGGGCGCAGCATCAGGGGAACCTGTCCGATTACGTCCAGATCTCGGAGGGAACTGCACGACAGTTGCAGTGGTGGCTCTCGAACCGGCAATGGGTCACGGGCAGATCCCTCTCCCTTCCCCAGCCAGAGCACACAGTTGTGACGGATGCGTCCCTTCTGGGATGGGGCGGTCACATGGGAGAGGCGGAGATCAGAGGCCTCTGGTCTCCGGCAGAGTCCCGGCTCCATATCAACCTTCTGGAGCTCCATGTGGTACTGCAACAAACAAGGCGGGGTGGGGTCGTGGACCCTATGTCAGGAGGCTCTGCGTCTCTGGACATGGCTGGAACATCAGGGCATATCCCTGATGGTTCAACACCTGGCAGGTTCCCTGAACGCCAGGGCGGACGAACCTCAGCCGCAGGTGCATGATGGATCACGAATGGCGTCTTCACTCGGAGGTGGCGCAAGGACTCTTTCTACAGTGGGGAGAGCCTTGGTTAGATCTATTCGCCACCGAAGAGAACGCGCAATGTCAGCAGTTCTGCGCGTTGGAATTTCCAAGGCGGCACTCGCTCGGCGACGCTTTCGTCGCGAGTGGAGTTGCGGTCTGTTGTACGCCTTTCCGCCTATACCACTTCTGCCCAGAGTGTTGAAGAAGATTCGGCACGACCGGGCCCAAGTCATTCTTGTGGCTCCGGACTGGGCTCGAAGAGTTTGGTATCCCGAGCTACTCAGTATGAGCATCGATCCCCCGATCTGTCTGCCTCTTCGGGAGGATCTTCTGTCGCAGCAGCAGGGGACGGTCCTCCACCCGAACCTGTCCAGTCTCCACCTCCTTGCATGGAGATTGAGCGGCAGCAGTTGATTCCTTTCGACTTGCCTCCCGAAGTTTGTGATGTGATTCTGGCAGCCAGGCGTCCCTCCACTAAGGTGGTATACGCCTGCAGGTGGAACAAGTTTGTGGCATGGGACACAGCAAAGGCTGTGAATCCCCTTTCTGCCCCTCTTTCTGAGGTTCTTCTGTTCCTTCTTTCTCTGGCCCAACAGGGTTCTGCCCTGGGTACCATCAAGGGCTATCTTTGTGCAATCTCGGCCTTCCTCAGGCTTCCTGATCAGCCCTCCCTTTTCAAGTCCCCTGTTGTTAACAGGTTTCTTAAAGGCATTACACACCTTTTCCCTCCTGTTCCGTTTGTGATGCCTCAGTGGGACTTGAACTTGGTTCTTACTTTTTAATGTGCGCTCCCTTTGAGCCTCTCCATAACTGTCCTCTTCGTCTTCTCACTCTGAAGACAGCCTTTCTGGTGGCTCTCACCTCCGCTCGGCGGGTGAGTGAGCTCCAGGCTCTCTCTTGCAAACCCCCTTTCTGTCTGTCCATCCAGACAAGGTTGTTCTTAGGACGCGTCCGTCCTTCTTGCCAAAGGTGGTTACTGCCTTCCATATTGGGCAGACCATCACTTTGCCCACCTTCTTTCCGCCTCCGCATCCTTCCAGAGAGGAAGAGAGGCTCCACCGTCTGGACCCAAAACTTGCGATTTCTTTCTATCTGAACCGCACACAACAGTTCCGGGTGGACGACCAGCTCTTTGTTGGCTACGTGGGCGCCAAAAAGGTCGGGCGGTACACAAGCGGACCATCTCCCGCTGGGTCGTCTTGTGTATCAAGGCCTGCTATTCTTTGGCTAAGAAGGAGCCCCTGTTGGGCTACGTGCCCATTCCACCAGGGCGACAGCCGCCACCACGGCTTTGGGACGTGGTGTCCCATTGCAGGACATTTGTCAGGCAGCTACGTGGGCCTCGCTGCACACGTTTACCAAGCATTACTGCCTTGACAGCCAAGTCCGGAGAGACAGCTTCTTTGGCCGTTCTGTTCTCCGAGACTTCCTCGTCTGATCTTTGTTCGCAGACCCACCACCGGGGTTGGTATTGCTGGGGTATCTATTCTAAGGTAAGGAATCTGTCACTAACGTGTCTCTTTCAGATGCACAAGTTACTAACTTGTGTAACGATATATCTGTAAGAGACAGTAGTTAGTGACAGATTCCTTACCGCCCCACCCATCCTCCCCGTTCTGCGAACTGATTTCTAGGGTTAAGGTAATCCCTTTCAGGGCCCTAGTTTTCAGACACCAGTGTCAGTTTCTTGCATGGCTCTGCGTTTCTGGCGCGGAAAGTCGTGAACAGAACTGACGCCAGCGCGCATGGGCTGCGTCTAAGTACTGGCCGCGACGTCATCCCGGCGATCACGACGCCGCCTACCGACGCGCAGGGGTACTGCTACGCAAAACTTTCCGGATCCAGCCTGACGCCTGGGGATATTCTAAGGTAAGGAATCTGTCACTAACTACTGTCTCTTACAGATATATCGTTACACAAGTTAGTAACTTGTGCGATAAATCCAATGCTGGAGAACAAATACTTTGCTTACTAGTAACTACAGTTCTCCAGTGTGGATAGCTTTCATAAAAATAAACATGCGGCCCTCCTTCTCGCTGTTTAGAGACTCTAATTACCATTTCCTTTCATACTAGTATATATAAGTCTGAAGTAGGGAAGCATGTAGGGGTAGTAGAGTTTCATGCATTCTCATGGCATTGACTAAATAAAGTTTGAGTCTTTTCTAATGATGTAATTGCAGTACTTTAGGGACTTTACTTGTACTGTTTTCACTGCAATTAGTTTGATAGTGCTATTGAAATGACCGGGAATGATTAAAGCATGCGCATCTATGAAAGATAACACTGGATTACTGCAGTTTAAGCTAACTGACTTATTTCTTATGCTGAGTTGCGCATGACGTCTTACCAGCTCCTGTAAATCACAAAATTACAGACTCCATTTTGTTAAAAATGCTCAGAGGTGCAAATCATACCAAGTTTAAGGATACAAAAAGAAATAAACATAACACCTTTATTTTTAGTAGAGCCTCCTCCCAAAAGAGAGAAGGGAGCTTAAGCCACCTTGTCAGACGCTCAGTCAATTAATTAAGTTCTGGCCCCGTAGTTAAACTCAAATCTGTAAAAATAAATAAAATAAAATCAGGATAATGGCTAAATCATGTGGTGTACTCTTCATTAAAATAAGGGGCTGAGTGCTTGGAACAGAATTCAGTAGTATAACCTCTGTCCTCTGTTTTATTTTGATTTATCTTATAAGTCCCCCATAACTGTGAAGCCTTGTATAATATTAGAAGCAGAATTTATCACTGACTGGTCCTGTGTAACAAATATAGGAAGTAAGTATATAGGAAATAGTTTGATGACAGGAGTATCCTCCAGTGGAGGTATGATATTCTGATTTCTTCAGATTGCACAGGCCAAGTCTCTCCTGCTGTTTGAGAGCAATCAATAGGGTAGAAAGTGCCTCCTCATATAGAGATTTCCCATACCTTATCAACCCTTACAATTTCTTTGGCTGAAGATTGAGAGGACATGGTGGCAATTACATTTCTTTCAGACCAAAGATAAATAAATCTCACTTGTTGAGGTCAAATGCCTTCTCCACATCTAACAAAATGACTGCAGCGGGATGTTTACAGGCATCATAATAATCTATCACTGCCACTAAGACATGGTGAGCAAACACTAAAGATCTGTATGGTACAAACCTATTTTGGTCTTCAGCATTAATCATAGGTCTGTTCTTGTGATGCAGTAATGTTTTTAGCAACGGAGTGATTCTTCATATGAAGATCTGCTATACTATCTTCATTCTAATGGGTTGGCTAAGCAATTGAAAGGATTGTTAACGTTTAGTGTGCAGTGGTAGGGTGCTGTGAGTGGATTGTAGGTTGTGGAGATGGTCCTGGAAATGGTGAATGTGTCTGTGTTAATGCCACCTGAACTTGTATGGATCCTTTTTTTTGGAGTGACAAGGTTCCTGGTTTGAAAATGTCTGCTGCGTGGGTGGATTAGAGGTTTAAGGTTGATTTTTTGTTGGATTAAGTTGTGGAAAGGGTGAGAGTGAAACAGAGCAAAAGAACAGTGTATTACAAGCAGAATAAGGGTGTAGAGATATGTTAGCAGTAAATATATGTTAAAAATGATGTATTCCTTGGCTGCGACTAAGGGATTAGCTGTGATGTTTTAGACAAAGGGCCTGATTATGTGTCTGGCAGAGCAGTATCCCCGAGTGGAATACCGCTCTCCCCAAACATTAGAGGCCGGTGTTAACGTACCTATATTTTTCTGTTGCAAGAACACTGAGACCGATATTAACGGCTGGACAAAAACATGTTCGGGTCAGGATGCATGCACATCCCCCCCAATGATCCGAATCTCCCTCTGTCGTGATGAGCACAGAACACTCCCTACTGCTAGCCCTCAACCTCTCATACCCCTTTACTCCCTCTCTGCCTTGCAGGTGTTCCTATTTTATGATCTGTATGTAGATTTACTGTGGTGTGCTGTAAAATATTTTCACATTTATAATATTTACGGGGCACCTTTCTTCTAGGTAATCTTACTGCCAATTCACAATTAATGTGTTGAAATTGAATGTATTTCTTCTTGTCTAAAAAGTTTACGTTTTATTTCTGCTTTTCTTGTTTGAAGGAGTGCCTGGCAGTGAGAACTCTGGACCCCTTGGTGAACACATCCAGTCTTATCATGAGAAAATGTTTTCCAAAGAACCGTCTTCCTCTTCCAACAATTAAAAGTGCTTTCCATTTCCAGCTTCCAATCATCCCCATTAGTGGACCTGTGGCACAGCTATATAGTTTACCTCCAGGAGGTAAGGTTCTGAAAGATTTTAACTGTAAACGTATTGCTTGCTTTATCTCTCTCATTGTTTGTACACTATTTGCAGAACTCTCTCCTTCACCACCCAAGGCCTTTGTAAAGGTGAATGTACAGTTTGGATCATACTTCATAACCAATATGCTGTTGGTGGACTGGGATAATATAAACAAAACTGTCTTTTCCCACCTGTGCATTAAAAAAGGCTGTTCGATCAACACTCCTGCCCGCTTTGCTCATTCTATCTGGTCTTTGAATGTGGCCCTGGCCTCACACTAATCTAGTGTATGTGCAGAGGCCTACGCCTTTCCCTTGACCTGAGTGAGGTCCTGGATCTCTCCTGTGACCTGGAGGGGCACATATAACATGCCATCATTTACTGAAAGTTGACCACTGTCCTTGTCATGGGTTTAATATGGACAACAATGATAGCAGTGTACTGTGTTTTGTGAATCCATAGTTGTGACCAGACCTTTTTTATCTGTCATTGGTGTAGAGGCCTACTACCCACTTGTGTAAAGCTCTACTTCAGTGAACTAACAGAGACTTGGCGCTAATATCTTGAGTGTATGTTGTGCATCTTTGTCTATGTGGCTCGTTTGGTACATGCTTTGTCTGTAAGAGTGAGCCAGAGTAATGGAGGCCTGTGGATTCCATTTTATAAGCCCCTAGCATGTACTTGTGACCAAGATGGAGATGAGGGTGTTTTCCGAGACAGTGAAAGTGTGTTGCTGACATTCCTAAGCTGGAGAAATGAGACCTAGATGCTGATGTGGCGACGGAGGAGTCAAGTGTCTTTGAAAAAATCAGTGGAGTCACTGATTAGCATTCAACCACCACTGCCATTTGGTAGATGGGGATGAAGAGTGGGACTTCAGCCTCTGTTGTCAAGATAAAAGGGACCCCTTTAGGTGAAGCCAGATTTTCATCTGTTCCCTGATCACTGCTCAGTCTGGGTGTTGATACGCAAGTGCCGAAAGTTCACACCTTTTTGTGTCTCTGTTATCGGTGCTCCAGGTTGGAGACAACCATGCCATGAAGAGCATCACTGTACACAATGGCTGTGTGTGGAGAACAGCCTGGAGAGAACACTTGGAAGAAGAACCACTCCAAACCATTTCTCAGTGTACAAACAGAGAATCCACATCCATTGTGTACTTTGACCATGTAAAGGAGGGAGCTACAGACCTATTTGTTGTTCCAGTTCCAAGTTCCCTTTTAACAAGGAGGGGAGTGTTCCACAGAATACTCAGTGGGCTGCTGGGCATTCAGAGCTGGTGTCTGCTCGACAGTCAGCTTCCCAGAGGTTAAGGTGCCTGCCAACCATGCAGGAGGTGTAAATGTCCTAAGAGCACTAGAAAGAGCTGACACCCGGTGGCATGTGGTCTGACAGAAGAAAGTAGACTGCTATTAGCGATATACTTGTCCTGAGCCCAGTCTCTCTGTGCTAAGTGCTTTTGAGCGGGAATCACAGGCAGCAGTCGCAGATGTATACAAGAATCACCCCTGAACCATACTGCTGCTGCCCTTGCTTTACTGTGACCTTTGACACCTGCCACCACAAGTGCTACACCTTACCTGAGATGCAGAAGTGGGTCCTCTGTATGCTGGAGACCTTTGCTGTTGACTAACAACTAACTCATTTGGGGCAGAGAAGTTCTTCGTATGGCAATGGACGTGCATTCCTGCCCTGAGTTCCTCACCTGTACTGATGTCTGGATCCCTAATGCAGACTTTTGTTGTCATTGGCAAACACAGGTCATACATGTGCACCAAGACATAGGTCTCTCACAGATTGCGATCTTGTTGGACTGGGAGGGGCACCCATAATACTACTGCCATAGTGGTGAAAAGCTACTTCCTTTACGAGAAGTTAAGCAGCTTGAGTGCAGTGGTGGCAGCATACTGTGTAGTGATCAGTAGGAGCGAACAGGTCCTTTTTAACCTCTGTCAGTGGAGTGAGGCATATAGGCTCACCCATTCAAAGTTCCTCTTCTGTGTGCTTAACTCACCCCTTGGCCTACATCGGACTTTTCTGGATGGCTGAGTAGCGCATGAGTGGTGTATCTCTGCTGGGTATATGTGTGTCTGGGAAGGGTACAATACCGGCATAATGCAGTACTGTTCAGTACGTGCATACTGAATGCATGTGGTGGGTGTATGTGTTCCTGTGAGTGGTACAGTAGATGAAGAATATAGTGCTGTGCAGTGTATGCATGTTAAATGCATGTGCTGGGGTGTACCTGAGTCTGGGAGTAGTGTACCAATAGATGAAGGATACAGTGCTGTCCAGTGCGTGCATGTTAAATGGACATGCTGGGTGTATGTGTGCCTGTGAGTGGTACAGTACTTGAAGGATACAGTGCTGTGCAGTCTGAGTATGTGAAATGCATCTGCAATATGTTTGTGTCCCTGTGAATATTACAATACATGGCAGACTGGGTGAAACATGGAGAGGAGGGAGAAGAATTCCCCCAGACTGATTTGTGTATTGCTGCTTTCCAGTAAGCTGGGTTGGACACACTGAAGAGGGGAGAGCCAAGTTTGCCCCGTAAACTTCAAAGGGTGCTCTTTGATTCAGGGAGGTCACAATGAGGGTGCCTGGGCACATCCCAGGAAGGACATGGGGCTGATAAGAGAATCATAAGGAGTAGGGCTGAGGTCCTGGGCTAACCTTTTGATACACATATCACTGTGGCTGAAATCCAGGTGTGAACTCAAGTCACTCCTGTGGCCTGTGTTTTAGGACTATCAGCTTTGGAATCACTCCTGCTGTGACAGACTGCTTTCAAGAGGAAGAAAGGGCAGAGGAGTGGGCCCCTCCCTAAGAAGCTGACCCCCAACATAAACTTCAAAGACTGAGACCCTAAATCACATTTGGTAGCTGGAAATGGCCTATAAGAAGGGGAGCATGAGACTCCAAAAGTTGTCAACTATCAAACAGCCAGTCGGGCTGTGCGAGGAGACGCTCTGCAAGACTTCTGCTTGTGACCAGGACTTGGGGGGAGGAGGGGGGCGCAAGGTCTGCTTGTCTCCCTGCTCGGTATGGGGACTTCAACTAGGGAATCCAAGACCACCTTCCCTGGATTCTAGAGCACCAGCGCCTGCCTGCTTGCCAAGACTAGTGTGTCCTGTAGGGAAGAGGAGAGCTTTGAAGAGAGCGAGGTCCAGTGGGGAATCCTGTTGATTGGACTGACTGTGTGAGGTGTGAGGAAACTGCTGCTGCATCGATCGGATCATTGCCTGTGTGCAGGACAAAGTTGGTGACTCCCATATGCCAGAGGAGGGGTCTGTGAAGTAAATCATGTATACTGCTGTGCCAATCAGGCAAGGCCATTGTGCAGTGAGGCGTTGGCTACCCCATATATCTCAGGAACGGCTGCCGTAAAGTGAGCTGCAATCATCGCTGTGCCATTCGGGCCGAAGAGCATGTGCAGTGAGGAATCGGTGACCTTGTATGCCAGGAGGTGCTGCAGTGGACAGTGGGCTGTAGCCCTTGCGGGGTGACGAGCCGGTGACTCCATATGCTAGGAGGGCATCTGCTGTGCTGGTCGGGCCAGTGCAACTGTATAGTAGAGATACGGTGAACCCCATATGCCAGAGGGGGCCATCTGAGCTAGCAGGAAATGTGACCTGACCTGGAGCGTTGGCATAGGAGTGAGGCCACCATGGGAACCCCTACATACCTACCCTGAGATGAGGGATCTGCATCAGGAACTTTGCAGCACCTCACCACCACAATGGGGCGGACCGAAGACTTACCCTGCAAGGAGGAGCCGCGAGGAACCTCCAGTCGCAGTGGGTGCATGATAACGTGTGAGGAACTTGGGGATCATCCAGTGCAGCCCGTCTAGGCCACGTGCAGTAAGCTTAGCTGAACCAGTCGTTGCCGCTCTAATGCCCACAGAGGGGACGTGCTCAGGATCTTGCTTGCTAGACAGTACTTCAGAGCTGGAACATTTCTAACTTTAAAATAGAGTCAGGATGGACACTTGAGACTTGGACTACTAGTGGGCCTTGCCCTGGATGTTGACTTTAGTGAATGGGGAATAACTACCATCACTAGAGCAAAGAGTGAGTGGGACACAGGCAATCCGGAAATTGAATATTTGGCTGGACAATCATTTATTTCTGCTACTATGTGTTCTTTAAGTTGTGAGCCAGTGCCCACCCCCCTGTATCCACCTCCCCCCGAGGGAGCCTTGTACTGCTTGGACCATGCTATTTCTGAGTGCCAAGTGCTGAAGGGGAATTCGATCCAGTTGTTCAGAATCCAGATGGTCCAGGATTAGACCAGTCAAATTCTCGGCTGATCTGGATAGTATTCATCCACACTCTGCCTACACTGTAGTCACACAAGGGATCCCGCTGCGAACAAAATTGCGGGGTGGTGCTTATTTAGATGCAACCCTATTTTCCCCTTACCACGTCATGTCAATAAGTCCCACTGATGGAGATGGGACTTTGGTGTTAACACTTTCTACTGTACTGCTGGCATTAAACTCGCCTTCTTGTTGGTGATACAGTACCCCGCAGAGTGTAAAATGGGGATAGTTTTCCCATTACATTTTTGTACCTCTTGTGCAGCAAACTATAGCTTTCTCCTCCATATTGTCTTTGCCCCTAGCATTATTCACTATTGTACCTATGCAATTTGTACAGTGTATGTACATTGTGGTTACTTTGTGCTAGTTATATTTATTAGACGATCTGGCAAGGACCAAATGTTATTATCGAGGGTAGAGTATTTTTAAGCGATAGAAGCAAAGATGTTGGCTTTTTATGCAAAAGTAGGATGTTAAGAGCATCAGTGAATTAGATGGTATGGACCTAATTATTAGTTGCTCATTAAATTCCGCCCGTGTGTAAACTCCTTTTACGCAGGGGACAGATTTATGAGTGTGGTTTTATTTCACACATCCCATAATTATCTAGTGCGTTAAATAACCCAACATTTGTTAAATTTCGGCAGGTCAAACCTGATGAAATTTAACAGGGGGAAAACAAACTGTATTTACCATATCATACAGATTTTGGGGCGTTAAACACCAAAATCTGCATGCTATTCCTCATACTCTTATAAATAGATGTCATTTATTGCATCTGATAAATAACGTACTCCATGATATCGTTATTTATCTGATAGAGACATCTAGCCGCAGATCCCTTGACTTTAGAATGTTCCCAGGCGTCAGTCTCAATCCAGAGAATCTTCAGCAGTACCTCTGCGCGCCGGGGGACGGCGTCGCATGGCTCCGTCCTGACATCATCCACGGATATGACGTCAATGGATCCATATAAGTCCCACCCGGCGAGCGGACGTCAGTTTTCTTCTTTTCCGCGTCTCAACGCGGATCCAGGAGAAGCGGTTCCTCTGGCCTGTTTTTGTTTCAGGCCTTTCCGACGCCTTTTGGCATCCGGGAACAGTGTGCGATGCCTTCGGGCTTCAAGCCGTGTAAGACTTGTACGCGGCAGATGTCGGTGACGGATCTGCATGTGGTGCTTGGGAGAGCACCACGACTCCGAGGAGTGCGATGCCTGCCGGCAGTTGAAACCGAAGTCCCTGCTTGAACGTCGGATGAAGTTGTTGTCTGCCCAGATGTTCCGTTTGGAGACCTCGTGCTGCCGGTCTCCATCTCGAGCTAAGGCTCCTGTTCGGGACAGGTCACGGAGTCGTTCCCGCGGACGTCGCTCGTCTGACGTAGGCAAGCACAAAAAAAATCACAGAGATCATCGACCTCATATAGACGTGACGTCGAGGCCCGCTGCTCTCGGTCTTCACCGGACACGGACCCCCAGGAGTCGACCCCCACCTACCCTCCATTTCCTGGTGCTGGGGCGACTAGGACCCAGATGGAAGCCTATTCTCGGGCTATGCTGGCCATCTTTGGGTCACCCCCTCTCCCTGGCGCGCCTTCGGGCCTCACAGAAGGGGTAGGGACTCAGGTCGGGACTACGCCGGCGGGTTCGCTCTCGGCGCCGATCGAGAACCCTGACTCCGGTTCTGGAGTCACTGCAGCGTTGGGGCATGGCCCGGAGGGGCATCCCAGTCTGACGTTGGGCCTTCCTGTGGCGTCTCTGCACATCCCTGTGAGGCTCTCTGTACCGACGCCGGATGCGGCTGCAGTGCGGAGCTCGACTCCGAGTCGATGCCGTTCCTCTCCGCAGTTCCCCATCTCGGTGGAGATTGAGTCGACACTGACCCGACGCCGGGCAGACGAGTCTTCGGTGGTCGTCGACGTCGAGGCAAAGCCGTCTCGACGTCGGTCGACGCCGGTGCTGTCCTCTGCTATTCCTGAAGAGGATGAGGCCTCTGAGAGTTCCCCTCCACCAGGGTTGTTTTGATGCTCCTCGGAGCAGGTGCCCATGGGGCACTGGCAGGCTTTTGGTCGTCCTCAGGCTGTGGAGCCTCTACCGTTGGGTGGACGGGTTAGCCTACAACCGTCCCCTACAGTTGGCTTATTGTTGCCACCTAGAATGGCCACAGAGGCTAGTGCGGCATTTGCGAGGGCTGTTCACAAGGCTGCAGATATCTTACAGATGCAGCCTCCCTCAGTCTCTCTGCCTTCTGATCCCTTGTTGGATCTACTCCACCAGGACGCTGTGGAGGTGGAACCCTTGCTGCCCTTTTGCGGGTCATTATATGACACTCTTCTTGGGTCTTGGGCGAGAACCTCATGGGGGGACCCTGTGGATCGTGCTATTGCACATCGTCATCGCCCGGCTCCAGTTGACCCGGTCTGTTTGTCCTTCCATCCTAGGGCTCAAGGGCTGGTAGTCCAGGCAGCTTCAGTCTCGCTACCCTCCTTCCCTCCTCTGCTGCTTCCTCCCTCTAGGGAGTCTCGCTGGTTGGAGTCGTGTGGCCGCCATGTCTTTGCGTCCACTAGCTCGGGCCTTCTGTCCCTGAACACGTCTTGCGTATTTGCACGAGCTACTTTTGCCCTTTGGGACTCGGTCGAGCGTCTCCTTCCTTCTCTTCCAGAGGGCCCTCAAGCTGACCTGGTTCGGCTAGTTCATGATGCCGGGAAATGGCACAGTTTTTAATTCGGTCGGCCATGGACACTACTGACTCTGTGGGTCGGGCTATGGCCAGGTCAGTTGCTCTGCGTCGCCATGCCTGGTTGCGCGATGGCAGTTTCCCTGAAAATGTTCAGGAGCGTCTTAGGGATCTGCCCTTTGATGGGGTCAGTCTTTTTGACAGTCACACTGACTCAGCGGTTCAGCGCCTCATGTCTGGGTTCCCATGACTTCCATGGTTTATAGTCCTCATTGCGGACTTTTAATTTCGTTTGCAGTATTGTCACTGTTTTTCTGGTATCCGTCTATAGGTTCAAGACGTTATTTCTTGGACGGACTGTACAGCTAATCAGCCGGTTTTTGCCCTTATTTGGTACAGCTAGCCAGCTGTTTTTGCATTTCTTTTTTGAGTCCTCTGTCTAGTAGCTCGTCTCAAGAGGTGTCCCTTACTTTTTATAGGGATGTGACATACCCTATGTGGGGTATTCGTTGGCTATTACATAGCTGCTCTTCCTAGCACGGGATGTTTCGAAGGCTCCCACAGAGTCTTCTTAGGATGGTTGTCTTCTGTCCCTTTGGGGAATTGTCCTATGGGTCATACTGTAGGCTTCTCACTTCGTTCCGCTCTTCCTACTGTGTGGGACGTCCCCTCTGATGAGACCCACTTCTCTCCTGGAGCTTATGCGTTGTCATCTACGGTTGGTCCGTAGCACTCTCCTGCCTCTGTGGATGCAGACTTCTCCAGGGTTTTGTGGGGTTTCTGCCACGCCTGGTTCACCCCGGCCTGTTCACGTCTTCATTTCTTGCCTTTGGCTGTTCTTTCGGCCTTTCGCTGTACTCTTTTTGCCTAAGTCGCAAGTGTCCCTTGTGGGCATGTTGTTCTGTTCCTTTCCGGGACGGTTTCTTTCCATGTTTTGTGCGGAGACATGTGAGTACACACTGGGTATGTTCGCTGTCACTGAGTGCCTGCGGTATACCTTGCGCCACTGACTTGGCTGCGTTCTATTCTGGTGGTATTGTCTACTCTTCAATCCCTGGTGTGGGGAAGTGCTTAGGTCTTCTCTCATGGCTCAGACCCTGACTGGTTTTTGCCTATGGGCAGTGGAGTCTACGCCGGACGCGTCTCTGCGGCACGTTGCATGGTGCCCTATTTCTCTGTGCACTTCCCAGGCAGGGGCTCAAGTCCCTCTGCTCATTGCCGCGCAAGGGCTCAGGTACTTCTGCTCCTGGCCTCTGCTGATGTTATTGGTGGAAGTATTCTTCTTCAGGATACTCATTGTCCTTATGCAGTGTCTGTATATGGCTATATATACATTCTTCGGACACTCTGTGTATGTGTATTTCTAACTCATTCCTCGTTCGTGTAGTGGTCAGTATTCCCGCCTGTCATGAGGGAGACCAGGTTTCCTTCCCCGACGGGGAGGATGATGTCGCTTTTTAAGTGTCTTGACATTGTTATGTCCTGCTATGCTTCGCAACAGTGCTGTTGATGCCTATTATGCGGCCTCCTATTATCTAGGGCATGCTCTTTGAGATCCCCGTGTCTTTCATTTTTCGATTTTATTTTCTCCATATATATGTATATATGTCCTCTCTCTCTCATGGGAGCAAGCCTTATGTGTGTGCCCGGCTTTTGCCAGTATCCTTTCTCCTTTGTACCTTTGGGTACGGTTGGCTGGTTGAATACCTGGTGATGCGCCCGTCTCTCTCTGCCGACGCTTATGTGCTGTTCATGCTACATTTCATTGGGCTTTCGCATATGTGTGGTGTAGTTCTCACAGTATACACTTTCTGCTTATGTGTATCCCTGTCATCCACATACATATATATCTTGATAGTCATGGTTTTGTATATCTCTGCATGGTGACATCTGTCCCCTCACATGTCATTTTTGGCATCCACTGTTGTGCATGCTCAGTTTGTATGCTCTGACTCTGTTTTGTCCCTTCTCTGGGACTTTGTCTTTTGCGGATCCTTGGGATCCTGTGCTCGGTTTAACTTCTTTTTGCAGAAGTTTATGGATTTTCTTCCATTATGCACTGACCAGTCTGGTTCTGTGATTTCCTTTCGTTCCTGTCTGGACGAGAGAGGTCTTGTTCCGTCCTCTGACGGATTGTGGTGCCTTTGCCTCCCCTTGTTAATGCTCCTTACAGAGCTTAATGGGTCTGGTTTCAGCCACGCTGGCTTTGCTGTCCCCACTGTGTTTCTGTCAATGTTATTGACGGATTAGCTCACTTTGGAACTTGGTGGTTTTCAGTCGCAGACCCTCCGCCAATAGGGTATAGCTTTGGTATCTATTCTAAAGTTAAGGAATCTGCGGCTAGATGTCTCTAACAAATGAACGAGTTACTTACCTTCGGTAACGATGTATCTGGTAGAGACACAGACTAGCCGCAGATTCCTTAACGCCCACCCATCCTCCCCGCTCTGCGAGGACCTTTTCAGGTTGGGTTCTACCCACTTGCCTCCTTACAGGTGGCCTTTGTCTTCCTAAGGGGTGGTCTACTTCACCTCCAGGATGTCTCATTCTGTTTTATCTGTTGCTTCTCCACCCTTTCTCACAATTGGGTGGTGGGGTTTTATGTCCTTCCACGCTCCTCCACCCTGGTTCTCCCACTGTGGGGGATTAATCGTGTTCTTCTACCCTCCCTTCCACCCTCGTCTATTTTTACCTGTTACTTTTGGGTCTCTTTGTCTATACTACAGTCGATTGGGTTGGGGGTCTATTTGACTATGCTACCGTCAGTAGGTCGTTTATGGGGTGTATAGTTGCACATTTTCTGTTGTTGCAGAAATGTGGTCAAATACCATGAGTCGTGTTGTTCAAGTCTTGTTGCCCTTTACAGTTACATCCTGTGGTTGCAGACTGCCTATCGTTTGTCATTACATTCATTTCCAATGCCGTTTTGCCTCTTAGGAGGGCATGGCTCTTCGCTTCGACAAGACTGTTTCTAGTGGTGGGTACTCTGTTCTCTCCCTTACAGTATAAAGTACTCTTTTTCTAAATTACATGGTGATGTTTCTCATCATTCTATGTTTCTTGTCATTGTTGTTTCAAAGATTTTTGATCTTTTTTGGCACACTGTTCCCACTCTCTCTCACAGTTTTTGTAGTGGCTCCGTGTGTGGCGCGGAAAAGTTTCACAGTAGAAAACTGACGTCTGCGCGCCGGGTGGGACTTATATGGCTCCATTGACGTCATATCCGTGGATGTAGTCAGGACGGAGCCATGCGACGCTGTCCCCCGGCGCGCAGAGGTACTGCTGAAGATTCTCCGGATCCAGACTGACGCCTGGGAACATTCTAAAGTTAAGGAATCTGCGGCTAGACTGTGCCTCTACCAGCTACATCGTTACTGAAGGTAAGTAACTCGTTCTTCAGGGGCAATAAATAAAACCTAATCTCGTAATTAAGCCCTATATGTTATATAGTGTGGGCTACAACCACAAGTACATGCTTTCCTTTCTTGTTCCTTCAGAACAGGGAGCCACCAGTATTAGCTGGCAGGCCAAGCATTAAGGCATGCACCATTGAATAGATGCATCACTATAGTCTGGTGGACCTGGTACCATTAAAACATCATACAATTTCACAGAATTACCAATTCAAGAAAATATAGAACTTTTAAGTGACAGGAGGGTTAACTTTCATATACATTTCCTTTCATGTGACCTTTAATACATTTTATTCATATAAGGCCAGTGGCACCATGTGGCAGTATCACAGTGCTAGTGAAAAGCAAATTATACGAGCAGACTAATGGATGACGCACCAATACAGTGAAAAACTAGTTCACCCATAAAACCAAAAACCGCTGTGGAGGAAGATTAGAATTACCATACTAAATTGGGATATGGTTAGTTGAAATATAGACAAGATCAGAGGCTTAGCATAATGCAAACATTGTATTTGATAGAGACTACTAGCCGCAGATTCCTTAACGTAGAATTATCCCCAGGCGTGAGACTGGACCCGGAAAACTTTCTTTGCCCCAGCATCTCTGCGCGCCGGGGGGCGGTGCCACGCGACTCCGCCCTGACGTTGTCCGCGGGCGTGACGTCAGCGAGGTCACATAAGCCCCACCCCGGCGCGCTGACATCAGTTTCCTTCTTTTCCGCGTGCAACGCGGAACCGGAATCGTGTCCCTGGCCTGTTTTCAGGCCTTCCTTTTACGCTTTTGCGTTGTGGAACAGTGTGCGAATGCCTTCGGGCTTCAAGACGTGTTCTTCTTGTGCGCGTCAGATGTCGGCGACGGACCCTCACCCTATTTGCATGTGGTGTCTGGGCGAGCACCATGACTCTACCGACTGCGACGCTTGCCAGCATCTGAAGCCGAAGTCCCGGCGGGAGCGCCGGATGAAGCTCCTTTCGGCCCGCTTGTCCAGATCGGTGTCGTCACCGCGTCCGTCCCCCGCGGAAGGGCCCAGGAACCGCCGCTTCCGCTTCCGCCTCCGACATCGTTCTTCACCGAGGCCCCAGGGGCGTCGCTCGCCCGCCGGTAAGTCTTATAGCTTGTCCCCCAGGCCTGGTCCCCGTTCTGCGGAGGGCGCGGGCTCTCCTCGGGACATGCGGCCTTGTTCGTCGCCACCCTACCCGCCGTTTCCTGGCGTTTGGGCGACGAGGGCCCAAATGGAGGCCTATGCTGCAGCTCTGCAGGCTTCCTTGGCCCCTCCTCCTCCTCTTCCTGAGACGTCCGCGGATCCCTTGCCTCGTGCGGGGCTTTCCGCAGAGTCGCCGGCGGCTCCGGCCCCGGCTCCAGGATTTGGGGGTGTGGTGTCGTCGGGGTGCGGCCCTACAGAGTTCCACTCTTCGGCCCACGGCGCCTCTGCCTCGCCGCAAACCCCCACGGGGGTCCCTGTGGTGTCGCAGGAGGTCGCCGGGACTCGCGGTTCGTCCCCGAGTCCCCCTCGGTCCTCTGGGCAGGCGGCGGCCTTGCCGGAGGCCGACCCGACGCTGTCGGCCCTGGCGGCGCCGCGGGTGCTGGCTAGGGGCCGGGGTGCTTCCCCGGGTCCCTCTCGGCCCTCCGTGCAGGCGGCTGCCTCGTCGGAGGTCGGGGCAGCGCCTTTTCGGCGTTGTTCTTTAGCCGCCCTGGCTCCGACCCCGCCCCATTCTCCTGGGGCGCAAGTGATGATGGGGGTCGACTCGGCGCTGGTCGACGTCGCACCGGCGCCTGTGGCGGACTCCACGGTGCCGTGCCGGCGTCGGGTCGTCGACTCGTCTCCAGAGGTTCCCTCCTCTCCGGAGGTTTGTCACCTTTTTGTCTCCTCTTCCCCGGAGACGGGCCGTCGCGTCGTTGCTTTTTCCCCGGCGTCTTCCAGGGAGGGCTCTTCGCCGTCCCCGCGATCTCGGACTTCCCCGGAGGCGCCTCAGGCCCCCCACTCGTCCGTGGATCCTCCGCCATTCCGGGGCTGGCCATTTTTTCCTCCAGCTGGACTCGGAGATGGCCGACTTAGTTTACAGCCATCGCCCACGGAGGAACTGCTCTCTCCCCCACGACGCCCTACGGAGGCGAGTGCAGCTTTTGTCCGGGCCATTTCCACAGCTGCTGGCATTTTGCGCATGGGCGACCCCGGCACCCCATTCCCTACGGACCATTTGTTTGAGGTTCTCCATCAGGGCTCTGGTGGGCGGGAGCTGCTTCTTCCGTTCGAAGCTTCGCTCCATACTTCTCTTCTGGAGGCGTCCTGCCACGGGTGATCCCGTGCCTCAGCCGCTCCTACATCGCCATCGCCCGGCTCCGCACGACCCAGTCTGCCTTTCTTTCCACCCTTCTACACAGGGCCCTCTTCTGCAGACTGCTTTTCCTTCCCTACCCTTGGTGTTGTTTCCTCCGTCACGGGAGGCCCGGTGCTTGGATTTGTGGGGGCGTAACATTTTCGCTTCCTCTAGTGCTGCTTGGCGAACGCTAACACACTTTGTGTGTTGGCCAGGGCTACTTCCAGTCTGTGGGATTCCGTGGAGTCCCTTCTGTCTGGTGCCTCCCCCGAGGGTGTCCACGCTGATCTGCGACCCCCTGTGTTGAATGGCCGGGAGTTGGCCGGGTTTATTCTTCGTTCGGCCGTAGATGTTTCTGATGCTCTCGGCCGCGCCATGGCAAGTTCAGTGGCTCTCCGACGCCATGCTTGGTTGAGGGATAGCGTTTTTCCAGAGAATATTAGGGAGCGTCTTGTTGACCTGCCCTTTGATGGGCTTCTTTTGTTTAACACCCATGCGGACTCCGCCATTCAGCGGCTTCTTGCGGGGCTCCGACCTCCTCCCCCTCCGTAAACTTGGCTTGTCGGTCCCCTGGTGCTTTATGGGAGGCGTTCTCCCACCTTTTTTCTGGGGTCTAGTGCTCGATTGACCCGTTGTGTGTTCCGTGTGGTTTGGCGTGCCTTCGGGGTCCTTTGGTTGGCCCCTCTGTACTGTTGGCTGCTGGTACAGCCCCCTTTTGGCGTTTGTGATTTTTTGGCGGTTGGTAAACCCGTGTAGGTCCTCAGGTTGGGCCTTCTGTGCCTTTTTTGGCTGATTGGCAAGCCGTCTGTGGTTTTACCCGCAGGTCCTTTATGTTCTTGTCCTCTGCTGCGGAATTTTTTCCTAAGAGGTGTTCCCATGTTTTCCTTGGGACGTATCATGCCCTAAGTGGGGTACTTGTAGCTATTACATAGCTCTGTCCTACTCTGGGGAGGTGTGGATCCCCTTTTTCGGGTTCCTTGCCTTTCCTGGCATCGCTGTATACCGCTGGTGCGGTCTCTTTTGCCTTTGTCTTCGTGCATCTTACGCGGCTCCAACGTCTGTCATTCTCAGTGTTCTCTTCATCGCTAGAGCAGCCTGGCATGCCGTCTACGGCATCGTGTTGTGGCGTTTCCGCCTTCCTGTCCGGCGTTTCGGCCTGGTCCTCTGTCTGATGTTCCAGGGGGGGCTACGTTTCTTCTGGCTTTCCTGTGCTCTGGTTGCCGGCTGGTCCGTCCTCCGTGTCTCTCCTCTTTCTCTTCTGCCTGGTCCCACTTCTTTCGTGGGCCGGTGTGTGTCTCTGGCACGGCCCCCCTTTGGGGATTGTTCTGGTTTCCCTGGCCGCTGTCCTCTGCTTGCGCCTGGTTTGTTCTGGGTGCACTGCTCCATGGTGTTGCCGGCTGCGCATGCCTGCTCGTTATGGTCCACCGCCGTGGCCCTTGGTGTGTTCCCTTGTGCCCCTGCCTCTTGTTCTGCTGGGGCTTTGCGTACCTGTGCCTTTCTTCTTCTTCGCCCGCGCCTTTTGGCTGTGGAGCCGCTCCTGCCTTGTCCGCTGCCTTGAGGCTGATGCCTGTTCAGCTGCCCCCTATCGCTGTGTCTGTGTTTTCCTACGGCAGGCTCTGCCTCCGGTTCTACCTCTTCTCCCTGGAGTTTGGGGTGGTTCTTTTCTTCCTTGGTGCTCCTCTGGCGCTGTCTGCCCCTACAGGGTTTTCTGGCGGTTGTACCTTGGATGGGCTTGGGTTTTCCTGGCCTTCCCTTCGCCTCGTTCTTGCTTACTTCTGCTTGGTGAGGGCTGGGCCGCCCTTCTTGTCCCTGTGACACATCCCCTGCGGGGGCCCTGTGTTTCTTCCTACAGGGGAGGTTCTCTCGCAGGCCCTCCTCCCCTCTGGGTATGGCTAGGTTATCTATTCTACGTTAAGGAATCTGCGGCTAGTAGTCTCTATCAGATGTACGAGTTACTTACCTTCGGTAACGATGTATCTGGTAGAGACGATTCTAGCCGCAGATTCCTTCACGACCCGCCCTTCCTCCCCGTTCTGCGAGGACCTTCTGTTTGGTTTTCTGCACTCGCCTCCCTCTCCGGGTGGCTTGTCTTCTGTGGGGGTATGCTTCGCCTCCCCCTGGACAGGATGCTTTGTTCTGCTTGATTGTTCCACCCCTTCCTTTCTGATCCGAGATCGGTTGGTTCATGTGTGCTTCTGCTTCCCTCAACTTTGGTTTTTTCTCCAAGTGCAGGGGCCTCCTTGACTCTTCTCCCTTTTACTGGCTTGGGGTTTCTGATTCCTTTGCAGTTCTCTGCGTTGGGTTTTTTTTTGCTTGTACCTCGGCCCTTTCGCTCCTTTCAGGGGATACGGCCCTCCTTGATGGTGTCGTCTGGGGGTGAATTGCTGTTACTCCTCTGTTTCGGGTTTGTTGCCCCTTCACTGTTGTGGATTGTGATTGCAGATTCTCTCTCTTTTCTGCTATAGCGTTTTTCACATGTGTTCTGCCTCCAGGGGGGATGTTGCCTTAGCTTGCAAGGTTGCTCCTCGGGCGGTGCTCTGCTCTTTCCCTGCTATGGCTTTCGCTGCTATGACTTTTTGGTACCTTAGTGCTTGGCACTTATCCAATTGGTGCTGTTCCTCACCTTTCGTTTCTCTCTTCTCTTTTTCACTGATTTTCGCACACTGTTCCCATAATCTCCACAGTTTTGCTTGTGATGGCTCCGCGTTGTGGCGCGGAAAAGTTCTCCGAAGAAAACTGATGTCAGCGCGCCGGGGTGGGGCTTATGTGACCTCGCTGACGTCACGCCCGCGGACGTCAGGGCGGAGTCGCTGGCACCGCCCCCCGGCGCGCAGAGATGCTGGGGCAAAGAAAGTTTTCCGGGTCCAGTCTCACGCCTGGGGATAATTCTACGTTAAGGAATCTGCGGCTAGAATCGTCTCTACCAGATACATCGTTACCGAAGGTAAGTAACTCGTACTGCACAGGCAAACCTGACTTACATTTTCAAGATCCAGAAACACAGAAGCATAGAAAGAGGTTTGCACAGGGGGAAGAAATGAAAGGGACCAGGGGAAGACAAATGAAAAGCTGTCATTAATGCGGTTATACTATAGTTCTAATTTTTGTGAATACCTTTGCTTTATTGTAGATATCTCGTTGATTAAGGAGGATAGGAAGGGTTTCTTAAAATGGAGTTACATCAAATTTAGCAGAATGCTAGATCTTTACCCACCAAGCATGCTTTTTGTGATTTGGTGTAAATTCGTCAAGTTGTTTTTTGAGAAATTAAAGTTAAAAATGTATGTATATCTGGATGGTTGGTTCATAGGACTCTTGCAGTTGCCCGGGCACAAAACGTCAAATAACAGAGTGATCTGATTGGCTGAGGGGGCTTTTTTCCCATTGACCTCTTTGTTCCTGCAAGATTGAAAAGCTCCTGTGAGTGCCACATGAGCTTGCGCTCTGATTGGCTGGCCACAACTCTGTCCCTGTGTCCTGAAAATAAAGAAAATATGTTGTAAGGGGGCAGAGTAGGTGTACCAGGTGCCCAGGACTTTGTCCACCCCCTCTTCCCTGGGCTTAAATAACAAGAAAAAAGTTGTATTTTTGGGGGCGCCACAAACCCGCAGTAGCCAGTGCAGCCCTATTAATTCCTGCAGAAGTCCAGGTGCTCTGCTGGCTCCCACGGGAAAATAAAAAAGGGGGGGGGGGCTTGCAGGCAAAGCTCCTTTCCGCCCTCCGCATACACCAACCCCATGCTGCGCACAGTCGAAAATCATGTGCGGCTGGGAGTTCACTGGGGCGGGGTTGTGTTCATTGCCTGGCCGCGGGGGAGGTTGACTTCACATGGGTGGTTGGGTGCCGTACATGGCAGAGCAGTGATATAGGTATGTTAATGAAATCTTACTTTACTATTAAAAAACCCCTAGAAATTCACTGAAAAAACAAAGGTTAAAGTGACGTTATAATAATAATAAAGTAATTTAGAAAGCGCCTGGTTACTTCAACGAAGTGTCCCCGCGCTGAGGTTTTGCTCTGACACAGATCCAAAAACCGAAGAGCAGTCTCAATCAAATCGATATGAACAACAATGTTTTTATTTTGTTTACAGTTTTTTCCTGTCTGAGAGAAAGGAGGAGAGAATTCCACATCTTGGGTGCTAAAAAGCTGAAAGAGCATCCCCAATGCATCCTCTTTTTAATACAGGAATGCAGGCCAGGAGAACTCCTGCTGATCTTAGATTTCTTCTGGAGGCTAAAGGTTTAACAAGAGAATGCAGAAAGCGCAGGCCTTTATTGTTAACATTTCTGTAGCAGTAACAAATGGTTTTAAAAGAGAGACTTTTTCTCACCGGCAGCCAATGCTGCTGAGCAAGAGCAGGGCCTATAGACAACCGCCTCGGAAGATTTAACCGCAGACGTGCTGCCACGTTCTGAACACGCTAGAATCTTGCCAATTGAGACTATTCCCTGACTCAGGACATTGCAGTAGTCCAGCCTAAATGTAATCAGGGCCTAGACTACTGTGTTCCTCGCGGTCTCTGGCAGAAATCCAAGGATCTTTTTTAGGGTTTTTAAGATCCCAAAACACTTTCCTGCTAGAATCGTGATCTCGCTGTCGAAGTTGGGTATGATAATAATATCTTAGTGTACATTAAAAAAAGATTAGAAATTCACTGGAAAAAAAAATTAAAGGTCAAATTGAAGTTCTAGTTTTGGGAAAACGTCAGTTTAAATGTAACATTTTAAACTAAAAGAACAGTGACATTCACCAGTTATAGTTAACAAAAAAACTATAACTCGCGCCCTGACTCATGACTTGTTCTATAACATCATTGCTAACATCCCTGATGACAACTGAAATGACCTAATTGATGACAACACCTCATGGTGGGGCTTGAGTTATAGTTTCTTGAGGTAACTATAGCTGGTAACTTTCAGTGTTTTTTAAGTTTCAAATGTGACGTTTAAATTGACATTTTCACCTAACTATAACATCACTTTACCCTTAAGTGAATATTTATATATATTAAATACAGCCTATGAAATGATATATCGGGAAATTTTTGCTTGTTCACTTAAAAAAAAAATAAATGCAATTTTAAAAGCCGAACATCATCACTAGAAACAACATAAACCTTTTTTTAAAGGAAGGGTTATGAAAACTAGGTACATTGTAGCCTAAGTGGCTGAATCCTGAAAGGCTTGGAAAACTGTAGCTGCTCCATACCATTAGTATCCCATTGTGCCCAGCAGTTGAGCAAGTTCATGTTTTTTTAGCTCCTTGTATCGGGATCCTGGTGCACTGAGCACAACCTTTTTGAGGTTTTTTCTATTGGAAAACTTTTCCAAGCCTTGAAAGATTCTACTCTCCAGGGACCGCAGCACATTTTTTCTGTTTTCTGAAAGAAAGAAATAGTTCTTACTTAACTAAGTGCCTTCCTTTTTTGTGAAGCGTCCCACCTGTGAGTGAAAAAAGACCAAACAGACACTCATGCAGTCTGTATTTTCAGTCTTTCCGCTTCTGACTCAGACTCAGACTCATGTGACTTCTGTAAGAAGATGTCCAAGAGAACTTTGGGGCAGAGAGAAGATTAGGCTGCATAGACTTCAAGAAGACTAACGCAGGCGTGAAGGGCAGTGCCCTGAAGACCTGTGGTACATGGAGAGAGTGTTCCCTCTTCTTATGCTCCTTCCTCCATTTCCAAGCACCCACTGCGATGGAGATTCAAGGAAAGAATCCAGAAGAAAAAATGAAGATACACCCAGCCGACCTCAAGGTCCATCCCATCTAAGGTAGGGCCAGTCACTACTTGCTCCAAGTTGAGAAGCTGGACCTGGCTTGGCAGTTCGGGCTGGGCTGTTCCCATGAGGCACAGGGTCAAGACGGATTTGCATATGGCTGGGTATAAACTAGGGTGGCATGGTGAGCAAAAGATTGATGGATTTAACCGAGATCTCTTGACTGGGGGTGAATGTTTGATTTGCTCTGCATTCCGTCCATCATCTGTGTGTCTTTTGCTTTCTTGCCCCAAGTGCGCCGGGTATGCCCAGACGTGGGTCCCGGGCTCACTGTGCCACTGGATTCAAGCTAGCCTGGCTGATGAGGGGTGATGCCCTGAAACCGGTCGCAGGATGCTTTTTTCCGGTCCAGGGAGGACGTGGGTTGGCAGTTCAGGCTGGACTGTTCCCATGAGGCACAGGGTCAAGACTGATTTGCATATAGCTGGGTCTAAACTGGGATGGCATGGTGAGCGAAAGAACAATGGATTTACTCTTGACTGGGGGTGAATGTTTGATTTCCTCTGTATTCCGTCCATCATCTGTGTGTCTTTTGCCAAGTCGAGAAGAGGGCAGATCAATGTCAAGGACAAAGCTGTCAGCATTGAAGACCCTCGATGTTTAAGGCTTCCTGACCAAGCAGATCTTTATACCCAAGAATTCGACTATTCCAGGACCTTCTCACTCTCTAGAGCGGTCTCACTAACTGTAACCTTATCCTCTGACTCAACTCACACTCCTGAGCCTACTGCCTCTCGAGTTAGGCCTCCAACAACATATGTGTCTCCTACACTACCAATAGCTCCTTAATCTATGTTGTCTGCATCACCTACAGACCCTCCACCAGCACTACCTCCACCAGCTTTGTCACAGTCTCCCTCTGATGCGTATTAAAGGTCCAAGGTCTTCAAGAGGCTGGTTCAGAACTCCAAAAACATTCTAAAAGTCCTCAGCAGAGATGTCCTCATTTATGTTATGATTCACCATTTGGTCTTTATTCTAGACACTGTGCCAGATCTACTTATTGCTCTAGATCTATGCAATGTTGTAGATGTGACAGTCACGATCTCCGCATCTCACCTACTCGTATTATTGGTCCAGCAGTACTCTCCGACTCTCAGGCTGCAAGGGTGACCAATCGGGGCTCTCCCGCCGCTAGCAAGTTCCTCAGCGCCTGGGTACCTTCATGGGTGATTAGCTGCACTTTACAAGTCATCATTGATTGTTTGATTGATTGATTGACCTTTAGATGATATTGCCACCTTGAGTGAAATCTTGAGGAGAGGTGCTACTAAAACATAAAATCCTTATCCCAGCGACCAGCTAAAGACTTCAGTCCTCTTTGAAACACTGCACAATCAATCTTCTGCACACCCTTTGCTGATCTTAGTTCCAGGGTTTCTAGAACCTGCAACAAAGTTGTTCCTGACTCCAGCATCAATGAAGCCTGCTCCAGTGCAATTGCAGAAGTACAAGCCTCCCAAACAGGATCCTCTCTTTCTAGGTCCAGAACCTCCTCCTGTCTCCCACACAGTGTAAGTAGTGAGAAAATACCACCTAGCTCTTTCATCCTCTATGCCATCCTCTGAAAAGAAGAGCAAGGAAATGGATGCAACTGTCAGCAAATTCTATGAAACATCACTAACTTCCATGAAAGCAGCTAGAGCCACTGTCCTGCTCGGACACTATGATAGGTCTCTTTGGATACTCCAGTGATTTCAACAATAGTTTCCTTGAGATTAAAGGCAAGACTTTTCAGAGGTACTTCAGGAGGGGATGATGGTCTCCAGTCAAGTTATTAGTGTGGCTGCTGATTCTGCTAATTTTGCCGCGATTGTTACTGTCAGGGTCTGGCTCTTCGTCCTTCTTCTTGGCTCTGCCTTACAGGTTTGAAACCAAAGGCTCAACTGAGGATTTTATGACTTCTGTTTACTGTCATCACTATGTTTTGCCCATTCTGATGATGAAATGCAGCACATGAAGACTGAATTTCAGACGCAGAAGACGATTGGCCTTGAAAAATGTAAAGAGCAGAGGAAGTATTCGTACAAGCTTTACCGGCAGCGGAGGGTTCAATGCCCTCAGTGGCCTCAGCATTACCACCAGCGTCAACATCAAATGTCCTTTAAATTCAGAAAGACCACAAAAGGAAAAGGTGGCCAACAAACACCAGTTGCAGCAGAAAAATCCACCAAGCAGTAAATCTCTCATTTTTCTTCTTCTGTTCGCCACTCTTATAGGGGGAAGCATCAGCATTCATCTGGTTGAGTGGAAAAAAATAACAGGCAGATGAGTGCTACCTATTGTGTAGAATTGCCATTCTATGAGGTTACCATCATCTCCTCGATCCATTCCTCCTAAGAAGACATCTGAATACCATCTTCCTTTTCATTATTTTGAAGTCCGCGCATTTCTGCTCAACGAAGTAGTAGATCCGGTACTTCTGCCCCAGAAAGGAAAAAGTGTTTGATGGCATGTGTGGCTGTAGGTACACATGCTATGCAAACTCCTGCCATCTAGTGTTGGGTCTGGATTTGTGCAAGTTGTTTTTCTTCGAAGAAGTCTTTCGAGTCACGAGGTTGAGTGACTCCTCCTCTCAGTGGTAATGCGCATGGCCATCAACTCCATTGTAAATTGTTTTCCCTCCGCCGTCTGGTTCGGACGTGTGTGCCTCTACTCTGTGTTTCGACTCCGTTTTGGTTCGACATTCGGCTCTCTTTTCTATTTGCTTCGACAGTATTGTTATCGTTCACACTTTCCCCATCTGCGCCTCCTCGGCTAATTTCGCCAGTTCAGTTCTGTTCGACCAAAGCCCCTTTGGGGCCTACCTTTGACATCGTTACCTGCTTTTCGCGAAAATGCTCCGCTAGTAATGGAACACACGCCTTTTCAATTTAGTCCACTTTGCGACGTTAAGTACCCCGCACACAGACCAACATTCGGTGGGCAACTTGTGACTGTCTCCATACCACAAGGAATCTGACTACTATGCGTGCAAATCCTTCAGGTCATAGAAAGCACTTTGGGACCGCTGGGCTCGTTGCCTCGAGATGTCTTATAGATCCACAGACAACACTCCCAACATTTTTGTTGAGGAGCACGCCTAGGAGCAACCAGCCATCGAAGAAAAGGAGGCCTTCTCTCTCAGAGAAAGGTCCGGCTTTGACCTCGAGGTAGATTTGGAGATGCAGGAACTTCCATCTGCTCAACCTGTGAGTACTGCAGCCCCTGCCCTTCCACCCAAGCCGACCAAAAGACCTTCGACTTCCATGGTCGTAGACTCTGAGGTCCCTGGTACACCACTGCTATCTGGCCATGGTCTGATCCGGAATCCATTTTGGACGGCCCATCTCCGGTGCCTAAAGTACATGCCAAACCAAAGCCTTTGTCATCGACCTCTTCGGACCGAGACCAATGTTCGGTACCGACTCGACCTTCGGTGTCAACACGGCAGTCGACTTCCACCACCTCGATGCTGACAGTGCCTCACAAGTCCAAAGCTTTGGACCCAAAACCCTCGGACCTGAAAACTGCAAAGATTTCTCAGCCTGTACTTCACCTGTCTAAACCATTTTAGAAAAACTGGACATTTGACAAAAGAAAATCCACATACAGGTGGGTACTGGCAGCATACTTGCAAAGCCTTCCTCTCCTCCACCACTCAAAGAAGCTGACTTTTGAAGAAGCACTGGATGTGCCCCTTCCTCCTCAGAAGAAAACTATAGACAAGGCTCCCAACCCTGACTTTCTCCCACGTCCCTCCACACCTCCACCACCCTCACCTTCACCATTACCTCATTTTCCTCCACGACTATCTCCACCTCAAGACCCCTCAGACATGTCACCTCAGGGGGCCACAAGATGACAAATCCATGGTACATGCTTGACACAGATTCCCCTGAAAACAATGATTCTGACCTATTACCCCCCCCCCAAAAAGACGCAACCTCTTTATAAGAGGTTTTAGCAAGGGCAGCAGCCTTCCACAATGTGGAGTTACACAGTAGGCATTGGAGGATAACTTCCTTTTTGACACGCTGTCTACCGCACACAGGGCCACACAATATCAGCCTATGTTAAAGGGTATTCTGCGATATACTGAAGACATTTTTAAAGACCCTATTAGGGCTAGGGTCACAACACCAACAGTGGACAAAAAATATGAACCTGCACCATCTACCCTATCTTCATCATAGGTCAACGGCCACCAGACTCTAGTTGCCACCATGTCAATTCCTTTAGGATAGTCCCATCATGATTACATGCTTTTTGTCCCATCCACACGACATAACGGTCCTACACAGGTGACCTTTTACTTAGTAGCTTACTTCTGTCTCTTCGACACCAGGCTCTCTGTACCCTATCTTAATCCCAGTACCTGACATACATAAACATGTCCCCAGGCACGGCAGATTTATTCTGTATAAGGGTCACCACATTGTTCATCCATGGCCAACAACCAGCTGTGCAGGAGTATGTTTGTTTAGAAAAGGATTAGCAAAGGATTAGGGAATGTTTTCAAAACATATTGATTCTCGAAGAAACCTTTAGTATAAAAGACCCTCACCCCCCCTTACAGAAAGAGAGGAGAATTCCTTTCAGGCTGAACCGAGACTCTGCAGACTGATCCTTCGACAGGCAGAGACCTGACATCCCTTGCGGGGTCTATCACAATAAGGAGCCACAGAGGGAACTTTGATCAGGTCGCCCTCCACCCGGAACTGTCTGTCTTCAAGAAAAATTCTTGGCTCTATTCTCACCAGAAGACTAGCAGGGCTGCACCTGCTCTAAGGGACTCAGTCATTAATGCCCCATGTAGGGCTACCCTCACTTGTCTTTTCTTTGTGTTACTTAATTTTTCCCATTCTTCTCTCGCTGATGTAGAACTTGTAAGTGGAGAATCAGGGAAAAGTGAAGGACCAGACAGGATTGCGGCAATCTGGTCATCAGAGAATGCTAAGCAATTCCTGTCCATCCTATACTCGCCAAATGCATTGTGATTCCTATCAGATTGTGTATTAAAGCTTGATAAGGGAACAGATCTAGTCTAACGGTGTGTAACTGAAGCAATTGTTTGTGAGGAGAAAAAAGAGAATCTAAAGGTTGGTACGTACAAATATTTTGTCAAAAAGGCTCTCACGGCTGGTCCGCCGTTCACAAGTCTATCACAATACGGAGCCACAGAGGGAACTTTGATCAGGTCGCCCTCCACTCAAAAAATATCCAAACAACAAACAGACCTGATCAACAAGGGCTGAATCCACTTTTGTATATAGGATTGGGAATGGGTCTTCAACTGATTATGCCCACCCACATTTTTTTTGTTATCCACTATCCTTATAGCCCAAAGTAAAAAGCTTATATTTCTAAAAATCTATTGGGTTGTCAGTCACTACGCTGCAGATATACCCCCCACTTTCACAGGTGTATAATCAACAAAACAATTGTGTATAGGAGAGATAGCACCTCACGTGCGCTACACCAAAGGAGCTTACTGGTTGGTTCTCACCAGTTGTGCCCACGTTTCTCATCATAGGTGGCTATCTCCCCTGTGAAAACAGAAAAAGTGTCCAGTATCAACAATAAAGGTGAAGAAAGTGTTTGTGTGTTTCACAAAAACAAAGAAAAAAGACCCCGTAATGCTAAAATTGAGTTCAGACTCGCATGCACCAGATGCCAATTTTATTCAAAACTCGTGAGCTTACTCAAAGTTAAAAACAACTGCATGTTGCAGACCAATTGAAGATGGGCCAACATGTTTCATTGCCTGTTTTCTTTGTGGCAATTTCGTCAGGGCTCGAGGTCATGAGACACCTTACTGGACTTCTATTTTGTACGCGAAGTGACTGACAAACATAAAAAGACAAACTATTAAAAACGTCCAACCAATTAGACCCTCACCAGATAATATTCACTGTCTTATCTGATCACACCAATTGCCTCATGCCTGTGTCACTGAAGTGGATATTTACCAAGTGCTAGCCAAGGCCCATCGTACCACCTATCCACCTCTTCACAGGGTACTTCTTTCTTTTATAAGACCCTTTTACAACACCACTTGTTGCCGTAAATCTATGTGGAAAAAACATACATCTAATTTTTCTTCCTTTCCTCTCTCATGTATGCAGGAAGAGATCATTTGCACCGTAATCCCACTCACTCCGATCACAAAATCACACCCCTACTAATCCATATTCTTATGTATAGGTTGAGTTTGTATGGTAGAGTTAGTTTAAACACCTATATGTACCTCCAACAGTTCGTCATTAAAACATAATGCCACGTGAGGTATTCTCCGTAATCATGCGAGCACCGGACTGCCTTATCCACTGTCTGCTTGCCATATGCTTACAAACTTGCATGCATTTACTCAATCGGATTCGTACTCGGACCCCTGCACGGTCCATATCTCTCGAGTGCGTCACTCTCTGTGCTCGGACCCCTACTCAGTCCATATCTATCGAGTTCGTCGCCCTCTGTAGCAGTCCAAGTACACACACTAACTCACCCGTCTCCACGGCATGCCCCCACACAGTCTTACCGGATGTACCAGCAGCATGAGCTTTGCCTCATTCCGGTACGCTGTTGCGGTATCGCGCTTCATTTAACAGCGCGTCTCAAACACAGGAAGTCAGCGCACTTCCTCATTGTACATCACGCGTTTCAATGCGCACTGGCGGCGCCATCTTAGAATGGTTTTATTGTTTTCCAACAGAGTATTACTTCGCATCTGTAGAGTAATCATCACGTCTCTACTGGTAGGGGAACAATATAGCTGATCAATTTATGTTTGTCTCTATCTTACCACCAGTTTGTGATCTTGTTTTCTTTAACTGTCTAATTATGCAAACCTAATGGAAATAGCACTACTTTTTGCACAGCTCATTCAATACTCAGAATTGAATAATGAATATGTCTCCCAAAGGAGATTCAAGAACCAAGCGGTCTTGTAGACTTCTTAGTGATGGACACATCAAACCTGCTGTAAACATCCTTGTGTCCCCAATTTGGATGTCTAAAGTACTCTAATCCATTCTACACCCTCACTGATCCCAGGCAGCAGTCAATTTGGATGCAACAAAGTCTGTAACAAATTACATGAGGGGCAAAATCTTGATTCAATTGGTCACCCACTTATCTTGTTCCATTCAATGTAATCATTCAGTCCCCTCTGGTCAGCTTTTTCTGTAAAAATCCAACGTGCCTCTTTTTTAACTAATGTTTTCTCAATAATGCATGCCTCATCTACAACTCTTTCCAAAAGAAGCCATTTCAGTGCTCTAGCATCGTGGTTTTGTTCTTTAAAGTGTTGGACCAACGTTGTAGTTAGTTTGCCTGCCCTTATTGTGCTAAGATGTTCCTGAATGCGAATTTTGACCTTGCGCGATGCTAAGCCTATGTAGTGTAACCCACACTGGCACGTTAGTCGATAAATTACATTCACAGTATTACAATTGCTGAATTTGGTCAGGTACCACACTTTCCCGTTCTGCAGTTGTGTACTGTTGGTTTTCTCAGTTAGCTCACACACTGAACAGCTCCCACATGGATAATGTCCAGGCGGGATTGAAGAATCTTTGGTACGTGATATTGCTCGGGTGTGAACCAGTTTATCCTTTAAATTGCATGCTCGTCTAAAGGCAAACCTAGGTTGTGGCATCCTAAATTCTGACGTGGACAGTAATGACCAGTGTTTCCGGATGGACTGACGGATTTTAGTTGCCAAAGGATCATACGTCATGACGACTGGCAGGCAGTCACTACTTTGTCTCGCATTCTTCTCTAGTAAGGCACTTCGTGGTGTATTGAGTGCCCTTTTCCTGGCATTATTCACTATCCTACGCGGATAGGCCCTCTGAACCAATTTGTCTCTCAAACCCTCCGATTGCTGCATATAGGCATTCGTGGTGGAGCAGTTCCTGCGGTACCGCAGGAACTGGCCCACAGGCAGATTATCACGTAAGGCCCTAGGGTGGAATGACTGATAGTGCCGCAGTGAGTTTCTGTCTGTGACTTTCTGATGTACGGTGGTGCAAAGCTTATTGTCAGCAACCACAATATCCAGATCCAGGTATACTGCCTTTTGGTTACTCAGCGTCCAAGTAAACTTTAGGCTTGTATCCAATCCGTTAAGCCAATTCAAAAATTCATAGAGACCAGTTTCCGCTCCGGACCAAATGCACAACACATCATCTATATATCTCTTCCAGAGGCGGATATTCCTCTGGAAGGGATTAGATGAATGCTGGATATAGTTCTCTTCAAACTGGCCCACATAAATGCAGGCCAGGCTGGGCGCAAAAGTTGCGCCCATAGATGTCCCTGATACTTGTAAAAAGAGTTGACTTTTGTAACTAAAGTAGTTGCGTGTCAATGCTAGCTCTATGCACTGTAACACAAATGATTGCGGGGTATCATAAAACCACTCCTGCTCCCCAAGTGCCCGTGCTGATGCCACCAGCGTGGCATCTTGGGGGTATGCAAGTATACAGTGACTCGATATCTATGGTCACAAGAAACTCATGAGTGGGATCAAATTCTAGCTCTTTCAAGATATTGAGGATGTCCATCGTGTCTTGGACATAGGAAGGTTGTTTCAATACTGATTCCCTCAAGAAGAAATCTGCAAATTGCGATAAGCGATACCAAAGGGGATAATGGACGGAGCGTTAGAGCAAATCAAACACTCTCCCCCAGTCAACTGATCTAGGTTTAATCCATCATCATTCTTTAGCTCACTCCACCACCCCAGTTCAGACATGGCCAAATGCAAATCAGTCTGACCCTGTGCCTCATGGGAACAGTCCAGCCCGAACTGCCAAGCCATGTCTTCCCTGGACCGGAAACAAGCATCCTGGGACCGGTTTCGGGTTCATAACCCTCATCAGCCAGGCTATCTTGAATCCAGTGGCAAAGTGAGCAAGGGACCCACGTCTGGGCATAACCTGCCAACTTAGGGCGAACAAAGCGATACCAAAGGGGATGATGGACGGAGCGTTAGAGCAAATCAAACACTCTCCCCAGTCAACTGATCTGGGTTTAATCCATCATCATTCTTTAGCTCACTCCACCACCCCAGTTCAGACATGGCCATATGCAAATCAGTCTGACCCTGTGCCTCATGGGAACAGTCCAGCTCGAACTGCCAAGCCATGTCTTCCTGGACCGAGACAAGCATCCTGGGACCGGTTTCGGGTTCATAACCTCATCAGCCAGGCTATCTTGAATCCAGTGGCAAAGTGAGCAAGGGACCCACGTCTGGGCATACCCTGCCAACAGGGCGAACAAAGCGATACCAAGGGGATGATGGACGGAGCGTTAGAGCAAATCAGACACTCTCCCCAGTCAGCTGATCTGGGTTTAATCCATCATCATTCTTTAGCTCACTCCACCACCCCAGTTCAGACATGGCCATATGCAAATCAGTCTGACCCTGTGCCTCATGGGAACAGTGCAGCCCGAACTGCCAAGCCATGTCTTCCCTGGACCGGAAACAAGCATCCTGGGACCGGTTTCGGGTTCATATCCCTCATCAGCCAGGCTATCTTGAATCCAGTGGCAAAGTGAGCAAGGGACCCACGTCTGGGCATAAACTGCCAACTTAGGGCGAACAAAGCGATACCAAAGGGGATGATGGACGGAGCGTTAGAGCAAATCAAACACTCTCCCCCATCTGGGGTGAGTGTTTGATTTGCTCTAACGCTCCGTCCATCATCCCCTTTGGTATCGCTTTGTTCGCCCTAAGTTGGCAGGGTATGCCCAGACGTGGGTCCCTTGCTCACTTTGCCACTGGATTCAAGATAGCCTGGCTGATGAGGGTTTTGAACCCGAAACCGGTCCCAGGATGCTTGTTTCCGGTCCAGGAAGACATGGCTTGGCAGGTCGGGCTGGACTGTTCCCATGAGGCACAGGGTCAGACTGATTTGCATATGGCCATGTCTGAACTGGGGTGGTGGAGTGAGCTAAAGAATGATGATGGATTAAACCCAGATCAGTTGACTGGGGTGAGTGTTTGATTTGCTCTAACGCTCCGTCCATCATCCCCTTTGGTATCGCTTTGTTCGCCCTAAGTTGGCAGGGTATGCCCAGACGTGGGTCCCTTGCTCACTTTGCCACTGGATTCAAGATAGCCTGGCTGATGAGGGTTTTGAACCCGAAACCGGTCCCAGGATGCTTGTTTCGGTCCAGGGAAGACATGGCTTGGCAGTTCGGGCTGGACTGTTCCCATGAGGCACACGGTCAGACTGATTTGCATATGGCCATGTCTGAACTGGGGTGGTGGAGTGAGCTAAAGAATGACGATGGATTAAACCCAGATCAGTTGACTGGGGGTGAGTGTTTGATTTGCTCTAGCGCTCCGTCCATCATCCCCTTTAGTATCGCTTTGTTCGCCCTAAGTTGGCAGGGTATGCCCAGACGTGGGTCCCTTGCTCACTTTGCCACTGGATTCAAGATAGCCTGGCTGATGAGGGTTTTGAACCCGAAGCCGGTCCCAGGATGCTTGTTTCCGGTCAGGGAAGACATGGCTTGGCAGTTCTGGCTGGACTGTTCCCATGAGGCACAGGGTCAGACTGATTTGCATATGGCCATGTCTGAACTGGGGTGGTGGAGTGAGCTAAAGAATGATGATGGATTAAACCCATATCAGTTGACTGGGGGTGAGTGTTTGATTTGCTCTAACGCTCCGTCCATCATCCCCTTTGGTATCGCTTTGTTCGCCCTAAGTTGCCAGGGTATGCCCAGACGTGGGTCCCTTGCTCACTTTGCCACTGGATTCAAGATAGCCTGGCTGATGAGGGTTTTGAACCCGCAACCGGTCACAGGATGCTTGTTTCCGGTCCAGGGAAGACATGGCTTGGCAGTTCGGGCTGGACTGTTCCCATGAGGCACAGGGTCAGACTGATTTGCATATGGCCATGTCTGAACTGGGGTTGGTGGAGTGAGCTAAAGAATGATGATGGATTAAACCCAGATCAGTTGACTGGGGGTGAGTGTTTGATTTGCTCTAACGCTCCGTCCATCATCCCCTTTGGTATCGCTTTCTTCGCCCTAAGTTGGCAGGGTATGCCCAGACGTGGGTCCCTTGCTCACTTTGCCACTGGATTCAAGATAGCCTGGCTGATGAGGGTTTGAACCCGAAACCGGTCCCAGGATGCTTGTTTCCGGTCCAGGGAAGACATGGCTTGGCAGTTCGGGCTGGACTGTTCCCATGAGGCACAGGGTCAGACTGATTTGCATATGGCCATGTCTGAACTGGGGTGGTGGAGTGAGCTAAAGAATGATGATGGATTAAACCCAGATCAGTTGACTGGGGGTGAGTGTTTGATTTGCTCTAACGCTCCGTCCATCATCCCCTTTGAGTATCGCTTTGTTCGCCCTAAGTTGGCAGGGTATGCCCAGACGTGGGTCCCTTGCTCACTTTGCCACTGGATTCAAGATAGCCTGGCTGATGAGGGTTTTGAACCCGAAACCGGTCCCAGGATGCTTGTTTCCGGTCCAGGGAAGACATGGCTTGGCAGTTCGGGCTGGACTGTTCCCATGAGTCACAGGGTCAGACTGATTTGTATATGGCCATGTCTGAACTGGGGTGGTGGAGTGAGCTAAAGAATGATGATGGATTAAACCCAGATCAGTTGACTGGGGGTGAGTGTTTGATTTGCTCTAACGCTCCGTCCATCATCCCCTTTGGTATCGCTTTGTTCGCCCTAAGTTGGCAGGGTATGCCCAGACGTGGGTCCCTTGCTCACTTTGCCACTGGATTCAAGATAGCCTGGCTGATGAGGGTTTTGAACCCGAAACCGGTCACAGGATGCTTGTTTCCGGTCCAGGGATGACATGGCTTGGCAGTTTCGGGCTGGACTGTTCCCATGTGGCACAGGGTCAGACTGATTTGCATATGGCCATGTCTGAACTGGGGTGGTGGAGTGAGCTAAAGAATGATGATGGATTAAACCCAGATCAGTTGACTGGGGGTGAGTGTTTGATTTGCTCTAACGCTCCGTCCATCATCCCCTTTGGTATCGCTTTGTTCGCCCTAAGTTGGCAGGGTATGCCCAGACGTGGGTCCCTTGCTCACTTTGCCACTGGATTCAAGATAGCCTGGCTGATGAGGGTTTTCAACCCGAAACCGGTCCCAGGATGCTTGTTTCCGGTCCAGGGAAGACATGGCTTGGCAGTTCGGGCTGGACTGTTCCCATGAGGCACAGGGTCAGACTGATTTGCATATGGCCATGTCTGAACTGGGGTGGTGGAGTGAGCTAAGAATGATGATGGATTAAACCCATATCAGTTGACTGGGGGTGAGTGTTTGATTTGCTCTAACGCTCCGTCCATCATCCCCTTTGGTATCGCTTTGTTCGCCCTAAGTTGCCAGGGTATGCCCAGACGTGGGTCCCTTGCTCACTTTGCCACTGGATTCAAGATAGCCTGGCTGATGAGGGTTTTGAACCCGCAACCGGTCACAGGATGCTTGTTTCCGGTCCAGGGAAGACATGGCTTGGCAGTTCGGGCTGGACTGTTCCCATGAGGCACAGGGTCAGACTGATTTGCATATGGCCATGTCTGAACTGGGGTTGGTGGAGTGAGCTAAAGAATGATGATGGATTAAACCCAGATCAGTTGACTGGGGGTGAGTGTTTGATTTGCTCTAACGCTCCGTCCATCATCCCCTTTGGTATCGCTTTCTTCGCCCTAAGTTGGCAGGGTATGCCCAGACGTGGGTCCCTTGCTCACTTTGCCACTGGATTCAAGATAGCCTGGCTGATGAGGGTTTTGAACCCGAAACCGGTCCCAGGATGCTTGTTTCCGGTCCAGGGAAGACATGGCTTGGCAGTTCGGGCTGGACTGTTCCCATGAGGCACAGGGTCAGACTGATTTGCATATGGCCATGTCTGAACTGGGGTGGTGGAGTGAGCTAAAGAATGATGATGGATTAAACCCAGATCAGTTGACTGGGGGTGAGTGTTTGATTTGCTCTAACGCTCCGTCCATCATCCCCTTTGGTATCGCTTTGTTCGCCCTAAGTTGGCAGGGTATGCCCAGACGTGGGTCCCTTGCTCACTTTGCCACTGGATTCAAGATAGCCTGGCTGATGAGGGTTTTGAACCCGAAACCGGTCCCAGGATGCTTGTTTCCGGTCCAGGGAAGACATGGCTTGGCAGTTCGGGCTGGACTGTTCCCATGAGTCACAGGGTCAGACTGATTTGTATATGGCCATGTCTGAACTGGGGTGGTGGAGTGAGCTAAAGAATGATGATGGATTAAACCCAGATCAGTTGACTGGGGGTGAGTGTTTGATTTGCTCTAACGCTCCGTCCATCATCCCCTTTGGTATCGCTTTGTTCGCCCTAAGTTGGCAGGGTATGCCCAGACGTGGGTCCCTTGCTCACTTTGCCACTGGATTCAAGATAGCCTGGCTGATGAGGGTTTTGAACCCGAAACCGGTCACAGGATGCTTGTTTCCGGTCCAGGGATGACATGGCTTGGCAGTTTCGGGCTGGACTGTTCCCATGTGGCACAGGGTCAGACTGATTTGCATATGGCCATGTCTGAACTGGGGTGGTGGAGTGAGCTAAAGAATGATGATGGATTAAACCCAGATCAGTTGACTGGGGGTGAGTGTTTGATTTGCTCTAACGCTCCGTCCATCATCCCCTTTGGTATCGCTTTGTTCGCCCTAAGTTGGCAGGGTATGCCCAGACGTGGGTCCCTTGCTCACTTTGCCACTGGATTCAAGATAGCCTGGCTGATGAGGGTTTTCAACCCGAAACCGGTCCCAGGATGCTTGTTTCCGGTCCAGGGAAGACATGGCTTGGCAGTTCGGGCTGGACTGTTCCCATGAGGCACAGGGTCAGACTGATTTGCATATGGCCATGTCTGAACTGGGGTTGGTGGAGTGAGCTAAAGAATGATGATGGATTAAACCCAGATCAGTTGACTGGGGGTGAGTGTTTGATTTGCTCTAACGCTCCGTCCATCATCCCCTTTGGTATCGCTTTGTTCGCCCTAAGTTGCCAGGGTATGCCCAGACCTGGGTCCCTTGCTCACTTTGCCACTGGATTCAAGATAGCCTGGCTGATGAGGGTTTTGAACCCGAAACCGGTCCCAGGATGCTTGTTTCCGGTCCAGTGAAGACATGGCTTGGCAGTTCGGGCTGGACTGTTCCCATGAGGCACAGGGTCAGACTGATTTGCATATGGCCATGTCTGAACTGGGGTGGTAAGGTGAGCTAAAGAATGATGATGGATTAAACCCAGATCAGTTGACTGGGGGTGAGTGTTTGATTTGCTCTAACGCTCCGTCCATCATCCCCTTTGGTATCGCTTTGTTCGCCCTAAGTTGGCAGGGTATGCCCAGACGTGGGTCCCTTGCTCACTTTGCCACTGGATTCAAGATAGCCTGGCTGATGAGGGTTTTGAACCCGAAACCGGTCCCAGGATGCTTGTATCCGGTCCAGGGAAGATATGGCTTGGCAGTTCGGGCTGGACTGTCCCCATGAGGCACAGGGTCAGACTGATTTGCAGATGGCCATGTCTGAACTGGGGTGGTGGAGTGAGCTAAAGAATGATGATGGATTAAACCCAGATCAGTTGACTGGGGGTGAGTGTTTGATTTGCTCTAACGCTCCGTCCATCATCCCCTTTGGTATCGCTTTGTTCGCCCTAAGTTGGCAGGGTATGCCCAGACGTGGGTCCCTTGCTCACTTTGCCACTGGATTCAAGATAGCCTGGCTGATGAGGGTTTTGAACCCGAAACCGGTCCCAGGATGCTTGTTTCCGGTCCAGGGAAGACATGGCTTGGCAGGTCGGGCTGGACTGTTCCCATGAGGCACAGGGTCAGACTGATTTGCATATGGCCATGTCTGAACTGGGGTGGTGGAGTGAGCTAAAGAATGATGATGGATTAAACCCAGATCAGTTGACTGGGGGTGAGTGTTTGATTTGCTCTAACGCTCCGTCCATCATCCCCTTTGAGTATCGCTTTGTTCGCCCTAAGTTGGCAGGGTATTCCCAGACGTGGGTCCCTTGCTCACTTTGCCACTGGATTCAAGATAGCCTGGCTGATGAGGGTTTTGAACCCGAAACCGGTCCCAGGATGCTTGTTTCCGGTCCAGGGAAGACATGGCTTGGCAGTTCGGGCTGGACTGTTCCCATGAGGCACAGGGTCAGACTGATTTGCCTATGGCCATGTCTGAACTGGGGTGGTGGAGTGAGCTAAAGAATGATGATGGATTAAACCCAGATCAGTTGACTGGGGGTGAGTGTTTGATTTGCTCTAACGCTCCGTCCATCATCCCCTTTGGTATCGCTTTGTTCGCCCTAAGTTGGCAGGGTATGCCCAGACGTGGGTCCCTTGCTCACTTTGCCACTGGATTCAAGATAGCCTGGCTGATGAGGGTTTTGAACCCGAAACCGGTCCCAGGATGCTTGTTTCCGGTCCAGGGAAGACATGGCTTGGCAGTTCGGGCTGGACTGTTCCCATGAGGCACAGCGGTCAGACTGATTTGCATATGGCCATGTCTGAACTGGGGTGGTGGAGTGAGCTAAAGAATGACGATGGATTAAACCCAGATCAGTTGACTGGGGGTGAGTGTTTGATTTGCTCTAACGCTCCGTCCATCATCCCCTTTGGTATCGCTTTGTTCGCCCTAAGTTGGCAGGGTATGCCCAGACGTGGGTCCCTTGCTCACTTTGCCACTGGATTCAAGATAGCCTGGCTGATGAGGGTTTTGAACCCGAAACCGGTCCCAGGATGCTTGTTTCCGGTCCAGGGAAGACATGGCTTGGCAGTTCGGGCTGGACTGTTCCCATGAGGCACAGGGTCAGACTGATTTGCATATGGCCATGTCTGAACTGGGGTGGTGGAGTGAGCTAAAGAATGATGATGGATTAAACCCAGATCAGTTGACTGGGGGTGAGTGTTTGATTTGCTCTAACGCTCCGTCCATCATCCCCTTTCGTATCGCTTTGTTCGCCCTAAGTTGGCAGGGTATGCCCAGACGTGGGTCCCTTGCTCACTTTGCCACTGGATTCAAGATAGCCTGGCTGATGAGGGTTTTGAACCCGAAACCGGTCCCAGGATGCTTGTTTCCGGTCCAGGGAAGACATGGCTTGGCAGTTCGGGCTGGACTGTTCCCATGAGGCACAGGGTCAGACTGATTTGCATATGGCCATGTCTGAACTGGGGTTGGTGGAGTGAGCTAAAGAATGATGATGGATTAAACCCAGATCAGTTGACTGGGGGTGAGTGTTTGATTTGCTCTAACGCTCCGTCCATCATCCCCTTTGGTATCGCTTTGTTCGCCCTAAGTTGGCAGGGTATGCCCAGACGTGGGTCCCTTGCTCACTTTGCCACTGGATTCAAGATAGCCTGGCTGATGAGGGTTTTGAACCCGAAACCGGTCCCAGGATGCTTGTTTCCGGTCCAGGGAAGACATGGCTTGGCAGTTCGGGCTGGACTGTTCCCATGAGGCACAGGGTCAGACTGATTTGCATATGGCCATGTCTGAACTGGGGTGGTGGAGTGAGCTAAAGAATGATGATGGATTAAACCCAGATCAGTTGACTGGGGGTGAGTGTTTGATTTGCTCTAACGCTCCGTCCATCATCCCCTTTGGTATCGCTTTGTTCGCCCTAAGTTGGCAGGGTATGCCCAGACGTGGGTCCCTTGCTCACTTTGCCACTGGATTCAAGATAGCCTGGCTGATGAGGGTTTTGAACCCGAAACCGGTCCCAGGATGCTTGTTTCCGGTCCAGGGAAGACATGGCTTGGCAGTTCGGGCTGGACTGTTCCCATGAGTCACAGGGTCAGACTGATTTGCATATGGCCATGTCTGAACTGGGGTGGTGGAGTGAGCTAAAGAATGATGATGGATTAAACCCAGATCAGTTGACTGGGGGTGAGTGTTTGATTTGCTCTAACGCTCCGTCCATCATCCCCTTTGGTATCGCTTTGTTCGCCCTAAGTTGGCAGGGTATGCCCAGACGTGGGTCCCTTGCTCACTTTGCCACTGGATTCAAGATAGCCTGGCTGATGAGGGTTTTGAACCCGAAACCGGTCCCAGGATGCTTGTTTCCGGTCCAGGGATGACATGGCTTGGCAGTTTCGGGCTGGACTGTTCCCATGAGGCACAGGGTCAGACTGATTTGCATATGGCCATGTCTGAACTGGGGTGGTGGAGTGAGCTAAAGAATGATGATGGATTAAACCCAGATCAGTTGACTGGGGGTGAGTGTTTGATTTGCTCTAACGCTCCGTCCATCATCCCCTTTGGTATCGCTTTGTTCGCCCTAAGTTGGCAGGGTATGCCCAGACGTGGGTCCCTTGCTCACTTTGCCACTGGATTCAAGATAGCCTGGCTGATGAGGGTTTTGAACCCGAAACCGGTCCCAGGATGCTTGTTTCCGGTCCAGGGAAGACATGGCTTGGCAGTTCGGGCTGGACTGTTCCCATGAGGCACAGGGTCAGACTGATTTGCATATGGCCATGTCTGAACTGGGGTGGTGGAGTGAGCTAAAGAATGATGATGGATTAAACCCAGATCAGTTGACTGGGGGTGAGTGTTTGATTTGCTCTAACGCTCCGTCCATCATCCCCTTTGGTATCGCTTTGTTCGCCCTAAGTTGGCAGGGTATGCCCAGACCTGGGTCCCTTGCTCACTTTGCCACTGGATTCAAGATAGCCTGGCTGATGAGGGTTTTGAACCCGAAACCGGTCCCAGGATGCTTGTTTCCGGTCCAGTGAAGACATGGCTTGGCAGTTCGGGCTGGACTGTTCCCATGAGGCACAGGGTCAGACTGATTTGCATATGGCCATGTCTGAACTGGGGTGGTGGAGTGAGCTAAAGAATGATGATGGATTAAACCCAGATCAGTTGACTGGGGGTGAGTGTTTGATTTGCTCTAACGCTCCGTCCATCATCCCCTTTGGTATCGCTTTGTTCGCCCTAAGTTGGCAGGGTATGCCCAGACGTGGGTCCCTTGCTCACTTTGCCACTGGATTCAAGATAGCCTGGCTGATGAGGGTTTTGAACCCGAAACCGGTCCCAGGATGCTTGTTTCCGGTCCAGGGAAGACATGGCTTGGCAGTTCGGGCTGGACTGTTCCCATGAGGCACAGGGTCAGACTGATTTGCATATGGCCATGTCTGAACTGGGGTGGTGGAGTGAGCTAAAGAATGATGATGGATTAAACCCAGATCAGTTGACTGGGGGTGAGTGTTTGATTTGCTCTAACGCTCCGTCCATCATCCCCTTTGGTATCGCTTTGTTCGCCCTAAGTTGGCAGGGTATGCCCAGACGTGGGTCCCTTGCTCACTTTGCCACTGGATTCAAGATAGCCTGGCTGATGAGGGTTTTGAACCCGAAACCGGTCCCAGGATGCTTGTTTCCGGTCCAGGGAAGACATGGCTTGGCAGTTCGGGCTGGACTGTTCCCATGAGGCACAGGGTCAGACTGATTTGCATATGGCCATGTCTGAACTGGGGTGGTGGAGTGAGCTAAAGAATGATGATGGATTAAACCCAGATCAGTTGACTGGGGGTGAGTGTTTGATTTGCTCTAACGCTCCGTCCATCATCCCCTTTGGTATCGCTTTGTTCGCCCTAAGTTGGCAGGGTATGCCCAGACGTGGGTCCCTTGCTCACTTTGCCACTGGATTCAAGATAGCCTGGCTGATGAGGGTTTTGAACCCGAAACCGGTCCCAGGATGCTTGTTTCCGGTCCAGGGAAGACATGGCTTGGCAGTTCGGGCTGGACTGTTCCCATGAGGCACAGGGTCAGACTGATTTGCATATGGCCATGTCTGAACTGGGGTGGTGGAGTGAGCTAAAGAATGATGATGGATTAAACCCAGATCAGTTGACTGGGGGTGAGTGTTTGATTTGCTCTAACGCTCCGTCCATCATCCCCTTTGGTATCGCTTTGTTCGCCCTAAGTTGGCAGGGTATGCCCAGACGTGGGTCCCTTGCTCACTTTGCCACTGGATTCAAGATAGCCTGGCTGATGAGGGTTTTGAACCCGAAACCGGTCCCAGGATGCTTGTTTCCGGTCCAGGGAAGACATGGCTTGGCAGTTCGGGCTGGACTGTTCCCATGAGGCACAGGGTCAGACTGATTTGCATATGGCCATGTCTGAACTGGGGTGGTGGAGTGAGCTAAAGAATGATGATGGATTAAACCCAGATCAGTTGACTGGGGGTGAGTGTTTGATTTGCTCTAACGCTCCGTCCATCATCCCCTTTGGTGTCGCTTTGTTCGCCCTAAGTTGGCAGGGTATGCCCAGACGTGGGTCCCTTGCTCACTTTGCCACTGGATTCAAGATAGCCTGGCTGATGAGGGTTTTGAACCCGAAACCGGTCCCAGGATGCTTGTTTCCGGTCCAGGGAAGACATGGCTTGGCAGTTCGGGCTGGACTGTTCCCATGAGGCACAGGGTCAGACTGATTTGCATATGGCCATGTCTGAACTGGGGTGGTGGAGTGAGCTAAAGAATGATGATGGATTAAACCCAGATCAGTTGACTGGGGGTGAGTGTTTGATTTGCTCTAGCGCTCCGTCCATCATCCCCTTTGAGTATCGCTTTGTTCGCCCTAAGTTGGCAGGGTATGCCCAGACGTGGGTCCCTTGCTCACTTTGCCACTGGATTCAAGATAGCCTGGCTGATGAGGGTTTTGAACCCGAAACCGGTCCCAGGATGCTTGTTTCCGGTCCAGGAAGACATGGCTTGGCAGTTCGGGCTGGACTGTTCCCATGAGGCACAGGGTCAGACTGATTTGCATATGGCCATGTCTGAACTGGGGTGGTGGAGTGAGCTAAAGAATGATGATGGATTAAACCCAGATCAGTTGACTGGGGGTGAGTGTTTGATTTGCTCTAACGCTCCGTCCATCATCCCCTTTGGTATCGCTTTGTTCGCCCTAAGTTGGCAGGGTATGCCCAGACGTGGGTCCCTTGCTCACTTTGCCACTGGATTCAAGATAGCCTGGCTGATGAGGGCTTTGAAGCCAGAAACCGGTCCCAGGATGCTTGTTTCCGGTCCAGGGAAGACATGGCTTGGCAGTTCGGGCTGGACTGTTCCCATGAGGCACAGGGTCAGACTGATTTGCATATGGCCATGTCTGAACTGGGGTGGTGGAGTGAGCTAAAGAATGATGATGGATTAAACCCAGATCAGTTGACTGGGGGTGAGTGTTTGCATTTGCTCTAACGCTCCGTCCATCATCCCCTTTGGTTATCGCTTTGTTCGCCCTAAGTTGGCAGGGTATGCCCAGACGTGGGTCCCTTGCTCACTTTGCCACTGGATTCAAGATAGCCTGGCTGATGAGGGTTTTGAACCCGAAACCGGTCCCAGGATGCTTGTTTCCGGTCCAGGGAAGACATGGCTTGGCAGTTCGGGCTGGACTGTTCCCATGAGGCACAGGGTCAGACTGATTTGCATATGGCCATGTCTGAACTGGGGTGGTGGAGTGAGCTAAAGAATGATGATGGATTAAACCCAGATCAGTTGACTGGGGGTGAGTGTTTGATTTGCTCTAACGCTCCGTCCATCATCCCCTTTGGTATCGCTTTGTTCGCCCTAAGTTGGCAGGGTATGCCCAGACGTGGGTCCCTTGCTCACTTTGCCACTGGATTCAAGATAGCCTGGCTGATGAGGGTTTTGAACCCGAAACCGGTCCCAGGATGCTTGTTTCCGGTCCAGGGAAGACATGGCTTGGCAGTTCGGGCTGGACTGTTCCCATGAGGCACAGGGTCAGACTGATTTGCATATGGCCATGTCTGAACTGGGGTGGTGGAGTGAGCTAAAGAATGATGATGGATTAAACCCAGATCAGTTGACTGGGGGTGAGTGTTTGATTTGCTCTAGCGCTCCGTCCATCATCCCCTTTGGTATCGCTTTGTTCGCCCTAAGTTGGCAGGGTATGCCCAGACGTGGGTCCCTTGCTCACTTTGCCACTGGATTCAAGATAGCCTGGCTGATGAGGGTTTTGAACCCGAAACCGGTCCCAGGATGCTTGTTTCCGGTCCAGGGAAGACATGGCTTGGCAGTTCGGGCTGGACTGTTCCCATGAGGCACAGGGTCAGACTGATTTGCATATGGCCATGTCTGAACTGGGGTGGTGGAGTGAGCTAAAGAATGATGATGGATTAAACCCAGATCAGTTGACTGGGGGTGAGTGTTTGATTTGCTCTAACGCTCCGTCCATCATCCCCTTTGGTATCGCTTTGTTCGCCCTAAGTTGGCAGGGTATGCCCAGACGTGGGTCCCTTGCTCACTTTGCCACTGGATTCAAGATAGCCTGGCTGATGAGGGTTTTGAACCCGAAACCGGTCCCAGGATGCTTGTTTCCGGTCCAGGGAAGACATGGCTTGGCAGTTCGGGCTGGACTGTTCCCATGAGGCACAGGGTCAGACTGATTTGCATATGGCCATGTCTGAACTGGGGTGGTGGAGTGAGCTAAAGAATGATGATGGATTAAACCCAGATCAGTTGACTGGGGGTGAGTGTTTGATTTGCTCTAGCGCTCCGTCCATCATCCCCTTTGAGTATCGCTTTGTTCGCCCTAAGTTGGCAGGGTATGCCCAGACGTGGGTCCCTTGCTCACTTTGCCACTGGATTCAAGATAGCCTGGCTGATGAGGGTTTTGAACCCGAAACCGGTCCCAGGATGCTTGTTTCCGGTCCAGGGAAGACATGGCTTGGCAGTTCGGGCTGGACTGTTCCCATGAGGCACAGGGTCAGACTGATTTGCATATGGCCATGTCTGAACTGGGGTGGTGGAGTGAGCTAAAGAATGATGATGGATTAAACCCAGATCAGTTGACTGGGGGTGAGTGTTTGATTTGCTCTAGCGCTCCGTCCATCATCCCCTTTGAGTATCGCTTTGTTCGCCCTAAGTTGGCAGGGTATGCCCAGACGTGGGTCCCTTGCTCACTTTGCCACTGGATTCAAGATAGCCTGGCTGATGAGGGTTTTGAACCCGAAACCGGTCCCAGGATGCTTGTTTCCGGTCCAGGAAGACATGGCTTGGCAGTTCGGGCTGGACTGTTCCCATGAGGCACAGGGTCAGACTGATTTGCATATGGCCATGTCTGAACTGGGGTGGTGGAGTGAGCTAAAGAATGATGATGGATTAAACCCAGATCAGTTGACTGGGGGTGAGTGTTTGATTTGCTCTAACGCTCTGTCCATCATCCCCTTTGGATATCGCTTTGTTCGCCCTAAGTTGGCAGGGTATGCCCAGACGTGGGTCCCTTGCTCACTTTGCCACTGGATTCAAGATAGCCTGGCTGATGAGGGTTGTGAACCCAGAAACCGGTCCCAGGATGCTTGTTTCCGGTCCAGGGAAGACATGGCTTGGCAGTTCGGGCTGGACTGTTCCCATGAGGCACAGGGTCAGACTGATTTGCATATGGCCATGTCTGAACTGGGGTGGTGGAGTGAGCTAAAGAATGATGATGGATTAAACCCAGATCAGTTGACTGGGGGTGAGTGTTTGATTTGCTCTAACGCTCCGTCCATCATCCCCTTTGGTATCGCTATTGTTCGCCCTAAGTTGGCAGGGTATGCCCAGACGTGGGTCCCTTGCTCACTTTGCCACTGGATTCAAGATAGCCTGGCTGATGACGGCTGTGAACCCAGAAACCGGTCCCAGGATGCTTGTTTCCGGTCCAGGGAAGACATGGCTTGGCAGTTCGGGCTGGACTGTTCCCATGAGGCACAGGGTCAGACTGATTTGCATATGGCCATGTCTGAACTGGGGTGGTGGAGTGAGCTAAAGAATGATGATGGATTAAACCCAGATCAGTTGACTGGGGGTGAGTGTTTGCATTTGCTCTAACGCTCCGTCCATCATCCCCTTTGGTATCGCTTTGTTCGCCCTAAGTTGGCAGGGTCTGCCCAGACGTGGGTCCCTTGCTCACTTTGCCACTGGATTCAAGATAGCCTGGCTGATGAGGGTTTTGAACCCGAAACCGGTCCCAGGATGCTTGTTTCCGGTCCAGGGAAGACATGGCTTGGCAGTTCGGGCTGGACTGTTCCCATGAGGCACAGGGTCAGACTGATTTGCATATGGCCATGTCTGAACTGGGGTGGTGAGAGTGAGCTAAAGAATGATGATGGATTAAACCCAGATCAGTTGACTGGGGGTGAGTGTTTGATTTGCTCTAACGCTCCGTCCATCATCCCCTTTGAGTATCGCTTTGTTCGCCCTAAGTTGGCAGGGTATGCCCAGACGTGGGTCCCTTGCTCACTTTGCCACTGGATTCAAGATAGCCTGGCTGATGAGGGTTTTGAACCCGAAACCGGTCCCAGGATGCTTGTTTCCGGTCCAGGAAGACATGGCTTGGCAGTTCGGGCTGGACTGTTCCCATGAGGCACAGGGTCAGACTGATTTGCATATGGCCATGTCTGAACTGGGGTGGTGGAAGTGAGCTAAAGAATGATGATGGATTAAACCCAGATCAGTTGACTGGGGGTGAGTGTTTGATTTGCTCTAACGCTCCGTCCATCATCCCCTTTGGTATCGCTTTGTTCGCCCTAAGTTGGCAGGGTATGCCCAGACGTGGGTCCCTTGCTCACTTTGCCACTGGATTCAAGATAGCCTGGCTGATGAGGGTTTTGAACCCGAAACCGGTCCCAGGATGCTTGTTTCCGGTCCAGGGATGACATGGCTTGGCAGTTCGGGCTGGACTGTTCCCATGAGGCACAGGGTCAGACTGATTTGCATATGGCCATGTCTGAACTGGGGTGGTGGAGTGAGCTAAAGAATGATGATGGATTAAACCCAGATCAGTTGACTGGGGGTGAGTGTTTGATTTGCTCTAACGCTCCGTCCATCATCCACTTTGGTATCGCTTTGTTCGCCCTAAGTTGGCAGGGTATGCCCAGACGTGGGTCCCTTGCTCACTTTGCCACTGGATTCAAGATAGCCTGGCTGATGAGGGTTTTGAACCCGAAACCGGTCCCAGGATGCTTGTTTCCGGTCCAGGGAAGACATGGCTTGGCAGTTCGGGCTGGACTGTTCCCATGAGGCACAGGGTCAGACTGATTTGCATATGGCCATGTCTGAACTGGGGTGGTGGAGTGAGCTAAAGAATGATGATGGATTAAACCCAGATCAGTTGACTGGGGGTGAGTGTTTGATTTGCTCTAACGCTCCGTCCATCATCCCCTTTGGTATTGCTTTGTTCGCCCTAAGTTGGCAGGGTATGCCCAGACCTGGGTCCCTTGCTCACTTTGCCACTGGATTCAAGATAGCCTGGCTGATGAGGGTTTTGAACCCGAAACCGGTCCCAGGATGCTTGTTTCCGGTCCAGGGAAGACATGGCTTGGCAGTTCGGGCTGGACTGTTCCCATGAGGCACAGGGTCAGACTGATTTGCATATGGCCATGTCTGAACTGGGGTGGTGGAGTGAGCTAAAGAATGATGATGGATTAAACCCAGATCAGTTGACTGGGGGTGAGTGTTTGATTAGCTCAAGCGCTCCGTCCATCATCCCCTTTGGTATCGCTTTGTTCGCCCTAAGTTGGCAGGGTATGCCCAGACGTGGGTCCCTTGCTCACTTTGCCACTGGATTCAAGATAGCCTGGCTGATGAGGGTTTTGAACCCGAAACCGGTCCCAGGATGCTTGTTTCCGGTCCAGGGAAGACATGGCTTGGCAGTTCGGGCTGGACTGTTCCCATGAGGCACAGGGTCAGACTGATTTGCATATGGCCATGTCTGAACTGGGGTGGTGGAGTGAGCTAAAGAATGATGATGGATTAAACCCAGATCAGTTGACTGGGGGTGAGTGTTTGATTTGCTCTAACGCTCCGTCCATCATCCCCTTTGGTATCGCTTTGTTCGCCCTAAGTTGGCAGGGTATGCCCAGACGTGGGTCCCTTGCTCACTTTGCCACTGGATTCAAGATAGCCTGGCTGATGAGGGTTTTGAACCCGAAACCGGTCCCAGGATGCTTGTTTCCGGTCCAGGGAAGACATGGCTTGGCAGTTCGGGCTGGACTGTTCCCATGAGGCACAGGGTCAGACTGATTTGCATATGGTCATGTCTGAACTGGGGTGGTGGAGTGAGCTAAAGAATGATGATGGATTAAACCCAGATCAGTTGACTGGGGGTGAGTGTTTGATTTGCTCTAACGCTCTGTCCATCATCCCCTTTGGAATCACTTTGTTCGCCCTAAGTTGGCATGGTATGCCCAGACGTGGGTCTCTTGCTCACTTTGCCACTGGATTCAAGATAGCCTGGCTGATGACGGCTGTAAGCCAGAAACCGGTCCCAGGATGCTTGTTTCCGGTCCAGGGAAGACATGGCTTGGCAGTTCGGGCTGGACTGTTCCCATGAGGCACAGGGTCAGACTGATTTGCATATGGCCATGTCTGAACTGGGGTGGTGGAGTGAGCTAAAGAATGATGATGGATTAAACCCAGATCAGTTGACTGGGGGTGAGTGCTTGCATATGTTCAACGCTCCGTCCATCATCCCCTTTGGTTTTGCTATGTTCGCCCTAAGTTGGCAGGGTATGCCCAGACGTGGGTCCCTTGCTCACTTTGCCACTGGATTCAAGATAGCCTGGCTGATGAGGGTTTTGAACCCGAAATCGGTCCCAGGATGCTTGTTTCCGGTCCAGGGAAGACATGGCTTGGCAGTTCGGGCTGGACTGTTCCCATGAGGCACAGGGTCAGACTGATTTGCATATGGCCATGTCTGAACTGGGGTGGTAAGGTGAGCTAAAGAATGATGATGGATTAAACCCAGATCAGTTGACTGGGGGTGAGTGTTTGATTTGCTCTAACGCTCCGTCCATCATCCCCTTTGGTATCGCTTTGTTCGCCCTAAGTTGGCAGGGTATGCCCAGACGTGGGTCCCTTGCTCACTTTGCCACTGGATTCAAGATAGCCTGGCTGATGAGGGTTTTGAACCCGAAACCGGTCCCAGGATGCTTGTTTCCGGTCCAGGGAAGACATGGCTTGGCAGTTCTGGCTGGACTGTTCCCATGAGGCACAGGGTCAGACTGATTTGCATATGGCCATGTCTGAACTGGGGTGGTGGAGTGAGCTAAAGAATGATGATGGATTAAACCCAGATCAGTTGACTGGGGGTGAGTGTTTGATTTGCTCTAACGCTCCGTCCATCATCCCCTTTGGTATCGAATTGCGATAAGGGCTCAAGGACGGATTGTATTCCCAAAACTATCGGGCGTCCTGGGGGTGGCCGTTGGGCTTTATGAATTTTCGGCAGTATATAAAATGCTGGAGTCCTAGGTTTAGGATTAACTAAAAATTCTGCCTCTTTCACAGTAATCCATTTCTTCTCCTCTGCCTGTCCAACCAATGTTTTGATAATATCTTGGAGTTCTTCAACGGGATCACGGGGGAGCGGCCGATAGTTTTCGCGTACCCCCAGTAGTCTCATGACCTCGGTCTCGTATTCATTACAACTAGCGCCCCACCCTTGTCCGCAGACTTTATAGTAATTGTCTGGTTGTCTTGTAAGCTCTTGACTGCCTGCCAATCATCACGGCTCATGTTATTGAAGGCCTGGTGCTTTTCTGTCTGTTCCAAGACAGTTATCTCATTGAGCACCCGTTGCTCAAAAACCAATACCTCTGGGCCTACTGCGGAATTAGGAGGACAAAATTGGGACGGGCGATGTAAATTGGTAGTGAATAATGAAGGTGGGTCCATGCTTTTATTAGCAAAAAAAAATTTTAACTTGATTTTCCTCATACTCTCATAGAACTCTATTCTACATTTAAAAGAGTCATGTCGTGGGGTGGGGACATACCCCAAACCTTTGTGTAAAACCCATAGCTCACTAGGTGTCAAACAATGTTCAGATAGATTGACCACTATATTATTCATAGAGGGGTCCTCCCCCGGCTGCGAGTTATTCGCGGAGAGTACGTCTGCCATGACTGGTCCTGGTTCTGACGTGCACGTCCTCTGCCTCTCTGGCCTCCCCCTCTGTTGCCCCTCTGATTCTGTCCTAAAAAAGATCGTAGCAGGGCTCCCAAATCTTCGTTAGACTTATCTTGGTGGTTAAATCTCACTCTATTCTGATTTGAGGATTGTGCACCCACTTCTTCTTCTTTACTAGAGGTCCAGTTTTGAGGAGTTCGTCTGGCTGGTTGACGTCCACCCCTAGAGTATCCTGTATACTGTCTTTGTTCGGTCCCTTGCTGGTAATATTTGTCTTCTACATAGGGAAAGGCCCATTCATGGGAAAACCGCTCTAAATTGCGTTTGAGGCCTTTTATTTTTTGGTTGACCATATAGTTTTTGTAATCTGCAAGGTCCTCCTGGATCCGCAGTAACTGTTCCTTAGTATCAGTGAGGGTGGTGTCCCTTTTAATAGTTTCTTTGAGATCTAAGATCTCCTTAAGTAACTCCTCACTTAGTCGTCTGGCGGTATTAATAATCAGAATCAGCCAGTCCCGGGTGCACTTGTTAGCAATGCAGCTCCAATCAACCTGGAACTGTCTGTCTTCAAGAAAAATTCTTGGCTCTATTCTCACCAGAAGACTACACCCTCCGCTAAGCAGTGACTACCCTATTCTATCCCCCGATTACACCACACCTGTTGAGGGCAGACTGAAGCATTTCCTTCCAAACTGGCATTCCATCACCACAGACAAACGGATATTAGCCATTATCCAACATGGTTATTGTCTGAAGCTCATTACTACCAAATATTCCTCCTCTTACTCACAGGTTAACTCAAGGACATTTAACATTACACAAGCAAGAAGTTCAAGCCCTGCTCCTCAAAGGAATTATAGAACCCTCTTCAATATCAGGGCTCAGGGATACACTCTTTACACGTTCTACTCCCCAAAAAGGACAGGTTCTCAAGGCCAATCTTAGATCTCAGGCCTTTAAACAAATACATCCTGACAGAGCACTTCCACATGGTCATCTTACAGGGCTTCATCTCTCTAAAGGATACCTATTTTCACATACCAATACACCCAGCTCATCGCAAATATGTAAGGTTTGTCACAGCGGGCAAACATTGTCAATTCAAATTTCTTCTATTTGGGGTAACCAGCACACCCTGAGTGTTCACCAAATGTCTAGCAGTCGTAGCAGCTAACCTACGCAAGCAAAATATCCATGTATCCCCTTACCTGGACAACTGGCTTATCAAAGCCAGCACTCATCATCAGTGCCAACAACACACTCAGATGAAAGTAGATCTTCTCCACAGTCTAGGGCTTACTGTCAACATTCCCAAGTCTCACCTGCAACCATTACAAGTTCAACCATACTCGAGCCTGTTCCCCACATCACTCTCACCATAGGCGGGATGCGGTGCTCACCTACAAGGCCTCACAATGCAGGGCCTATGGGATGCCAGGCCCCAGTCTCTCCACATCAACTACCTACAGCTTCAAGCTCTTCACTTAACATTAAAAGCATTCCTACCTCACCTGACTCACAAGGATGTCCTAGTCCAGATGTACAATATGATAGCCATGTATTACCTGCAAAAACAAGGAGGGACACGGTCTCAACAACTCTCACAGCTGTCTCAGACCATCTAGAACTGGGCTCTTCATCACCACATTCACCTGTCAGCAGAATACCTTCTGTGAACAGACAATGACTTTTCAGACCTGCTCAGCAAGATGCAGCAACAAGCCCACAAATGGGAACTCCACCCACAAGTCCTCCTACCCTACTTCCATAAGTGGGGGTTCCCTCAAATAGACCTTTTTGCCACAGCAGAAAAGACAAAAATGCCCAAACTTCGCCTCCAGGTTCCCACACGCACTATCCAAGGGCAATGGCCTATGGATGAGTTTATCAGGGATATATGCCTGTGCTTTTCTGCCTCTCCCTCTTTTTTCATTTCTGGTTTGGAAGCTCAGGCAGACTTCTCTAACAGTAATCCTAATAGCTTCCATCTGGTCTTGTCAGCCTTGATTCACATTATCTTTCTGTAGTTCCACATGAGAAGCTCCCCAACAGACCGGATCTTCTCACTTAAAATCACGGACAAATCAGACCCCCAGATCCCAAAACTCTCAACCTAGCAATCTGGCTCCTGAGGTCATAGAGTTTGGTTGTCTTAACCTACCTGCAGAATGTATGAACATTCTTAAGGAAGCAGGTAGATCTACCACTAAGGCCTGGTATGCAGCAAAATAGAAACGTTTTGTGTGCTACTGCCATTCAAAACAAAATAACCCTTTCAAGTCACAGTAAAAAACATTATCTGCTATCCACTTCACTTAGAAGAGGCTGATTTAGCATTCACTTCTATACGCTTACATTTTGCTGCTATATCTGCCTAACTACAAAATAGACAACACCTCTCTCTTCCAAATTCCTTTCATCAAAGCTTTTAAGGAAGGACTTAAATGCGTTAATCCACCCAGGATTCCTCCTTCACTTTCATGAAACCTTAATGTGGTACTCAAAAGACTCTTGGGTCCCCCATTTGGACCCTTACATTCATGCCCTCTGCAATTCCTATTGTGGAAGGTGGGATTTTGAGTCACCATAACTTCACTCAGACGTTTTAGTGAGTTTAGTGAGCTCCAGGTTCTAACCTTAGAAGAACCGTTCTTCCAAATACATAAGGACAAGGTGGTTCTCCACACCAAAATTCCTACCTAAAGTAGTCTCTCAATTTCTCCTCAACCAATCCATTGAGTTGCCAGTTTTTTCCCCTCAGTCTAATTCTGTTGCGAGAAGAGCTCTTCATACATTAGATGCCAAAAGAGCGCTTTTATTCTTCATTCACAAAACTAAAACTTTCAGAAGGTCTAAGCAACTTTTTGTTGCCTTTTCTCCACAGCACAAAGGCAACCCTATATCCAAATCAGGCAAAGCCAGATGCATAGTAAAATGCATTCAAACTTGCTATGTTAAGCCCAGAAGACCTTTATCTGTTCCTCATAGAGCACACTCTACTTGCAAAAAGGGAGCAACCATCACCTTTTTAGGAAATATTCCCATAGCTGACATATGTAAGGCAGCTACCTTGTCCACACCACACACTTACACCAAATATTATTGTGTGGATGTTTTAGCATGCCAGCAAGCTAATGTAAGACAGGCAGTGCTACATAGCCTTTTCCAAACCACTGCAACACCCACAGGTTAGCCAACCATTTTAAGGCGGTACTGTTTTACAGTCTATACACAGCATGTGTATCTACAGCCACACATGCCATCGAACTGAATATGTTTCTTATTCTGTAAACATCTGTTCGTGGCATGTAGTGCTGTAGATTCACATACACCCACCCTCCTCCGTGGTCACCTGTGGACGTTGCACTTCATTACATTTGCTAGTTTTAACTATTTATACATTTAGCATGGTCATCGCATTACTTAAATATACTTTACACGCCTTTCTCATCCACCTGTGGGAAAACAATGTAACAATGGAGTTGATGCCCATGCGCATTACCACCGAGAGGAGGAGTCACTCGACCTCGTGATTCAAAAGACTTCTTTGAAGATGAACAACTTGCACAACTCCAGACCCAACGCTAGATGGCAGGAGTATGCAGAGCATGTGAATCTACAGCACTACATGCCACGATCAGACGGCTACAGGTTAAGTAACATATTCCTTATTACTGTTACATTTTTGTTTGAAAGACAGGACCAAAGCAGGAACACTATCCAATTCTAGTCCTCATAATGATAAGCAAGTACATAGAGAGAAATTTCAGATGTTGACACGGTTTCAGTTTTTACCCACGCTCCATCAGGGGGGTTGGATGTGTGCTATTGACCTCCAAGAAGCATACATTTGCATCGTCATCATTTTAAAGCATTGCAAACTTTTTTTAAATTCTGGTGTGCAATACATGCATACCTAGGAGCAGACACAGACACAAAATCCACAAGAGTGTATTCTTTAAAGGAGAGACTGTATTCTTTCTGATGAATACTTCTAGCCACAGGGATTGAGGCAGTCTGAAAATGAACATTCTCTTTGGATGGCTTAGTATTGTGATCAGTCATTGCTATTTGTTGATTGGGCCCATATACACACATCTCTGGGACATGGCCAGCGAAATCTTTCCACTGGTCCTCGAAGACATAAGGGCCTCTTTGGCTCAACCCATTCAAGATGGTCAGGATGCGGCCAAATACGTGATTCATACTTGCCTTGAAACCATTGATTGTCTGAGAAGGGCGATTGGCACCAGTGTGCTGGCCTCATGTATAGATGTGCCTTGTGATGGTTTATGCTATTTAGTGAGAAAGCTGATTCTGCCTTTGAATGTTTCAAGGACAGTAGAGCCATGACACATTCCCTGGGCCTTTCGCCCCCTACCCAACAATGTCCTCACCAGTTTAGGAAGGTCTGAGGCTACTCCAGGGTATTGGCTGGCAGATGACACCAGCCTCCCTAGTCCCTACTGCATTCATCCAAGCCCTTCCTAGGCCCAGGATATGGATCCGGCAGGCAACACGCAGGTCATCCTGGCAATTAGTCCTACCAGTCCCTCTTCCCTGCTGCAGCAGCCTCCAGTCTGCTTTAGCTGGCATATAGCGGCGCAGACCATTCTGTGGGAGGCAGAATTCAGTATTTTTCTCCCAGGGTAGCTATTGTTTCTCTTCTGACAGGCTGGTCCTCCAGATCATTCAGCATGCTTATGCCCCTCTGTTTCTTTCTGCCTCACCACATCTCCTCCCATACCAGAACGGCTCTTCAAAGGGCACCCGCCCATTCTAATGCAGAAGGTGCAAGTCTTACTCTCCACAGGAGCCATAGAGAGGATTCCAGACTTGAGTACGGGCGGGTTGTTACTCTTGCTATTTTCTCATGCTGAAGAAGGCTAGAGGGCTTTGGCCTGTCTTAGATCTTGGCCCTCTGAATGCCTTCCTACGGAAGTACTAATTCAAAATGCTCTTGGCGGCCCAGGTTCTGTTCTGTCTTCTTTGAATCCAGTTACTGGGTGGTCACCTTGTACCTGCAGGACTCGTATTTTCATATACCGTACTTGTAGTCTCACAGGTGCTACCTGTGGTTCAAGGTAAGCCAGGAGCATTTTCAGTTTGCTGTGCTTCCCTTCGGTCTGACCTGTGGCCCTTGGTTGTTCTTAAAAGTGATGACAGTGGTCAGTGCCCATCTTCAGAGGTTAGGAGTACCAGTTTTTCACTAAAGTGATAATTGGCTGTTGTAGGTGGGCTTGTCACAGTCAGTTGTATGCCACCTCCAGACTATGGCGCACCTCTTGACATCATTGGGGTTCATGATCAACAAGCCGAAGTGGCACCAGACTTCCAGACTCCTTCACAAAGGCTTCCTTTCATTTGAGCTATCCTGGATACGAAGCAGCTGAGGTCCTTCCCTCTGTTGCAGCGAGTCCAGTACATTCAGGCTATGATCCCAATGAGGTCAGCTCTGCGACCACTTGACCATCTTGCCTCCTGCTTTCTCCTGATCAACAAAGCCAGGTGGCATATGGGACCTCTGCAATTGATTCTTAAGTTCCAATGGGCTCAGCACCAAAGACATCTGTCAGATGCCATTCAGATTTCATAGGAGAATGCACACTATCTGCATTGGTGACTGATCGACTGCAAATGGACCAGTGGCAGACCCCTGTCCCTTCCCCACCCAGAGCTGACAGTGGTGACGGATCTGTCGCTGCTGGATTGGGGTGGCCACCTGGGAGAGGTGAAGATCAGAGGACTCTGGTCTCCGGCAGAAACGCAGCTCCATATCAATCTCTTGGAGATCTGGGCCATTTGTTTCCCATTGAAGGCCTTCTTGCTATCCATCAAAGGGAGGCTGTTGCATGTTCTCACGGACAACACCACCGTCATGTGGTAAAGCAACAAACAGCGAGAAGTGGTGTCCAGGGTCCTGTAACAGGAGCCCCTACGTCTGTGGAGTGTCGGGGCATTTCCCTGCTCGAGAACCACCTGGCAGACTCTTTGAATGAGAAAGCATACAAGGTCATCCACTGACATTTGATGGATCATGAATAGGGTCTGCATCCTGAGGTAACGAAGGACCCCTTTTGACAGTGGAGAGAGCCCTGGCTAGATTTTTTTTCTCCACAGTTGAAATTGTCATTGGTTTTGTGGGTTAGAGTTCCTGCAAAGAGACTCGCTTGGAGATACATTCTGCATGGAAAATCGGACTCCTGTACGTCTTCTCGCCCCTACTTCTCATGCCCTAAGGTATGAAAAAGATCAGGAACGACCTGACTCATATCATCCAAATGGCTCCTGATTGAACCATGAGAGTCTATTACCCAGAGCTTCTACCCTCCGATTAGGCTACCATTTCAGGGGGATATTTTGTCACAGCAGCAGGGCAGGGCCCTTCACCCAAATCTGTGCAATCTACACCAATGAATAGAGATTGAGTGGCAGAAGATGAATGTGTTTAATCTGCCACTTGAAGTTGTGGACATCTTTGCTGACAGGAGCACGCCCATGAAGTCCATTTACGCTGGGTCAAATTTATGGCCAAGTGTGGAGTGTGCAAGGCAGACCTTTTTAAGACCAAACGGTTGAATGTTTTGTGCTTTGTTCTATTCTTGGCCCAGCAAGGACTTCCAGTTGGCACTATTAAAGATTGTCTGCCGTTTCAGCATTTACCGGAGCAGTTCTCTTTGTTTAAATCTCCTATTGTGATGTGATGTATTACATATTTGAGACTCATATTCCCTCCCAAGCTGTTTGTGATGTCAGAGTGAGACCGTAATTTGGTCTTGATGTATCTCATGTGTACACCCTTTGCTCCAGTGCACACCTGCTCATTGCGTCTTCTTATGCTAAAGATTGTCTTTCTCATTGTGATCACTTCAACTCGTCATATGAGTGAACTTTAGGCACTGTCGGTTGTAGCCGCCCTGGACTACCTTGTTTCCAGCCAACTGGTGCTGAGGATTCTGGCGGCCTACTTGTTTTAAAGTCCTGACTCCTTTTCATGTTAAGTAATCCATCACTCTGTGTGTTCTTTGCTCCCCCGCCCCCCTCATAAGAGGAAGAGAGACTCCATCGATTGGACCCAAAAGAACTTTGAGCTTTTACATTGATGGTACCCAGGTCCGTCGATGGACAATCCTCTTTTCATGGAGTACTCTGGGGCAAGGAAGGGTAAGGCTGTGCAGAAAATGACTCTAAGAGAGTGGATAGTCCTCTGCCTTAAGATCTGCTACGCACGAAAAAGCAGCCTCAGAAGGGACTGAGGGTCCATTCTCCAGTACTACGGCTGTGACTCTTGTGTTGGCACTCAGAATGCCTGCCCCTGACATCTACTAGACTGCAGTGTGGGTTTCCAGTCCAGGGAGGACCTGGCCTGGCAGTTCGGGCTGGACTGTTCCCATTGGGCACAGGGTCAAGACTGATTTGCATATGGCTGGGTTCAAACTGGAATGGCATGGTGAGCAAAAAACGATGGATTTAGGCCCAGATCTCTGTACTGGGGTGAATGTATGACATTGTTCTGCATTCTGTCCATCAATTGTTCTTTTTGCATTTGTCACCCCGAGTGGGACGGGTATGCCCAGACGTGGGTCCTGTGCTCTCCATGCCACTGGAGTCAAGCCATCCTTGCTGATGAGGGGTACCATCTAAAAAGGTCCCAAGTTAGAGATCTGAATACTGGTACGGTCCTGGGGAGGGACTTATATGCTGCTCCGCTCCATCACTTCCGGGTACGGAGTCAGCATAAAACAGCACAGTGCCACCTAGTGGAGCCCAGGATCACTGCTAAGAAATATTCCAGATTCAGTATGGCTTATGTGGAGTATTATAAAGGTGAGGAATCTGCGGTTCAATAGTTGAAAGACATAGCTGCCAAGGTTTCAGATTGCTATGTGTGCCATTTTCATAATGTCAGAGTAATTATGAATTACATTTTAACTACTATGAGTGACACTTTCTTGTGAGCAAAAATCAAGTAAAGAAGACGAGGGAGACATATACAAAACAGAAATTACACCCAGCCAGCAAAAACACATTTTTATAGCAAGTCAGTGCAACTGTAGGACATCATGACTTACACTTCTGCAAGGCGAGCCAGCGCCATGGCAGCAGGCGGGCCCCGCCGGCCTGCTACGAATGGAGACAGTCCCACAGCAACCAATGCCACCGCTGCATATTCTGTCACACAACTGCTTCTGGTGACACTGGTGCTCTGGGCTGCCGTGGTTTACATTCCCAGCAGCAGCCTGGTCTGCAGCATCACAGTAAAGTTGTGGTGAAAGCAGCGAGCTATTATGCTGTCTGGTGTCGGGAGCAGCACGCACTTCAGCTTTCAGTATTTCGTGCATTATAGCAGCTTTCTGGCTTACCAGCTGACAGGCACTATAATGCGTGATTTTGCATTTCAGTGCGGTGATGCGGACCACCACACACAAATGTGGTACTCTAACGCCTGATATGTGGTAATTGGCAGAGATAGAAAGAGCATTACTGAACGTAAGTAACTTGTTTATTCGTTTGAAGTGTCAGGGTTTTCTAAGAATGAAACACATAATGGCCGGTCAGATTTAATCTGTTCTGGGTTCAATGGCATACTGCATCTTTCTTGTTCCAAATGCCCTTCTGCACATGAGACTTTAGCAACAGTGTCTGAAAGACCAATGGTGTCAGCTCCCAGGCTGTTGGGAAGGCAAGTTGACTCACAGACTTCAAAATACTCTCTTGGTTGGTGGTGCCGATCATTCAGTCTCCGTCTCAGACAGGTGTGATAAATACTTAACTGATGGGTTGCAGAACCCATATGGATGGTCGTCTGTTCCAAGGAGGGTGGTCTGCAAGAGAAAATACTTGGTAAATGAACATTGTGGAGTTGAGGGTAGTTCATCTTGGCCCTCAATTAGTTCCTACCTCACTTCATAACAGCTTCCCTGCTTGTTGAAACACAACAGCTAAATTACATCAAGAAGCAGGAAGACAGAATATCCCAAACGATTTGGAGATGGCTGATTGCAAGGAACCCCGAAGCCGGAAGCCGATTCTATTAACAGAGTATTTAAAGAAAATCATGATTGAGTGCTAAATGACCAAGTTCAGCAAGACATCTTTTGCGAATGGGGTCTTCCATATGTCGACTCAATCACAAACGAAGACTCAAGAAATGCCCAAATTATGCACCAAGGCATTACCGACCAGGCACACTGGGGAGCGCTCATTTGATCAGTTGATCAAAGATGTTTGTCTGTGCATTTCGTCTGATCCCACTAATTCCATCAGTGCTCATCAAGCTGATAAGACAAGACGAGGCTGATCCTCATCACTCCAGAGTGGCCACAGGAGTGTGGGGTACACCGAACTTCTACATCTGTCTGAATGTGGCCCACAGTAGACTGAAGGGCAGCCAATTCATGTTCGGGAGTCAAACCTGCATCCCAATCTTCCATCATTGAGCGTAGCTCCATTAGCCGTACAGGCATTTAAATCTTGCAAAAGATTGCATGAACATTTTGACAGAAGCCAGACATCCTTCTACGAGAAAGTCATATTGCTTTAAATGGAGGAGATTTTGAACCTGCTTCCTCCAGCAGAACATCAATCCAACCAGATGTCAAGAGTAAGTGGTACTTCCAGACATTCTTCATTTGGCAGGGTCCGGCTGCAGCTTTCTTTAATTAAGATACAGTTATCAGCCATTACCACTTAAAGAAAAAGAAACCTTTACAAACCTCTTTTTCGAAATCCAGGTTGTTAATGATTTTTTTATAGAAATAATTAAGATTTACCCTACCTTGAGGAGGCTCTGCACCTCCCTTGGAGCTACATTTGTTTTTTCTAAATTAATGTGCCCCACGTTTGAGCATATTCTTAAAGTAACTCTACGACATATTTCCTAGAAGACAGACCCTTTAGTGGCTATGATTTCCGCCCATAGAGTTGGTGAGATCCAGGCCCTATGTTGAAACGAACCATATACTGCTTTCCATAAAGACAATGGGCCAGATGTATCAAGCGTTTTACCGTTTGCAAACGGTAAAAAGCCTTTTGGGATGTATCATCCCAAAAGGCATTCGCAAAATAGGGAATCACAATTTGTGCGATTACCTATTTTGCTAATGCATTTAGGGAATTGCAATTTGCGATTCCTTAAATGCAATGCAGGAAGCAAGAAAAAATTGAGACCTGGCTTTAAGGAATCGCAAATTACCACCAACTTCAAGTTGGTGGTAATTTGCAAATTCCTAGAAAAATGCACATTTTAAAAAATTTCTAAGTACCATGTGGCGCACACACATGCCCTTAGGGCATGTATGTGCGCCACATGTGCATACTTACCTTTTTTGGGGGTGCATCAGGGTGGCCTTTTGGCCCCCTTGCACCCTTGAAATTGCATGCGCAATTTGCGAGTACCTATTTGGTACTCGCAAATTGCAATGTAATCCTATTCATTCCTGAGCCTCTAGGCCCATAGGAATGAATGGGAAGGAACTCCTTAATAGCGAATTGCAATTTGCGATTCGCTATTAAGGAATATGTAGGAATCAGCAATTTTTTTGCAAATCCTACATACATTGCAGTTTGCGATTCTTAAATAGCGAATCGGTAAAATTCGCTATTTAAGAATCGCAAAAGCAATTCTTGATACATCTGGCCCAAAGGGCCTTATTTTGGTTGTATGACATTACCACTCGTGGTTTTACCATGCACGTCTGTCTATACATAGTAGTTTTTATCACGTACACCATAACCACGCATTTACATTCACTTACATTGAAAATGCACTTACCATGCAAACGACCAGCACGCTCACTTCACCGCTCATAACATTACTTCTGACTTTTAATAATTTTACTTTTAAGCGTTATTTAAACTTGCAATGTTGGATAGACTCAAAATTTGAAAAACGCTGTAAATAAAAGTAAAGATTATGCTTTTAACACTATACTTAACATGCAGAGTAACACTGCCACCTACTGATGAATGTAAGTAATAATATAAATAATAATATAATAAATGAGCTTGTATAGCGCCTGGTTACACTAGCTAGTGTGTCCCCGCGCTGCAGGCTACTCGGACCGCTCTGTGAACAGCAAATGTCAGTGTGATAGATGATCTATATTTGGAAGAGCCATGTTTTTAATTTTTTTCGAAAGGAGCTTTCTAATGGTTCCGTACGGAGAACTTGGGGAAGGGTGTTCCAGTGCTTAGCGGCTAGATAGCGAAAAGACCTGCCACCCATTCTTGCTCTTTTAATTACTGGGATTTTAACCTGCCCCGTCCCCAGGAACCGCAGGGCCCTAGTCGGAGTGTAGGGTAATATTAGATTATGTAAGTAGCTAGGTCCCTTTCCCTGCAGGATACGCTGACTCACGCACATGGCCTTAAAGAGGATTCTTAACCTCACCGGGAGCCAGTGCAGGACAGCCAGAGCATTTCTGGAAGAGGCTCTTCTGGGGAGCATCAGAACAAGGCGAGCCGCCGCGTTCTGGATACATTGTAATCTTTGCACACTCTTTCCACTGGCTCCTAGGTAAAGAGCATTCCCGTAGTCCAGGCGGGAGGTTACCAACGCATGGATTAAAGTTTTCCTGGCGGCTACGGGGAGCACATCCAAGACCTTCCGAGAGGCCTTTCATTATTCCGAAGCATTTTCCAGCCACCGTCCTAGTATGATGATCAAACGAGAGCTTAGAATCCAGCCATATCCCCAGGTTCTTAACCTGGTTGCACTGGGAGTGGGAGTAGTGCCCAGATTCTGCGGCCACCACCTTGATGACCATATTGAGGAGCCTTCCCTACAATCAGGACCTCTGTCTTACTGCCGTTCAATTTTAGACAGTTATTTGACATCCACTCTTCCAGCTCCTGTAAACAGGAGGCGAAAGTAGTGGCTGCCTCAATGTGGGACTGAGATAGAGACACTACCAGTTGTGTGTCATCTGCATATGACACAACACTGATACCATATTTCCTGATGATGTCTGCCAGAGGGGCCATATAAAGATTAAAAGAGTGGGGCTGAGTATGGAGCCCTGGGGAACCCCTGAGCCAGTCTAATGCTCTTGGAGAAGTGCGGTCGTTGGGACACTTGGAAACTTCTGTCCTGTAGAAAAGATCTCAGCCACTTCAGAGCCAGCTTATCCAGCCCTCCTTCCTTAAGGCGCTGTAGGAGTAGTGGGTGGGCGACGGTGTCAAATGCTGCACTAAGGTCCAACAGGACCAATGCCACCGTCTGCCCTTCATCTACATGCCTGCGAATGGTTTCTGTAGACAGAAGCAGAGCTGACTCAGTGGAATACGTGGCCCGAAAGCCTGATTGTGTCGGGTGGAGTAAGCCTTGCTGGTCCATGTGCATAGTCAGTTGGGTGTTGACCACTTTTTCTGCTATTTTAGCAAAATAAGGCAGAAGCGAAACTGGTCGTAGGTTCTCCATCTGACTCGCACTTACACCCGGCTTTTTTTTATAGGGATAACCACCGCTTCTTTCCACTTTTGTGGGACCACCCCTGAGTCAAAGGAGAGTTTTAAGAGGTGTCCAATATAGGGATTAGTACCTCCATACTCTCCTTCAGCATTTTTGGAGTCATAGGGTCCCTAGGAGAGCCGGACTTAATACTCAAGGCCGTCTTTTTAAGATCGTCGCAAGTAGGGAGGTTAAATCTGGAGAGGCGTACTGCCTCCTCCATAATGCATATAGGTAATAATACCAACTTAAATACCTGTTTACCAATTGTAGTAAATAAATATACTATACACAAAATACTTAGCAAATACCCAGCTTCTATCAAATAAATTCTGTAGTTCTCAGATACTGCTTAACTCATCCCCAAAATACTCGATTGGTATAATATGCGCTGACATTTCACATTTCACATGCCCGTTACAGTAATGTTGATTGTCAAAGAGGTTAATGTGCATAAAAACAGACATTTTCGAGCAGACGACCTAAAATAAATGAATCCAATAATAAAATGTGGCATAGATACACAAAAGACATAGAAATATGAACTCAGATTCAGGGAGGTGATGTGGATTCGCATGGAAACTTGCCTTGCAATGACTTACGTAGAAACAGTAAGTCCGGTGTAAAACATGCGTGGTAATTGTAGTTCGTTGTAAAAACTTTCTGGTAAAGGCTGTTTCCCCTTATGATGAGTGTGGTGGCCAGGCTACTTCATCACTAGTGCTGTAGGATATAATGCAATTGTAATAAGGGGAATGGGATATCTGTAACTCAAAATCCGGACCAAAGTACTGATTAGGACTCATTTGAGTTCCCTTCCCAAAGTGGTGTCTGATTTTCTTGTGCATCATGCAATTTTCCTACTGACATTCTTCTAAAATTTCTCATCTCCAGCTGAAAGGGCTTTGCATTTTCTTGATGTTAAAAGGGTTTTTACATTCTACACGGACAAAACTTAACACATTAGTCAAACTCACCATCTCTTTGTTAACTAGTGTCCAGTAAGAGCGTGCTCAGCCATTTAAAGCAGTAGTTTCAAAATAGACTGTTTCCTATATAGTAGCATGTTACAGTAATGACAGCAAATCCTTGTCTTATACACCCAGAGCCTACTTAATGAGAGGTAGAGCTGTTACTTTGGTATTATTGAGACACCTTTCCATTGAAGATATATTTAAGGAGGTCACCTGGAAGTCCGTACATACTTTCACAAGACATTGTCTTGACACATATAATCCAGAGCAAATTCCCAAGTGGGTCAAGCTTCTCTGTGGAAACTTTTTGGTTAGTGCTGATGTGAGTTGTTTTTTTACCATTGACCTTTTTTTCTCCACCCTTGTTAGGGATGGGCGTGCTATTCTATTCAGTGCTTAGAACTAACAGTGAAGGTCCCCTGTAGATAAAGGAATAGTTACTTGCCTGTGATCTCAGTTCTCCTTCAGGGAATTTTGATTGTAGTCATAAGCAACCCTTCTTTGTTCTGAAGAATGGGAAGTATCAATTCTGCCATGTTGCTTCATCTCCTTAAAAAGAGAACAGGCTCAACTACAAGGTACAGAGCGGGATGTTGGTGGTTTGCTGTTCCTTAAAGAAGCAGCTGCAGTTTTCCCAGCCTTCAGCCAATTATTGGGCTACATTGTCCCTATTTTCACTCACCCTTCCGTTAAAAGGTTTGTGGAAGAGTTGTCCTGTCACTGTTCTTTCTATCGACTATGTTTCTGCTTTTAAAATCATTTTTAGGTCTCGCTGAGCCAGCGCATGCGCTGCTCTGCGAGACATTTAGTTAGTGGCTTTTCAAAGTGCTACCACAATCTTTTCCTGGACTCAAGCTTGCGTTCACGAGCGCGTGCACGCGCGCAGCCGCCATGTGGCTTTCATGGCTCATTAAGCCTTGCTCTCCCAAGCGCCTCGCTCTGCCCCATCCCCACCACAGAGCGCGTCCCTGCCATAACTTTCGCTTTCACGGCCGCGAGGCCAATGCTTGTTTTAATAGCCCACCTGTTGCCCTACAGCACTCCCCCAGACAACCTTTCGGCCAGTCCCTCTTCTACGCTTCTTTAATGTCCAACTCTTGCAGGTGTTGGTCTCTTTCTTGCTCACGTGTGCGCCTCCCGCTCTCTCTTTGGTCTTCTGCATGTCTCAGATTCAGTCACTGCAGCCTTCTCTGTGTCGCAATAATGCCCCACATGCAGTGCCAGTCTGTGGCAACAGTGCTCCACATGCAGTGCCAGTATGTTTATTTCTCGCCGTCTTTTCTTGGTTTTCTTTACAGTCCACAATCCCGCCTTGTCGCTTTCTGCCCCAACTCTTTTGCCAGTCCACTAAAGCTCTCTGTCAGTGCCTTGTTGTGAGCTTCTTTGCCCACCTGATTCCTGAATCCCGTTTTTTCCTTACCTTTTTCCTCCCCTCTCAGTCACCATGTCTTCTCAGCTCTCATCTCCTACTCAGTCCCGACGTTTCCTCTGTGCCCTCCCCCCGGGGGTTTCTCTTTGCCGTTCTTATGGCGGTCCCCCCTGCCCACCGACCTCCCTCGCCCTACCCATTGTTGTCCTGGTATGGGCCACGCACTATACTCAGGCAGCACACGCATGGCACACCAGCGTTGTCCCGCGAAGACACGTGAGACGTGTAGTCTAAAGTTGAGACTTACGGGGAGGGGAATGGGGAGCATTGAAAGAGAAAACAGGCAAAACCCACGGCAGTAAAACTTAAAGACGGACTAGGCCATTTCCCAGTGCTATTTCCCATCTGCGACTCCTTTCGGGACTCCGCCCGCTTCTGTGTCGCTCAATGTGAATGGCTCTTTATTATTTACCCCGCCCTGCTCCTTCAGCTTAGTGTTAGTGTTTCCGTTTTGGTCTCCACCTGGACCGAGCAGTGGCGAGTTACGCTGCTATCTCGTTCATTTATGCATTTTTGCATAGCACGAACATTACCCAAATGTGTTAGAGCGCATCACAATAAAGCAGGTTTAATTAAAAGAAATACAGTTTTTACAAACAGTTGCTTGTTATGATCTTTACAAAAGCCACAACATAACGGGTAGATCCCTACGGACAGTTGTTTGTTTCGATTTTTGCAAAGGAATCGACTTACATTTGTTAGAGGATGTATTTGTTTTAATGCGATTTTATATAGCGCGAACATTACCCAAAGGTGCAGAGCGCTTTACAAAAGAACCAGTTGCGTTACATAAGGACTTTGGATTACCCAAGTTACATAAGAGATACAAACAGAAAAAAATTGCAAATGTACAAGTTGTAGAGTCACTCAAGGAGAAGATATAAACAGAAAACAAGCATTGGCATAACCAATAGGTCTCGCTTTTGGGACCTTATAAGTATTTAGTTATGCAGCACAATATCCTTGGTGCAACAACATCAACTGTTGCATGGGTAAACACTTATAAGGTCCCAAAAGCGAGACCTATTGGCTATGCCAATGCTTGTTTTAGTAGGTGAAAATTGGCCAGTATAGCCTTTCTTAGGCTGATTTAAAATACTTCCTTATTAGAAAGGAAATTACTTTTAAACTATCAAAGCGAATATGCACAATATACATTTTTATATAAATATTTATAAATTTCCCAAAAAGTGATCCAGGATCCCGCGCATGGGCGGAACTTTTGATTATAATGAAGATACTCCTGGAACAAAACTAGGATTAGAAGTAACTAATCCTTTTTGCAGCTCTGCTTCTCCGCTCTCTTTTTGCATCATTATTGTAGGAAAACTGAATCACACTACTCAGCCTTGTAGCAGTTCCAACATTCAACTTAGAAAATGGTACCCCAGAAAGAGGATGCCTTTAGGAGAGAGCAACAGAAGGGCATTCCTCGTGATCAGCTGGACAGCAAATGACACAGGTATTGTGGTCACCTTATAGGAGGATTATGGATAAGGCACCTATCTCCAATCATGCCTAGAAGGATGGATGACTTTCACACGCTTCATGTCCAGACCACTGTTGCCTGCTTGAATTGATCTACCTTAACTTTGTAACTTTAGCTTTGTCTGTCTTAAATGCAGGCTGCCACATATTATGTTCTAAATATTTAATCATCAGACATAATACACCATAATAGTTACTGGAAGGCACACTCTATAACATAACTTACATTCTGTGCTAATATCTCAACTGATACTCTGTATTTTGACTTATGAATGTGTTGAAGAACTGCAGAAAATGAGAACTGACCTTTGTGCTTACCACTGTGTACTCCTTTTTCCTAGAATGATACTTTTGTCCCAAATATCATATTTTTCCCTGTTCGGTTAATATTAGTGCCCCCTTTGCGTAAATAAAAATAACATCTTTTTCATGTAGCATTTTCTGCCCCATTTCCACAGTTTTCCAGTCATCTGTAATTATCAGATGGTATTGTTAATACTTCATTTAACTTAGAAGTTAGAAAATATAAGCCAATCCATTTGGAGCCAGAGCCCTGACCTACCCAAGACATATCTCATCCTAGCAGCTTGTGCCTTAACCAAATGTTCTAACTGTTCTATAGCTTCATGTAAATAAGAATAATGAGTAGAAGCGGATTAAGGCGCCAACAAGTGGGAGTTGCACTGCATAATTTAAGCATGCAGACATGGTACCTTCTAAGATACCATAATTCGACCTTGCGCTCATTAAAGGAATCTCATGGTCTGTTTGGTTAAAATAGGCTATATTCTTTTTTATATGACATTCCTGTTGGGTGTGCCATCAAAAATAGATTGCTAATTTATTGGCCATGTCCTGAGATGCCCATGGTGTCTCGCTGTAGCCTGTTGTGGTGCTGAGTGGCGAAGACCATTCAGTCAGCTGCAAGAGCCTCAGTTCCAGTGTGTGGGCCAAATATCATGCCACCTTCGTTTCCATTTTTGAGCCTTCACCAAAGGCTAGTGAACTTGGTTTTGCAAGGTGGCAAAACTAGTACTGCCCACATTTGATTGCGACAACAGTGACTACAGCTGCATAGCATATGGCATGTGGGAGCAAAAGGTTTATGTGGCACAATTTCTCTATTTTGTCTTTGAAGCTGGAGCCTTCTAATTTTTTTAATTCTTAGATTACGAATGCTTTACCAATCTTCCGAGTTTCCAATGAATTTATGTACATCTTTGAATCTGGGGTGCTGACACAATTCTGAAAGTATGGATCCTTCACAGAAAAGGTTCGACACCGACTTTACTTTTTTCTTCTTGAAAAGAGTTAAAGTAAATGTTGACTTGTATCTGGCTATGATAGGAGAGCCTTACATTGAGATTGAAATACAAAATGTTACGGTGACTGTGTGATTTGTATTAAACTAGGGTTTTTGGGACGATTTCTTTATAATCATTTCTTCCCTAGTCTGTGGCACAAATGTCTACATATAAACCCTGGTGAAAACTGTGCAGGATAAAAATAATTTCTTTACATTGATTGGCTCTTGCCTAGTCTACAGCAGAAGTAAATGCATAAGTTATATTCGCCGTTATATTTAAAGTCCATTAAAGTGTGAATTGCCAATAGTTGAATGTCACATTTGTATTTATACATTGTGTATATGTTTGGTGGCGGGTGGAGCGTTTGGGTATGTTCTGGAAAACTGAGGGGTGGCCTACCTAAGAGGCATCTTCATTTATCACAGTGGATGATGTAGTGGATGAGAGTGATGACAATGATGACATCGATCCGGAAACCGAGACTGAGGCGGAGAATGAAGAAGAAAAGGACCAAAATTTTAAGGTCAGTTTCAACCTTAGTGGAATTGACAAAAATCAGCCGTCATCCGTAAATGCACTAATTTATATTGTATGAAATTAAAATCAAAGTGTTTTAGCAACATGGAAACAAAGTATGAAACTAAGCAGCCAGTCAGGGATACTGCAGCTAATCCTTTCTGAACTCTTTTCCTCTAAACAAAAGTTTTGCTTGATTGCTAAATGCAATACATCTTCCCATCGCATCTTATATTAGGTTTTTCTGATTCTGAAACACAATTTCAATTTGTACCTGATCTGCTTCTGCATGCATGGGCTGCATTCTAATTATGTGCAAATCTTATGGCCTGTTTACATTCCGACTATTTAAGGGGGCGTCACTTGTTTTCTGTCTCCTACTCTGTGGGTAGAAAAGGCAGCTAGGTTTTTGGTTTGACCATTGTTCATTTTCCATTTAATTTATGCCACAAGGTCAATAAAAAATTATACTTTTTCTGCACTGAAAGTGTTTTATTACAGTAATGTACTATTAATCTATTTATTTAGCATGTAACATAAGGTACATTTAGGCAGAGACTTTTGTTTTTGCATGATTTGAGATTACAGCATGTCTATATATTTCAAATCAGCAATTGTTTTCTTGCACAAATTTCTCCATTTAAGACCTGGCACAATCTCTGGGGGAAAAAGCTGCAGTAGTCAGAGTTTTGCATCTCGCCACGACTTGCTGTGTTGCACCCTAATTCGACATGAAGCATGCTTATTTATGTTGTAATAAGCGCTTTCTGGGGAAAAAAACCCAAACACAACAGTATTGGTAATTCTTGCAAATATAACACTACTCCGTTTTACTGAGGCAATCTGAAGGAGGCCCTAAAACTGTGTTGTCAACTCCTGAATAAACGGGAAAGAAACGTACAGACTGATGCCTATTATATATATTGATAAATTTAAGTAGTTCAGCTCACAATTACCCGAGTTAAATCGCAGGTTTGCCCGACTTGGACTCCACCATGCCTTGTGTCCCCGGATCCCTCTTCTGGGTTTTATCAGCCTAAACCCATGCCACCTTTAGTTTAGGACAGTGGTTCCTAACCTTTTAACTTCTCTAGACCCCTACTTAATCATTACTGGAATCCAGTGACGCCTACTTAATCAATTTTGGAATCTAGGTAAATCCCACTGAGCTATTATTGAAATCTGAGGTCCCTGACCGAAGCAATTTTGATGATTTGAACCGCAAAACAAAACACAAAAAATAAGAAAACAAGCATTTGTTAAACAAATCCACAGATGATAAAATATTTTATTTAATTCACAAATAAATATAAAAAAGTCAAAATTTTAATTTTCTAAATTCAGTTGAGGCCACCCATCATTGTTAATATTATATTTTATTTGATGTGCTTGCACTGCTCCTACAAGTCGATCTAAGTATATTAACTTAAGTTTTTAGCCTCCTATTTTAGATTTTCTTATATTTACAAAACATTAAAACATTTCAATTTTACATTTTTTGATCTTTATTGATATACACTTTATCAATATGTTAATATTATTTACTTTTCTAAGCAGTTGTGGACCCCTGCGTATGTGTTGCAGACCCCCCAGGGGTTCCCAGGTATCCGGTTCAGAAACGCTGGTTTAGGGAGTGGATCTCAGGAGCCATATAAACTACTCTGGTTGTAATTCTAAAGGTTGATCTAACAACAGTTGCTCTATGGCTTCAAATACCAATGATCTTTCCCTGATCCAGCATCTAACTCTATTTAGTAGCTATTACGAAGATACTTATATTGTAAAAGTCTGTAACAGGATAAAATGGCAGCCTCCATTGGAGACAAATGCTTTGCGCCAGTCTTGCTGAGACAGAGCCTCTATACCAGCCTCCCATGCAGCAGCTAGGGCTGGGAATGTATCTGGATTACTAATAACCAGTGACTTGCGTATTTTGTTCTGTAAAGTGCTCATGGTACATTTTGACTCCATTACACTTGGTTGGGGGAGATAGTATCAAACACATGCCTCTCAGCTCCAAGTATTAAAAAAAAACCTGGCATCTGTAATTTTCAAATTGATATGTTAAGTCATAAAATGATCCCAAGTACATTTGTTCCACTATATCTTTCAAATATGATATATCAATCGTGTCTTATCCAATGAATCCCTTGAGAGAGGACACCCGTGCCACTCATCTCTCAACAGAGAGTGGGATTTCACTTGTAAGTTTAGTATCCAAATGTTTGCTTGGCAGATGTCTGCCATAATATAAGCTCTATTGTATTGGCTGTGGGTATATGTATTAGATCCTTCGCTTCTGCATAGATATTGAACACAGGTGCCAATAACTATGCCTAGTCAGAGTGAAATCCACAAAGTCAGTCGTTGACGAGAAGTAGATGAGAGATGCAGTAAAATGGCAGGTGGTATGTCCATTTTGCCCAGGCCCCCATCCTAATGGGATTAGTAGCATATGACCAGGAGACCCTGCTATTCCATAGAAAACTCTTGCTGTTTTAGATAGAAACACCCCAACGTATCTGAAATCCTGAAGCTCCACAGTCAGGTTCGAGGTCCAGATTTTCTCATCCGCTATATTCCTGGTTGGGAAAACAACAGACTTGTACCAATTAACCTCCAGTCAAGAAACTGCCCAAACATGTCAAGTAGCTTCATTACCTTTGTAGGAAAGTAGGATCTTTCTGGCATAGATGCCCCCACTTTTTGCCTGGTGTCAGTGTGTTTTGACTGTAGTTCACTAGGATCCTGCTAATCAGGACCCCAGTGGCAGTGCTTTCTCCTCTAAATTCTCTGGTAAGTACTTAGTACCCCCCACAATTGGCATACTGGGGTACAATTATAAGTCCCTAGTATATGGTACTGAGTTAACCAGGGCATTGGTACACCAGGGGTCTCCCTGGGCTTTAGCATGTATTATGAGACCCATTGGAGCCCATGCAAACTGTGTCTGTAGAGCTGCCATTGCAGTCTGTGTGAAATGGTTCTTGCACCTTTCACTTTGGATATAAGGTTCCTTATATCCCGGTCACTGCACTTTTAATCTGTAAGTCACCCCTAAGATAGGCCCTTCAGTCCAAGGGCAGGGTGCATGGTTCTAAGTGTCTGGGTACCACTGCATGAGAAGAGATAGCCCTACAAACCCCGGACTCCATTCTCTGGGCTTTGTAAGTGCGGGACAGTCATTATTAGGTATATAGTGGACGCTGGCAAGTCGAGATGTCCAGCAACATAATGGCTGCCCCAAACATGGTTATGTTTGGTATCAAACATGTTGTAATTATGCAACAACACCGATTCCAGTGTTAATTGCATGATACCATGTACTGGGGGGTGGGGGGGAGGGCTCCTTAGAGGACCCCCCCAATACCTACATGTGTAGCCTTATAGGGTCTGCCTGCCAGCACGCTCTTCTGCCGACCGTAGACAGTGTTCTGCCCCCCTTGCTGATGAGCTTCAGTCAGGCAGGGGAAGCTGAACAAAGGATTTCCTGTGAAGGAGAGGGGTGACCACCTCTCCTTTAGAATTAGGTAGGATGGGGGCACTTCCGAGCACCACCAGACTGCATTGAAGGGCAAATTTGGTGCACTCCATGCATAAACCAGTTTTGCGCAGTTCAGGAGCCTTTGGCTCCAGCTCGAGCGTGAAACCACATAAAGGACAGGGAATTGTCCACCCCCTGTCCAGCTCCTCCCTAAGGAGGTGCCCAGATCTCCTCCAGGTGGCCACTTGATTCTGGCATGTTGAATCTTGGCCCTGGGAGCATCTGACTGGCGAGGACAGCTGAGTAGCGTCCCTGACCCCCTCTGATAGGAGGGTCACCAAAAAAGAGGTCCTTCCCCTTTTTAGGGTTACTTAAGGGCTCCCCTGAGGGTGGGCCCTTAGATTCGTCCCGACAACAACTTGTAGATCCGACTGCCTGTCGTCAGAAGACTGTCCAAAGACTCTTCTGTTGGTGGACACTAGAACTCTGCTGTTCTTTGAGCCAGGACCAAAGACAAGACTGCTCTGTGGGAAGATTTCTGCTGCATCTTCGTCTCTATGCTTCTTCAAGTTCTGCAACTATGTGGCTGTGCATCCTCTGAGTCACCAAGGACTCAGCCTGCATCCCAGCCAGAAGTAATCTTCCTTGGAGTGAAGGAGTCACTTCCCTGCAACTGCAGGCACCTCTACGTTGACGCCCCGTATGCTGATCCTGTTGTCCGACGGACATCGCCCCGTTCTGCAACAAAGGCGGTGGTTTGTTGGTTCTCCAGAGGCCTGACCAGTCTTCCCTGCCACTTGGGTAACTGTAATCCCTCTCTTCAGCCGACGTGAACTGCCTCTCTGTGCACCGCGTCTGGTTGCCGTTACTAAGGCTTGTTGGCGCTCCTCATGAAAGGTCTTTTAGTTCCAAGAAGCCCTAGACTCCTGCCTGCATCCTCTGCATCATGGGCCTTCATCTATTGTGTGCTGTAGAGGCTCCTCTGCAACTCCCTGTGCCTGCTGCCAGAGTGTTTTCCCGAGGGGGCCCCAACAATTCCTGCTGGCGCTCCTGCGTGCTCAGGGCTGGCCCTGACTTACCCTTGCTGTCTTTGGCCCACAGACCTTGCTGGTGTTCAACACAGCATCTTCTCCCACGAACTGTTGTTTGCATTTGCCAAGGCTTGTTGGTGGTCCTGCCGGCCAGTGACCTCCCTGCACTCGTCGACTGGCATGGGAAATCTCGTGGATGGCTCCTGTGCTCCTGCATCGTCGCCCGGGCTCCACAGCTGCTGCTACAACCTCACCGTTCTACAGCAAGAACCACCAACCAGGGCTGGTATTGTGCTCCTGTGCCTCCTGGTCACCTCCAGGTGGTTTGAACTCTGTCCCCTCTGCTTTCAGGTTCTTCTCGTCTGGATTCCACATTCTGGTTCCATGAGACGCTGTAGCTGCTGATTTGACGCAAACCTCCATTGGCATCTACGGGCAGTTCAGACACCACTTCGTCCCTATGCACCTGGGCTCCTTGGTTTGGTGTCCTGGTTCCTGGGGTATCCACGGGTTGGGTGGCTCTCAAACCTTCCTTGATCCAAGTGGTTCCTTCGGGGTCTTTTTGGAAGGATCCTAGAACTGTAAAATTCTAACCGCAACTTACCCTGTGCTCTCCTACGGATGTTTGACCCGGTTTAACCACTCTGCACCCGGGCGCCTTGGGGTCCCTGGCTACTCACCTTGGGTGGTTCCGTGTTTCCCCTGGGGTCCTCCATACTTGGGTACTAGTCCCGTTTTGGTACTTACCTCACATTCCACTATTTTAGTATAGGGTTTGGCTCCCCGGTTGGGCCCTATGTGTTTTTCTATGCTACTTACCTATTTCTGAAGTATTCCTGGTGTGTAATTGATGTATCCGGGTAGGAGATATACCAAGTTAGTGTCTAGTGTGTGCTAATAAATACAAAGTATATCTGAAAGAGACTATTAGTTATGGATTCCTCACCTTAGAATTACCCCCAGGCGTCAGACTGGATCCGGAGAATTTTTCTTCAGCAGTACCCCTGCGCGTCGGTAGGTGGCGTTGGTTGACTCCGCATTCATCTTTGGCGTCGTGATCGCCGGAATGACGTCGCAGTATCTACTTAGACGCCGCCCCTGTGCGCTGACGTCAGTTCTTTCTTTTTCCGCGCCAGCCAGCGCAGATCCGGAGAGAACCTTACCTCGAGTCACTTTTTGATCCTCTTTTTTTGATTTTTTTGTTGACATCTTTTTCGAGTCATCTGACTCCTGGTGCACAGGGATGTCATCTCGGCGGACCGGCTTCAAGCCTTGTGGCTCCTGCCACAAGCTGATGTCGGTGACGGACCCCCATCTCGTGTGCCTCTGGTGCCTGGTGCGCGACCACGACCCAAAGTCGTGCTCTGACTGCCGGGCCATGGTCCCGAAGTCTTTGCCGGAGCGGTCCCGAAAGCTTCTGGAGGCCCGGCAGTCGGCTCCGCGCCGCTCGAGGTCCTGGTCGAGAGGGAGGTCGCGGGACCGGTCGCGGAGCCATCACCACCACTCTTTGGCGAAGTCTTATTCTTCGGGTAAGTCGAAGCACAAAAAGAAGGCGAAGAAGCACCGTCGCTCTTCACGATCTCCCCGTCCGTCAGCCGACGCAACGCGGGATGCGGAAGGTAGTCATCCGGCTCCGCCCGCGGAGCCTGTTGGGTCGACTCCGAGCCTCCCTCCCTTTCCGGGAGCCGGACCGACCCCTGCCCAACTTCGTAGCTTTTACGAAGCCCTCCACTCCATCTTTAGGCAGCCCGACTCCGCCGGCGTGTCTCCGGGCCCTGCGGACTCGGCTGGGGGTCCTAGGCCTTCGATGAAGGCGGCTTCGGCGCCTCACGGCCCCCAGGGATCCAGGCCTGGATCCGTATTGGTGCCGGTCGACCTTACGACCCCTCCCCCGGCGCCAAATCCATTGGCGACACATCCGCCCCCTCCGACGCCGGTTGTGTCCCCAGCCTCCCCCTCGACGTGGACACGGAGCCGGACCGGCGTCGACCGACATCGGTATCGGCGCCGACCGGTACTTTTGTACCCCTGTTCTCCCCTAGTGTTCCCTATCGCCCTGAGTGGCTACCAGAGGAGGGTGAGGAGGACTGGGAGGGGTCTGTGGACCCTTTGGAGTTTTGTGAGGCCAGTGGTCTGGACACCTCTCCAGACCTTGGCATGCTATCTCCCCCTACCGTGGCTACGGAGGAGGGTGCATCTTACGCAGTGGTGTTGCGTAGGGCGGCTGAGGCCTTGAACCTTGAGCTTCCTACGGTGGCGGTCAGGACTAACCTCCTGACCGTGGTACTTCAACCGGCAGCAGCCTCTTCGGAGCCCCTGCTGCCGTTCAATGAGGCCCTCACGGACATCCTTTTGGGCACTTGGTCCAAGCCCAACACAGGGGCCCCTGTGGATAGGATGATTGCCCGACGTCACCGCCTGGCCCGGGGCGACCCCATTTTCCTCTCCCAACACCCTAGGAAGACGAAGTGGTGACCTGGTGGTCCAAGCCTCGACTTCCAAGGGCGCATTCCCTACCGCTCCACCTGATAGGGAATCCAAGAAGCTAGACCATCTTGGGAAGAAAATGTTTTCTTCCTCCAGCTTAGGACTGCGGTCGGTGAACACCGCATATCTCTTGGGCCGTTACTCTCATTCAGTGTGGGACACGGTCGCGCAGGTGCTGCCACAGTGCCCTCAGGAGGCCCAGGCCGTGCTCTCCCGTGCGGTTGCCAAAGGGAGGGAGGCAGCGAAGTTCGCCATACGATGTGGACTGGACACCGCCGACTCGATGGGCAGGACGATTTCCACTTCAGTAGCCATAAGACGCTACGCCTACTGGCTTTTCGGGTGATGTCCAAGCTACACTTTTGGACATACCCTTTGATGGCCGTCGCTTGTTTGGCGACAAAGCAGCGCTTTAAGGACTCCAGGGCTACGGCCAGGTCCTTGATCCTCGCTTCCACCCCTCACCCCGCACAGTCTGCTTTTCGCCCCTTTCGTGGCTACAGAAAGGGTGCCCTGCCACATTCCATCCAGAGCCACAGGCCTGCGCAAGCTGTCCAGCCTCTGTGCGGCCGGGTACGTGGGAACCACCGCCGTGGGTCTGGGGGCCAGCGGGCAGGCCAGCCCACCAGCGCCCCTCTGCAGCAACCTCCAAGCCCTCCTAGTCCGACCTTTTAGGGCCACCATTCGCCAGTGGGCGGAAGGATTCGCCATCACCTCCCCCACTGGCTCAACATCACTCGGACAGGTGGGTTTTGCAAACAGTCCGAAGGGGCTACTCACTCCCATTCGAGACTACCCCTCCAACCATGCCACCTCAATTCCATCGCATGTCGGAGGATCACTTGGCCCTTCTCCACCAGGAAGTTACGGCTCTCTTGGCCAAGGGAGCCATCGAGCGAGTTCCTGCCCCAGAAGTAGGTCGTGGTTGTTATTCCCACTACTTTCTGGTGCCCAAGGAGGACAAGGGCCTGCGTCCTATCTCAGTTCAAGATGGAGACACTGGCTCAGGTCCTGTCTGCTCTAGACCCTGGAGACTGGATGGTGGCGCTGGACTTGCAGGACGCTTATTTTCACATCCCCGTCCTGCCGGCCCACCAGCGTTACCTGCGGTTCACGGTAGGCCACGAGCACTTTCAGTTTACTGTGCTTCCCTTTGGCCTTACCACAGCCCCTCGGGTTTTCAAGAAAGTGATGGCGGTGGTCGCAGCTCATCTACGCAGATCAGGGGTTCCAGTCTTCCCCTATCTCGACGACTGGCTGTTGAAGGCGGGCTCGCCCCAGGCTGTTGTTGCCCACCTCCAGACTACGGCCGACCTCCTGCATTCGCTGAGGTTCACCATCAATGTGCCGAAGTCGCACCTAATCCCCTCTCAGAAGCTCCTTTTCATCGGAGCGGTTCTGGACACAGCGCAGTTTCGGGCTTATCCTCCCGAGCAGCGAGTCTGGGATATTCGGGCTATGATTCCGATCATTCAGCCTCTATCCCGGGTTTCGGTCAGAATGACCCTGAGGCTACTGGGCCTCATGGCCGCCTGCATCCTGCTGGTGGACTATGCCAGGTGCCATATGCGGGCTCTGCAGTGGGACCTGAAGTTCCAGTGGGCACAGCATCAGGGGAATCTTTCCGATTGCGTCTAGATCTCGGAGGGCACTGCACGCCAGTTGCAGTGGTGGCTGGCGAACCAAGATTGGGTCAGTGGCAGATCCCTCTCCCTTCCCCAACCAGAGTTCACAGTGGTGACACATGCATCACTGATGGGGTGGGGCGGCCTCTGGTCTCCGGCGGAGTCCGGGCTCCATATCAACCTTTTGGAGCTTTGCGCGATTTGTCTTGCACTAAAAGCATTCCTTCCCTCTGTCCGGGAAAGAGTAGGCAGGTGTTCACGGACAACACCACCGCCATGTGGTACTGCAACAAACAGGACGGGGTGGGGTCGTGGACCCTATGTCAAGAGGCTCTCCGCCTTTGGACATGGCTGGAACATTACAGCATATCCCTGATGGTTCAACACCTGGCAGGTTCTCTGAACGGCAGGGTGGACGAACTCAGCCACAGGTGCATGATGGATCACGAATGGCGTCTTCACTCGGAGGTGGTGCAAGGTCACTTTCAGCAGTGGGGAGAGCCTTGGTTAGATCTATTCGCCACCAAAGAGAACGCGCAATGTCAGCAGTTCTGCCCGTTGGAATTTCCAAGGCGGCACTCGCTAGGCAATGCTTTTCGTCGTGAGTGGAGTTGCGGTCTTCTATATGCTTTTCCGCCTATACCACTTCTGCCCAGAGTGCTGAAGAAGATGAAGCGCGACCGGGCCCAAGTCATTCTTGTGGCTCCGGATTGGGCGAGAAGAGTCCAGTATCCCGAGCTGTTACACATGGCCATCGATCCTCCGATCAGACTGCCTCTTCAAGAGGATCTTCTGTCGCAGCAGCAGGTGACGGTCCTCCACCCGAACCTGTCCAGCCTCCACCTCCTTGCGTGGAGATTGAGTGGCGACAGTTGACAGCTTTTGACCTTCCTCCCGAAGTCTGTAATGTTATCTTGGCAGCCAGGCGTCCCTCCACTAAAACGATATATGCCTGTAGATGGAACAAATTTGTGGCATGGTGCACAGCAAAGGCTGTGGATCCCCTTTCTGCCCCCCTTTCGGAGGTTCTCCTCTTCATTCTTTCTTTGGCCCGGCAGGGCTCTGCTCTGGGCACTCTCAAAGGCTATCTTTCGGCCATTGCGGCCTTCCTTTGGCTGCCTGACCAGCCTTCTCTTTTCAAGTCCCCTATTGACAATCGCTTCCTTAAGGGCATTATTCATTTGTTTCCTCCTACTCCTTTCGTGAGGCCCCAGTGGGATTTGAACCTGGTTCTTACTTATTTGAAGTGTGCTCCATTCGAGCCGCTACATAACTGTCCTCTCAGACTTTTAACCCTTAAGACTGCCTTTCTGGTTGCCATCACCTCTGCTCGCAGGGTGAGTGAGCTACAGGCCCTTTCTTCTAAGCCTCCTTTCCTGGCTGTTCATCCGGACAAGGTTGTCCTCCGCACTAGGCCTTCTTTCCTTCCCAAAGTGGTTACCTCTTTCCATATAAGACAGACCATCGCATTGCCCACCTTCTTTCCGCCTCTGCATCCTTTAAAAGAGGAAGAGAGGCTCCACCGTCTGGATCCAAAACGTGCGCTTTCCTTCTATCTTGATCACACAAAACAATTCCGGGTGGATGACCAGCTCTTTTTCGGTTATGTGGGCGCCAAGAAAGGTCGGGCCGTGCAAAAACGAACCATCTCCCGATGGGTCGTTCTTTGCATCAAAATCTGCTATTCCTTAGCGAAAAAGGAATCTCCAGTGGGGTAGCCTGCCTATTCCACCAGGGCGACGGCAGCCACTACTGCTTTGGGACGTGGAGTCCCCCTTCATGATATCTGCCAGGCAGCTACGTGGGCTTCACTGCACACATTTACTAAAGACTATTGCCTGGACAGCCAAGTTCGGAGGGACGGCTTCTTCGGCCGTTCAGTACTCCAGGACTTTCTGGTGCGAACTTGGTTTGCAGACCCACCACCGGGGTTGGTATTGCTGGGGTATCTATTGTAAGGTGAGGAATCCATAACTAACTGTCTCATTCAGATGAACAAGTTACTTATCTTCGGTAACGATATACCTGTAAGAGACATAGGTTAGTTATGGATTCCTCACCTCCCCACCCATCCTCCCCGTTCTGCGAACTGATTTCTAGGGTAAGGGACTTCCCTTTCAGGGCCCTAGTTTTTGTGCACCAGTGGTCTGTGTCTTGCATGGCTGTGCGCTTCTGGGGTGGAATGTCGTGTAAAGAACTGACGTCAGCGCGCGAGGGCGGCGTCTAAGTAGATACCGTGACGTCATCCCGGCGACCACGACGCCAACGACGAACGCGAAGTCGACCGACGCCATCTATCGACGCGCAGAGGTACTGCTGAGGGAAAAAGTTCTCCGGATCCATTCTGACTCCTGGGGGTAATTCTAAGGTGAGGCATCCATAACTAACCTATGTCTTTTACAGATATATCTTTACCGAAGGTAAGTAACTTGTTCTTTTGGATTGGTATTTCGTAGAAATTCTCCTTTTTGTTTACTTATCCACCCTTCACATTCTGCCTCTTCAATCATTGAGGCAATTTCAACCATCAGTGTTGGAGTTGGATCTCTTTCTAGGATCCTACAGTTCTGTTCATCCCCTAGTAATCTTTGCCATTTTGTTCTGTATGCGAGGGTAGTTTGTAGGACAATGCCCCATCTTTATCAGCTGGTTTTATGGTAATGTCAATGTCCATTTGTAATTCAGTAATTCCCATACGCTCTGCATTGCTTACGTTTTGAAAGTTCCTTACTGTGTGGGCATCAAACATTTCAATTTCCGTGTATACACCCTTTTCAAAAGCAATTGACTCTTACTGGAGTAGTATGAGTGGGTGGATAGTATGTAGATTTTTTATGTAGGCCTGTAATTAGAGGTTTCTTCTGTGTAATTTTGGTCTCCAAAATGTGCTTTCAGCCTTAGTTTTCGGGGGAAAAAAACCTGCTAATTCACAGTGTAAGTGAAATTTATCAAAAGCAGGTGTTGGCACAAACCCAAGGCTTTTGTTTAGTACCTGTATTTGAGTCTTCGTAAGAGTTTTATTGGTCAGGTTAATCACTAGGTTGTCGATGTGCTTGGACCCTGTTGTGCCTGTGACATGTATCTTAAAGAGACAGTAGTTATAGATTCCATACCTTAGAATTACCCCCAGGCGTCAGACTGTATCCGGAGAAATTGTTTCGTAGCAGTACCCCTGCGCGTCGGTAGGTGTCGTCGGTCGACTCCGCGTTCGTCGTTGTGGTCGCCGGGATAATGTCCCGGGGCCTACTTTGAAGCCGCCCCTGCACGCTAACGTCAGTTCTTTCTTTTTCCGCACCAGCCAGCGCAGATCCGGAGAGCGTGCCCCTTAGTCACTTTTTGACTAACCCTTTTTCGACTTTTGTCAACGTCTTTTTTGAGTCTTCGAGTCCTGGTGCATGAGGGATGTCCCATCGTCGGACCGGCTTCAAGCCCTGTGACTCCTGTCACAAGTTGATGTTGGTCACCGATCCGCACCTCGTGTGCCTTTGGTGTCTGGAGCGCGATCACAATCTGAAGTCGTGCTCCGACTGCCGGGCCATGAATCCGAAGTCTTTGCGGGAGCTGTCCCGAAAGCTTTTGGAGGCCCGGCAGTCCGCTCTGTGCCGTTCGAGGTCCCCGTTGAGAGGAAGGTCGCGGGACCGGTCGCGGAGTCATCACCATTCCTCTTCGAAGTCTTCACACTCCTCCGGTAAGTCGAAGCACAAGAATAAGGCGAAGAAGCACCGTCTCTCTTCACCTTCTCCCCGTCCGTTGGCCGGCACGACGTGGGACCCGGAGCATCGTCGCTCTCCTGCTCCGTCTTCGAAGACCGGTTCTGGGACGACTCCGCGCTTCCCTCCTTTTCCCGGAGCCAGAGCGTCCCCTGCCCAGCTTCGAGCTTTCTACGAAGGGCTTCATAGCATCTTTGGGCAGCCCGACCCCGCCAGCGCACCTTCGGGCCCCGTGGACTCGGCTAGGGGCCCTGGGCCTTCGAGGCCGGCGGCTTTGGCGCCAAAGGGCCCCCGAGGATCAAGGCCTGGATCTGGATGGACGCCGGTCGACCTCACGGTACCTTCCCCGGCGCCGATTTCAGTGACGATGCCCCCGACGCTGGTAGTGCCCCCAACCGGCGTCGACCCCAGCCTCACCCCGGACTTGGACCCGGCGCCGGACCGACGGCGCCGGAGGGTACTTTTGTACCTCTGTTCATCCCTGGTGTTCCCTATCGCCCTGTGTGGCAGCCAGAGGAGGGTGAGGATGACTGGGAGGGGTTTGTTGACCCTCTAGCAGACCAACTTGAGGAGCCGGACTGGCGAGAGGAGTTGGGTGATGCCAGTGGTCTGGCTACCTCCCAGACCATGGTATGCTTTCTCCCCCCTACCGTGGCTACGGAGGAGGGAGCTTCCTACGCTGTGGTGTTGCGTAGGGCGGTTAAGGCATTGGGCCTTGAGCTTTCTACGGTGGCTGTCAGGACTAACCTCCTGACTGAGGTGCTTCAGCCGGCAGCAGCCTCTCCGAAGCCCATGCTGCCTTTTAATGAGGCTCTCACTGACATCCTTCTGGGCACTTGGTCCAAGCCCAGCACAGGGGCTCCAGTGGACAGGATGATTGCCCGATGCCACCGCCCGGCCCAGGCGACCCACTTTTCCTCTCCCAGCACCCTACCCCTGAGAGCTTGGTGGTCCAAGCCTCATCCTCAAAAGACACATTCCCTACTGCTCCCCCAGATAGGGAATCCAAGAAGCTGGACCATCTTGGGAAGAAGATGTTTTCTTACGCCAGCTTAGGACTGCGGTCGATGAACACCGCATGTCTCTTGGGCCGCTATACACACACGGTGTAGGATACAGTTGCGCAAGTGCTGCCACAGTGCCCGGAGGAGGCCCGGGCCGCGTTCATCAGCGCTGTTGCTGAGGGTCGAGACGCAGCTAAGTTCACCATCCGGTGTGGACTGGATACTGCCGACTCGCTGGGTAGAACGATTTCCACGTCGATAGCCCTGAGGCGCTACGCCTGACTGAGAATGTCTGGCTTCTCTGGGGATGTCCAATCCACACTTTTGGACATGCCCTTTGATGGCCCTTGCCTGTTTGGTGACAAGGTAAAAAACGCACTCGAGCACTTCAAGGATTCTAGGGCCACGGCCAGATCCTTGGGCCTCACTGTAACTTCTCACCCTGTGCAGTCTGCCTTTCGCCCCTTTCATGGCTACGGAGCGTTCTGCCCAGAGCCACAGGGCCGCACACGCTACCCAGCACATGCGCGGCCGGGGACGTGGGATCCAGCGTCTCTGGTCTGGGGGCCAGCGGCGGGCCAGTCCACCAATGCCCCCCCCCTGCAGCAGCCTCCAAACCCTCCTAGTCCGACTTTTCAGGGCCACCAGTTGCCAGTGGGCAGCAGGATCTGCCATCACCTCCCCCACTGGCCCAACATCACGTTGGACAGGTGGGTTTTGCAGATAGTCCGAAGGGGCTACTCCCTCCCCTTCGAGACTACTCCAAGCCACCAACGCTCCATCGCATGTCAGAGGATCACTTGGCTCTTGTCCGTCAGGAAGTTACAGCACTCTTGGCCAAGGGAGCTAACGAACAAGTCCCTGTGCCAGAAGTAAGTCGTGGTTGTTACTCCCACTACTTCCTGGTACCCAAGAAGGACAAAGGCCTGCATCCTATCTTAGACCTCAGGGACGTCAACCACTTCCTCCGGAAGGAGAAGTTCAAAATGTTAACCTTGGCTCAGGTCCAGTCTGTCCTCGACCCTGGAGACTGGATGGTAGCGTTGGACTTGCAGGACGCTTATTTTCACATCCCCGTCTTGCCTGCCCACCAGCTTTACCTATGGTTCACGGTAGGCCACGAGCATTTTCAGTTTACTGTGCTCCCCTGTGGCCTTACAAGCGCCCCTCGGGTGTTCATGAAAGTGATGGCGGTGGTCGCAGCTCATCTGCGCAGATCAGGGGTTCCAGTCTTCCCCTATCTTGACGACTGGCTGTTGAAGGCGGGCTCGCCCCAGGCTATTGTCTCCCACCTCCAGACTACTGCGGACCTCCTGCATTTGCTGGGGTTCACTATCAACGTGCCGAGGTCGCACCCGATTCCCTCTCAGAAGATCCTTTTCATCGGAGCGGTTCTGGACACAGCGCAGTTTCGGGTCTATCCTCCCGAGCAGCTGGTGGATCATGCCAGATGGCATATGCGGGCTCTGCAGTGGGACCTGAAGTTCCAGTGGGCGCAGCATCAGGGGAATCTTTCCGATGTCGTCCAGATCTGAGAGGGGACTGCAAGTCAGTTGCAGTGGTGGCTCACGAACCAGGATTGGGTCAGCGGCAGATCCCTCTCCCTTCCCCAACCAGAGTTCACAGTAGTGACGTATGAGTCACTTCTGGGATGGGGCGGCCACATGGGGGAGGCGGAGATCAGAGGCCTCTGGTCTCCGGCGGAGTCCGGACTCCACATCAACCTTCTGGAGCTCCGGGCGATTCGCCTTGCACTGAAGGCATTCCTTCCCTCTGTCAAAGGAAGAGTAGTGCAGGTGTTCACGGACAACACCACCGCCATATGATACTGCAACAAACAGAGCGGGGTGGGGTCGTGGACCCTATGTCAAGAGGCTCTTTGCCTTTGGACATGGCTGAAACATCAGGCCATATCCCTGGTGGTTCAACACCTGGCAGGTTCCCTGAACGCCAGGGCGGACGAACTCAGCCGCTGGTGCATGATGGATCACGAATGGCGTCTTCACTCAGAGGTGGTGCAAGGTCTCTTTCAGCAGTGGGGAGAGCCTTGGCTAGATCTATTCGCCACCGAAGAGAACGCGCAATGTCTGCGCGTTGGAGTTTCCAAGGCGGCACTCGCTCAGCGACGCCTTTTGTCGCGAGTGGAATTGCGGTCACCTGTTCGCTTTTCCGCCTGTACCACTTCTACCCAGAGTGCTGAAGAAGATCAAGCGCGACCGGGCCCAAGTAATTCTTGTGGCCCCGGACTGGGCACGAAGAGTCTGGTGCCCCGAGCTCTTGAGCATGGCCGTCGATTCTCCAATCAGACTGCCTCTTCGGGAGGATCTTCTGTTGCAGCAGCAGGGGACGGTCCTCCACCCGAACCTGTCCGGTCTCCACCTCCTTGCATGAAGATTGAGCGGCGACAGTTGACAGCTTTCGACCTTCCTCCCGAAGTCTGTAATGTCATGTTGGCAGCCAGGCCTCCCTCCACTAAAACGGTATACGCCTGTAGATGGAATAAGTTTGTGGCTTGGTGCACAGCAAAGGCTGTTGATCCCCTTTCTGCCCCTCTTTAAGAGGTTCTCCTCTTCACTATTGCTTTGGCCCAGCAGGGCTCTGCACTGGGCACTCTTAAAGGCTATCTTTCGGCCATTTCGGCCTTTCTTCGCCTTCCCGATCAGCCTTCTCTTTTCAAGTCCCCTATTGTTAACAGATTTGTGAAGGGCATTACTCATCTCTTTCCTCCTTCTCCTTTCGTAATGCCCCAGTGGGACTTGAATCTTGCCTTCACTTATCTTTTGTGTGCTCCCTTTGAGCCACTACATAATTGTCCTCTTCGTCTCCTTACTTTGAAGACTGCTTTCTTGCTTGCCATCACCTCTGCTCGCAGGGTGAGTGAGCTTCAAGCCTTATCTTCCAGACCTCCCTTTCTTGCTGTCCATCCGGACAAAGTAGTCCTCCGTACTAGGCCCTCATTTCTTCCCAAAGTGGTTACCTCTTTCCACATAGGTCAGACCATCACATTGCCCAACTTCTTCCCGCCTCCGCACCCTTCCAAAGAGGAGGAGAGACTCCACCGTCTGGACCCAAAACATGCGCTGTCTTTCTACCTTGACCATACTAAAGACTTCCGGGTGGACGATCAACTCTTCGTGGGTTATGTGGGCGCCAAGAAAGGTCGGACAGTGCACAAACGTACAATCTCTCGATGGGTTGTCTTATGCATTAAGATCTGTTATTCTTTGGCGAAAAAGGATCCTCCAGTAGGACTGCGTGCCCACTCTACCAGGGCGACAGCAGTCGCTACTGCTTTGGGACGTGGAGTTCCGTTGGTTGACATCTGCCAGGCAGCACGTGGGCATCCCTGCACACGTTCATGAAACATTACTGCCTGGACAGCCAAGTCTGGAGAGACGGCTTTTTCGGCAGTTCTGTTCTCCAGGACTTCCTGGTGTGAACTTAGTTTGCAGACCCACCTTCGGGGTTGGCATTGCTGGGTTATCTATTCTAAGGTAAGGAATCTATAACTACGGTCTCTTTCAGATGAACAAGTTACTTACCTTTGGTAACGATGTATCTGTAAGAGACATTAGCAGTTATAGATTTCTTACCGCCCAACCCATCCTCCCCGTTCTGCGAATTGACTTGTAGGGATAGGGACTCCCTTACAGGGCCCTAGTTATGTGCACCAGTGGTCAGTGTACCAGTGGTCAGTGTCTTGCATGGCTCTGCGCTTCTGGCGTGGAAAGTCGTGTCAGAACTGACAGCGCGCAGGGGCGGCATCTAAGTAGACACCGCGACGTCATCCTGGCGACCAGGACACCGACGACGAACGCGGAGTCGACCGACGTCCCTACCGACGCGCAGGGGTACTGCTACGAAAAAATTTCTCCGGATCCAGTCTGACGCCTGGGGGTAATTCTAAGGTAAGGAATCTATAACTACTAATGTCTCTTACAGATACATCGTTCCAGAAGGTAAGTAACTTGTTCTTCTTGTGTGTATGTGAGTGCCCTCTAGATCCCATTGGACTCTGTTGTCTTTTTTTCTCCTTCCTCTACGGCCCTGGCCTCTGACTAAAAAAAGGTGGGCGTTGATTGTTTGGGAAGTGTGGAGGAGCCATTGATTTGAAAGGGGGACCCCATGACATTTTCAATTTCTCCTGCTGCTGTGTGAATAGAGGTTTTGCATTCTGAATGTGACAATTTGTTTGCTTTCAAGTCATTATATTTCTCTCTTCCTCCTGTTTTTTTTGAGGAATTACTCTTGATTATAAATCCTCCAGTTTATTATTAACCCTTTTCGGTTCAAGTAGTCAAGTTGAAATAGAATTGCCACTAATGGTTTGATTTCAGTAGTGCATTTGTAGATAACCTCTGTGGCTAAATTCCAAAGGTGCTTTTTGGGCAGATTCTTATTAAAAGCCACAAAAAAGCGGTCTGCCATGATTTGGGAGTAAGATAACAAAATATAGAGAAATGACAAATCATTTCAAAATTGCCAATACATTTATCAAGTGTATTGTGCCTTTTATAAGCAATCTATTGCTTTTAGAGTCGCTCACTGTGCATTTTTTGTCAATTGAAATGCGGTGATTACATATTAAGTTTTCAGAAATGTTGTAAGATACAGTATTGGCTCGCAGAGTATGGCCAGAAGCACAGGTCTAGTTGTGGCCTTAATATCACTCAGTGGCATGGCATGGCATAACATACAAACTCTGGAGACAAATTTCAGTGAAGTTCACAAACTACAGAGAAAAGGTTAATGTAGATTAGGGCTGTTTATACGAGGGGAGAGAGGAAGGCTTCTTTCCTTTTTAAGACTTGTATATAAACCAGTACTTTGACAGTTAGAGACGTCAGTTCTTTCTTTTTCCGCGCCAGCAGCGCAGATCCGAGAGAGAGCGGTACCCCTAGTTAAAAGTTTTAACTTGGTTTTCTGAAGAAATTGTTTGTCGAGTACTCGACTCTGGTGCAGTAGGGATGCCCGGGTTTAAGTCCTGTAGGGCCTGCCGTCGGAACATGTCGGTAGCGGACCCGCACGACGTGTTTCTCTTCTGCTTGGGGCACGCCCATGACCCCGAGGCGTGGCCCGATTGTCGGGCCATGGCGCTGAAAGCTTTGCGGGAGCCTTCCCGAAAGTTGTTGGAGGCCCGGCAATCGGTCCGCGCCGATCGAGGTCCCGCTACCGTGGGAGGTCGAGGGACCGGTCGCGGAGCCGTCACCATCGCTCGTCGGACTCGGGGACAGGTAAGTCACGGCGCCATAAAAAGTCGAAGAAGCGACTTCGTTCGTCTTCTACCCCTCACCGGTCGTGGGACGCGTTGGAGGGGGCGCGCGGTCACTCCCCCGCGGCTCCGCTGGAGCCTCCGTTGTTGCCTGCGGCCTACCCGCCCTTTCCGGGCCCGCACGCGACTTCGGACGAGATACAGGCCTTCCTGTCGGCCATTGGCCGTTTGTTTGGCCCATCGGGTCCCTCCGGAGCGCCTTCGGGACCCGCGGACCCGTTCGGTGGGTCTGCCCCCGTGCCGCCGCCTTTGGCCTCGGCTACGCCAGCAAAATACCCTGCGGCGCCGCCGGCTCTGGCGCCGGATACGGCCTCGGACCCGCCTCCGGCGCCGGGCGCGGCGCCGCTACTGACGCCGTACGGCGCCGAACCAGAATTGGTCTCTTACCCCCCGATTCCATTTCTTGGTGGGTAGTTTGTCCCATTTCCCCGGGCACCTCGTCCTTACCGGCCTCTTCCGAAACCGGTGGATGAAGGGGAGTACTGGGAGGGGTCTGAGGACCCTCTTGCAGCTCAATGCGAGAACGAGCCTGAATGGGAAGAAGACCTGGAGGGTCCGGTGGATCTGGATTTCTCTCCACACCCTGGCACGTTGTCCCCTTCTTCCGTGGCTACGGAGGAGGTTGGGACTTTTTCAGTGGTGCTGCGTAGGGCTGCTGAGGCTCTTAACTTCGAGCTCCCTTCCGTGCCTATCAGGACCAATCTTCTGACCGAGGTGCTGCAGCCAGCGTTCTCCTCCGTGGAGCCGCTGCTGCCCTTCAATGATGCACTCACTGATATCCTATTTAGCACCTGGAGCAAGCCTAACACAGGGGTTCCTGTGGATAAGGGTGTGGCACGCCGTCATCGCCCGGCAACGGGCGACCCCAGTTTTCTCACACAACACCCAACACCTGAGAGTCTGGTTGTCCAGGTCTCTGCCTCTCCGAGCGCATTCCCTTCTGCTCCTCCAGACAAGGAATCTAAGAAACTGGAGCAGTTTGGGAAAAAGATTTTCACTTCTGCCAGTTCTGGGTTGCGGGCAGTGAATACTGCGTGCCTCTTAGGCCGCTATTCCCACTCTGTGTGGGACACCGTGGCACAGGTGCTGCCTCAGTGTCCTGTGGAAGCTCGGGCGGTACTCTCCCAGGCCATTACCGAAGGGAGGGATGCTGCTAAATTTACTATCCGTTGTGGGCTTGACACAGCCGATTCCCTCGGCAGGGCACTTTCCACAACGGTGGCGCTCCGCCGCTACGCTTGGCTCAGAACTACTGGCTTCTCTGGGGATGTCCAGAACACTTTGTTGGACATGCCCTTTGATGGCACACGCCTCTTTGGTGACAAGGCGGATAGCACCCTGGAACGTTTTAAGGACTCTCGGGCTACGGCCCAGTCCTTAGGTCTCGCCACCACACGTACTTCCTCGGGCCCGCTTTTCGCTGCTTTCGAGGTCAGGGTCGAGACGCCCAAGCACGTTCCTTTCAGACCCGCAGGCCTGCGCAGCCGCATTCTCAGCGCAGCCGCGGTCGTGGGGCCCGCTGTGGTGGGTCCCGAGGGCAGCGGGCGAGTCAATCCACCACCGCCCCTGCCGCCGCTGCCTCAAAACCTTCCTAGTCCGGTGTTTCAGGCCCACCGGACGCCAGTGGGTGGCAGGATTCGCCATCACCTTCCCCACTGGCGCACCATCACCTCGGACAGGTGGGTTCTACAGATAGTCCGAAGGGGCTACTCCCTCCCCTTCCAGTCTACCCCTCCAGCCATACCGCCTCAGTACCACCGCATGTCGGGGGATCACTTGTCACTTCTCCAGCAGGAAGTTGCGGCCCTCTTGGCCAAGGGGGCCATCGAGCGCGTTCCAACGCCAGAAGTAGGTCGTGGTTGTTATTCCCACTACTTCTTGGTTCCAAAGAAGGACAAGGGCCTGCGTCCTATCTTAGACCTCCGGAACGTCAATCGCTTCCTCCGGAAGGAGAAGTTCAAGATGCTCACGCTTGCTCAGGTCTTGTCTGCCCTAGACCCGCAAGACTGGCTGGTAGCGTTGGACTTGCAGGATGCTTATTTTCATATTCCCATCCTACCGGCCCACTGGCGTTACCTACGGTTCACGGTAGGCCACGAGCACTTTCAGTTCACCGTGCTCCCTTTCGGCCTTACCAGCGCCCCTCGGGTGTTCACGAAAGTGATGGCGGTGGTCGCAGCTCATCTGCGCAGATCAGGGGTTTCAGTCTTCCCCTATCTCGACGACTGGCTGTTGAAGGCGGGATCGCCCCAGACAGTCGTCTCCCACCTCCAGACTACGGCCGACCTCCTGCATTTGCTGGGGTTTTCCATCAATTTGCCAAAGTCACACCTGATTCCCTCTCAGAAGCTCCTCTTCATCGGAGCGGTTCTGGATACGGTGCAGTTCCGGGTTTATCCTCCCGAACAGCGAGTCCGGGACATTCGGGCTATGATTCAGCTCTTTCGGCCCTGGTCCTGGGTTTCGGTCAGGAAGACCCTGAGGCTGCTGGGCCTCATGGCCTCCTGCATCCTGCTGATCAATCATGCCAGATGGCATATGCGGGCTCTGCAGTGGGACCTGAAGTTCCAGTGGACGCAGCATCGGGGAAATCTGTCCGATTACGTCCAGATCTCGGAGGGCACTGCACAGGACTTGCAGTGGTGGCTCATGGACCAGCGTTGGGTCAGCGGCAGATCCCTCTCCCTTCCCCAACCGGAGCACACAGTGGTGACGGATGCGTCCCTCCTGGGATGGGGCGGCCACATGGGAGAGGCGGAGATCAGAGGCCTCTGGTCTCCGGCGGAGTCCAAGCTCCATATCAACCTTTTGGAGCTCAGGGCGATCCTACTTGCACTGAAAGCATTCCTTCCCTCTGTCAAGGGGAGAGTAGTGCAGGTGTTCACGGACAACACCACCGCCATGTGGTACTGCAACAAACAGGGCAGGGTTGGGTCGTGGACCCTATGTCAGGAGGCTCTACGTCTCTGGACGTGGCTGGAACGTCAAGGCATTTCCTTGGCGGTTCAACACCTGGCAGGTACCCTAAACGCCAGGGCGGACGAACTCAGCCGCAGGTGCATGTTGGATCACGAATGGCGTCTTCACTCAGAGGTGGCACAAGGTCTCTTTCAACAGTGGGGAGAGCCTTGGTTAGATCTATTCGCCACCGAAGAGAACGCGCAATGTCCGCTGTTCTGCGCATTGGAGTTTCCAAGGCGGCACTCGCTCGTCGACGCTTTTCGTCGCGAGTGGAGTTCCGGTCTGTTGTACGCCTTTCCGCCTATGCCACTTCTACCCAGAGTGCTGAAGAAGATCAGACGCGACCGGGCCCAAGTCATTCTTGTGGCGCCGGACTGGGCTCGAAGAGTTTGGTATCCTGAGCTACTCAGTATGAGCGTGGATCCCCCGATCCGACTGCCTCTTCGGGAGGATCTCCTGTCGCAGCAACAGGGGACGGTCCTCCACCCGAACCTGTCCAGCCTCCACCTCCTTGCGTGGAGATTGAGCAGCGACAGCTGATTCCATTTGACTTGCCTCCTGAAGTCTGTAATGTGATTCTGGCAGCCAGGCGTCCCTCCACTAAAACGGTATACGCCTGTCGGTGGAAATAATTTGTGGCATGGTGCACAGCGAAAGCTGTAGATCCTCTTGCTGCCCCTCTTTCTGAGGTCCTATTGTTCCTTCTCTCTTTGGCCCAGCAGGGCTCTGCTCTGGGCACTATCAAGGGCTACCTTTCTGCTCTTTCAGCCTTTCTTAGGCTGCCTGATCAGCCCTCTCTTTTCAAGTTCCCTTTTAACAGATTTCTCAAAGGCATTACTCACCTTTTCCCTCCTGTTCCTTTTGTCATGCCTCAGTGGGACTTGAACCTGGTTCTCACATACTTAATGTGCGCTCCCTTTGAGCCTCTTCATAACTGTCCTTTGCGGTTATTGACTTTGAAAACTGTCTTCCTGGTGGCCATCACTTCCGCTCGGCGGGTGAGTGAGCTCCAAGCTCTTTCCTGTAAACCTCCTTTCCTGGCGATTCATCCGGACAAGGTTGTGCTTCGACCGCGTCCCTCCTTTCTACCAAAAGTAGTCTCTGCCTTTCATCTTGGGCAAACTGTGACTCTGCCCACTTTCTTTCCGCCTCCGCACCCTTCAAGAGAAGAGGAGAGGCTCCACCGTCTGGACCCAAAACGTGCGCTTTCGTTCTATCTCAACCGCACACAGCAGTTCCGGGTGGATGACCAGCTCTTTGTTGGCTACGTGGGCGCCAAGAAAGGCCGGGCTGTGCACAAGAGAACTATCTCACGAATGAATGAATGAATATTCGATTTATAAAGCGCTAACTTAGCCCAAGGGCATCAAGGCGCTGCAGAGGACTAACGTTCAACCGGATAAAATGCTCAAGCTAAAGTCTGTGTAAAAAGCCAGGTTTTCAAGGCCTTGCGAAAAAGAGAGTATGACTCAAGACCCGATAGACCATCCGGAAGAGAGTTCCACAGCCTAGCAGCAGCAGTGGAGAAGGCTCTGCCTCCCCATCTAACCTTCTTAAACCTAGGAACCACCAGCAAGTTCTTGCTGGCAGACCTAAGCTGCTTGGTCGGGATATAACGTTGAAACATGGCTTTGATGGCATCAGGGCCAGCTCCATAGTAGGCATTATGAGTCAAGCACAAAGTCTTGAAAAGGATTCTACGATCCAGAGGTAGCCAATGCAGCGAAATCAGGGAGGCCGAAACAGAGTGATACTTTGGCAACTCCAACACCAACCTTGCTGCAGCGTTCTGTACCATCTGTAACCGTCTCACCAAACCCTTGTTAATGCCCAAATAAAGGGCTTTACAATAATCGAGTATGGACAGTATCAAAGCAATCACTGCCTGCTTTCGTGATGAAAACGACAGGAACTGTGAGATTTTCCTAAGCAGCCTGATTATGCCAAAACAGATAGACACTGTTTTGCTAACCTGTAGGTTCATGGACAACGATGTGTCGACCATAACCCCCAGGTTTTTCCCATGGGAAACAGGAGAGGGACAGCTGCCCATGGTGTCAGGCCACCAGTCATTAGACCATATATCATGTTGGTTACCAAAAATCAAGATCTCAGTTTTTTCTCCATTCAATTTAAGGTAATTCTCACCCATCCAAGATGAGACTGCCTGCATACAATCTTTAAAATTTGCGGCAGCTTCACTGATGCTGTTGGTAATAGACACCATGATTTGAGTGTCGTCGGCATAAGACAGCACCTCAAATCCAAAGGCTCTCACCACCTCGCCAGTGGGGCAACATAGATATTATAAAGGGTGGGGCTTAGGGAGGATCCCTGAGGAACTCCACAAATCAATGGGTTGGGAGAAGAATAAAATTGGCCCAATTTCACTATTTGTGCCCTATCACTAAGAAAGGAGGAGAGAAGCTCAAGGGCCGTGCCCCCAATCCCTATCTCCTTGAGGCGTTCCACCAGCCTTAGTGGAGACAGGGTGTCAAAAGCTGCTGTAAGGTCAAGAAGGACCAGCAGGGTCGTATACCCTGCATCAACCTGGACCCGGATGTTATCAAAGACCGCCGTTAGCGCTGATTCAGTGCTATGAAGGCTTCTAAAGCCATGCTGAGAACCATCAAGCAACTGATGATCCCGTAAATAGGAACTAAGTTGGGAATTCAGATATTTTTCCATAATTTTAGCTGGAACCGGAAGCAAGGAAATGGGGCGATAATTTTTTAGTTCCATAGGATCCAGAGACGGCTTTTTTAACAGCGGTTTAACAACAGCGGTTTTCCAAAGAGTAGGATACTGCCCCTCAGTAATAGCTATATTTAGTACTGAGGTGAGAAGGGGAACAATGACTTCCCTTCCTATTTTTAGGACCTTAAGGGGGCAGGCATCCAGGGAGACCCCGAGGTAACTCCTTCCAAAAGATGACCAGTTGTTTCATGAGAGATACAAGGGAAGGTAAGAAGCCTCGGTTCATCTACCGTAGTTGCTGATAAAACAGGGTTAGTTTTAGAAGGAGCAAATATATCCTTTCCAGCATTAAAGTCCTCCAAAGTGGAGTATATGTCTGTGATCTTAATGCGGAAAAACTCTGCCATTCTGTCACAGAGTTCTTGGGAAAGGTCAGATGAATCAGCAACAGGAGGGGAGATAAGAGAGTTAATAACCTTAAAAAGCTCTCTAGAAGATTTAATTGATTCAGTGGCCTTAGAATAATACAGTCTTTTCTCCTCAATAATCGCCATTTTATAATCCCCCAGGCACTGTTTATGTAGCTCTCTACCTGCCGGCGCGAGATCAATACGCCAAATCCTTTCCTGTTTGCGGCAGGATTGTCTCAACTTTCTGAGTCTATCAGAGTACCAAGGTGCAGAGGTTTTTTTTCTCGCTACATAATGTTTTTTAACGGGTGCCAAAATATCTATGGCTCCTAACAACCCTCTAGACAGTTCATCTGCAGCCAAATTAGCATCTGAAAGCTCAGAAAACTGAAAATTCCTAAAATAATTAGCAAGAGCATCATTACTGATTTGGCTCAAATTTCTCTTTTTCTCCCCTGTCCCTTTACCAGCTGAGACAATGCTTAATGCTGAAGTCGGAAGATTAAAAGGGATAGCAAAGTGGTCCGACCATGAAGAAGGTATGGGCATTCCCACCTTGATCCTAGGATCGTTAGAGAATATGCCATCCAATATATTTCCTGCAGTATGGGTAGAACTGGTAACCAGCTGTGAAAAACCACAGCAACCTAAGGTTTCCAGAAGGGTGTGGGTATCTTTACATTGAAGTTTATCTAAATGAAAATTAAAATCACCCAGCAATGTAAAATTAGATCTTAACAAGTTGTCTTGGGTTGGGTTGTCTTGTGCATTAAAGCCTGTTACTCTCTGGCTAAAAAGGAACCTCCGGTTGGGCTGCGCGCCCATTGTACCAGGGCGACAGCAGCTACTACAGCATTGGGACGCGGTGTCCCCCTGCAAGACATCTGTCAGGCGGCCACTTGGGCCTCGTTGCATACTTTCACTAAGCACTATTGCCTTGACATTCAGGTCCGGAGAGACGGCTTCTTTGGCTGTTCAGTTCTCCGTGACTTTCTGGTGTAATCTCACTTCGCAGACCCACCACCGGGGTTGGTATTGCTTGGGTATGTATTCTAAGGTAAGGAATCTATCACTAACATGTCTCTTTCAGATGCACAAGTTACTTGTGTAATGATATATCTGTAAGAGACATTAGTTAGTGATAGATTCCTTACCGCCCACCCATCCTCCCCGTTCTGCGAACTGTTCTCTAGGGTTCAGGTAGTCCCTTTCAGGGCCCTAGTTCTATTGCACCAGTAGTCGGTCTCTGGCATGGCTCTGCGCTCCTGGCGCGGAAAAGTTGTGTACAGAACTGACGTCAGCTCGCGTGGGCGCGTCTAAGTAGCTCCGACGACGTCATCTCGGCGGCTACGACGCCAGCGACGTACGCGGAGCCGTACGGCGACGCCTACCGACGCGCAGGGGTAATGCTGACGACGAAAAACTTTCCGGATCCAGTCTGACGCCTGGGGATATTCTAAGGTAAGGAATCTAGCACTAACTAATGTCTCTTACAGATATATCGTTACACAAGTAAGTAACTTGTGCTATACGCATACACTCATGTACATATGCTGTCTGCATACTATTACATACATATTTGTGTAATGCATAAACATGCATTTATTGTTCCATGTATGACAGATTTTTGCATGTGCATATAATTTTTATATCGTAATGCAATGCGTAAACGCATGTACATAAACACGTTCATAGCCATATTTACATTCTAGGCATGTGTTCATGTAATGCATAAATATGAATACATTGTCCTATATTCAAGTTAATTTTTTAATATATACATATTCACCCCACAATTATATATACAAACACACACATAGAAAAATAAGTTAAAGTGGAGCTATACATAGGTCTGAAAATATATAAAACAGCTATTGTTTTAAAACCAAAGTAACAATGAAATTCACAAGTTATACGTAACTGACAAACGAATAACTTGGACCACCATACATTTCATATGTCATCAGTGATGTAATGTGTGAAGTCATAAGCAGTGCATTGTAATAAAGCAAGTTATACTTATTTCAATTACGTATAACTGGTGAATTTCAGTGTTTTTTGGTTTTAAAACTGTAGCTTTTTTATTATTACAAGGCATTTATCACTTTAAAATTAGTTTTTTTTTTCCAGTGAATTTCTAAGGTTTTTTTTTTTAACATAAAGTAATATCTTATTGTCATATTTCTGCAGCCAATCCCTTTCTGTGCATGGCTGCCCTGGCCAGCCTTGCCTGTGGCCATCATTGCACTAGCCCTGCGAATGGCCAACCCACTTGCTGTGCACAGCTTTCAGCCATGTGCGGCAGGGTGTTGGCCGCGCCAGGCCCTGCACCCAACCCCTGCAAGCAATGAAGTGGCCACATACTCCCACCCAGCCTTTTTATTTTTTTTAGTTCCCAATGGAGTCTCACGGGGGGTCGCGCTGACTCCTGCGGGACTTTGTTGTCCCAAAATTATGTTTTTCAATTTTGTGCATCCATTCACCCCCTGCCCCTTCCCACACCCACCCTTTACCCCACAGGGTCTAGAGAGGCCCACGTGGACCAAGCGCTGACTCCTGTCATGGCTACTGCAAGATTTTCTTGGTTGCCACTAGCCAGTGACGTTGCATGGTCCATTGTCACTGGACCAAGCAGTCAGAATCCTTTTTAGGTCAAACCTGGGCAGCGCATGCGCTGCTCTGCAAGCCATGCTGTATTCAGGTATGGACTTGAAGCTTCGCCCAAACTTTCCAGGAAGAAGTTGAGGCATTTGAGCATTTTCTAAAACGTTTTGTGAAGATTAGTCACACAGCACCAAAGTTAGTAGCCAAATAAAAAACACTCTTCCTATGGAAGCTCTGACTCATGTATATTGTGTGTGTATGGGTGTGGGCATGTGTGGTTATAGTTTGGATTCTCAGCTATAGGAATTCCTCTGATTTTGATTGCTAATAACTTTGTCATCGTGTGACGAATCTCCACAAAACTCTGCAGAGCTTTTGTGTTTTCTACATTGGCAGATGATGCAAAGTTTTGCGGGGATTTGTAAAAGGGATGCAAAGAAAAAACTGAGCGGAGGGGGGTTTCCCAAAACGCGTTTTTCCACCAATGCATTTTCCACAGACTTTGTACTCTGGCGTGGTGGGAAAACGGGCAGTCAGATTTGAATGAAACTTGGCAGGTTGATAGTTTATGGTGTCTATATGATCCCTTTTGGTTGTAGAAATAAGTAGGATAAGTATTTCTAAAGTTATAAGGCTCTAAAAAGTAGTGATGAATTAGGCCGCAGTATAACTCAGTAATTTCGCTGTACTTTCCAATGGCAAGGCAGTACGATTGGCTAATGACTGCCTTTACAAAAGTAAAAGGCAGCCATGTTGTTTTTAGCATACTTTGCCTGTGTTGTAGGTTAGGGCTTTAGATAAAGGTAAGTGGTAGGTTTTATATTTTTTTCTTACCTGTTACCACTTTATTAAAAATATGGATCACATTGGTTCTATTGTGTAGGTAAGATGAGATCCAAGGGAGACCAGTACCTATATGCCGGCTTTCTTAAGTTTTAGGATTAATGCCATGATTGACCGTGTCGAAGGTAGCTTAAAGGTCTAAGAAAAGTAGTGCAGCATGCCCATTCTTCCATACTGTGTTTTTAAGGTTCTTCCGGGTGGAGATCATGGCTGATTCAGTGCATTTGTCTGGACAGAATCCAGTTTGGAAGTCGGAAAGTAGGTAGTTACCTTCTTTGAATTTAGACATCTGGGCAAAGACTGCTCTTTCTATATGTTTGTCTATGAATGTTCCATTTGCTATTGTTCTGTAATTGTTGGAGACGTGAGGGTCCAGGTTTGCTTTCTTTAGTAATTAGTATATGTATGCCTTTTAAAAAAAAAAAAAAAATCTTATGGTGTTGTTCATAAGTATCTGAAAGAGACACGTTAGTGACAGATTCCTTACCTTAGAATATCCCCAGGCGTCAGGCTGGATCCGGAAAGTGTTTGCGTAGCAGTACCCTTGCGCGTCGGTAGGCGGCATTGTGCGGCTCCGCGTCCTTCGTCGGCGTCGTGATCGCCGGGATGACGTCGCGGGCAGTACTTAGGCGCCGCCCCTGCGCGCTGACGTCAGTTCTTCTTTTTCCGCGCCAGCAAGCGCAGATCCGGGAAGAGCAGTGCCCTGGTCATTTTTTGACCAAACTTTTTGGTGAATTTTTCACTGTTTTTTCTTCAATCGACTTCAAGGTGTCGTAGGGATGCCCGGGTTTAAACGTTGCGGCGCCTGTGCTCGGATGATGTCCATCACAGACCCGCATTGGGAGTGTCTCTTCTGCCTCGGCCGAGGCCACGACACGGAGTCTTGTTCCGACTGCCGGGCCCTCAACCCGAAAGCTTTGCGAGAGCGGTCTCGAAAGCTCCTCGAGGCCCGGCATTCGGCTCCGCGCAAGCCCCGGTCGCGTGAGAGGTCCAGGGGTCGTTCGCGGAGTCCACACCGGTCGTCGGCATCGAAGTCTTCTTCGTCCGGTAAGTCAAAACACAAAAAGTCCATAAAGCATCGTCGCTCTAGGACTTCGCCTCGCCGGTCTCGCGACTCGGCTGAGGCCCCTCCCGGCACCGTCCCCGCGGCCCCGGACATGCCTGTGGAGTCGCCCCCGCAATACCCGTCCTTCCCGGGTTCGGGGGCGGATCCGGCCCAAGTACAGGAATTCCTGTCGGCCACGGGCCCTGATGGGGTTGCTCCGGGATCGCCCGTGCCTCCAGCCTCGATCCCGGCTCCGGCCTCGATCCCGGCTCCACAACCCCCATCGACGCCGGTCGACCTAACGACACCTCCGCCGGCGCCGATGTCTCCGGTGCCGTTCTCGACGCCGCCTGGGGCTCCGGGCGGCGTCGTCCCCCAGTTCCTTCCGGCTCCGGACATGGACCCGGACCGAGCGCCGCTCGACGCCGGTTCCGGCGCCCGATGAGACCTTGGGTCCCAAATGTCCCTCCTCCCCCTTATTTTGAACCAGAGGAGGACCAGGAGGACTGGGAGGGGTCTGATGACCCTCTGGAACAACAGTGTCAGTACGATGAGGACTGGACAGAGGGTCTAGGGGATGCCAGTGGTCTAGATACTTCCCCTGACACTGGCATGCTGTCTCCTCCCGTGGCTACGGAGGAGGGAGCCAATTTTGCAACGGTGTTGCGTAGGGCGGCTGGAGCCTTACATCTCCAACTCCCTACTGTGGCGGTCAAGACTAATCTCTTGACAGAGGTGCTTCAGCCGGCAGCCTCCTCTACGGAGACTGTGCTGCCGTTTAACGACGCCCTCACTGACGTTCTTTTGGGCGCCTGGTCCAAGCCCAACACAGGGGCTCCTGTGGATGGGAACGTGTCCCGACGCCATCGCCCAGCTCCGGGCGACCCCCTGTTTCTCTCTGTCCACCCCACTCCTGAGAGCTTGGTTGTCCAAGCCTCCACTTCCCAAACCGCCTTCCCTACCGCCCCTCCGGATAGGGAATCCAAACGCCTGGATCAATTTGGGAAGAAGGGTTTTCTTCCTCCAGTGCTGGCTTGCGGTCCATCAACACCGCTTGTCTTTTGGGCCGATATACCCACTCCTTGTGGGATTCGGTGGCGAATGTTTTGCCCCAGTGTTCTGAGGAGGTCCAGACACTGCTTTCCCGCGCCATTGCGGAAGGAAGGGATGCGGCCAAATACACGATACGATGTGGCCTTGATACCGCCGACTCGCTGGGCAGGTCTACTGCAACCACGGGGGCGCTGCGACGCCATGCCTGGCTGAGAACCACTGGTTTTTCAGGGGATGTCCAGAATACTCTCATGGACATGCCCTTTGATGGAGTCGGTCTTTTTGGGTCCAAAGCAGACCATGCGTTGGAGCGCTTTAAGGACTCACGGGCTACTGCCAAGTCCCTGGGCCTTTCTGCTACACGCCCTCTGCTGACTTCTGCTTTTCGCCCCTATCGTGGCCACGGTAGGGGCGCCCTTCACGTCAGCAGCCCAGCCACCGGCCCGCGCAGCAGGCGTCTTCGCGTGGCTGAGGACGTGGATTCCGCCGTGGCGGATCGGGCAACCAGCGTGCGGGTCAGGCCACCACCTCCAACCCGTCCGCGGCCTCCAAACCCTCCTAGTCCCTCCTTTCAGGTGCACAGCACGCCAGTAGGGGGCAGGGTCCGCCATCACCTTCCCCACTGGCGTACCATCACCTCGGACAGGTGGGTCTTGGACATTGTCCGAAGGGGCTACTCCCTCCCCTTCGAGTCCACCCCCAGCCATGCCACCTCAATTCCACCGCATGTCAGGGGATCACTTGGTACTTCTGCAGAAGGAAGTCACGGCCCTCTTGGCCAAGAGGGCCATCGAGCATGTTCCGACCCCAGAAGTAGGGCGTGGTTGCTACTCCCACTACTTCCTGGTGCCCAAAAGGACAAGGAGGACATGCGTCCTATCTTGGACCTCCGGAACGTCAATCGCTTCCTCCGGAAGGAGAAGTTCAAGATGCTCACCCTAGCTCAGGTCTTGACTGCCCTCGACCCTGGAGACTGGTTGGTAGCGTTGGACTTGCAGGACGCATATTTCCACATCCCCGTCCTGCCGGCCCACCGGCGTTACCTTCGGTTCACGGTAGGCCCCGAGCATTTTCAGTTCACTGTGCTCCCCTTTGGCCTTACCAGTGCCCCTCGGGTGTTCACGAAAGTGATGGCGGTGGTCGCAGCTCATCTGCGCCGGGCAGGGGTTTCAGTCTTCCCCTACCTCGACGACTGACTGCTGAAGGCGGGCTCGTCCCAGGCAGTCGTCTCCCACCTCCAGACTACGGCCGAACTCCTGCACTCGCTGGGGTTCTCCATCAATGTGCCGAGTCGCATCTGATTCCTTCTCCACAGCTCCTTTTCATCGGAGCAGTTCTGGACACGACGCAGTTTCGGGCCTATCCTCCCGAACGGCGAGTCCGGGATATTCAGGCTATGATTCCGATCTTTCAGCCTTTATCCTGGGTTTCGTTACGGATGACCCTGAGGCTGCTGGGCCTCATGGCCTCCTGCATCCTGCTGGTCAATCATGCCAGATGGCATATGCGGGCTCTGCAGTGGGACCTGAAGTTCCAGTGGGCGCAGCACCAGGGCAACCTGTCCGATCACGTCCAGATCTTGGAGGGAACTGCAAAACAGTTGCAGTGGTGGCTCTCGAACCGGCAATGGGTCATGGGCAGATCCCTCTCCCTTCCCCAGCCAGAGCATACAGTTGTGACGGACGCGTCCCTTCTGGGATGGGCCGGTCACATGGGAGAGGCGGAGATCAGAGGCCTCTGGTCTCCGGCGGAGTCCCGGCTCCATATCAACATTCTGGAGATCCGGGCGATCCGACTTGCACTCAAGGCATTCCTTCCCTCTGTCAAAGGGAAGGTAGTGCAGGTGTTCACAGACAACACCACCGCCATGTGGTACTGCAACAAACAGGGCGGGGTGGGGTCTTGGACCCTTTGTCCAGGAGGCTCTGCGCCTCTGGACATGGCTGGAACATCAGGGCATGTTCCTGATGGTTCAACACCTGGCAGGTTCCCTGAACGCCAGGGCGGACGAACTCAGCCGCCGGTGCATGATGGATCACGAATGGCGTCTTCACTCGGAAGTGGCGCAAGGACTCTTTCTACAGTGGGGAGAGCCTTGGTTAGATCTATTCGCCACCGAAGAGAACGCGCAATGTCATCAGTTCTGCGCGTTGGAATTTCCAAGGCGGCACTCGCTCGGCGACGCTTTTCGTCGCGAGTGGAGTTGCGGTCTGTTGTACGCCTTTCCGCCTACACCACTTCTACCCAGAGTGTTGAAGAAGATTCGGCACGACCGGGCCCAAGTCATTCTTGTGGCTCCGGACTGGGCTCGAAGAGTTTGGTATCCCGAGCTACTCAATATGAGCGTAGATCCCCGATCCGTCTGCCTCTTCGGGAGGATCTTCTGTCGCAGCAGCAGGGGACGGTCCTCCACCCGAACCTGTCCAGTCTACACCTGCTTGCGTGGAGATTGAGCGGCGGCAGTTGATTCCTTTCGACTTGCCTCCCGAAGTTTGTGATGTGATTCTGGCAGCCAGGCGTCCCTCCACTAAGGTGGTATACGCCTGCAGGTGGAACAAATTTGTGGCATGGTGCACAGCAAAGGCTGTGAATCCCCTTTCTGCCCCTCTTTCTGAGGTCCTTCTGTTCCTTCTCTCTCTGGCCCAACAGGGTTCTGCCCTGGGTACCATCAAGGGTTATCTTTGTGCTATCTCGGCCTTCCTCAGGCTCCCTGATCAGCCCTCCCTTTTCAAGTCCCCTGTTGTTAACAGGTTCTTAAAAGGCATTACTCACCTCTTTCCTCCCGTTCCGTTTGTGATGCCTCAGTGGGACTTGAACTTGGTTCTTACCTTTTTAATGTGCGCTCCCTTTGAGCCTCTACATAACTGTCCTCTTCTGACTCTGAAGACAGCCTTTCTGGTGGCCATCACCTCCGCTCGGCGGGTGAGTGAGCTCCAGGCTCTATCTTGCAAACCTCCCTTTCTGTCTGTTCATCCAGACAAGGTTGTTCTTCGGACGCGTCCGTCCTTCTTGCCAAAGGTGGTTACTGCTTTCCACATTGGGCAGACCATCACTTTGCCCACCTTCTTTCCGCCTCCGCATCCTTCCAGAGAGGAAGAGAGGCTCCACCGTCTGGACCCAAAACGTGCGCTCTCCTTCTATATTGACCGCACAAAACACTTCCGGGTGGATGACCAGCTCTTTGTTGGCTACGTGGGCGCCAAAAAGGTCGGGCGGTGCACAAGAGGACCATCTCCCGCTGGGTTACCTTGTGCATCAAGACCTGCTATTCTTTGGCTAAGAAGGAGCCTCCTGTTGGGCTGCGTGCCCATTCCACCAGGGCAACGGCTGCTACCACGGCCTTGGGCCGCGGTGTTCCGCTGCCGGTTATCTGTCAGGCAGCTACGTGGGCCTCGCTGCACACGTTTACAAAGCATTACTGCCTTGACAGTCAGGTCCGGAGGGACGGCTTCTTTGGCCGTTCTGTCCTCCAGGACTTCCTTGTCTGATCTTTGTTCGCAGACCCACCACCGGGGTTGGTATTGCTGGGGTATCTATTCTAAGGTAAGGAATCTGTCACTAACGTGTCTCTTTCAGATGCACAAGTTACTAACTTGTGTAACGATATATCTGTAAGAGACAGTAGTTAGTGACAGATTCCTACCGCCCCACCCATCCTCCCCGTTCTGCGAACTGATTTCTAGGGTTAAGGACATCCCTTTCAGGGCCCTAGTATTTTTCAGACACCTATGTCAGCTTCTTGCATGGCTCTGCGTTCCTGGCGCGGAAAGTCGTGTACAGAACTGACGTCAGCGCGCAGGGGCGGCGCCTAAGTACTGCCCGCGACGTCATCCCGGCGATCACGACGCCGACGACGGACGCGGAGCCGCACGACGCCGCCTACCGACGCGCAAGGTTACTGCTACGCAAAAACTTTCCGGATCCAGCCTGACGCCTGGGGATATTCTAAGGTAAGGAATCTGTCACTAACTACTGTCTCTTACAGATATATCGTTACACAAGTTAGTAACTTGTGCATTCTGACTGGAATGCCTGCCAAAGTTGTTAGAAGAATGTTTTTGGAGATTTGTGAGGCACAAGTATCAGAAGGGCAACTGTCTTTGAAAGAGGCTCTTGAAAGTAAGCATAGCCTGCATTAGCCTTCTCCTGGAGGGGTTTGTTAAAAGTGGGTTTGTGCTGTTTATTTTTTGTGTGTTAAGTATGAATCCAACCTGTCTGCTTTGTTTGTGTGATTTGTTGCCAGTGTGTGACAAATTCCTGAGAAATGGAATAGGTTTCTTTGGTGCATTTTGAATTGCGAAATTCTGTAAATATTTAAAAAAAAATCTTTATTGGGGCATTTTACATTATGGATTCGGCTTGACTAGTAGCATTTATTAGATTTTTTAATTGATGATTTGTACATTGTTTTGTCTGTGTAGGTTCACTTTGTCTTGAAGGTGTTTAGTTTTGATCCAGGTTGTTGAAGGTTTGTGATTTGTTGTTTTATCTTTCCTTAATCTGCAGTCATCAAATAGGTTGTTTCTTTTTGTTATGTTTTGATGTTTTCTGTGAGAGTAATATATCAAAAGCTTATTTGAGCCGTCCATAAAGTTTCTAAACTGAGTTTATTGTGACCAAATCTGTGATTGAAGTAAGTTTGGATTTTATGTCCTCCAAATTCAGAGTGTTCCAAGGTCGATATGTAGTTGCGGGTAAGCTGAGGCGAGTTGCGATGTCTTGTGTTTGAAGATGACCAGATAGTGGTCTAACCACTTCACCAGAGTAATCCTTTAGAATGCAACTAGGTCCGTAATTCCCAAAATAACAGCTGTGTTCTGCAATGTGTGTGCTTTTTGGGAATGAGCTATTGTAGGTTCAGTGTGTCTAGGCCTTTGAGGATCGTTCTGGGGTTGGGCATATTAGGGTTTCCAATCCAGATGTTCTGGTCACCAAGGATGAATAGGTTTGAATATTTGGTGATTGGGTTTAAAACTGTGTCTAGAAAAATGGCTAGTAATCTTCCATTGCTGGTTAGTTGTCTGTAAAGAAGGACAATGTTACAGCTTAGAGATAGGGTTGCATTTGACAATGAGGGCCTCACAACTTTGTAAGGAAACATCCTCAACTTTGGATGGCGAAACAGCCTCCTCTTTTGTTAAATGTGATTTTTTGTAGTTGTTTGATAGCCTGGTGGAACAGCTTCATGCAATACTGGAGCCATGTCTCCCCGCGGCTCTGATTCAGTTATGAAGAGTAAGTAAGGATGCATAAACCCTGTAACAAAGAGAAGAATCCATTCCAAGCAATCTCTAGCTATCACTTTCTGGATGTCTCAGTGTGTGCAGTGTGCCAATAACAGGCATAGTAAGAAGACATGCATTAGATCTCAAACAGCACAAACATGCAACTACAGCTTGTAGCAGATCACTGAAACGTAATTTAAGCATGTATACTGCACTTTCCGCAGTGGTAGTCTGCATGACATAAGAAATAAATAAAAAAGAAGACTTGCAATTGGGCTTGATAGATGGTATCTATCTGAAAGAAACAGTTAGTTATAGATTCCTTACCTTAGAATTACCCCCAGGCGTCAGACTGGATCCGGAAAGTCTTTTATTCGTCAGCAGTACCCCTGCGTGTCGAAAGGTGGCGTCGGTCGGCTCCGTGTTCGTTGTTGGCGTTGTGGTCGCCGGGATGACGTCGCGGCAGCTACATAGACGCCGCCCTCGTGCGCTGACGACAGTTCTTTCTTTTTCCGCGCCAGCCAGCGCAGATCCGGAGAGAGCGGTACCTCCAGTCACTTTTTGACTGACTTTTTTGCCGACTTTTGTCGACATCGTTTTCGAGTCTTCGACTCATGGTGCACGTCCGGGATGTCCGGCTTCAAGGCTTGCGGTTCCTGTAGCCTACTGATGTCGGTGACGGATCTGCACCGCGTGTGCCTGTTCTGCCTGGAGCGCGACCATGACCCCAAGTTGTGCTCCGACTGCCGGATCATGAATCCGAAGTCTTTGCGGGAGCGGTCCCGAAAGCTTCTCGAGGCCCGGCAGTCTGCTCCGCGCCCTTTGAGGTCTCGGTCGCGTGGGAGGTCGAGGGACCGGTCGCGGAGTTATCATCATCATTCTTCTTCCAAGTCTTCGCACTCGGGGTCAGGTAAGTCTTGTGCTTCACAAGAAGAAGTCGAAAAAGCATCGTCGCTCTTCGACTTCTCCCCATCTGTCGGCCGACGCGACGAGGAATGCGGGTGGTGCCCCTCCCGCGGCTCCGCGTGCGGAGCCCGAAGGGTCGACTCCGGGTTTCCCTCCCTTCCCGGGACCCGGAGCGACCCCTGCCCAGCTTCGCCAATTTTAAGAATCGATGCATGCCATCTTTGGGCAGCCCGACTCCGCAGGCGCGCCTTCGGGCCCTGCGGACTCGGCTGGGGGCCTGGGTCTTCGACGCCGGCGGCTCCAGCCCCGGCACCGCAGGGTCCCCTTGGATCCAGGCCTGGATCTGGATTGGCGCCGGTCGACCTCATTACACCTCCCCCGGCGCCGATTCCACCGGCACCACGTCCGCAGCTGACGCCAGTTGTGTCTCCAGCCGGCGTTGACCCCGGCCTCCATCCCGATGTAGACACGGAGCCGGACCGGCGTCGACCGACGCCGGATCCGGTGCCGGTGCCGGCGGGTCCTTTAGTGCCCTTGTTCTACCCTGGCTCTTTTAGACCAGATTGGCAGCCAGAGGAGGCTGAGGAGGACTGCGAGGGGTCTGGAGACCCTTTAACCGACCAGTTGGGCTATGAACCAGACTGGAGAGAGGAACTGGGGGAAGCCAGTGGTCTGGATACCTCACCAGACCTTGGCATGTTGTCGTCTCCTACCGTGGCTATGGAGGAGCGAGCGTCTTACGCCGTGGTGTTGCGTAGGGCGGCCGAGGCTCTCAACCTCGAGCTACCTACGGTGGCAGTCAGGACTAACCTCCTGACAGAGGTGCTTCAACCGGCAGCTACCTCTTCGGAGCCCCTGCTGCCGTTTAATGAAGCCCTTACCGACATCCTTTTGGGCACCTGGTCCAGGCCCAACACAGGGGCTCCTGTGGATAGGATGATTGCCCGACGCCACCGCCCGGCTCCGGGCGACCCCACTTTCCTCTCCCAACACCCCACCCCTGAGAGCTTGGTGGTCCAAGCCTCCACTTCCAAAGGCGCATTCCCTAACGCACCACCTGATAGGGAATCGAAAAAGCTGGACCATCTTGGGAAGAAGATGTTTTCTTCCTCCAGCTTGGGACTGCGGTCGGTAAACACTGCATGTCTGTTGGGCCGTTACACCCACTCCGTGTGGGATACGGTGGCGCAAGTGCTACCCCAGTGCCCAGAGGAGGCCCGGGCCGTACTCTCCCGTGCAGTTTCCAAAGGGAGAGACGCAGCAACGTTTACCATCCGCTGTGGGCTGGATACCGCCGACTCACTAGGCAGGACGATTTCCACATCAGTAGCCCTTCGACGCTACGCCTGGTTGAGGTCGACTGGTTTTTCAGGGGATGTCCAATCCACTCTTATGGACATGCCCTTTAATGGCCGTCGCCTATTCTGCGAGAAGGCAGACAACGCGCTGGAGCGCTTTAAGGACTCTCGGGCTACGGCCAGGTCCTTGGGCCTCTCCACCACTCGCCCTGCGCAGTCTGCCTTTCGCCCATTTCGTGGCTACGTAAGGGGTGCCCCGCCTCGTCCCGCCCTGAGCCACAGGCCGAACAAGCTGTTCAGCCCCTGCGCGGCCGGGGACGTGGGAACCACCGCCGTGGTTCTGGGAGCCAGCGGGCGGGCCAGTCCACCACAGCCCCTCCTGCAGCAGCCTCCAACCCTCCTAGTCCGACCTTTCATGGCCACCAAACGCCAGTGGGCGGCAGGATTCGCCATCACCTCCCCCACTGGCGCACCATCACATTTGACAGGTGCGTTTTGCAAATAGTCCGAAGGGGCTACTTCCTCCCCTTCGAGACTACCCCTCCATCCATGCCACCTCAGTACCATCGCATGTCGGAGGATCATCTGGCCCTTCTCCAACAGGAAGTTTCGGCACTCTTGGCCAAGGGAGCCATCGATCGAGTTCCTGTCCCAGAAGTAGGTCGTGGTTGCTATTCGCTCTACTTTCTGGTGCCCAAGAAGGACAAAGGCCTGCGTCCTATCTTGGATCTCAGGAACGTCAACCGCTTCCTCCGGAAGGAGAAGTTCAAAATGTTGACGCTAGCTCAGGTCCTGTCTGCCCTCGACCCTGGAGACTGGATGGTAGCATTCGACTTGCAGGGCGCTTATTTTCACATCCCCGTCCTGCTGGCCCACCTGTGTTACCTGCGGTTCACGGTAGGCCACAAGCGCTTTCAGTTTACCGTGCTCCCCTTTGGCCTTACCAGGGCCCCTCGGGTGTTCACGAAAGTGATGGCGATGGTCGCATCTGCGCAGATCAGGGGTTCCAGTCTTCCCCTATCTCGACGACTGGCTGTTGAAGGCGGGCTCGCCCAGGCTGTCGTCTCCCACCTCCAGACTACGGCCGACCTCCTGCATTCGCTGGGGTTCTCCATCAACGTGCCGAAGTCACACCTGACTCCCTCTCAGAAGCTCCTCTTCATTGGAGCGGTTCTGGACACAACGCAGTTTTGGGTCTATCCTCCCGAACAGCGAGTTCGGGATATTCGGGCTATGATTCCGATCTTTCAGCCTCTATCCCGGGTTTCGGTCAGGATGACCCTCAGGCTACTGGCCCTGATGGCCTCCTCATCCTGCTGGTGGACCATGCCAGATGGCATATGCGGGCTCTGCAGTGGGACCTGAAGTTCCAGTGGGCACAACATCCGGGGAACCTGTCCGATTGCGTCCAGATCTCGGAGGGCACTGCACACCAATTGCAGTGGTGGCTAACGAACCAGGATTGGGTCGACGGCAGATCCCTCTCCCTTCCCCAACCAGAGTTCACAGTGGTGACCGATGCGTCACTTCTGGGATGGGGCGGCCACATGGGGGATGCGGAGATCAGAGGCCTCTGGTCTCCGGTGGAGTCCGGGCTCCACATCAACCTTCTGGAGCTTCGGGCGATTCGTCTTGCACTGAAAGCATTCTTTCCCTCTGTCCGGGGAAGAGTAGTGCAGGTGTTCACGAACAACACCACCGCCATGTGGTACTGCAACAAACAAGGCGGGGTGGGGTTGTGGACCCTATGTCAAGAGGCCCTCCGCCTCTGGACATGACTGGAACATCAGGGCATATCCCTGGTGGTTCAATACCTGGCAGGTTCGCTGAACGCCAGGGCGGACAAACTCAGCCGCAGGTGCATGATGGATCACGAATGGCGTCTCCACTCGGAGGTGGTGCAAGGTCTCTTTCGACAGTGGGGAGAGCCTTGGTTAGATCTATTCGCCACCGAAGAGAACGCGCAATGTCAGTAAATCTGCGCATTGGAATTTCCAAGGCGGTACTCGCTAGGCGACGCTTTTCGCCGTGAGTGGAGTTGCGGTCATCTATACGCCTTTCCACCTATACCACTTCTGCCCAGAGTGCTGAAGAAGATCAAGCGCGACCGGGCCCAAGTCATTCTTGTGGCTCCGGATTGGGCACGAAGAGTCTGGTATCTCGAGCTGTTACACATGGCCATCGATCCTCCGATCAGACTGCCTCTTCGGGAGGATCTTCTGTCGCAGCAGCAGGGGACGGTCCTCCACCCGAACCTGTCCAGCCTCCACCTCCTTGCGTGGAAATTGAGCTGCGGCAGTTGACGTCGTTTGACCTGCCTCCCGAAGTCTGTGATGTTATCTTGGCAGCCAGGCGTCCCTCCACTAAGACGGTATACGCCTGCAGATGGAACAGATTTGTGGCATGGTGCACAGCAAAGGCTGTGGATCCCCTTTCCGCCCCTCTTTCTGAGGTTCTCTTGTTCCTCCTTTCTTTGGCCCAGCAGGGCTCTGCTCTGGGCACTCTAAAGGGCTATCTCTCGGCCATTTCAGCCTTTCTTAGGCTTCCTGATCGGCCTTCTCTTTTCAAGTCCCCTGTTGTAAATCGCTTCCTTAAGGGCATTATTCATCTTTTTCCTCCTGTTTCCTTTGTAATGCCCCAGTGAGACTTGAACTTGGTTCTTACATATCTTATGTGCGCTCCTTTTGAGCGGCTACATAACTGTCCTATCAGGCTTCTGACCTTAAAAACTGCCTTTCTGGTGGCCATCACCTCTGCTCGCAGGGTGAGTAAGCTTCAAGCACTTTCTTCTAAGCCTCCTTTTCTGACTGTTCATCCGGACAAGGTTGTCCTTCGTACTCGTCCTTCCCTCCTTCCCAAAGTGGTTACTCCTTTCCAAATTGGACAGACCATCACTTTGCCCACCTTCTTTCCGCCTCCGCATCCTTCTAAAGAGGAAGAGAGGCTCCACCGTCTGGATCCAAAGCGTGCGCTCTCCTTTTACTTGGATCGCACAAAACAATTCCGGGTGGATGATCAGCTCTTTGTTGGCTACGCGGGCGCCAAGAAAGGTCGGGTCGTGCACAAACGGACCATCTCTAGTTGGGTCGTTTTGTTCATCAAAGCTTGTTATTCCTTGGCAAAGAAGGAGCCTCCAGTGGGGTTGCGCGACCATTCCACCAGGGCGACGGCAGCTACCACTGCTTTGGGACGTGGAGTCCCCCTTAATGACATCTGTCAGGCAGCTACGTGGGCATCGCTGCACACGTTTACAAGACACTACTGCCTGGACAGCCAAGTCCGGAGAGACAGCTTCTTTGGCCGATCTGTTATCCAGGACTTCTTCGTGTGAACTTAGTTCGCAGGCCCCCCTCCGGGGTTGGTATTGCTGGGGTATCTATTCTAAGGTAAGGAATCTATAACTAACTGTTTCTTTCAGATGAACAAGTTACATAGCTTCAGTAACGATATATCTGTAAGAAACATAGGTTAGTTATAGATTCCTTACCGCCCCACCCATCCTCCCAGGTCTGCGAACTGACTTCTAGGGTTAAAGACTTCCTTTCAGGGCCCTAGTTTTGTGCACCAGTGGTCAGTGTCTTGCATGGCTCTGCGCTTCTGGCGTAGAAAGTCGTGTACAGAACTGACGTCAGCACGCAAGGTCGGCGTCTATGTAGCTGCCGCAACGTCATCCCGTCGACCACGACCCCAACGACGAACGCGGAGCTGACCGACGCCACCTTTCGACGCGCAGGTGTACTGCTGATGAAAAAAAACTTTCCGGATCCAGTCTGACGCCTGGGGGTAATTCGAAGGTAAGGAATCTATAACTAACCTATGTTTCTTACAGATATATCGTTACCGAAGGTAAGTAACTTGTTCTTTAGGTGCAGTGGTTATCACTTTTCGTCTGAAATCATAGTATTTTTACTTGATTTTTTTATATCTGGACTACCTCAAGGGCATATGTTTTATAGTACCCTGAAGCTCCAGAGGATTAAAACACTTCTATCCTTTAGGCTGCCTCCTAGGTTCCTCTATATTTGAAGGGGAGAAGTTCAGTCTCAGTATTGTGCGGTAAAGTTAGCCCTCATTTATCAGTTAAAGGAGCTACATGATCTGATTTACCCGACCACAGAAGTTACCACATAGGGTTTCAAAAACAAAGTTTCACCATCTGTGAATTCATTTTTATAATGTAATGCTTTTATGTAGTTTGATACGAGGTGGAGTGGCCCTTACCCACGAGAAAAATAAATTGACTGGTGTTGTGGGCCCATTTAATGTGATAATTTTAAACAATTAGAGACAAACCAGAATAGAAAGCGAACTTTGTACCTTCTCACAAATCACCCAGTCTTTGATACATGGCTGGATCGAGGACAGATTTCCAATAGATGAATCAAGAATGTAAATTATTACAATTTATATTATTTAAAAAGATCCTATTTGGATATTGTAAAAATCTGGCATGAACCCGGCCCTTATTGGTCACCCCACCTTAAAAGAAGGTGCAGTGACCAAACCTCTTTCTTGAACACCCAACCTTCTTCTGTATGGAAGGGAGTAAACTGTGAAGAGCATAGCCAAGCTGATACGGTTATAAGCTTTGTGAACTTTACAAAGATCAGCACTTCTGAAGAGAGCACCATAAGAGTTGGGGGTGGGGATGTAATAAATGGAGAGGGTCCTGAGCGACTTAAGAGAAGTGTGGACAATGGACAGTCTGAAAAAACTTCACTGGGAAAACTGGTTGATGTCTCCTTTATATTTGACCTGTCCTTTCATTCTATATCCATCAACACAGCATGGTGGTTCCAGAGGGCTCTGCGTTTGATGGACTGCATTCATGTTGTCCACCATGCTCATTTTAGAATTCCTTATTCTCAAATTACACTTTTACGTCATTGGGACCAGACAATATTTCCCCTATTCACTTCAGCAATCTGTCCATTAGGATATTATACTAGACCTAGATTGGTGGAGTGCCACAAGCAACCTAATTGTGGGAACATATTTCTCCATTCCAGACCCTCAGATCTCTGTGATTGCTGATTTTGTTCCTTTTTATATCCATGTGGAGTTTCCTATCGAACCCTGCTTCTGCTGCCCACTCAGTTAATGTTTTCTATTCAGAGACCCAACCTGTTTAAGTATTTAAAAATTGTTTAGCCATTTCTGTCATAGTAGATACCTGACCATGTGACAATAAATTGTTTACATTGTCAGTAGACCACTTACCTATTCTCTTGTGTATCATCAAGATGAGTGTGCGGCAGTAAAAGAGATATTCTCAGAATATATCCTGTTTTTCATCAAAATTCAAGTTAGTAATTAAAAATGTTTCTTCCATTCATTCTAAAGTCACTGGAGCCTCTTAGGTTCTGTCTTCACCATACAGTTTCCAGAGTATCTAACCAGCGTTTTGTTATATATGGTTCGCCCTACCTGTAGCAGTTTTGTTACATTGCTTGCTACATAGGTTGTATTCTGCAGGGGTGTGGAATTTTATAAAATATCTACTTGTCCATGGGTCAAGTTGCTTCATAAATCTACTTGCCCTGTAGCAAAATCCACTTGTCCCTTTTGTGCCATGTAGTGTAGTGACAAATTATGGCAGCAATCTCATTTAAGAAGAGCTCTGATATAGCGCCTCTGATTATGCCAGGGCTCATACCATAGTAGAGTTTGAATACTAGCAATTCCCTTATTTCGCCACCTTTCTGCAGATCTACATACTGCGCGGAAGGTAGTGGTAATAATAGCCCGAAACCGGTCCCAGGATGCTTGTTTCCGGTCCAGGGAAGACATGGCTTGGCAGTTCGGGCTGGACTGTTCCCATGAGGCACAGGGTCAAGACTGATTTGCATATAGCTGTGTCTGAACTGGGGTGGCAAAGTGAGCTAAAGAATGATGATGGATTCAACCCAGATCTGTGACTGGGGGTGAGTGTTTGAAAAGTTTCAGCACTCCGTCCATCATCTCCTTGTGTGTGCAGTGGTAATAATAGTTCCAGGATTGGAATGCCCTTTTGAGTCTGTGCAAACCTACTAACTTGCATATTTTAAGGGTTTTCACCAGCTCTTCTCTAATCTTTTCCCATACTGAGAAAGGTTGGAAATTTACTACTGACAATGGCAGACGTAAAACTTCTTCCAGGGTAGGAAAAAAGTGGTTGGAGGAAAAGTGAACTTGCGAACCGCTCAACAGATTTTCGCATGAGCCAGTCTACACATGCATGTTTGCTCGTGCTAAAATACAGTTAAATATTTTCTAGGACTACGATTTCTTGACCTACTTTTGTAAATTCTTTTGTATTCATGAAAGCCGTAAATCTGCACTAATGCAAGGACATATACCACGGGTGTACTTTTGAGATTTCTTTAATAATTGGGCCCCTATGTCTGGTGTTAACCAAGACTTTTGTGTTTATTAAAATTCTCTCTCTATCTTACACAAGGAGCATATTGGCACACAAAATAGTTTTGTTAAGTGCCAGGAACTAAAGTGACAATGTGTGCTTTTGTGACCAAATGTTTTTTTGCTTTTTGCCAATGCTTGTTATAATGATGAGGACCCAGCAGCTCCCACGCCAATAAGGTTTAAAAAAAACCATTCCAAAAGAAGACACGCATTAACAAAACCAAAAGCCTGACCACCAATTTCTCACCCACTGACTTTGCCAATGCTTGTTTATTTTTGTTTACTATAATCTTGTGTAAACTGTTTACACCGATTTTCCATTAGCAATGTTTTTGGGAAATGCTAACATGCATCAACACATTTTATAAATGATGCTGCAAAAAATAATACCTAACATTTTTCAGTAGTTTAACAAAATGTTTTTTTTTCTAGTTTCATTTTTTTTGTGATATCCATCTTGCTTTCAAGGTCTGCAATTATTTGCATCTAATCAGAGAGCATTCTGGGAGCATTATACATAGCCTTCATACTGTTAAACTTTGAAAAGGTCTGTACACATGTTTATACAGGAACCGCTGTCAGTAGTGCAATCCGACCTTACAACATTTCCTTAGAACGCTCACCCTAATAATAAAGGCTTTGCATTAATGAACCATTAATACAGGCTCGAACATCTTCACCTTATGAACACAAAAATTACCTTAACGGCAGACAATGCCCTTCCCTGATCCATAATGTGATACTGTAAACTGGCAGCCAAAAGGTTTGTGCTGCAGGGGGTTGGGCCTACTTTTCCCAAGGACCTAATACACATGAAAACTTGTTGTCCTTGACCCCAAACAATATGTCCTTGGCGCCGGGCTATAGGAATTCCACACCCCTGTATTCTGGATTGTTGCACAATGTGGGATCAAAGCAGTGTTCATTAACTTTTCCATGGATATCTTATATTTATAGTAGCCGCGAGAGCTGTGGCCTACTATTTTTTGTAAACAGTGTGACGGATGTTGCCTCCAGGGCCAGTGCTCAGTTTTTCCATGCCATACTTTGGAAAAGGTTGGACTAAGCCTATGAGCTACTCAGTAGTTGCTTCCCCCATATTTACTGTGCAAGGTTTCCCATTGTTCTAGAGGAAGGGAGGCTGTGATTTACTGTAGCAATAAGTACAAGCTGCAGTCTGTAGATAATGTACCCCTAGTACCAAAACCCACACCATTTTACAAAGTACTCGCTTCTCATCTTCGCTTGTGTTTACACATGTTTGAAGTGTGGATGGAGAGAGAAATAATTTAACTTAAGGGAAGCATTATGATGTTAGACAAGTGGCAGGCAGAGCTAGCCAAGAATCTCCTCTTCCAAATTACTGTTGTACTTGGTGTCATCCTTTGTATTTGATGGAAACTGAGGCATTAGTATAAGAAAAATGCAGAAGATGCTGCGGTGAACAGCTTGTACCTTTGACCCTGTTGACCATGCATTTGTCTTCAGTGCCTGAAATGGTGAGGATTTGGTGGTTGCATCCTGTACTCTTTTAAATCACTGCTATCTGGGTGAGCTAATCTGCGTTTTGTCCGGCCTTTGTACACAGCCTTTCATGACAGACAACTATCGCAGATTATGTTTATTGTACTTGACAGTTGGTTGGACTTGGACTGATAAAATGGAACACTATAAGGCAGTCAGAGACTGGGAAACATCAGACCTTAATCCCACTTTAATACCCCACTTAACTCACTCTATTCCCATGTCTGTCCTTGATACCTGTGGCAAATGTAATCTTTATATTGGCCCTATGAGTGTCAAATAACAGGTCTTTCCCTATTTCTAAAGTGGAACCATTAAAAGCAATGCTTCTAAAGTAAGTAATGCCTATATTTAGTGCTTGGCTGAGCTTGAAAAGGGGCCCAGCTTAGAATAATATTTGCCAAGACCCCTTTATTTATAAAATATGCCACAATAACTGCACCCATGCAGCGTACCAGTTCCTTTATTAGTGTGGTTAGCATGAGAACGGTAATGAACCGATTCTTAAGAAATGAACTATATTCACGCAAAGGATAGATTGTTCAGCTAAGATATCACTAAATATAATTTATCAAAAAAGGTTCTGTAAATTATTTAAGATATCACTTGTATTACATCTTAGCAGCATTGCATTGTTCTTTTACAGAATGACGACGTTGAAACAGATATTGATAAATTGAAACAGAAACAAGAGCTAGGAAGATCGCTAGAGGAACTAAAAATGTATGAATGTTTTTTTCCTGAGCTCATGGAGGACTTTCAGGTAAAGAGGAACTTGCATGGTTATTGTGTATGTAAATAGTGTATATTTGTTGGTTTTGGTGTTAAGGAAGACATGTTTAATGCCTCTGCTAATGCGGATTGTACTGGCAGATGTCGATCTTCAACCATCAAGTGTTTTGGTGCTGGTGTTGTTGTACTATGAAGTCAGGGTAAACTGTTGCATTGATATTACAGGAATAGAGTTTAGGCAACCACAAAACTACCATCCCATGCATGAACATATGTGGTATGCCGATGATGCCAGTATCAAATTGGTTTTATGGTTTTCTGCCCAGTTCCCTACCTAAAAGAACAGTCTTTCGCTCCGTTAAATAAGCCTCTGTGTTCAATCATGTCTTACCCTACCTGCCTAAGTTCCAACTCAGCCCACAAGTATGTACTATCCAGAAAACCTGTCACACCAGTGGCAATCTACTTGATCTGATAGAGACTTCTAGCTGCAGATTCCTTACCTTTGAATTTCCCCGGTTTCAGACAGGATCTGGAAACGTTTTTGTGAGCAGTACCCCTGTGCACCGTTGGGTGGCCCCGTTCGGTTCCGCGTGGCGTCACTGACAGCATTGGAGCCGGATGTGATGTTGTGGTCACCTATATAGGCATCACATAGGCACGCGGACGTCATTTCTTTTCTTTCTGCGCCAGTTAGCACTGATCTGGAGAAGAGCTACCCCTCTGTCTCTTTTTGACAGACTTTTTTGATGTTTTGTCAAAGATTTTTTCCTTGTGTGTCAAGGGATGTCCTCTAGAAAGGTAGGGTTTAAGCTGTGTGGCGCCTGTCATTGCACCATGTCTGTTGCCGACCCGCACCTTGTTTGCCTATGTTACCTTGAGTGCGACCACGACTTGAAGTCATGCTCTGACTGCCGGGCCATGGCGCTGAAGGCTTTGAGGGAGCAGTCCCTAAAGCTGCTTGTGGCTCGGCAGTCTAGGCCATCTAGCGCGACTCCTAGGAGGTTTCGGTCTCGATCAAGGTAGAGAAGGTCACGGGACCGCTCCAGGAGCCGCAAGTCGTCTTCATCGCACTCGAGGTCTGCAAGACACTCGGGAAAGAAGCACAAGAAGAAGAATAAGTCTAGACTGACTTCGAATTCACCTCGTCCATTGAGGATTGATGAGATGAGTGAGCAGCATCGACGTTTCAGGCACGGTTCTGCCAAGCTATTGCCAGGTCCGAATCCGCCCCTCCCTCCGTTTCCAGGAGTGAGCCCTGCTCAAAAGAGTTTAACGAGCCCATGCGCCGAGTCTTTGAGTGGGCCGACTCCTCCGGTGTGCCTCCGGGCAAGGTGGGCTCACAAGAGGCCCCATCACGTTCCAGGCCGATGGTTCCGGTGGGGTCTCATGGACCCGATCTCAGATCCAGATTGGCGCCGGCCATGCCAACGCAAACTCCCCCGATGCCGGGCCCGAAGTAGATGCTCCTGACGCTGCCAGCGCCCATCGTTGGTGCCAGCCCGAGCCCCATTCTGATTCCGAACGACTCGGAGTCGGAACATCATTGATCGATGCCGACGTAGCTCTGGGGCTCTAGGTTTTTCCCTGAACGTTTTGAGGAGGTTACAGACATAGGAGAAGAGTGGAAGGGCATCACATGACCATATAGAACACCAGTTAGACACTCCTGGTGAGGAATTGGACTGGTTTGAGTAGCTTGCGGAAGCCAGTAAATTGGACACCTCTCCAGATGCTGCTATGCTTTCTCCACCTACTGTGGCTACAGAGGAGGGGAGCGTCTTATGCTATGGTGGTAGAGAGGGCAGCAGAGGACCTGGAGCTGCCCTCAGTGCAGGTCAAGACTAACCTCTTAACCGAAGTGCTTCAGCCTGGGGCTTCCTCATCCAAACCCCCTTTTGCCCTTCAATGAAGCACTAAAGAATGTCCTTCTAGGCACGTGGTCCAAGCCTAGCACAGGGGCTCCTGTGAAGAGGACAATAGCACACTGCTATCGCCCTGCTCGGGTTGATCCAAGTTTCCTCAGCCAACATCCTACCCCTGAGAGCTTGGTAGTTCAAGCCTCATCCTCCCCTGGCGCATTCCCTTCCGCTCCCCGGACAGGGAATCCAAGAGGTTGGATGCACTTCGTGAGAAGGTGTTTTCTCCTGCCAGCTTAGCATTGTGGTCAGTGATCAACACATGCCTTTTGGCCCATTTCTCACATACCTTATGGGAAATGGTTACTCAAGTATTCCACAGGTCCCCGAGGAGGCCTGGGCTGTGCTCTCCCAAGCAGTGAGAGATGGGAGGGATGCAACAAAGTTCACCTGCAGGTGAGGTCTGGATAAGACTGACTCGCTTGGCAGAGTGGTTTCGTCGACGGTGGCCTTGGGGAGTCATGCCTGGCTGAGGACATCTGGCTTTTCAGGGAATGTCAAGGCCAACCTCATCGGCATGCCCTTTGATGGGACTCGTCTCTTTCGGAGAGATAGCAGACTTGGTGCTGGAGCACTTAAACGGCTCACAGGCTATGGCCAGGTCCTTGGGCCTCTCAGTTGACACCTCACCCCCAGTCTGCCTTTCACCCCTTTCAAGGCAATGGAAGGGGCTTTCAACCACGTCAGCCATAACCCAGCCACCGTCCTGCACATGCTTCCCAAGGTGTGCGAGGATGCAGTGCATTCCAACCTTTGTGGGAATGGTAGCCAGAAGTCGTCATCCACCAACCCCCCAGGCTCTAAGTCCTCCTTGTTTGGTTCTGCAAGACCATGGGTGTCCAGTTGGAGGGAGAATCCAACATCATCTCGTCCACTGGCAGTCCATAACATCGGATGAATGGGTGTTGCAGGTCATTCGGAGGGGTTACTCCCTCCCTTTCCAATCTCCCCCCTTACCGCCATCTCAAGAACGGCTGGCGGAGGACCATCTTATCTTGCTCCGAGAGGAAGTTTCAGCTCTCTTGGCCAGGTGAGCTATAGAAAGGTTTCCGATATCAGAAGTAGGCAGTGGTTGTTAGTCCTGCAACTTTCTGATACCAAAAAAGAACAAAGGTCTTCGTCCTGTTCTAGACCTCCGAACCATCAATCTCTTCCTCAAAAAGGAGAAATTCAAGATGCTCACATAGGCACAGGTTGTGTCTGCTCTAGACCACGGAGACTGGCTGGTAGCGTTGGACTTGCAGGGCCTGTATTTTCACATCCCCATCCTCCGGCCCACAGGCCTTACCTGCTGTTCAAGGTAGGCCACGAGCACTTTCAGTTCACTGTGCTACCCTTTGATCTTGCCAACACCCCTCGGGTGTTAACCAAGGTGATGGTGGTAGTTGCAGCTCATCTGCGCAGGTTAGGGGTTTTGTTCTTCCCCTGCCTCGACGACTGGCTGTTGAAGGCATCCTCATCCCAGACTGTCGTTTCCCACCTCGAGAGTACGGTGGACCTCCTGCATTCGCTGGGGTTCACTATAAACATACCAAAGTCACACCTGACTACTTCTCAAATGCTCCCTTTCATCTGAGCTGTTCTGGACACAGTGCAGTATTGAGCAGCTAGTCCAGGATATTCAGGTTATGATACCGACGTTTCAGCCTCTATTCTGGATTTCGGTGAGAATGACTCTGAGGCTGCTGGGCCTCATGGCCTCCTGCATCCTGTTGATAAATCATGCCAGTTGGCGTATGCGGGTCCTGCAGTGAGACCTGAAGTTCCAGTGGGCGCAGCATCAGGGGAATCTCACCGATGTGGTCCAGATCTCAGAAGGAACTGCGAAGGACCTGCAGTGGTGGCTTATGAACTGCAATTGGGTTAGAGGCAGATCCCTCTCCCTTCCCCATTTGGGAAATGTGGAGATCAGAGGACTCTGGTCTCTGGCGGAATTAGGGCTTCACATCAACTTGTTGCAGCTTCGGGCGATACGATTAGCATTAAAAGCATTCTTCCCTCTGTCAAGGGGAAGTTAGTGCAGTTGTTCACGACAACACCACCGCCATGTGGTACTGCAACAAGCAGGGCAGGTTGGGGTCATGGACTCTTTGTCAAGAGGCCCTGCGTCTCTAGACATGGCTGGAACAGCAGGGCGTACCTCTGGTGGTTCAACACCTGGCAGGTTCTCTGAATGCCAGGACAGACGAACTCAGTCGTCGATGTGTAGCAGATCACGAATGGCATCTCCAGCCAGAGGTAGCGCAAGGTCTCTTTCAGCCTTACGGAGAGCCTTGGTTAGATCTGTTGGCCTCCGAAGAGAACGCGCAATGTCAGCAGTATTGCATGTTGGAGTTTCCCCGGCGGGTATCGCTCGGCAGCACTTTTCACGGTGAGTGAAGCTCAGGCCTTCTATACGCCTTCCCGCCCATACAACTCCTGCCCAGAGTTCTCAAGAAGATCAGGAATGACCGGTCCCAAGTCCTTCTTGTGGCTCTGGACTGGGTGCGGAGAGTTTGGTATTCTGAGATTCTGAAAATGAGCATCGAACCTCCGATCACGCTGCCCCTTTGGGAGGATCCTTTGTCGCAGCAGCAGGGGAGGGCTCTCCACTTGAATCTGTCAACTCTCTGCCTCCTTGCATGGAGATTGAGCGGCGGCAGTTGATAGCTTTTGACCTTCCTCCCGAAGTTTGTACAGTTATTCGGATGACAAGGTGGCCCTCCACCAAAACGGTATACACCTGCCGCTGGCAGAAATTTGCTAAATATTGTACAGAAAAGTCTCTCGACCCTCTTTCTGATATTCTTCTCTTTATTCTTAACCCTTGCCCAGTAGGGCTCTGCTCTGGGCACTCCAAAGGGTTATTTTTCTTCTCTGTTCGCTTTCCTGCCGTTGCCTGACCAACCCTCTTTATTCAAGTCCCCTATTGTAAATAGGTTCCTAAAAAGGCTTGTACATATGTTCCCCCTACGGCCTTCATTATGCCGCTGTGGGATCTGAAACTGGTTCTCACTTACCTCATGTGTACTCCCTTTGAGCCACTACGTAATTGTACCCTTCGGTTGCTTACAATCAAGGCAGCATTTCTAGTGGCAATATCATCTGCCCGGAGGGTGAGTGAGCTGCAGGCTTTATCATCCAAGCATCCCTATCTCATGATATTTCCGGATAAGGTGGTGCTTTGCACCCGGGCCTCTTTCCTACTTGAAGTGGTGACCCCATGCCATTTGGGTCAATCAGGCCCACGGCCCACTTTTTATGCTCCTCCACATCCCTCTAAAGAAGAAAAGCTGATCCATCTTCTGGACCCAAAAAGAGTGTTGTTGTTCTGCTTTGATGGCACAAAAGAGTTCTGGGTGGACGACCAACTCTTTGTGGGCTATGTGGGAGCTAAAAAAGGCTGGGCAGTACAGAAATGGTCCATTTCGCACTGGGTAGTTCTCTGTATAAAGATCTGCTATGCCCTGGCTAAAAAGCATCCTCCTGTGGGCTTAACAGCACATTCCACCAGAGGGAAGGCTGCGACAATGGCGTTACCTCGTGTGGGTGCCAGTCCTGTAATCTATCAGGCAGCAACATGGGCTTCCCTGTACACGTTTGCTAAACACTACTTGCTTCTGGCGTGGAAAGTCGTGAAAAGTAACTGACGTCCGCGTGCCTGGGTGGCGCCTATATAGGTGAACGCGACATCACATCCAACACAGTGTGGAACCGAATGCAGCCACCCGACGACACGCTGGGGTACAGCTCGCACAAAAGTTTCCATATCCAGTCTGACGCCTGGGAAATTTAAAGGTAAGTAATCTGCAGCTAGATATTGTCTCTACCATATAATGTGTTACTGAAGGTAAGTAACTTATTCTTACAAGCAATAGAAGCACAAGCAGTATCAGTTCCAATTGAACCCTAACTTGTTCCCTCAAACTTTAATATCTTGTTTTCACGTCCAACCTACTGGCTTAGCAATGATGGCCATAAAATTGTCCCCCAAGTACATCTTCTGTCCACTTTAAAACACATAGAATGAACCACTGTCTGTTCAGTACAACATCCTCTTGATTTCCAAATATAGTGGAGTGGTGTCACCTATCTTATTAGACCTGTTAGCAGTCTTCAACACCATTGAGCCCAACATCCTTGCATAGGTTTAAGTGGTAAAGCCTTTCCAAGGGCCTCTCTCATTCATTATTGTAGGATCCTCTCATTAAGCTCCCCTGGCCTGCACATTTTTGGGCAACCATGCACATATATTGCTTGGTGCCATGATGAAAGTTGCCAGTTGCCATACATGCATACCACATTTAGCTGTTTCTCCTGATTATGAAGACAGAAATGCAGTGTTGCTCAGATTAACTGGAACACAAAGTTCCTACTGATTTGTCTCAAGGGCAAATTGTATACAGATAGGTCTTCTTTATTAGCTTGTTTTGCAAAGGCTGAAATTATTAGCCAAGCTAAAGCTTGTGCTTCCCTCTAATCACGTCAGAGATGCCATGTCTTTATTATTGAAATTCACTTGTAATAGGTCTTTGAAAAGCGAAACTGTCTTTTGCATCTTGTCCACAATGGTGCTGTTAGACTGGTTATTGGCCTGTCATGCTCTAACCATATTACTCTTTTCTACTCTGGTCCCACTGTTTACCTGTGGGCCCTGACAGCATTCATGAATGATTGCTTTTAAGAGGGAGGTGTAAAGGTTGAGTTAATATTTCTGTTGAATATCTGAATACTTGGCACTGCCTTAACTAGACTGGACTGTCATCTAGACCACTATAAGTCGATCAGTTTGGATGTAAATCCATATTCTATTGATATTTATGTGCTGCATTGTAGTTACCTCCCTAAACATACCTTGCTATGTTGTGACCTTTCCTGGAAAGTGTATCAGTGTTTCTGATGGATACATCTGCCTGTGGATTCCTCACCTTTTAAATTACCCCTGCAACAGCATTCCACAAACCTTTTCATAGCTCTCTCACGTCAACGAGGGCGTCACAGAAACACGGCTCTGCTCGCGACTTCGTATGACGTCACCGGAGCCCTAAGAAGACCTTGTTGGTGTGCTGACGTCAGTTCCCTTTTTTCAGCGCCGTCGACACGTAACAGTTTTTCTGGGACTCTCCATTTCATTTAGATATTACTTTGTTTCAGTTATCTGTTTCTGTGTAGCAGTGCTATGGCTGCACAAAAGAAGTCAGGATTCAAGCCCTGTAAGGAGTTTGTGGGTCATATGTCCATCACGGACCCCCACCAAGATTGCCTTTGGTGTCTATCGTCAGATCACGACGTCGAGGGATGTTCATCTTGTCGGAGAATGAATCCGAATGCACTAAAAGAGCGAAAGGCGAAGCTATTCATGGCCTGGGCGAGAAAGGAGAAGAGAGGCCGTAAAAGTTTCAAGTCGAAGTCGACGACCTCGCACACCTCGAGGTCATCGAAGAAGCACAAAAAGAAGCGTCAACATGGATCCCGATGTCGGTCTTCGAAAGGCAAGTCTTCGAGGTCTGCATCTCCTGTTCAACGGCGTCATGGTAAAGACAACGTCTCGCCCTCGCCTTCTCCTTCTCCGCAGGCGACTCTGGTCCATTCTCCGGCTCCAAGGGATTCGCCGCCGCCAAGGGAGTCTTCTCCTGCTCCTCCGGCTTCGCCTGCCCCGGCTCCGGTATACCCGGCACCACAGTCGCAGCCACCATACAGCCTCGGTTGGATCCAGACCAGGCGTTCCGGATCCTTATCCACCCTTTCCGGGTCCGGGTTCGGATCCAACACATTTTCTAAATGCGATGTATGGCATGTTTGCCAAAGCGGTTAATCAATCCGGTGTGCCGGCTGGCCTTGTTGGTCCGCTTGCTTTCAATTTGTGCGTTCCCCAGCAATGTGCCCAGGCACCCTTCGTGCCCTTCATGCCCATGACACCTTCATGGCATCTCCCGGCGCTGAGATTCTTGATGCCGGTTCCACACTCCGTCTGGTTTTGGGCCGACGCCTTCCCAGCGTCAAGTGGCGCCGCTGACCGCCACTGAGGGACCTCCTTCCACGCCGGTGCCTTTGTCACCGGTGCCGTGCCTGGCGCCACCGCCGATGCCGATCCCGATCCCGAAGATGCGCTCCAAAAGGGAGGCCCAGAGGCTGTTGGAAGAAGAAGGCAGGATCAAACAGAAGAGGAGGAAATTCTTGACTCTGTTGATGACTTTGAAGGCCTTCAGGAGGCCAGTGGCTTCGACACTTCCCCTGAGTGGGAGATTTCTTCACCAAGTCAATGCCTTCTCAGGATGTGGCTCCTTACCATACTGTAATCAGAAAAGCAGCTGACCTGTTGGATCTGCAATTGCCTACAGCTGAGGTCAGGTCTAATATCTTGACTGAAGTTTTACACTCACCTTCTTCAATGGTTGAACCTTTACTACCACTCAATGAGGCCAATTCTGGAAGTGTGGCAGAAGCCTATGTCTGCACTGGCAGTTTCGAGAGCAGTGACAAGGCGCTATCAGCCCACTCCGCGGGATCCAGCGTTTCTATCCTCCCACCATTCACCAGAGAGCGTGGTGGTTCAAGCTTCATGTTCCTCCAAACAATGGGCGGATAGGGACTCTAAAAAGCTTGAACAATCAGCCAAAAAGGTTTTCCCCTCGGCAAGTATGACCTTAAAATCAACAAACGCCACATGCTGGTTGGAGAGGGATATCCATGCTTTGATGGACTCAGCCAAAGAGGTGGCTCCTAAACTCCCTGATGACGTATGAGGTCATTTTTTTGGAAGTGTTGGCTGATACACAAGCTGCGGCCCGTCAGGTGATTCAGTCGGGTCTGGATACGGCGGACTCAGTTGCCTGGGTGATGGGCTCCTCGGTGGCTACCAGGAGGCACACCTGGTTGAGGTCTTAGGGGTATTCTCCGGATGTGCAGGCTACTCTGCTTGATCTGCCTTTCCATGGATCCAGGCTCTTTGGGACAAAGGCAGATTCTACTCTACAACGCTTCAAGGATAGCAGGGCTACTGCGAGGTCCTTAGGCCTTTGGTCCCAGCCTAGGGGCTATGGTTACAGGAGGTTTCGTGGATTTGGAAAGATGGCTTCCTTTCGGGACGTCAGCAACAGCAGCAGCAGAACCCCCTGTACAAGTCATACAGGGGGAAGGGAAGAGGCCGCCTTCGGGGAGCCGCCCGGCAACAGTCCTCCTCTTCCTTTCCTGTTCCCCCCCCACTGGTTCCGCAGTGAAGCAGCTTAGATCCCCCATCTTGGAGCATGTTGGTCCCGTAGGAGGCTGGGTGTCCCATTTTCTACAAAATTGGAAATCTGTTACATCAGATCATTAGGTTTTGAATCTTGTAGAAAATGGGTACGCCCTTCCTTTCCAGGAGTTTCCCCCTCCTTACCCTCCTCGCCAGGGCTGGTGTTCGGAGGACCATCTGCTGCTCCTTCAGCAGGAGGTCCTGGCCTTGCTTCAGAAAGGTGCGATAGAGGTGGTTCCGGAGCAGGAAAGGGGCCAGGGGTGTTATTCCCGATATTTCCTGATCCCCAAAAAGGACGGGCGATTGAGACAGATCCTGGACCTCAGGATCTTGAATTTTTACCTCAAGCAGGAGAAGTTCAAGATGTTGACCCTAGCTCAGGTTCTTCTGGTGCTGCAACAGGAAGATTGGAGGGTGCCAATCGATTTGCAGGATGCATATTTCCACATTCCCATCCTGAAGTCTCATCGGAAGTATCTCCGTTTTACGGTGGGATCTCAATACTGCGAGTTTGCGGTCCTTCTGTTCGGTCTCACTTCCGCACCTCGGGTCTACACAAAGGTGATGGTGGTGGTTGCAGCTCATCTCAGAAGGTTGGGGATTCCAGCATTCCCCTATCTGGACGATTGGCTGCTCAAAGCGAAGTCTCCAGAGTTGGTGCTACATCATCTGCAAATAACGGCTCGGCTGTTTTATGACTTGAGATTTTTGATAAATGTACCCAAATCTCACCTGGCGCAACCTGTTCATAGGGGCAGTACTGGACACCACTGTGAATCGTGCCTTCCCCCCTCCTCAGAGGATTCTGGACATCCAGGCTATGATTCCGTTGTTTCAAGAAGGAGCGGAAGTTCCAGTCCTGAAGGGCTTGCACCTGCTCGGTTTGTTCGCTTCCTGCATACTGTTGGTCAACCATGCACGCTGGCATATGCGGGCACTCCAGTGGTGTCTCCGCAGACAGAGGTTTCAACACAACGGAGATCTCGGGGAGATGGTCAGGATCTCCAGAGACACTGCGGCAGATCTGTTATGGTGGAGTGTATCTGAAAGAGACACGTTAGTGACAGATTCCTTACCTTAGAATATCCCCAGGCGTCAGGCTGGATCCGGAAAGTTTTTGCGTAGCAGTACCCTTGCGCGTCGGTAGGCGGCGTCGTGCGGCTCCGCGTCCGTCGTCGGCGTCGTGATCGCCGGGATGACGTCGCGGGCAGTACTTAGGCGCCGCCCCTGCGCGCTGACGACAGTTCTTCTTTGTCCGCGCCGGCAAGCGCAGATCCGGGAAGAGCAGTGCCCTAGTCATTTTTTGACTAACTTTTTTGGTGAATTTTTTCACTGTTTTTCTTCGAATCGACTTAGGGATGCCCGGTTTTAAACGTTGCGGCGCCTGTGCTCGGATGATGTCCATCACAGACCCGCATCGGGAGTGTCTCTTCTGCCTCGGCCGAGGCCACGACACGGAGTCGTGTTCCGACTGCCGGGCCCTCAACCCGAAAGCTTTGCGAGAGCGGTCTCGAAAGCTCCTCGAGGCCCGGCATTCGGCTCCGCGCAAGCCCCGGTCGCGTGAGAGGTCCAGGGGTCGATCGCGGAGTCCTCACCGGTCGTCGGCATCGAAGTCTTCTTCGTCCGGTAAGTCCAAACACAAAAAGTCCAAAAAGCATCGTCGCTCTAGGACTTCGCCTCGCCGGTCTCGCGACTCGGCTGAGGCCCCTCCCGGCACCGTCCCCGCCCCCGCGGCCCCGGACATGCCTGTGGAGTCGCCCCCGCAATACCCGTCCTTCCCGGGTTCGGGGCGGATCCGGCCCAAATACAGGAATTCCTGTCGGCCATGGCCCGCCTCTTCGGGCCTCAAGGTCCCTCCGGTGCGCCTTCGGGCCCCGCGGGCCCTGATGGGGTTGCTCCGGCGTCGCCGACGGCTCCGGCCCCGCCCGTGCCTCCAGCCTCGATCCCGGCTCCGGCCCCGATCCCGGCTCCACAACCCCCATCGACGCCGGTCGACCTAACGACACCTCCGCCGACGCCGATGTCTCCGGTGCCATTCTCGACGCCGCCTGGGGCTCCGGGCGGCGTCGTCCCCCAGTTCCTTCCGGCTCCGGACATGGACCCGGACCGACGTCGCTCGACGCCGGTTCCGGCGCCGATGGGACCTTGGGTCCCAAATGTCCCTCCTCCTCCTTATTTTGAACCAGAGGAGGACCAGGAGGACTGGGAGGGTCTGATGACCCTCTGACACAACAGTGTCAGTACGATGAGGACTGGACAGAGGGTCTAGGGGATGCCAGTGGTCTGGATACTTCCCCTGACACTGGCATGCTGTCTCCTCCCGTGGCTACGGAGGAGGGAGCCAATTTTGCAACGGTGTTGCGTAGGGGCGGCTGGGGCCTTACGTCTCTAACTCCCTACTGTGGCGGTCAAGACTAATATCTTGACAGAGGTGCTTCAGCCGGCAGCCTCCTCTACGGAGACTGTGCTGCCGTTTAACAACGCCCTCACTGACGTTCTTTTGGGCGCCTGGTCCAAGCCCAACACAGGGGCTCCTGTGGATAGGAACGTGTCCCGACGCCATCGCCCAGCTCCGGGCGACCCCTGTTTCTCTCTGTCCACCCCACTCCTGAGAGCTTGGTTGTCCAAGCCTCCGCTTCCCAAACCGCCTTCTCTACCGCCCCTCCGGATAGGGAATCCAAACGCCTGGATCAATTTGGGAAGAAGGGTTTTTCTTCCTCCAGTGCTGGCTTGCGGTCCATCAACACCGCTTGTCTTTTGGGCCGATATACCCACTCCTTGTGGGATTCGGTGGCGACTGTTTTGCCCCAGTGTTCTGAGGAGGTCCAGACACTGCTTTCCCGCGCCATTGCGGAAGGAAGGGATGCGGCCAAATACACGATACAATGTGGCCTTGATACCGCCGACTCGCTGGGCAGGTCTATTGCAACGACGGTGGCGCTGCGACGCCACGCCTGGCTGAGAACCACTGGTTTTTCAGGGGATGTCCAGAATACTCTCATGGACATGCCCTTTGATGGAGTCGGTCTTTTTGGGTCCAAAGCAGACCATGCGTTGGAGCGCTTTAAGGACTCACAGGCTACTGCCAAGTCCCTGGGCCTTTCTGCTACACGCCCTCCGCTGACTTCTGCTTTTCGCCCCTATCGTGGCCACGGAAGGGGCGCCCCGTCACGTCAGCAGCCCAGCCACCGGCCCGCGCAGCAGGCGCCTTCGCGTGGCCGAGGACGTGTATTCCGCCGTGGCGGATCGGGCAACCAGCGTGCGGGTCAGGCCACCACCTCCAACCCGTCCGCCGGCCTCCAAGCCCTCCTAGTCCCTCCTTTCAGGTGCACAGCACGCCAGTAGAGGGCAGGGTCCGCCATCACCTTCCCCACTGGCGTACCATCACCTCGGACAGGTGGGTCTTGGACATTGTCCGAAGGGGCTACTCCCTCCCCTTCGAGACCACCCCCCAGCCATGCCACCTCAATTCCACCGCATGTCAGGGGATCACTTGGTACTTCTGCAGAAGGAAGTCACGGCCCTCTTGACCAAGAGGGCCATCGAGCGTGTTCCGACCCCAGAAGTAGGGCGTGGTTGCTACTCCCACTACTTTCTGGTGCCCAAAAAGGACAAGGAGGACATGCGTCCTATCTTGGACCTCCGGAACGTCAATCGCTTCCTCCGGAAGGAGAAGTTCAAGATGCTCACCCTAGCTCAGGTCTTGACTGCCCTCGACCCTGGAGACTGGTTGGTAGCGTTGGACTTGCAGGACGCATATTTCCACATCCCCGTCCTGCCGGCCCACCGGCGTTACCTTCGGTTCACGGTAGGCCCCGAGCATTTTCAGTTCACCGTGCTCCCCTTTGGCCTTACCAGTGCCCCTCGGGTGTTCACGAAAGGGATGGCGGTGGTCGCAGCTCATCTGCGCCGGGCAGGGGTTTCAGTCTTCCCCTACCTCGACGACTGGCTGCTGAAGGCGGGCTCGTCCCAGGCAGTCGTCTCCCACCTCCAGACTACGGCCGAACTCCTGCACTCGCTGGGGTTCTCCATCAATGTGCCGAAGTCGCATCTGATTCCTTCTCCATAGCTCCTTTTCATCGGAGCAGTTCTGGACACGACGCAGTTTCGGGCCTATCCTCCCGAACGGCGAGTCCGGGATATTCAGGCTATGATTCCGATCTTTCAGCCTTTATCCTGGGTTTCGGTACGGATGACCCTGAGGCTGCTGGGCCTCATGGCCTCCTGCATCCTGCTGGTCAATCATGCCAGATGGCATATGCGGGCTCTGCAGTGGGACCTGAAGTTCCAGTGGGCGCAGCACCAGGGCAACCTGTCCGATCACGTCCAGATCTCGGAGGGGACTGCAAAACAGTTGCAGTGGTGGCTCTCGAACCGGCAATGGGTCATGGGCAGATCCCTCTCCCTTCCCCAGCCAGAGCATACAGTTGTGACGGACGCGTCCCTTCTGGGATGGGGCGGTCACATGGGAGAGGCGGAGATCAGAGGCCTCTGGTCTCCGGCGGAGTCCCGGCTCCATATCAACCTTCTGGAGCTCCTGGCGATCCGACTTGCACTCAAGGCATTCCTTCCCTCTGTCAAAGGGAAGGTAGTGCAGGTGTTCACAGACAACACCACCGCCATGTGGTACTGCAACAAACAGGGCGGGGTGGGGTCTTGGACCCTTTGTCAGGAGGCTCTGCGCCTCTGGACATGGCTGGAACATCAGGGCATGTTCCTGATGGTTCAACACCTGGCAGGTTCCCTGAACGCCAGGGCGGACGAACTCAGCCGCAGGTGCATGATGGATCACGAATGGCGTCTTCACTCGGAAGTGGCGCAAGGACTCTTTCTACAGTGGGGAGAGCCTTGGTTAGATCTATTCGCCACCGAAGAGAACGCGCAATGTCATCAGTTCTGCGCGTTGGAATTTCCAAGGCGGCACTCGCTCGGCGACGCTTTTCGTCGCGAGTGGAGTTGCGGTCTGTTGTACGCCTTTCCGCCTATACCACTTCTACCCAGAGTGTTGAAGAAGATTCGGCACGACCGGGCCCAAGTCATTCTTGTGGCTCCGGACTGGGCTCGAAGAGTTTGGTATCCCGAGCTACTCAATATGAGCGTAGATCCCCCGATCCGTCTGCCTCTTCGGGAGGATCTTCTGTCGCAGCAGCAGGGGACGGTCCTCCACCCGAACCTGTCCAGTCTACACCTGCTTGCGTGGAGATTGAGCGGCGGCAGTTGATTCCTTTCGACTTGCCTCCCGAAGTTTGTGATGTGATTCTGGCAGCCAGGCGTCCCTCCACTAAGGTGGTATACGCCTGCAGGTGGAACAAATTTGTGGCATGGTGCACAGCAAAGGCTGTGAATCCCCTTTCTGCCCCTCTTTCTGAGGTCCTTCTGTTCCTTCTCTCTCTGGCCCAACAGGGTTCTGCCCTGGGTACCATCAAGGGTTATCTTTGTGCTATCTCGGCCTTCCTCAGGCTCCCTGATCAGCCCTCCCTTTTCAAGTCCCCTGTTGTTAACAGGTTCTTAAAAGGCATTACTCACCTCTTCCCTCCTGTTCCGTTTGTGATGCCTCAGTGGGACTTGAACTTGGTTCTAACCTTTTTAATGTGCGCTCCCTTTGAGCCTCTACATAACTGTCCTCTTCGTCTTCTGACTCTGAAGACAGCCTTTCTGGTGGCCATCACCTCCGCTCGGCGGGTGAGTGAGCTCCAGGCTCTATCTTGCAAACCTCCCTTTCTGTCTGTTCATCCAGACAAGGTTGTTCTTCGGACGCGTCCGTCCTTCTTGCCAAAGGTGGTTACTGCTTTCCACATTGGGCAGACCATCACTTTGCCCACCTTCTTTCCGCCTCCACATCCTTCCAGAGAGGAAGAGAGGCTCCACCGTCTGGACCCAAAACGTGCGCTCTCCTTCTATATCGACCGCACAAAACACTTCCGGGTGGATGACAAGCTCTTTGTTGGCTACGTGGGCGCCAAAAAAGGTCGGGCTGTGCACAAGAGGACCATCTCCCGCTGGGTTACCTTGTGCATCAAGACCTGCTATTCTTTGGCTAAGAAGGAGCCTCCTGTTGGGCTGCGTGCCCATTCCACCAGGGCAACGGCTGCTACCACGGCCTTGGGCCGCGGTGTTCCGCTGCCGGTTATCTGTCAGGCAGCTACATGGGCCTCGCTGCACACGTTTACAAAGCATTACTGCCTTGACAGTCAGGTCCGGAGGGACGGCTTCTTTGGACGTTCTGTCCTCCAGGACTTCCTTGTCTGATCTTTGTTCGCAGACCCACCACCGGGGTTGGTATTGCTGGGGTATCTATTCTAAGGTAAGGAATCTGTCACTAACGTGTCTCTATCAGATGCACAAGTTACTAACTTGTGTAACGATATATCTGTAAGAGACAGTAGTTAGTGACAGATTCCTTACCGCCCCACCCATCCTCCCCGTTCTGCGAACTGATTTCTAGGGTTAAGGACATCCCTTTCAGGGCCCTAGTATTTTTCAGACACCTATGTCAGCTTCTTGCATGGCTCTGCGTTCCTGGCGCGGAAAGTCGTGTACAGAACTGACGTCAGCGCGCAGGGGCGGCGCCTAAGTTCTGCCCGCGACGTCATGCCAGCGATCACGACGCCGATGACGGACGCGGAGCCGCACGACGCCGCCTACCGACGCGCAAGGGTACTGCTACGCAAAAACTTTCCGGATCCAGCCTGATGCCTGGGGATATTCTAAGGTAAGGAATCTGTCACTAACTACTGTCTCTTACAGATATATCGTTACACAAGTTAGTAACTTGTGCTTCCGGCAACCTGTCACAAAGGAAGCCGTTTCAACCTCCTTCTCCGGTGGCCACGGTGATAACGGATGCCTCCACTCTGGGGTGGGGTGCTCATCTGGGGGATCTGGAGATCAAGGGTCTTTGGTCTCCAGAGGAAAGATTGCTTCAGATCAATCTCCTAGAATTGCGGACGATACGTTTGGCTCTCAAGGCCTTTCTTCCCTCCCTCCCTTCGCGGTCAGTCGGTTCTGGTCCTCACGGACAACACTACCGCGATGTGGTACATCAACAAACAGGGAGGAGTTGGGTCGTTTCGTCTCTGCAGAGAGGCTCTGCGGCTCTGGTCCTGGGCTCAGGTCCATCAGATTTGTGTGATTGCAAATCATCTGGCCGGAGTGCTGAATGTTCGTGCGGACAGTCTCAGTCAGCAATTCTCAGCTGATCACGAGTGGCGGCTTCATCCGGAGGTTGTCCATCACGTCTTCAGGATGTGGGGGTTTCCTCGGTTGGACCTTTTTGCCACTCACGAGAACGCGCACTGCCCGTTGTTCTGCAGTCTCCAGTATCCGATGCGGGGAGCCTTGGGGGATGCATTTTAGTTGGTTTGGGGCTCGCAACTCCTCTACGCGTTTCCTCCCATACTCTTGATTCCTCGGGTTCTGAGGAAGATTCACCAAGACCAGGCCCAAGTCATATTGATCGCTCCGGATTGGCCAAGAAGGGTGTGGTACACAGACCTCCTTCACCTCTCATTGCACCTTTCGCTCCGTCTCCCTCTCAGGGTACATCTCCTCTCGCTGTCGCATGGGCAGGTTCTACACCTCCATCTCCAGAGCCTGCATCTTAATGCCTGAAGATTGAACTGGGCAACCTGAATTCTTTCTCTCTCCCACCGGGTGTGGTGGTCGTTGTATTATCGGCCAGAAGACACTCCACCAAATCTGTTTATTCCTGTAGATGGGCCAGATTTGTGAAGTGGTGTGGAGAGAGGTCGATTGATCCCTTGAAGGTGCATTTATCTGATGTACTTAGCTTTTCTGTTTCCTTGGCCCAGCAAGGTTGTGCTGTGGCTACTGTTAAGGGTTACTTTTCGGCCTCATCAGCCTTCCTTTGTTTGCCAGACCATCCTTCGTTGTTTAAGTCTCCCATAGTTATGAGGTTTATTAAGGGCCTCATTAATACATTTCCTCCCACTTCCTTCATTATGCCTCAGTGGGATTTAAATTTGGTACCTATTTTCTTGAAGGGTTCTCCTTTTGAGCCTCTTCATAGTTGCCCGTTGAGGCTTCTCACTTTCAAGACTGTTTTTCTAATTGCTATTACCTCTGCTAGGAGGGTAAGTGAGCATCTGAAAGAGACTATTAGTTATAGATTCCTTACCTTAGAATTACCCCCAGGCGTCGGACTGGATCCGGAGAATTTTTCTGCAGCTGTACCCCTGCACTTCGGTAGGTGGTGTTGGTCGACTCCGCGTTTGTCCTTGGCGTCGTGATCGCCGGAATGACGTCGCAGTATCTACTTAGACGCAGCTCCTGCACACTGACGTTAGTTCTTTCTTTTTCCGTGCCAGCCAGCGCAGATCCGGAGAGAGCGATACCCTTAGTCATTTTTTGACTAGGGAATTTTTCGACTTTTGTCGACATCTTTTTCGAGTCGTTCGACTTCTGGTGCACGTAGGGATGTCCCATCGTTGGACCGGCTTCAAGCCTTGTGACTCTTGTCACAAGTTGATGTCAGTCACGAACCCGCACCTCGTGTGCCTTTGGTGCCTGGAGCGCGACCACGACCCAAGGTTGTGCTCTGACTGTCGGGCCATGAACCCGAAGTCTTTGCGGGAGCGGTCCCGAAAGCTTCTAGAGGCCCGGCAGTCAGCTCCGCGCCGCTCGAGTTCCCGGTCGAGAGAGAGGTCGCGGGACCGGTCGCGGAGTCTCCACAATCACTCCTCATCGAAGTCTTCATCTTCGGGTTAGTCGAAGCACTAGAGGAAGGCGAGGAAGCACCGTCACTCTTCGCCTTCTCCCCGTCCGTCGGCCGACGCGGGACGCAGAAGGTAGTCGTCCTCCGGCTCCGCCAGCGAAGCCTGCTGGGAAGGCTCCGAGTTTCCCTCCCTTCCCGGGAGCCAGAGCATCCCCTGCCCAGCTTCATGCATTTTGCGAAGCTCTCCACTACATCTTTGGGCAGCCCGACTCCGCCGGCGCACCTTCGGGCCCCGCGGACTCGGCAGAGGGCTCTAGGCCTTCGATGCCGGCAGCTCCGCAGGGCACCCAGGGATCCAGGCCTGGATCCGGATCGATGCCGGTCGACCTCACGACGCCTCCTCCGGCACCAATACCTCTGACGACGCCTCGGCCACTTCCGACGCCCGTTGTGTCCCTGGCCGGCGTCGACCCCTGCCTCACCCTCGATTTGGACAGCCCAGCATCGACCGGCGCCGACCAGTACTTTTGTAACACTGTTCTACCCTGGCGTTCCCTATCGCCCTGAGGGGCAGCCAGAGGAGGGTGAGGAGGACTGGGAGGGTTCTGTTGACCCTTGGCAGACCAGCTTAAAGATCCGGACTGTAGAGAGGAGTTGGGTGAGGCCAGTGGTCTGGATACCTCCTCAGACCTTGGCATACTTTCTCCCCCTACCGTGGCCACAGAGGAGGGAGCCTCCTACGTTGTGGTGTTGCATAGGGCTTGGGCCTTGAGCTTCCTACGATGGCAGACAGGACTAATCTCCTGACTGAGGTGCTTCAGCTGGCAGCGGCCTCTTCGGAGCCCCTGCTGCCGTTCAGTGAGGCCCTCACAGACATCCTTCTGCACACATGGTCCAGGCCCAGCAGAGGGGCTCCTGTGGTGAGGATGATTGCCCAACGCCACCGACCGGCCCCAGGCGACCCAATTTTCCTCTCCCAACATCCTTCCCCCGAGAGCTTGGTGGTCCAAGCCTCAACATCCAAAGGCGCGTTCCCTTCTGCTCCCCCAGATAGGGAATCCAAGAAGCTGGACCATCTTGGGAAGAAAATGTTTTCTTCCGCCAGCTTAGGACTGCGGTCGGTGAACACCGCATGTCTCTTGGGCCGTTACACCCACTCTGTGTGGGACACGGTTGCGCAAGTGCTGCCACAGTGCCCGGAGGAGGCCCGGGCCAATCTCTCCCGTGCGGTCGAGGAGGGGAGAGACGCAGCAAAGTTTGCCATTCGCTGTGGGCTGGACACCGCCGACTCGCTAAGCAGGACGATTTCAACATCGGTAGCCCTGAGACGCTACGCCTGGCTGAGGTCCACTGGCTTCTCGGGCAATGTCCAATCAAGTCTTTTGGACATGCCCTTTGATGACCATCGCTTGTTTGGCAACAAGGCGGACAATGCGTTTGAGCGCTTGAAGGACTCTAGGGCGACGGCCAGATCCTTGGGCCTAGCTACCACCTCTCACCCCGTGCAGTCTGCTTTTTGCCCCTTTCATGGCTATGGAAGGGGTGCCCCACCACGTTCTGCCCAGAGCCACAGGCCCTCGCAGGCTGTCCAGCCTCTGCGGGGACGTGGGACCTACCGTTGTGGGTCTGGGGGCCAGCAGCGGGCCAGTCCACCAGTGCCCCCTCTGCAGCAGCCTCCAAACCTTCCTAGTCCGACCTTTCAGGGCCAACAGTTGCCAGTGGGCGGCAGGATCCGCCATCACATCCCTCACTGGCACAACATCAAGTAGGACAGGTGGGTTTTGCAGAAAGTCCGAAGGGGCTACTCCCTCCCCTTCGGGATTACCCCTCCCTCCATGCCACCTACACACCATCGCATGTCGGAGGATCACTTGGCCCTTCTCCGTCAGGAAGTTGTGGCTCTCTTGGCCTAGGGAGCCATCGAGCGAGTACCTGTGCCTGAAGTAGGTCGTGGCTGCTACTCCCACTACTTTCTGGTGCCCAAGAAGGACAAAGGCCTGAGTCCTATCCTGGACCTCAGGGACGTCAACCGCTTCCCCCGGAAGGAGAAGTTCAAAATGTTGACATTGGCTCAGGTCCTGTCTGCCCTGGAGACTGGATGGTAGCGTTGGACTTGCAGGACGCTTATTTCCACATCCCCGTCCTGCCGGCCCACAGGCGTTACCTACGGTTCACGGTAGGCCACGAGCATTTTCAGTTTACCGTGCTCCCCATTGCCCTTACCAGCACCCCTCGGGTGTTCACGAAAGTGATGGAGGTGGTTGCAGCTCATCTGCGCAGATCAGGGGTTCCAGTCTTCCCCTAGCTCGACGACTGGTTGTTGAAGGCGAGCTCGCCCTAGGCTGTCGTCGCCCACCTCCAGACTGCGGTGGACCTCCTGCCTTCAATGGGGTTTACAGTCAACGTGCCGAAGTCATACCTGCACCCTTCTCAGAAGCTCCTTTTCATCGGAGCCGTTATGGACACAGTGCAGTTTTGGGCCTATCCTTCCGAACAGCGAGTCCGGGATATTCGGGCTATGATACCGATGTTCCACCCTCTATCCCGGATTTCGGTGAGAATGACCCTGAGGCTGCTGGGCCTCATGGCCTCCTGCATCCTGCTGGTGGGTCATGCCAGATGGCATATGCGGGCTCTGCAGTGGGACCTGAAGTTCCAGTGGGCGCAGCATCAGGGGAATCTGTCCGATGTCGTCCAGATCTCGGCGGGGACTGTACATCAGTTGCTGTGGTGGCTCACGAACCAGGATTGGGTCAACGGCAGATCAATCTCCCTTCACCAACCAGATTTCACAGTGGTGACAGATGCGTCACTCATGTGATGGGGCGTCCCCATGGGAGAGGCGGAGATCAGAGGTCTCTGGTCTCCGGCGGAGTCCGGGCTCCACATCAACCTTCTGGAGCTCCAGGCGATTCGTCTAGTACTGAAGGCATTCCTTCCTTCTGTCAAAGGGAGAGTAGTGCAGGTGTTCACAGACAACACTTCCGCCATGTGGTATTGCAACAAACAGGGCAGAGTGGGGTTATGGACCCTCTGTCACGAGGCCCTTCGTCTCTGGAAGTGGCTGGAACATCAGGGCATGTCCCTGGTGGTTCAACACCTGGCAGGTTCCCTGAACGCCAGGGTGGACGAACTCCGCCGCTGGTGCTTGATGGATCACGAATGGCGTCGTCACTCGGAGATGGTGCAAGGTCTCTTTCAGCAGTGGGGAGAGCCTTGGTTAGAGCCATTCGCCACCGAACAGAACGCGCAATGTCAGCAGTTCTGTGCGTTGGAATTTCCAAGGCGGCACTTGCTAGGCGATGCTTTTCGTCGCGAGTGGAGTTGCGGTCTTCTATACGCCTTTCCGCCTGTACCACTTCTGCCCAGAGTGTTGAAGAAGATCAAGCGCGACCGGCCCCATGTAATTTTTGTGGCTCCGGACTGGGCACGAAGAGTCTGGTTTCCCGAGCTCTTGAACATGGCCATCGATTCTCCGATCAGACTGCCCCTTCGGGAGGATCTGTCGGAGCAGCAGGGGACGGTCCTCCACCCGAACCTGCACAGCCTCCACCTCCTTGCGTGGAGATTGAGCGGCGACAGTTGACAGCCTTCGACTTTCCTCCTGAAGTCTGTAATGTTATCTTGGCAGCCAGGCATCCCTCTACTAAAACAGTATACGCCTGTAGATGGAACAAATTTGTGGCATGGTGCGCACCAAAGTCTGTGGATCCCCTTTCTGCCCCCCTTTCTGAGGTTCTCCTCTTCCTACTTTCTTTGGCCCAGCAGGGCTCTGCTCTGGGCACCCTCAAGGGCTAGCTTTCGGCCATTTCGGCCTTTCTTCGCCTTCCTGATCAGCCTTCTCTTTTCAAGTCCCCTATTGTAAATCGTTTCCTTAAGGGCATTACTCACCTGTTTCCTCCTATTCCTTTCGTAATGCCCCAGTGGGACTTGAACCTTGTTCTGACTTACCTTATGTGCACTCCCTTCGAGCCGCTACATAATTGTCCCCACAGACTCTTGACCTTAAAGACTGCTTTTCTGGCTGCCATCACCTCTGTTCGCAGGGTGAGTGAGCTTCAGGCTCTTTCTTCTAAGCCTCCTTTCCTTGCTGTTCATCCGGACAAGGTTGTCCTCCGAACTCGACCTTCTTTTCTTCCCAAAGTGGTTACTTCTTTCCGCATAGGACAGACCATCACTTTGCCCACCTTCTTCCCGCCCCCGCATCCTTGTAAAGAGGAGGAGAGGCTCCACTGTCTGGATCCAAAACGTGCGCTCTCATTTTGCCTGTATCGCACAAAACAATTCTGGGTGGATGATCAGCTCTTTGTTGGCTATTTGGGCGCCAAGAAAGGTCAGGCCGTGCAAAAACGAACCATCTCTCGATGGGTCGTTCTTTGCATTAAAAGTTATTACTTGGCGAAAAAGGAACCTCCAGTAGGGTTGCGCGCCCATTCCACCATGGCGACGGCAGCCACTACTGCCTTGGGACGTGGAGTCCCCCTTCATGACATCTGCCAGGCAGCCACGTCGGCTTCATTGCACACCTTCACTAAACATTACTGCCTGGACAGCCAAGTCCGGAGAGACGGCTTCTTTGGCCGCTCCGTTCTTCAGGACTTCCTGCTGTGAACTTGGTTCGCAGACCCACCTCCGGGGTTGGTATTGCTGGGGTTTCTATTCTAAGGTAAGGAATCCATAACTAATAGTCTCTTTCAGATGAATAAGTTACTTACCTTCGGTAACGATATATCTGTAAGAGACATATATTAGTTATGGATTCCTTACCGCCCCACCCATCCTCCCCGTTCTGCGAACTGACTTCTGGAGTAAGGGACTCCCTTTCAGGGCCCTAGTGTTATGCACCAGTGGTCAGTATCTTGCATAGCTCTGCGCTTCTGGCGTGAAATGTTGCTTAAAGAACTGACGTCAGCGCGCAGGGGCGGCGGCTAAGTCGATACCGCAACGTCATTCCGGCAATCACGACGCCAATGACGAACGCAGAGTCGACCGATGCCACCTACCGACGCCAGGGGTACTGCTGAAGAAAAATTATCCGGATCCAGTCTGACGCCTGGGAGTAATTCTAAGGTAAGGAATCCATTTCTAATATATGTCTCTTACAGATATACTGTTACCGAAGGTAAGTAACTTGTTCTTTACACCGACAACACACATCTAAGACTTTGCCATAATGACAGACGCGTCCTTAGAGGGATGGGGCACTCATCTTCAGGATTTGACAATCAGTGGGAAATGGAACAACTTCGAAAAGAAGATGCACATAAACTGGCTAGAGCTCAAGGCCATAGCACTTTCCCTAATATCTTTCCTTCCCAGGATAGCAAACTCATCCGTGCTAATCAGCACGGACAATACCAACTGCATGCATTACATAAACAAACAGGGAGAAACTAGGTCACCGGCTCTGTAACAGCAAGCTCAAGAAATATGGAAGTGGGCCCTGCACAACCAGATAATACTGAAGGCAGAACATGGGCCCGGAGCAACCAATGTCTTAGCGAATACATTAAGCAGAATGGCTACCAGTTGCCATGAGTGGGAACTAAATCAGTAGATTCTAGAAAACCTCTTCGCTCACTGGGTCAAATCAAATCTGTATCTGTTTGCGACCAAGAACAACTGCAAATGGCAGTACTATGGAAGCTGGCATCAGCAAGAGGGGTCGCTGGGGAATGTGTTTTTGATCAGATGGTCAAAGATCTTTGTGTATTCTTTTTCCCTATCCCATTAATCCCAAGGATGCTCAGGAAACTCAAGAGGGGAGCCCTGCCAAGTGATCCTGATTGCTCCCAGATGGCCCAGACCGTTCTGGTTCACAGAACTCCTGCTTCTTTCGGAACAAGCCCACATTCAACTGCAGCACATACCAATGTTGCTGACGATGAACAATGGCCAGGTACGTCATCCCAATCCGACATCACTACACTTGTCGGCCTGGCTCCTGAATTCAATGAATTTGCAAGGTTAAACATTCCAGCGGACTGCAGAGAGATCCTCGCAAATGTCAGGGCCGACACTACCAATAAGACATATAAGCTCAAGTGGAAGCGTCTCTGTCTGTGGTGTCAGGAAATGGGTGTTCCTCCAATCTCATCTGCTCCAGAACAAATCCTACCATATCTTCTTCAATTGGCAAAATACGGTCTAGCTGAGTCATCCATTAAAGTACATCTAGCAACAATATTCCCATTTCGAAGATCAGATAAGCTACCTTCCCTATGGTCAGCTAGAGTAATCAAGAAGTTTCTAAAGCTTTTCAGGGTGGTTCCTTCTGTAATGTAACCTACTCCTGCTTGGCATCTACATGTAGTATCGGGACAATTGATAAAAGCTCTGTTTGAACCGATTCACAAGACAGTCTTAAAATATCTCACATGGAAAACAGCACTGCTGCTGGCACTAATGTCAGCAAGAAACGTTATTGACATCCAAGCATTTACAATCAAGGAACCATTCATGCAATTTAAACAAGACAGTGTCATATTAAGAACTAATCCGAAGTTCATACAAAACGTCCTTTCGGATTTCCCCTTTAATGAGCCCATAATATTAAGGACATTCTTTACCAATCCACAGACTATGACAGAAAGATCACTACATATGTTAGACATTAAAAGGTGTATCAAAGTCTACTTAGACGGAACTAAACAACTCCGCAGAATGGATCAACTGTTTGTGACTTTGGAAATCTACGAAAAGGATTCCCAGTTTCGAAGCAAAGATGGATCGCAGCAGCTATCCAATTCTGTCACAGGCAAGCAGGAAAGCCCTTAACGCACAAAGTTAAGGCTCATTCTACCTACTACTACTGCTCTCTTTGCTGGTGTGCCTAATTAGCAAATATGCAGAAGGGCAACATGGTCCAGCAGGCACACCTTTATGCAGCATTACTGCCTGGATTCCTCTGACAAGAATGATGCGGCTGTGGGACAAGCAGTGTTGCGCCATCTATTTCAGTAAGGTGAGCTATTGCTAACTAGCTCTCCCACCATCCGCTACGATATGATAATGTTGTTTTTTGCAAATTCTAATTCAAGGATGGATTGTGAATCTATGAAAGATCCAATACTGGAGAAGAAAATAAGTTACTTACCTCTAACTGTAGTTCTCCAATATTTGTATCTTTCATAAATTCACATGCAACCCACCCTCCTCTTTATAGAGGAGTCCTTTATGTCTCTTAACTATTACCTCCCACTTGTGCTGGACAATCTGAGTGGCTGGAGCCTCTGTGGTAAGGGTTCTAAAGGGTGCTGTAGCCTGATTGGCTGGGCTTTAGGGCTTTTATAATGATGTTAATAAATTATTAAAGTGAATGTCTTTTAACATTAACTTCCAGTTAGCTCTTTTACTACTGCTTTCGGTGATACCGTGGGACTCGCACTTCAACTACGGGGAAATGAATCGAGAACGGTTACAGATAAGTAACTTATTTTCTTATTTTGCATTTCCGTAAGAAGACTTACTAAATCGCACTAAGGCTGCATTCTTTCAAAGAAGGTATGTTTATTCTTTCTTTATCTGTGTTTTTGCTTTGGTCTGGTTCACACTGTTTGCAAAATCACATAATTTTGGAGGGCAGTCTTGTTTTTCAGCTCTAGTCTTGCTCACAGAATTAGCAGAGTCTCATGATTCTGAAGGACAGCAAGACCTGTTTTGCCCTTACTTGCTAATATAGGCTGTGGGTTTTTCAAGCCTTTTGAATAATTGGTTTCAGAACAATACAATTGAAATTAATAGCCTTATAACTGGCAAATGTAAGAAACTGGGTCACTGGTTGAGCGGGGTGAAACCCTACTCAAGCAGCAACCACAATCCTTGTCGGTGAAGTCACAGGAAACCTCAAATTAACATGTGCTCAACCCTCTGGTAGCTTGGCACAGAGCAACCAGGCTTATCTTAGAGGCAATTTGTAAAGTATTTGTGCAGCACTTCAAACAGTAATAAAGTGAAAACACACCACCAAAGGCATTCCACACCAGATTAGATAAATAGGGCAAAATGTAATAAATAAATCAAGACCAAAATGACAAAAGTCCAATCAATAGAACCGGAGAAATTCAATTTTAAAGATTTGAGTAAAAATAGTTCCAAAAAGACCAAATTGCTCCTCCCGGCCATCTGGCCGTTTCAAACCGGGAGAAAGTCACAGGTTAAGGCCAACAGCAATGGAGCATGGGTCAGATACAGGGACCAGGTTAATTCCTGCTGAAAAGTTCTTCTCGGTCCAGTGCTGAGGGTCCCATTCGTGGTGCAGGGGCCCGCGAGGAGCAGGGAAGCTTTGCAAATGGTCATTGATGTAGCATGAAGAGCAGGCCTGCCATCGAAGACAGGTGTCACTGTAGCACAAAGATCCTGTTGTCATCGCAAATGGTTGGGTCGGTGCTTCGCAAGTAGTCGATGCTGTAGCAAGAAGGGTAGGGCTAGCGGAACTTTGCGATGGCAGGCCGTGCGAGTGACAAGGTTTTGACTCAAATGGGTCTATTTGTGTACGCAAAGAGCCCAAAAACTTCAATTCAGCCTCTCTGAAATGACACCAAGGGTCAAGGACCTTAGGGGCCCTACTTCGGGAGGTCAGGGGCTTGCTCCAGCTGGATCTAGGTTCTGATTCAGGTGATTGGGAGCCTATGTCCCTGTGACTCTGAACAGGAAGTCAACACTCTAGCCCTTGGAGTCACTCTCGATTCCTGGTTTCAGATGCAGATCCAAATCCCTCTGACTCAGGCAGGAGGGCAGCAATCCAGCAAGGCACCAGTCGAGCAAGGAAGTAGTCCTGCAGGGCAGCAGTCCAGCAGAGTGGCAGGGCTTTCAGCAGCACAGCAGTCCTTTTTCCTGGCAGAGTCTCCACAGTCCAGAAATGTACTGAAGAATTGGTGTCTGAGGTCCAATATGTATACCAGGTGCCTCCTTTGAAGTGGGAGAATCTTCTAGAGGCTTCCCTTTGAAGTGCACAGGTTTCCTGCCTCACAGGCCCTGGCTCCAGTCTAACTACAGGGGGTATACAGCCCATAATGTGGAGGCAGGGCCCAGCCTATTCAGGTGTAAGTAGGGCGTTCCCTGCTCCACCCTGCCAGTGATGACCTATCCAGGCACACCTAAGCTCTCTATTGTGTGTGGCTGTGTAGGAGGAATCCACAAAGTCCAACTGTCCGCTACACCCAGTCATGTGACCCAGAGACAGTCTGCAGGCACTAAATGCCAATTTTCTTAAAGTATCATTTTCAAAATTGTAACTTAAAATCAGACTTTACCATACAAGAGGATTTTTTATTGCAATTCCAAAGACACCAAACATGAACTGGTTACCTGTTCCCATTTGGAAGTTACAGCGTATTAAATGTAATAAGTTAACTCCAATGTTTTCTTATGGGAAAGGTGGGCCTTTCAGTAGTGAAAAACACATATAATAGTTTTTCACTGCCAGGAGGTGCAAGACTTAAAAGTACATGTCCAACTTTTTAAATGCACTGCACCCTACCCTCTGGGCTGTCCAGGGACTACCTTTGAGGCTACTTCTATGTATTAAAAAGGAAGGATTGGGCCTGGCAGTTAGTTTAGTTTGGCAGGTCGAAATGGCAGGCCCGAGACATGTTTGAAAGGGCTTCTTAAGTGGGTGGCACAATCAGTGCGGCAGTCCCACTAGCAGCATTTAATTTACAGGCCCTGTGTACATATAGTACCACTTTACTAGTGAATTAAAAGTAAATTAAATATGCAATTGGGGGTAAGCCTATGTTACATTATTTTAAGGAGTGAGCACATGCACTTTATGACTGGTTAGAAGTGGTAAAGTGCAAAGAGTTCTAAGGCCGGCGAAAACGAATTCAGCAAAAATGGAGGAGGAAGGCAAAACGTTTGGGGGAAGACTACTCTAAAGCTGACAGATCTAACAGCATACATAATCCCATCACAAACACTTTACGAGCTAATGTGTTGTTTAATGTCATACTGGTAAAGCACTGCACACTCTTGGTAGTAAAAAGCACTATAATTTTAAGGCATGGGTCTAAGGTGTCGTGGTGTTCTTTATATGAGATCCAAATGATTAAAAGTTCAGGGTCAAAGGTAAAAAATGGGACTAACTTGGTAATACAAGATAATTTACTTGGACTCGATCACTTCTGTCTTCTAGCCTACGGATAGGTGGGTAGGAAGTAAGTCACTAAAACTATAGAGGTGCCAGTTACGGGAAAGATGGAAAAAGGTTAAATAAAGTAATTCATAGGCTTCCGTAATGGAGATTCCTTTACCTAGAGGTACTAAGAAAGGGTATACCTGTAAGACAATTTAGTTTAACAAGGCATCAATTAGGTTAGTCACAATTTCAGTTAAGACGTGTAAAGCTATTCTCCCATGCACCTTTATTCAGCAGTGAAAAAAGTATATTATCAAGAATCTAGGTGTGGAGGCCTGATAAAGGAGTTAGAAAAGGAGAAGTTATGAAGGCTTGAGGCCTTCCAGTTGCTTTTATCTTGTTCATAAAGTGCTGTTGCCATGTGCTCTCCCTGGACTAATAGCACACCAATCAAATGAAAGGAAGCTTTGGATGAGGAGTACAAGAATGATTGTGGTAAGTAATTTTCGTTTGAAAATCACAGAAGCATTATGTATGCTATAAATATTCCATACATTTATTTTTTTAGCAGCTATTAGAGGTCATTGTCTCCTGGTGTTAAATTAGGGTAATGATTGTAGTTTGTACGACATCACATCCATAAGTAATTTTGGGAAACTCCATAAGTAATTTTTGGGAAACTTTTCATACTTTTCCTTACAAAGTGAAATTAGATAAAGCATACACGTGAAAGTGGGAAGATGTTCTGTAGCTTTTGAGACAGGAAAAAAGATCTTACCTCGAAGGTTAGTTTTCAAAATGGGAAAAAATTGTTTTGGGGCGACCTCCTGCCCAAACAAAAAGTAAGAAGTCACCTTGGTCTGGAAAAGATGGTTATATTGGTTATGTTTGTATACACGTGAGGAGGGTTGGATGCGTATGCCCTACACCCTGCATGGTACTCCAAATCCGCAACAAAACTACTTTGAGAAAATGTTTCTTTGCCTTGATTTTTATTCAGTTTTAGGGAAAGGAATTGAGCAGATGTATTAATCTGTGCAAAACACTGAATAAATGCAAACAGAATTAGGAGTGTAGTGGCAACGTATAATGTTTTCAGATGTCCCCTCTTAATTCCCCTTCAGCATCCTATCATACTGTGCTGGTGGGTATTAATTTTAAACCACTTGGTAGGCTGCTGCCATGGGCCTATTTTGTGTTTCTGAAGTTGTTGGTTTGGTTTGTCAAAGTAAATCAATATTTTCTAACTATGAGGTTTTTTTGCCAAGGAATTCCAGCAGGTGTCGAAGGAGCCAAAGTCTGCCTCAACTGGTGTGAATCGTATTGGACCTATTGTTGTCCCAACGGCGGGCGAGGAGCAGCCGGTGGAATATAATCACCTGTCGAGGGACCTTGCTTGTAGAAAGAGCATCAGTACTTTACTCGAGGAGGAACGGAAGAAGACACCACACGTTCTGGATTTTTCAAGTAGTGACTGTGTTGGAGCAGTAAAACAGCAGCAAATTGTTCAGAATGGGCCCCACCCTCCATGCCAGTGCCTTAATCAAGAAATAGTCAAGGGATTTGACAGACTCGGTCTTCAGAGTGTTTCACGAAACAACAGTCAGCATAGCTTAGCAGGATGCACACCTGATTTGGAGGGCAGGACCAGCCTTACCACATTTCCTTGCAGTAGAACATGTCATCATAATTCATCTTGTGAAAACAACATGTTTGACCCAACATCGGTCCAGCTGGGGCCAATGTGCTGCTCTGGTGTTGATCCTGAAGAGGATGATGATGGAAGCTCCCATTCATCAGGGGAGCAGGTTATCCTTGGGTTGTCTGATTTAGAAACACTTCAACCCCTTCAGGATCCTGACCTCTATGTGGAAATTGTGAAAAACACCAAGTCTGTACCTGAATATACAGAAGTGGCATACCCGGATTACTTTGGTCATGTCCCACCTCCATATAAAGAACCTATAGTAGAAAGACCTTATGGTGTACAACGGTAAGGCACATTTTTTCTTACTGATTGTCTTGTAGGATAGGGTATGATGGAAGGCAATTCTGCACTATGTGTAGCACTGATGAATACAAACATAATATTTCAATCTATACGTAAGAGATTACTTAATTTTATTCTACATTTTTTAAAGCAGTACTGTTTGCAGGTAACAGAATTTAAAAAAAAATAAACATTTTATAATGAAGATGTTTTAGTATAATCCATACAGGTTTCAAAATGTATATTTTGGCTTTATTTCTTTTAAACTGATTTTCTTAAAATGGTGCTTAGACTGCCAATTCTCTATGTTGTGACTCATGGTAAAATTGACTCATTTAAAATATCCTTTTATGCACAGGATGAAAAGGAGAAGTAACTTCTCTGTAGACAAGTAGTTTCAAGCAGAGTAAACAGTTTTGTTTTCTGATCATTGGCGCTGGTTAACATGTACAGTGTTGAATGTCCTACATGGAAGGTTCGTGGTACATTAAGGATTTTGAATGTGCCATTGATGACATGATTTCTGCTAGTTATAATAATAGCACACTCCTTGATTATACTCTTTGGTGGGTGGGCTAGTAGTCTGTTACTATTTTCACTGCATAAAAAAAAAGAATTCATCCACCAAAGGCACAGTAACAATTTTCTTTAATGGCTGGTCTCAGTAGAAGCAGATTAATTTTATTTTTAGGTCTTAGGTCGAGCCTAGCAGTGCGCATGTGCTGTCTGGAAGACCTGCTGTGTTCAGCATACGGAGTGCAGTCCCACCTGCTGATTGCCATTGGTTTACTCCTGCATTGCTCTTTTTTTCTGGCTCCTTATTGGTTGGCCCTCCAATGTATCACATCTGTTTTCTGGCAAGGAGCACCGGCCAACTACAGTTTACTTACCCTGTAGGCCTTTATGTGTTTTGTTTAGGGACTATTTATTTTATCTTGTGGTAATAATATTGTATCACCACGGCGCCCGCGTTCATATTTTTTTTAATCACTTGTATGTGCATGGGGGCCGCGCCTCGGTGCCTGCTTTCATATTTTTTTAATAACTTGTATGTGCATTGGTGCTGCGCTTTATCTTTGAGCACGGCGCCCGCTTTCATATTTTTTCTAATCACTTGTATATGCATGGGCGCTGCGCTTTATCTTTTAGCACTTTCCAAAAAACAATGGTTCGTTGAGGCCAATAGGTCTCGGGAGTGTTTTAGAGAAAACACAGTGTATCCTATATATTTTTAGGACCCAGAATTATACAGTATATCAAAGGCAAGTATAGAGCAGGACACTTATTAATATAATGCAATAAATGTATTCATTGCAGAGTATCATTTCATTTTTCAAATTTTTTATATAAATATCATGATCCAGTGCTCATAGATAAGTGAAAAAGACGTGCTGTGGTGAGTGAGAAAATATTAAAACATGCATCAACTTAAACAACAAGAAGCTCAACTCCTTTTTAGGCAATTTGTTATATAATAAAATAAGGAGTTAGGATGTTTTATGGTCGACGGCGTTTCGATCTCATGTACTTGAGATCCTCATCAGGACAAGTGTGTGAGCGCCTAATATCTACAAGATAAAAACAAAAATAAAGAATGTTGGGGTCAAACTTAAGAACCCCAAAAGCCTGCACAAATATATACTTATTATTTTATAGGGAGAACTTGCCTAATGTGCGAGGGCGGGGGAAACCTAATTAGGAGACTTATTGCCCAGAGACATAGCTGAGAAAAAGCCCCCGTATTTATTAGGGGTTATTAATTAATTCAATCCATTTAGGTGATGGGTATATATCAAGGTCTGTCTTAACTATGTAAGTCATTTGAAATTGACTTAATGTACGGCCGGACCAGCCGTGTGGTGGATACAGATCAAGTGAAGGCACGTAAATTTCGGCTCACAAAAGGAAGCCCGAGAGGGCTATCGATTCTGAAATCTGAAAGAAACAGTTGGTTATAGATTCCTTACCTTAGAATCTCCCCCAGGCGTCAGACTGGATCCGGAAAGTTTTTCGTCAGCAGTACCCCTGCGCGTCGGAAGGTGGCGTCGGTCGACTCAGCGTCCGTCGTCGTGGTCGCCGGGATGACGTCGCGGTAGCTACATAGACGCCGCCCTCGTGCGCTGACGTCAGCTCTTTCTTTTTCTGCGCCATCAAGCGCAGATCCGGAGAGAGCGGTACCCCCAGTCACTTTTTGACTGAACTTTTTTCTCGACTTTTGTCAACTTCGTTGTGTTAGTCCATCGACTCCTGGTGCACGAGGGATGCCTGGCTTCAAGGCTTGCGGTTCCTGTACCCGACTCATGTCAGTGACGGATCCGCACCGTGTGTGCCTCTACTGCCTGGAGCGCGACCACGACCCCAAGTCGTGCTCCGACTCCGCGCCGCTCGAGATCCCGGTCGCGGAGGAGGTCTAGGAACTGGTCGCGGAGCCACCACCATTCTTCATCGAAGTCTTCGCACTCGGGGTCAGGTAAGTCGAAGCACAAAAAGAAGTCGAAGAAGCACCGTCGCTCTTCGACTTCTCCCCGTCCGTCGCCCGACGCAACGAGGGATGCGGGTGGTGCCCCTCCCGCGGCCGTCGACTCCGGGTTTCCCTCCCTTTCCGGGACCCGGTGCGACCCCTGCCCAGCTTCGGAGTTTCTACGAAGTGATGCACACCATCTTTAGGCAGCCCGACTCCGCGCCTTCGGGCCCCGCGGATTCGGCTGGGGGCCCTGGGCCTTTGACGGCGGCTTCGGCCTCGGCGGGTCCCCTTGGATCCAGGCCTGGATCCGGATCGGTGCCGGTCGACCTCATTACGCCTCCCCCGGCGCCGATTCCACCGGCACCACGTCCGCCACCGGCTTCGACTGTGTCCCCAGCCGACGTCCACTCCGGCCTCCACCTCGAAGTAGACACGTAGTCGGACTGGCGTTGACCGACGCCAGATCCGGCGCCGACGGGTACTTTTGTGCCCCTTTCTACCCTGGCTCTTTGAGACCAGATTGGCAGCCAGAAGAGTGTGAAGAGGAGTGGGAGGGGTCTGGAGACCCTTTGACGGACCAGATAGTGTATGAGCCGGACTGGAGAGAGGAACTGAGGGAAGCCAGTGGTCTGGATACCTCACTAGACCTTGGCATGTTGTCTCCTCCTACCGTGGCTACGGAGGAGGGAGCGTCATACACAGTGGTGTTGCGTAGGGCGGCCGAGGCTCTCCACCTTGAGCTACCTACGGTGGCAGTCAGGACTAACCTCCTGACAGAGGTGCTTCAACCGGCGGCGAGCTCTTCGGAGCCCCTGCTGCCGTTTAATGAAGTCCTGACAGTCATCCTTTTGGGCATTTGGTCCAGGCCCAACACAGGGGCTCCTGTGGACAGGATGGTTGCCCGACTCCACCGCCCGGCCCCGGGCGACCCCACTTTCCTATCCCAACATTCCACCCCTGAGAGCTTGGTAGTCCAAGCCTCTACGTCCAAGGGCGCATTCCCTACCGCACCCCCGGATAGGGAATCCAAGAAGCTGGATCATCTTGGGAAGAAGGTGTTTTCTTCCTCCAGCTTGGGACTGCGGTCGGGAAACACCGCATGTCTATTGGGCCGTTATACCCACTCCGTGTGAGACACGGTTGCGGAAGTGCTGCCTCAGTGCCCGGAGGAGGCCCGGGCCGTGCTCTCTCAAGCGGTTGCTGAAGGGAGAGATGCAGCGAAGTTTACCATCCGCTGTGGACTGGATACCGCCGACGCACTTGGCAGGACGATTGCCACGTCAGTAGCCCTTCGATGCTACGCCTGGTTGCGTTCGACTGGTTTTTCCGGGGATGTCCAATCCACACTTATGGACATGCCTTTTGATGGCAGTCACCTTTTCGGCGATAAGGCAGACAACGCGCTGGGGCGCTTTAAGGACTCTTGGGCTACGGCCAGGTCCTTGGGCCTCTGCACCACCCGCCCTGCGCAGTCTGCTTTTCACCCCTTTCGTGGCTACGGAAGGGGTGCCCCACTACGTCCCGCCCAGAGCCACAGGCCGGCGCAGGCCCGTGAGCCCCAGTGCGGCCGGGGACATGGAACCACCGCCGTGGTTCTGGGGGCCAGCGAGCGGCCCAGTCCACCACAGCCCGCTCTACAGCAGCCTCAAAACCTTCCTAGTCCAACCTTTCAGGGCCACCAAACGGCAGTGGTTGGCAGGATTCGCCATCACCTCCCCCACTGACGCACCATCACGTCGTACAGGTGGGTTTTGCAAATAGTCCAAAGGGGCTACTCCCTTCCCTTGGAGACTGCCCCTCCATCCATGCCACCTCAGTACCATCGCATGTCGGAGGATCACCTGGCCCTTCTCCAACAGGAAGTTTTGGCACTCTTGGCCAAGGGAGCCATTGAGGGCGTTCCTGCCCCAGAAATAGGTCGTGGTTGCTATTCCCACTACTTTCTGGTGCCCAAGAAAGACAAAGGCCTGCGCCCTATCTTGGATCTCAGGAACGTCAACCGCTTCCTCCGGAAGGAGAAGTTAAAAATGTTGACGCTCGCTCAGGTCTTGTCTGCCCTCGACCCTGGAGACTGGATGGTAGCGTTGGACTTGCAGGACGCCTATTTCCACATCCCCTTCCTGCCAGCCCACAGGCGTTACCTACGGTTCACGGTAGGCCACGAGCATTTTCAGTTTACCGTGCTCCCCTTTGGCCTTACCAGCGCCCCTCGGGTGTTCACGAAAGTGATGGCGGTGGTCGCAGCTCATCTGCGCAGATCAGGGGTTCCAGTCTTCCCCTATCTCGACGACTGGCTGTTGAAGGCGGGCTCGCCCCAGGCTGTCGTCTCCCACCTCCAGACTACGGCCGACCTTCTGCATTCGCTGGGGTTCTCCCTCTCAGAAGCTCCTCTTCATCGGAGCGGTTCTGGACACGACACAGTTTTGGGTTTATCCTCCCGAACAGCGAGTCCGGGATATTCGGGCTATGATTCCGATCTTTCAGCCCCTATCCCAGGTTTCGGTCCGGATGACCCTGAGGCTGCTGGGCCTTATGGCCTCCTGCATCCTGCTGGTCGATCATGCCAGGTGGCATATGCTGGCTCTGCAGTGGGACCTGAAGTTCCAGTGGGCGCAGCATCAGGGGAATCTGTCCGATTGCATCCAGATCTCGGAGGGCACTGCACGACAATTGTAGTGGTGGCTCACAAACCAGGATTGGATCAATGGCAGATCCCTCTCCCTTCCCCAACCAGACCACTCAGTGGTGACAGACGCATCCCTACTGGGGTGGGGCGGCCACATGGGAGAGGCGGAGATCAGAGGCATCTGGTCTCCGGCGGAGTCCGGGCTCCAAATCAACCTTCTGAAGCTTTGGGCGATTCGTCTTGCACTCAAAGCATTCCTTCCCTCTGTCCGGGGAAGAGTAGTGCAGGTGTTCATGGACAACACCATCGGCATGTGGTACTGCAACAAACAAGGCGGGGTGGGGTCGTGGACCCTATGTCAAGAGGCCCTTCGCCTCTGGACATGGCTGGAACATCAGGGCATTTCCCTGGTCGTTCAACACCTGGCAGGTTCACTGAACGCCTGGGTGGATGAACTCAGCCGCAGGTACATGATGGATCACGAATGGCGTCTTCACTCGGAGGTGGCGCAAGGTCTCTTTCAGCAGTGGGGAGAGCCTTGGTTAGATCTATTCGCCACCGAAGAGAACGTGCAATGTCAGCAATTCTGAGCGTTGGAATTTCCAAGGCGGCACTCGCTAGGCGACGCTTTTCGTCGCAAGTGTAGTTGCGGCCTTCTATACGCATTTCCGCCTATACCACTTCTGCCCAGAGTGCTGAAGAAGATCAAGCGCGACCGGGTCCAAGTTATTCTTGTGGCTCCGGATTGGGCACGAAGAGTCTGCTCAACATGGCCATCGATCCTCCGATCAGACTGCCTCTTCGGGTGGATCTTCTGTCGCAGCAGCAGGGGACGGTCCTCCACCCGAACCTGTCCAGCCTCCACCTCCTTGCGTGGAGATTCAGCGGCGGCAGTTGACGTCATTTGACCTGCCTCCCGAAGTCTGTGATGTAATCTTGGCACCCAGGCGTCCCTCCACTAAGACGGTATACGCCTGCAGATGGAATATATTTGTGGCATGGTGCACAGCAAAGGCTGTGGATCCCCTTTCTGACCCTCTTTCTGAGGTTCTCTTGTTCCTCCTTTCTTTGACCCAGCAGGGCTCTGCTCTGGGCACTCTAAAATTCTATCTCTCGGCCATTTCAGCCTGTCTTATGCTTCCTGATCAGCCTTCTCTTTTCAAGTCCCCTGTTGTAAATAGATTTCTTAAGGGCATTACTCATCTTTTTCCTCCTGTTCCCTTCGTAATGCCCCAGTGGGACTTGAACTTGGTTCTTACATATCTTATGTGCGCTCCCTTTGAGCCGCTTCATAATTGCCCTCTCAGGCTTCTAACTTTGAAAACTGCCTTTCTGGTGGCCATCACCTCTGCTCGCAGGGTGAGTGAGCTACAAGCTCTTCTTTCCAAGCCTCCCTTCTGGCTATCCATCCGGACAAGGTCTTCCTGAGAACTACACCTTCCTTCCTTCCCAAGGTGGTTACTTCTTTCCACATTGGCCAAACCATCACTTTGCCCACCTTCTTTCCGCCTCCGCATCCTTCGAAAGAGGAAGAGAGGCTCCACCGTCTGGATACAAAATGTGCGCTTTCTTTCTACTTGGACCGCACAAAACAATTCCAGGTGGATGACCAGCTCTTTGTTGGGTACGTGGGCGCTAAGAAAGGTCGGACCGTGCACAAACGGACCATTTCCAGGTGGGTCGTTCTGTGCATCAAAGCCTGCTATTCCTTGGCTAAGAAGGAGCCTCCAGTGGGGCTGCGCGCCCATTCCACCAGGGCAACGGTGGCTACTACTGCTTTGGGGTGAGGAGTCCCCCTGAATGACATCTGTCAGGCAGCTTCGTGGGCATTGTTGCACACGTTTACGAGACACTACTGCCTGGACAATCAAGTCCGGAGAGACGGTTTCTTTGGCCGTTCTGTTCTCCAGGACTTTCTGGTGTGAACTTGGTTTGCAGACCCACCTCCGGGGTTGGTATTGCTGGGGTATCTAGTCTAAGGTAAGGAATCTATAACTAACTGTTTCTTTCAGATGAACAAGTTACTTACCTTCGGTAACGATATATCTGTAAGAAACATAGGTTAGTTATAGATTCCTTACCGCCTCACCCATCATCCCCGTTCTGCGAACTGACTTCTAGGGTTAAGGACATCCTTTCAGGGCCCTAGTTTTGTGCACCAGTGGTCAGTGTCTTGCATGACTCTGCGCTTCTGGCGTGGAAAGTCGTGTACAGAACTGACGTCAGCGCGCAAGGGCGGCGTCTATGTAGCTGCCGCGACATCATCCCGGCGACCACGATGCCGGCGAAGGACGCGGAGTCGACCGACGCCACCTTCCGACGCGCAGGGGTACTGCTGACGAAAAACTTTCCGGATCCAGTCTGACGCCTGGGGGAGATTCTAAGGTAAGGAATCTATAACTAACCTATGTTTCTTACAGATATATCGTTACTGAAGGTAAGTAACTTGTTCACTAGCGAGAGACCGTAAGTTTGGGGCAAGAAAGGGCCCTGTCAGTAATGATAGGGAAATCCTCAGGCACTTACTAGTCACGTGGCAGATGTCTACGTGAGTCTTGGCAAGGAACCGGCATCCGGCAGGTTTCTGTTCAGAAAATTTCTGTTTTTCCGAGTAGATCGTGGTATCTAAAATATGAAAGGGAGCGGTCACAGTCAGAGAGAACTGGATGGCCGGTGAAGGGGCCGTAGATTGGGGTTAGTCTCACGTACTTACTTAGGGCTATCAGTCGTGTGAGGAGTAAATCGGGAAGCTGGACGGTTGCTCCGGTGTCTAAGGGAAAGCCGCACTGAAGGGGTGAGTGCGGAAGTAATTATAAACCGGAAGTGTATGCGCATCTGGTCCTGCGCGGGCTAGAACGCTGACCGAGAAAAGGAGTGAACATGCACAATGGATGCCAAGAGGCACGAGTCCCTTATAATGTGATAGTCCGATTGCTGGAGGGGCTCTACAAATATCGGACAATATTGTTGTCGGTAATGAAAAACGTGTGTCAATCGGGGGTTATATCTAATAAAATAGGATCCACTTGTTATTTGGGTGATCGTGTTACTAAAACCAAGAAAACGAGTTTCAAAAGGAAATACAAGGCAATTGTATAACCAATAATTGCATTTTACCACTAGGTGCCTTAGTTTTGAAAAAGGAAATTTTCATATCTTTAGTGTGAAAAATTAAATTAGTTCAAACAAACATACATAAATGCACAATTACAAAATTAGATTAAGTACAAACTACATAACATTTAACACAAAAACATGTCAGTTATCCACATCTTTGAGCACGGTGCCTGCTTTCATGTTTTTTTAGGTCGAGCCTGGGCAGCGCATGCTCTGCTCTGCGAGGCATGCTGTATTCAGGTAGGGACTTGGAGCTCCGCCCAGTCTCTGCCTATATTTTTCATTGGCTTGTGTCATTGTCCACTGTAAACTGTGGTTGTTCATTGGTCAAAAGACTTAGTAGTCTCTCCTTAGACCGACTTGTCTCATTTTGTAACCTCCCATGGCTGGCGATACCCCCTGTTACGTGTGTTGTTACTCGGTAGGCTTTCATTACAGCCTCCGAGCACTATTTTCTCAAATAGCTTTATCCTCCCTGCAACACGCTCTCTCCTAACGCTTTTTTAAAAAAAATTATAGCACGGGCGCTGGCATTTGTAATGCAATAGGTCTCGCATTTGCGAGAGTTTAAGCTGTTTGCATTGTAAATGACAATTACTTTTATTTATCTGTTTTAAAAATAACACATAAGTAAAAGGCATTGTTATTTACAAAGCCAATAGCTCACACTCTCGTAAATCCGAGACCTATTGCATTGCAAATGCTTGTTTTTTATTACCATGGCGGCCGCTTTACGGGCCGCCATGCGCATAACCTTTCTAACGAAAGACCCTAAGTAGAACCCTTTGTGCCAATGGCATGGGTTTATATTCGGCACTACAGCTCAGAGTTGTCAATTTGAAAAACAAATGTGAAATTACGATGTAGCAAAGAAAAAAATAGGACGAATGAACTATTCACCTGTACAGGTACTACTTCGGTGTCTGTGAGCATACCAGGGAGAAGGCCTTGCTGTTTTCTGGCTTAATTTAAACGACATAATCAAATTAAACTACATGTTTCAGGCGTGCATTTGTAAATGCATCGTTCAGTTGCAGAGCTTCCCAGGCATTTTAGTGAGGACTAAGGGAGTAAAAGGAGGCATAGAATTAGTTTCAGGAATAACAACAATCGGGGGGCAGGGCTGAGCCAGAAGCTCCTGGAGGGGGCGGGTGCAAATCTTAGGTAACTTTTTCAGAGACCGGGTGCAACCGTGTGCCTAGCCACAAATAGAGTGCTTTTTTGTTTGTTTAGGAACTGCTCTCTTCAACAAAACAAAGGGGCAAACACGAGCTCTCTGGGAAAAAAAACCCCAAAAAACCTGCGCTTCCCTATAGCCTGTGTGTGGGGGAGTATTACGTCAAACACAATGAATGGGGCGCCAGCCTTTACTCGTGCAGTTAGTGCACGTCCCCTGGGTAACTACTGCCGTAACGAACTCATTTATTATGCCCGAGTCGAGCCACACTTCATATTTAGGTTTCCACCGTTTCCTAGGATTGCACTGTATGCCTGTGTGATCGGACCACGAATGCCCTCCCCCGCCTTTGTGGGACACACTGCCACGGTAATGGGAAGGCACAGAGACTACACGTGCTGCAGTAAGTACCAGGACTGGACACAGTTGTTTAAAAACAGGCACGTGAACGAGCAGGCACTTAAAGGAATTATAGAGAAAGGCACATCGACACAATCATGTGTAGGAGTGGACACCATTAAACGCAGGTACTTGGGTTGGAATGAATAGCGTCATTTGCAGACATGCTGAGGAGTGGAGAAAACCAGATATAGGAATTAATGAAAAATTTCCTAGTAATCATGACGGAAAGTTTCAATTCTATTAAGGACGCGGAGGCGAGGATTATGCTGTACTTTCTTTTATTTCCATAAATCAGCACTTCAACTTTATTAACAAAAAACTACAAGTCCCAACATCTTTGTAGTTCACAAGGCGTTCCCAGCCTTCCAATCAGAGGTGCTCCTGGTCTATGAGGACGTGCTGCTGCTTACAACCTTCCTCTTTCTTGACTGCGACCATCCGGACACCAAAGAAAACTAGTCCGTTTTGGAACCTTCAGACCCTAGGAGAAACCAAACGAAATCAATGAAACCCTTCATCAACTGTGTGAAACACACCAGGTACAAGCACACACTAACATTAACCATTGGATAAATGCAGTATTGTGAAAACAAAGGAATTATACTTATCCCATACGTGGAGTGCACAACCATAACCATGTGAAATTGAAGTAAATACCTCCATGTGGGTGGGATCAGGTCTCTTTGAGCCTCGGGCGGGAATAATCCTCGCCTCCGCGTCCTTAATAGAATTGAAACTTTCCGTCATGATTACTAGGACATTTTTCATTCTATGTCAGGACCGGAGGCGAGGATTATGCTCGTTCAAAGCTTATCCACCACCAAAGATGCCATATTTATAACTGGTTTAAAATAAAACCTTTTAAACATAGAGTCCGAAGACCAATCTGCAGCATTAAGAATGTCTTCTAATCTGGCGCCCAACGTAAAAGCTTTAGAAGCCATCACTCCTCGTACTGAGTGTGCTCCAAACTGCGAGACATTAATACCCGCTTCTTGCATCACCCATCTGACCCAACGAGCTATTGTTGGTGGGGAAACAGCTTTGAAAGGCTTCCTTAAGGAAATGAGAAGCTGACGTTCGCCCGGAGGGCGATTCTCTTCTGTCATGTTCTCGTATTCTTTGAGGCATCGCACCACACACAATTTAGGAGCTTTGTCAAAAGCGGGATAAGATATAACCCTGGAATCACTTAGTCCTGCGCGTTACATGAAAGGTAACTCCCTCTGAAGTAAAGACACGGCCAGTAATGTCCAAAGCTCTAACGTTGGACACCCGACGACAGGACACCAAACAGAGGAGCATGGCCAGCTTGGCGGAAAGCTCTTTGCGGGAGAGGTATTTATTAGGTTGCCAGGACTGAAACAATCGCAGAACTTTGTTAACATCCCACAAAGCGGAGTATTTGGGTTCCGGGGCAAGTGAAAGGCGGATGCCGCGCAACAGTTTGCAAATGAGAGGATGTTCCCCCACTGGATGTCCCCCAACCGGAAGATGCCCAGCTGAAATCGCCGATCTGTAAGAATTGACAGTGCGGTATGCTAAGCCCTGCGTGGCCAGCGAGGCTAAGAAATTCATAATGGTTACCACTTCGCACCCCAAGGGATCGTGGTTGCCTCTAACACACCAACGGACCCACCTGGACCAAGCCGATTTGTAGCGTTTGCTAGTGCTGTCTGCCCATGCTGCTCCCAGCAATGATTGAGCCGCTGCCGATAGGCCAGAGATTCGCCAACGATGCCCGAAATCCGCCATGCCATCAAGGGCATCCGGCCTTGCTGGACTAGAGGATGGAGATTGCCTTGAGGATCTTTCAGGAGAAATGGTTCGGGGGTAGAAGGATTGGAGAATCCCAAGAAAGTTCCAGAAGAACTGGAAACCACACTTGAGACCTCCAATAAGGAGTGATTAAGACCAATCTCGCTTTCTGCCGTCTGACCTGGGTCGTTAGCCGCAGTATCATGGCAAACGGGGGAAAGGCATACCCCTCCTCCTTGGACCAATCTTGGAGGAAAGCATCCGTCGCTGTAGCGAGGGGATCCGGCTTCCAGCTGAAGAAGCGCGGGAGTTGATGGTCCAACCGGGATCCAAAGAGGTCCACAGAGAAGGGACCCCAGACTTCGTGGAGACGCTGAAAAGTCGGGGGATGTAACTGCCAGAGGCTCATGTCCGACCAACTCCTTGAGCACCAATCCGCTACTACATTGGACTCCCCCGGGAGGTACTCCGCCGTCACGGAGATGTCGTGGGACAGACAGAAAGTCCAAAAATCCTTGGCTAGGTCCGCCAACGCTTTGGACTTTGTTCCCCCTAAGTGATTGATATATCGGACGGCCGATATATTGTCCATTTTTAAGAGCACACTGCAAGCTGCTCTGTCCTTTGTCCAGCACTGTATTGCAAAGGACCCCGCCATCAATTCCAAGCAATTGATGTGAAGCTGCTCTTCGTCTGCAGACCACTTTCCTCCAATAAAGGAGTCCCCGCAGCGGGCCCCCCAGCCCGATTTGCTGGCATCGGACTCTATGACCAAGTCCGGTTCGGAGCCGAAAATGGCCTTCCCATTCCAGGCCTCCATGTGGTTGAGCCACCACGTCATCTCCATGCGAACTTCGTCGGTCAATGGATCTTGATCCGAATATTGGAGGCCTTTGCACAGATGTGAAGCTTTCAGGCGTTGCAACGCTCTGTAATGGAGCGGGCCCGGGAAGATCGCCTGGATTGAGGAGCTCAACAGTCCCACCAGACACGCCACTTGGCGAAGCGAGGTTGACTGGCGTGCAAGCATTCGACGGAGCTCTCTGCGAATCTTGGATATCTTGCGAGCCGGAAGGCTCAGAGTACGCGATATTGAGTCCACTACAAACCCAGGAAAAGTCAACTGTTTGGACGGGGTCAGACTCGATTTCTTGGTGTTGATGATAAACCCCAAGTTTTGGAGAAGGTCTATTGTCACCTGCAAATGTTGCGTGAGTTTGACTGGACATTGCTCCAAAAGAAGGAGATCGTCCAAGTAAATAATGAGGCGAAACCCTCTGGCTCGTAGTGTTTCTATCGCTGGCTTCAGCACCTTGGTAAAGCACCATGGGGCCGATGACAGACCGAAGGGGAGGGAAGTGAATTCGAACACTCGGTCCTTCCACATGAACTGCAGAAACAGACGGTGAGGAGGGAAAATGGGTACCACCAAGTATGCGTCTTTTAAATCTAGGCGGACCATCCAATCGTCCGGTTGGAGAAGATCTCGGAGCAGATGGATGCCCTCCATCTTGAAATGTCGGTATATCAACCATTGGTTGAACTCCTTTAGGTTGATCACCGGACGTTGTCCCCCATCTGTTTTGTCGACTATGAAAATGTTGCTCAGGAACCCTCTGGGGTGAAGGTGTGTCGGGAGCACCGCGCCTTTTTGCAACAAGTCGGTCACCTCCTGGTCTATGAGGGGGACCTGATCTTCTGCAAAAACCAGCGGACGTGGACGGACATCTTGAACCGGGAAACCGTAAAATTCTATATGAAACCCCTGTACGGTTTGTAATACCCAGGCGTCTGAAGTAATGGCCTTCCAGTTGTCTACGAAATATGGCAACCTTCCGCCCACCATGGAAGGGGAAAGAGAAGGAAGTCTCACCTGAGTTAGGCATGTTGCCTCTGCCTGTTCCTCTTCCGCCGCGGCCTCTGGAGCCTCGTCGAGACTGGAAGAATTCCTGGCGGCCTGCATACTGTTGCCCTCTGCCGTTTCCTCTTTGGGGACCTTGTGTAACAAAGCGGCCGGTCGAGCGTCCCCTGCCAAGGCCGGTCCCAACGAAAACCTTAGGGTGAAACACCCGCTTGATTGACGATTGCGCTTTATCAAGCGATGTAAAGGTTGTCACAAACTTTGTCAATTCTTTTACGAATGGCTCTCCAAAGAGGCCGCCCTGCGCTATTGCTCCCGCCTCTGAAGTAGCAAGGTCCCCCAGCTTCGGGTCCACCTTGAGCAAGAAGGAGCGTCTCCTTTCTGTAGAAAGGGCACAGTTTGCATTGCCTAGGAAGACCATAGCGCGTTGAGCCCAGTTAGAGATTCTGTCCGCTGAGAGAGGGGTACCCGAAGCTTTCGCTTCTTCTGCTAGATCCAGGACTTTGGTGAGGGGGCCTGCAATATCTGAAAGAGACACGTTAGTGACAGATTCCTTACCTTAGAATATCCCCAGGCGTCAGGCTGGATCCGGAAAGTTTTTGCGTAGCAGTACCCTTGCGCGTCGGTAGGCGGCGTCGTGCGGCTCCGCGTCCGTCATCGGCGTCGTGATCGCCGGGATGATGTCGCGGGCAGTACTTAGATGCCGCCCCTGCGCGCTGACGTCAGTTCTTCTTTTTCCGCGCCAGCAAGCGCAGATCCGGGAAGAGCAGTGCCCTAGTCATTTTTTGACTAACTTTTTTGGTGAATTTTTTCACTGTTTCTTTCGAATCGACTCCAAGGTGTCGTAGGGATGCCCGGCTTTAAACGTTGCGACGCCTGTGCTCGGATGATGTCCATCACAGACCCGCATCTGGAGTGTCTCTTCCGCCTCGGCCGAGGCCACGACACAAAGTCGTGTTCCGACTGCCGGGCCCTCAACCCGAAAGCTTTGCGAGAGCGGTCTCGAAAGCTCCTCGAGGCCCGGCAGTCGGCTCCGCGCCACACCAAGCCCCGGTCGCGTGAGAGGTCGAGGGGTCGGTCGCGGAGTCCTCACCGGTCGTCGGGATCCAAGTCTTCGTCGTCCGGTAAGTCTAAGCACAAGAAGTCCAAAAGCATCATCGCTCTAGGACTTCGCCTCGCCGATCTCGCGACTCGGCTGAGGCCCCTCCCGGCACCGTCCCCGCGGCCCTGGACATGCCTGTGGAGTCGCCCCCGCAATACCCGTCCTTCCCGGGTTCGGGGCGGATCCGGCCCAAGTACAGGAATTCCTGTCGGCCATGGCCCGCCTCTTCGGGCCTCAAGGTCCCTCCGGTGCGCCTTCGGGCCCCGCGGGCCCTGATGGGGTTGCCCCGGCGTCGCCGCCGACTCCGGTCCCGGCGTCGCTCGTGCCTCCAGCCTCGGTCCCGGCTTCGGCCCCGGCCTCGATCCCGGCTCGGGTGGTACCGCAACCCCCATCGACGCCGGTCGACCTGACCACGCCTCCGCCGGCGTCGATGTCTCCGGTGCCGTTCCTGACGCCGCCCGGGGCTCCGGGCGGCATCGTCCCCATGTACTCTCCGGCACTGGACATGGAGCCGGACCGACGTCGCTCGACGCAGGTTCCGGCGCCGATGGGACCTTGGGTCCCAAATGTCCCTCCTCCTCCTTATTTTGAACCGGAGGAGGACCAGGAGGACTGGGAGGGGTCTGAGGACCCTCTGGCACAGCAGTGTCAGTATGATGAGGACTGGGCAGAGGAACTAGGGGATGCCAGTGGTCTAGATACTTCCCCTGACACCGGCATGCTGTCTCCTCCCGTGGCTACGGAGGAGGGAGCCAATTTTGCAACGGTGTTGCGTAGGGCAGCTGGAGCCTTACATCTCCGACTCCCTACGGTGACGGTCAAGACTAATCTCTTGACAGAAGTGCTTCAGCCGGCAGCCTCCTCCTTGGAGACTGTGCTGCCGTTTAACGATGCACTAACTGACGTTCTTTTGGGCGCCTGGTCCAAGCCCAACACAGGGGCTCCTGTGGATAGGAACGTGTCCCGACGCCATCGCCCAGCTCCGGGCGACCCCTTGTTTCTCTCTGTCCACCCCACTCCTGAGAGCTTGGTTGTCCAAGCCTCCGCTTCCCAAACCGCCTTCCCTACCGCCCCTCCGGATAGGGAATCCAAACGCCTGGATCAATTTGGGAAGAAGGGTTTTCTTCCTCCAGTGCTGGCTTGCGGTCCATCAATACCGCTTGTCTTTTGGGCCGATATACCCACTCCTTGTGGGATTCGGTGGCGACTGTTTTGCCCCAGTGTTCTGAGGAGGTCCAGACACTGCTTACCCGCGCCATTGCGGAAGGAAGGGATGCGGCCAAATACACCATACGATGTGGCCTTGATACCGCCGACTCGCTGGGCAGATCTATTGCAACGACGGTGGCGCTGCGTCGCCACGCCTGGCTAAGAACCACTGGTTTTTCAGGGGATGTCCAGAATACTCTCATGGACATGCCTTTTGATGGAGTCGGTCTTTTTGGTTCCAAAGCAGACCATGCGTTGGAGAGTTTTAAGGACTCACGGGCTACTGCCAAGTCCCTGGGCCTTTCTGCTACACGCCCTCCGCTACCTTCTGCTTTTCGCCCCTATTGTGGCCACGGAAGGGGCGCCCAGTCACGTCAGCAGCCCAGCCACCGGCCCGCGCAGCAGGCGTCTTCGCGTGGCCGAGGACGTGGATACCGCCGTGGCGGTTCGGGCAACCAGCGTGCGGGTCAGGCCACCACCTCCAACCCGTCCGCGGCCTCCAAGCCCTCCTAGTCCCTCCTTTCAGGTGCACAGCACGCCAGTAGAGGCAGGGTCCGCCATCACCTTCACCACTGGCGTCCCATCACCTCGGACAGGTGGGTCTTGGACATTGTCCGAAGGGGCTACTCCCTCCCCTTCGAGACCACCCCCCAGCCATGCCACCTCAATTCCACCGCATGTCCGGGGATCACTTGGTACTTCTGCAGAAGGAAGTCACGGCCCTCTTGGCCAAGAGGGCCATCGAGCATGTTCCGACCCCAGAAGTAGGACGTGGTTGCTACTCCCACTACTTCCTGGTGCCCAAAAGGACAAGGAGGACATGCGTCCTATCTTGGACCTCCGGAACGTCAATCGCTTCCTCCGGAAGGAGAAGTTCAAGATGCTCACCCTAGCTCAGGTCTTGACTGCCCTCGACCCTGGAGACTGGTTGGTAGCGTTGGACTTGCAGGACGCCTATTTCCACATCCCCGTCCTGCCGGCCCACCGGCGTTACCTTCGGTTCACGGTAGGCCTCGAGCATTTTCAGTTCACCGTGCTCCCCTTTGGCCTTACCAGTGCCCCTCGGGTGTTCACGAAAGTGATGGCGGTGGTCGCAGCTCATCTGCACCGGGCAGGGGTTTCAGTCTTCCCCTACCTCGACGACTGGCTGCTGAAGGCGGTCTCGTCCCAGGCAGTCGTCTCCCACCTCCAGACTACGGCCGAACTCCTGCACTCGCTGGGGTTCTCCATCAATGTGCCGAAGTCGCATCTGATTCCTTCTCCACAGCTCCTTTTCATCGGAGCAGTTCTGGACACGACTCAGTTTCGGGCCTATCCTCCCGAACGGCGAGTCCGGGATATTCAGGCTATGATTCCGATCTTTCAGCCTTTATCCTGGGTTTCGGTACGGATGACCCTGAGGCTGCTGGGCCTCATGGCCTCCTGCATCCATCCTGCTGGTCAATCATGCCAGATGGCATATGCGGGCTCTGCAGTGGGACCTGAAGTTCCAGTGGGCGCAGCACCAGGGCAACCTGTCCGATCACGTCCAGATCTCGGAGGGGACTGCAAAACAGTTGCAGTGGTGGCTCTCGAACCAGCAATGGGTCATGGGCAGATCCCGCTCCCTTCCCCAGCCAGAGCACACAGTTGTGACGGACGCGTCCCTTCTGGGATGGGGCGGTCACATGGGAGAGGCGGAGATCAGACGCCTCTGGTCTCCGGCGGAGTCCCGGCTCCATATCAACCTTCTGGAGCTCCGGGCGATCCGACTTGCACTCAAGGCATTCCTTCCCTCTGTCAAAGGGAAGGTAGTGCAGGTGTTCACAGACAACACCACCGCCATGTGGTACTGCAACAAACAAGGCGGGGTGGGGTCGTGGACCCTTTGTCCAGGAGGCTCTGCGCCTCTGGACATGGCTGGAACATCAGGGCATGTTCCTGATGGTTCAACACCTGGCAGGTTCCCTGAACGCCAGGGCGGACGAACTCAGCCGCAGGTGCATGATGGATCACGAATGGCGTCTTCACTCGGAAGTGGCGCAAGGACTCTTTCTACAGTGGGGAGAGCCTTGGTTAGATCTATTCGCCACCGAAGAGAACGCGCAATGTCATCAGTTCTGCGCGTTGGAATTTCCAAGGCGGCACTCGCTCGGCGACGCTTTTCGTCACGAGTGGAGTTGCGGTCTATTGTACGCCTTTCCGCCTATACCACTTCTACCCAGAGTGTTGAAGAAGATTCGGCACGACCGGGCCCAAGTCATTCTTGTGGCTCCGGACTGGGCTCGAAGAGTTTGGTATCCCGAGCTACTCAGTATGAGCGTAGATCCCCCGATCCGTCTGCCTCTTCGGGAGGATCTTCTGTCGCAGCAGCAGGGGACGGTCCTCCACCCGAACCTGTCCAGTCTACACCTGCTTGCGTGGAGATTGAGCGGCGGCAGTTGATTCCTTTCGACTTGCCTCCCGAAGTTTGTGATGTGATTCTGGCAGCCAGGCGTCCCTCCACTAAGGTGGTATACGCCTGCAGGTGGAACACATTTGTGGCATGGTGCACAGCAAAGGCTGTGAATCCCCTTTCTGAGGTCCTTCTGTTCCTTCTTTCTCTGGCCCAACAGGGTTCTGCCCTGGGTACCATCAAGGGTTATCTTTGTGCTATCTCGGCCTTCCTCAGGCTCCCTGATCAGCCCTCCCTTTTCAAGTCCCCTGTTGTTAACAGGTTCTTAAAAGGCATTACACACCTCTTCCCTCCTGTTCCGTTTGTAATGCCTCAGTGGGACTTGAACTTGGTTCTTACCTTTTAATGTGCGCTCCCTTTGAGCCTCTACATAACTGTCCTCTTCGTCTTCTGACTCTGAAGACAGCCTTTCTGGTGGCCATCACCTCCGCTCGGCGGGTGAGTGAGCTCCAGGCTCTATCTTGCAAACCTCCCTTTCTGTCTGTTCATCCAGACAAGGTTGTTCTTCGGACGCGTCCGTCCTTCTTGCCAAAGGTGGTTACTGCCTTCCACATTGGGCAGACCATCACTTTGCCTACCTTCTTTCCGCCTCCGCATCCTTCCAGAGAGGAAGAGAGGCTCCACCGTCTGGACCCAAAACGTGCGCTCTCCTTCTATATCGACCGCACAAAACACTTCCGGGTGGATGACCAGACCTTTGTTGGCTACGTGGGCGCCAAAAAGGTCGGGCGGTGCACAAGCGAACCATCTCCCGCTGGGTTACCTTGTGCATCAAGACCTGCTATTCTTTGGCTAAGAAGGAGCCTCCTGTTGGGCTGCGTGCCCATTCCACCAGGGCAACGGCTGCTACCACGGCCTTGGGCCGCGGTGTTCCGCTGCCGGTTATCTGTCAGGCAGCTACGTGGGCCTCGCTGCACACGTTTACAAAGCATTACTGCCTTGACAGTCAGGTCCGGAGGGACGGCTTCTTTGGCCGTTCTGTCCTCCAGGACTTCCTTGTCTGATCTTTGTTCGCAGACCCACCACCGGGGTTGGTATTGCTGGGGTATCTATTCTAAGGTAAGGAATCTGTCACTAACGTGTCTCTTTCAGATGCACAAGTTACTAACTTGTGTAACGATATATCTGTAAGAGACAGTAGTTAGTGACAGATTCCTACCGCCCACCCATCCTCCCCGTTCTGCGAACTGATTTCTAGGGTTAAGGACATCCCTTTCAGGGCCCTAGTATTTTTCAGACACCTATGTCAGCTTCTTGCATGGCTCTGCGTTCCTGGCGCGGAAAGTCGTGTACAGAACTGACGTCAGCGCGCAGGGGCGGCGTCTAAGTACTGCCCGCGACGTCATCCCGGCGATCACGACGCCGACGACGGACGCGGAGCCGCACGACGCCGCCTACCGACGCGCAAGGGTACTGCTACGCAAAAACTTTCCGGATCCAGCCTGACGCCTGGGGATATTCTAAGGTAAGGAATCTGTCACTAACTACTGTCTCTTACAGATATATCGTTACACAAGTTAGTAACTTGTGCGTCTAGGAGTTTATCCTGACACGCACGCCAGGAGCGGTCGATCCCTTTTTTGGGATCGCAAATATATTTTTGCAGGAAGGTGGCCATCCTAGGGTCCACCTCTGGGGTCAAGGCTACCTTGCCCGGAAGGGCTGGACGTGGACATTCCGCTTTGAGACAAGCTCTTACTTCTTTCTCTAAGGGCTTCCTTAGGCGTCCTGCCACAAACGTTGAGACTTTGGAAGAGGGGGTCCATTCCGACGAGCGTGGGTGGACCAGATCCTCGGGAACCAACATATCTGACTGATCTTCGCTTCCCTGGGTGTCCGTGGCTGAGGGCTCCGTGGGCCGCCAGGGCCTGGACGGACCAGCCTCGTCTGCGGACTCCTCTAAGGAGTCATCGTCGTCCACTTGTAGGGGGGGGCAACTCTGGGGTCACTGGGGGATTGGGGAGGGAAGTCTCATTAGAACAGGCCAAAAACGCTTTCTTGAGGCGATCAAAGGCGCCCGAATTAACAGTTGGCGCATTTTTACGTTTCTGTGGGCGTTGCGCCTCGAAAGCAAATGCATATTGCATAATCCGCTGCTCAGAAGGCCCCATGGCCGCATTCACTGCTTGGTGGATGGACGCATCCACAGCATCACAAAAGTCATCATCCAGGGGAATGACTTGGATGGATTCCTCTTCAGTGTAATCCTCCATAGCGTTGCTAGTAAGGTATGAGGAGGTAACAAAAGCGAGGTAATCCCTGAGGAGAAGCAACCCCAACGCTCCTGGCGTTAGTAGAGGACCACTTATCAGGGGTGCAAAATGTTTGGCGTGACAAGCCACTGGTCAGGGGCGCACAAATGCGCGCTGGTTTGAAACCCGCAGGGGCGACTCACCCTAATCAATACAGAGGGTATCCAACGTCTGGGCCCGCCCCAAGAGTCTCCGTGAAAGCGCTGCTAAACGCGCCAAATTCCAGCACTAGTGCTGCCACCCGGCTAACTAACCGTCTGTACCGACCCGCGATGCGGGCGTAGTGAAGACTCTATATTAATACTACAGACCTGCTATTGCAGGCGTAACGGCTTCCAGACGAGACAAGGGCGTGTGGCGTTGGGAAACGGTCGGCGCTATCTGATCCCGATGCGCCTAGCGCGCCCGGGATCAGTGAGACGGGGACACGCGCCCCCTGACACCGTAACGCGACACCGCACCTGTGAGGGACAGAGGGCCGCGAGTGGAGCGGAAAGGCTCCCGCGGCCCCGAACCTGTGAGGGAAAAAGGAGTAAATTACACCACAGCGCGTTCGCGCACAACACCCTAACACCAGACAGGGGTGACAGAAACTTCAAAGTAAAATCGAATAATTAGTAGAAAACATCGCTACGCGCCGGAACATCAAAGCTCACAATGCGTATTACTACCAACAAGCCTGAATACTACAAACAAGCCTGAATCAATCGTTTACACCGAACAACACCTGCCCCGAAGAGCGAGATAAAACGGCACTTATCTTTGGGCTGAGCAGGAAAGAAAGAGGAAGGTTGTAAGCAGCAGGCAGCACGTCCTCATAGACCAGGAGCACCTCTGATTGGAAGGCTGGGAACGCCTTGTGAACTACAAAGATGTTGGGACTTGTAGTTTTTTGTTAATAAAGTTGAAGTGCTGAGTTATGGAAATAAAAGAAAGTACAGCATAATCCTCGCCTCCGGTCCTGACATAGAATTCAATCACCTGCAGCCACATTGAGGAATAGACCCCATCACATTTAGGGCTCAGGCAGAAATGAGTACATTGACATGGAGGAACGGGCACCTCCACTACGTGCAGACTCACGGAGGAATGTGCACAATCACAGGCCTGTGTAAGTAGGAATGTTAACATTGTATGACTTAGTATTTTTATAGCGCTTTACGTAACCATAAGGTTGCCCGAAGCAATTAGTTGGGGGATGCAAAAAAGATGAAATCTCAGACAGGGAGCAAAAGACCCAACATGCAAGTACCTTGAGGAAAGGCACAATTATACTCAAGCATATAGAGAGATATGTAAATTCCAGATCCTTTAGGGAACTCACTTAAAGAGAAGCTGGCACAGTATAAGGTCAGTACAGTACGTGGGTGTGACCTTACGTTTGAAAAAGCAATGAAAATAAGCAGACAGGCCTTATAGTAAATACAGTGCAGGAGTGTTCAAAGAGAGGTATATGAAGCGAGGTTACCACATGACTCCATGTCACAAGGGCACACCTGTTCCACTTCATGACTTGTTCAAACCGTTTTTTTCAGATGTGAAAGTATGCTTGTTGTAATTGCTGAATGAACAATAACATTCCCAGAATTCACTGACGACGTAAATAAAAACCTGCTGATGAAAAACTGGTGCCCTCGTGACGTAATAATCTTATGGGGATTTTAATTTGGATCAGCAGGCCCACTGACAGACTCAAACTAAGACAAGTACATGGTCTAGCAGACACAATCTCATGGACAGGCCATTAAGACAGTGGCTTCAGCAGACACGGTGCAGGTTTTCTGGACGGCTGTTTTTTTTGGTCCCCTTGTCTGTATTTACTGTGCAAAAGCAAGGGAGGAAGGTTAGCAGATTCTTGTCTGCTGACTCAGGGCTGTTGGATTGCTCCTGCATTCACTGTGAAGGGTTTACATGGGGTTTATATTTGATTGAACACGACGCCCGCTTTTATATTTACAAAACCAATTGTTCAAAGTCTTGCAAATGCGAGACCTATTGCATTGTAAATGCTTGTTTTTCCTGTAGGTGTCATATTCTGTTTTTGTCCTGCAGCTTATTTACAGACATACTCCCTAATAGTGACAGACCATTTGCACAGATTAAATTGAGACTCACGAAAGTAGGTGAAATTACTGAAAATAATAAGTGATGCAATTATAGAGCCCAGACCCCAGTAATTTACTCCTGCAGGATACTAATAATGGTACATATTATCTTTTTATTTTATGGGAAGGATCATCCCTTTTGAGGAGCCCCCAAAATACAAAATCATTAATCCTTGTGTTTAGTAGATCAGTGGTGTATCTCATAGGTTAGATCCATGGAGGTCGTCTGCTTTGCAGGTAGTTTAGGGGCATCTCTGACTTTTTAAAGCTTCTCAGAAGCTAGAGTGTTTAACTGCTCTAGTGGCATAGACCTTACTGTTGGTGCGGCGGGAAGCAGAGAGAGGAGTAGCTGTGCTTCCCCACCCGCCCTTGGACACCGCGACCGGGAGGAGCACGCCGCCCGGGGGACTACATTCCCCATCTTCCCCTGCGCCTGGAGCGCATTCAAAACACCCACGCCGACCCGCGGTGGGTGTAGTGGCATAGACCTTGCTGTTGGTGCGGCGGGAAGCAGAGAGAGGAGTAGCTGTGCTTCACCACCCGCCCGTGGACACCGCGACCAGGAGGAGCATGCCGCCTGGGGGACTACATTCCCCATCTTCCCCTGCACCTGGAGCGCATTCAAAACACCCATGCCGGCCCGGGCCAAGGGCAGGCCCATCCACACCCGTCGGAGGCTGGGCCCCCTCCCCTCTATCACCTTGCAACTGATAAAAGGTAATTTGGTTTCTTGGGACGATTACTGTATTAATAATATGGTAAAGCGCAAGGGACCCATGGAAAAAGTGGGAGGAGGGACCGTGGCAACACTGGACGCGTTCCTCACTAGCGCAGCAATTTATTTTATTTATTTTTATTTTATGCGTTTTTATATAGCGCGGACTTTACCCGAAGGTGTCAGAGCGCTTCACAATAGGAACAGTAACATTACATGAGGAGAAAATTACAGGTGAGCATAGTACAAAAGCAAGCGTTACATTACATGAGGAAACAGTGACAATTGTGCAAATAACAAAAACAAACAAGATACAAAAAGAGGTAACAAATGATACGTTACAGCAGGAAACCGTGACAAGTGTGCAAGATACATGAGATACAAAATACAAATAGAGGTATAGTACTGCAATAAGTGGCAGTCACTCAGAACACACTGGGAAGGCACTTCTATAGGCATGGAGTACAGAATTTCCTATAGTGGAAGAACTTCCTTGAGGTAGTAGAGAGGGCGTGAATTAGGTTTGGAAGTGTCTTTGGAGAAGGAGAGATTTGAGATCAGTTTTGAAGGACCGGGAAGAGGTGGTGGTCTGGAGCTGAGGCGGAAGTGAGTTCCAGATTCTTTCTGCGTTGCCTGAAAAGGATTGGGCCATCGATCTTTCTTTTTTGAAAGTGGGGGGTTCAAGCAATAAGTTTTCCGCATTACGTGATGGTCTAGAGCCTCCAGAGAGTTTTAGTTTATTCGCCAAGTAGCGAGGAGAGGAGGAATGCAAGGCTTTGTGGGTGATACAGGCAGTCTTGTAGATAGATCTTGCCTCGATGGGAAGCCAACGGAGGGAGGATAAAATGGGTGTGAAGTGGTCGCTTCTTTTGGTCCCATATATGAAACGAGCTGCTGAATGGAGCACAGATTTGAGGGGGGACAGGTGGGATTTGGGGAGGCCCGTAAGAAGAGAATTGCAGTAGTCCAGTCTAGAGAGAACCAGCGATTGGGCCAGGGTTTTTCGGTCTTGCTCTGGGAAGAAGCGTCGAATCCCCCAGAGAAAGCGCAGTTGGTATACTTACTCACGAAATCGAGATAACAGAGAGGCGCCTATCTACGGAACCTCTACTTTTTCCTATGGGGACATCAACGGGGGATGTTTATGAGGTTTCCTCAAAAATCCACTCACCCCAATTGTTAACATCTAGTGATCTTCCATTGGGTCAGCGCGAAGCATCGCCTGTAGTGATAATTCCTCCAGATATATCCAGTAAGGAGCTTGCTCCCTCACCCCCTATCTCTTCTGCTCCCTCTACTGACTCCACAAATGATCCTCCAGCAAAGCGGCGCAGGGCCGGCGTGACTACAAAGCCCAAACAAACCAAACCCACCCGTGCTCCCAAACCCAGGGGTATATACCTCAAAGTGGCCACAGCGAGCACCCCAGCATTAGCAATGCCCTCAACTGTAAATATCTCAGCTCCACATGCAGTACTGGATGAGACACTATGGGCTGAGGTAAGTAAAATAATGTCGACACTATTGGACCCTATCTTAACCAAGCTAACGCAGATAGAACAGCGTTTAATCGGGCTCGAACTATTCAAAACATCAGGGGGAAATCGGACAGAGCCCCCCACAAATCATCCCGCAGCTTTACCTGTGGTGGGAACTCTAGTACATGCCATAGATGATCAAGGTCTGCCCCCTCCAACAGCACAGGGCACTTCGGCAAGTATGGCCACACGGGTTTGCGGGTCTCATCCTACAACTACTATCCATGCTAATGTACAGCGGGAGGCGCAAACCGCTAAAGGCACAGGCGTAAGGGACACACTTCTACAGGCCCCCTTAGCAAGGGAGGAAACAACGCTGCCTCTCTACAAATCTGACCCACGAGGTGTATTAAGTACGATGGTAGACTATCATCTTCTTCCAGTTCTACATCTTCCACCGGCAGCCTCCCCTTTTGTACTGGTCCTCGCCAACGTTCCTTCACTTCGGGCAAACCAGCTAGAGTCTACGACCCAGCTAATGGACAAATGTCTGCACTGGCTCTCATACCATCTTAAAGACACTAGTCTGACGAACTATCAGCTGGCAAATAAAATTATTATGGCTAGGAGAGTGGGATGGCTGGGTGGTTCATTAAAGTCCATTGGAGGAGACTGTGTGGTGATACATTTTAATAATCCATATGTGAGTCATCACTTGTTAAGTAACCTTCTCAGATCGCCCGTCAGGAGTACCCAGATTATTCCCTTACCTTTAGAGCATTTTTATAAGCAGGGTATAGTGCCAGGCATGGGGCACAGTGTCAGGACAAGGGGAGGTCAGATGTTCACGGGATATGTGGAGGCCCCCAATACTCCTTGGGGGGTAAGACCACTACTATCACCTACACTTTTGCCTACTGGGAGATTAGATATTCCACCTACCCCAGCACATGAAAGGCAGGTAACCCCTACCCTTCTACCTCTGCGGATCATAGCAGATAAAAAAGAGATTAGCCTAGCATCATGGAACGTGGCAGGAATTGCCTCGAAGATGGGAGACGATCACTGGAATAATCTCTGGCAATCTCTGGAGATTATCGGTTTCCAAGAAACATGGGCCAAGGAGCCCCTCTTCTTTTTACTCGGGTTCTGTACTTTTCACACTCCTGCAGTCCCTTCAACATCAGGGAGAGCGAAGGGGGATTACTAACCTTAATGTCTAATACAATACCCCTACAAGTGAGGTAGGTTGGCACACCAAATATCAATTTTCAGCTTCTCAAACTCGAGCACAGAAACAATGGCCCTTGGTTTTTAATTAATTTTTATAATAATGAATTTGGGAGGAACATATGAAGGTAGTGGCAGAAGACCTAACTAGGGAGCTAGGGAAAATTAATGTACGCAGAAAAAAGGGTCTACTTAACATTATCTGGGTAGGGGACTTTAATATCCACCTTTGTAAGCACAATGAGACTAATGCGTGTGGACTAGAAGACTGGCAGGGCAACCCCCTCGCCCATTTCTCACACAATGAATATGGTGACACTCTGAACAGCCTCTTATTTACGAGCAACCTGGAAATAATCAATAATACAAAAGCAGGCCAGGTAGGGGAAACATTTAGACGGGGTATCTACGGGTCTCCTATTGACTTTATTTTAGTCTCTTCCATAATAAGTGGGAAAGTGCTTCACCTTGATAACCAATTCACATGCTTCAGCAATCACGCTGTACTACTTAGCCATCTAACCCTTCCTGGTAAGGAAGATAAACATCAACTGGTAGTGGATACCATATCCCTAACCAGGAAAAATGGATATCAATTAAAGTGAGCACAGGTTGAGAGACTGAAATTGGTACCAGAAATAATAACACAAGCAAGGGAAGAGTTATTACAATGCTTGGAAGAAGGGCTGGCCCCTCTACAACTAGTCACCCAGTTTAGAGTCCTCCTAAGGAAACTAAAACTAGCACTCACCCGTACTAAGCAGGTAAACCCCAAGCGAACTAGCCGATGGTTTGATCAATCGTGTTCTGAAGCAAAGAAAGCCCTTACCAATGCTCTAAAGGCCCACCACAGAGACCCAGTATTGATAAGATTGCTACGCAGCAACTATAAGCAGGCTAGAAGAAGGAGAGAAAAGGATATTAGGGAGAAAGCCTGGGACGATCTTGAGCAAGCTGCTGTCTCAGGCAGCAGCAGGGAATTCTGGAAGGTTATAAACGACCCTCATTTTAAAGACAATAAAGACCCCTCTTTGGACTCGCACGTAGAGGAGGACGCATGGTTAAGACATTTTGAAAGTATTTTTGGTGTAAACACCCCGCCCGCGTCAATATCTGCAGAGCAAGCCCCCTTACCCCAAGGCAGGCTGAGATTTTCTGTATCTGAGGTTAGAAGAGGGTTGGAGGCTTGAGCCGCAGGGAAGGCTCCGAGCCCAGATGGGGTCCCGATCTACCTATTTCAGGACAATTATGATATGTGGGTACCTCTGTTAACAAACGTCGTTAATGCTATAGCGGATGAGGGTCCCCCACCTTCATGGAACCAGAGAGTAATAGTCCCCATCTTTAAGAAGGGAGATGGGGCCAGTCCAAAGAACTATCACCCTATCTCCCTTCTGGTTACAACTGCCAAACTTATGGGCCAGCTCCTACTAGTCATACTGGAGGATTGGGCCCAAGAACATAATATTCTCATGGAGGCGCAATCTGGGTTTCAGAGGGGTAAGGGGACGGTGGATCAATGCCTTAACCTATCGCTCTGTATTGATAAGTATACCAAAGTAAAAGGCGGGAAGATCTATATGGCCTTTATGGATCTGACAGCGGCCTTCGATTGTGTCTCTCCAGAAGCTGTGGCCTATGCTGGAGGGGATGGGGGTTGACCCCTTGATAATCAGCTTCATCCGGCAGCTATATACCAATGCCACTGCTTGCATGAGGTATGGGGCAAATGGGGAATGTACGCGTTTATTCAAGATCGAGAGGGGAGTCAGGCAGGGATGCGTCCTCGCCCCGTTTCTTTTCTCCATCTATACAAACGGGGTGGGGGCGGCCCTGACTGGCTCACCTTTGGACGTTCCTACATTTGATAACATCCCTCTATCAATATTGGCCTATGCGGACGATGCCGTCCTAATAGCTAGGACAGGAATCGCCCTTCAAAGGCTTATCACATTGTATGCCTCATTCATGGCCTCACTAGATATGAGAGTAAATGAATCGAAATCTTTCATTATTATTGCGGGAGCAGTTAGAGGAGCAAAATCCCCCCATTTCCATCTGGCATCTGAGAAAATCGAAGTGGCAGACTCCTTTTCATATCTGGGAGTTCTATTCGACAAAAATCATTCCTGGATAAACCTGCTGGCGGCTAGGGCACTAGGTATGGAAAGGAGCCTCCAAGCCATAAAGGGGTTCGCTAGGAAATTAGGAGCCAGTCCCTTGGACACGATTAAGAACATCTACTGCACGAAAACAAAGGCAGCGGCAATGTATGGGGCGTGTGTATGGGGGATGGTAAACACAGATAAACTCCAGAGTGTGGAATACAATTTTTTCAAAAAAAGGCTTTCAGTACCCCGTTCATATTCAAACTATATTTTACATCTTGAATTAGGGCTACCCTATCTGATAGATTCAATTAGACTGGCACCAATCTTGTTATGGTTCTCAATTTGGTGCAGGCCCACTGTAAATTTAACACAACGTATCATTGCCGATTGTATGAAGCTGGATCACTACAAAAAGATTGCCTGGCTCAGATATGTAGAGGATGAATTGATCGCAATTGGGCAGGAAAAAGTATTTAGGGACCCCTCCGCGTGTAGGAGTGCTTCAAAACAGAACATAACTGAGTTATTTATGTTGAGGGCTACTGCAGTACGGAGGGAAAAGAACCAGCAACAAAAGGCGTCCCTCACATATGATTAGTGGAAGGGTTTTCATATCTTTCCCGAATTACTATTGCTCAGCACAGATTTATTTTACTGCGCTTTCGCTTGAACCTTATTCCACTGATGTTAGGTTTTCCGGAGAAGAAGTTTAAACATTCAGAATTGTTCCCCTGCCCGTGTGATAATTATTCACCGCAGACGGACCTACACTTAGTACTATTTTGAAGGTTTTACCATACTGAAAGGAAAGCTTTCATCCTTCCACTTTTAAGGCGTTATAATTCTGCACAATGTAGGGTGGCACTTTATTTTTTAAAGGCGTTATCTGATCCCTATGTTTGTTTTTCTGTAGAAAGTTTCTTGTGGGCCTGTGTGAGAAAAAGGAAGACTCAGTGTCTGCTGCTTTGAAAATGACGGAAAATAGGAAAGGGGTCACACTTAAATGAGCTGGACTTAAAAACTTACTAATATCTCGATTGTTCCCTAAAGGGTTGGTAAAAGGAAATACTTTATTTTATCGGTCTAGGGCTCGTCAAATGATATTGCCGAGAAGCCCCATAAAAAATGCTCTTGTTTTTATAACTGTTTTACATGGTTTTATAATATTGTTTTATGACTTTTTGATGGAATTGTGCATTTATGGTCTGTTTTTAAAAGAGATCGAATAAAGATTTATGACTGACTTTATTAACTGCTCTGTGACATCCCTGGTTTCACTTTGTCAGGCTGATGCTGGACAATTCTGCTTGTCTCTGGCGTGTCTGGATCGGAGGAGCCGGTCCGGTTTTTGGTTTTACAAATTCACAGTGGTGAAAACGACAACGATAGCCACAAGAGAAATATAAGATTGAGTCCATATCCAAATAACCTAAAAAGGAACCAATATAGGACATGATTAACGGGACGCTCAATCATATGAACTATTTTCTGTAGAGGACATTTTTGGATTATGCTGTGATAGTAATTTACTGTCACATTTCTGGGAATTGGTGAAACTTCCAGTTAAAGTTGTTACTATATGGTCGTGAAGAATAGATATCGGGAGGAAATTCGTCCCCGTTAAATAGCCCATAGGCCCAGATCACGATTCAAAGTGCTGGGATACTTTTTAATGTAAAGCCTGAAGAAGGTGGTTGGACCTGCTGATACCACCGAAACGCGTCGCTTCTTGGTCTTCTTTTTAAATACATTTTGTACATACCTATTGATGTTCTTTCAGACATAACAAGATAAGAATATCATTAATATGTTGAATTGATCATCATTGTTGGTTTTGAAATTATACAGTTGATTTGCACTTTGTTTAATATTTTGCTTTGTATTTTGCAATAATTGCTGATGAAATTGTGTTTTTAGTATCAGAGTTGATTAACTCTCTTTTAATCATTTTTAACAATTACATGTACTTGATGAATAAACATTCATACATTGGATTTTTTGGCTACTGTTATATTCTCCAGGTGACTGATTTTGCAGGTGATGAGTGCACAGTTTAATATGCTATTGTTGTTTCCCAGAGGGAATTTATTTTAGACCTTGTGATGCTGGACTCTGACAGCTGACGTCACACTCTGTTTAATATCCAGCTCTGTCTTTATTCTCATGCTGTGATTTTTTTTAGGAGACTAGTTTCATTTTGGCTTATTGAGATCTCCAGGCACTCGGAGTGGGTGTTGCTAAGCTGTGACAGCTGCATGTTCTTTGCAGGATACCTGTCTGACATGCCTCTTTTAATTAATGGGAGGTGTCTGCATCTAGGCTTCTCAGGTTTCACCCTGCTAACCCCCTCTTTCTGTCTCACTGCAACTAGTTACATGAAGACAGAATGCTTCTCTATTGTAGCTAATATTGAATGTCCTACTGTCTGTAGGCTTAGACTCTGGCAGTAAAGTGTTAACTATAAAAATAAATTCTAAAAATGCACAGGGAAATTGTCCCACAATCCCCTTCTTTAGCTGGGAGGGACAGCAAGAAAGATTTCCAGGAAGTGAAAAAAGTTTCCAGAGGTAACACCCGGAGACCATTGACAGTGGCATTTTCCCAAGCAAACCTTTGGGCATTCTATTTTCTCAGAACGAAACATATGCATGTGTATGTATACTCCAGTGAAAATCAGTCTAGGAAATGCAATTGCAAAATGTTTCTTCATTATGAGATAAGTATTTTTCTTTATGAATTCTCATATATATGTAAGTGTCTAAGTGTATAAAATCAAGGAGCATTTTAGCCTTGAAACACCTCACTTCCTGCAGTACATTTCCTCACATGAAATTCTTTGTGTGAGTAATTCATTTTACAAGTGCCCACCTTTTGTATGTATAAGCCAAACTTACACGTGAAAAGAATCGGGCATGTAAAATTTCGATCTGACAGCACATTGCAGAATTTTTATAATTGTAAAATATAAATGTCCAGACACTGATATAGAACTCAACTCACAATTTTGGCAAACAAAAGAATGAAGGCACACTGCGGTGAAGTGGTTTACCCATACTTTCTTACATAGCATCTGACTCTTGAGAGTTTGGTGGTTCAAGCTTCCATCAGCAAAGTCAACCCTATTGCATTCCGTACAATGCTTCCTAATGGAATCAAAAAGAACCGAGGTGTTCGGGAAGCATATGTTCGCTGCCGCCAGTTTAGCATTAATGCGGTCTGCCTCTTGGGCCATTGTACGTATTTCCTCTGGGACATGGCCAGCGAGATCTTGCTGGCGGTGCCGGAGGAGACCTCTGTGTCTCTGACCATTCAGGACAGTATGGATGCAGCAAAATATGTAATTATTGCTGGCCTGGATACTGCTGACTGCTTGGGCCTTGTGGGCTTCCACAACCACACAAGGATTTATTTCTAGGGACGTGCTGGTATTCTGCTCCTTGAATGCTTTAAGAAAAGCAGAGCCACAGCATGTTCCTTGGGCCTTTCCACCCCTGCTCAACTAATTCCTCACTAGTTCTGACTTTTTTTAGGCTACTCCAGATGGCTGGCGTATAAGCAGCTCCAGGACCTGCCACCACCACAACAGTCATCCCAGTCCTTTTGAGGCCGGGCATGTGGATCAGACCGGCATTATGCAGATAATCATGGGCACCATTCAACTCAGCCCCCGCCCCTCCAGCATCAGCTGCCAAGCTGCTTTAATTTTCCCATAGCAGTGCACATCCACCCTGTGGGATTCATGATCAGACATTGTCTTCCATTCCTTTCCGACCCACTTCAGCTTCCTTCAACATCAAAGCATATTTCGGAGAAACACCTATCTATCTTGCTTGAAGAGGTGCATGCTCTACTGGGGAAATGGGCCATCAAGAGTGTGTCGGCCTTGGAAATAGGGGCAGGTTTTTACTCCTGCTATTTCCTCGTACCTACCATAGAAGGACAGAGGCCTTCATCCTACTTAGGATGTGTAAAAGGGTCAACATTCATGAAAAGGTTATGGGTAATTTTGTAATAATCAAACCTCATAGAATAAAATAAAGGCTGCAGATCTGGCCTTTTATAATGGTTGCTATCTTAGACTGTAAGCACGAGTAATCAATGTATTAACGAGTGGCACCTGTATCTAACACAACTTGTCAAAAAAGGTGATGGATCACTCAGAAGCCTCTAAGCTCCCTCATTAATGGGAATGAACACGCACATCCAATATACATTTGTACTTGTGATAAAGCAATTAGCAGAACACAAGGAATGGTATAAGCAGGAAACATGCACCCATAAAACACCTTTACTCTTGGTACAGTGAACGGAATTAGTAGACTGTAGCCACTGATTATGTCTGAGGGTATATATTTATGAAAAATGCTATAGAGGGTCGAATGAGAACTGTAAATGATGGCAATGTATAACATCTTCAGTTGATTATTTTTATGATGATAAAAACAATATAATATATATTTTTCAAATATTTCATCTCGGATTGAAAAACACTCTTGACTAGACTCACGTAATCCTTTGATAAGAAAACAGTAAAACATTTACTCCACCTGACATCCACTTCATATTCACAATTACATCATATATTGCACAGGTAAAATGAATGCAATGAATATTTATATACAGTATTCGTATGAACACAACATAAGTAAGTCATGCACAATATCCATAATGCACCACATTTAACACCACATGCATATAGAGAGAAAATATTCAAACCCCTCAACTTACAGGAGGATACTAATCATCCTATCCCAACCACACCAGAAATTATGCAACACCACGCATGCATGCTACCCTAACGTTCTCAGCATTAGAACTCATGCAAACACCAAATTCTCAAGAACAAGTTCATAAGCCACCAAAATATACTTATCTAACTCAGTAAATATTTCCTACATCAGAAACACATGTAATTCCAAACCAGTATTCTAGAATTCCTCATTTTAACATTAATTCTAGAACTTAAGTGACAAACCTAGAATAATAGTATCCTTTCTCAGAGCACACATCACCTTTTTGTATGTAAAACAATCTCATTTTCCCATACCTTAAATTGATGTACAATTGCAATTTCAAATTTCCTTACAAAGCTATTCTCCAAAATTCTCCCGACCCTCTAAGACAATTTGCAGGTACCATATACATTCCCAGAGGAGTATATTCCCCCCTTTAGAAACGTTGGGCGTTTTTTGGAGGTTGGTAAAGTAGGACATTCAACAAAAAAGTGGTGGTTATACCGTTTGCCATAACTAGAGTGCCATTGACATTAGTGCACACTTAACACAGTGGGCGAGAGAGCCTCCACTTTTTGGCAGGATGTCCTGCATCTACCAAACTCTAAGGCCCATTGCATGTTCTATATAGTTCATATTTTTCTAAATTCATAGGACTCAATTTTATACACATTTTATAAATGGGATAAAGTACCCCCTGTTGTAAATTAAAAGGATATTGTACGTCAGCGAGGAGTTGCATGACCATATAGAGGAATGAGGCCCGAAGGCAGAGTTCCTTTATAAGGTTATGGATCTCCATGGTGACTTGCAATATCATTATCCTGTCACACCATCACCTTTCCCTCATACCACTTAAATCCTTAGTGCGTAGCTCTTTCATATGAAAGAAAGAGCATGCTTGCAGCCAAGAAGAATAAAAATAGAACCTCTAGTGCAAAATTAAACACATCCAAAAAGTTGTTTGATATTTTTTTGCAGAAAGATGTTAGAATCAGTTTAATACAAATCAGTCTAGTTTTAAAGGGGTTTTAAAGATTCTATCTTTTCTATAATTACCCAAGTAGTGCAAAAAAATTAACATGTTGCCTTAAATATCTACTTTACGCTGGATGCACGCCCTTGTGAACAGGGAAGTGTGTCATCCACAGGGAATGGTGGTGCTTAACGTATTTTATGATGGGCAGAGTGGTGGTACTCTGAAGACAACGGGTCAGTGTAACCTATTGTAGACCGTCTGAGTATTCCCGAATGAAACTCTAGAAATGTGGAGGCAATGCTGGGAGAGGTGACCAGATGGTGAACAAAGCAGATGGTTCCCTGTAGGTGAATTATGGGCGGGGGAAAGCTTGACACATGCATTTTTGTTGTTTTTGTTGTTTATCTTGTTGAAGAATTGACTATTTGGCTAGTTACGGAAGTAGCAGTCCTAAATGTGACACCAAATTGAAAATGCTAATAAAGATAGTAAACAAGCAGTGGCAAAGCCAATCGGTCTTGGCAATGCGAGAACTATTGGCTTTGTCAGTGTTAATGTGTTTCAGCATTGCATGGCCAGTGGGTAAGTCTTCCCCAGGCAGATGCAGCACCCAAGCGCCCGCAGCTTATGCGCTGTTACTCCTTTGTGTAACCATGGGCATACATGAACAAGGCATCCCAAATTAAATTTGCCATTCGATAGAGAGCAAAACACAATATGAAATCTGTCAATTCCCTTTAACGAGTGCTGCCAAAATAACCTAGTAAAATCATGATACTTGTTTTGTTCACCTCTAAAGAACAGAAGGCACCGTTTGCTTTAGTGCAAATCATACCTGTGACTTGCATGTTAAACACACATGCTTGCTGGAGGCACTCAACCCACTGAGCTGTCCGACTGGCTAGAAGTATCACAGCCAACAATCATCAAATTGCAGAGACCATTGCATGCGTAAATTCAAATTCAGGAATCCTTTAATAAATCTATTTCCTCTTCCTATTACATGGTGTTTTGTGGGTCACTGTTGTGTCTATTTGGTTTGACATAAACATGGTATAGTCTAAATGTACCTCCCTTCCAGTCAGTAAACTGGATTTACAACGACCACCTAGATGTTAAGGCCATTTCAAGAAAGTGGTAAGCCAGATCATTAGTGAAAACAAGAAATTATCCCCTACAACTACGTTTATAAACCTTATTTATGTTTTCATACTCACAATTAAAAACCCTCGACTTCAAGCTCCCAACACTGAACCCAAATATATGCAAAAATGTCAAATGTTTATTATATCAATTCAATGTACATATTCATAGCCTTTGAGTAAAAACAATTTTAAAAAATCCTACTCTAGATATTCACTATATACGTAGACTCCTATGTCTTTTCTTTATCAGTACATTCATACGGTGTCATGGTAGGATCACAGAATAATTAAAAACGGTATTGTTGTAATTTTGACTTTTCACTTTTTATACACAATGTGCAAATATGCAAGATAAAATAAAAAGTTAAAAGATGCTAAACAGCATGAAGTTGTCGATGCGGCGTTTCGGTGGAAGAGAATCGATAAACCACCTTCTTCAGGACTTTAGTTAATGACAACAATCATCTTTTTATGATTGTCCCAGGCAAGCATTTATTATCTTTCCTGCTTCTTAGTTAAAATGTATTCTCCTGATTAGTGTTTGTATTGTTATCTTCAGATATCCTGTATAGAAGCCTAAGCTGTATGTGATGATCCCTGTTGTTTAAAATTGTTAGGCACGTAACTGCGGGGATTAACTCCTCCAGATGATATATTTTTTAATTAATTGGCACCGATGTAATTATTTTTTCGGTTTCGATTGTGGCACCCTTTTTTAGGTCTCGCCTAGGCAGCGTGCATGCGCTGCTCTAGGAGATGACCTTTAGAAATTGGTCAGCTCTTTTCAAGCACTCGTGCTTGTGCTGGCATCCACCTTGCGGGAGCGAGCAGCGGCGCGCGCGGCCACGCTAATTGAAAACAGATGGCCCGCGCGCCGCTGCTCGCTCCCGCAAGGTGGATGCCAGCACAAGCACGAGTGCTTGAAAAGAGCTGTTTGAATTTGCCTGCTCGAAGTCGCTTTAACTTTCAGCGCGAGCGTGGCCGCGCTTGTCTGTTTTCCTGCTGCCTCGCAGACACAAGCGGAACTAACTCCGTCCTCACAACGTTTGAACACCGTAGTGTTCAGTGTGAAATAGATCTGTTTCACCTGAAACTATACACCCCCTTGCCCCCTCCCTTGCACTGTCTGTTGCGAAACCTGGAGGTGGAGACATTTTCCGTAACAAAAATAGAGCGCATATTGAGGAATGGTGATACCTTTCTCAGCGTCTGTTTTTTTTCTCGTTTCCCAGCTCCAATGGGATTCAAATTGGGTGATATGTTACCTTAGCTGTGCATCAGCTTCTCGTTCTCATCATTATTTTCGGCAGGTTTGTTCGCTTTCAGTTTATTCCACCTTCATTTAAATAAACTGATTATGCGCTAGATACGGGTTTCTGCCTCGAGACTCAAGGGTAGGATGAGTTTGTTTTTAGGGACAGTCTCTCTGTTGCATGATACCGTTTTCCGAATCATTGGAGATGCCTGTACGCCCTGTGGCTGGGTTTCTTATCTGTTGGGGGTGCTCCGGATACACAGGGTTTCACGGAATTTGCATGAGGGGTCAGGTTTGCTTCTCTTCTTATTCCCAGTCATGACCGTTTCCCTGCTTTGCCTCGCACTTTGATTCAGTTCAGGGTGTGCAGACGGAGTGGACAGAGCAGGGAAGCATACTACCTGAGAGCATAAATTCAGGATGTAGCCTGGAATCATTCGGTTATGGGTCCTGCTCTAAGAACAGCTTTGTCATTCAGCATCTGAAGAAAGAAATGAAGACTGCTCCTGCTTTCCCATATAGCAGCCACCTTCCATGGAATACGTGAGCAAGAAGGTATATAGTACAAGATCCTGCAGATTTATACAGCGCAACTTAACACCCTGAAAATGAAGTGATTTGCCCACAATCACAGGATGTTGCGCCGCCGAGACTCGAACCGGGATCCCCAGCTCTCAAGTCAGCAACTCTGGCTGCTGCGCCATATGCTCTCCATTCCTGTGCTACTTCTTTTCTTTCTATTTTTACCAGATAGCATGGTCCTCTGCTTATTTTATGTCAGTTTATCGCCACTGCAGCATGTTATAAAATATGTATTAAACTTTCACAATAAAATAAAAGATCGCTTTCCATTGGCAGAATTTCAAATGTGAGTTGCTCACATTTGGGTTGCATAATCAAAAGTGTATCAAAATCTGCCTTCAGACAGGCGGCTCACTCTTATCATCGTGAGATGTATTTCTGCACTGAATGCACATTGAGATGCGTCATTTAACAAAGCAGATCAAACTAGAAATGGACGTATGGTATTCCAGGGCATATTTTCTTTTTGCACATTTCTTCACGTTGGAAGCAGAATTAGCTCAATTAGAGCCGTCATGCATTATTTTCTTATTTTGAGTTTTGAATTCATCAAACCTTCTAGAAGCGCTTTCACAATCCAACTTCTTGTCAAAAAGTTGCGCTTTCCTCCCAGTTAAATGCTATTTTCGACCCTATTTAGCCGTTTTTTTGATTTATCTATCACATTCCACCTCACTGGTAACACGAGTCTATGTTGGCTTATTACTAAGGATGGACATTTTTTCCGAGATATAAAGTACTATATTGTTTATAAACGAGTGATTACTAAACCAAACTGCTGTTATTGCCACCTTGTTTTTGTATTGTTTACTTCCTCAGCACTGTAAGCTCTACATAACAGGCATAGTATAATTTTAGGGGACATATTTAAAACTGCTGTGGACTGTCACTCCCTCTAGAGTGCTTTCATAATATATTTCATTCATTATATTATCAAAAACATTAATGCAGGGCAGCCAGAAAAATGAATCCTTTAAGAGACTGTCGTTTGCATATCAAGTAGCTAATTTCACAGTTTCTCTCTCTCCTCCTTATTCCCTTGTTCCTCCCTTCCTTATTGGCCTCTGTAATCCCCCTTACTTCCTTCCTTACCTTCCTTCGTTCCTAACCCTCCCTCCTGTTCCCACTCTTCATTACTTCAACCATCTTTTCCCCCTTCCTCGATTCCTCCTTCTCTCAAACCCTTCCTTCCTATTTACTTCCATAGTCACTTCTGCCTAGAATCCTCTCTTTCTTTCTTCATTACCTCCTTTACTCCTTCTTCCTTCTTGCCCGTCTTAATCTCTCTCTTCACTCCTTAATCGTATACCCAACCTTATTTCCTCAACCCTTATTTCAACTTCACTTATTCCAGTCACTCATATCTTGCCCTTCCGCCTTTCACTAAGTCCTTTCTCTTTTTCTTCTTGCTTTCTCTCCTATCCATTTTTCCTCTTTCTCTCCCTCACTCCGTCCTTCCTTCCATTCCTCTCTCACATCCTCTCATATTTCCTCCCTTCCTTCTCTTAATTCCTTTCTTCTCTTCCTTCCCATATTTCTCTATCACATTGCTATTTCACTCAACATCACACAGTTCCACACCACACAATTCAACTCCACACATTTCCATTCCACACTACATAATTCACCAACAAACCGCATAATTCAACCCAACAACACAATTGCATAACACCACATACATCCAATCCAAAACACATTCCACATCAGGCTACAAAGTTCAAACAGCACACCACATAATTAAACTCCACTACATACCATTGCACACCCCAAAATACCATTCCACATAATTAAATGGCAACACACCCACTCCACATTATTCCAATAAGCTCAATACCACATAATTACTATCCACATATTTAAACTGTATACAATGCCACATAATTCCACTCCACACCACAAAATTCCACGCAACACAAATCCACAACTAAAAATTCCAATCCAACTCGCATAACCCCACTACACACCACATACATACCCTCTACAACACATGGGTAAAAGACATTATCATTTACAACGCCAATAGCTCTAACTCAAGCAAATGCGAGAGCTATTGCATTCTTTTTTGGATCACAAAAGTAAAAAAAAGGCGCCTGCGTCATTTTGTGGTAATACATGCATGTGCCTACAAAATAATGTGCCCAGTCTTGTTTATTGTTTTTCAACATGCTGCACAGCAGCCACACTGCACTACAACATAGCTTAAAACAAAGGCCAAACCAAAACCTCTGGCTAAGCACTTATAAGGTCCCAAAGGCGAGACCTATTGGCTATGCCAATGCTTGTTTCCAATTACAGGCGCTGTGATCACGAACCGACCGATCCGTTGTCTGCTAACAATGCGCATTGTTAGCAGACATGTTGTTAACATGACAAACCATGTGCTTGCTTATGTACTGTGCGCTTTATACTAAACCACAAAATGCTTACTATACAGATGAACTGCAGCCCCTAGGAGTGCAGTTGGTGGCATGTGGCGCTTTACAATGACAATCCACTGAATTGAAATAAGCCTTTCCCACAGCCTGTTTTATTAGTAACCACCTACCCCGCTATGATGTGTTCCTGTTTATAACTATCTCAGGGGTGCTGAAGGGGGAGAGAATGAGTGAGTGAAGGGCAGCCGAAACAAATGGCCTCATGACCTTGGAAGGCAATGGAGACTATGGAAGGGATTGCTGATGCACTGTGCTCTGTATTCTAAAATACAAAACACTTAGTATACAGATGCCCTCATGCGTCTAAGAGAGCAGTTGGTAACAGGTGACGCGTTACAATTGAAACAAGCCCTCCTGCACCCTGTTTTATTAGTAACCAGCAAACCCCTTATGACGTGTTCCTGTTTTTTGTAACTATCTCAGGATTGGGGAGGGGGGTGAGAATGAGTGAGTGAAGGACAGCTGAAATGAAGCGGTCATGTGACCTTGCAAAGCACTGGAGATCATGGAGGGTTTTGCTGATGTACTGTACGTTGTATTCTAAACCACACAACGCTTACTATACAGATGTACTTCAGCGCCTAGGAGTGGAGTTGGATGGCATGTGGCGTTTTACAGTGACCATTCAGTGAATTGAAACAATCTCTTCACGCAGCCTGTTTTATTAGTAACCAGCGAACCCGTTATGACGTGTTCCTGTTTTAGGTAACTATCTCAGGGGTAGGGAGCGGGGTGAGAATGAGTGAGTGAATGGCAGCTGGATTGAAGTGGTGATGTGACCTTGTAAGGCAATGGAGACCATAGAGGGGATTGCTAATGTACTGTGCGCTGTGTTCTAAACCACAAAACACTTACTATACAGATGCACTCAATACCTAGGAGTGGAGTTGGTGGCATGTGGCGCTTTATATGGTGTATTTATATGGTGCAATTTTATGTACCACCAACACCAGCCGAAGGTATTGGAGCGCTTTACATTAGCACCCATTACTTTTCTTTGTGCAGTTTAATAAAGCGGCAACACCACTCAACGGTATTGGAGCAGTTTACATTAGCCTCCAGTGAATTGAAACAAGCCCTTCCCACAGCTTGTTTTATCAGTAACCAGTGAGCTCGTTATGACTTGTTCCTGTTTTTTATTACTATCTCAGGGGTGGGGAGGGGGGTGGGAATGAGTGAGTGAAGGGCAGCTGAAACTAAGCGGTCACGTGACCTTGCAAGGCAATGGAGACCATGGAGGGGATTGCAGACTTTTTCTCTCTCTCCCTGCGAATGCTCTCTTGGTAATTGAAAAACATGTTGTGGCTTGAAAAACAAGATAAGAACATGATTTGCAGGCCTGTTCTATTACATTTGGAGAATCACAGGGCAAGCAGTTATGGGGTCGCGAGAGGGAGCAAGCGACAGCGGAAGAAGGGCGATTGGGCAACGGGGTAAGAAAAAATGCAGAGTGGGGGAGAGCAATTTCACGACAGTCGGAGAAGCACAGGGCAAACAGACACGGGGCACGGGATGGAGAAAGCAACACCGGGAGGAGGATGATTGGAGGACCAGACGAGAAACGAGATAAGAACATGATTTACAGGCCTGTTTACAAAAACGACGTGGCGTTCGGAGCGGGTGAAAACACTACTGCTCTTAAACAAAGAAAAAAGCAGTTCCTAAAATGGTCATTAAATGGGAGGAGTGGATAGATAGTAGTAATTGGTCCTTGCTCTTGGGGAGGGTTAGACACAGGAAGAGGCATGACGCATGCATGCCATGGACAAATGGGGAGAAAGATTAGGAGAGCGACGATGGAGCCAGCAAATGGGAAGCCTATGGGCGTGCTGAAGCCCTCAAAGTATATACATTTCTCTTTCGAAACAGCACATGCACTGTCTAGAACAGAGAACTAAAAAGCTACTTCATCCTTGCCACTGTACAACTAGAAAAAAACAGACCAGAAGAAAGAAAAGCAATGTTTAGTTTTCATTATTTAAATAGCTGCTTCAATTATGCTCTGTGACCTGACCTGCCTTTCCCCTCGGCTGCTGGCAGCTGACAGCTGACATTGTGACATCAGAACTCAACTGTAATAGGTTATTACGGTTGAGTTCCAGCATCATTTCATTATAATAGGTGACCTGGTGCATTACTATTCCCCTATTATAAAGAAATTAAAGACAGGTTTTTATACAGGGATTGCAGAATCCAATGTATTATAATAGAATATAATTTTTTAATTGTGCTGTAATCTAGCAAAACAACAAGACATTTGAGCAGTTCTTTTCAAAAAGACACCCTTCTTATTATGAAATTGTCTGTATTCAAGTATAAGTGAAAGTACAATCCGTCCTCCCATCTTTTTCAGTGGCATTTGAAAGCTCACCATCCTTAAGCAGTCCTTTTTCTATTGTGCACCATAGCACAGTGCGCCAGTCATCCATGAAACCTACCTCTATTTCATGAGGGAATACAGCAGCATGTAGAAGATGCTCCTAAATTATAATAGCTCTGGTCTTCAGCCAATTAGAATAGCCACTGCTGTGAGTGAAACCCTAGTTGCCAAAAAATCCACCACAATACTTATTGCTCTCAAGACGCAAGCTGTATATTTACCCCATGTTACTCTTTGTGTGGTCACAAACAATACACCTGCCAGTGCTTCACCAGTACACGCCCATAGGTCTCACATTCAGCTTGTTTTTTCTACTGTGGCAGTCCCCATATACTTGTGGGTGGTGCATTTTTTCATGTGCTCTCACAGCACAGCGGTAAGCCACATGGCACTTTTCTCAAAATCACATTTTCTCTCAAATTTTCCAAGCTTCCTTTTGCTGTCTTCACTGACCTCTCTTCTTTTCCGGTGCTCTTCCGCTTCAGTCTTGCACCTCTAACCAGCTGCACACAACTGTGCACTCAATGTACGTAGGCTCTTCGGTGCTCCTTCTTGTCACTGCAAACTGCTATCCTTTCAATAGTAGCTGAAAACTAGCAGAAGATTAATGGCTGCTGCTCATGTTGCATAGTGTCCGTAGTCTCTAGAGAGCCCTGTTGACCAGTTACTACTGTTCTAATAGAGACTTCTAACTGCAGATTCCTCACCTATTGAATATTTCCCAGGTGTCAGATTGGATCTGGAAACTTAGGAGCAGTACCTATGCTTGCCGGTAGGTGGTGTTGTGTGGCTATGCACTAAAGCAGTCCTCCTCTGGAAATGACATGTGAGGCCCTTATAAGCGCCACTCCAGTGCACTGACATCAGTTCCTTTTGTGTGTGCCACCAGACATGGATCCTGATCAACCTCTTGTCTCTTGGAGATAATTTTTTGATGATTTGTTTTTCAGTGTGCAAGGAAAATGTCACTTCCCAGGACTGTCAACAGCAAATGTCTGTGACAGATCCTTACCAGTTCTGCCTGTGGTGCCTGGTATTTAAGGCCTGCATTCACTGTGCATTGATGAACCTGAAGGCCATACAGGACTATGAGGCGAAGCTGTACGCCGTCAAGCATCAAAAGATTTAACATTTTGACCGATCTAAGCCCAAGGGACAGGCTCCATTCCTATTCCCAGTCTAGGAGCCATAGGAGTCGATACTGGGTCAATCATCTTTATACTCCAAATCTTCGGGTAAGCCAAAGAAGAAACACAAAATATTCAAACGCCAATCTCTAGCTCCTGAGAGGGGTTACGGACAGTCGTATGCCTCTCGGTCTGACTCCCGAAGTAGGTCGACGTCAGAGTCCATTCCTCAACTTGTCCCAGCACAACCCCTGCAACACCGAGGCAGATCTAAGAATTCCGCAAGGCCCTCCATCTGGGTTAGCGCTGGTGGGTTCTAAAAGATATAGTAACCCCCAGGAGTCTAAAAAGTTGTGACGGTCTGCTCTTGGAGGTCAGACCTAGTTGTGTTTATAATTGATGGAGTGGGGGGCAGTCTGATCTCCTTATCCCCCTTGTGCTCCTTTTGTTGATGTGGGTTCTCCCATGGCGCCAGTTGAACCGACCAAACTAGTCACTGGGCCACTTAAGACACCCATACCGACTCTGCTTCTGGCTTCCCAACCAAGGCTGGACTGGCCATACCGGGCATCGGGGCGTTTTCTTGGGGGGCTGGAAGGTTGGGGGGCCCGTTTTGCTACTGGAGGGCGTTTGTAGCAGTGCAGCAGTGTTTAAAGCACCTGTTGCAGAGTTGCTTGTATATTCAGCAGTTTTCAGTCAATAATAAGTGTCAAGATAGCTCTGTGATTAATGTACCTGGTGGAGAGAGATGGGAGTTTTGTCTGGTGGCAGTTTTGACTCATCAAGGTAGCTGAGAGGACTACTATGCCTGCTGCAAAGAACATGTGCCATGCATTTCACAGAACAGTATTTCATGTGCATAGATCAGTGGGTTACTGCTTTTATCACAGATATCTTTCTGCTACTGTGCTGTTAGTAAGTTACAATCATAATCTAGCACAGTGAGTTATGAACTGCCATCAAAGAGCTGCATTCAAACTAAATGGTACAGGATAGAAAGTTTTTTTGTTGTTGTTTTTTTTTGTCCTCAAATCACCGATAAGCTTCTGCAGATCTTAAAAACCATCGATTCTCCAACTGGGCACCCTACGGCTAACTGCATTTGCTTAGGTCAGCCCAACCAGCCCCAGATAGTAAAGGCTTGGTGTAATCATAGGACCAGGAAGGAGACCAACACTTATTCAATTACTCTCACCTTGAATTAATCTCAAGTCCCGGCCCCAACTTAATGGAGGCTGCCAGATGTTTGTCGGGGTTTCCCGCTTTTCATCATGCTCTAAGCGTGCCATGGCAAATGAAGCTTTATGCCAGTCTTCTCTATTCGGGGGGATAGGGTCTTTCCACTTGATACATATCTCCCTCCGAGCCACTAACACCAGATATAACAACAACCCCCTATGAGACTGTGATAAGTTCAGGTTAGATGGACCATTGCCCCCAAAAAAAAACAATGAAAGGTTGACCTCGATGTTGACTTTAAATATACCAAATAGAGTATCTCCCACATCTTTCCAGTAGGTTCTTAGCTCGGGCATTCAAAGAAGATATGGATGTCATCAGCGTTGGGTGTCCTGCACCTAGGGCATTTTAGGGGAGGCAGCGGAGCAAACTTGGCTATCCTGGCCGGCGTGTAGTATAATCGGTTGATCACGAAGAAATGGTTTTTCTTTAGGCTGGCTGGTTTGATAAATTTCTAGAGTAATTTCAAAGAGGGCTCAAACTGGTCTACAATGTTGGGCTCAAGGGGAGATTGGTTCCAGACCGAAGATTGGGGTGGAATGTCCATATCTTCTGCATCAAGAAACTTCATGTACCAAATAGATATCTCTTTCTTTTTTGGCTGTACTGTTTGTAATAAGCACTCTATTTCCCAGTCCCCCCTTATTTCGCCTATTTCTGCATCATACCAAGATTTAAGTTGTAAGTACTTAAACTTAGAGAGACCGGGGCCTATCTTTACTCTTAATATCTCCCATGGAAGAATTCCTTCTGCATCCACCAAGTCAGACCACATAGCCACACCCGCTCTCTTAATTGGGGCCGCCAAGCTATCTCTAAGGCAAAGTGGTGTCCCAGGGGAGTCCCATATAGGTGCAAAATCAGAAAAATATCTAATTCCCCATCTGCATCTCACTTTATACCACGTTTCCAAAGCGGCCTTAAGGACCTTAAGCCGCACTCGTTTAAAGTATCTCGGGCCCCGAACTTATATAGGAAACCTTCTCCGTCATAGCCATCTCGCCCAGCAGCCTACCCCACGATGTCTTATCTGGATTAGAAAGTAACATCCTAACACCCTTAAATTGAAATGCGACTAGGTACCATCTGATGTCAGGAAGGGCCAACCCACCTTTGGTGAGCCTCCTCCTCAGCTTCTTCCAAGACATTCTAGCACCTTTATCTCCCCAATAAAGCTCCCGATTTTACTCTGAATCTTGCCAATGCTCTTACTAGAAAAGACCAAGGGAACTGCATTGAACAAATAAGTCAGCTTGGGAAGGATAACCACCTTCACCAAGTTGACCTTCCCATAGATTGTCAAGAGAAGATTCCTCCATCTGGCGAAGAGGTGGTCAATTTCCTTTATGACTTTATTCAGATTAATCTGGGGGATTTTGTCCAGATCTTTAACAATTTTAATACCCAGATACTTTAGCTTGTTACTGGAGGTGCCCCCCCATTGGTCAATATTCCAGCACATCACTTCCGTTTTGGAAGAATTGGCTAGGTAGCCTGAAATAGAGCCAAATTCCTCCGAAAGGGCTTCGATCCGTGGAATAGCCACCCCGGGTTACTAGTATATATGATAATGGCATCAGCATACAATGCTAGCTTGCAATGGTAGGTTTGGGATTTAAAAGGATAGATTGAATCATCTAATCTAATAGCTTGCGCCAGTGGCTCGATGTAGATGTTAAACAACAAGGGGGAAATAGGACACCCCTGTCTAGTTCCCCTCTGGATATCGAAACTAGGGGTCAGCGTGCCGTTCAACAGGATCTTTGCAGAGGCTCCTTGATAGCATTTTCTCAAAGTTTGAATAAAAATGGGGCCGAAGCCCATTTCCTCGAGTACCTCCCAAAGATACACCCATCACACCCTGTCAAATGCCTTGGCCGCGTCCAAGGCAACTACTGCCAAAGGATCTGATCTTACCACGGCCAAGTCGATGTTCCCGATCAACAATTGTGTCTGTTCCTGAATGTATCTCCCTGTTATGAAGCCCTTCTGATCGACACCAACCAGGCTAGGGACCAATTTGGCCAATCTCCCCGCTAGAATGCCCATGAAGATCTTATAATCGGCATTCAGCAGGGAGATTGGACGATAAGAGTCGGCCTTTAATGGGTCCTTTCCTGGCTTTAGTATCAATACGATAGTTGCTTCCTTCCAGGATCTAGGGACCTCACCCGTTGGGCTATAAACTGAATTAAACAAAGTGCCCAATGCCGGGGTCAATTCATCCGATAGAAGTTTATAAACTTCACTCGGAAGTGCATCCATTCCAGATGCTTTGTTATCTTTAGAATTCTTTATTTGATTTTTAATCTCATCCATGGTAATAGGGGCATCGAGAAGAGCACGGCTGGCCTCAGTTAGAGTAGACAGGGATTTACCCTGTAGCCAATATTGTATTTTATCTTGGGAGGGGGCCAGATTCTCTTTATAGAGATCCGCAAAAAGAGAGAGGAGACAGGTTTGCATATCCTCTACATTACTTGATTTTTCCCCATTATTGTTTATTATCAATTCGTTGATATTATTTTTTGAACGATCCGATCTGGCTTTCCACGCTAATAGAGCACCTGCCTTTTCCCCATATTCATAATTTTGCATGTTTTTAATAAGCCATTGTGCCCTACACTTCTGATCCAACTTACTCCTGAGCTCCTGCCTAGCCCCCTCCAGTTCCCTCTGGGCTTGTGCCAGCCTACCTGAGCTCTCCTGACTGAGTCGATTCCTCTCAGTTTCTAGTTGCAAGATCCTTCCTTCGATAGCGTGTAACTCCTGGACCTTAGCCCGATTTTTAGAGCAAATAAGACCATGCAGCGTGCCTCTTAGGTTAGCCTTGTAGGCGTCCCAGACAAAATCTATGGTCGTGGCGCCCATATTTAATAGAAAATTTTCTAAAGAGGATGATTTAATAGCCTGAGTGATTTCAGGGTCCAATAACATTGTTCTATTCAGCGTCCATCTAGTTTGTAAGATGTTACTTTTCCTAAGATATGAAAATAATACAGGAGCATGATCCGAAAGGTGACTGGGTAATACAGATATCTCCTTCAAACTGCCCAAAGCATCCCTGTTGACTAAGATATAGTCTATTCTTGATGAGTGGTGATATTTTTTGCTATAGAATGTGAACCCCTGAAGCTCTCCCCTCTTTGCCCTCCAAACATCGACCAGATCCACATCGTGCAACAGATTTTTCATGGCTCGACGAGATCTAGGGGCCCCTATAACATGACTCAAATTCGACCTGTCTTTTAAAGGGTCCAAAAGGACATTAAAATCGCCTCCTATAAGCAAAGGGGGAGTTGCCATCATCAGTTTGGCTTGCAACTTGCAGATGTAAGTAGGGTCATCGACATTGGGTCCATAGTAGGAGGTGCAAGCTAGTTCTAAACCACCGAGGTCCACCTGTGCCACTATCCATCTCCCTGTCTGATCGGTCTGGACAGATTTAATAACACATGAGGTCCCCTTCTTTACCAAAATTGCAACACCTCTACTATTGATTGTTTGTTGTGAGGAGCAATAACAATTTATCCAAGGAATTTTGGAGAAGATTGACCCGCATTCTGCAAAGGTCAAGTGTGTCTCTTGTAAGAGAAAAACCTGAGCGGGGGAGGGTTCTAAATACTTAAATATCAACCTTTGCCTACGTGGGCATCTTAGTCCATTTACGTTCCATGAAATAAAACTGACTTTACTATCCTTTATGGGATTACCTGCCATCAACTTGTGAACCCCTGACGCCGGCTAAACGACATTTCTTAAAATACAAAAGAGATGAGGAATATATATATATTTTTTCCCACTGCTCCCCACCCAGTGCACCCCGCCCCCCCCCTGTGACCCTCTTCCCCCTGAGGAACCCTCCCTTCCAGTAGGCTAAGCCTATTCGGTCGCCCGTCCCTCGAGTTTCACTAAAGAACCGATACTTAAATTAAATCTGGGGACTTGATGCTAAGAGCACCCTTAACCTCAACTCCCTCCTTCACTAACCTCCTTTTCCTTTTGGATTTTAACAATAAGAGCATCCACCTCCTCAGTTGTACGAATCTGATGCATATGGTTATTCCACATTACCCGTAGTGTGGCGGGAAACCTCAGCTGAGCCTTTGCCCCCAGGCTATTTAATTCATCTAGCCTCTTCCCCAACTCCCACTGTCTTGTTGCAGTTATATGTGAGATGTCAGATCTAATAAAAAAAGAGAAGGGACTTTGGCCAGTGAGTGTAGATGTTATCGTGCCTTCCTTAAGCGCAGAAGATAAGGTCAACTCCTTAACAGAATATGACAAGAAGTTAACCAGTATCTTCCTAGGTTTTTGCCTGCCCGGGTTCCTCTTAAAGGGATCCCGGTGCACCCTTTGGATCTCATGCGCAAAGTAGATGCTGGGCGAGTTTTTTAAAACTGTGCCTTTTAGTAAAGAGATCACAAATCCCTTTATGTCCGACCCGTCAAGGGCTTCCGGGATATTTAGGAATTCAAGTTATTTTTCCTTGAATGGTTTTCCAATCGCTCGAGGTCGTCCTTTAGTTCCTTATTTTGGGCCGATAGCTTTGCCAAATCTGCTGAGGTCATGTGAATCGCTTCTTTAAGCTTAGGAATCTCTGACTCAATTGCGTCGGTCCTCAAAGTGACTTCTTCCAGTTTCTGAGCCAGCACCTCGCAGGATGATTGAATGGCGGCCTGGTTTGCTTCAGACACGGAGAACCTACTAGCCAACTCAGCTTGATTCGTCTCCGATACTGTGAACCTACTTGTCATCTCCTCCTTCATAGCAATGAGTATATCAACTAATGAATGGGCTATGGGGGCTGAGACAGCACGTTCCTCGAGATCCGAGGTGCTTAAGCATTTGTGGACCTCTTGCTGAGTTTCCTGCTCCTCTTGTGTTTCCAGAGCAGAGAATCTATTGGAAAGACTCACTGCAGGATGGACAATAGATTCAATTACAGGCACCATAGGTAAAGTTATGGATTCGGTTGCTGCTGCTGCAGGAGGTACTACAAGAACATCCGGACTCTTAGAATTAGTCGAGGGTACCAGTACTTTCCGCCCCTTCAAGTTGCTCCGTGCAGTGGGGGACGCAGCTTCTGGAGCATCTTTTATTTGATTTAAGGGCTTACTTACGCTACCAGCTAAGGGGTCCTGTAACCTATGTCCAACCCCCGCTGGACTGGTCCGAATGTCGTTCTTTGTAGTTTCACCTATAGGTAATGCAGTTGCCTTTGTGGTTAAAATAGCCGTAGACGTGGACATGGACATGACTTTATAGTATGTTTTCAGAGACGGAGTAATTTTCGCCTTTAAAGGTAATATTTTCTTACCCCTGCCTCTTCCTTTACCCTTACTGGCCTCTCTCCCCTTAGCAACAGTCCCACTATCAATTATAACCCCGCCTTGCCTACGCTGTTTAAGAGATACTCTAACTTCAGAGATAGGGGGGGAGACCCGAGGGAGCAGGATTGGCTGTGTGATGACTGTGTTGGAAGAAAGATGAGCCGCTCTGGCACGCAGAGTGTACCTGCTGATTTTGGGTGGAGAGATGCCCACTTTCGTCACGTCGCTTGTCTCCATACGGTAGGGGAGCACCTCTCCCCTACCCGGTGGCCAAGAAATCACAAAAGCCCTCTTATGGCAAGGCGAGGGGGGGCTGTCAATGGAGCAGTCTCTCCCAGAGGATATTATTAACCCCCTCTTACCTTCGGTTAGACCGACCTTACTGGCGCCACCAAGAGAAATTGGACACTGGTATCCTACCTGGGGGAGCACCCCTGGTTGCCCAGAGTCTCCCCTGCAGTCATTCCTAGTCCAGAGGCTTGGGTAGACGCCGAAGCTGGTGCTGACTCTGCCTCCGATGAACCGGAGCGAAGAGCAGGCAATATCCCGGCGTCTCCTCTCATGCGCGGCTTCTCCCCACCTCCAGCGCCGGTCTCCAGCCTCCACCCCGCAGCAGTGAAAATTCGGAGCCGCAGGTCCACCGCGTTCGGATAAGGCAGATTTTTCTCGCATAGCCGCCACAAGGTAAGGGCAGAAAAGGAGGGTTTTTTTTACTGACAGAAAAAGGATCGGGGCTCCGACATCAGTCCCCGATGGATAGGATAGAAAGTTATGTTTTTTTCCAGTCTTTCATTATCCTAATGTTGCTAAAAAGGGTTTGTTTTGGTAGAAATAAATTCTTATTAGTAAAGCCAACCCCAACTACTGTGTTACGTTCTTAATCCTGAGTTTGTGCTTCTCCAGCCAATCAATGTAAAAAAATGTGTAAGAGTATGGATGAAATGCAAATCCTACACCTTGTAGCCCACTTTCTCTAATGTAACATTTTGTATAGACTGATTTACACACATATGATTCATTGTCTCTGTATGTGTGTGATGTAAAGTGTTCCGATGCCCTAAGCAGGTGTGAGAGACGCTATAAAACAAATGAAATATATGAGAGTGAGGCTATGGAAAGATGATAGGCACTGTTGGAGGGTGATAGCGAGGGAATCAATGAAGAGCCCCAACAAAGAATGTGGTATCCTGGTACACTGTAAGGTCATTGTTTAATATGATTTAAAAGCTAGTACAATTGAAAATACAATGAAAAATGTGTTGCAGAATGCACCACTTTTGCCATTTTTTGTCAATTTTTCTTTCGGGAAGAACCTCCAAACCTCCATTGTAGTGGATGTATTCCCTTGCTACGCACCGTACGGGGGCTGGTCTGCTGCCACGCCACACCTCACACCACGGTAGTAGCTTTTACCTGCACCAGCTGCCGGTTCTCCAGCGGCCATACCCCGCACAAATACTAACAACGCCCTCAACACACACCACACAAGCATCAACAATGCCTACACTCCCACCCTACACCACACGTCACAGCAAGTCTGCATGTCTACTCCCAATCGCATGCATGCTTCTCAACACATGATCACCCAGCAAACACACAACCGAAATACGGGACCTACTGAGCAGTGATGCACCCGATATCCTCTTCATCACTGATATATGGCTCAACCCCTCATCGGCTCGTGACATCACTACAGCAATTGCAGCCGGCTACAGGATCGCTCAACATGACCACCTTAACACGTCAGGAGGAAGACTTGCTATCATCTACAAGGAATCCATCAAATGCACAACATCCACAGAGAACGCCGCCCCATTCATGGAAAACTTGCACTTCAAGTTGCTAATCTCTGTAAAAAATCCACCCTGAACGCAACCCTCATCTACCGACCACCTGGACCCTGAGCCACATTTACCAACCTCATCACTGACTTTGTCGCTCCGCTCACCATTGACTCCAGAGCCTATATTCCCCTCAGTGACCTCAACTTTCACCTGGAAGACCAAAATGATCCCTGCTTCACAGCACTCCGCGAAAGCTGAGCAACATCGAACTGACCCAGCTCATCACAGAACCAACACACATCGCAGGACACACAGTGGAACCCTAACTTCACCACAAGCGACAACATCAAATGCAACTCCACCACACGGCTCACATGGACCGACCACTCCATCATCCACTTCCAAATCAACACATCTCAAGTCAACACACCTACCAGATTCAGCACTTCATGCTGCAGCAAAATCTCAGAAGCAGACAGGCTCTACGCCCTCAGCACTAATCAGCCTAGCCCCACAGACAACATCGACAAGAGTATCAACAATTTCAGCTACTAGATCAAGAACTGTGCATACTCCCTCACACCCCTCAAACCTAACAAACATAATAGATCAAACAAGCAGGCCAGCTGGTACACAGAAGACCGCAGAGACACCAAACATCACTGTAAACAGCTAGAAAGGAAATAGGGAGCCAGCCACGACACCACCAACAGAACCAACTACAAGTCTGTACTCGGACACTATCAACAGCACATTAAAGACACCAAGAAAAAAGCACTATTGGACCCTATCGTAGGAAGTTCCAACAGCTGCAGGGAGATCGTTTCGATCGTCAAGGATTCCACCTCTCTGTCAGCCACTGTCAACAACATTGCTGCCTCGCAACAACTCTGCAACAACCTATCCAACTTCTTCAAACAGCAAAATCGCAAACCTCTACAGTAACTATGCACACCAACCCAAACCCAAAGAGCTCATTGCTAACCTACCCACCGCCAACCTAGTTGTCCACCTGACCAAATGGACAACCCTAACCAGAAACAATACATCTGCAGTCATGTGGACCATCTACTCAGGGGCCCCAACGGACCCGTTACCCCATCACATCTACAACCTCGGAGCATCACCAATTGGCACAACCCTGGTCCACATCATCAGCACATCCATCATGTTCGCCACTTTCCCGGATGCATGGAAAGTTGCAGAAATCAACGCCCTCCTCAAGAAGACCACAGCCGATCTGAATCAACTGAGAAACTTCCGACCCGTCTCCCATGTCTCCTATCCAGCCAAAGTGATTGAGAAGGGCATTAACAAGCAACTCCCAACCTACCTTAAACTTCACCATCTTCTAGACAACACACAATCAGTATTCAGAAAGATCCACAGCACTGAAACAGCACTCATCATGGCCACCGATGGCATACGAAACATCATGGAGCGAGGAGAAACAGCGGCCCTCATCCTGCTCGACCTCTCAGTGGTTTTCGACATTGTCTCCCACAACACCCTCATGAGAAGACTCCACGAGATTGGCATACAAGGATATGCTCTCAGTTGGATCTGTTCCTCAATCACGGGAAGAACCCAAAGGGTTAGGCTGCCACCCTTCACATCAGAGACCAAGAAACTGATATGCGGTGTCCACAGGGATCGTCCCTCAGCCCTACTCATTTCAACATGTATATGACACCACTCGCCAACATCATCCGAGCACAAGACATCACCGTCATCTCCTACGCCAGTGACACCCAACTCATCCTCTCCCTGATGGACAAGACAAACACCACCAGTACCAACTTCACCAACCGCATAACCATGGCAGCACACTTGATGCGAACCAACTTCTGAAGCTCAACTCCAACAAAACGGAAGTACTGGTCTTCGGCAAAAAGATCTCTCCATTGCATTCCACCTGGTGTTTTTTGGAGCTAGGACCAACACCCTCGGACCACGCAAGAAATCTAGGAATCATCCTAGGTGACAAACTCAACATGATGACAGCTCAACGCAGTGTGCACCTTCTATGTCCACATCCTACGCATGCAGTGAAAGATCTTCAAATAGTGGCCTCTTAACACCAAACAGATCGCCACACAAGCACTCATCGCCAGCAAGGCTGGACTACGGAGACACTCTCTATGCTGGAATCTCAAAACAACTGGCATGCAGATTCCATACCATCCAGAACGCAGCCGCAAGACTCATGCTGGACCTCCCACATCACACTGCACCTCAGGAAGCTTCACTGACTCCCTTTTTCATAAGCGCAGCCAATTCAAACTTCTCACACACACATACAAAGCCCTACACAACACAGAACCAGAATACCTGAACAGCCATATACACTTTTACCAACCCACTAGACAGCTACACTCTGTCTCACTCGCCCACATGCCCAGCATCTGCAAAAGCAAAACTGGAGGTCGCTCATTCTCCTACATCACACCCAGTATATGGAACAGCCTCCCTCAACACTTCAGGCCTCCTCCTCACATATTGAGTCCTGCAAAAAGCTGAAGACCGGGCTCTTCATACAACCACCTTGGGACCACACCTACATATCTTGCCCAAGCACCTGGATAGCCTCTCGGGTGATTAGTGCACTATACAAATCAACTTAACACAACACAACATTCACAAGGAAGCTTCCACACATTAAAATCCTTGTTTGGCATAGATTTGGACAATGATTATGATGCAGATGATGAGATTGGCCATCTCTACTATGATGATAACTAGTATGATGACAAACAAGACGCCAGTGGCCTTAATACCTCTCCTGACTCTGCCCTCTCTGCACCTGCAGGTACTGCTACCAAAGAGAGTGCTTCTTTTGTGGTGGTCATACTGAGGGCTTCCAAAGTTCTTCACCTCCAGCTCCCCAACTTAGATGTCAAAACCAATACCTTGACAGACATCTACCCCTTATTACCCTGTAACAAGGCCCTCATTGGTGCCCTTTTAGGGACCTGGGCCAAACCTTGGTTGTGGCCCCTGGTGAACTGCCAAATTGAACAACGCCACTGTCTTGCCCTGGGGCACCCTGTATTCTTGTCTCCGCACCACTCTCCTGCGAGCTTAGTGGTGCTAGTATTGAGTTGCAGGACTAACCCAAACACGTTCCAAACTACTCCCTCTAACAGGGAGTCCTAAAGAGTAGAAGCCTTTGGTAAGAGGGTATTTTCTTCCACTGGTGGGGCCCTCCGGTCGGTCAATGTCATTTGCCTGCTCAGCCACTATTCCCATGCTCTTTGAGATGCAGTGGCTCAAGTCCTCCTAGGTGTCCCGTAAGATATCCGACCTGTCCTGACCCAAGCTACACAGGACAGTCGCGTTTCTGGCAAGTTTACAGTTCATTGTTGCTTAGATACCACTGATTCCATCAGGCAAGCCATTGGCATCAGTGTTGCCATTTGCGGCCTCACCTGGCTGCAGTGAACTGTTTTTTTAGGCGATGTCCAATCATCCCTCATGGACATGCCCTTTGATGCGACTCGCCTTTTGGGGGACAAGGCAGGTTCTGCTCTCGAGCGCTTCAAAGCGAGCAGAGATCCAGCAAGCTCCCTGGTCTTGTCTGCCCAGCTTGGCCAGTCACATCAGCCCTACTGCTCCTTTTGCAGTTTTGGCAGAGGTACCCCATACCAACAGCCAATTCAGCCTCGGCAGAATGCTCAACAGTTTCTCAGCCAGGACCCTGGTACTCACCAACCCTGTGGTCACTGTCAGCTAGCTACTCTGCCCACTACTCTCCCACCCATGCAGCCCCACCTGCCAAACTCCTTTAGTGTGTCCCTAGTGAAGCACAGCCACTCCTTTGGAAGCAGAATCCAACGATTCTTGCTGGGTTGCCAGACTATAATCTCAGACAGGTGGGACCTGCAGATAGTCCAGAAGGGGTATTCTTTGCCTTCATTGCTACTCCGTAGCACCTTACCCCACCTCTGGAACGACTGACAGAGGACCATCGGTCCGTCTTTTCGCAGGAAGTGCAAGCCTTTTTGGTCAGAAGGGTTGCAGAGAGGTTTCCTGCACCAGAAGTAGGTCTTGGTTGTTATTCCTGCTACTTTCTGGTGCCAAAGAAGGGCAGAGGCCATCATCCTATTTTAGACCTGCGCCTTCTCAACGCCTTCATCCGGAAGGACAAATTTAAAATGCTCGCACTATTCCAGGTCTTTTCTGCCTTCAACCCTGGAGACTGAATGGTGGACTTGGATGTGCAAGACGCCTATTTAAATACACCCGTCCTTCAGGCCAATCTGTGCTACATGGTGGGATAGGAGCATTTTCAGTTCGCTGTGCTCACCTTTGGTCTTGACAGCGCCCCTCGGATATTCGTGAAAGGGATGGCGGTGGTAGAAGCACACTTTCTTATGTCGGGGGTTCCAGTCTTCCCTACCTTGAAGACCGGCTGTTAAAAGCAGGCTTGCTCCACACAGTTGTCCACCACCTCCAGACTAGGGCGAACTTCGTATCATCTTTGGGGTTCACTATCAATGTGCGGAAGTCACACCTGGCTCCTTCTCAGATGCTCCCCGTCATCAGAGCCATTTTGGACATGGTTTGGTTTCTTGCCTTTCCCCAGGAAAAGAGTTCAGGGCATTGAGGCTATGATCCCGATCTTTTAGCCTATGTCCAGGTTTTCAGTGAGGTCAACCCTGAGGCTGCTGGGACTAATGGCCTTCTGCTGGTCACGCACTCCAGGTGGCATATGCGGGGCTCTGCAGTGGGATCTTAGGTCTCAGTGGGCTCAACATCAAGGGAACTGCTCCGTCCATGTACAGATTTCAAAGGAGACTACGAAAGACCTACAGTGGTGGTCACTGGACTAAAATTGAGTCAGCATAAGAACCCTCTTCCTACCTCACCTAGAGCAGACAGTGGCAACCGATGTGTTGCTTCTGGGTTGGGGCAGCCACCTGGGAGATGCTCCCTTTGATTGGAGCAGTTCTGGACAAGGTCCGGTTTCGGGCTTATTCTCCCAAACGGCTAGTCCAGGAAATTAAGGTTTTTGATGTTTTAGCCTCTATTCTGGATTTCAGTGAGACTGACTCTTAGAATGCTGGGTCTCATGGTCTCCAGCATCCTGCTTGTGAGACATGCCCATTGGCATATGCAGGTTCTGCAATGGGACCTGAAGTTCAAGTGGGCGCAGCATCAGGGGAATCTCTCCGACATGGTCCAGATCTCGAAGGGAACTCCAAAGGTTCTGCAGTGGTGAATAATGAACCGCGATTGAGTCAGCGGCAGACGCTGCTCCCTTCCCCAACCAGATCTGACAGTAGTGACAGATGCGTGACTCCTATGATGGAGCAGCCATCTGAAAGAGGTGGAGATCAGAGGCCTCTGGTCTCCGGTGGAATCCGGACTCCCCATCAGCCTTCTGGAGCTCCGAGCGATCCGGCTGATATTGAAAGCCTTCCTGCCCTCCAAGTGAAGGCTAGTGCAGGTGTTCACGGACAACACCACCGCAGTGTGGTTCTGCAACAAACAGGGCGGGGTGGGACCTTGGAGCCTTTGTCAAGAGGCCCTGCATCACTGGACATGGCTGGAACTTCAGGGCATTTCCATGGTCTTTCACTATCTCGTGGGCTATCTTAACGCCAGAGCCATCCGCTCTGGCGTTCAGAGAGCTCACCAGAGGGTGAACTCAGCCGCAGATGCCTAGCGGATCACGAATGGCGTCTCCATCAGGAGATGGTGCAGGGTCACTTTCAGCAGTGGGGTTATATCTATTCGCCACCTCCGAGAATGCACCATGTCAGCAGTCTTGCGTCCTGGAGTTTTCAAGGCGGTTCTTGCTCAGAGACGCTTTGTGTCTCGAGTGGAGATGCGGCCTTCTGTGTGCCTTTCTGCCCATACCACTCTTGCCCAGAGTTCTCAAGAAGATCAGATATGACTGGGCCCAAGTCATCCTTGTGGTTCCGGACTGGGCGCGGAGAGTCTGGTATCCTGAGCTGTTGAGCATGGTCATTGGTCCTCCGATCAGGCTGCCCCTTCGGGAGGGTCTTCTGTTGCAGCAGAGGAGGGTTCTCCACCCGTACCTGTCAACGCTCTGCCTTCTTGCATGGAGATTGAACGGCAACAGTTGACAGCTTTCGACTTTGCTTCCAAAGCCTGTGACGTTATCTCCACCAAGAGGGTATATACGTGTCGTTGGGGAAAATTTGTGGCGTGGTGTACAGAAAGACAGATCGATCCCCTTTCTGCCCCTCTTTCTCAGGTTCTTTGTTTTTTAACTTCTGTTTGTTAGAGTGAAGCAGTTTACCACATTATACATTACCACATTCTTATACAATTGGCTAGCAGTGCATAGAAAATCAATAACAAGTAGCATATTTTCTATCAAAATCCAAGAGGGTGATACAGTTCTCTCTGCGCCCAGGGCCTGGGTTACGCTACCCCCTCATGTGCCGGGGACACCATTACAGCAGCCACCGGGATGATATATGGACTTCCCCAGTACACATTCCATTTACCCCAGATTCTTTCCCACTTCCGGGGACAGTCTCTACTTTCATACACTGACTTCTCCGCCACCATGCACCAGTCCATGTCTCTCTTCCAGTCCCTAAGAGACGGCGCGGGCTCTGCCCCCACAATCACGCTATATTGCGCTTAACTATCAACATGCCCAAGGTGACCCGGGATCGATCAGCTCGCGCCAAGTCGGTGGCCTCCCATACATTGAGGCACCACTTAGCCGATATCGACAGGGTCACTCCACAGACCTCACTCAGGCACAACACCACTGTTTCCCAATAGGTCAAAATCTTTGGGCATTTCCAAATGATGTGATAAAAAGTACCTTCTTGACCACACTGTCTGCGGCACAACGTATCCGACCTCCTACCCATTTTTACCAACTTGGTGCAAGACATGTAAACTCTATATAATATTTTGAGTTGCGCCAGTCGCAAATGCGTCCTAATGGCCACCGCCCTCAGCGAAGCCAAGGCCTCTGGCCAATCGTCTTCTTGCATATGTATTAAATCCGCTTCCCAGTGTTCCCGCAACTGCAAAAGGGTATCGGGGGAGTTATTGATAAGTTTTTGGTATGTGAGGGAGATCGCCTTACTGGTGAGATGTTCCTCCACTAATCTATTCTCTAGTGGGGACGACTCCGGCAGGTCCTCTCCACGGGGTAGCACAGCCTGAAGAGCATGGCAAATTTGTGTGTACTGGAAAGTCTCAGTTGGAGCCAAATTATAAGTCTTTTGCAAATCGGCAAAGGGAGTTACCTCCATGCTGGAGCAGAGATCTCCCACTGTAGGGATTCCAATTAAGTCCTATTTGTCAAACCCCTGTCTCATCGCCATCGTCCCCAAATGTTTCGAGTCCCACAAAGGTGTGGCTCGCGTGATCCTCTTCCCCCATCCTAGTTTGTGTAGCATTGTATGCCAGAGACGGACCGTCAGTGCCGTCAGTCCCTCCAGATAGAGACTGCGCAGGGCCATATAGAGTGCTCGTCAGTAGCCTCCCGGCTGAAGAACCAGGCGGTCCATGCGATAGGCTGGTTCATCCCTGGGCTGATGAACCCATTGGTTAATAGTCATCAATTGCGCCACTCTATATTAATATTTGAGATTGGGCCGAGATATTCCTCCATCGTACCAACCTTGTGTCAATTTCACCAGAGCTATATAGTCCTCCCGTTGAAGAAAAAAACCTTCCCCCGATCCGAGTCTGCTTCATAACCTACGCCCTATTTCTGTCCTGCCTTACTTTGCCAAAATTGCGGAGAAAGTAGTGAATACCCAATTGGTGAATCACATCAATCTCAACAACCTATTCCATCCCTCGCAATCTGACTTCCGAGCTGCCCATTTGTACGGAAACGGCTCTACTTCTTGCTACAGAAACCCTGTGGAAGAGCGCAGATGAAGGCCATACTGCTGCACTAGTCTTGCTAGACCTTAGTGCAGCCTTCGACACTGTCTCGCATAACGTGCTCCTTCAGGAATTAAGGCTCTATGGGATTGGGGTCTTGGATTTGCGGTGGCTAACCTCCTTTCTCCTCGCACGCAGCTTTCAAGTTGCGCAGCACCCGCATACTTCCCAAAGTATCCCGCTTCTCCAAGGGGTCCTGCAGGGCTCAATACTGAGCCCCACCCTTTTCAACCTGTACATTGGCCCCCTGGCAGGAATTGTAGATAAATATAAAGTGACCATCGTATATTATGCGGACAATACACAACTGATTGTCACCCTATCCCCAGACTCGCAGGTAGGGGCCAACCAGTTCTCCTCATGTCTAGGAGAACTTGCCACCTTGATGTCTAATAACTGCCTTAAATTGAACGGCAGTAAGACGGAGGTACTGATCGTGGGGAAGGACCCCTGTATCTGATCCGCAGCATGGTGGCCCCAGACCTTGGGCTCAACCCCATCCCCCAAGGACGAAACGAAAAATCTCGCGGTCTGGTTTGACCCTAAACTCTCCTCTGAGAATCAAATTAAGAAGGTTGTTGGAAAATGCTCCGGGACTCTCAAAGTCCTAAGAAAGACCCTAGACTTACTACCTCTGTCAGCCAGGAAAACTCAAGTCCATGCTCTAGTCACATCTCAGATGGACTATGCCAATATACTATATTTAGGAGCCGCAACAAATGAGTGAATATACTGCAACGCATTCAGAATGCGGCTGTATGACTGGTCCTAAATCTTCCCAGAAGAGCTTTCTCTGCCAGGGCCTTGGATACCCTACATTGGCTGCCAGTAGAAAAAAAGGATCATCTTCAAAGCAATGTGCTATTGCCACAGAATTTTGTGGAGAAGAGGTATTAGTTATCTACAGCCCATGTTAACTCCACATAACCCCGTTCGCAATTTGAGGTCGACAGGAGCACATTTGGTCAAAGTGCCTAGAGTCCAAAGGGCTAGAATGGTGGCACGCTCCGTTGGTTGTCAAGCAGCTAAAAACTGGAACTCCCTTCCACTTCCCCTAATAGCCGAACTGTCTGAGAGCACCTTCTGTAAAGGTTTAAAAACCTGGCTTTTTCAACTCTAATCGGAGCCTCTCCTTGTGGCTTTGCTATGTCTTCCTCTCTGGTTTTCTTGCTGCGCTCTATATCTCTTATCGGGGGACTGGATCCTAGCGCGGGGACACACCGTTGGGTGTAACCAGGCTCTCTATAAATGGAATTATTATTATTATTATACGCGGGGGCCACCGTCCCATAGCAGGGTCCTGCTCTCACCCTCTATCGCCTTGAAATAGGTATTGGGCACTGGAAACTGAGTGTTCTGTAGCACGTGAAGAAAGCATGGTAGTGCCATCATTTTGAAGAGTGCCGCTCTTCCCAATAGAGACAGCGGGAGGGACCTCCAGTGATGAACTTTGCTTTTGAGGTGAATCAGAGGGTTTTGTAAGTTTCTGGCCGCGAACACATCGGGGTCAGTAGTGATAAAGATGCCCAAATATCGGAACCCTTCTGTTACTATCCGCGCCTCACATCCCAGCGGGAGGCGCGGTGCAGGCCCCTGGAGGACAAACACCACTGATTTAGATCAGTTGATCGTATAGCCGGAGTATTTACCAAAGATAGAGAATATATTCAGTAGCCTGACAATGGAGGATTTCGGAGCGGCCACGTAAAGAAGGATATCATCAGCATATAAATATATTCTGTCCTCCCAGTCTTCTGTCCACTGTAAACCGCGAATCAACGGGTCTCTCCTAACCCAGGCCGCCAACGGTTCAAGAATTAAGGCAAATATAAGGGGAGGCAAGGGACAAACCTGACGGGTTCCTCGCTGGAGGGGAAAGACTCTAGAGACCCTGCCATTTACCACTACCTGCGCCAAAAGTTCAGCATAAAGCAGTAGCAACCAGGACAAAAAGCCCGGGCCAAAGCCCGTATGTTTAAGCACAGCAAAAAGATACAGCAACACCACTGTATCAAAGGCCATGCGCGCATCAAGTGACCGGATCGCCACATCTTTGCGTACTCTGTGTACACGTCCCAAGACCCTGTGGAGCCGTCGTAGGTTAAGAGCCGTACTGCGACCTGGTATGAACCCCGATTGGTCTAAGTTGGACCAATTTTTAAATGAGTGGAATCAGGCGAAGTGCTAGAAGCTTGGCAAGAATCTTCGTCTCAGCATTCAATTAAGAAATAGGTCTATATGAGGCACACTGCTCAGGTGATCTGACCTCTTTGTGTATTTCTACCACTGAGGTGAGCCTCTGTTCTTCAAGGAGTGCGCCGGCTTTCTTCAAACATTTTCAATAGTAGGGTGCTATGGTGGGCCCTGTGAGTTTATATAGTTCTATAGGTAGGCCGTTAGGCCCCAGCGCCTTGCCTGAATTTAGAGCTTGATTAGCCTGTTTTACTTCGTCCTCCACAAGATCACTGTCTAGGAGCGTCACATCCTCAGGTAAAAAGGATCGAAAGCGGTCTATCTGCCAAGAAGTCGAGGGACTCATGCTCTGTGGTCGTGGTCCCAGAGGAATATAAGCAAGAGTAGTAGGTTGCGAATGTATCAGCCATAGCCTGCAGATCGCACAGATGCTCCCCATCTTCCGAATCAACCTCCGCCACCCACCGGCTCGCTCGACCGCTCCTATCCAACCATTTGAGCAATTTTCCTGCCATGTGCCCTAGTTCATACACCCGTTGTTGTGTAGCTCTATATCTAGCCATGGCCGCCTCCGTCACCATATACCTCTATTTCTGCTGCTTGAGGTTTAGAGAGTGTTGCTCTTCCTCATGCTCATCTCCCACTAGCTGGGCTTCCAGCTCTAAAATGTCTTGTTTGAGCGCCTCTACCGCACCTCGCCTCTCTTGCCTGTGCTCCACCATCAAAGAGAGAGCCTGATCCCTATTTACTGCGTAATAGGCTTCCCATAGTGTCAGTGAAGAGGTGACAGAGAGCTCATTATCCTTAAAGTAGTGGGTCATGTGCTGTTTGAGCCCCTCCCTTACAACTGGAAGGTTAAGGTACAAGGGATTTTTAGAGATCGTGCCCCTAGTACAGAGAATGCCTAGATTATGCCTTGCACATACGGGGAATGATCAGAGATTCCCCTTGCCAGGTGCCGTACATCCCGGAAATTCGGAAGAGAGGAGGGTATAATAAAATCAATGCGGGAAAGGGTTCCATGTGCCCTGGAGTGAAATGTAAAGTGTTGTGCGGTGGGGTTAAGGGCCCTTCAGACGTCAACCAAGCCCAACGCAGCAAGGAAGCCCGCCAGTTGGGTACTCGGAGGTACTGGCTGCCTCGGGGGTAGCGATCTCTATTATTACATAGTGTCATGTTAAAGTCTCCCCCTCCCCCCCTCCCCTAATCAGGAATTCTCCATCAGGCAATCGAAGCATAAGGGCGACCGGGTCCGGGAGAGTAGCGCCATGCATAGCCGGCGGGACATAAATGGGTATAATACTAATCTTCTCACCCTCCAACGTACCCGTGGGGGCTGCATATCTACCCAAGTTGTCCGACCAGGACTTAGCAACAAAGAGGGGTAATTGCTTTTTGAGGAGTATCCCGATGCCCCTGGAGCCGGAGGTGTAGCCTGCGTGAACCACCATTTTGTAGCTCCAGCGATCTAGTGCCTTGCAGGCATTATCCATAAGGTGAGTCTCTTGTAATAGGATTACATCAGGGGAATGTCGCTTAATATATTGGAGTACCACTCGATGTTTAATCTTGTCCCCCAACCTGTTCACATTCCAGGATAATAATCAGAGCTCAGAGATGGACGTGTCTACCCCAGTGGCCATTCGTCTCCGTAAGGTGTCGCCCCAACCCCCATCGTCCCACCCCCATTGCGCCAGTCCAGAGCTGCACCAACCCAGCCAGCCATATCGACTCATTCAGTGTGGTACACGTGAACTGCCATTCTCAAATCAAGGTAAATATGACAAAGAAAGACATAAAACCTGTTGAACAACCCCCCCCACCCCCTCTCTTGCTCAGTCCCCTTGATTGTCAGTGAAAACTTGTATAGGCATACCCAAGGAAAAGACCCCCTTCCAGCGTCCGTGCATGACTGACACAAAACTGCCCGCCCCCCCCAACTCTGCAGAGCGCCTGTCACCCCAACCCAACATAGTAAACTTAGGTGACTGTGGACCTTCCTACGTACCTGTCACCCATCCCCTTATCAAAGGAAATTTATAACGCCATCAGATCTAATAGATTGATATTGTCGTCCCATGCCTTAAACAAGTCACTATCTCAAGACGGAGTCCCCGTCTGCCTCAAAAGGGGGCGCCAAGCACCGGCATAGCACCCAAAAGGACCTCCACCCAGTCACCCGGCCTGTCAAAGCATCTCAACCCCAAATCCCAATACCAATTTAGTGCTGTTCACCACAATCCTCAGAGGAGAGCACTGCTCCCATGAGTTTGAACCTGAATCAGGCAGTCAATCCTCCCGTCGACGCACTGTATCCCCCTCCAGCATCAGGGCGTCCCCTGCAGACTGACCGTCAGCCGCCTCCAATCTCTTCCTCTGCCTTCCACGCCTCGCCCCATGGCTGGTGCTTCCAGCTGTTCTCCATCCCTCGAGCCACTCCCAGGCCTCTTTCGGTGTAGTGAAGAACCAAACTTTGCCCTCAGATTCAATTCTCAGTCTAGCAGGGAAAAGCATTGAGTATTTCACTTCTTTCTCTCTCAGAGTCTTTTTTCACCTCTAGAAAACTGCTTCGCTGCCTCTGCTCTTTCAGTGTGAAGTCTGGGAAAAAGGTTATGTGTGCATTATCATACAACACTGATGGAGCCGCGCGGGCCGTCTGGAGCACGACGTCTCGGTTTCGAAAATGAAAGAGTCGGGCGAAGATGGGCCTCGGCGGAGCCCTGGGCCGCGGACGCGGCCGCCACCCCCCCGGCACTCGGTTGGCACTTTCCACAGAGAAGAACTTCGAGAGGCCCCGGGGCTGGAGGTGCTTGAGAATACGGTCCTCCACGAATAGATCAGCAGCTGGCTCCTCCGCACGTTCAGGGACTCCGAGTATACGGACATTGTTGCGCCGGGATCTACCTTCATAGTCTTAAAGTTGCGCTTCCAGGAACTTGTTAGAGGCCTCCGGTTCACCTACTGTACTCTTGAGGATCTTTGTGTCTTGAAGCAAAGTCTTCGCTGAGTCCTTCACCTCTTTGACTCTTGCCCCCATGTTGCGAAGATCCATCCGTATCAGTGAGACCTCCGTTGCTACGGAGTCCAAGCGCGATTCCACCCCAGTGCGGACTTCATGTTTGAAGGGACAGAGAGGTTTCTCCAGATGTCTGCGGGGTCGTGGAGGATGACTGATCTTGGGAGCCCTCCGGAGCCCTGGGCCCTCTAGGTAGCACAAATTTGTCAATTTTCATTTGGTGGGAGCCAGTGCGTTTTTTCCGCCTGTCATTCCATTGGTGGAGGCAGGATGGCACCAGCGTGGGGTGGAGGGGACATCAGGATACTGGCCACCGCCTGCCAGCTGGCGCCCACAGGTCCCCAACACGGCCTGTCGGGTTTCTCCCAGCGTGTCCCCCTCCTCCCACAGAAACTGCAAGTCAGCAGCTTTGTAGTCGTGTAGCTTTCCCCCGCGGTCCGGGGCCCGTGCAGTACGGAGTAGAGCAGCTTAGGGTTGCCTGGGATCTGGCTCCCTCTGGACCCACGCCGCCAAAGGGGACTCCGCCTGGACTACAGGGTCACAAGTCCCAGACAAACAGTCTCGCTCATACGTGATAAATGACGCCCTTCTCAAACAGGGGTCGGCAAGGCCCAGTGTAGCTGCAGTCCTCCCTGGCGTGGAAGCACTATCCCTTGGGTTCCCAGCAAATGCACAATGTCCCTGAGCCGCCGTGTTCCCTTGCATCGTGACTTGAGGTGTCACCAGCGCGGCGTCTCACGTTTCAGGGCCAGTCCAGGTTGCAACAGGCCCGCTGTCGCAAGGGAGACTCACCACAGCCTCTCTACCAGCGCGCCTCTCACCTCTTGTCTGACCCTTCACAGAGTCTGGTTGGTCAGGGATAGACGCCACCAGACCGGTGCTGCTTGACTCTCCTCCGTCGATGGGTTAGGGGGCAGGCACCTCCTCGCATCGGGGGAGCGCACAGCACAAGCACCTCCAACGGCTTCGCGGGCTGCAGCCTTCGCTATGCCCGTCACGTAGAGCAGTTCGCCCAATTAGCCTCAGGCTCCCAGGGAACAGCAGAGGCAGGAACAGAAACAACATCTCGGCTGCCTCGGGCCCCCCTCCCCGCCAGAGGCCCAACCGTCGTTATGGTGCGCAACTAGTTTCTCTTGGTGCCCAGGTAAGGCCTCGAGTAGGTGATGGCCAGCAAGGGTCTCCGGTATCACTCCGATCCTGAATATAGCTGCGGCCCAACGTGCACTGTGCCCGTGGCCAGCACCACACGGAGATAGGCCGTGGCAGCAAGGAGGCCCTGACCGGACCTCCCACAGGGACACCTGCCACACACACCAGCGGTACAGGGGGGGTGTCATTGCCGCCCGGCAGAAATCAACGCTTAGGGAAGCTCAAGGCCTCTCTTCTCCGGTGTGCCGCCCACACTTGTCTGCACCGCGGACAGCTGTCACGGCTCTTCCGGGTTGCTCACAGCATGCCCCACCTGCAGCTCATAACAGGCTGTGCGCCTCCGTCCGCCGTTAGCTCCAGATCTTGGTCCAATGGAATGGTGCGCCACTGGGAGCACCCACAGCCGGCGGGTATTTTAGCAGCAGTTGCTGTCGGGCACCGCCGACCCACACTCCCCTGCCCGAATGGGGGTATCGAGGCAGCGGCTTCGCTCGGTCTCTCAGGCCGCACCGCTGTTTTCACCTCAAGGGTGGCGGAGCCCTCCAGCCACCGCACACATCTCCGCCACAGTGTTAGCAGGGCTCAGGCTTAAGGATCGCCAAGATGGCTGTCGGATAAACGTACAGACGTCGGGGGATTACTTCAACTGATGACGGTGCCGCCTCACTGAGCAGCCATCTTCCTCGGCGGTTGTCCACACGCCTGTCAGGTTCTTTTCTTCATTCTTTTCTTTACCCAGCAGTGCTCTGGGCAAGCTGAAGGGCTATATCTCTGCTATGTCAGCGTTTCTGTGGTTGCCTGATCAGCCATCCCTCTACAAATCCCCTATTGTAAAAAGGTTTCTGAAGGGCTTGTTGCTCAAATATGAATTTACCTTGAAAAAATGAAAGACAAAAATTGTTTGTCAAAACAGTAACAGTTGGTTTAATTAAATGCCGCGGCCGGGAGAGCAGGCAGCTATGTCAGGTCTGAAGACTGTCCCCTCAGGCTCCTTACCATCAAGATGGCCTTTCTTGTGGCTATAACATCTGCCCGGAGGTTCAGTGAGCTTCAGACTTTTCATCCAAGCTTCCTTATCTGAAGATCTACAGAGACAAACTAGTGCTTCGTACGAGAGCTTCCTTTCTCCCGAAAGTGGTCACTCCCTTTCACGTAGGCCAATCCATCACTCTTTCTACATTTTACGCCCCGCCTTATCCCTCCAAGAAGTAGTAGGGACTCCACAGTCTGGACAAAAAAAGGGCGTTGTCTTTCTAGCATGACCACACAGAAGAGTTGCAGGTGGATGACCAACTCTTCAAGGAGTATGTCAGAGCGAAGAAAGGATGGAAAAGAAAGGATAATCTCATGATGGATCATGCTCTGCATCAAAATCTCCCTGTGAGGGTTTGCCTCCTTATTCCACCAGGGCTAAAGTTGCAACCACTGCGTTAGCACGCGAGTTCCAGTCCTGGACATCTGACAAGCAACAACGCAAGCTTCCCTGCAAACGTTTACCAAGCACTAGTTCCTGGACAGTCAAGTCCTCCTCGGGGGAGGTGTTGTATCTATTCTAGGGTAAGGAATCTGCGGCTAGAAGTCGCTATCAGATGAACAAGTTACTTATCTTCGGTAACGCTTTATCTGGTAGAGACTCTATCTAGCTTCAGATTCCTTACTGACTCACCTATCCTCCCCGCAAACGTAGTTCTAGGAACAGGGCTTTCCTCTTTAAGGGCCCTAGTATTCCACAGCAGTGGTCAGTGTACTTTGTGGCTCTACTCATGTCGTGGAAATTCGCGAAAAGTAACTGACGTCAGAGCGCTGTGGTGGTGCCTATATAGGCACCATGCACGTCTCTTCCGGTGCGGACGACTCAGACGACACCACATGGATCCGAACGATGTCACCTACTGGCGCGCAGGAGTACTGCTCAAGAAAAATTTCCAGATCCAGTCTGACGTCTGGGGATACTTCTAAGGTAAGGAATCTTTGGCTGGATTGAGTCTCTACCAGATAATGTGTTACCGAACTTGTTCATTTCATGCTCTCTCGTTAGATGGAAGCTTAACAAGTATAAATGGTCGTATTGCAAGGGCCTACTGATCGGCTTTAACAGCAGGGTATTCTGTGGGTCACTTGACTACCTCATTGATTTATTTGTATTTGAATTAAACGTGAAGCTGACAGTGATTATCTGCAGAAAACATTCAATAGTCACCTCTTGTCCATAATCCGCTGATACAATTGCATTCATTATGTATGTTTTAGACACATAACGTTACATTCTGCTTAACTATACAAATGCATAAGTAGCTATTAGCCTGTGTATTTAAAGTTAATAATCGCACCTGCATTATGCTCCTTGAAAGCTCTGAAATCTGATGTGGCTAGAAAGGGGAGTTCTTACTCCTACTACTTCACTATTCTCTCTTTGCTTTGGTATTACCTCCATCATGACCAGTGATTCATTTGGGCGAATAAAAGTGTGTTTTAATTTTAATTGCATAGTAAAAAATTTAAATGAATCGCAGCTTAATGAAGATTAGTATTGCTACAAGATACAGGGAGACAATATCAAGCTCATTGTTTCTGTGGCAGACTGTTGTAATGACTATAAATATTTTCCGACACATTTTGATCTATGTTAGTAGTTCAGCTGTGGACTAAACCACACATTAGTTATCATAATTTATGTGGGGAAAAGCCTTCCAAATAATCATACGGAAATATCTTGCTTTAGCTAAATTGTTATTCACTGAAAAGCAACTATGAATGATTAACTGCACAATATTAGATGAAGGCAGAGGTAACTCACATTTTTTTTTTACTTACGATTCCAGGAACAAGATTTCCCAAGATATAGAGCGGATGATTCATCCAAATGATATCATAGATAGAGTTGTGTACGATCTCGATAATCCAAGGTTGGTATATTTGATATTTTGCATTCTTGAAGTTTTTACCAAACTCTTGTCACTGTAAAGGAAGAAGTGGAATAATCACATCATTTTCCAATATCACTGTTCTAGTGTCAGGACCTAGCAACCCCTCTACTAAATGAAGTTATTTTGACAAACTTCAGTGCTAGTTCAACATAAAGGGTCTCTGATAAAGCTGCATAAGTGCCTAATCACACATAGCTGTAAACTGCTGTAGCAAAAGCACCAGTACACAAATTACATTTGCACCAAGCATGCAGGTGTGATATGTGGCCTATATAAACTGATGTTCATGGGTAATAGTTTGCACAAAATGTGTTTTGGTGCTTTGTTTGCATGTGGTCAGCTGTGTCTCTGGTTTGTGTATTGTCAATTACCAGTAGGTAGAATTTGATGATAACTGTGTGCACAGCCAGTGGAGTACACACTATTTGAGCTCATCTCCTTAGAAGCATTACATTTAAAATGGGTGCATAATGTGTTTGCTCCATTGTTCACATTGATGCAGAGGGCTCAATGAAGCTGTAGTAAATGTAAAGCATCAAGCCTTTAACTTCTGTGCCAATTTTTTCACAGTCCATCATTTACATGCATAAAAAAGCAAGACAAACCAACACAGTGTTACTCTCCGAGTGTTTTGTGGCTATGCTCCAACTTGTTTTGGCACTACAATCTTTTTGAAATTGTTTCTTTAATGCCTATATTTATGTAAGTTGCATTTTCACTCTCATATCCGATTATAAAAACCTCTGTTTAGGGTTAAAAAGCCCATTGGGAGCAGATGTAATCTAGCTGAGCCCTCTTTATAGCGTCTGAATGCTTCTAAACGTGAATGAACTCCTTTTAGTGCAGTCCCAGTAGATTCCTATGCCAGGCTCTGGTAATTGTGACACACTTCATGTTTTAGGGTGACTCTAACCACTGATCGTGGTTCCATTGCACTGAGAAGAATGCTAAGTGATGTTGTCCTTGGCCAAGTCAAAGAACCATCTTGTCTGCCCAGTAAACCCTCTCTGCCCAGTGGGATTCGCCTCTAAAAGGGAATTTCCATTATTAGGCTGGGTTCATGTATTGTTTGACTATGTGAAATGGTGGAAAATTCCAGGCTAGACATCTTCAAAGTACCAAGGAGGAAACTACAAGACAAAGGTACATTTTCATTTTATCTTTTAACAGAACTAAAATGTGTTTCTTCGGTGCTAGACACACAAACCTGCTCAGTGCCAGGATACCGTTGCAGGTGATTTCATAACATAATATGGCAGCCATTCTTGTAGAAGAATCTAACTTCTAGAGTGCTACAAGTAACTGATATCTACTCAGGAAGAAACCCATGCCCACTTCCTGTTCCGGCTTTGGTTGCACCCAATGACACATACCCCAAAAAAAATTCTGAAACCCCAGGTTGAAGCCCAAGGTGTGTTCTCAAAGGATCTGTGCAGCTGATCACGCCACTGTAGCATCACATCCTACTTTGAGGCATGCCTTTTCTGTTCATACAGTGAGATTTGCAACACATTGAAGGCTACGTTCAATTTTGAGCAATGTTTCTGGTACACGTAGATTTTTCTAGGGGTTTGGTCTAACCAACTGTTGCCAAACAGTCGGTTATTAGTTGTTGAGTATGTTAGACATTTCTAGATGCCGCTTTGCCTAGTACGTTAGCTGTCCATTTCCACTCTTTGATAACTGGTTTTTACCTTCACAGTGTTTCTTGTTTTGATGAATTCTGGTTCTCATTGTTTTTGTGCAGACAGTACTAGTAATTGGTACGTAAATCTGTCCAGAGGTACGTGCTCAACATGTACACCATTTATTCCCTAACATTAGGTTGATGTTGTGTCAGTATCCTGTCTGTATGACACAAGTTGAATTGCCATTACTCAGAGCTGCATTTAAAAACGTTACCTAAATGTCATGAGAACATGTAACATTGCCCTTTATTTTCTCACCACATTTTGATTTTGAATTTCATTTATTCATTTATTTTGTAATTTCTGTTAAACTTTTCCGATTGTCTCAATTTTGTAATTCATGATTGTTTAAAAATAAATCAATTGATGTATTTTTCCCGAACTCTGTGACCCATTAGCATTTTGTTCGTTTTATTTTACACATGTGGTTTATACCCAATTTTAAGCGATACAGAGCATTTCTGGTGCATTTCTGCTTGACTTTCAGTGATCCATGGACCTCCTAAATTGCCAAAACGTATGCCAGATATTATTGAGCGCTTTTATAGGTTTTCTTATGTGTCATAGACTGACCACTAAATCTCAGAAATATATTAATTGAAAAAATTGTGAACTCCTAGTAACCTGCATACCTTTTTTTCTAGCTGTCCTGTGCTAGAGGAGAGTGAGATTTTGAAATTTAATTCTAAATTTGAATCTGGGAATCTCCGGAAGGCAATTCAGATTAGGAAGTAAGTTGCATTTATGTTATAATTAAACATGGCATACATTTAAAATTAATTATTAAGCTATATGTTTTATGTAAATTTCTAGGTATGAATATGACCTCATTCTGAATTCCGATATAAACAGTAACCATTATCATCAGTGGTTTTACTTCGAAGTGAGTGGAATGCGGCCAGGAGTTGGATACCGCTTTAATATTATCAACTGTGAAAAGTCCAACAGTCAGTTTAACTATGGTAAGCACTAGCTAATTTTTAGGTACTATTGACTGAAATATTTATACATTGCACAAAGTCACACCTTAGCACAGCTTTATGGTGTCGCACAAAAGAATAACAGTGCAACACCTGAAACAACTAATCATAAAATAATTAATACAAGTGTACACAGAAAGATACAAGTACACATCTACAGAATAATTATCCTCCATATATAGCCATTATAATGTATCATATCTAATAAAGTAATAACAAAGTGCACATTTACAGATCTAAAAGTAACTGAATGTCAGGAACATGCATTGCAAAGAACTAACCTTCAGTTCTCCCCAAAGCTTTCTAGTTTCTTGAGACTAAATAATTCCTCTTCAAACATATGATTGTCTTCCCTCCCATCTATTGATTCCTTCTTAGGGTGTAAACTCCTAGTTTTTTTCCCAATCTTTGCTTCCTCTCAACTTACTAATTGGGATCAGACGGAGTCTTAAATCTGACTCTCATATTGACCACTACCTTGTTTGGGTTGTAACAGTTGTCCCCCTTTGTTGCTCCTTATCTTATGGACATCAGAGTTGCATCAGGCTGAGTTTTAAGTCTGACTCTCCTTTTGACCTCTGCCTGGTTTGGGTTTTAAAGATTGCTCCCCCTTTGCTGGTCCTTATCTTATGGACTTGTTTAGTCAATATTTCTCAATGCATATTGTCCCTCTACTTTTAAAGAAGTAATGGTCTTTCTGCATAGCTGGATGGCGTTCAGCTGACTGCATAGGGCAGCAGTTTCACAGCCCCTGGCCCTATTTAACCTGACTGCAGTTTTCACATTCTAACACAGTGTTTTGATGTTTTGTCCACTGTTGCCTGGTTCTGGTCTTTCTTGAAAGAAAGGTATCAATCAATGTATCTTCCTCCCTTCCACCTCTGCCTAGCATCCCATTTGTTTTCTTCAAAGACTTCTCTCATGTCCTCTTTACTGTTTACTTTGAGCCTCTGGTGTGACACAGTTGCTGGTGGTGGTGGAAAGTTTCCAACTTTGCAGCAAGATTGCCCATATCAAACACAGATAAAACCCTAATGAATGTCATTGGCGCTACCTAGGCCTTCTGCGGGATCCATTTTCCTTACAGTCAGAAATGTGGCTCTGCACCATTCCATTTATGGGAATACTTCTCTTTTTCTGAAGGGCAAACTGACACTCTTGTCACCTTATGAGTGTACTGTAAGCTAGTGATCCCCTGAGTCAGGAATAAAAAAGAAGTGGGTCCTCTTTTTCTTTCTTTACATTACCACTGGTTAAAAGGTTACCAGTTGTTTTACGTCAGACACAAATTTCGTGGCCTTAGGCTGGCTCTGTGCTTTTATTACATAACAACTGGTGTGTTTGAAGAGCACAGTTCATTCTGAGTGGTTTTCTGGTGCCACTACCAGATATTTATCGTCACCCAGTTCATTGATATTCATTTAATCAACCTTAGAAAAGCTGATGGCCCACTGGAAATCCAACCTATAACTATGTTGTCAAACTTCACTGAGGCCTTGGACATGAAATGCTCACTAGGATCTGCAGCTTTCACCAGCACCAAGAAACTTCAGGGTGTACGTTTGGGCGTTAGAAATTATTACCATGCCATTGTTTTGACTATCTCGCAAATCTTTTTCGGTGCAATGGGCTTAGTACTTGCAGAATGTTACTTTGGAATAGCGTCCTTGCGAACACGTAGCTTACATACATTTTCAAGTCAAATAGCTTTATTTCGATAACAAGTATCATAAAAGCATCAGCATTCTTACTATCCATCAATAAAAATACGAGCTCTCTTTAAAACAGTAATAATACAAATATGCAAATCCGTCAGAACATAATAGGTTGTCACATTGTCATATCAATAACAGTAACAAACTATATCAAATAGGTCCTTAATTCGAAAAATAAAATTGATTTGGTTCCTTCTTAAATACTAAAATAGGACATTTACATTTAAAATAGTTATTTAAAGTGACGGTGCATTATAATTTATACAGGCTGTTTATGCTGAAATAAAAGATGGGATAAAGCCATGATGTTTCATCAAACCGCCCTGCGTAGGGATTTATGCCTGACTATTCAGACGCAGCTTAGATACTTGGCCACGCCACAAGCAAAAAGAGTTCTTGAATCAGACTTCAAAATATGCAAAGCAGCACAATGGTCAGAAGTGCCCAGTTGTCTACAGATGGGTTTTAGCCATCTGGATCTTGCTGATTTGTATGCTGGGCATGCAAAGATGAGATGGGCCACACTCTCTTTCGATGCCTCACAACAGGGACAGTCCGCAATTGTCTGGTAGGGGGGGGCTCCACTTTGCAGTTAATTCGCGGACCAAAAGTGAGCCTACCCTGAACTGTATGTAAAGCGCCCTATCTCGTGGTGTCTGGATGAAGTCTAGATATGGTTCCAAGCATATGTACTGCTTATGTAAATAAAAATCTTCTGTAAGCCTTCCTGCTTTGGGATTGCTGAGCTCCTGCGTGTCAACCCAGGCCCAGTAAAATGTTTTAAGCTCAACCTTGCTGGGGGGGTTTTGACTTTCCCATGATTCCTTAAGGCCAAGTGCGATAAGTGATTTCTTAACATTATTTATCCAGCTGACTCTTTGATTACCATCTAGGTTCATTACCTCAGTGAGCGCAGCGGCATAGTTGGATAGTTCAGCAGTCCGCCGTAGGCGGGCCCAGAAAAGCAGTGGCCGCAGCCTAGCAATATCTCTAAATGAGCGTCTACCCATGTCACTCATCAGGGGTTTCAGTGGTACATTGCGGGGAAGCATCACTAGGTCTCTCAAAAACTTATGTTCAGATCTGCAGATTTCTTCTACATTGTCGAAACCCCATAGTTCGGCACCATAAAGGGCCGAACTGACTGCCTTTGCAGCATAAATCGTGAGAGCCGGGGCCACTGGTCTGCTCTGCGAAGAGCGATGTTCTCTGCCTAGTGCCCTGACCACACGTTTATGGTTCAAAAGCATTTTATCAATATGAGGCCTCCAATGCATTTTTTCAGAGAGTCGAATACCAAGGTAATCGAACGTACTAACTCTCTCCAGGCGGGTTCCATCTAAGGTGAGGTTATCTCTAAATTATCTATAGGGGTTAAATATCATAAGCTTGGTCTTGGAAGTATTGATGACCAGCCCCCTAGACTTGCAGAAAAGCTGAAATCTATCCAGGAATCTGTTTAACCCTGCCGGGGTCTTAGAGATCAGCAGGTATCAAACAGGAGAGTGGGTACCCTATCTCCTGCCAGGGCCGGGGCATCAGCTGAAATCTCCTGGAGGAAGCTGACCACCCCGTTCACGTATAGAGAGAACAGGGTGGGTGCCATAACACAGCCCTAGCGTACTCCCCTGTTTACTGGGATCCTGTCTGTTTTCTGTTCTTGGGACCCCCACCTCACTTGTGCATAATTGCCCTCGTGTAATCGAATCAACAGGTTGAGGACCAACGGGGGGATCCCCATCTCACCCAGTATTTGCCACAGCAGGTCAAAGGCAGTCTTTAAGTCAATAAAGGCGAGATAAAGACTGCCCTTGCCAATCACGACTACCTTCCAATATAGGAGGAGCAGCCTGAATGCCTGGTCGACCGTCCCTGTGTTAGCCCTAAATCCTGCCTGATATTGGGAGCGGACGTTCTCGTCCTCCGCCCAACATTGAATTCTCTGCAACAGCACCCTGCCAACTACTTTTTGAATAACATCAATCAAGCTGATTGGTCGGTAGTTGGCAGGGTCCTCCCTAGCACCCTTTTTAAAAATTGGTACCACCTCAGCACCCTTCCACGATTCAGGTACTAGGCATCCTTTAGCAATGGAATTGATTAAGAACATGATAAAACTTGCCCAATTATGGGGATCTGCAAGAAGAAGATCCCCCGGTAGACCATCTGGTCCCGAAGCTTTTGCTGGGACTATTCTCTTTATAGCCGCTTCTACTTCGTCTAGTGAGAAGAGGCCACAAGTATTTGGAATGAAACGGGTGCTTAGTTGGTCATATGGCCCTTCTTTGTGAATTACATCTGTCCCAGAATAAAGTTTCCCAAAATGATCATACCAATCTTGGCTTGTGATATGATTGGGAATTAGATCAGGGTCTTTTCTATCCGCCCGTCTAACAATGTTCCAGAAAGAGTTGGCATCCCTAGCTATACTGGCGTCCTTTAGGTTCTGCCAGTGGGACTCATCCCACTTCAGCTTTGCATAAAGCAGAGCTGCTTTATATTCCTTTCTGGTGGTTTGGATCAGAGGACAATTTTTGCTTTTAATTGCTAGAGCTAGGGCCTTTTTTTTTTGTCTGCATTCCTTAGTGAACCATGTCTGACAGCTTTTTTGGCGCGCACTTGGTTTGCTACAGTTATTTGCTGTTTGGAAGAAGGACCCTATCTGATCTATCGTTCTCATATATAGTTCTGGGACCTTCTCCAGACCATCTATTTCACTAAGTGCCTCCTGTAATTCTAGAGTGTTCTCGCTCAGGACGTGCCTGATGCCGGCCATTTTTGATTCTTGGGCAACAACTTTAGGCCATTTGAGATACCTTCTACAGTTGGAAGGGACCACTTCTTTGGTCGTCATGGAGGAGCCTACACTATAAGCAGGGCAAGGGGAAACCATGGGACCTTCATGGTCAGACAGAGTGGGTTATGATCACTATCGGTAGTAGGAACCACTTCCATGTCGGTCATGATTCTCCAAAGTCTAACGTCTATTAGGATGTAATCAATACGAGAGGGGCAGCTGACTCTATTGTATGTATTGGCCCCTATGGCATCTGATGAGGTTCTACCGTTGGCAGCCCTCAGTCCGAATTCTAAGGTGAGTGCGTTAAGCTGAATTGTTACCTGAGACCATCTTTTAATAGGGGGTATATTTTGAAGTGGAACACCCCACCTTGTATCATTTTCTTCTACCCCTAATGTGTCCTCAGAGCTTAGAGGCTCAAATGTACAATTAAAGTCTTCTGCAACCATAACATAGGAATCAGACGGGCAACCAGATAACTCCTGTTCCAGAGACGTAACAATAGGTGAAGATTTACCCCCTGGTGTCCCCCTTATATAGACATTGAACAACTCGAGAGTTTTGCCTCCTCTACTTCCCTTAATGGTAAGCCTCATTATATCTGGGCTCGCACATCGATGTTCGATAATTCTACAGCCCATGGCAATATTCACCCAAATAATAAGGCCTCCCGAAGGCCGCCCTCTCCCCATAGTAGTAGCTGGTATAAAAAAACAAGTGTAACCCGACTTATGGAGTGGGACTAGGCTCCATGTTTCCTGGAAAATACAGATGTCATGTCCCTCAATCAGATCATTCCAGTCAGGCAATAACAATTTGCTATGGAGCCCTGCAACATTCCAGGAAATGATCTTAAGCTGGGAGGGGGGGCCCGAATGGAAGCTATATCGCATAAAAATGTTTGATGAATCAAAGGCATTGGGGCAGAGGATAAAGCAAAAGTATCAGTGAATATTGCGACCCCTTGACTCCTCAAATTACAAACAGAATGGCTACTACGGTCAATAGATCCCGAACTAGTTGATGATTGTTCACGGTCACTGCATGATTGCATAGTGTTTGTAACACTTTGATTATTAGCTAGAGGGATAGATTGTGATTCCTGATGTAATTTGGAATCATATCGTAGTCAATCAATAGCTTCCAATGAGGTCCCCCCTCCTGTGGGCAACATTGACACACTATCCTGTGCCCTAGCAGCAGCAATTGTTGGAAAGCACCTAAACTGAATTGCTGAAGAGTCCGGAGGATAAGTCCGGTACTCTAATGCCAAAAGATTTTCAGCCAGATCGGGCTTAATCAGGGTAAGTTCGATGCAGTCCAAAGATTGATTATAGGACGTGCATCTCCGTGCCCTGACTATGTCTTCCCTTATCAATGAGCGACATCCCCTGACATGGCGTATCCAATGTATGGACTTGTTTTTCAGAGTCTTCATTTTCATAGCCACCTAATAAATCAAACTTAGGCACATTGACCATGAAGACTGTCCGCGTTTGTACAGGGTGAAAAATGGATTGTTCACTCAATTGGAAGTGATCTTTAGTTCACAAGCGTGTAGTTGCTAGTGTGTTGTTAGATCTTCTATGGTTTGTAGTAGCTTGGGAAGAAAGTTGCTTTTGCTGAATATTAGGCGTATTAGCTTGAGGGGGGCCTACCTGTCTGGAGATGGGAACCGTGGGGGGATGTCGGGGTAAGGCTATAGGAAGGGGAGACGGACCATTGCTTGTTGGGTCTCCTTTTTTGTGGGCAGTTGTAAGTGTCCGATGAGGATAGGAATTGGGCGGCAAACAAGCTGGTGAAATGTACGTTGTATTTTTCGAGGCTAACAAGTTAACAGTGGCCACAAGCTCCTCAATCATCCACTTCATCGTACCTATCTCCTCCCTGAGTGAATTAACAATCTGAAAAAGAGCCTGGGGCGATGAAGCACAGGTTTCAGCTAACTCAGTGGGACTCTCAATAGGACTCGGAATTAAAGGTTGGGGCATTGCTTCCCCAGAAAAATCGGGCGCATCAGCCAGTGCTGCAAATCTATTTGAGGAAATAATAGAAGGCTCAAGATGGCCTGCAACGTCATGAACTGAAGAATTAAGGGGCTGAGGAGGAATGCCTTCCAGCTGCCCCGACTTGGGACCTAGTTGGGTGGCCTCACTACAAAATGGGGCATTTTTACGTGTAGATTTCTGAAACATTGGGGGTACAATAGTTGGGCGGAAGGGTATAGTACTCTTTTCAAGCAAAGGATTAATGTTATCAATGGGGGCTGGCAACTCGGCTCCTAATATCCCTTCGCATTCTGTGATGAGGGTATCAATTCTGTCCATCACACAATTGTTAGTAGCGTTCTTGAGGGCTTTTCTTGCCTTTTTCCCTTTGCCCGCCCCGCCAATAGGACCATTTGCCCCCATTGTTCCTTCCATAGTTTTCCTTTTGCCCATTATTAGGCCTGCAATAGATGCTTAAGGTCAATACTTTCTAAAGGCCTGCCTGAAGCTAGTTCCCTAAGAGAAAAATCTTATGATGAACAAAACAAATACAAGGATTTACAGGTGTAGAGTTAGTAAAGTGTCTTTAGTCTGCACGGGAATTTTCCGAGGAAGCGGAGGGAGAAAATAAATAAATAAAATAAATAAATAAAAAAAAAATTGCCAAAAGTCGGCACAGTACCTTATTCAGTTACAAATGGCTCCACCTTGTTTGTCCCAAAATAAAATGAAAGAGGGGTGACCCTGCCCTGTCTCTTTCTGGTGATGACGGGCAAGGACGGGCCCGCCCTTGGCCCAGGCTTTGCCCGGGCACGGCACCCGCGCATCCCGCGTCGCGGGGGGAGGGGCAGCGCTTTATGCGCAAGATGACCTAAAGCGCCTCCCCCTCGTTAGCGGCAGGCGGTAGTAGCGCTGTGCACCCTGGGCCCAGAAGTCCGCATGCGAGGTGGTTGATGGCAAGACCTGGGATGGAGCAGGCAGGAATGTCAGGCTCGCTCTGGCACCTGGAAGAGCGGCAGGAATCCCTCCACGAAGACAAGCGGCAACCGGCAGCAGCCCCAGGCAATAAGCAGCAAAACGTGCGCTAAACAGCGCGTCCCGCTTCGCGGGGGGAGGGGCAGCGCTTTATGCGCAAGATGACCTAAAGCGCCTCCCCCTCGTTAGCGGCAGACGGTAGTAGCGCTGTGCACCCTAGGCCCAGAAGTCCGCATGCGAGGTGGTTGATGGCAAGACCTGGGACCAGCGAGGAAGCGAGGTGATCGGATATAGGTGCAGAGGCGGGAGTTTTCTCCTTTCACACGTTTGACCAAAGGGGTCTCCCCTCCTCACTCTCCTATGGGGCTAGTAGGTCCCGACAGTTAGGGCGTTACTTTTAGCCGCACATACGGTGGTGTGTGAAATCATTCACCTCACCTAGTGGAACCCTCACCAGTATAGCACGGTAAGGGCGGAGCCCGTTTATATAGTATAGGTCCTGATGAATGCCACGGACCCTTCGGGGCCAGTAGGCAGAAACATGTTGACCACTTATAGTACGGTGGGGGGACAATAGAATCCCCAGTACACCGACCATTTCATCTTTTTTTAAATACCATACAGATGCCAGTCACATTAAAATAAGTATGACATCTGTAATGGCCTTTTAAACTTCACAATTTTTTTGTAAGGGCCCCCACTTAGTTTTAGAAGTGCATCCCTGTCTTCAGGTGTATGCCCGCCCTCTATCAAACCAAGGTTTTAGAGGGCGAGGACTGGTCAATGATGAAGCATGACACCAGGTGGTGTGTGAGACCAGTCTGTCACTTTTTGTGAGATGCCTGCACTCACAAGGTAGCATTTAGGTCATCATACTAGGAGCGGCTCTTTTGTGTTAAACATTATAGTTTGGAGGCTGCCTACTCCTAGCACCCCATGCCTCTAGTTCCCTTCCCCAGGTCTTTCCTGAGGTTTTGTGGTTAAACAAGACCTGGGATGGAGCAGGCAGGCAGGAATGTCAGGCTCGCTCTGGCACCTGGAAGAGCGGCAGGAATCCCTCCACGAAGACAAGCGGCAACCGGCAGCAGCCCCAGGCAATAAGCAGCAAAACGTGCGCTAAACAGCGCGTCCCATACATTTTATGTCATTCTCCTTTCTCTGCCTCTCCCCTACCCATCTCATGGTTTGGGAAATTGAAGTAAGAGATCTGGTCCTTTTGTCACATTTATTCAGTTAAGTTTTTCTTGTCATCCTATTGTGGTGGAGGCTTGTGGCTTTAAAACAGAATAGCATTAAGAATAAACTTCTGGCAGAAGAGGACAGCCTGTCCAAATGTTGTAATAATTCAAGAAGAAATCCTTTATTGAGATCCGGTGATAGGTCTTTAGGGAGGAGTATTTTGAAGTCAAATGCCCCCCTTTCCTCTGTTGGTGGCCGAAGTAAGCCCCAGGGCGCAGTGCCAATTTGGGAGCAATGGTAAAGTCTCATTCCGAAACTCTGATTAATTTCACTGGATGCGATAGGAGAGACATAGAGAAAGGAATTAAGCCCATGCAGGTAAGATGAATATAATTTGATACCACACGTGCCTTTACCCCACCTGCATTACAATAAATCGTGTTGACATTTACAATGTATTGTAACGTATTGTAATACCAAGCAGGGCTTATTTATGTCTGTCGGTCTCTCTGTCTATCCGTTTTGGAGGGAGAGAAAACCCAACCCCCCCCTTTCTTTAAAATAAATACATATTTTAAATATATATGGTATATGGTATTGTTCTCTCTCAGATACCCTTTTGCATTTTCCCCATACCTATCCCTGAACCCTAACCTCCCCTGTAAACCATTACTAACCTGTACCATTACTCAGCCGTGAGCCCCAAAAACACCTTATTACCACATACCGATTGATATCCTCTACAATAAAAATGCCTCAAATCCCTTACTACCCTGTACTGTTATCCATCCCTGAACCCTGAAAAAACCCTTAAAACCCTTTATTAACCTGTACCCTTAACCATCTCTGAGCCCTAAACCCTTCTGTAAACCCATTACTACCCTGTGCCTCTACCCATCTCTGAATCCTAAAAATCCCTATCTGATAGAGAGTTCTAGCCGCAGATTCCTTACCTTAGAATTATCCCCAGGCGTCAGACTGGATCCGGAAATGTTTTCGTGAGCAGTACTCCTGGCGCCAGTAGGTGGTGTTGTTCGGCTCCGAGTGGTGTTGTCCGCACCAGCACCTTAAGTGATGTTTACGGTGTCTATGTAGCTGTCACCTAGGCGCGCTGACATTGGTTCTTTTCTTTACTCCAGTATTGGAACTTTCATCGATTCACATGCTTGAATGATTCCCCGTCGTCGAGATGGGAGTCTCCGGTATATCAAAAAAGCAATGTTTAAATCAATACAAAGCAGAAAAAAAGGCCTAGGCCCATTTCAGTTTTGTAACCCATAACTCTCGTTTTGTAAAAGAGACCAAAAATAATCCTTGAACCAATCAGGACCCTTCACCCCCTAGAACCCTCCTGAGAGAACCTTAGACCTTCAGATTTTCTACCGCACGTTGTGCTAGAGAGTCTCCTCTGAGCAGTTTTCCTTGTTTATTAGTGTTTTTGGACAGTATTCTTAGCTATCATCTCAGATTGCATCTGCAGGATCCATCTTCAGTGCTGGTTTATCATCACTCTGACTTTATTATGTCAGGAAAAGAGAAAAAGGGTCTGTTTAGAGCCTGTGCTACCTGCTCTAAGAAGAGGCTTTATACTGATGACCCTCATGAGGACTGTATTTATTGCCTCTATCCAGACCATCAAGCAAAGGACTGCAAGGTATGACGTACCTTTTTTAGTAAGACCTTAAAGGACCGTGAGGGACGCCTTTTAATATGGCTTCAAAAGCTAAAAGCCAGGAAGGAGGTGATTTCTAGTGACAGTGATGAGGCATCCTCTTCCTCATCCAGAAGGTCCCATAAAAGAAGATGATCACCTCATACTCATTCTTCTGAGGAGCGTCCAGGAAAAGCCCTTAAAAAGACCACTAAAGAGTCTCACGGGCGCAGTCCCTCAAAATCTCCTCAGAGACATGAAAAGGAGAGGAAGGGACATGCTTCGGGAGATAAAACTGCAAAAAAGGCAAGTTCTGAGCCGCCTAAGACACCCCCTCAGATCTGACATTCCTTCAAAAAGCCTTCTTCAGTGCCTCCTGAGGTAAAAACGGCGACGAAATCCTCATCGCCGACGAAGAAACCATCTATGCCGTCCTCGACAAAGGTTGAGATTCGCCTGCTACCAAAGAAGGTTTCAGCGTCCACGGCGGAGGGAGCTCCGTCGACGAAGATGTTATCACCGTCGACGACAATTTCGACGCCAGTATCATCGATGACTGTGTCGACGACAATTACGGTGTCGACAGCAGCGGCACCGACGGCGGAGTCGATGACGACGACAGTAACCACGTCGTCGATGGCGGCTAGACCATCGCTGATGGTTTCCCGGTTACCGCCGACGGCTGCAATTTCGTCAACGGTGTCGTCGGCGATCTCGTCGGCGATCTTGTCGACAGGCTCGTCGACGAGGGAAAAAACACCGGACAGCTCAGAAAGCGCTAGGAAAAGGAGAATTACGCCTGAAATCACACCTCCTAGCAAAGTTATGCCTCTTTTGCCATCTCACCTGCTAGAAGAGCAGGATTCTGAGGAAGAAGATGAAGGACCTTATGGCTATGCGAGTAGCACATCCCAGCTGCACGTTAAGTGTCAGGAGGACGACTTTGTTGAGGAATATGGCAAATATCAATTCCCTCCTCAGGAACAATACCACCAGAGTTATCAGAAGGAAGTGGTTTGTATGCCGTCCTCTGTATTGACGGACCTACAATTCATGTTGGCTGACTACAGGAAGAGATTTCCACCCACCCCTGTATCTCAAGAAATGCCATCAGCAGCTCCTCACCCACGCTCTATACCATCTACTCCAATGAGGGGCCAAGCTGTGCTGGCGGAACCCTTACAGAGATCGCCTCCACCAATCCCTCAACAGGATCCGGTTACTGCAGACGACGACCAAGAGGAGGGAGAAATTACAGATCCTAATAGAGAATGGGATGACTACCTCATTCCCACGCCCTCTTCTCCTTCTCCGGTACTGATTGACTCACCACCAGAGGATATTGGTGGATTTAATAACTTACTGGAAAGAGCTGCAAAAAGATTAGACCTACCTATGCCAGCTACACAGTGAGTGTTTTTTATATGATTTTAAGGAGCCATATAGGAAGTCAGTGAGGGCCATCCCGATAATAGGTCACGTTTGGGAGGAAGGCCTTAAGGTCATGAAGACACCAGCGACAGTAACACCAGTACTCTCCAGGTTGGAAAAGAAGTACAAGGCCCCAGAGGACGCTCCAGCCTGTTTGGTGGGCCATCCCAAACCGGATTCCGTTATTTCCCAAGCAGCTCAACGGAAATCCAAAAATCCATTGGCACCAATTACAAACAACGCCGAATAAAGAAGGCAGACCCCTAGATACACTGATAAGCGTTTCTCCTCAATGTCAGCTCTGTTGGTCAGAGCGGCTAATGCCCTTGCCATATTGGGCAGATATGATAGACAGATGTGGTGTGACCTGGCTCCGTATTTGGATCAGCTTCCAGAAGATAGTAGACCAGAGGTAAAGAAATTTCTCCAGGAGGGGGAGAGAGCATCTGCAGAGGTAATAGATTGTGGGATGGATATCGCAACTACAGCTTTCAGATTGCTGGGGGGTCCAGCGGTTTTGAGCCGTCAAGGATGGCTATGAGCAACATCATTTAGACCGGAGGTCCAAAATAAGATCCTTGACCTTCCTTTCGATGGAGAGGCTTTATTTGGAAAGCATAGAGACGATGCGCTGCAGGATATCAAGAAAGATACCGATACAGCGAAGGCTCTAGGGACACTTCAATATCGAAAGGTGCCCTTTAGAGGAGCCAGAGGAAGAGGACTTCCATCATATAGAGGAGGATACCAACAGTACAGATAACCCTCTTACGCTACGTCTTCCCAACCATACCGTCAGAAGTATATTCACCGACAGCAACAATCAGGGGCATACTCTAGATCTACCCCCAGAGGAAAAACAGGTCGTCAGGGAAAGGACACCTCAAGACGTCAATGACGAGCTTCAGGCTCCGGCTATGTCTATTCCTTCCTCTCCAGAAGTTCCCCTGGGAGGATACATTTCTTTTCATCTTTCCCAGTGGCAGAAAATAGCCACGGACCGATGGGTCCTCAATTTAATAAAATTTGGCCATACATTGGAGTTTCTTCAGATTCCTCCTTGTACTCCTCCGGGACGCCAGGAAGTCAAACATCTACATTTCATGCGCTTGGAGATTCTTACAATGCTCCGAAAAGGAGCAATAGAACCTGTGCCAATCTCCCAGAGGGCGAAGGGATTTTATTCCCGTTTCTTTCTGGTTCGCAAGAACTTTCGTCAATGGCGTCCTATCCTGGATCTGAGAACTCTAAATACTTATCTCAAGAAGCAGTCCTTCCGGATGGTTTCCCTTCAGGACATTCTGCTACTCCTAAACCCAGGGGATCATATGACCACCTTAGACTTACAAGATGCATATTTTCATATCCCCATCCATCCCTCCCACAAGCAGTACAAGGTGCTGCCGTTTGGCCTCAAGTCCGCCCCAAGGATTTTCACAAAATATCTGGCTTCAGTGGCAGCTGTTCTGAGGAAACAAAGGCATCAGGTATTTCCGTACCTGGACGACTGGTTGATCAAAGCACCTTCGCACGCAGCTGCTCAGTTGTCCACGGTGGCATGCACAACACTTTTTGCTGAGTTAGGCCTGACTCTGAACAGGGAGAAATCAGCTCTTCATCCTTCCAAGAGCATCACGTTCTTAGGGGCAATTCTGGACACAACAATAAACAGAGCGTTTCCTTCTCTCGAGAGACAGCAGAAGCTAATCTCTCTGTCCCAAGCATTCGCAAGAAGAAAGTCACTTTCAGTACGCCGCTACAAGTCACTCCAGGGGACAATGTCTTCATGCATCCCTCTCATCCCTTTCTGCCGATTAAAGATGCGTCCATTACAGGAGGAACTGGATCAGCAATGGCGTCAAACTGTGGGGTCCTTCGAGGATGTCATCACAATCACACCAGGTATGATACAGGCCGTGTCTTGATGGACCCAACGTCAAAATAATTCAGTCTTTCCTTTCTTACCATGCCGGCTCCACAAGTCATCACCACCGACGCTTTCCTGGAAGGTTGGGGAGCCTTCCTTCAAGACCTCCAGGTCAGTGGGCGTTGGCAGCGTCAAGACCAGCAGCTTCACATCAATCTACTGGACCTCAGAGCAGTGAGATTAGCATTGCTGGCTATTCTTCCGAGGATAAAGAACTCGTCTGTGCTTGAAACAGCCTTTACAACGCGGCTGTTACATTGCGTTACATTTACAACGTGGTCGCCGCGTTGTTACAATGGGATGCCTTTACCACGCAAGTCATTAGATCGACTTGCTCTAGATGGCGCTCCAACCTAAGGAATAGTGTAATTTACTATTCCAACACCTTCCCTACTGTTGCGCAGGGTGAAGTTGGAATGGTAAATAATACTATTCCTAAGGTTGGAGCGCCATCTAGAGCAAGTCGATCTAATGACTTGGTGGTAAAGGTATCGCGTTCTAACAACGCGGTCGTTGTAACGACTGCGTTGTAATGGAACGCGAAGTAAAAGCATGCGTTGTAGCATGCTATATTAGTCTGTGCTGATCAGGACAGACAACACAACAGCAATGCATTATCTCAACAAGCAAGGCGGCACGAGATCTCTCCCCCTATCTCAGGAGGCCCAGAGAATCTGGAAATGGGTAGTTCAGAATGGAATCTCGCTAAAAGCAGAACACCTTCCGGTGGATCAAAATGTCAAGGCAGACACATTAAGCAGACTCAAGTTAACCTGCCACGAGTGGGAGATCAATCAGGAAACCCTAGACAGTATCTTTCTAAAGTGGGGCAAGCCAACTGTGGATCTCTTTTCGACAGCTCAGAACAAGAAATGCCGCTTCTTTGCAAGTTGGCATCACCAACAGGGATCCTGGGGGAATGCGTTTTTGATGGCATGGTCAGGCGTCTTTGCCTACGCCTTTCCGCCGATTCCCCTACTACCACATCTTCTCACAAAGATCAAGAGGGAGCCGTGCAGAATGATCCTGATAGCCCCATGGTGGCCCAGACAACACTGGTTCACGGAGCTTCTCCTTCTTTCGGAAGCGCAACCGATTCTCCTTCAGCCCATTCCATCTCTCTTGACGATGTCACAGGGACAGGTGCTTCATCCAGACCCCAAGTCACTACGTTTAGCAGCATGGCTCCTGAACACTGTGAATTTCAACATCTAAAACTACCATCTGAATGCAGGAATATTCTCTCAAATGCCAGAGCACAGAGTACGAATAAGACGTACAGGATGAAATGGAGAAGATTCTGTTTATGGTGCCAGAAGTCTAATATTCATCCTCTAAGATCGGCTTCTCATGAAATTCTTCCTTACATCCTGCTTTTGGCAAAATCTGGATTAGCGCATGTGTCAATAAAAGTTCATCTAGCCGCTATATCCCGTTATAGAAGGACCTCATCAGGACCATCGTTATGGTCTGAAAGAATCATAAAACAGTTCATGAAAGGACTATTTCGTACCTTTCCCCCAGTCAAACCTCCGCCACCTCTCTGGCAGCTGAATATAGTGCTATTGCAACTCATGATGCATCCATTTGAACCCATTCACAGGGCGGACCTTAAATTCTTGTCGTGGAAGGTGGCTCTTCTCCTGGCGCTCACATCGGCCAGGAGAGTTGGGGAGATTCAAGCCCTGACCATTCAGGAACCTTTTCTACAGTTCAAAGAGGATCGGATAGTCCTTCGAACTAATCCAAAGTTTATACCCAAAGTACCATCAGACTTTCACTTGAATGAGCCTCTTATCCTAAAGAGGTTCTTTTCTCAACCGAATACTGCAGCGGAGAGGACTCTCCATTCGCTGGATATCCAGTGTTGTCTGAAATTTTATCTACAAAGAACTAAAGCTTTTCACAAATCGTCTCAGCTCTTTGTATCCTTCAGTGCACCCGGAAAGGGCTATCCTCTTTCCAAAAGAGGAATTGCTCGGTGGATCTCAAGTGCAATCCAATATTGCCATCAAGCAGCAGGGAAGCCTTTGGGAGCACGGGTTCGTGCTCATTCGACGAGAGCAGTATTGACATCCACTGCATTGTTTGCTGGAGTACCTATCCAGGATATATGCAGGGCTGCTACCTGGAAGAGTACACACACCTTCACCAGACATTACTGCCTGGATGCAGCCGCTGACAGTGATGTGGCAGTGGGACAGGCGGTGCTGAGAAAACTTTTCCAGTGACGGTGAGCTCTCTCTTTCATCCCTCCTTCCTTTTTTACTGTTAAAATATGCACATTTTTATAATAAATGCATTTCTCATTGTGTAGAGATTTATAAGGTAGTGGTTTCCAAAAGAACTGTTTATTCTCTGCGATTTTACAGTTATAGAGGTTAAGCATGGAATATTTAACGATTGGGAGTTTGATGTTTTTTCTCAGGTAAAGCTGTTCTTCCCTACTAAAGGACAATTTAATTTGTTCATGCAGTATAAAATGTGCTACGTACTGCTAGCTACTCTGATTTAAGCATATGAATCTATGAAAGTTCCAATACTGGAGTAAGAAAATAAGTTACTTACCTGTAACTGTAGCTCTCCAGTATTGGAAACTTTCATAGATTCACATGCGACCCGCCCTCCTCCCCTGAGAGGCTCACCTTTGGATTTTTGCACAGGGTTGTCTTAGGCACAAGTGCTCGAAAATCTGAAGGTCTAAGGTTCTCTCAGGAGGGTTCTAGGGGGTGAAGGGTCCTGATTTGTTCAAGGATTATTTTTGGTCTCTTTTACAAAACAAGAGTTCTGGGTTACAAAACTGAAATGGGCCTAGGCCTTTTTTTCTGCTTTGTATTGATTTAAGCATTGCCTTTTTGATATACCGGGGACTCCCATCTCGACGACGGGGAATGATTCAAGCATGTGAATCTATGAAAGTTTCCAATACTGGAGAACTACAGTTACAGGTAAGTAACTTGTTTTCTTCTGTGCCAGTAAGAGCAGATTCTGGAAGAGCTACCTTTTAGTCACATTTTTTACTTCGCTTTTTCGATGTTTTGTAAAAGAGTCTTACCGCCTGGTGTGGCAGAAATGTCATCAAAGAAGGTGGGCTTCAAGCCCAGTGATGCCTGGCACCAACAGATGTCGGTGACTGACCTGCACCTTGTTTGCCTCTGGTGCCTCAAACGGGACCATGACCTGAACTCCTGTACTGACTATGGCGCCATGCATCCCAGTGGAGAGGAAGGTCCCAGGAACGGTTGCGGAGTCCGAGGTCATCATCTTACTCTAAGTCATCAAGCCATTCAGCTAAGTCTCGGCCCCTCAAAAACAATAAGAAGTTGAAGCATGGTTTGACTTCACCTCGTCCTTCGACCGACAAGATGAGGGAGCATCACTCTATTGTTGAGCCAGTGCCTGGGCCGACTCTGCGCCTCTCTGCTTTTCCGGGATGCAGAGCGACCCCTGCTCAATTTCAAGAGTTTTACGAGGCCATGCGCCTCATATTTGAGTGGCCCATTCCCTCTTGCTTACCTTCGGGCCCCTCAGGTTTGGGAGGGGCTCCTACTGGATCCATGCCAGTGGCTCTGGCGCCAGTCGGGCCCCAAGAATCCACAGATGCCATGTCGACCTTGCCCAGCTCCAGTCCTGAGGCTGATGCTCCCAGTACCGCTGATGCCCACCGGCAGCACCATTCCCATTTACTTCCCCGACTCTGACACGGAGTCGGAGGGGCGTCGCCCGAAGCATACTTTCGCGCCGACTGGAGCCATGCTTCCAGGTCGGACCCTGATCCCTATTCCTATGGGCTAGGACTCAGGGAAGAATGGGAGGGGGTCGCTAGACCCTGAAGAATACCAGCCTTATGAATCCTTGGACTGGTGTGAAGATCTGGGTGAAGCCAGTGGACTGGACACTTCTCCATATTCTGGCAAGCTTTCTCCCCCTACCGTGGCTACAAGAGGAGACATCTTCATTCGCAATGGTGGTGCGGAGAGTGGCAGTCAAGACTAATGTCTTGATGGAAGTGCTTCAACCGGGAGTGTCCCCTTCTGAACCGCTTCTCCCACTAATGTCCTGTTTGGGACCTGTTCCAAGCCCAATACAGGCTTCTGTGAACAGGACAATTGCTCTCCGCCACAGCCTCGTTCCAGAAGACTCAAAATTCCTCACGTAACACCCTACCCTGGATAGCTTGGCAGTCCAAGCCTCCAGTTCTTATGTAAATCCTGGCACATTCCCAACCACCTCGCCGCATTGGGAATCCAAGAGGCTAGACAATTTAGGCAAGAAAATGTTTTCTTCCACCAGCCTGGCATTGCGGTCGGTGAACACCACATGCCTTTTGGGCCGATTTCCTGCGCTTTTTGGATAAGGTTGCGCAGGTGATGCTAACGGTCCTGGAGGAGGCCGGGCCATGCGCTCCCAGGCTGTTGCCGACAGGAGGGATGCAGCTAAGTTCACCATTTGATGTGGACTAGACACCACCGACTCACTAGGCAGAGCAGTTTCATCTACAGTGGCCCTGCCATGCCTCGTTGAGGTCTGCTGGCTTTTCTGGGGATGTCCAGACATCACTCATGGACCTGCCCTTTGATGGCTCCCATTTCTTCAGCGGCAAGGCGGATTCAGCGCTGGAGCGCTTTAAGGACAGCAGGCCTACCGCCACGTCATTGGGCATTCGATAGCCCCTCTTCACCCCCCATCTGCGTTTCGCTCCTTTCGTGGCCACGGAAGGTGCTTGCAGCATCGCCTTTACCCTCCCAGCCACCCAGGCATGCAAGCTTTCCATCTTCTGCTTGGAGGTGGGCATGGTACCTACCGACCCGTGAGTCGGGTGGCCAGCGGTCGGGTCAATTCACCACCCCCCCCAGCAGCTGTACCCTCCAAATCTTCCTAGTCTACCTATTTAACATGACAGAATTCGCCATCACCTGCCCCACTGGCAGTCCATAACATCGGATAGATGGGTTTTGCAGATTGTCCAACCCCTTCGAGACTACCCCTGTCTCCATGCCACCTACTTATGACAGGCTGACAGAGAACCACCTATCTCTCGTTCTACAGCAAGGGACTGCTCTTTTGCCCAAAGGAGCCATTGAGAGAGTGTCGATGAGAGTGAGTCATGGTTTTAATTCCCGCTATTTACTGGTGCCCAAGAAGGGCGGAGGCCATCATCCTATCCAAGACCTGAGCTCTCTCAGCTTCTTCCTCAAGAAGGAGAAGTTCAAAATGCTCACTCTTGCTCAGGTCCTATCTGCCCTGGACCCAGGAGACTGGATGGGTGCGCTGGACTTGCAGGATGCATATTTCCATATTCCCGTCCTGCCTGCCCACAGACATCACCTGCGATTCATGGTGGACCACAAGCACTTTCAGTGCGCTGTGCTACCCTTTGGCCTCACCAGCGCCCCTCGAGTGTTCACGAAGGTGATGGTGGTGGTTGCAGCTCATCTGCTTAGACCAGATGTGCCAGTCTTACCCTCTCTCGACGGCTGGCTGCTAAAGGCTGGCTAGCCCAAGGCTATTGTCTCACACCTCCAGACTAGGGCGGACCTCCTGAATTCACTGGGGTTCACGATCAATGTGCCGAAGTCACACCTGACTCCCTCTCAGATGCTCCCTTTCATTGGAGCTGTTCTGGACACAATGCAGCTTTGGGCCTATCCTTCCAAATGGCGAGTCAAGGATATTCAGGCTATGATACTGATGTTTCAGCCTCTATCCTGGATTTCTTTCAGACAGACTCTGAGGCTGCTGGGCCTCATGGCCTCCTGCATTCTGCTGGTGCTACATGCCCGTTGGCATATGCGGGCTCTGCAGTGGGATCTGACGGTCCAGTGGGCGCAGCATCAGGGCAATCTCTTACTTGGTCCAGATCTCGGATGGAACTGTGAAAGATTTGCAGGGGAGGCTAATGAAACACGATTGGGTCCGCGGCAGAACCCTCTCCCTTGCCCAACCAGATCTCACATTAGTGACAGATGCATCACTCCTGGGATGGGACGGCCATCTGGGAGAGGTGGAGATCAGAGGACTCTGGTCTCCGGCGGAATCCGGACTCCACATCAATCTGTTGGAGCTCTGAGCGATCCGATTTGGCATTGAAAGCTTTTCTACCCTCCATCCAGGGAAGGCTGGTGCAGGTGTTCACTGACAACACATCATCATGTGGTACTGCAACAAACTGGGTGGTGTGGGGTTGTGGACCCTTTGTCAAGAGGCCCTGTGTCTCTGGACATGGCTGGAACAGCAGGGCATATCCCTGGTGGTTCAACATCTGGCGAGTTTTCTGAACGCCAGAGCGGACAAACTCGGCTGAGGAGACCTCGCGGATCACGAATGTTGTCTCCATCCGGAGGTTGTGCAAGGTCTCTTTCAGCAGTGGGGAGAGCCTTGGTTATATCTGTTCACCACAGACGAGAACGTGCAATGCCAGCAGTTCTGCACGTTGTAGTTTTCATGGCAGCTCCCACTCTGAGACACTTCATCTCGAGTGGAGCTCAAGTTTCCTATACGCTTTTCCGCCCATACCACTCCTGCTCAGAGTTCTCAAGAAGATCAGGAACGACTGGGCCCAATTCATCCTTGTGGCTCCGGATTGGGCATGTAGAGTCTGGTATCCTGAGCTGTTGAGCATGGTCATTGGGCCTCCGATCAGGCTGCCCCTTCTGGAGGATCTTCTGTTGCAGCAGAAGGGAAGGGTTTTCCACCAAAACCTGTCAACGCCCACCTTCTTGCGTGGAGATTGAGCAGCGACAGTTGACAGCTTTCAACTTTCCTTCCGAAGTCTGTGACATTATCTTGGCGGCCAGACGTCCCTCCACCAAGATGGTTTATGCCTGCCGTTGTGCAAAATTTGTGACATGGTGTACAGAAAAAAGACTTGATCCCCTTTCTACCCTCTTGTTCAACCTTTCACTTGCCCAGCAGGGCTGTGCTCTGGGTACTCTGAAGGGTTGTCTCTCCGACCTTTCAGCTTTTCTGTGGTTGCTTGATCAGCCATCCCTCTTCAAATCCCCTATTGTAAATAGGTTTCTGAAAGATTTACAACTTTTGTTTCCACCTTCTCCCTTTGTTATACCCCAGTGGGACCTCAATCTTGTCCTCACTTTCCTTATGTGCGCTCCCTTCAAGCCTCTGCACAATTGTCCACTCGGGCTCCTTACCATCAAGACGGCCTTCCTGGTTGCATTAACATCTGCCTGGAGGATCAGTGAGCTTCAGGCCTGGTCATCCAAGCCCCCTTATCTTAACATCTACCCAGACAAACTGGTGCTTTGTACGAGAGCTTCCTTCCTTATGAAAGTGATCACTCCATTTCACGTAGGCCAGTCCATCACTCTGCCTACTTTTTACGCTCCGCCTCATCCCTCTAAATAAGAGGAGCGATTTCACCTTCTGGACTCAAAAAGAGCGTTATCGTTCTACCTTGATCGCACGTGAGAGTTCCAGGTGGGCTACCAACTCTCTGTGGGGCATGTCGGAGTGAGGAAGGGATAGGCTGTACCGAAAAGGACCATCTCACGTTGCATCGTACTCTATCAAAATTTGCTACGCATTGACTAAAAAGCAACCCCCTCTGGGATTGTGTGCTCATTCCACCAGAGCTAAAGCTGCAGCGACTGCGTTAGTTCATGAAGTTCAAGTCCTGGACATCTGCCAGGCAACAACATGGGCTTACCAGCACACGTATTCCACACACTACTGTCTGGACAGCCAGGTCTGTAGGGATGGGCATTTTACCCGTTCAGTTCTGCAAGACATCCTCGTATGAAATTGGTCCGCAGACCCACCTCCACAGAGGTATTGCTTGGGTATCTATTCTAAGGTAAGGAACCCGCGGCTAGAAGTCTCTATCAAATGAACAAGTTACTTCTCTTCGGTAACGCCTTATCTGATAGCGACTCTTTGTAGCCATAGATTCCTTACCGACCCACCCACCCTCCCTACTCTCAAAATGGATTTTTAGGGGCAGGGCTTTCAGGATCCTAGTTTTCCACCCCAGTGGTCATTGTACTATATTGCTCCAAGCTTCTAGTGTGGACAGTCGCGAAAAGTAACTGACATCAGAGCGCCTAGGTGGCACCTATATAGTCACTGTGAATGTCACTTCTGACGCAGACAACGCCACGCTAAGCCAAACGACACCACCTACCGGCGCGCAGGGGTACTGCTCTCGAAAAAAATTCTGCCTCCAGTCTGACGTCTGGGGATAATTCTAAGGTAAGGAATCAGCGGCTAGATAGAGTGTCTACCAGATAAGGCATTATCCAAGGTGAGCAACTTGTTCTACTAACCCGTACCCTTACACGGAAACCCAACCCTGAACCCTAAAAAAAACCTTAAATCCCTTACTAACCCATACCCTTTCATATCCCTTGAACCCTAAACCCCTCTTACTACCCCATACCCACCCCTGAACCTTAAACAACCTTAAAACCCCTACTGCTGCATACTTACCCACTCTGAAACCTAAAAACCCCTTTGCAACATTTACCACTCTGTACACTAACCCATCACCACACCCCTATTTTTAAATGACATAATGATGTAATTTAAAAAATGCTTACCTGTGTGGTAAAGTGCAGCGTGGTAAAGTACCAAAAAAAGGCCTGCGTGGTAAAGGCATGTGTGGTTACATCCTGCAGGGTAGAGACCATGAGATAAAGACTGTAAACCAGATAAGATAGCTCAGTGGCCTGAGTGTGTGCCCAGAGACTGGAGAAATGGGAATTATCTTTATCCCACTGGTGCAGGGACACCCTTAGTCTACGGGTTCACAAATGAGGATCAACACTGGAGTGGAAACAAAATACAAGTTTATTACATCTCAGCGGGCTCCATCATACAGACACTGCAAGTGTCTGAGAGGGAGCTACTAAGCATAGGTTCCAACACAGTATTTATACAGTCTTGGTGCAGCATGACACTCACTGAAACCCCTTTGTCATGCCCAAATGCAGAACTGTTGACTCCTGATAAACCCCCACCCACGTCATCTTCATAGATAGGCAGGGGAGGTTACAGGCATTGGTGGGTTTGTAGATAGGAACATCTGCGTGCTCAGGGCCTTTCAACAGGGCAGGGCCTCCACCCTGGCACGCAAGTATTATCAGCACAACCAGCTTTCAGAGAACACGTAACTCCCTAACCTTACAAAGTCCCCGCAGAAACACAAAATGGATGTTCACAGACAAAATGGCTGAAAGCGGAGGCTAAGTTAGCAGAATACATTTTTACCGTTTAACAGTCCCTCCTTTTAGCCTCTGCTAAATACATTTTGTCTAATTGAATAGCGAAAATACATTTCAGGCACATAAAGCTTTGCAAATACAGAAAACATCAAAGATAATGAGCTAAGTCGGTGTGTTATACTGCAACAGCTTAGGGCACTCCATCATCATAGTTCAAACTTCTCATATCTATGCTCATAAGATCATCTATTTGTTGCTGAAGCATAAGCTGCTTATTAACATCATGGGTGTTTACTTTCTTAGGGATACAGGACATGCATAAAGAAGTGCAGAGGGGGCATATAATGGGCATACACTGAATGCAAAGGCAACAGCCTAGAATACCGCCTACTACACAGGCCACTATGATGAGTAATTTCCATCCCCATGACATAATAATGCCCCAGAACCAACTAGACCAGGTCCATGTTCCAGTGTCTTGGTGTATTTCAGTCGCTATTTTATGTAACTTGGAGATGGCCTGATAAACAGAAGGTGCGTTATCAGGTATATAAACACAACAACTGGCACCTATAATTCGGCATGCACCACCCCGATCTGCAAGGATGACATCTAGAACCATACGGTTCTGCAAAGCTACGAGTATCGTAGCTTGAAGCTCCTCGGTAATGTTACCAAGAGCTGTTGTGGTCTGATTAACTACTGCCTCAACTACCCTAGTGAGTCTTCGTATGTTCCTACTATTAAGAGGCGGGCCAACAAAGAAAGATACCTAAATTCATATCAACATATTCTTGCAATGAGGTGTCAGTCTGATCTACTGTTTTAACATCTATCATTCTCTTAGTCCTAGCTAATAAAGGATTGTGAGGCAGTAATCGAGTTTTGTGATAAGAAGCCGGGGCCAAATAAACAGGAGGGAGGAGGAAAGACACATAACATATCCCTGACCACCCTTGTGGTAGGTAGAAATAACCCTTATTCCCACAAATAAAATAAGTATTCTGGGATGCTAGAAAACTACTGTGATTGCGACTGGGACCTATACTCCTTACACAGAGAGGGGCTCGTGCTTCTGTTACTGTTATAACCGGCAACGCTTGCTCCAATTTCGTTCTTATTTTCCGTGGAGTAAAAACATACTTAGTGGCATAATCATTATGACCACCGTATTCTTCTACTTCTGAATCTGATCCTTTTGCCTGCGGGTTACCATCGTCATCTGGATAACATGCCGTATTTAGCTCCTTATTAAGACCTCCTACATCGAAGCTAAAAATCTTATTAACATGTGCTGCCCATAAGACTCCGAACCAAGCCGTGCAAGAGCCGTTGTGGGAGAATGGGAGTGATATGAGGGGCGTTCCCCCTGCTCCCTGGTGTACAGGTAACAGTCCACAGACCCAACAATTGGAAATGTTAGTAATGCTATGGGTGTAATGCAACATTCGAATAAATGAATTTTTCTTATAAGAGAGCCTATGTTTTTCGTCTAGCGGTGAAAGGGTAAAATAATGGTGTTCAGGCGGTGTGGGTGTTGGGCGTACAAGCATATGCACAGGAAATTTCATATGTAAAAACCAAGCTATCACACAAATACTTATGACACTAAGTAGACTCGCTATCAAACAAATAAATGTCCATTTAGGCTTGATCTTTTTCAATGTAGGGTGTTGAATATCCAGACGACCTTCCTCCATGATAGGCATTCGCAATATCAAAATCAACAATGTGTCTAACTGTATTGTCTCTTATAACTTTGCCAACTCTGTAAATGTTCTTTCTCAAATGTTATACTCTATATACGGTGCATATATTAGTCAGTGGAGAAGATGAGAAGGAAAACAAACATTTGAGGCAAACAAACACAATTTCACCTCAACAGGCTCCAAACCAGGAGCTGAACAAAATTGTTGGAACTTGCAGTCCAAGGATGACTATGGCAATGATAAGTCAGTATAGCAGGTACTCAATGAAGGTCATCCACAAGTTCACCTACGACAGCCTGAAGGACCGTTAGATATATTGCCTTTTTCAGAGGATGCAACTCGGGTCCCATGTAATATCCAGTCGGGGACCAGTCAGGGAACTGAAGCTGTGGTCCAAGGCAGGAAACGGCTATTTTACTTTTCACCGGATTCCTTGGCCAAGTAGCGGAAATTTTAGATTCTATTTCCAATCCTGGACAGAGTATTGTAATGCAAACATGACTAATACAAACACGAACAGTGTTAGCCGTTTTCTGCACTGTGAATCCTCTTATTCTTTCCATTCAGATACCGCAGGACGGATACCACAAATGTAGAAGTGATGATGTTGAAAATCAGGGTATCTCACGGATTCAGGATGCTCAGGTCACAAACCGCACCTGAACCTAGTTCGGCTGCTTCCGTAACGCAGAGTCTCCTGCCAAGAAGGCCCTCTAACCGGACCAGGCTCGCTGGACCCCTTTTCCCTCAAAGTTGGTATCACGAGGTCTCAAATTGTACCTCTCTCTTCCGGCTGTTGTTGGATCCGTAAAGAGAAGTTCCTCAGGTGTGGCAAAGTAGTGGTCCGTCTTTTCCTCGTTACTGAGAATGTTGTGGGCAATTCCTGTGTTCTCAGTTTCCGTTGTCTGAGTCGGATCCGTTGGCACCTTTTTGCAGTGCGAGGCGTGGATCCAGTTCCTTCTGTTAGTGACCCGAACTGCCGTCCGTGTGGCCAATAGAACTTGTTCAGGCCCCTTCCAGCGAGGTTCCAGGTTCTTTGAGTGCTGAAAGTTCTTGGTCAGAATCCAGTCGCCGGGCTGTAACAGATGCCCAGGACCTTCAGAATTGTCAGGCAGTGAATCGTGTACCTGTTGGTGAATCAAAGAAAGATTGTCTGTCAGTTCCTTCATATAATCTAGCAAAATAGGGTACTCAAGTTCTCTTATTTTCTTGGGACGTGGAGGACCCCATACATTCATTGGTCTCCCAAAAACTATTTCGTAGGGTGTGAGATCGGACTTGATATTCGCAACAGCGCGGGTCGACATGAGTGCTAGGGGTAGAGCATCTGGCCATTTAAGTCCTGTTGATGCCTGTAGCTTGGCCAGTTTAAGTTTCAGGGTTTCATTATATCTTTCCACTAATCCTGCAGATTGTGGATGATTAGCAGCGTGAAACTTCTGGCGTATACCTAGACTCTCAGTAATCAATTTGATAACCTGTCCAATAAAATGAGGTCCATTATCACTCCATAAAATTCTACAAATCCCAAATCTTGGGAAATATTCCTTCAAGAGTATTTTAGCTGTAGTGAGTGCAGTGTTATCTTTTGTAGGATAGGCCTCAACCCACTTACTAAAAGCACATACTATTACTAAAGCATATTTCAAATTATTACATCTTTCAAGTTCAATAAAGTCCATCTGTAGGACTTCGAAAGGTGCACTGGGCGGGAAAACCCTCCTTTTGGGGTGGCTACTCCTTTCCCGGGTTATGTTTTAAACAGATCATGGAATGTCTAACATAGTGTTCATCTGTCTTTCTTATGTCTGGGTGTTCCCATACCTGCTCTAGTTGTGTGGCTATGCTTTTGGCGCTGACATGTGCTGGACCGTGCGCCATAGTGACAAACGGTAGGATATAAGAACTGGGTAATTTCCACCTATCCCCATCTGGCCCTTTTCTCCAACAATTTTCACTGTCCAATATTCCTGTCTTTTCCCACTGTTCCACTTCCTCGTTTGTTGCCATCTGTTGGATCTCTCTAACCTCTTCATTCACATTTGCAATTTTTTCTGCAGTGGAGTACATTACATACATTTTTTCCTGTTGGCTACGTGCTGTTTCTTTCGCCGTGCTGTCTGCGAAAGCATTGCCCCTACCTACATCATCCACTATTTTCTGGTGTGCACTACACTTAACGATAGCCACCCGTTTTTGTAATGTTAGTGCAGTCAACAAATTCTGAACTAATTCCCCATGCTGTATTTTCGAGCCATGGGACGTCAAGATCCCCCTTTCCTGCCATAAGCGTCCAAAGTTATGTGCAACTCCAAAGGCATATTGACTGTCTGTATAGATATTCACAGATAGTCCTTGGCTAAGCTCACAAGCTCTCAAGAGTGCAATAAGTTCAGCTGCTTGTGAGGACTTATAGGGGATTCGAGCTGTCTCCACAATTGTTTGCAGTGTAGTGATAACGTAAGCTGCGGTAGTGGTGCCATCAGGTAGCTTAAAACAAGATCCATCTACATACAAGTCACCCTGAGCGTCAGGTAGGGGAATATCAGTAAGGTCTACTCGACCATTGTTTGTTCTTCAGTGGTAAAAATGCAGTCATGTATGTCACTAGGTTGTTCAGAGAGTAATGGCAACAAAGTAGCTGGATTCAAGGTCAAACAGCGTTTAAGTGTGAAGTGTGGTGCTAACAAAGTGAGTTCGTACCCAGTAAGACGAGCACTCGTCAAGTGTTGTGTCTTAGTCTGACTCAATAATACATCAACTGAGTGGGGAACAAAAACCGTCAATTTGTGGTCCAGTACAAGTCCGTCTGATTGAAATGGCAGTCGCTGCCACAGCCTTCAGGCAACAAGGGAGTGCCCTGGCCACGCGGTCCAGAACTGCAGAGAAGTATGCACATGGGCATTGTTTGTCCCCCTGTGGCTGTGTTAGGACAGACAATGCGCAACGTTTGCGTTCGTGTACATAGAGAAAAAATGGCTTTGTATAACCAGGTGTTCCTAGCACAGGGGCAGAGCATAGTGCTGCTCGGAGTTGTTGGTATGCACTTTGACACTCAAAAGACCAAGGCAAAGGAGATGGGGTATTCTTAGTCGTAAGGGCAAGAAGAGGTTTGATAATGAGGGAGAAATTGGGGATCCAGTGACGACAGTAGGATGTTATACCAATCAATGCCCTAACTTCCTTTTGTGTTTATGGAATAGGTGTGTGTAGGATGGCTTTAATTCTGTCTTTGGTCAACGTCCTTCCCTCCTTCGACAAGAGGTGACCTAAATAGGTAACCTCTGGTCGACAAAACTGTAACTTATTCTTAGATACTTTGTGGCCCAATTTAGCAAGGTGATAACATCAATGTAGCCTTAATACAAAGTTCTGTGTTGTCGGCTGCGATTAGCAGATCGTCAACATACTGCAACAAAGAAGTGCCTGAAGGTAACTGTAAGGTATCGAGTTGTCGTTTAAGAGCTTGGCTATAAATGCTCAGGCTTTCTGTATAGCCTTGAGGAGCACGACAGAAATGAAAGGACCGGCCTTTAATGGAGAACCCAAACAAATACCTACTAGAGGGTGCAATAGGAATAGAAAAGAATGCGTTTTTAAGGTCAATGACGAAAAAAACACATGCTGTTGGCGGGATCATTTTTAATAGTGTAGTAATGTCTGTAACTACAGGAAACTGAGGTATCACTATTTTATTAATTTCACGTAGGTCGATAACAAACCTATAGACCTTTCCTTTCATATTATCAGAGGTGGAACGCTTTAAAACAGGTCAAATAGGGCTGTTACAAATATTGCTATCTGTTTCTTCCACCACCCCTTTTTGAATGAGTTCTTCTATTATTTGAACTAATGCACTTTCGCCTTCCTGCGATATCTTTTACTGTGGTATTCGAGGCAAAATGGCATTCTGTTTAACCTGTATGTGTACTTGTTCAATGGATAATAAGCCAACATCAGTATCACTCTCTGCCCACACATAAGGCGGTACAGTGGATAGTTCATGTGGTAATTTATTGAAAACATACTGCTTATCACGACTAGGCTTACCAAACGTAATGTATACACCATCCGGTGAACAATAAATACGCCCATGAAAATGTTTGAGTAAGTTTAGTCCCAGCAGATTGTCGGGACAATTTGGCGCGAGAAGAAATGGCATGTTGGTGGTAAACGGACCAATAGTAAGATCCAGGAGCTTAGACACGGGACTAAGAATTGGCTTTCCAGCGAAGCCTACAGATACATTGTTATAGCCAGACGAGGGAGTCCCAGCGATCCGTTGTTGGGAAATTGCACTTCGTGTAGCCCCAGTATCTACCAGAAATTGCTGCAGGGTCCTCAATATTTTAGCAGTAACATATGGGCCTGTCTGATCTACCGGTATAGAAACTGATCCCTCCTCTTGTCCTACGCTGTCCTAGTTGAAATACATGCCTCTAGCATCTGATGCACTAAAGTCGTCTGCATAATAAGTTTTTGTTGGGGCAGTATTATCAAAGTGATTCCGTCTGTCGCTAACAAAAGGCCGTTGTAGTGGACCCCTTGTCATTCCCCTTCCCATTCCTCTACCTTGTTGGCGGAGTACTGGGCATTCGGATTGCCAATGTCCTTCTTTTTTACAATATGCACATTGGTTTGGCCCTAATGGGTCAGACATCAGGGAATGTTGCATAAACCTTCTGGGGGGCGGTCAGCCTTGAAAACCTCTCGACCCCTACTTCTCTGCGATTCATAGACCTGTTGAAACAATATTTTAGTTTTCAATTCCTTATTTTTACCTTCTTTCTTGTCTCGTTCATCATTAATTTGGTTTTCATAATACTGGGCCATATCCAGAATTTTAGGTGGAGTGGAAGTGGCCCATGTACTCTCGGCCTCTCGTAACTTTTGCGAAATATCGGGTAACAAGTTGGCTACAAATTTATCTACAAATAGGTGTTTGCCTGTGTACGAAGCTGTGTCTTGCCCACTATAATCGTGAAAAGTCCCTTCAAACCTGGTGAAGAAATCAGAGACTGACTCATCTTTCTTCTGTTTACAAGCCGCCAATTTCGCCCATGATATTTTCTTTGGGGGCACTACCGTCTTGATGAAGGTAATTATGTGATCCGGTAGATCTAATATAATCTGTGGTGGTTTCTCCCCTGGTTTCCTATCAATATCAGCTGCTTCTAGCTGTGCCCAAGTGCCTCCAAAGTCCGCATGATCCTGTTTACGAACTATACGCCAAAGGTCAGGGGTCAGGATAAGTCCGAAAAACATGTCCATGTCTGCCAAAGTCATGACACAAGAAGTCAATGCAGCACTCTGGGATTCTTTCTAGGGTCGGGCAAGGAAGCTTTAAGGGTCAATACGTCCGATCGTTTCCAAGGGGAATAGATCCATTGGAATTGAAATCGGGCCGCATTAACACCCTGACCATCTCCTATGGCTGGCTGAAACACAGGAGCCGCTTCCCGCATGGGGGAAGGCTTTTATTGAAGCTGACATAAGCCTCTTGAGCTTCCTCTTATGAGAAAAAATATCCTCCACCGCTTGTTTTAAGGGAACGGCAGTCAACATACCTTCATTCGACCTTTTCCATATTCTACTTAAAACTCTAGGGGCCTCCTCATTAACAGTAGATCTCCAGTCCTCTATTATCGCATTGGCCATTTCTCCTACAATATATTGCTGAATCATTTGTGGGTGTTGAGACAAGGACGTGAGGACCTCATCCACACGTGTATCGTCATTTCGGACCCAATCATGTGCCCTAGTCATCAATATTACTTTATAATTTTCTGTAAGGATGGATCTATGACGTCGTGTTTTAGTTGTAGGTGTAAGTACAGGGGTAGTAACCTTTCTGTCAAGTACGGGAGTGGCGGCAGAAGCAGTAGGTAAAGGGGGATACAGTTGTGGTACTTGGTGTGGCGGGAAAGGTGCCGTCGGGGCCGCATTATTCCCATTGGAATTTGGCGCATAAGGAGGCGGGGATGGTCGACAGAGTAATTCTTCAAGTTCTGAATCGTCATCATCTAAACCCTGATTAACCTTCCCATCTTTTGCCACATATACCTTTTGCATTTGAAGTTTAAATCGTCTATCTTCACACTCTATACTTTCTTCTTGTTCTTTTAATTTCAACTCTTATTTTCTGTAAAATTGTCTGTTCTTCGGATTTCTTCCTATCCTTTTCCTCCTTAATCTGCTTCCGTTTAATTTGTTTTCTCCATAATCCTAAGGCATCAAACATACTCTCTACTCTTTCTCTTAAAGAGCTGTTCTTCTACATATTGTAATCTATTTAAGTCAAAGGTACCATTAAGTGGCCACTGTAAATTGGTATCTGCCTTCGTATATTTATTCCACAATGTGCTAAACAGTATGGAAGAAATTCCGTATTTAACGTACATTTCATAATTAGGAGTACCTTCTATAGGTGCTGGCTGTCTTTCTTCCAATTTTCTATTCTGTGTGCTAAAAACAGGCATGTTTACCAATTTCTTCTTAACAATGTCGTTAAGAGACTCTTATACCAAAACTAAGAATTGAGAAAAATTTCTCACATTACCTGCCTAAAACATTTGCAAATGTTTTATCAAGACAAAACCAAAAGGACAACCATTTCGATCCTACCTGATCGCAATTCTTCAACTCCCACCTGCCGATCCTCAGATCAATAGATCACCATCAAATGCCAACCGAAGAGCCCCAGTTGAGACCCACAGCCGCCACGAAGGTCAGGTCGATTAGCTGAAAATCACCTCGGCCGCGAGAACAAGTCTCCTTTTGCGGGGCGCCCCTCGGTGTTTCTGTCCTGTCGAAACGACCTCCTTCTGGTCCAGCCGCGGTCTTCAATTGGGCCCCACGTTGCAGCGCCAATTGTAGAAATGGGAATTATCTTTATCCCACTGGTGCAGGGACACCCTTAGTCTACGGGTTCACAAATGAGGATCAACACTGGAGTGGAAACAAAATACAAGTTTATTACATCTCATGAGCGGGCTCCGTCATACAGACACTGCAAGTGTCTGAGAGGGAACTACTAAGCATAGGTTCCAACACAGTATTTATACAGTCTTGGTGCAGCCTGACACTCACTGAAACCCCTTTGTCATGCCCAAATGCAGAACTGTTGACTCCTGATAAACCCCCACCCACGTCATCTTCATAGATAGACAGGGGAGGTTACAGGCGTTGGTGGGTTTGTAGATATGAACATCTGCGTGCTCGGGGCCTTTCAACAGGGCAGGGCCTCTACCCTGGCACGCAAGTATTATCAGCACAACCAGCTTTCAGAGAACACTTAACTCTCTGACCTTACAAAGTCCCTGCAGAAACACAAAATGGATGTTCACAGACAAAATGGCTGAAAGCGGAGGCTAAGTTAGCAGAATACATTTTTACCATTTAACAAGACTTGAAGGTTGGGGAGAGGAGTTGGCCTAACGGCTAGGGCGGTCGACCTCGAATCTGGGGAACTGGGTTCGAGTCTCGGCAATGACGCTGAACATCCTGTGATTCTGGGCAAATCACTTAATCTCCCCATGCCTAACAAAAATGAATGTGTCCTCATGTAATGCAACTAGTGCTATGTAAAGCGCTCTGATACCCAATACCTTCGGGTCAAGTTCGCGCTATATAAAACTCCGTTAAAAAAAAAAAAAAGGTCACATGCTTGCATTCCAAGAGGGCTAACTTGGCCTTTAATACCATTGGGGGTCAATTAGAGGAATACTATTAAATATATTAGTAACACCTATTATCTCTGCTTCTAGGTCAGCTTTTGTTTATAATCAATGTTGTTATTGCTGCTTCTGCTCATCCTATAATTTTAAATACACATTTCGATCCATCACTAAAATGACTTTTTACAATATACTTCGGAAAATGCCTTTAGATGAGCCTGCACCAATTGTTAACTAAAGAAAGAACTCTTTATGTGTATTTGGTCTGCGTTGAAGACGAAAAGTACACTTCCGTGTTGAAATATTTTTCCTTCAAGCCATTATATTTACATGCAGAGGAAAGGCAGAATAGGGGCTGCTTCAAGCAGAAAAGGTGTGGTGCACGAGCATGAATAAAGAATTATATTTCTGATTGTAAACATCAACCTGAAACCATGGGGATATACTCACTTACAAGACAGTGTCCAAGCTGAGATCTCCAGCCCCAAACAACTCGAACCCCCCATGCCCCCCCTTCCCTCGGTGTTATGACTTGGCAAGGTAACATGAACAGACCAGCGGTCAGAACTACAGGTTACGCACAAGAAAAGATCGAGAACAGAGATGTAGAGCCTCTAGAAGTCCAAGCAGTGTCAGCTGGGGCTCAGATACAGGGAGTGGGATAATTCCCATGAGTCAGAGAGAATGGACCAGACAGAACAATTACGAGACTGCATCCAGGACAGTTTAAGTAGCCAGATAGCGTGAAAAATGTTGCCCCCCCATCTGACACAATGCTGCCACTCATAGCATCTCCTGGTGCTCCCGAGCTCTGGGAAAGTCTCCTTGCACTTCCTGAGTTGGTTAACAGCTGTGCCTTTGGAGCAGAAGTTGATTTATATGGGAGTGGGGAATGTGTTGTGATGTTAATCAAATGCACCTATTTCCCCACTTAATTGTGTGCGTTTGTCATTATTGCCAGACTATTTGGTCCTTCGGCATGTGCTGTCACCCTATGGTCCATGCGAGAGATGTGTACCAACCAGAACCAGTGCAAGGCAATTTACCGCCTACATTGTGTTTCTCTTCTCATTCCTATTTCCCCTTTTAAGAACTATACACTAGAGATAATTTACATCTCAGCCTGAAGCTCTTATTTGGTGGAGAGCGTAGATATGCATTTGGGTTAGTTTAACAAGTCTAACATGACCATACCAGGTTGTGTGGCTTATGTATTTTAACGCACCATGTGAATAGCAGGGGGCCTCTAAATTGACACTTTGAAAAAATGATCTCACTCAGGTGCTTGTATTCATAGGCCATTGTCTATTGTTTTTAATATGTGAAGCTAGTACTTTGCCATGAGTTTCATCACTGTTAATTGAATCCAGCTGAGCCTTCTAGCTATGGATTAATTACCTGCACACATTTGTAGACTGAAATCATTGGAAATGTGGTTACTAAGCAGCTGACCAATCATCTGGATGAAAATCATGTTTGGGTGATCTGCAGTAAGTATTATAGGCACATTGTAGTACGGAAACAGTTTTTGGACATTTGAAAGACATTGTTCTAGATTGCAAATGAGAGGGGTTGATAGGACTTTTAGGGTTACTGGACCAGTTTGCCACATTTAACATTGCAGACCACACCACTTTGATCATGGGTTTGTTGTATATTGTAGGTGTCCCTCTGTTACAATTGCAGTGGTTAAGTAATTTTTAGAATACCATCCTACACACTGGGTTTATGATAGGGTGTCCACAGCTTTTGTGTCATCACCTTGTGGAACCCCCTCGCCTCGCCATGCTTCATGCTGTTAAACCCTTACATGATTTGTTAGATGTAGGAAAGTGCCCCTTTTTGCATGGTTACCCCCACTTTTTGCCTGACACATGATGCACTTTGACTTGGTGTGCCCATGGACCCTGCCAATCAGGTTCCACAGCCTGTGTTCTTTCCCAAAACTGCCTTCGTACCCACAATTAGCACATCTCTGGCCACAGGTAAGCCCCTTGTAAAAGGTACCATGGGTACCAAGGGCACTGTGAGCAGGGAAGGCCTCTAAGGGCAGCAGCAACTATTGTGCCACCCTTAGGGGCCCTGTACCTTAACACCCACACTCTGCCATTGCAGGCTGCGTTTTTTGGTGCAGAGAAATGTAAAGAGTCGACATGCACCCATCCCTGAGTGCCCTGCCTACAATCCACTGCCTAAGGCCTAGGTTAGCCACCTCTCTAGCAGGATGCACTAGACCATAGGTTGGGGTACAGATGCATGAGCACTGTACACCTACAGTGTCTAAGTCCATTGTAAGTGCAGTAAAGCCATAAAGAGTATATGGTCTGGGAGTTCGTCATTACGAACTCAACATCTCCATAATGGTTTACTGAAAACTGGGAAGTTTGGTAGCAAACTTCTCAGCACATTAAACCCACACAGATGCCAGTGTGGGATTTAATGTAAAATGCACAGCGAGAGAGAGCATCTTGTAGATACCCCCTGAAAAACGACCAGCCCTGGTGTGGTTCCTGAATGGCTGCCCGCCATTTACCACCACCAGACTGGTTTCTAGACCCCTGGGTGTAGAGCCTCCGCTCTCTCGGTCCAGAAACAAAGCCCATCCTGGGCAGAGGTGTAATACCTCCCCCCCCCCCCCCCCAGGATGGGCTGGGTCCACGAAAGGGGAAGCTTCGAAGGCCTGCCGCCTTTGTAAGCTGTTCCTCCCTTTTGCTGCCCCCAACAACTGGCTCCCACCAGTTCTGGCCCCCACTTGGGTGGGATAATCGGTGGGAAAACCGAGTTAGGAGGAGAGGCGTGCCCACCTTTGCCAACCCCACCCCTCAGGTGTGGTAGGAGAGGTGAAGCACACATCTCAGTCCCCTCCATCCTGAAGATGAGGGGACGCATCCATTTAGGAAGAGGCTCATGCCCCCCTCCCACTGGAGGGTGGCATAATAGGGGGTGTACTCATCCCAAGGAAGGGACCCATTGGTCCCGACCTGCACTCCCCTGTAACGCCCCTAAATTTAGTATTTAGGGACGACCTTGCCTCCTCAGATTCAAGGAAGAAAGAAGAAGGACCGAAGAGCCGTGCTGACCCAGGAAGAAGAGGACACCAACTGCTTTGGCCCAAGTCCTACTGGCCTGCCCCGGCTCCGACTGGACTACAGTGGAAAACTTGGCGTGTCCAGTAGCCAGCAGCCCCCCAGAGCCTGAAGGACCTGCCCTGCATCCAACTTAAAGACTCTGTCTCCTGTGAGCACCCGACTTGCTCAAGCAAAGACTTTCTAACACAGACCCCGGATCCAGGCGGTCTCATTGATTCTGCACCCGACGCCCATGGCCCGAGTTCGAGTGCCCCAACACCACAAGGAGGCCTCCCCAGCGATCCTGACCTGGGATCTGGTGATCCCCGACCTCCCTCAAGCTTCAAGCCAACGCCTGCAGCCTCAACCTGAAGGGTCCCCCCGACCACGACCTGAGCTGGTAAGAAGACCAGCCTCCAAAAGAGACCCCTGCACCCAACGCCCCACAGCCTTGGGTGTCCCAACCAACGGTTTCCAGGCATCCCCCTAGAAACCAGCTTACCTCTCCAGCTGATGGTTGCCTTCAGGAAGCCTCCCTGACCGAGCCTGCAGCATCTTTTCCGAACCGGAGATCTCCATTGAAATCCATAGGGCCCCCGACATCTCCTTGGCACTCTGCACCCGACCGCCCCGTGCCGCTGGTGGTGCAGCTCCTGTGCTAATTGTTGACCCCTGCAGTGCTGATCCTAACCCCAGTAGCGTTGCTCCCATAGCCAAGCGGCCTGCTCGCAAGCAGTCCCTGACCGAAGGTCCCTTAGCCCATTGGCTAACATTGGGCCCCTGCACTCTGCACCCGGCCGCCCCAGTGTGGCTGGTGGTGTAATTTGAGTGCCTACATGGACCTTGTGGAACCTTGGTCCTAATCCCCAAAACTCATACTCGTAAGTCGTTTACTTACCTGTAAACCTTTAACACTCTTTTCCCCATAGGAACCAATGTTACAAGTTTTGTTCCTAAAAAATGTGTTGAACTACTGTTTTGATTGAAAAGGTAGTAGCTATGCTATAACTGAAGAATTGTCGTACTTACCTTTATGTGACAAACTCTAGTGTATGGTATCTCGGTATTTCACCTCAAGTACTGAAAGTAACTGAAAAGTAATCCAAGAGTATTCAAAAGTAATCTTGCTGTATTTTAAACTGTTTTAAAAGTAATACAAACCTGTAAACTATTCCAATACTCTCCACAATTGCATTTCTGTGTACAGTCTTGCATTTGAAAGTATTTCTCATGTGCCTGTGCTAAGTCCTGCTCTGTTCTACAAAATAAACTATAAGTATACCTTTTTATACTTACCTAATTGGTCTGGATTCTGTCTCTGAGTGTGTGCCATCAGCCGTGATTGAGTGAATACAATAAATGCTTAACACACCCTCCATATAAGCCTAACTGCTCGCCCACACTACCACAAAGAAAGCTGTTAGTACATGTCTAATTTAGCCTCTGCTATACTTCTGGGGACTCCCTGGACTCTGGTCACACTATACCTTACTTTGGTATAGTATAAACAGAGCCAGCTTCCTACATTAGAAACTCAAGGTATGTTTTCACATTTATGTGATTCAGACCTGAATTCAGACTCTGAGTATCAGCAAAACAATGGTAATGGTAATAAGCTCATGTTGATAAGTCAACAATGTAGAGTGACACACAGCCACTGGAACTTGTGCGGATGCGTTATCGACCTCAAGAAGGAAGTAAAAAAACAGAATGATGATCTTCGATGGCTCTTTGGCCTCGGAACAGATAAATTTGCTATCAAATACTCCTGCTTTCCTAATTGCAACCTTGACCTGTGAAAACTGTACATCCTTTCAGGGCCTCCATTGGCTTCCTATTGCCAAATACTTTAATTTCTGAGTATTACCAAGCTGTATAAGTCCATATATCTGGTTGCCACCCTATAATCCGAAAAAAATAGGCTTCAGCCCTTTATTTTCAGAAAAACACAGACTCATGTGAATAAATGGATTTGTGACTTTCTGGACAGTAATAGAAGCAGTGCCTCAGTCGTTATAGTCTGGGACACTTTGAAGGTGGATGTAAGGGGGGAAACACTAATTTTAATTTAAATCTCCAAAAGACTCAATCTCAGTTTTAGAAGAATAAATACAGATAATCAAGTGATCTAGAGGCTCAATCAATTGCAGCGGTTTTGGGGGGGGACTGAGCTGCAAGAAATTCAATGTAGGCTAGTGGTAGCGAAATCTGCTATTAATAATATCTCAGCAAATAAGGCTGCAGAAAAGTACATGGCACACAGAAAAGAATTTTATGAATATAGCGAGCGGGTTTGTCATTTGTCGGTGGTACCGACCAGGCAAAATGCTGTTATGGAGAAATTGGCAAAAATCAGGGGGGGGTCAGATGGTGTCCACCCCAGAGGAAATACTAGGCATGTTCCTGGATTTCTATAAAGATCTATACCAAGCCGGAGGGGACACTGATGAGAATTAAATAGCGAAATATCTGGATTCATAGGCCGTAAGGTTATCTCCGAAGAGCGCCAATATCTGGATGCCCCCTTCTGTAATGATGAAATCAGGGAGGCACTTAAAGCCTTACCCTCTGGAAAGGCGGTGGGCACAGATAAAGTTCCTTTGGAATTTTATAAGGTTTTCTTCCCGGTCCTAGAGGCAAATTTGGTTAAAATGCCACAAGAGGTACAAAGCGGTCAACAGGCCCCAAAATTCTTGGCCACTGATAATATGGTAGTTTTCAAAAAGAAATGGAAGCGGCCTCATGACCCTAGGTCAGGGGTCTCTAACATTTTCTGTAATAAGAGCTACTTATGTTCAATGAAAATCATATCTGAAAGAGACAATTAGTTATGGATTCCTCACCTTAGAATTACCCCCAGGCGTCAGACTGGATCCGGAGAATTTTTTCCTCAGCAGTACCTCTGCGCGTCGATAGGTGGCATCGGTCGACTCCGCGTTCGTCATTGGCGTCGTGGTCGCCGGAATGACGTCGCGGTATCTACTTAGACGCCGCCCTTGCGCGCTGTCAGTTCTTTCTTTTTCCGCGCCAGCCAAACGCAGATCCGGAGAGAGCCGTACCTCGAGTCACTTTTTGACTCCGTTTTTGCGACTTTTGTCGACACCTTTTTTGAGTTGATCGACTCCTGGTGCACGGAGGGATGTCACGTTGGACCGGCTTCAAGGTTTGCGACTCCTGTCGCAAACTAATGTCGGTCACGGACCCGCACCTCATGTGCCTTTGGTGCCTGGAGCGCGACCATGACCCGAAGTCGTGCTCCGACTGCCGGGCCATGAACCCAAAGTCTTTGCGGGAGCGGTCCCGAAACCTTCTTGAGGCCCGGCAGTCCGCTCCGCGCCGTTCGAGATCCCGGTAGAGAGGGAGGTCGCGGGACCGGTCGCGGTGCCACCACCACCACCACTCGTCATCGAAGTCTTCGTCTTCAGCGAAGCACAAGAAGGAGGCGGAGAAGCATCGTCGCTCTTCGTGTTCTCCCCGTCCGTCGGCCGACGCGATGCGGGAAGCGGAAGGTAGTCGTCCGGCTCCGCCAGCGGAGCCTGTTGGGTCGACTCCGGCCTTCCCTCCCTTCCGGGGAGCCTAAGTGACCCCTGCCCAGCTTCGTTCCTTTTACGAAGCCTTACATTCCATCTTTGGGCAGCCCGACTTCGCCGGCGCGCCCTCGGGCCCCACGGACTCGGTTGGGGGCTCTAGGCCTTCGATGTCGGCAGCTCCAGCGCCGCAGGGCCCCCAAGGATCCAGGCCTGGATCCGGATCGGCGCCGGTCGACCTCGTGACACCTCCTCCGGCGCCGAATCCAGTGACGACACCCCCACCGCCTCCGACGCCGGATGTGTCCCTAGCCGGCGTCGGCCCCGGCCTCCCCTTCGATGAGGACACGGAGCCGGACCGACGTCGTCCGACGCCTGGACTGACGCTGCCCGGTACTTTTGTACCCCTGTTCTCCCCTGAGGTTTCCTACCGCCCTGAGTGGCTACCAGGAGAGGGTGAAGAGGACTGGGAGGGTTCTGTAGACCCTCTTGCAGACCAGTTGGAGGAACCGGACTGGAAAGAGGAGTTGGGTGTTGCCAGTGGTCTGGATACCTACCCAGACCTTGGCATGCTATCTCCCCCTACCGTGGCTACGGAGGAGGGTACATCTTATGCAGTGGTGTTGCGTAGGGCAGCCTCGGCCTTAAACCTCTATCTTCCTACGGTGGCGGTTAGGACTAACCTCCTGACAGAGGTGCTTCAACCGGCAGCGGCCTCTTCGGAACTCTTTCTGCCGTTCAATGAGGCCCTTATGGACATCTTTTTGGGCACTTGGTCCAAGCCCAACACGGGCTCCTATGAACAGGATGATTGCCCGACGCCACCACCTGACCCCGGGCGACCCTATTTTCCTCTCTTCCCATTCTACCCCTGAGAGCTTGGTAGTCCAAGCCTCTACGTCCAAAGGCGCATTCCATAACGCACCACCTGATAGGGAATCCAAGAAGCGGGACCACCTTGGGAAGAAGATGTTTTCTTCCTCCAGCTTGGGACTGCAGTCAGTGAACACCGCATGTCTATTGGGCCGCTACTCCCACTCTGTGTGGGACACGGTTGCCCAGGTGCTGCCACAGTGCCCGGAGGAGGCCCGGGCCGTGCTCTCCCGTGTTGTTTCCGAAGGGAGAGACGCAGCGAAGTTCACCACCTGGTGTGGGCTGGACACCGACGACTCACTGGGCAGGACGATTTCCACGTCAGTAGCACTGAGACGCTACGCCTGGTTGAGGTCCACTGGCTTTTCGGGGGATGTCCAAGCAACGCTTTTGGACATGCCCTTTGATGGCCTTCGCCTGTTTGGGGACAAGGCAGACAGCGCGCTTGAGCGCTTAAGGATTCTAGGGCTACGGCCAGATCCTTAGGCCTCGCTTCCACCTCCCGCCCAGCGCAGTCTGCCTTTCGCCCCTTTCGTGGCTACGGAAGGGGTGCCTCACCACGTTCCGCCCAGGGCCACAGGCCTGCGCAAGCTGTCCAGCCTCTGCGCGGCCGGGGACATGGGACCCACCGCAGTGGGTCTGGGGTCCAGCGGGCGGGCCAGTCCTCCAGCGCCCCCTCTGCAGCAGCCTCCAAGCCCTCCTAGTCCGACCTTTCACGGCCATCTTTTGCCAGTGGGCGGGAGGATTCGCCATCACCTCCCACACTGGCTCAACATGACGTCAGACAGGTGGGTTTTGCAGATAGTCCGAAGGGGCTACTCCCTCCCCTTCGAGACTACCCCTCGCTCCATGCCACCTCAGACCCATCGCATATCGGAGGATCACTTGGCCCTTCTCCAACAGGAAGTTACGGCTCTCTTGGCCAAGGGAGCCATTGAGCGAGTTCCTGCCCCAGAAGTAGGTTGTGGTTATTATTCCCACTACTTTCTGGTGCCCAAGAAGGACAAAGGCCTGCGTCCTATCTTGGATCTTCGGAACATCAACCGCTTGCTCCGGAAGGAGAAGTTCAAGATGTTGACATTGGCTCAGGTCCTGTCTGCCCTCGACCCTGGAGACTGGATGGTAGGCGTTGGACTTGCAGGACACTTATTTTCACATCCCCGTCCTGCCGGCCCATCGGCGTTACCTACGGTTCACGGTAGGCCACAAGCACTTTCAGTTTACCGTGCTCCCTTTCGGCCTTACCAGCGCCCCTCGGGTGTTCACGAAAGTGATGGCTGTGGTCGCAGCTCATCTTCGCAGATCAGAGGTTCCAGTCTTCCCCTATCTCGACGACTGGCTGTTGAAGGCGGGCTCACCCCAGGCTGTCGTCTCCCACCTCCAGACTACGGCGGACCTCCTGCATTCGCTGGGGTTCACCATCAATGTGCCAAAGTCACACCTGATCCCCTCTGAGAAACTCCTTTTCATCGGAGCGGTTCTGGACACAGCGCAGTTTCGGGCTTATCCTCCCGAGCAGCGAGTCCGGGATATTCGGGCTATGATTCCGATCTTTCAGCTTCTATCCCGGGTTTCGGTCAGAATGATCCTGAGGCTACTAGGCCTCCTGCATCCTGCTGGTGGACTATGCCAGGTGGCATATGTGGGCTCTGCAGTGGGACCTGAAGTTCCAGTGGGCACAGCATCAGGGGAATCTTTCCGATTGCGTCCAGATCTCGGAGGGCACTGCACATCAATTGCAGTGGTGGCTCACGAACCGGGATTGGGTCAACGGTCGATCCCTCTCCCTTCCCCAACCGGAGTTCACAGTGGTGACAGATGCATCACTGCTGAGGTGGGGCGGCCACATGGGAGAGGCGGAGATCAGAGGCCTCTGGTCTCCGGCGGAGTCCGGGCTCCATATCAACCTTCTGGAGCTTCGGGCGATTCATCTTGCACTAAAGGCATTCCTTCCCTCTGTCAGGGGAAGCGCAGTGCAGGTGTTCACGGACAACACCACCGCCATGTGGTATTGCAACAAACAAGGCGGGGGGGGGGTCGTGGACCCTATGTCAGGAGGCTCTCCGCCTTTAAACATGGCTGGAACATCAGGGCATATCTCTGGTGGTTCAACACCTGGCAGGTTCTCTGAACGCCAGGGCGGACGAACTCAGCCGCAGGTGCATGATGGATCACAAATGGCGTCTTCACTCGGAGGTGGTGCTAGATCTCTTTCAGCAGTGGGGAGAGCCTTGGTTAGATGTATTTGCCACCGAAGAGAAGGCGCAATGTCAGCAGTTCTGCGCGTTGGAATTTCCAAGGCGGCACTCGCTCAGAGACGCTTTTCGTCGCGAGTGGAGTTGCGGTCTTCTATACGCCTATACCACTTCTGCCCAGAGTGCTGAAGAAGATCAGGCGCGACTGGGCCCAAGTCATTTTTGTGGCTCCAGATTGGGCACGGAGATTCTGGTATCCCGAGCTATTACACATGGCCATCGATCCTCCGATCAGACTGCCTCTTCGGGAGGATCTTCTGTCGCAGCAGCAGGTGACTGTCCTCCACCCGAGCCTGTCCAGCCTCCACCTCCTTGCGTGGAGATTGAGCGACGACATTTGACAGCTTTCGACCTTCCTCCCGAAGTCTGTAATGTTATCTTGGCAGCCAGGCGTCCCTCCACCAAAACGGTATACGCCTGTAGATGGAACAAATTTGTGGCATGGTGCGCAGCAAAGGCTGTGGACCCCCTTTCTGCCCCCCTTTCAGAGGTTCTCCTCTTCATTCTTTCTTTGGCCCAGCTGGGCACTCTCAAAGGCTATCTTTCGGCCATTTCAGCCTTCCTTCGGCTGCCTGACCAGCCTTCTCTTTTCAAGTCCCCCATTGTAAATCGCTTCCTTAAGGGCATTACTCACTTGGTTCCTCCAACTCCTGTCGTGATGCCCCAGTGGGACTTGAACCTGGTTCTTACTTATCTTATGTGTGCTCCCTTCGAGCCTCTACATAACTGTCCTCTCAGGCTCCTGACTCTTAAAACTGCCTTTCTGATCGCCATCACCTGTGCTCGCAGGGTGAGTGAGCTACAAGCCCTTTCTTCTAGGCCTCCTTTCCTGGCTGTTCATCCGGACAAAGTTGTCCTCCGTACTAGGCCTTCTTTACTTCCCAAAGTGGTTACCTCTTTCCATATAGGACAGACCATCACTTTGCCCACCTTCTTTCCGCCTCTGCATCCTTCTAAAGAGGAAGAGAGGCTCCACCGTCTGGATCCAAAACGTGCGCTTTCGTTCTATCTGGATCGCACAAAACAATACCGGGTGGATGACCAACTCTTTGTTGGTTATGTGGGCGCCAAGAAAGGTCGGGCCGTGCAAAAATGAACCATCTCCTGATGGGTTGTTCTTTGCATCGCAATCTGCTATTCCTTAGTGAAAAAGGAACCTCCAGTTGGGTTGCGTGCCCATTCCACCAGGGCGAAGGCAGCCACTACTGCTTTGGGACGTGGAGTCCCCCTTCTTGACATCTGCCAGGCAGCTACGTGGGCTTTACTGCACATATTTGCCAAACACTACTGCCCGGACATCCAAGTCCGGAGGGACGGCTTCTTCGGCCGTTCAGTTCTCCAGGACTTTCTGGTGTGAACTTGGTTCGCAGACCCACCACCGGGGATGGCATTGCTGCGGTGTCTATTCGAAGGTGAGGAATCCATAACTAATTGTCTCTTTCAGATGAATAAGTTACTTACCTTCTGTAACGATATATCTTTAAGAGACATAGATTAGTTATGGATTTCTCACCGCCCCACCCATTGTCCCCGTTCTGTGAACTGACTTCCAGGGTAAGGGATTCCCTTTCAGGGCCCTAGTTTTTGTGTGCCAGTGGTCAGTGTCTTGCATGGCTCTGCGCTTCTGGCGTGGAATGTCGTGTAAAGAACTGACGTCAGCGCCCGAGGGCGGCGTCTAAGTAGATACCGCGACATCATTCCGGCGACCATGATGTTAAAGACGAACGCGGAGTCGACCGACGCCATCTATCGACGCGCAGGGGTACTGCTGAGGATAAAATTCTCCGGATCCAGTCTGACGCCTGGGTGTAATCCTAAGGTGAGGAATCCATAACTAATCTATTTCTCTTACAGATATATCGTTATCGAAGGTAAGTAACGTGTTCTTCGAGCTACTAATATTATTTGTGTTCTAATAGTGAACATATGAGACAAGATTACGCTATTGACCACCCCATGCAGGATTACCAGCAGTGATCACCTCAGTGCATCAGGCAGGGTTGCCAGAAAAAAAAAAAAAAAGCTTTAGCAATATGAAATACACATGGCTAATATAGTCATAGCTGCAAATCCCCTGGCACCAAGGTTATATTTGAAATATGTCCAGCACTGCATAATATAGCACTCAAACACTGAGCTTTAAATATATTTTGGAAAATCAACAATGCTTCTCCGCACATCAGCTTATGACTTTTGAAAATATGCACATTTATGTTTCAAATATAGGCTTTTCAGTTTTGGGATGCATATAATTAATTCAGCAAAGCAAAAATATCTAATTTGTTAGAGTGGGCTTAACACAGGAGAGCTACCTGTAGGTAGCTGGAGAGCTACCACTAGCTCATGATCTACTCGTTGGACAAGCCTGCTCTGGGTCATATAGACCTATTACACTAACTAATAGCAACACCAATCTTTATTCAAAAATTCTAGCAACAAGGCTTAGCCGTGTCACAGGTAAATTGGTATCTCCAAGACAACATGACTTTATACCCGGGAGAGGAACTACCGATCATATTCACCGAGACATAGCACTGTTTGATGGAGCAACACTGACAGGAGACCCCATGGCCTTGGTTCTGTTAGATGCCGAAAAGGCTTTTGACAGGGTAGCCTGGGACTATTTGTGGGCGGTCTGGAAGGGGAACAAAATTGGTCCAGGTTTTGTCAGGGCCATTCAAGCAGTTTATTAAAACCCTACAGCCAAGCTCTAAATCTGATCACGTCTAACAATGAGGGACAAGACAGGGGTGTCCCTGCTAACCCTTATAGCTTGCTCTCTGTATAGATCCATTAATAAGGAAATTGAAATCTAATGTATTAATCAGGCCAATGAGATCTCGCGGTGGAGACACAAAAACTTTGGCATACGGGGACGATATTCCGATTGTGACACTGGACCCAAAAGGGTCAATTATTTGGGAAATTCTCTGGCTATTCCCTAAACCGTAATAAGATCCAGTTGGTTATTAACGACCAGATACAACTGGAAGATCATCGTATAGTGGATCAGGCGGTTTACCTGGGGGTAAATATCCAAAATGGATCAGATTGTGAAATTAAATTTAGCCCTAGTAATAGACAAGGTGAGAAAGGACTTTAGGAGGTTGGATTATCTCCATCTTTCGATTATTGGCCGTTGTAATGTTATTAAAATGCTATTCTTCTTAACGTTTTGTATCTCTTTTGGGCAATTCCACTAGAGTTTGAGAATAGTTGGTTTGAGATTATGGTGGACAAAGCTAGCAGTTTCATCTGGTCCTATGCTAAGGCCAGAAGAGCGTTCAGGTTTTTTATGTTGCCTAGGGCAAGAGGACGCTGGGCCATACCTAATTTTAGATATTATCAGGGGGTGGCTGCTTTACAGTATATGAAATCTCTCATTGGGGTAAGCCAGAGTGATCATCAGTTGGTGGAGGGGATCCCTCCTATATATAAATTATTAATAGGGGATGACCCTAAAATTAGCTTTTTAAAAATTGGAGCCAAGCTCCTACAAAAAGGTTAACTTTAAGACCCTACAAGCGGCTTTTAAGATCTGGGTGATTTTCTGAAAGAAGATCAGCATTGAAATTCATAATTATTATACCCTATCTGGAAGACCCGCTTCTTCCTATGATATTCCCGGATTCATGTTGTCTCGGGTGGGAGGCTAGTGGGCTCATGAAACTATGCAACTTTTATGATGGCAATAAAATACCATCATTTGGGGAGTTACAATCGGATTAAGGGATAGACAAGAGTGAATTCTTAAAATATCTCCAGGTTCGGGACTTTCTCTCAAAAAAATGTGGTAGAGCAATTGGCTTCACTATGGAAGCATTGATGGAGCTTATCCTTAGTAATTTTGGCTGGAAGATAAGTGAAATTTATGATTATTTGAGTGGCTTAATGTCCGACGATCTTGAGAAGCACCTGGAGAAGAGGCAGAAAAGGCTAGATACCACAGATTGTAGCTTTCTTGAATCACTTGAACTTGGGCGAACCTTGCTTCTGTATGTTGGGCTACAGGTGCAACATTATACAAATACTTTTTAATTTGTACTACACTCCAGCAAAAATTGCTAAGTGGGGGAGAAATATAGGTATTCGTTGTCTTCGCTGTCAAAGTCGGGAGGCAGATTTGGAGCATATGTTTAGTACCTGCCCAGCTCTGGACTCTCTTAAGCAAGAGATATCTAGCTTTTTGAGGGTGGTCCTCCATTTGGATGTCGTATTAACTTCTCAGCTGATACTGCTGGACGTGCATAGTAATGCAGTCATTAGTTTGAGGCAGCCTTTTCTTTTTATAGCTATGGCAGTAGCCCGCATTTGTGTAGCAGCAGCATGGCTCAACCGGGATCCTCCTACATTCCAACAGTGGCTTCTCTCGATGTGCAATCTGAAAAGTACATCTGATAGAGACATCCAGCTGCAGATTCCTTAACTTGTGAATTCTCCCCAGGTGTCAGACTGGCTCTGGAAAAAAATTCTCAGCAGTACCTCTGCTCGTGGGGTGGCGGCGCACATGGCTCCGCACGACATTGCCTCAAGATATGACGTCAGTGGAGCCATATAAGTCCCCTCTGGCGCGCTGACGTCAGTTTCTTCTTTTTCTGCGCTGCACGTGGATCCGTGGTAGCGTATCTCTAGTCGTTTTTCGGCCTGCTGTGACAAACATTTCTTGTCTGAAGCAGCGTGCTAAATTCCTATGCCCTCTGGGTTTAAGTCCTGTGGTTCCTGTGCTCGCCAGATGTTGGGTACGGACCCATACTGTGTTGGACAGCTGGATTGCTAAACTGGGTGAAGCGAGCAGGCTGGATTCGTCCCCTGCTTCCTCTCTTCTGTCGCCTCCTGGCCTTGCCTCGGAGGTCATTTCTTCTTTGGCAGAGGTTTTGAAAAGAGTGGCTGATATCTTACATCTCACTCTACCTACAGTGGTGAAGGCTTATTAAGGTCCTTCATCCCGGCCAGTCGGGGGGTGAACCAGAACTCCCCTTTTATGAGGCACTTTCTGACATTTTATTGGGGGCATGGGCACAACCTGAGTCATGTGTACCAGTAGACCGTACTATTGGCCACAAATACCGCCCTGCCCCAGGGGACCCCCCCATGTCTTATTTAACAGCCGAACCACCGCAGTTTTGTGGTGCAGGCCGTTACGGCGTCCTCTGAGATGGAGAACCTTCCCGCTTCCCCCCTTGACAAATAGTCCAGGAACCAGGATTCTTGCTGGGAATGTGTTTTTTCCTCCTCCAGTGCGGCGTTACGCTCCACCAACACGATTTGGTCCTCGGACGCTTTCTCCATGCCTTGTGGAACTCCTTGGCACAACTTTTACCTTTGTTCCCAGAGGCTAACAAGGGTGAGTTGAACCAGTTGATTTTAGATGGTCGCCAGGCAGTAACACTGCTCATCAGGTGTGGAATGGACTCCACCGATTCCATTGGTTGAGCCATGGCTTCTGGTGTGCATTGCACACGGCACGCCTGGCTTCAGGCGTCTGGATTTCCGGAAGCTGTCCAGTCAGCCTTGCTTGACATGCCATTTGATGGGGTCCATCTTTTTAGAGCCCAAGCAGATGCAGCCTTACATAGGTTTCGGATAGTCGGGGAAGGCCAGACCCGTATCGTGCCTCCCCTCCCTTTTTTCTCCCTTGTTATTGCAACACTGTTTAGTGCGTTTTGTGGCATCAGTCTTCAGATCGTTGTCTCTGCCCTGGTCTTCTGGTGCTGCTGCCGCATGTCTTGAGACCCTGCATAGGATCTTACCCTAATGGCCGGTGGGATTCTTTGAATTTGCCTGTTGTGTGAATCCCTTATCTCGCGATTTCCTTTATCCTTATGTGATATTGGCCTCTTGGGCTTATTGCGTTTTCTTCTGTTTCTTGACTGTGGCTCATGACTTGTTACCTGTTCTGTTATTGTGTTGGAAACCTTGTTTCTTGGCTGCAGTTCCTTTGGCAGCCTCTTATCCCCCTATGGAGTTCTGTCACGTATCAATGATACGCAGTTTTTGCTCTACACTCCTTTGGAATTGTTTCCTTCTACTCTTAGATTGTTACAATGGCGGCGCGTTTTCTTGAGGAGTTTCTTTTTCGTGTTACCTCAGGCTAAACATCGCCCTTTGATTGATTGTTTTTCCCCTGTTGGCTGTTTCCACCTTGTGGATTTGGTCACGTACACCAGTATTGCGCTATGCCACCTCTTCTGGCTAGAGGTAGGATTGGCGATTTTCGTGGAGACTTGCTGTCCCTAAGCTTAGGGATTCAATGGTGCTCCCTTGTGCCTCTGGTGGTACAGGCCCCCCCAAGCCAGGGGTTCATATTCCTCTGATGTTGGGAAATATACGGCACACGCCAGGTACTTGACCTTCCTCACTGCTGCGGACGCTCAGCAGGGTCGGTCTGGTCATTCGATGGTGGAATGGCATAGGTTTTCCTTCGGCCCCACCTCACGCCCATTGCATGATCTGTTATCCTCCCCCCACGGTCGTTGCGTGACCTGTTATCCTTGCCTTCCGGCCGTTGTGTGATCTGTGCTCCTTCCTCACGGCTGTTGAGCGGTCCTTGTATGAACCTGTGTTCTATATGTATATCATGTCACATGGTTGGCCTTCCTATGAGGATTGCTTCCCTCATCTGCCATGTGGGAGTCTTTCTCCTCGATATCCCTTTGGGTGATTCTGGAATACTCATTCATACCTTCTGGTTGACCTCCTAGGTCTAGGTATTCGCGCTTTTGGACAAGTGCGCTCTTTCATATTTCCCCTTGGGGAAAACGTGCCTGTTGAGATTCTTCTAGCAGACGATGTTGTCTTGTGTTCTAGCCCCGCTCTGTTATTGGAGGAGCATTTCCCTCTCTTGGCGTGCTTTGAGCGTTGCATGCACTACCTGCATAGGTTTATTGCTAGGTCGGTGTTCAGTTTTTCATATGCCCATTTATGTCCTTTGGATATTATTTGTTACGCGGGCCTTTCAGCGGCGCGGTGTTCGTCCTTTTCGGTCTCCTAAAGGACAGAGGATGGAGCGTTCTCCATGTTAGAACTCCTACTCCTTCGTTTGGTGTATGCTTTGTTTTCTAGGGCCTTCCCCTGCTTGGGTTAACGGGATTTCTGTCTAGTGGCCCTTCTTCTGTTGCTCTTATCAGTGCAGGAGCCTCATGTGTTCTTTTGTACCCATTTTTAGTTTACTTGGGGTTCACATAAGGCATTCTGACTGTTGTCAGGTGATTTGGTGTAGGATTTCCCCTCTTTTCCCTCAGACTCAGTTTTCCCTTGCAGGTTTATCTGTTCCTCTTCTTTAGGCCAGGCGCTGTAGCTCAGAGGCAGTGTCCATTGCTAATGATGTCTCAGGACCACTCCAATGCAGGGGTTCCTCTCCCACCAGCCGGCGGCGAAGTGTCAGAAGGTCGCCTTTTCCCTTGGTCTTTTGTTCCCACCTGGTGGGGGAGACTTAATTCATTTTGTTGTGCTTGGACGGGCCCATTCGCACTTTTCTTAATATCTTAGTTTTTTTTAGTGGTTTGCTTTGGCTTCTCTAGTGACCATGTTCTTTCATCTAAGATGGATGCCATCCTCTGGTTAGATGGTCTGGTGGTTCAGTCCTCTATTGTTTACATTGCAGAGTCCTCTGCCCCTTCTAGTGGTAATGTACCCATGTTCCAGTGGGGCCAATTAGCCTTTTGTTTAATTGCTTATCTTCCTTGGAGTTGGGTTACAACAGGCGTCTGTACTTCAGTAACACTATGCCTGAGGAAACATGGTCCTTTCTCTTGGCTCATGTTTATTGCTTGCGTTTTTATTGTGGCTGTTAACACCTTTACAGGAGAGCTCCCTCTCTCCCTTATCTTCTCCCACTGTGGTGTGGCCGATCTTAATCTTGTTCAGCCGGTCCTCCTGGACCTATTGTGGGATTGGTTAGCAGAACCTCCTTCTAGAGACTATGTCTATGGTATCTAATTCACAAGTTAAGGAATCTGCGGCTAGATGTCTCTATCAGATGAACAAGTTACTTACCTTCAGTAATGATGTATGTGGTAGAGACATAGTCTAACTGCAGATTCCTTAACGCCCCGCCCATCTTCCCTGCTCTGCGAATGACCTCCATGTCTGGCCTTGGTATCTTCAGTTCACCTGCTTCTGATTGACTGACGTTTGGCTTGGGAGTGACCCTCCCTTTTTCCTTATCCTGCTACTGTTGTGGTGGGGTTCTCCCGATCCGCTGGTCTGGTCTCATTGACCTTAAATGGAGTTCTCTTCCACCCTTTTCTCTTGGTATATTATCAAAGGGTCTCCACCCTTTCCTCCTGGTGTATGGTTAAGGGAGCAGGAGGTGTTTTTCTTGTGTACTGTGTCATGCACCTCTGCGCAGTGTTCTACATGACTTGTGCTTCATGACCTTTTCCTCAAGGGTCTTTTCTGGTATTATCATACCTTTTTTCCCCTTTTTCGTTTGTTGTTGTAAAGATTTTTCATCTTTTTAGCACACTATTTCCACAACCAGTTTCTATGTGTCTCTGCGTTCTGCGCAGAAAGTTTCACAGAAGAAGCTGACGTCAGCGCACTGGAGGGAACTTATATGGCTCCACTGACGTCATATCCGGAGCCAACGTCGTACGGAGCCAATCGGCGCCGCCCCCAGCGCACAGAGGTACTGCTGAGAAAACATTTCTGGATCCAGTCTGAAACCAAGGGGGGAAATTCACAAGTTAAGGAATCTGCGGCTAGACTATGTCTCTACTAGATACCGAAGGTAAGTAACTTTTTCTTTATGCCAACGGAACGGCAAGAAATGAAAAAACAGGGGAAGCAGATCTGGGCTGCCCAGATCGGGTGTGCGGAAGGAAAGTCTCCTGACTACGAGGCTAATGAATTACCGTTTAAGAGTTATTTTATAATCATCTCGTAATGAACTTGCTGAACTCTGTCTCATGTTCTGCGATATATTCATATGTATTTATTTATGAATTTTGATTCTAATATTATGCGATTAATTTTATGTCTCGCGACAATTTATCCCCAAATGATTTATTCTCTGATGAACTGTGTAACTTTCTCCTTAAAAGATATATGATAATATGATGTATCTAATCATGCTCTTCTTGTGGATAAAATTCCAATAAAAAAGATTTTAAAAAAAATAAAGATCAAGCGTGGTAGTGATTAAGTGAAGAACAATCTTTCACCTGACCTATGAAATTTGACTGGCCTACCTTGTTTTAAAAGTAGATCATAAACCTGCCATGTGCTTCGGCTGGGTTGGAGAAAGCGTATGAGGAGGAGTGTTGTCTTGGAGCCTCCACAAACCCTATTTTACGTTATAAGCACACTTTCTAAATTCTGCTCCAACTGCACTCAAAGGTTTGCCATAAACGACAAACACCCAGTATATCTGAAAGAGACACGTTAGTGACAGATTCCTTACCTTAGAATATCCCCAGGCGTCAGGCTGGATCCGGAAAGTTTTTGCGTAGCAGTACCCTTGCGCGTCGGTAGGCGGCGTCGTGCGGCTCCGCGTCCGTCGTCGGTGTCGGGATCGCCGGGATGACGTCGCGGGCAGTACTTAGACGCCGCCCCTGCGCGCTGACGTCAGTTCTTTCTTTTTGCGTGCCAGTAAGCGCAGATCCGGGAAGAGCAGTGCCCTAGTCATTTTTTGACTAAGTTTTTGGGTGATTTTTTCACTGTTTTCTCGAGTCTCTCGACTCCGAAGGTGTCGGTAGGGATGCCCGGCTTCAAGCCATGCGACGCCTGTGGTCGAATGATGTCGATCACAGACCCGCATCAGGAATGTCTCTACTGCCTCGGCCGCGACCACGACACGAAGTCGTGCCCCGACTGCCGGGCCTTGCATTCGAAGGCTTTGCGAGAGCGGTCTCGAAAGCTCCTCGAGGTCCGGCAGTCGGCTCCGCGCCACGCCAAGCCCCGGTCACGCGAGAGGTCGAGTGGCCGGTCGCGGAGTCCTCATCGGTCGTCGGGGTCCAAGTCTTCGCACTCCTCCAGTAAGTCGAAGCATAAGAAGTCGAAGAAGCGTCATCGCTCGACGACTTCCCCTCGCCGGTCTCGCGACTCGGCTGAGGGTCCTGTCGGCACCGTCCCCGCGGCTCCGGGAGTGCCTGTGGAACCGCCCCCGCATTACCCGTCCTTCCCGGGTTCGGGGGCGACTCCGGCCGAGATACAGGAGTTCCTGTCGGCCATGGCCCGCCTCTTCGGGCCTCAAGGTCCCCCCGGTGTGCCTTCGGGCCCCGCGGGCCCTGATGGGGTTTCTCCGGCGCTGCCGGCGACTCCGGTCCCGGCGCCGCCTGTCACACCAGCCTCGGTCCCGGCCCCGGCTCCGGCCCCGGCCTCGACCCCGGCTCCGGTGCTCCCACAACCCCGATCGACGCCGGTTGACCTGATGACACCTCCACCGGCGCCGATCTCTCCGGTGCCGTTCCCGACGCCACCCGGGGCTCCGGGCGGCGTCGTTCCCCGGTTCTCTCCAGATCCGGACACGGCGCCGGACCGGCGTCACTCGACGCTGGCTCCGACGCCGATGAGAACTTGGGTCCCGCATGTCCCTCCTCCTTATTTTCAACCAGAATTGGAGGACGAAGAGAACTGGGAGGGGTCTGATGACCCTCTCACACAGCAGTGTGAGTTTGATCAGGACTGGGCTGAGGAGCTTGGGGATGCCAGTGGTCTGGACACCTCCCCTGACTCTGGCATGCTGTCTCCTCCTTCCGTGGCAACGGAGGAGGGAGCAAACTTTGCAACGGTGTTGCGTAGAGCAGCTGGGGCCTTACACCTCCAGTTGCCTACAGTGGCTGTCAGGACTAACATCCTGACGGAAGTGCTTCAGCCGGCGGCTACCTCCTCGGAGCCACTGCTGCCGTTTAACGAGGCGCTTTCAGACGTTCTTTTGGGCACCTGGTCCAAGCCCACCACAGGGGCTCCTGTGGATAGGAAGGTAGACCGACGCCATCGCCCTGCTCCGGGCGACCCCCTGTTCCTCTCCCAACACCCCACCCCTGAGAGCTTGGTTGTCCAAGCCTCTGCTTCCCAAAGCGCCTTCCCTACCGCTCCCCCGGATAGGAATCCAAACGCCTGGATCAATTTGGGAAGAAGGTCTTTTCTTCCTCCAGTGCTGGCTTGCAGTCCGTCAATACCACTTGCCTCTTGGGCCGATATTCCCACTCCTTGTGGGACTCGGTGGCGCAAGTTCTGCCCCAGTGTTCTGAGGAGGTCTAGACACTGCTTACCCGCACCATTGAGGAGGGAAGAGATGCGGCAAAGTACACCATCAGATGTGGCCTTGATACCGCCGACTCGCTAGGCAGATCGCTTGCAACGACAGTGGCGCTGCACCGTCACGCCTGGCTGAGAACCACTGGTTTCTCGGGTGATGTCCAAAACACTCTTATGGACATGCCCTTTGATGGGGTCGGTCTTTTTGGGAACAAGGCAGACCATGCGCTGGAGCGTTTCAAGGTCTCGCGGGCTACGGCCAAGTCCCTGGGCCTTTCTGCTGTACGCCCTCCGCAGCCATCTGCTTTTCGCCCCTTTCGTGGCCACGGAAGAGGCGCCCAGTCACGTCCGCTGCCCAGCCACCGGCCCGCGCAGCAAGCGTCTTCGCGTGGCCGAGGACGTGGCTCCCGCCGTGGCGGGTCAGGCAACCAGCGTGCTGATCAGGCCACCAACCCCGCCCCGTCCGCGGCCTCCAAGCCCTCCTAGTCCTTCCTTTCAGGTGCACAGCACGCCAGTAGGGGGCAGGGTCCGCCATCACCTTCACCACTGGCGTGCCATCACCTCGGACAGGTGGGTCTTGGACATTGTCCGAAGGGGCTACTCCCTCCCCTTCGAGACCATCCCCCCAGCCATGCCACCTCAATTCCACCGCATGTCAGGGGATCACTTGGTGCTTCTTCAGAACGAAGTTGCGGCCCTCTTGGCCAAGAGGGCCATCGAGCGTGTTCCGACCCCAGAAGTAGGTCGTGGTTGCTACTCCCACTACTTTCTGGTGCCCAAAAAGGACAAGGAGGACATGCGTCCTATCTTGGACCTCCGGAACGTCAATCGCTTCCTCCGGAAGGAGAAGTTCAAGATGCTCACCCTAGCTCAGGTCTTGACTGCCCTCGACCCTGGAGACTGGATGGTAGCGTTGGATTTGCAGGACGCATATTTCCACATCCCCGTCCTGCCGGCCCACCGTCGTTACCTGCGGTTCACGGTAGGCCTCGAGCATTTTCAGTTCACCGTGCTCCCCTTTGGCCTTACCAGCGCCCCTCGGGTGTTCACGAAAGTGATGGCGGTGGTCGCAGCTCATCTGCGCCGGGCAGGGGTTCCAGTATTCCCCTACCTCGACGACTGGCTGCTGAAGGCGGGCTCGTCCCAGGCAGTCGTCTCCCACCTCCAGACTACGGCCGAACTCCTGCACTCGCTGGGGTTCTCCATCAACGTGCTGAAGTCGCACCTGATTCCTTCTCCACAGCTCCTTTTCATCGGAGCAGTTCTGGACACGACGCAGTTTCGGGTCTATCCTCCCGAACGGCGAGTCCGGGATATTCAGGCTATGATTCCGATCTTTCGGCCTCTATCCTGGGTTTCGGTACGGATGACCCTCAGGCTGCTGGGCCTCATGGCCTCCTGCATCCTGCTGGTCGATCATGCCAGATGGCATATGCGGGCTCTGCAGTGGGACCTGAAGTTCCAGTGGGCGCAGCACCAGGGCAACCTGTCCGATCACGTCCAGATCTCGGAGGGGACTGCAAAACAGTTGCAGTGGTGGCTCTCGAACCGGCAATGGGTCATGGGCAGATCCCTCTCCCTTCCCCAGCCAGAGCACACAGTTGTGACGGACGCGTCCCTTCTGGGATGGGGCGGTCATATGGGAGAGGCGGAGATCAGAGGCCTCTGGTCTCCGGCGGAGTCCCGGCTCCATATCAACCTTCTGGAGCTCCGGGCGATCCGTCTTGCACTCAAGGCATTCCTTCCCTCTGTCAAAGGGAAGGTAGTGCACGTGTTCACAGACAACACCACCGCCATGTGGTACTGCAACAAACAGGGCGGGGTGGGGTCGTGGACCCTCTGTCAGGAGGCTCTGCGCCTCTGGACATGGCTGGAACATCAGGGCATCCTCCTGATGGTTCAACACCTGGCAGGTTCCCTGAACGCCAGTGCGGACGAACTCAGCCGCAGGTGCATGATGGATCACGAATGGCGTCTTCACTCGGAGGTGGCGCAAGGTCTCTTTCAGCAGTGGGGAGAGCCTTGGTTAGATCTGTTCGCCACCGAAGAGAACGCGCAATGTCAGCAGTTCTGCGCGTTGGAATTTCCAAGGCGGCACTCGCTCGGCAACGCTTTTCATCGCGAGTGGCGTTGCGGTCTGTTGTACGCCTTTCCACCTATACCATTTCTACACAGTGTTGAAGAAGATTCGGCGCGACCGGGCCCAAGTCATTCTTGTGGCTCCGGACTGGGCTCGAAGAGTTTGGTATCCCGAGCTACTCAGTATGAGCGTCGATCCCCCGATCCGTTGCCTCTTCGGGAGGATCTTCTGTCGTAGCAGCAGGGGACGGTCCTCCACCCGAACCTGTCCAGTCTACACCTGCTTGCGTGGAGATTGAGCGGCGGCAGTTGATTCCTTTCCACTTGCCTCCCGAAGTTTGTGATGTGATTCTGGCAGCCAGGCGTCCCTCCACTAAGGTGGTATACGCCTGCAGGTGGAACAAGTTTGTGGCATGGTGCACAGCAAAGGCTGTGAATCCCCTTTCTGCCCCTCTTTCTGAGGTTCTTCTGTTCCTTCTTTCTCTGGCCCAACAGGGTTCTGCCCGGGGTACCATCAAGGGCTATCTTTGTGCAATCTCTGCCTTCCTCAGGCTCCCTGATCAGCCCTCTCTTTTTAAGTCCCCTGTTGTTAACAGGTTTCTTAAAGGGATTACACACCTCTTTCCTCCTGTTCCGTTTATAATGCCTCAGTGGGACTTAAACTTGTTTCTTACTTTCTTAATGTGCGCTCCCTTTGAGCCTCTGCATAACTGTCCTCTTCGTCTTCTTACTCTGAAGACAGCCTTTCTGGTAGCCATCACCTCCGCTCGGCGGGTGAGTGAGCTCCAGGCTCTTTCATGCAAACCCCCCTTTCTGTCTGTTCATCCAGACAAGGTTGTTCTTCGGACGCGTCCGTCCTTCTTGCCAAAGGTGGTTACTGCCTTCCACATTGGGCAGACCATCACTTTGCCCACCTTCTTTATGCCTCCGCATCTTTCCAGAGAGGAAGAGAGGCTCCACCGCCTGGACCCAAAACGTGCGCTTTCCTTTTACATCAACCGCACACAACAGTTCCGGGTGGATGACCAGCTCTTTGTTGGCTACGTGGGCGCCAAAAAAGGTCGGGCGGTACACAAAAGGACCATCTCCCGCTGGGTCATCTTGTGTATCAATCAATCAATCAATCAATCACAGAATTTGTAGAGCGCACTACTTACCCGCGAGGGTCTCAAGGCGCTGGGGAGAAAAAAGGGGGGGGTGCTGCTACTGGTCAAACAGCCAGGTCTTGAGTAGCCTCCTGAAGGTCAGCAGGTCTTGGGTCTGTCGTAGGCTTAGTGGAAGGGTGTTCCAGGTCTTGGCGGCGAGGTGTGAGAAGGATCTGCCGCCGGTGGTTGTTCTTCGAATGCGAGGGACGGTGGCGAGGGAGAGGTCGGCGGAGCGGAGCTGGTGGTTGGGGACGTAGAAGAAGAGTCGTCTGTTGAGGTAGGCTGGGCCAGTCTTGTGGAGTGCCTTGTGTGTGTGGATGAGGAGTTTGAAGGAGATTCTCCTGTCGACGGGGAGCCAGTGCAGGTTCCTCAGGTGGGGGGTGATGTGGCTGTGGCGTGGTACGTCGAGGATCAGGCGTGCGGAGGCGTTTTGTATGCATTGCAGTCGCTTGATGTGTTTGGCCGGGGCTCCCTCGTAGAGGGCGTTCCCATAGTCAAGTCTACTACTGACGAGGGCCTGGGTGACTGTTCTTCTTGTATCTGTCGGGATCCACCTGTAGATCTTGCGAAGCATGCAGAGGGTGTTGAAGCAGGAGGAGGAGACTGCGTTGACTTGCTTGGCCATGGAGAGCGTTGAGTCGAGGATGACTCCCAGTTTGCGTGCGTGGTCGGTGGGTGTCGGGGCTGCTCCCAGCGTCGTTGGCCACCAGGAGTCGTCCCAGGCTGAGGCGTTGGAGCCGAGGATGAGGACCTCTGTCTTGTCCGTGTTCAGCTTTAGTCGGCTGATCTTCATCCAATCGGCAACGGCCTTCATTCCTTCATGGAGATTGGATTTGGCGGCGAGGGGTCCTTGGTGAGGGAGAGGATCAGTTGAGTGTCGTCGGCGTAGGAGATAATGTTGAGGGTCGTGCTGTCTGGCGATGCGTGCGAGCGGGCCATGTAGATGTTGAACAGTGTTGGGCTGAGGGAAGATCCCTGGGGTACGCCGCAGATGATCTCGGAGGCTTCGGATCGGAAAGGTGGGAGGCGGACTCTCTGGGTTCTGCCGTCGAGGAAGGAGGTGGTCCATTCCAGGGCCTTGTCTCGGATCCCTGCGTCGTGGAGGCGTGCGCGTAGAGTGCGGTGGCAGACAGTGTCGAAGGCGGCGGAGAGGTCCAGCAGGATGAGAGCTGCGGTCTCACCGTTGTCCAGCAGGGTCCTGATGTCGTCGGTGGCGGCGATGAGGGCAGTCTCAGTGCTGTGGTTGCTGCGGAACCCTGATTGGGATGGGTCCAGGATGCTGTTTTCTTCGAGGTATCGGGTTAGCTGTTTGTTGACGATCTTCTCGATGACCTTGGCTGGGAACGGAAGCAGGGAGATGGGCCGGAAGTTCTTGAGGTCTCTCGGGTCCGCCTTGGGTTTTTTGAGTAGGGCGTTGATCTCTGCATGTTTCCAGCTCTCTGGGAAGGTCGCGGTCTCGAAGGAGAGATTGATAACGTTGCACAGGTGGGGTGCGATGGAGCTGCTGGCTTTGTTGAAGATGTGGTGCAGGAAAGGGTCTGACGGGGAGCCGGAGTGTATTGTGCTCATGGTCTTGATGGTGTCATCGATGTTCACGCTGGCCCAGGCTGGCAAGGGGTCATGGTCGATGGTGTGCGGCGGATCTGGTGTATCTATCTTAGTAGGGGCTGTCTGGGTGTTGAAGCTGTCGTGGATGTCGGCGATCTTGCGGTGGAAGAAGGTGGCGAGGGAATCGCACAGGGCTTGCGACGGCGGGATGTCGTTGGTGTTGGAGCTGGGGTTGGAGAGTTCCTTCACGATGTTGAAGAGCTCCTTGCTGTTGTGTGCGTTGTTGTCGAGGCGATCTTTGAAGGAGATTCTCTTGGCGGACCTGATGAGGTGGTGGTGGTGGTTACGGATGGCGTCTTTGTGGGCTGCGTGGCTGTCCGGTGTCTTATCACTGTGCCATTTCTTCTCTAGTTTCCGGCAGGTACGCTTGGAAGCTAGGAGTTCCGGGGTGAACCAACTGGCTCTTTTGGTGGTGTCGCTGTAGGTGAGTTTTTCAGCGGGGCGAGGGTGTTGGCACAGTCGTCTATCCATCGTCTGAGGTTGCAGGCAGCGTCGTCGGTGTTGGATGGGTCGGAGGGAGGGCTGAGAGCGAGGTTTGCCCGTAGTTGGTCTTCGGTGACTTTGCTCCAGCAGCGGCGTGGGATCTGTTGGGTGCGGTGGTGTGTGGTGGGTTTCTGGAAGGTGAAGTGGATGCAGCGGTGGTCGGTCCAGAGGAGTTCCGTGGTGTGGCTGAAGGAGACGTGGGAGCTTGAGGAGAAGACGGGGTCGAGCGTGTGGCCGGCGGAATGAGTCTGTGTTGTGACGAGCTGTCTCAGTCCGAGGTTGGCGAGGTTGTCGATCAGGGTGGTGGAGTTGCTGTCGTTGTTGTTCTCCAGGTGAAAGTTCAGGTCTCCGAGGAGGATGTAGTCGGTAGAGGTCAGGGCGTGCGTGCTGATGAAGTCGGCGATGGAGTCGCTGAACTGGGGTCGGGACCCAGGGGGTCTGTAGACAAGGGTGCCTCTGAGGGTGGTGTTGGGGTCCGTGTGGATCTGGAAGTGCATGTGTTCGGCGGTGGAGAGAAAGTCGTCGGTGCTGGTCGAGACCCTGATGGAGTTCTTGTGGACGATGGCGATTCCTCCTCCTACTCCGTTGACGCGGTTTCTGCGGGTGATCTTATAGCCGTCTGGGATGGCTATGGCGATGTCGGGTGCGGAGGAGTCGTTCATCCAGGTCTCTGTCAGGAAGGCGACGTCTGGTGATGATGTGTCGAGCAGGTCCCAGAGCTCGACGGCGTGTTTGCGTGCGGAGCTGGTGTTCAGTAGGATGCATCGGAGGTGGTTGAGGTCCTTCTTGGCGGGCGCTTCGGTGGCTCTGAGGCTGGTGTAGCTGCAGTTCCGGCAGGTGAAGGGGCCATGAGTGCGTTTCGGGGCGGCCTTGAAGCAGTTGTGTGTCCGTCCGGGGTTGAGAGCGTGGAGTGTGGTGGCATCGTAACGGCGTCGGTCCTCGAGGCTGGAGCGGGTGAGGGCGACCCAGGGGTTCTGGCACTGGGCGCGGTCCAGGCGCCATATATGGGGAGGTGGGAGGGAGGAGCAGCTGGGAGGCGGGAGGCAGGGGCAGCGAATGGGCAGTCTGGGGGGCGGGGCCGCAGGGGACGCAGCGGCGGGAGTGGAGAGAGGCAACGGGGGGTACAGAAGGCAAAGTTGGGCACAGAAAAATGGGGGCACGAGGGGAAAAGAGAAAACAAAATTGGGCACAAGAAATGGGGGCAACGAGGGGAAAACAGAAGGCAAAATTGGGCACAAGAAATGGGGGCAACGAGGGGAAAACAGAAGGCAAAATTGGGCACAAGAAATGGGGGCAACGAGGGGAAACAGAAGGCAAAAATGGACACACAGAATGGGGGCACGAGGGGAAACAGAAGGCAAAATTGGGCACAAAAAATGGGGGCACGAGGGGAAACAGAAAGCAAAATGGACACATAGAATGGGGGCACGAGGGGAAACAGAAAGCAAAATGGACACAGGAAATGGGGGCACGAGGGGAAACAGAAGGCAAAAACGGGCACCGAGGCAACAGCAGAGGGGCGAGCTTACCAGCAGCAGCAGCGGGCAGGACAACACAGGCGGAGCTGTGTGGCGGGGGAGCGACCTACCTGGCAAGGCCTGTATCAAGGCCTGCTATTCTTTGGCTAAGAAGGAGCCTCCTGTTGGGCTGCGTGCCCATTCCACCAGGGCAACGGCTGCTACCATGGCTTTAGGCCGCGGTGTTCCGTTACAGGATATATGTCAGGCAGCTACGTGGGCCTCGCTGCACACGTTTACCAAACATTACTGCCTTGACAGCCAGGTCCGGAGGGACGGCTTCTTTGGCCGTTCTGTCCTCCGGGACTTCCTTGTATGAATCTGTTCGCAGACCCACCACCGGGGTTGGTATTGCTGGGGTATCTATTCTAAGGTAAGGAATCTGTCACTAACGTGTCTCTTTCAGATGCACAAGTTACTAACTTGTGTAACGATATATCTGTAAGAGACAGTAGTTAGTGACAGATTCCTACCGCCCACCCATCCTCCCCGTTCTGCGAACTGATTTCTAGGGTTAAGGACATCCCTTTCAGGGCCCTAGTGTTTTTTCAGACACCAATGTCAGCTTCTTGCATGGCTCTGCGTTCCTGGCGCGGAAAGTCGTGTACAGAACTGACGTCAGCGCGCAGGGGCGGCGTCTAAGTACTGCCCGCGACGTCATCCCGGCGATCCCGACGCTGACGACGGACGCGGAGCCGCACGACGCCGCCTACCGACGCAAAAACTTTCCGGATCCAGCCTGACGCCTGGGGATATTCTAAGGTAAGGAATCTGTCACTAACTACTGTCTCTTACAGATATATCGTTACACAAGTTAGTAACTTGTGCGTATGGTATGCCTCTCATGCGATGATAAGTCGGAGCACTGTAATGCCTTCTCCTCTTTTAAACCAAAAACTCTAATTCATACAGAAAAGTTAATTTTGGACACTTGGCAAAAATGGATATGACACGCTCCGTGTTATCGAGGCAGAAACAGAGGCCTCATCTACGGAAGAATTCTGGCCTTGAGATTCTTACATCTGAAATCCTTCTGACAGGGATTCAAACTCCTGAAAAGAACATTACTTAATATAAAGACTCTGTGTCTATAATGCCATTCATAATATACAGCTACAGGTCTTCTAAAAATACAAAGTCAAAAGTTGTCAAGCAAAAACCTTCAATATCTTAAGAATGTTATTCTGGAGACTTTTAAAGAATGCATCCTTCAGGATCCAGACAAAGGATTCACTGTAAGGAGGCATCCTAAACACAATACCTGACATCTGGAAGTGATCGAGGCTCATAAACCCTCAGACTCCATATTTGAGCACTTTCAAGCTCTGGAAATGGAGGGGGGAAATCTTTTGACTCAACTTAAGAGTACGATCGGGTTTTCAAGGCAACAGAAAGAATATCGAACTCGACTTCAGAACAAGACCAAGCGCAAACACAGAGAGCCAAGCCATTGATGCCGATAACAATGACCCCTGAAACAGAAACTATTGAGGTTAGGAGAATTAAAATGACGCTTTATGCTGTGACAGCTGAACTCAAGAAAAAGAAGCCAAACCTTTAGGAAGCACTAGCTTTAAATAAAATCCCAGCACCCATAGGGATTAAATGACCTAGAGTTGACACTGAGGGTCTAAAATAAAAAGAAAAGATACCGCCACAACCTCATAGGAGTTTCAGCTGGAGGGTTTTATGGGAGAGGAATACGTAGTAGCTAAGGAATCAGGTGTCACAACAGGGACAGAGAATCCAGAACAACAACTGACATACAGGAAGAGGCAGACACAATTTGGCAAGAGATAGAAACACATTTACCCTAGGAAGATATTGAACTTTGCCAAAGTGGACTTTCTCCTCCAGATAACATCACATTATAAAACAACGTTATCTAACGGGCAGTTGACACATTTGATGTCAAATTGAAATTAAATGAGAAGATGCCAATTTTTTTGTTAGAAACTCCTGAGCATAGGAGACATCACTACTTACCCATGCTACCTACTATTCTACACCAGGATATTGAGATATTCTTTTAACCAGCCTCAGCAAGGGTTCTTACCCCAATAATAGAAAAGAAATACAACACTTCTACTTACGACCTACAATACATTAAATCACACGTTGATGCAGACTAATTGAGACTAAGGATGGAAAAAGAACCCTGTCTGCAGCCACAAATGGGCTATTGCCTGACAAGGGTAGTAAAAGCTAGAGGTGGTAGTTAGAAAAATGGCTGCAACTCTGAGGCAGTTGTAATGCACTTTTGAAGAGTATGCTCACCAACAATGGGATAAGATAAGACATATTTAAGCACGTACCAGAAGAGTTTCACAAAAGATACAAAGCTATTCTTGAATAGAATAGAAACATTGCCAAAACCTGTTTAAAATCAGCAATAGGTACTGCAGATGCAGCCAGTAGACGGCTAACGTCGGGTACAATTCTATGCAGACACTTGTAGCTATGTATATCTGATTTCACCCCTGAAGTACCAGTCAGTATTTTTGATATGCCTTTCAGTGGTGAAATATTGTTTGATGCCCAGGTCGAGGAATCCCTGAAGGAGATGAAAAAAGGGCAATAAGACGGCTGATGCTATTGGGACCTTGCAAACCAAGGGTTCCTTCTAAAGCGGAAAGTCTTCTGACAGAAGAGGGTGGGGAAGAAATACATCTGCATTTCAAGGACCATAAAAACCCAAAATGTTTGAAACAGGATCATGGGAATCAAGGACAGATATTTTGTGGAAGGGACAGAGATAACTGCCAAGCCTTCAGAGATGTCTCACCAGCTAATAAATGAAGTGACAAATCTTCCCCTCAGCATCAAACAACTATGGGGGGCTGACTAAAACGTTTTTGCTAAGAATGCAAGTTAATAAATTGCACAGGTACTAAATCTAATAAAATACACATATCGTATCGAATTTCTAAAGAAACCCCCAGTTATAAGACCAAAGCCTCAAAAATACAAACCTCAACAACCTGAAGTGTTACAGAAAGAAGACACAAGAACTACTCCTAAAAGGTGCAATGGAGAATGTAGCATTACAAGAAAAGGGCACGGGGTCTATTCAGTGTACTTCCTCATTCCTAAATAGGATCTAACCCTAAAACCCACTTTGGACCTGCAATGTCTAAACAACAGAAGTTCTAGATGACTAATGTTCAAAAAGTGATTCCCTTACTAGAGGAGAACAATTTCCTTGCAGTACTAGACCTCAGAGATGCTTATTGTCACATCTCGATGCATCCAGCGCACAAGAAACACATATGGTTTGTAATAATGGGAGTACATTACCAATTCTAAGTCCTACATTTGAGCATCATGTCTGCTGTAAGAGATTTCTCAAAAACTTGCTGTGGCAGCAGCATACCACCTAAGACATTAGATATTTCATATATACCCACATACAGACTATTGGCTGGTAAATACGAGTTCTTTTCAGCAGAGCCAAACATATATGGACACAGTGATGCACATCCTTTTACAATTGGGCTTTACAGTCAACAAAAAGAAGTTGTCACTAATTCCAGAGAAAATATAGACCCTCTCGGGGCAAAATTAGGTACCACAACATATGTTTGGAAAACCAATTTTAAGGAGAGTACATACATTACTGAACTTAATTCCCTTTTACCATTTCTATCACTCTCTGACTGTGGGGAATATGATGAAATTGCTGAGAATGATGACTTCCTGCATCCAGTTGATTCCAAACTCACAAATACATATGAGGCCAATACAGAAATGGTTAGACAATCAATGGTTTCAAACTCAGGGTCAATGTGGTGATCTAGAGGTTGTCACAAAAAGGATACACTATCATTTTCAATATCGGAAGGCAAATCAACATGACAAAGGGAATGCAATTTTACTCACCAACACCCCAAGTCATCTTAACGACAGATGCCTCAAACCAGGGATGGTGTGTACCCATGGTAGAAGTTAATGTCAGGTGCCAATGGTCACAAGCAGATGAAGTAAAACACATAAATTACTTGGAGCTAAAAGCTGTTGTTATTGCTTGAAGGGTTTTAAAGGTCATATCCAAAACAAACTTGTACAAATCCTTACGGACCACCCATCTACAATGTTTCGCCTGGCGGGAGGTGTGGGGGGTTCACAGCATGCTGTTATTTTGCTGAAATTATCAGAGGAAACATGGAAATGGACATTTTCACAAAACGACACTAATTGCACACCTCGTTACAGGTGTAGAAGATGTTCAAGCAAACAGGTGGACATCACACAAATTGGAATTAAAATAGGAATGTCGAAATCACATATTCAATGTTTGGAGGAACCAGACATGGGCCTGATTTGGCGTTTGGTGGACAGAGTAGTATCTGTCAGGATTTTGGAGGACATTGTCTTCCATCTCAATGGTACTTCGCCCACCAGATTTAGAGATGACTGCCAGCCCATGGGTCATCTCTGCATATTGGAAGGAACTACTGTCACAGTTCCTTTCAGTGTACTAAAAGCTTGGTGGATGGCCTCTGTCAGTTTTGAAGGTTGTCCAGCAAACTTTTGACATTTTATTGTTTTTCAGTAGCAAGCACCCAAAGTGGAAGTTCGTTTCTGAAAAAACAAAACACTGATGACATTTTCACACTAGATGTGGGGGTCATTGTTGTTTTTTTATGTCCCTCACAGCCAGGTTTTTCCTGGCAGTGATGGACAGGGAAAAAAAATGGCATCACATCATTCACCCTAAATAGAGTGGATGGTGTAATGTTTTTTTCACCCCAATGGCCCCTATTAGATTGGGTTGTTCAGTCAATCAGAATTTATAAAGCGCGGCTAATCACCCAATAAGGGATCCTGGCGCTTGCATGCCTCGGAGACTTATTCGAACAACCAGGTCTTGAGGGCCATTCGGAATTCCGTAAGTGAGGTGATGGTCTGGAGGTGTGTGGGGAGACTGTTCCAGGTCTTTGCTGCGATGTGGGAGAAGGAGCGTCCTCCACTTCTGCTTCGGTAGATGCAGGGAGTATGGGCAAGTGAGAGGGAGGCGGAGCGTTGTCTTCTCGATGGTTGGTGGAAGTTCAGGCTGTGGTTAATGTAGGCAGGTCCTTAGTTGTGTAGAGCCTTGCGTGCGTAGGTCAGCAGCTTAAATTGGTATCTCTTCTATTCGGGGAGCCTGTGGAGTTTCCTGAGGTGTGGTGTGATGTGGGTTCGTCAGAGAAGGCTGAGAAGGCTGAGGATGAGTCTGACTGCGGAGTTCTGTATGGTCTAAAGTCACTGTAGAAGGTGTGCGGCGATTCCTACGTGGAGAGCATTGACGTAGTCCAGTCGGCTGGTGATGAGGGCTTGTGTCACGGTGCTTCTCATGTGTAGGGGTAGCCACTTGAAGATATTATGTAGCATGCGCGGAGTAAGGAAGCAGGCGAAGGAGACAACGTTGATCTGTGATTTCATGGTGAGCTTATCAATGATGATTCAGAGGTTTCTGGTGTCGTTAGATGGAGTGGGTGCGGGCCACCAGAAGTCGTTCCATGTGTTACTACTGTTGCTAAAGATCAGTACTTCCGTCTTGTCTGTGTTCAGCTGCAGGCAGTTCTTCATCCATGATGTTTGTCATGCATCTGCTGGAAGTTGCATCTGGTGGTGGTGGGGTCATCCGTGAGTGAGAGGATGAGTTGGGTGTCGTCTGTGTAGGAAATTATGTTGAGACCGTGAAATCTGATGATATTGACTAGCGGGGTCATATATGCATTGAAGAGCGTGGGGCTGAGGGATGAGCCCTGGGGGACACCGCAGGTGATCTTCTTCGGTTCAGAGGTGAAAGGTGGGAGGTGGATTCTCTGGGTTCTTCTGGTGAGTAAGTTGGTGATAATCTGAGCGCGTCCCCTTGAATGCTGAAGTGGTGGAGTCTTTCGATCAGTGTGTGGTGGGATACGGTGTCAAAGGCTGCAGAGAGGTCGAGGATGATCAAAGCTACTGTTTCTCCTCGGTTGAGGAGAGCACAGATGTGGTCGGTGGCTGCGATCAGGGCAGTTTCAGTGCTGTGATCGCTGCAGAAGCCGGATTGGGAGGTGTTGAGTAGCTGGTTCTTCTCCAGGTGTGTCATAAGTTGATTGTTGATGATCTTTTCAAGTACCTTTGCTGGGAATGGGAGCAGGGAGATTGGTCATTCTTTTTTGAGTTTGCTGGGGTCGGCAGAGGGTTTTTTGAGTAGTGGTCTGACTTCGGTGTGTTTCCAGGCGTCTGGAAATGTTGCGGTGGTGATAGGTGTTGAGTAGGGTGGTGAGTTCCTGGCCGATCTTTTGGTTTCCGAGGTTGAAAATGTGGTGTGGGAATGTGTCTGTGGGAGCACCCAAGTGGATGGATTTCATGGTGGAGGTGGTGTCCTGGGTTGAGAGAATGTTCCAGGTGGTCAGTGTGTGGTTCGTGTCAGTTACGGTGGTGGCATATCTGTCGAGGAAGTCCTTAGGTGTGGGTTGGGGTTTGAAGTTTCTGTATATGGTTGCAATCATGTCATGGAAGGAGTGAGCAAGGTTGTTGCACAGCTCCTATGAGGGTGTGATGTTGTTTTCGCTGGCAGCCGGGTTGGAGAATTCCTTAACGGTAAGTTCCTTGGGGGTGTTGGCACTAGTTTTCGATGCGTGCAGCAATGCCTGTATTCTTTGTTGCCCTCAACATGCAGTGGTAGAGTTTGAGGGAGGTCTTGAAGGCTGCCCTGTTGGAGGTGTCCTTGCTGGCACGCCATCCCCTCTCCAACTTTTTGCTATCTCATTTCGCTGTTCTGAGTTCTTGGGTCTACCAGCTGCCTTTTATAGAGGATTTTCTCTGGATGTTGCTCTTGATTGGGACTATGCTGTCTGCGCAATTGGTGATCCAGGTGTTGACATTTTTTCACTCCCTGTTCGAGGTTGGTGGTGGTAGCAGGGTTGGAGGTGTTGAAGGCGTTCGCCCAGCTGGTCTCTGAGATTTTGTTCCACCTCTGGTGGGGGGCGTTGATCATCTTGGGGGTGGCGGTGAGGGAGCTGGAGATGCTGAAGTTGACGATGGAGTGATCTGTCCATGTGAGTTCTGTGACATGGCTGTATTTGTCGCGGTTGCTGGAGGTGAAAATTGGGTCTAGCCTGTGTCCTACGGTGTGGGTGGGGTCGTGGATGATCTTGGTCAATCCAAAACTGCTCATACTGTCGAGGAGGTGTGCGGTGTTTTCATCATTGTGGTCATCAATGTGGAAATTGATGTCGCTGAGGAATATGTAGTCCTTGGTCCCTGGAGGAGTATTTTCATCAACAGAGCCAGCAGGTGCTTTTTCGGTGGTATACTTAATATCCGCATGTCTCTAAATGAGGAGAGTTTGGCTTTTGTGACAGAGTACCCTGTCCACCAAACTAAATCAGGCCCATAGACTTATTTGTAACATACGACAACTTAAGACAAATTTGGTATTCGCACCTTATGGTGAGGTTTCATCAATACAATATGCCTTTACGACTATACCAAAATTTACGGACTTCCAGAAGGGGTAAATATTTCACCCAGAATCTCCCAATAGGAGCGTGGCTTCTGAGTGCTTAAAGAACATTTAGCATTTTCATGTACGATATACATGGGTATTATCAAGGAAGCAAAGAAACATTAGATTAGGTAATGTTATGAGACAAGGTGCATAGATATCTTAACTGATGTCTGAGAAACAGCTATTTACACTTACCAGTGAAACAGTAATTATACCTTATTTAGCATATTTGTTGGAATGTGGCCTCCGTTAGACATTGGTAAAAGTTCACCTATAGGCCACTGCAGCCTACATTAAAGAGGTTAGCCAAAAGCAAATTTTTGCAAAACCAGTCATAAACATATTCTTAGAAGGGGTTAAAATACTATATACCCTACATGGAGTACAAGCACCTCAGTGGAATTTAAATTGGGTGTTTTCAGGATTACGAAACCTCTATTTGAATCCATGCACAAAGCCACCTTAAAGTATCTTACGTTAAAAAAAGAGTGTTTTTTTAAATAGTGATTTTCTGAGGTGGGTTAGTGAGCTGCAAGCTTCATCAATGGAGAAACCATACCTAATTGTTAACAAGGACAAAGTGGTCATGAGAACGCATCGATCATTTATACTAAAAGGGGTGTCAACCTTTCATGGCAATTACTATTGCCTTCATTCTTTCAAAACCTTAAGTTTGCAGCAGTAAGGGCACTAGATACATTAGATGTAAATATGGCAATAATGCATTACATTCATGAAACAAAACATTAGGTAAACTAGTCCATTCTTTGTAGCATATGCCCCACAAGGAAGAGTGGCACCTGTCACTAAAGGTGCTATTACACGGTGGATAGTGCAGAAAATTCAAATGTGCTAGCAGTTGACAAACAAGACATTAAACATTAAGCCTATAGCATACACTTTAAGAAAGAAATGTCGCTACAAAATCCTTTCTGGGAAATGTCAATGAAGGACACTTTCAATGCTGTAACATGATCAACTTAACATAATTTTACAAACATTATTAACATATAGACATTCAGGCAAAAATGAAAATCAATATTAGGTCAGACAATTTAATAGAAAAATATTTGCAAATACTTCCTGATCAGGCCCTCGTCCACGAGAAGAAACACCACTACTTAATCTGCGCACATCATGCAAGTCTAGAAAAGAGTTACTTACCAGTTACCTGTAAGTATAGTTCTCCTGCTTTGAATCTTTCATAGATTCACATGCTTGAATCTTCTTTGTCAGGTGGGAGTCCCACAGTAATTATAACAAGCAGTATACTGATAGATAAGAGAAAGCAGGCTACTTATTCGGCTGCAAAAAAATGAAGGCAAAGGAAAATCCATTCTCTGGAGATGAATGTGAGAGAACATCATCTCCTCTTAAAAAGACTCACAAGACTGAACACCCTGCAAAAAAGGAATCTGCTCAGGAGCTCTCCAAAAGGGTCCTCAAGAGGCAGGAAAAGAAAAACTCGGACAAGAGTCCTACTTCAAAGGCAAAACAAATCAGGAAGAAAAGGCTCCTTCTCTTCAACAAGACCTGAAAAAAACAGGTCAGAGTCTTCTAAACCTTTATAAACGTTTTTCCCAGTTCAGACACAAAGAAGGCATTGACGGACTCCTTGTCCGCCACACATAAATCATCAAAGAACCGTCAACTAAACCACCAGTGACAATGACAATGTCATTGACTTCCACAACATCGCAGCTTCGTTGTCATGAGTATCGGCAACATCATCGTCGGTGAAACTGTCAACGACTATACTGTGTATGGGACCAGCACTTTTGACGCTGACATAGTTAACTGCATCATTGTTGATGACTTCATTGTCGGAACGTTCAACCCTTTTCAAACACAAAATATCAGTGTTAATGGCACTGTTGATGGTCCTGTTGACAAAACAATCAAACATTATTCTAATTAAAGAGAAGAGAATACCAGTTCCTATCTGGCTGAAACAAAAGTCTCCCAGCAAGGTATCTCCTCTTCCTCCTTCTCACTGGTTGTTGATGAGTCTAAGGATGAAGGTCCTTTTGACCCTGCTTAGCTTCATGTAACGTCTCAGGATGATGATGATGAGTATATGGAGGGAGTTTTTTTCTTTCCATGATAAATCGGATGCTAAAAAATCCAGATGTAGTGAGACCTTTGCAGAGCAGTACTCTTATGATCCATATGATGATCACAACCAGTATCAAAAGCCAATGATGCAGGGCCCCACAGCTCCAATAAATGCTATTAGATTATTACAAAAGATTTCCAGAGTCGGGTGGTTCTTCTGTACCTCCTGCTCATGAACACTGTGCATTTCCTCATAATTCTCTCTTGCCCACTCTTTAAGGAGTTCAGGTACATATTTAGTTTGGTAGTGACACTCATAACATAACCACCTATAATTTTCCTAGGATGTTTATTCAGATGATGACTGTTAGAAATGGGGGTCTCTAGTTGGCAATGGTTTGCACCTTTGTCCAAGTAGGGACCCTTCTTCCTAGTCAGGGTAAGGGGGATACACTTCTAAAATAACCCCTGCTCACCCCCTTGGTAGCTTGGCACAAACAGACAGGCTTATCTCAGAGGCAGTGTGCAAAGCATTTGTGTACACATACAGTAATACAGTGAAAACACTACAAATGGACACCACACCAATTTAGAAAAATAAGTAATCTTTATCTAAACCAAACAAGACAAAAACAAGAAAAAATCCACAATACAGTAAACAAAATGTACTTCTTAGAAGGTAAAAACAGTTATCTCCATAGCAAACTATAGATGTGACACTTTCAATATAAAGTACCTTGGATGCGTCAAAATCATAAACAAAAACAGCCGCAGGTAAGGTGATGCTTCGGTTCCTTATGCGCAGGGAAGGTGAAGCGTCGGTTCCTTACTCCAGGGGAGGTGATGCGTCAGTTCCTTACAGCCACGCAGGGGAGGTGATGTTGGTTCCTTACTGAAGGGGCGGTGATGCGTGGGGATCGCGGATGCGTCGGTTCTCGATGCGGCAGCAACGGCGCTGCGTTGTTCTCTTCAGCCGCGGTCCCATGATGCGTTGGTTATTGTAGCCACACAGCAGGGCCTGCGTCGGAATCGGTGCAGTGATCTCGGACTTCGTAGATCGGTGCACTCAATGCGGTGTGCATCGATTTCTCCAGCCGCGGGCAGGCGCTGCGTCGGTTTCTTCAGCGATGCGTCGGAAACAGGTGCGGATGCGTCACGCTTCTAGTTGTTGCGTCCCTTTTCCAGCTCCCAACAGCAGGAACAACCTCCAGAGGCCCTATTCAGCAACAGTCACCTCCTGGCAGATCAGAACTCCCAGCAAGGAAGTTCATGGGAGCTGGTGGTGAAGTCTTGGTATCCCTAAGACTTCAAAACAGGAGGCACGCTCTACTTCAAGCCCTTGGACATCCTCCTCAAGCAGGAGACACCGCACACAACAAAGTTGTTATCCTCTCCTTGGTAGAAACAGCCACTGCAGGCCAGCCCCAAACAGCACACAGCAAAGGGGCAGTACTCCTCCTTTAGTTTCTCCAGCTCTTGTCATTGGCAAAGGGTCCTCTTGAATACCAGAAGTGATCTAAAGTTCAGGGGTCTGGGCCCTAACATTTATAGTGCATTTCTCTTTGTTCTCTGATGTCAGAGAGGCTCTGTGCTCAGTCCAAACCAGCTCTGTCCTCTCTGGTGCAGCTTCCTGGCAGGAGGTGGAGACAGCATTGTGTGAGGCAGACCAGGCCTATTCAGGTGAAAGGAAATCTCCACCCCCTACTCTAAATGCAGCCCAGGTCTATTCAGCCCAGCCCTGACTCATCCCGGAAATGCAGGTCACACCTCAATCCCCCCCAGTGGCTGTCTGCACATCCCCAGCCCCTGTCACTCCAAAGCCAGACAGTCAATATACAAACCAGCAGAGGCACACAGGATGGCTAAGCAAGAAAACACCTACTTTCTAAAAGTGGTATTTTCAAACACAGAATGTAAAAATCATCCTTACTAAAAGATGCGTCTTTATATTCTGAGATCAGGAATACTAAATTTTACCTTCCCATCTTGTCCCAATGGGAAGTTAAATTTATAAGATGTTATAAATAAACTCCCATTCTATCCTATGGGACAGATAGCCTTTCAATAGTGGAAAACAAAATTCCCTGTAGTTCACTATCAGGACATGTTACACACATCAGGACATGTCCTACCTTTCACAGACACTGCACCCTGCGCACAGGGGTACCTTGGGCCTACCTTAGGGGTGACTCACATGTAAGAAATGGGAAGGTTAGGGCCTGGCAAGTGGGTGCACTTGTCAGGTCGACATGGCAGTACCAAACTGCAGACACACACTGCAATGGCAGGTCTGAGAACCTTTTGCAAGGCTGCTTGTGTGGGTGGCACAACCAGTGCTGCAGGCCCACTAGCAGCATTTGACTTACAGGCCCTGGGCACACACAGTGCACTGTACTAGGGACTTAGTAGTAAGTCAAGCAAGCCAATCATGAAAACACCAATCCATATTCACAATTTACAGAGGGAGCACTTGCACTTTGGCACTGATCAGCAGTGGCAAAGTGCCCAAAGCGTCTAGACCAGCAAAAAACCGAAATTCAGCACAAAGCAAAAACACAGGAGGCAGAGGCAAAAATACAGGGGAAAACGACGCCAAGGATGCCAGGTCTAACAATGACGAACAGGAGAATGGTGAAATAACCCAGGATCCACCAGCTGATGGTGGACCAGAATGAAATGATTATGTGGGACCACCACCTGCACCAACTGCTCCATAGGCTGCTAGCTCCCCTACAGAGAACATTGATGGGTTTCATGCTCTTTTGAAGAGAGCTTCCCAGAGGTTTCACCTTCCCATTCCTATAAAGCAGGCAGACTGCTTTCTCTATACTTTCATGAGCTGACACACAAGTCAGTTAAAGCAGCAACCATAATAGATCACATATGGGTTGAGGATCTGAAAGTAATGATAAACCTAGCAACGTTGGCTGCTATTGTACCATGTTTGAACAAAAAAGTACAAGGCCCCAAACGAATCTCCAGCTTGTCTTGTTGGGCAGCCCTGGCTGGATGCTGTGGTCAAGGAGGCTGCTCAGAGTCCATTGAGAACACCTTGTTCCACTCCACCTAGCAAGGAGGGTAGATTCCTGGATAATGTGGCCAAAAGATTTTCTGCAATGGCGGCTACCACCTTTAGAACATCTAATTCTCTAGCCATGTTAGGCAGATCTGACAGGCAAGTGTGGTATGATTTAGAAGCTTATCTAGAGTTTGTACCAGAGTGCAAAAAGAATTAATCAAAGGCGATTATACTGGAGAGTGAAAGAACATCTGCCAAAACCATTGACATGGCCATGGATGTTGCCTCTACTGGCTTTCGCCAATTTGCTGGAGTGGCTGTCTTCAGGAGGCATGGATGGCACAAGGCGACATCCTTTCGACCTGAGGATGAGGCTAAAACATTGGACATGCCCCACAATGGTGAGGCCCTTTTTGGCAAACATGTAGATGACGCCCTCCAGTTCATAAAATCAGATTTAGAGATGGCAAGGTCTTTGGGTTATTTACAGGCTTTCATTCCTTTCGTGGTGCTGAAGGGACGGGCCAGTTCTTTTACAGAGGGAACTTCAAATCCTACAGATACCAGGCCTACTTCCAACCCCAACAAGTTTACTGCCATCATTACTGCTAACAACAGTATCGACCTTAGCTGATTTCTGCCTTCTGAAGGCAGCCTTCATGTTAGAAATCGGCAGTACCGGACATAGGATAAGACTAATCTAAGGTGGGCGGAAGAGGCTCCAATTAATACAACAGCTGAAAATCTGTTACCACAGATCAGTTGGGGCTGGATCTAATTCAACATGGCCACAGTTTACAGTTTGTCCAGAAACCTCATAAAATCCACTTCACAGGAGGTTACATCAACATCTTTGTTAAAATTGGAGCTTCTCTTGCTACTCCAGAAAGAATTCATAGAAGAGGACCCTTACACCCATCGGAACACAGTTTTCATTTCTGGTTTCTTCCTCATCAGGAACAAATCGGGAGAGAGGAGGCAAATACTCAATTTACAGCAGCTAAACAAATTTCTGAAAAAATAATTTTGAATGGTTACGCTGCAGGAAATCCTCCAATTACTGCAATTACTAAAACCAAGGAGACCTTAAGACATCCCTAGATCTTTAGGATGCCTATTTTCATATCCACATCCATCCAATCGTCAACAATATCTAAGGTTTGAGGTGACCAGATGCCTTTACCAATTCAAAAGTCTTCTCCTCAGTCTCAAGTCCACTCCTTGACTAGTCACAAAGTTCATAGCCCCAGTCGTGGCTTATCTGAGAAGGAACGTTCATCAGATTTTTCCATACCTGGACAACTGGCTTGTAAATTCCTTTGTATTGCATCAAAGGAATCCACACTGCCTGTCTTCAAGTGTTTAGGAATACGGATCAGAAGCGGCTTTCAGCACCCGAGGCACCGATGGAAGAGCGAGCACAAGTCGCTTAATGAAAGCCGCTAGCAGGTTAATGTGCCCGCCGGCCCCTCGAGGAAGCCCATACTAGGGATTCAGAAGTTATGAGTAATACCTGACACTTAACAGAAGTACAAGAATGGTGAGTCAATGACCTACCGATCTAGGCTGTAAAATTTACATAACCTAAAGATTCAAAGGTCCTGAAGAAAGCCCCCAGACCCGGCTGGGCATATATATGGGGCTGAAACATGTCGACCACTCGCTTGGACGATTGAGTGCGTCAGACCAGTAACTTGTCTACGTACGCACCACACTGTTTTTACCTTCCTATGCTCCGAACTGAATAAAATATTGGATGTTTGGCAGTATAAGGAATTTTAACTCCCCTCACTTGAGCACCACTTTTCACTGACCACACAATCCCTGATCACTACTGTATTACCAGTAGGTCAACCTCCAGGTGGAGGTCAGCACTACAAAAAAAACAATGATGATGCTGTCACGTTTATAATCAGGCGGACAATCAAGATATACCGCACAGTTTTCCTATGTACGTGAATGAGGGTTTTTAAGACGGCTAGAATACTTGACCCTGGTTACACAGGTACAAGTGATCCATTCTACACTGATATTTGATTATTATTAGGAAGCCGAATGGATCACAGCTTCTTCTTCCTCCCTCCATTGATCTGACACAAACCCATAGTTAGTCAGATGACTCCACACATGTAGACACCCAGAGGGGGAAATGCAAATGTTGCTACTACAGTCTGGACCCAACCATCAAATCACAGAATTGTGCGCAACATGTGAATCTATAAGAGTTTCTAGCTCTAAACCATACTTACAGGTAAGTAACTGGTAGCTTATGCTCCTTTGCTGCAACCTGCAACACGTTTATGCTCTTGAGTTTTGCCGCCCTGTAAAACCTACTTGACTTGACCTGACTTCTTCCTAGTTGCGACTTACAAGATGATGAGATCTCCTTGGACCACATTTAGAACATACATGGCATGTTTGTTTGTACAAATGATCATTAGATATTTGTTTGATAAAGGTGCAGAACTCTGATTGTCTGTCAGCATGCTATATAAAGCATCACATTATATGCTGAAATCGTATTGCAGTTAATTTTACAATTAGTGGTTCATGGAATGAGAATTGCTGGCATTTTGGCTCTTTTGCTTTTTAAGTATTTTGTTCCCTTTAATTTCAGAATATTGAGGCATGTGAGGACAAGCACAATAATTTATAAATAATATGTTAGGATAAGAAAACTGTTATTCTGATTTGTTCAGCGCTTCAAAGTTTATCTGTTGGAAAGAAGTCTCTGAGAAGGTGACCCTAACGGAGACTCTTCACATCCTTCATACACCTATATCTTGCTTTGTGATGGTGGATGTCCATTTCAGTATTTGCAGATGTTGCTCTTTTTGTAGATAATTTATATGAGAAAGGAGTATTTCCTCATCCAGGGACTCTTTGCTAGGTTTTTGTTCATTTGTCTCTGTGTATGGATGTTAATTGGATTTGTAAATTGTTCCCAAAGTTTACCAGCAAGGATGTAGGTAGTAGTGCAGGACCTCTCAGCAGCGTGTCATATAAGTTCTGTTCTCATCTTTCATTCATTCGTTTCCTGATTGATATCAATTAAAGGGCTGGATTTCTCCCTGGAGAGGGCTAAGCGCCTGGTGAATTCTCAGTATTAGCGTGTGAATTGGGCTGAGTGCTGTTGTCATAGTGGTTTTAAAAGCATCCACATGCTAATGTTTTTGTTCAGTATCATCATTATAGTCTACAAGTTTGCCAAATAGATTGTCTACAAGGGTCTGAAAGGTCATTCCATTTGATCCAAAAGTCTCTTCCACTGCATTATTGGGCTGGTTTCTCCCATGGTTATCTCCTAAACTGCACAGGGTCCTCTAGACATGCATTCATCAAACAGTACTTTGTTAATTCTTAACAGGAGCTGATGCCAGGGTTTGACAAGCTAGCCTTCAGAAGTTTTGCACAAAGCACATGAATTTTCCCCTTTAACATCATTGTCTTGCTTGATTTTCTAATTGTAGTATCTGATATTTGCAGCATGTCCTGCTGCAGATCACATGCCCTGCACTCTCCTGCTATTTAGTACTGAGCAAGGAAAGTTATGTTCGAGGCATGTGAGCTGTAGATCACATGCTTTGCACAAGATCGCCATCTAGTGTTGGGTCCGGATGTTTGAACTTTGTTTTTCTTCGAAGAAGTCTTCCTAGTCACGAGGTAGGTGACTTCTCCCTTAATTGATAGTGCGCATGGTCATCGACTCCATCTTCAGATTGTTTTTTTCCGCCATCGGGTTCGGATGTTACTCGCTGCGCTCCGTTTCGACACCGATCTTTTGGTTTCTCTCGGCGCGTAGAACACTCACCCTCGACGGTATTGTTTCCGATCGCGTATTACATTCTTCGCGTATCGTGTTTGTTTAGAAAAAACCCTCTTTCAATCGGAGAGCTCATGGTAGGCCGTCGGGCCTAACCGCCTCGATTCGAATCGCAGTCGATGGAACGAACTCCCTTCAAATACTGCCCTCAGTGCCACGCGAAATACCCGCGCACCGACTCACACAAAGTGTGCAACTTGTGTTTGTCGCCAGAACACAAAGAAAAGAACTGCGACGCGTGTAAGGCTTTCCGTTCCAAGAAAACGCTTCGCAACCGTCAGGCTCGACGACGCGACATGCAGAGCCAACGTACGGGCTCCATTCCGGACCTCTTCGGACCTGATTCGGAAGAAGAAGCCGGAGATGCTATCGGGGCTGAAGAGGAGCAGGATCCAATCTCCGTTTCGGAAGAGGGCTCCGACCAGGATGAGGACATCCCGCATGGACAACGTACTGTAAGTACAGTTCCCTCTTCGCCCCGACTCCCAAGTCAACCAAAAAAAGAAGGCTCCGGACCAACCCGCGCCCTCAGGCCCCGGTCGGCATTGAGATAATGCTTCCGAAGCCCCGCCTTCTGGCTCGGCACCGAAGCCGTCCAAAAAGCCTTCCGGCTTCGAGAAGCCCCACTCCAAGTCAGGCACCGAGCCAAAGTCTTCGGGATCGAAGCTCAAGACGGGCTCCGAACATCACTCGGCACCGAAAAATACTTCGGATCCGAAGACACCAGCCCCTAAGCAGTCGGTACCGAAAACTTCGGCACCGAAACAGACTGATGCTCCAAAATCACCAAAAAAGCGTAGTTTCGAAGATCCGCTCGACAAACCGGACCCGAAACAAAGACTGCTTTATATACATTCTAAAACTGGACATATTACTACCAAGGTGACTTTAAAAAGGAGAACTGATATTGAAGAGGAATATCACATTCCCTTAAAGAAGACAACTCAACTGTTGGAACAAATCCTTCCCCTCCTCCTCTTCCTCCTCTTCCAACACCACATTCTCCTCAGTCTATACCTGTACCAGCTTCACCTGAGCACTCACCACCACATACACCTGACAACCAGGGTGATGGGGATGAGGACAATGACGATAATGATGATGGTCAACCAGGACCTACAGATGACTGGGATGATTACAACACTGACTCGCCCACAGACAATGACCCTGACCTATATCCTACTAAACCCTCTCCACCAGACGATAGTGTGGGTTATATTGAGTTGCTAAGCAGGGCTGCCAATTATCATGGAGTGCAGCTCCACAAAGAATCCCTTGAAGAGGATTTCCTTTTTGAGACACTCAATAGTACACAAAAAGCTACACATATGTTACCCATGCTAAAGGGAATGATCAGGCATGTCGATGACATATTTAAGGATCTTGTCAGGGCACGTATCCTTACCCCTAGGGTGGATAAAAAATATAAGCCTGCACCATCTGATCCAGCTTATATAAAAGGACAATTACCCTTAGACTCATTGGTAGTCTCCAACGCACGTAAAAGGGCAAGCTCCCAAACTACTGGAGATGCTCCAACCCCAGATAAGGAATCAAAGCTCCTTGATGCCTCAGGGAAAAGGGTAGCCTCTCAGGCAGCTAACTTTTGGCGCATAGCTAACACGCAGGCGTTACTAGCAAGATACGACCGTGCACATTGGGATGAAATGGAACAACTTATGCAATTTCTACCCCAAGAACACAAAACTAAGGCGCAGGACTTAATACGTGAGGGACAACTAATTTCAAATAACCAAATCAGGTGTTCCCTAGATGCTGCTGACACATCTGCTAGAGCAGTGAACACTGGTGTCCTTTTCCGAAGGCATGCATGGCTGCGCATATCGGGTTTCAAACCTGAAGTGCAAACCTCTATATTAAACACACCCTTTGATAAAGAGCATCTCTTTGGGCCAGTAGTAGATTCTTCTCTGGAAAAGATGAAGAAGAATACTGAAGTGGCTAAGTCAATGGGAGCCCTTCAATCTACACAAGCCCATGGTTCCTTTTGGCGTTCCTTCTATCGGGCAGGGTCCAAAAATACTTCCTCGGAAACTGCATCCACTTACAAGGGCAATAATCAACCCTCCGGCTCTAAAAGATTACTTCAGTACTTCAGAGGGGGTTACAGAGGAAACAATGGCAAAGGCAGAGGTAGAGGCTCCAATACACACACCTCTCCCTCCAATACAAAGCAGTGACTTGCCCATACTTCCCCCCAACCATTTAACACCTGTCGGGGGAAGACTGTCACAATTTCTACCAAAGTGGCAGTCAATAACAACAGACAAATGGGTTCTACAGATTATCCATTCTGGTTATTGCCTGGAGTTCATCAACACTCCTCCAAACATCCCTCCAAAGTCACACAAACTTTCACCGGATCACCTACACCTCCTCAAACAAGAGGTACAGTCACTACTGTTAAAAGGAGCTATAGAGTCCGTACCACTACACCACCAGAGGTCGGGCGTGTACTCCTTTTACTTCCTAATTCCCAAAAAGGACGGCTCTCTCAGACCAATATTGGATCTCAGAGAACTAAATTTTTACATACAGTCAGACCATTTCCACATGGTTACACTTCAACAGGTACTACCACCTTTGCCAAAAGGCGACTTTCTGTCTACTCTAGACCTAAAGGACGCCTACTTTCACATTCCAATCCACCCTGCTCATCGCAAATTTCTCAGGTTTGTGGTAGCAGGTCAACATTACCAATTCAAAGTGCTCCCATTCGGAGTCACCACTGCCCCCAGAGTCTTCACAAAGTGTCTGGCGGTAGTAGCTGCTCATCTCAGAAGACAAAGCATCCACGTCTTCCTATACTTAGACGATTGGCTCATCAAAGCCGCATCGTATCAACAATGCCTCAAACACACCTCCGTAACCATTCAGTTACTTCACCAACTGGGGTTCACAGTCAATGTGTTAAAATCACATCTTCAGCCAGCCAAAACTCAAAACTACCTAGGAGCTACTTTAGATACTCAAAGGGCTCTGGCGTTTCCCAACGCTGCAAGAATTCGAAACATTCAAACGTTAGTTCTCCAGTTTCAAGCCAATCAATCACTTCGGGCTCGAGTTTTTATGCAACTGCTGGGAATTATGGCATCTTGCATCATGATCGTTCCCCATGCCAGGCTGCACATGCGTCCACTTAAGAATGCTTAGCCAGTCAGTGGAACCAGTCTCAAGGTCTATTAACCGATCTAGTGTTGGCAAGCAGCCGTACTCATTGCTCTCTGCAGTGGTGGAACACACACAATTTATCAAAAGGACGGCCGTTCATAGACCCGGTTCCACAGACCTTGTTAACAGTGGACGCGTCCCTTACTGGCTGGGGAGCTCATCTTCAGCAACACACAGTGCAGGGCCTATGGAGCCAACAACAAAGGTTGCTCCATATCAATCATTTAGAGCTCATGGCAATCTTTCTAGCTCTCAAAGCCTTTCAAGATCACCTATCTGGCAAAGCTGTCTTGGTTCGAACCGACAACATGACAGCCATGTATTACATACAGAAACAGGGGGGGAAACACTCTCTCCAGCTGTCCCACTTAGCTCAAGACATCTGGAGGTGGGCTATTCACCACAATATCTATCTCCTAGCGGAATACCTCCTAGGAGTGAACAACCAGATTGCGGACCTCCTCAGCAGGTATCAAAAACACGAAAGGGAACTTCATCCTCAAATTCTCCTTCCATACTTCCAAGCTTGGGGAGTCCCTCACATAGATTTGTTCGCAACACCCCAAAACGCAAAATGCCAAAGCTTCGCCTCTAGGTACCGACACCCGTTATCCAAGGGCAATGCTCTATGGATGAACTGGTTAGGGATATTTGCTTACGCTTTTACGCCTCTCCCACTCATTCCATCAGTGGTTCGGAAACTCAGGCAAACATCTCTCAAACTAATCCTAGTAGCTCCTACATGCGCACGTCAACCCTGGTTCACAACCCTGTTGGAGCTCTCTCTGGTACCACATCAAAAATTACATTTAACTCCCAGTCTCCTCACACAGAGCCATGGAGAAATCAATCACCCAGATCCCAAACAACTAAACCTCGCGATCTGGCTCCTGAAGTCATAGAGTTTGGTTATCTGAACCTTCCACCAGACTGAATAAACATTATTAGAGAGGCCAGAAAGCCTACCACAAGGGCCTGCTACGCAGCCAGATGGAAGCGTTTTGTTATCTATTGCAATAACAATAACATCAACCCTCTTGATGCTTCCATACAGAACATACTCTGCTATCTATTACATTTGCAGCAGTCGGCATTGGCCTATACATCCATCAGACTGCATCTCGCTGCAATAGCAGCCTACCTTCAAAATAGGCAACATTTATCGTTATTTCGAGTGCCTGTAATCAAAGCATTTATGAAAGGACTAAAAAGAGTCATACCACCAAGACTTCCACCTGCCCCAGTGTGGATTCTTAACATAGTCCTCACAAGGTTAATGGGTCCACCATTTGAACCCATGCACAAATCTGAACTACAGTTCCTCACTTGGAAAACAGCTTTCCTCATTGCAATCACTTAATTGAGGAGAGTGGGTGAACTACAGGCATTAACCATAGAAGAACCCTTTTTCCAGTTACACAAAGATAAAGTAGTTCTTCGTACCAATCCCAAATTCCTACCTAAGGTAGTATCTGCATTTCACATCAATCAGTCGGTTGAATTACCTGTGTTCTTCCCTCAACCTGACTCTGTTGCAGAACGAGCTCTACATACCTTAGATGTCAGGAGAGCTCTATTGTATTACACTGAAAGAACAAAATCATTTCGTAAAACCAAACAACTTTGTCGCTTTTGCACCACCTCACAAAGGCAATCCTATCTCCAAATCAGGTATTGCTAGGTGGATTGTTAAATGTATTCAGATTTGTTATGCAAAAGCCAAAAGGACTCTAACAGTATCCCCTAGAGCACATTCCACTCGCAAGCTGGGGGCTACTATGGCTTTCTTAGGGAATATGCAAAACACACAAGATGATGGACGGAATGCTGCACATTGGCAAACATTCACCCCCAGTCACAGATCTGGGTTTAATCCATCGTTATTTTGCTTCACCACGCCACCCCAGTTCAGACATAGCCATATGCAAATCAGTCTTGACCCTGTGCCTCATGGGAACAGTCCAGACCGAACTGCCAAGCCATGTCTTCCCTGGACCGGAATCAAGCATCCTAGGACCGGTTTCAGGCTATCAGCCTTCATCAGCCAGGATAGCTTGACTCCAGTGGCGTAGTGAGCACGGGACCCACGTCTGGGCATACCCTTCCCACTTAGGGCTGAAATGCAAAACACACAAGATGATGGACGGAATGCTGCACATTGGCAAACATTCACCCCAGTCACAGATCTGGGTTTAATCCATCGTTATTTTGCTTCACCACGCCACCCCAGTTCAGACATAGCCATATGCAAATCAGTCTTGACCCTGTGCCTCATGGGAACAGTCCAGACCGAACTGCCAAGCCATGTCTTCCTTGGACCGGAATCAAGCATCCTAGGACCGGTTTCAGGCTATCAGCCTTCATCAGCCAGGATAGCTTGACTCCAGTGGCGTAGTGAGCACGGGACCCACGTATCACTACGCCACTGGAGTCAAGCTATCCTGGCTGATGACGGCTGATAGCCAGAAACCGGTCCTAGGATGCTTGATTCCGGTCCAGGGAAGACATGGCTTGGCAGTTCGGGCTGGACTGTTCCCATGAGGCACAGGGTCAAGACTGATTTGCATATGGCTATGTCTGAACTGGGGTGGCGTGGTGAAGCAAAATAACGATGGATTAAACCCAGATCTGTGACTGGGGGTGAATGTTTTGCCAATGTGCAACATTCCGTCCATCATCTTGTGTGTTTTGCTGTTCACCCTATGTGGGAAGGGTATGCCCAGACGTGGGTCCCGTGCTCACTACGCCACTGGAGTCAAGCTATCCTGGCTGATGACGGCTGATAGCCAGAAACCGGTCCTAGGATGCTTGATTCCGGTCCAGGGAAGACATGGCTTGGCAGTTCGGGCTGGACTGTTCCCATGAGGCACAGGGTGAAGACTGATTTGCATATGGCCATGTCTGAACTGGGGTGGCGTGGTGAGCAAAATAACGATGGATTAAACCCAGATCTGTGACTGGGGGTGAATGTTTTGCCAATGTGCAACATTCCGTCCATCATCTTGTGTGTTTTGCTGTTCGCCCTATGTGGGAAGGGTATGCCCAGATGTGGGTCCCGTGCTCACTACGCCACTGGAGTCAAGCTATCCTGGCTGATGACGGCTGATAGCCAGAAACCGGTCCTAGGATGCTTGATTCCGGTCCAGGGAAGACATGGCTTGGCAGTTCGGGCTGGACTGTTCCCATGAGGCACAGGGTCAAGACTGATTTGCATATGGCCATGTCTGAACTGGGGTGGCATGGTGAGCAAAATAACGATGGATTAAACCCAGATCTGTGACTGGGGGTGAATGTTTTGCCAATGTGCAACATTCCGTCCATCATCTTGTGTGTTTTGCTTTCTTAGGGAATATCCCTATTACTGATATCTGCAAACCTGCAACATGGTCTACACCACACACATTCACCAAACACTATTGTGTAGATCTGTTAACAAGACAACAAGCTAATGTGGGCCAAGCAGTACTTAAAACATTATTCAAGACAACTCCACCAGTTACAGGATAGCCACCGCTTTGGGGAGACTGCTTTATAGTCTATGCTAAGCATGTGATCTACAGCTCACATGCCTCGAACAGAAAATGCTACTTACTCAGTATGCATCTGTTCTTGGCATGTAGAACTGTAGAATCTCATGCGCCCACCCACCTCCCCGGGTACTTGTAGGTGTTGTAGTTCTCTTGTTACTATACATATTTACGCATGGACATCTCTATTCTTTACTACTACTCCATTCTCTCACCCTCTGCGGAAAACAATCTGAAGATGGAGTCGATGACCATGCGCACTATCACCTAAGGGAGGAGTCACCTACCTCGTGACTAGGAAGACTTCTTCGAAGAAAAACAAAGTGCAAACATCCGGACCCAACACTAGATGGCGATCTTCTGCAAAGCATGAGATTCTGCAGCTCTACATGCCAAGAACAGATGCATACTGGGTAAGTAGCATTTTCCTTTTCTTCAAAGTACAGCTTTCTGTCACAAGGTGACTGTGATCCCTCCCCTGAAACCTATAATTCACTGTGACATATTCTCCACCTGTTATTTTACGCTGTTTGGTTCAGATGTATTTTTGAGTGCTGAAGGACCATTGTGCAAGTAAACAAAAAAAATCAAGCTCTTCAACATCGATGACTGAAAACAAGCTTTCGCCCTACCAATTGCTACTTAGGCAGAACATGTATAGCTGCAGCCACCTTGAGAGTAGAAAATTAATGAGAAGCCAGGGACCAGTTTGTATGAGGATGGCTTTTGTGGGGGAAGGATATGGAGAGCATGCCTTTTATTTTTTTTCCAAATTGCAGAAGTCCATTTCAGTGGTTGGACTACTGTCCGGTTTGCAACCTCTGCTTACTGAGGGACCACTACCAGTTCACCTGTTGCACCTTTTGGTGCAAGAAAGTTATTGGGCACTGAAGAGATAAATGGGGTGACATTATAGGATGCAGCAAACAGGACATCAAAAAAGTTGATGGGACCTACTCTGATTGTGAAAGTGGTGGGGCCATCAGTATTGCAGGGACCCATGAGGAGTGGAGTCCTTAGTGTGTCCTCTAATGAATCTGCTTTTGTAGAGTAGTCATACTCCGGGCCCTCAATGAAATTCACACCTAGGGCAAAGACTATAGCCAAGGCTTACGCAAAGATCACACTCAGAGATCTTCTCTCTAGAGTTCTATATCCATCGGAGCCTTGGCTCCACAGCAAGAAACAGAACCAAGTCAGTTGTAACTTAAGCCCTGAATCCAATCCAGAAGAAACCTCGATTGTTGTTCAGCCTACTGCTCCTGAGCTAGTTCAATCCCAAAAGGCCTTTCAGCATCATGGACACAAAAGAACGAACCTTGAGGCTGAGATCCATAGCTTTGACACCGAGAGGCTCTGTAGTCCAAGCCTCGACACAGAGATACCCAACCTCACCACTGAGATTTTGGACAGTCTTTCTCAAATCCGAAATCGATGTTCAAGACACTCTTAAAGCCAATTTCATGCTCAACACCAATAAAGCCATGTCCTACTGAAAACATAGTGGTTCAACCGGATGTATGGCAGAGGAGGATTTACATTGATTCTGTTTCTGGCCACACCTTAGCATGACCTCTAGCAACAAACCTTCCTATGCCAAAAATGATGTCTCGCATTTTGAGAGGCTGTTTCCGAGGAACTTGCACCCTTTCAAAATCCGAAGAAAAAGCCAAGGGAACTCCCACCTTCAAATTAACCATCTCCTGCTGAGTGTGTGCACACAGATTCAGATCAAGAGGTCCTGGAACATCAACTAAACCCTCATGTCTACTAATGACAGGGATGACCCTTGGCATGATTATAACATGGGCATTCCAGATGACTGATCTATGGAGCTATTAAACCTTCACCACTCGACGACATAGCATGTCAGCGTCATATCATGCTGTCATTCAGTGAACATCTGAACACCATTAGGTTAAGTTGTATTTTCAGGAAGAAGGGGATTATTTCCGAATTGAGACCTTCTCATAAAGTGAGTGAACAGTGCGATTCTTATCTATACTTAAAAGTATACTAAAGTGTTTCATCAAAAGCTTTAAAGATCAGATGAAAACCCATGTCGTCATGCTTCTGGTGGAAAAGAAGTATAAGGCAGCCCGACAAGATCCAGTTTACACCTGTGGTCTTGTTACACTAGACTCCATGGTTGTACACAGAGCGCGCAATAAGACATTCACTCAGGCTACAAGGGACAAACCTGAGCCACATAAGGAGAGCAAAAAGAGCTATGTCTCAGGAAAACTGCTGGCAGTGGCAGCTTCAACACTATTAGTTTGCTTCCCAGGTACAAATGACACCAATGGGAGGAATGGAGGAGCTAATCAATCATTTCCCAGAGGCCTCTCGTAAGGAAGGGAAATATATCGTTCAGGAGGGAAAGACAGTTTCAAATTGCGAATATTAGTTGTGCCTAGATACTGATGACATGGCCTCTTGTGAGTCAGACATAAGTGTAATTCTTCAGATCTTCTGACAAGTGAATGGGGACATACCTCATTGACCTACCTTTTGATGAAGTACACCTCTTGCAGCTGCAAGTAAATGCAGTGTTAGAATAGATAACGAAGGGCACAGAAAAAGTGGAAGCTGTGGGGGACTACAACACCAACCCCAAAAGTCTGGGCTATGGCTCCAGAAAACACAGACAGCAGTTAAAGCAACAGCCAGCAGTACTAGCCACGGCAGTCCTTTCCTGATGCCAGGGCATCCAAAACAGGAGCTCCACATGCTCAAAATATGATTTTCCACAGACTCCCTCTGATCACACAGCACCTGTCGGGAGACAAATAAGTTAATATTACACCACACAGTTCCATATTCCACCTTGCCGGCAAACTATCAGTCAGGACCACCAAAAGATCCTACAAGAGAAAGTGCAGGTATTGCTTCACAGGAAAGCGAAACAACCCGTTCCTCCACGGGGGAAAGGTTTCTACTCTCTGTACTTTCTGATCCCCAAAAAAGACAGATCGCTGAGGGTGATACTCAATGTCCGGCTGCTCAAACAACACATCATTCAGAGCACTTCAAATTGACAACTCTACAGGGCATTATTCTGTTGCTTTGTGCCTGTACCTACATAGTGACTCCAGGACACCTACTTCCACATTCCCATCCACCTGGCACACCACCAGTGACTCAGGTTTGTGTTAATTGTCAAACATTACTAATTCCAAGTACTACCTTCTGTAGATCACAACTGCCACAAGAGTGTTGGTCCAATGCCCGGCGTTCATTGTGGTGCATCTTTGGCAGTTTAATTCATGTATTTCCATGACTGGATGACTGGCTGGTAAAGGGCTCCACTCAGCAATCAGTCTCAGCCCTCCACAGATTAGGTTTTCCAGTCGGTGACAAAAAGTGCCACCTCTCTCCCCAGCAAAAAAACATCCTTTCTTGGGAAGGATATTGAATACTATTACAGACAGTGCCTACCCCAACAAAGTGAGTGATGGCATTTCAAAGGCTGCGTTCCCTTTATGAGACGTCGCTTCCTCTGACAGTGATGACAATGCAACTGTTAAAAATAAAGGTGTCTTGTTTTGCAGTTGTCCTAAAAGTTTGTCTGTGCATGCTCCCATTCCAAGAATGTCTAGTCAATCAATGGCTGCAAGTGCCTGGGCAGCAGGAAGATAAAGTGTAGGTGGGTCCCGTAGTTTGGCTGAAACTGCAATGGTGGAACACCAGAACTTGTTACTGGTTAGGTGGTTACTCAACCCCCAGCTGTAAGTCATCATCACCACAGGTGGGTAGCACATTTCGGTCACCTCACAGTTCAAGGCCAATGGTTTCCTCAGCAGTGGCAGTAGCAATCGCCTAGATTTAATGACAGTTCAGTTATTGTTGAGTGTTTTACAAACTGATTCACAAGGCAGTGTTCATTTGGTCAAACAACAAGAACACATTGTATTACATTTGGCTCAAACAATCGGGCATTGGGCCTTTTGCCATCAAGTCTTTCTCCAGGTGGAACGCCGCTGCAACAGGAAGAACAATCACTTTGCAGCCCTGCTCAGCAGGATGCTTGAACAAGCAAACCAGTTGAAGGTCACCACTCACGTACTTCAGCAGTACTTTGACACCTGTTTGCAGCGTGTGAGAACATAATGTGCAAAAGCTTCTCCTCCAGGTGTCCACAGTCCATCTGCATTATGCTATGGATCAGGATTCTCCAACGTCAGTCCTGGAGGGCTGGATCCATGCCAGATTTTTAGCATATTAACATTCATATAAATGTAGTTATCTTAAAAATCTGAAAGAGACACGTTAGTGATAGATTCCTTACCTTAGAATATCCCCAGGCGTCAGACTGGATCCGGAAAGTTTTTCGTTAGCAGTACCCCTGCGCGTCAGTAGGTGGCGTCGTGCGGTTCCGCGTCCGTCGCTGGCGTCGTAAGCGCCGAGATGACGTCACGGAGACTACTTAGGTGCCACCCATGCGCGCTGACGTCAGTTCTTTAGTTTTCCGCGCCAGTAAGCGCAGATCCGGTTAGAGCACGTACCTTAGTCACTTTTTGATTACCCTTTTTGAGACTTTTGTCTCCTGTTGGCTTGGTTTCCTTGGTGCACGTAGGGATGCCTGGATTTAAGTCTTGTGGGGCCTGCTGTCGCAATATGTCGGTGGCGGACCCCCACGATGTCTGCCTCTAATGCCTGGAGACCGACCACGACTCCCGGTCCTGTCGGGACTGTCGGGCCATGGCCCCGAAGGCCTTGAGGGAGCGGCACCGGAAGCTGCTGGAGGTCCGGCACTCGTCCCAGCGCCGTTCCCGGTCCAGGGGCCGTTCCAGGGAACGCTCGCTGGGCCACAGTCATCGCTCCTCGGGCTCCAAGTCTTCACCCTCGGATTCGGGTAAGAGACGACACAAAAAGAAGTCGAAGAAGCGTGTTCGCTCTCCGACGTCCCCCGTCGGTCCCCGGATGCGGACGAGGGGACAGGGGCTTTGCCCCTGCGGCTCCTTCGGAGCTCGACAGTCCCGCGGCCTACCCACCCTACCCGGGTCCGTCGGCGACTCCCGCACAGGTGCAAGAGTTTCTTGCTACCATGGACCGCCTTTTTAGGCCTCGGGCTCCCGCCGGCGCGCCCTCGGGCCCCGCGGTCCCGTGTCAGGATCCTGTTGGGCCGTCGGCGCCGCAGGCGGATCCAGTTTCGGCGCCACAGGATCCTGCGCCGTCGGCTCCGGCCACGGCGCCACATGGTCCTTCGCTGCCGGCTCCGGCCCCAGCGCCACCCTCGGCTCCGCCTCCGGCTCCGCTGTGGGTGCCATTTGTCCCGCCCTTGCCCAGGTTCCAGGACCATTTTGCTCCTACCTGGGATCTGCATTGGGACACGGCGCCGGTCCGGCCCCGGCACGCTATCACATCGGACAAGTGGGTGTTGCAGATCATCCGCAAGGGTTACGCCCTTCCCTTTCAGTCCACCCCTCCAGCCATGCCACCTCAGTTCCACCGCATGTCGGGGGACCACTTGGCACTTCTCCTGCAGGAAGTCACGGCCCTCTTGGCCAAGGGGGCCATTGAGTGTGTTCCTGGGCCAGAAGTAGGGAGTGGTTGTTATTCCCACTACTTTCTGGTCCCCAAGAAGGACAAGGGGGGCTTGCGCCCCATCTTGGACCTCAGGAACGTCAATCGCTTCCTCCGGAAGGAGAAGTTCAAGATGCTCACCCTAGCTCAGGTCTTGGCTGCCCTCGACCCTGGAGACTGGATGGTAGCGTTGGACTTGCAGGACGCCTATTTTCACATCCCCGTCCTGCCGGCCCACCGGCGTTACCTGCGGTTCACGGTAGGCCAGGAGCTTTTTCAGTTTGCCGTGCTCCCCTTCGGCCTTACCAGCGCCCCTCGGGTGTTCACGAAGGTGATGACGGTGGTCGCAGCTCGTCTACGCAGGTCAGGGGTGTCAGTCTTCCCCTACCTCGACGACTGGTTGTTGAAGGCGGGCTCGCCCCAGGCAGTTGTCACCCACCTTCAGACTACGGCCGACCTCCTGCATTTGCTGGGGTTCTCCATCAATGTGCCGCAGTCGCACCTGAGTCCCTCTCAGAAGCTCCCCTTCATCGGAGCGGTTCTGGATTCGAGGCTGTTTCGGGTTTATCCTCCCGAGCAGCGGGTCCGGGATAATCAGGCTATGATTCCGATCTTTCAGCCTCTATCCTGGGTTTCAGTCAGGATGACCCTCCGGCTCCTGGGCCTGATGGCCTCCTGCATCCTGCTGGTGCAACATGCCAGATGGCATATGCGTGCTCTGCAGTGGGACCTGAAGTTCCAGTGGGCACAGCATCAGGGCAACCTGTCCGATCATGTCCAGATCTCGGAGGGCACTGCACGACATTTGCAGTGGTGGCTCACGAATCGCGATTGGGTCAATGGCAGATCCCTCTCCCTTCCCCAACCGGAGCACACAGTGGTGACGGATGCGTCCCTCCTGGGATGGGGTGGCCACTTGGGAGAGGCGGAGATCAGAGGCCTCTGGTCTCTGGCGGAGTCCCGGCTCCATATCAATCTTTTGGAGCTTCGGGCAATCCGGCTTGCACTGAAGGCATTCCTTCCCTCTGTCCGGGGAAGTGTGGTGCAGGTGTTCACGGACAACACCACCGCCATGTGGTATTGCAACAAACAGGGCGGGGTGGGGTCCTGGACCCTATGTCAGGAGGCTCTGCGCCTCTGGACATGGCTGGAACATCAAGGCATTACCTTGGTGGTTCAACACCTGGCAGGTTCTCTGAACGCCAGGGCGGACGAAGTCAGCCGCCGGTGCTTGATGGATCACGAATGGCGTCTGAACTCGGACGTGGCGCAAGGTCTCTTTCTGCAGTGGGGAGAGCCTTGGTTAGATCTATTCGCCACCGAAGAGAACGCGCAGTGTCATCAGTTCTGCGCGTTGGAATTTCCAAGACGGCACTCGCTCGGCGACGCTTTCGTCGCGAGTGGAGCTGCGGTCTGTTGTACGCCTTTCCGCCTATATCACTTCTGCCCAGAGTGCTGAAGAAGATTCGGCGCGACCGGGCCCAAGTCATCCTTGTGGCTCCGGATTGGGCACGAAGATACTGGTATCCCGAGCTACTCAACATGGCGATCGATCCCCCGATCCGCCTGCCTCTTCGGGAGGATCTTCTGTCGCAGCAACAGGGGACGGTCCTCCACACGAACCTGTCCAGCCTCCACCTCCATGCGTGGAGATTGAGCGGCGACAGCTGATTCCATTTGACTTGCCTCCTGAAGTCTGTGATGTCATTCTGGCAGCCAGGCGTCCCTCCACTAAATCGGTATACGCCTGCAGGTGGAACAGATTTGTGGCATGGTGCACAGCTAAGTCTGTGGATCCCCTTTCTGCCCCTCTTTCTGAGGTCCTTCTGTTCCTACTCTCCTTGGCCCAGCAGGGCTCTGCTTTGGGCACTGTCAAAGGTTATCTTTCGGCCATCTCTGCCTTTCTCAGGCTTCCAGATCAGCCTTCTCTCTTTAAGTCCCCGGTTGTTAACGGTTTCCTCAAAGGTATTACACACACGTTTCCTCCTGTGCCTTTCATAATGCCTCAATGGGACTTAAATCTTGTCTTGACCTATCTGATGTGCGCTCCTTTTGAGCCCCTTCATAACTGTCCTTTACGTCTTCTTACTCTCAAGACGGCTTTCCTGGTAGCTATCACCTCTGCCAGAAGAGTGATTGAGCTCCAGGCTCTTTCTTCTAAACCTACTTTCCTTTCTGTTCATCCGGACAAGGTGGTTTTTAGGACCCGTCCTTCTTTCTTGCCAAAGGTTGTCACGCCCTTCCACATCGGGCAGACCATCACTTTGCCCACCTTCTTTCCGCCTCCGCCTCCTTCAAAAGAGGAAGAGAGGCTCCATCGTCTGGACCCAAAACGTGCGCTCTCGTTCTATCTAACAGTTCCGGGTGGATGACCAGCTCTTTGTTGGCTACGTGGGCGCCCAAAAAGGTCGGGCCGTGCACAAACGCACCATCTCTCGTGGGTCGTTTTGTGCCTCAAAGCATGTTACTCGTTGGCTAAGAAGGAGCCTCCTGTGGGGCTGCGTGCCCATTCTACCAGGGCAACAGCAGCCACTACTGCCTTGGGACGCGGCGTTCCCTTGCAGGATATTTGTCAGGCAGCCACGTGGGCCTCGCTGCACACATTTACCAAGCATTACTGCCTTGACAGTCAAGTCCGGAGAGACGGCTTCTTTGGCCGTTCTGTTCTCCGTGACTTTCTGGTGTAATCTATTCGCAGACCCACCACCGGGGTTGGTATTGCTGGGGTATCTATTCTAAGGTAAGGAATCTATCACTAACGTGTCTCTTTCAGATGCACAAGTTACTACTTGTGTAACGATATATCTGTAAGAGACATTAGTTATTGATAGATTCCTTACCGCCCCACCCATCCTCCCCGTTCTGCGAACTGATTTCTAGGGTTAAGGTCATCCCTTTCAGGGCCCTAGTTTCATGGCACCAATTTTTTTTTTTTTTTTAAATATCTTTATTGGCATTTTACTTTTTAAACATAACTGACGTCGCGGATCAGTACAAGAACGCTTGGATGTGAATATCAGAAATGTATATCCTGTGTACAAAATAGCTTTACCCATCGTTGTAATAGAGAGACAACACAGTCATGTTATTTCCTAGTACTGACATATATATCATACTGGAACATATGTACAAGCACCGCAGTATGCTATTGCTCACAGTCCGGCTACAACAGAAATTACCAATTAATGTCATTGTTATCCATTGCATACTCATAACACATCTTAGCGAAACAGTCCGAACAGGAACTCGTGTGTGCACACCAGGTACATCCAGTGCATAGCCGGCCCGTACTTATCAACAAATCACTGTATAATAGAAGATAGGGCGGAAATAATAACAGATCACATTTATCGAACAATGGTGAGTACCAATAAAGCATATTTGTCCAAAATATTCTAAACAGAACTAAAACTGAAATTATCAAAAGAAAATCTGCCATCCACTGAACACCATAGATATTTACCATGCGTGGCTATATAGAAATACATATGATCAGAACATTTCCGCGTGTCCACACATCCAATGGATAATTATCGCGTTACATATAACTGGGCAGAGCAGCCATCAATGAGGAGGATCCCTGTGGCTGAGGGGGGGGGGGGGGTTAGAGACCATGCATGATAAACCAAAGGAAGTGACAAAGATCTACTTTATAAACTCTGTGGTGCGCAACTTTTCCTAGCTGAGCAGCGGGGGGGGGGGGCGGCAAATCTATCATTGAGTGGCCAACGGGGCGGCATCAGTCACTGCCAGATAGCCAGTCCGGAAGGCGACTAGTATCGCGTCCCAATCTTGTGCAATGGGGAGCTTTCGAAGCCCGGCTATCTCCTCTCTATGCAGTGCGGAGCTTTCCGCCTGGGCCCACACCTCCAATGAACGCCTCCAGCTCAATATCACCGGGGGAACTGTGTTTTTCCATTTCTTAGTTATGAGGCGTTTAGCAGTGATGAGACCGAGGTCCCAAAATTTCGAAGTAACTCTATTTTTTTTTGATCTGGCGTATAACCCCAGAAGGCACACCTCCCATGACAGGGGCTTGTCCGCGCGTGTACATGAGGCTAGGGTCGAGACCACCTCTTGCCAGTAATGCTGAAGGGAGGTACAGGCCCACAACATGTGGAGCAGATCTGCATCAGCATGCTGACAACGAGGACATACGGAAGTGGTGATGTGGAAGTATCTGTTGATCATGTCAGGCGAGAGATATGCCCGTTGTGTAATGTATATTTGAATAAGCTTAAACCTGGAGTTTCTGGGTATATTCCTAGCACTCCCTAATATACTGTCCCATTCCCTGTCCGTCCAAGGCCGGCCTCTATCCGCCTCCCACCTATCTTTGAGCCGTGTCATCGGCTTCATCGTGTGCGTGAGAAGTGCCTCCACCAGCCAGTGCACCACATGCGACCCCGTGCCCATCACGTGTAAATATTGCACCAACAGGTGCGTCGATGGCTCAATAGCCAGATCCCCTCAGACAGCCGTCAGAGCCTTCAGGAGGGAGGTGTGCAACAAGAATTGGCCTACTGGGAGTTCATTATCTGCGGCTAACGTCTCAAATGTTAGTAATACACCATCTCTATATAAGTCACCCAATGTCTCGAGCCCAGCCACACGCCAGGCCGCGAGTGCCGCCTCTGTGGTGCCCAGCCTCCCCCGTGGTGTCCCCACCAGTGGTAGTATTGGGGCATATGGGAGCAGCGCGCGGGTAAGATATAAGCTTCTTTTATAGCATTTAAGGGCCAATCCTAAATGTATCTGCGGTGGCCGTGGGAGTTTAGCGAGGGGATGGAATAAATGACAAATTTGGGAATAGGACCAGGGTTGGTGCATTGTTGCTGTGTCTTCCAGGCACATGTCATTCAACCACCTAGTCACCCACTGGAGCTGAGCAGCTAAGTAGTACAGTTCCATATTGGGGACCGACAACCCTCCTTGGTTAGTAGGAGCATACATTTTCCACAGTGCAATACGTGCTCTCCCCTTATTCCAAATTAAGTCCCGGGATAATTTCTCCAAGTCTCGGAATATCTTAGGAGGAACATAGAGTGGGAGGTTAGAAAAATATTAGAGTAATTTAGGGAGTACGATCATTTTCAACAGGGTGATGCGGCTCATTACATTCAGCGGAAGCACCTTCCAAAAGTGTATTTGGGCACGTATGGCTGAGATCGCTCTCATCAGGTTCCCCTCCATGAGATCTTCAGGTGTGCGATATATAAATATGCCGAGATATCTAAACGTAGTGGGGTACCATGTGAGGGGTGTGCCACCCAGAGAGACATCTACCTCTGTAGTGTGAGCGCTAAACGAATAGACCCCCGATTTAGCCCAATTTACCCGGAGTCCTGATTTCTCCTCAAAGGATGTGAGTATAGCGGCTATGGACGTCGGGATCGCAGTAATATCTCGAAGATATAATAAAAGATCGTCTGCATATAGGGAAACCGCATGCAACCCGTCTCCCAATCGTATCCCCCATTTTTCACCGTCCCTTCGGAGTAACATTGCTAAGGGTTCCATAGCTAGGGAAAACAGCAACGGAGACAGCGGGCATCCCTGGCGCGTTCCCCGTCGCACCCTGATACCGTCTGAGATCAGCCTACCTGTTCTAACCCGGACAGTGGGCTGTTGATATAATAAGCGAACCATTGTCAAGTAATGTTCCCCTAGTTCGAATTTACCCAGCACGGATGCCAGATAAGGCCACTCCAAGGAGTCAAAGGCTTTCTCCAAGTCAAGCACCAGACAGCCCGAACAGGGCCAGGTTTGCGTGGCGTATTGCTGTATTCTAAAGAATCTGCGGATATTTAGGGAGGTGCAGCGCGACGGGACAAAACCATTTTGATCAGGGTGCACCAACATTTTCACTAGTGGCGAGAGACGCCTAGCTAATAAGGATGCAAAGATTTTATAATCCGTGTTAAGGAGCGCCAAGGGACGATAGGAGCCTAAGAGGTCAGGATTCTTATCTGGCTTGAGGAGGGAGACCAACAACGCCTCGTTCTGCGTGGCAGTAAGGGTGGAATCGTCGAGCGCTGCTTCATATACTTTAAGCAGTTGTGGTACTAAGATGTGCGTGTATGCTTTGTAAAATTCAGTCGGTAGACCGTCCGGTCCGGGCGACTTTCCATTGGACAGGGAAAAGATGCTATCCCGAAGCTCCTCTGATTGGATAGGGGCGTTCAGATCATCACTTTGCGCGCGCGATGGACACGTAAGATCAAGTCCGTCCAGGTATGCCTGTATCTCTAGGGTTGTGGTTCGTGCACGCGATTTATACAAATCTCGGTAGTGTATCACGAACGCTTCGTGAATGGCTCGCTGCGTATATGCTATGGCTCCGGTCCCTGTTTTTACTGATACTATGGGCGCCGATGACTCATTCTGACGGATAAGCCAGGAGAGCAGTTTGCCCGCCTTGTCGCCCATATGATGTGTTCGCGCCGAATGTGCAGCATAGTTAAGGCATCGCAGTCGCTCAATTAGCCGCGTGTGGTCCTCTTTGAGAGAGCCCTGCCCCCCTGAGCGTCATCTGTGTCTGCCCGTTCCGCGGCGGCAAGTCTGCGCTCCAGAATGGTGAGGTCCCTTTCCAGCTGTGCGCGCATGCCCGCTTGCGTCCCCAGACAGTGCCCTCTGATGACCGCCTTAAGAGCATCCCACTCCATCAGTGGCGACGTGGCCGTCCCTGCATTATCTTCAAAATACTGAGCCACCGCAGTAGCCAAGAAATCCCGGAAGGGCGCATCCAGTAGGATGTCCGGCTGAAGACGCCAGATCGGGATCGGTGGCGGCTCATCCTCCCACTGTAGCTCCATCGTGTGCGGGTTATGGTCAGAGTGCGTACGTCCCATGTAGGTGAAGTCCGTAATACAGGGTAAGAGGTCGTCGGACACCATGAATCGGTCCAAGCGGACATGTAGTCTATGGGCCCCGGAATAATAGGAGTACACCCTGTCCAGTGGGTGGCTATGTCGCCAAACATCGGAGAAGCGCCACTGCGATGCCCAGTGTCCCAGCGCTCTAGCAGCCGCGTATGTGGCGGTGCCAAGTAAGGGCGGAAAGGACCGGTCCAGGGACACGTCCAGTACACAGTTATAGTCCCCTCCCAGAATCATAGGGAGGTCAGGCCATAGAGACAATTTTTGCGATAAAAGATCCAAGTAGGCAGCTTGCTCCGTGTTAGGAGCATAAAGCGATGCCAGTATTACCGGTTTCCCATCGAGCACCCCTTTCACTATGACATACCTTCCCTCCCCATCCACCAATGTATCCAGTACCTTAAATGGAGTGCCCGGCCGTACCCACACTAGGACTCCCCGCGCATATGCAGAGTATCCTGTCGCATATAGTTGCCCCCTCCATCGTCGGTGGAGTCGCGTGACTTCCACTTGAGCTAAATGTGTCTCCTGAAGAAGCGCTATTTGTATATGATGGCGTTTCAGGTATGAAAATATAAGGTATCGTCGCTCTGGGCTATGGATGCCACGCACATTCCATGTGCCTATTTTAATGGGTGCCATGACCAGTGAGCGTTAAAGGTGTATTTGAGCTGACTCCGCCATAGGAGAGGGGGATGTGGGAATGTGCGTACATGGGTCAGTGTGGTGGGTGCAACGGTGCGAAGTCTGACTATGTTATAATCATACCGGCGTCTAAGAGTGTGGGCAGAAATAACAAAATAACAATGAACAATTAATAATACCATGAGAGCAATTTTGCAACAAGCAATCGCCCAAACTTAAAACACAATAGCACACAGCTAACGCCTGGGGGGGGCTATTATGCGCAGCAACTTGAAAAATCTAACAGATCGTAAAAGGGGGTTCCGTCTCGTACAGCTAGACCTATCCCTGGCCAGACTCGTATCTGGGCGGGACCGCTGTCTGCGTATTATACATGAGATTCCCATACATTTCAAAGTTAATGAAAAGGAAGACAAGGAGCAAGAAGAAATCCTAAGCCCCACCCCGCAGTGTCCCATCCATAATCAATAGATGCAATCCTTCCAATGCGGATACAACATAATTGGCTTTTGCATACTTGCGTGTCCAATGAGTTCGTGAGCCGCTCAGGATGGAGGGGGGGGAAAAAGGGTGAGCAGAAAATAGGTATACATTCAAGAAATATTGTCGGAAGTCTGTGGAGTGACATGTGGCAGCTCACAGGATCCCTGGGAACCAAGGGGAGCGTCCGATAGTTCCTCTTCACTATTCGGCCATCGGTGTTCGGATTCAGAGTCCCCCTCCGGGAATCCGCTAATGTTTGCTACTGCCTGCACCGCCTCAAGCCGCCCACTCAGTATCAGTTCCGGCGTCAGGCTGGGCGTCCGAGGGGCGGAAGACTGTGACTTCCTCCTTCGCCGTCTGCGGCGTCGCAAAGTAGTCTCCGGCGGTTGCTCTCTGTGCCTGGATTTCGAGGGGTTGAAAGAATCCAGCCATTCCTCCGCACTCTCCGGCGTGGTGAAGAAATGGGTCTTCTCTCCCGCAACGACCCTCAGCCTCGCGGGGAACAACAGCGAATATTTAAGATCACATTGTCGCAGACGTCTTTTCACCGCTAAATAGGAGTGACGTTGCTTCTGAACTTGGAACGTGTAATCAGGGAAGATCATGACTTTGTGATTGTCAACTTGTATGTCTTGTAATTTTCTGGTTTCTTGGAGAATTGCATCCCTATCTCTGTAGTTTAACAGGCGAATTAAAAACGGTCGTGGGTTCGAGCCCGGAGGCGGGGGTTTGGCGGGTACTCTGTGCGCTCTTTCAACCACAAAGTGCGGGGACAAGGCCTCTCCTGGTAGTAGTGACCGGATCCAATCCTCCGCATAATTTACTGCGTTCCTCCCTTCCATTCCCTCAGGAAGGCCCACGACTCGTACGTTGTTGCGGCGGGCCCTGCCTTCGGCATCCTCCGCCCTGTCCTCCAAAAATTCAACTCTGTCGAGCAGATCACGAATATTTTTTTCAGCTGTGGACGTCCGTGGGGAAACCTCCGCAATTTCCCCCTCAACAGCAGTGGTACGATCCGCTAGCTTCCGGTGGTCAGCATGCAATAGTGTTAGATCAAGCGCCACTTTGTCAATTTTACCTTCCAGGGAGGCACGGATTTGATTCATCGTCTCACCAAGCTTCTCAACCGCCGCCAGCACCGCATCTAGCTTATTTGACATAGGATCAGCCGTCTCCGCCTCCATCTTCCTGTCGGACTGCGCCCGAGTCTGCGGGTGAAGGCCCGTCGCGCCCCCAGTGCCAGTCTTCGTACGGCCCCCACGCGACATGTAGCAGACTATGTCGAGTATCTGTCTGGATGTATCACACCACAGATATATGCAGAGCAGCGCCCGGATCCACCCTCCACAGCACGCAAAGTCCCGGTGCAGTCCAAGAGAGCAAACTCACCGATGCTGTCCCCAACTATGCCGGTGATCGCCGAGGCAGAGACAACCAGGCGAAGCTCGTTGCACCGGGGTTCGGTAGCCTAACTCTTGAAAAGCTGGCGCGGCAGATGCCACGCAGTGTCGCTCGCCAACACTCACCACAACTGCAGCTATATCAGACCAGTCCAGTGCAGCAGCTCAAGGTGAGGCGCCCGGTGCAGCAGCTGTCCCAAGCGGGGCGTGCAGAAAATAAATTGACTTCACCTGGAGCCCCCCCCCGGGGCCTCCAGCGCACCGCAGATCACTGCACTCGGGCAGCGCTGACCACTGTCTGCAGCGCCTGGTAAACGGCTCGTTGGCGCTATGGAGCGGCGGAGCAGCGTCGCCTCTCAAATCGGACAGCAAGCCGTGTTAGGGGGAGGGCACCTGTATATCGACGTGTAGAGATGGAACAGCCACCACGCAAGTGTCGTCACAAACGGAATGTCCTGTATTGGGGCCCCCCCACTCGATATCCGCGAGAAGCGGGCCGATCCCCCCCACAGCGGGTCCTCCGCCGCCAAGGCACACAGCCGAAATTCAGAGGCAATTGTTGTCCTCACAGCAGGACGCGGCCCGCCGTCACTCCGCTTCACTCTTCCAGGCCGGGCCCAGTGGGCGGAGCTAAACCCCGACCTCACGTGGAGGGCCCTGGCCGGCAGCAACGCTCCGCTCAAAAGTGCACCGAGGGCGGGGTGTCCAATCCGGGGTGAGGCAGGATCGTCGCCGCAACTCTCCCCAATGCCGCACGGATGGTCCGGTAGGCAGAGCGGGGCCGCAGTGCAGCTCAGGGCCCAGGGGGTGGGGCCAGTCCCCGGCACCGCGTACCTTATGTCGCTCGATGCCCTGGAGCCGTCCACGGCAGCGGTGCGGGAAGGGGAGGTCTACAGCTGGACCTCAGCGTCTCCAATTCTCAAATGCTGGCGTTAGGGCAACCGGACCTACTCTGAAGTAGCCACAACAGGCAGCGGCCCCATCAGCTCCCGAATTAGCGGAGTATAGCGGCCAGGGAAGGGAGCCACCGACGGAGCTCCTCAGCTACACGTCCATCGCCATTGCTGGCCAAGCCACGCCCCCCCTAGTTTCATGGCACCAATGGTCATTTTCTTGCATGGCTCTGCGTTCCTGGCGCGGAAAGTCGTGTACAGAACTGACGTCAGCGCGCATGGGTGGCGCCTAAGTAGTCTCTGTGACGTCATCTCGGCGCTTACGACGCCAGCGACGGACGCGGAACCTCACGACGCCACCTACTGACGTGCAGGGGTACTGCTAACGAAAAACTTTCCGGATCCAGTCTGACGCCTGGGGATATTCTAAGGTAAGGAATCTATCACTAACTAATGTCTCTTACAGATATATTGTTACACAAGTAGTAACTTGTGCATCTTCCCCATTATAGTCACTTTCCTTTCTACAGTCCGTGAACTACAAGCTCTAACATTGGAGGAACCTTTTATTAAAGGGGCATCCATAGGAAAAACCCTTGTTTACCACCTATGGGTGTCACCCATTTCATGTCAATCGAAATATTGACTTGCCGATGTTTTCCCACAGCCTCATACAATTGCTGTCTCATGCATTACAATACCAGAACCAAAGATTAGGTAATTCTTTGCAGCTTTTGCTAAGTCATACTTAGGGAACTCTATTTCCAAGTTGGACATTTGTTTTATGCGTTCTCAAGTGTATTTAACTCTGCTTGCTAAAGCAAGTCGTACACTTCATGCTGTGCGTAAGGCTCATTCCTAGGCAACATTCCGTTTGCATACATGTAGCTATGTAGGGCTGCAAGATGATCTACCATTCAGCATTTTGCAAAGCATTATTCTGTGGACATTCATGTCCACCAAGAAACACAAGCAGGCCAAACATTTCTTAAAACTTAGCTCCAAATGTTTTCTACTGTAGCTCGCAAGGACACTGCTTTCCACTCTGTGCAGAGCATGTGATCTAAAGCAGCACATGCCGCAGACAAAAATTTTTACTTACCTGTAACAATCGGTTTGAAGCTTGTTGTGCTATAAATTTACATGCACTATCCCACCTCCTCAGATGTGAGCTTATAGTACAATATTTTGAACAATACTTATTTTCAAATATCTGATAGAGACTTCTAGCTGCAGATTCCTTACCTTTGAATTTCCCAGGCGTCAGGCTGGATCCGGAAACTTTTGCTGAGCAATACCCCTTGCACGCGACGTCGGGTGGCTCCATTCGGCTCTGCGTGACGTCGGTAGAGTCGGTTATGATGTTGCGGTGCCTACATAGGCGCCACCCAGGTGCGCGGACGTCAGTTCTTTTCTTTCCGCACCAGTTAAGCGCCGATCCGGGAAGAGCTACCCCTCTGCCGCTTTTTGGCAGGCTTTTTTCTAACTTTTGTCGACATTTTTTGAGTAGCGACTTCGTGTGCGAGAGATGTCTGGTAGGAAGGCAGGTTTTAAACCATGCAGGATTTATTCCCGCATGATGTCGGTTACCGATCCCCACCGCGTAAGTCTGTGGTGTCTTGAACGCGACCACGATTCGAAGTCATGTTCAGACTGTCGGGCGATGGCTCCGAAGACCTTGAGGGAGCGGGCGATGAAGTTGCTCGTGGCCCGGCAGTTGACACCGATAAGCTAGACTCCGAGGAGGTCACGGTCCCGTTCGAAGAAGAGGAGGTCGCCGGGAACGCTCACGGAACCCTAAGTCCTCTTCCTCCCATTCGAGGTCGTCTGGACACTCGGGGAAGAGGCACAAGAAGAAGAAGAAGTCCAAGCGGACTTCGAATTCACCTCAACTGGCGTCCGTCGTTGAGAGAGGTAAGGAGCACCGACGCTCTAGGCATGGTTCTGCGAAGCCGGAGCCTGAATCGACTTTGTGCCTCCCTCCTTTTCCGGGACCCGGAGCAACTCCCGCTCAAATTAAAGATTTTTACGAGGCCATGCGCCGCGTATTTGAGCGTAACGACCCCGTTGGTGAGCCCTCGGGGTCGGATGGGGCCCCATCGGGTTTGACGCCGTCGGCTTCAGCCACGGCGCCGGTGAGGCCTCAGGGATCCGATCCGGGTCAACGCCAGTCATGCTAACGCGACCTCCCCCGGCGGCGAACCCGAAGTCGGTTCCTGCGACGTCGCCGATGCCCGTCGGTGGCGCAAGCCCCATCCTCATTCCCGACGACACGGAGCCGGAACGGCGTCGAGCGACGCCGATTCCGACGTCGATAGAACCCAGGGGTTCTATGGTGTTGCCTCAGCACTTTGTGGACGTGCTGGGCTCAGAAGAGGAATGGGAGGAGTCTGGGGACCCATTAGAGAACCAGGATGTCTCTGAGGAGACTATGGACTGGTTTGGGGATCTTGGGGAAGCCAGTGGTCTGGATGCTTCCTCAGACACTGGCATGCTCTCTCCTCCTACAGTGGCTACGGAGGAGGGGGCGTCCTATGCCATGGTGGTTAAGAGTGCAGCTGAGGTCCTTGGACTGGAGTTGCCCTCAGTGCAGGGCAGGACTAATCTCCTGACCGAAGTGCTTCAATCTGGGGCTTCCACCTCTGAACCCCTATTGCCCATTAATGAGGCACTTACGGACATCCTTCTAGGAACATGGTCCAAGCCTAGCACAGGGGCTCCTGTGAATAGGACGATTGCACGCCACTATCGCCCAGCTCCGGGCGACCCAAAGTTCCTCAGCCAACACCCCACCCAAGAAAGTTTGGTGGTGCAGGCCTCTACTTCTCAGGGAGCATTCCCTTCCGCTCCTCCGGATAGGGAATCCAAGAGACTGGACTCATTTGGGAAGAAGATGTTTTCTTCCTCCAGTCTGGCATTGCGGTCGGTGAATACTGCATGCTTATTGGGCCGTTTCTCCCACTCTCTTTGGGAGACGGTTGCGCAGGTGCTGCCACAAGTCCCGGAGGAGGCCCGGGCTGTGCTCTCTCAAGCTGTCAAGGACAGGAGAGATGCAGCAAAATTCGCCATACGGTGTGGTTTGGATACGATTTGCTGGGCAGATCAATTTCAACGACGGTGGCCTTGAGGCGCCACGCCTGGCTTCGTACAACTGGCTTCTCGGGGGATGTCCAGGCCAATTTGATGGACATGCCCTTTGATGGAACCCGCCTTTTTGGGGAAAAGGCAGATTCGGCCCTGGTCAGGTTCAAGGACTCTTGAGCTATTGCCAGATCCGTGGGCTTCTCCTCCACTCCTCATGGCCAGTCTTCCTTTCGCCCCTTTCGTGGCAATGGAAGGGGTTTCCAGCCGCGTCAGCCCTATCCCAGCCACCGTCCCGCACAGACTACCCAAGCCGTGCGTGGACATGGACGTGGTACATTCTGCCCTCTGAATGGAGGCCAGAAGTCGTCTACCACACTGCCCCCAGCAGCCGCAGCCTCCAAGTACTCCTAGGCTGATTCTGCAGGACCACACTACTCCAGTGGGTGGGAGAATTCGTCATCATTTCCCCCGCTGGAGATCTATAACAACGGACAAGTGGGTCTTGCAGATCGTCCAGGAGGGCTATTCTCTTCCTTTCCTTTCTTTTCCTCCTCTTATTCCCCCAACTCCGGAATGGCTGGCGGAGGATCATTTGAAGCTGCTCCAAGAGGAAGTTACAGCTCTTTTGGCCAAAGGAGCTGTAGAAAGGGTCCCAGTTTCAGAAGTAGGCAGTGGCTGTTATTCCCGCTACTTTCTGATTCCGAAGAAGAACAAGGGGCTTCGGCCCATTTTAGATCTTCAGACCGTCAATCTCTTCCTCAAAAAGGAGAAATTCAAAATGCTCACATTGGCTCAGGTCTTGTCTGCCCTAGACCAAGGAGACTGGATGGTAGCCTTGGACCTGCAGGATGCACATTCCCATCCTGCCGGGCCACAGGCGTTACCTGCGGTTCAAGGTAGGCCACGAGCACTCTCAGTTTACCGTGCTCCCCTTCGGTCTTACCAGTGCCCCTTCGGGTGTTCACCAAGGTGATGGCGGTGGTTGCAGCTTATCTGCGCAGGTTAGGGGTTTCAGTCTTCCCCTACCTAGACCACTGGGTGTTGAAGGCATCCTCGCCCTAGGCAGTCATCTCCCACCTTCAGACTACGGCGGACCTCCTGCATTCGCTGGGGTTCTCTATAAACATGGCAAAGTCACACCTGACTCCTTCTCAGATGCTCCCTTTCATCGGAGCTGTTCTGGACACAGTGCAGTTTCGGGCTTATCCTCCCGAGCAGCGAGTCCAGGATATTCAGGTTATGATTCCGATGTTTCAGCCTCTATCCTGGATTTCGGTGAGGTTGACTCTGAGGCTGTTGGGTCTCATGGCCTCCTGCATCCTGTTGGTAAGATACGCCAAGTGGCGTATGCAGGCTCTGCAGTGGGACTTGAAGTTTCAATGGGCACAGCATCGGGGAAATCTCACTGACGTGGTTCAGATCTCGGAAGGAACGGCGAAGGATCTGCAGTGGTGGTTAATGAACCGCGATTGGGTCAACGGCAGACCTCTCTCCCGTCCCCAACCAGATTTCACAGTTGTGACGGATGCGTCTCTTCTAGGATGAGGCGGCCACATGGGCAAGGCGGAGATCAGGGTTCACTGGTCTCCGGCGGAGACGGGGCTCCATATAAACTTGTTCGAGCTCCGAGCGATTCGGTTGGCATTGAAAACATTTCTTCCCTCTGTCAAGGGGAAGTTGGTGTAGGTGTTCACGGACAACACCACCGCCATGTGGTACTGCAACAAGCAAGGCGGGTGGGGTCGTGGAGCCTTTGACGAGAGGCCCTGTGTCTCTGGGCATGGCTGGAACAGCAGGGCATAACCCTGGTGGTTCAACACCCGGCAGGTTCTCTGAACGCCAGGGCGGATGATCTCAGCCGTCAATGCCTTCAGGATCACGAATGGCGTCTCCAGTCGGAGGTGGCGCAAGGTCTCTTTCAACAGTGGGGAGAACCTTGGTTAGATTTGTTCGCCTCCAAAGAGAACGCTCAATGTCAGGTGCACTGCGCGCTGGAGTTTCCAAGGCGGCTATCGCTCGGCGACGCGTTTCGTCGCGAGTGGAGCTCAGGCCTGTTGTACGCCTTTCCGCCCATACCACTCCTGCCCAGGGTTCTCAAGAAGATCAGGAGCGACCGGGCCCAAGTCATCCTTGTGGCGCCAGACTGGGCAAGGAGAGTCTGGTATCCAGAGCTTCTGAGCATGAGTGTCGATCCTCCGATCAGGCTGCCCCTTCGGGAGGATCTTCTGTCGCAGCAGCAGGGGAGGGTTCTCCACCCGAACCTGTCAACTCTGCGCCTCCATGTGTGGAGCTAGAGCGGCGGCAGTTGATGGCATTTGACCTTCCTCCCGAAGTCTGTAATGTTTTTCTGGCGGCCAGGCGGTCCTCCACTAATTCGGTATACGCCTGCTGTTGGCAGAAGATTGTATTATACTGTACAGAAAGGTCTATTGACCCTCTTTCTGCTCCTCTTTCTACTGTCCTTTTGTTCATTTTTACCCTTGCCCAGCAGGGCTATGCTTTGGGAACTCTCAAGGGTTACCTTTCTGCTCTGTCTGCTTTTTTGCGGCTGCCAGACCAGCCTTCTCTCTTTAAATCTCCTATTGTAAATAGATTTCTGAAAGGGTTGGTTCATTTATTTCCACCTACACCCTTTGTTATGCCACAATGGGACCTTAATTTGGTCCTCACTTATCTGATGTGCGCTCCTTTCGAGCCTATGCACAATTGTCCCTTCCGGCTGTTGACCATCAAAGCAGCCTTCTTAGTGGCGATTACATCGGCCCGGAAAGTGAGTGAATTTCAGGCGTTATCCAGCTCACCTCCTTATCTTATGTCCTTTCCGGACAAGGTGGTGCTTTGCACCAGGGCTTCATTCTTAACAAAGGTTGTGACCCCATTCCATCTGGGTCAGTCCATTACTTTGCCCACCTTCTTTGCTCCCCCACATCCCTCTAAGGAGGAGGAGCGTCTCCACCGACTGGACCCAAAAAGGGGGTTGTCGTTCTACCTTGACCTCACAAAATAGTTCCGGGTGGATGACCAACTCTTTGTGGGGTATGTGGGAGCAAAGAAGGGAAAGGCAGTGCAGAAAAGAACCATCTCTCGCTGGGTTGTTTTCTGCATTAAAATCTGTTATGCCTTGGCGAAGAAGCAGCCCCCTGAGGGATTAAGGGCTCATTCCACCAAAGGAAAGGCTGCGACTACAGCCTTGGCACGGGGTGTCCCAGTTCAAGACATCTGTCAGGCAGCGACGTGGGCACCACTGCACATGTTTGCAAAACATTATTGCCTTGATGGTCAAGTGCCCAGGGAGGGGCACTTTACCCGCTCAGTCCTGCAAATCTTTTTAGTCTAGCTCATGAGTCCGCAACCCACCGCTGTGATGGTATGAATCGGGTATCTGATTCAAAGGTAAGGAATCTGCAGCTAGACGTCTCTATCAGATAAACAAGTTACCTACCTTCGGTAACGCATTATCTGGTAGAGACTCTATCTAACTACAGATTCCTTACAGCCCCACCCATGTCCCCCCGCTCTGTGGACTGATGTTGTATGTCTAGGGTTTCTCCCCTTTCAGGGCCCTAGTTTTGCACACGTTTTCGTCAGTCACTTCGTGGCTCTGCGCTTCTGGCATTGAAAAAACAAAAAGTACTGACGTCCGCGCGCCTGGGTGGCGCCTATTTAGGTACCGTGACGTCATAACCGACGCTACCGACGCCAACGACGTCACGCGGAGCCGAATGGAGCCACCAGACGTCGCGCGCAAGGGGTATTGCTCAGCAAAAGTTTTTCGGATCCAGCCTGACGCCAGGGAAATTCAAAGGTAAGGAATCTGCAGCTAGAAGTCTCTATCAGATAATGCGTTACCGAAGGTAAGTAACTTGTTTATTTAGTCACTCTACACCAGTATACATAGACTGCCCAGTTTTGCATCACTACATGTTTCTACTCTCATCTGTATGCGAAAAACACAATTTAAGCTGGATTCATTGTCCTGTTGCATTGTAGGTTCAAGGGGAGGGATCATGAGTCCACCCAACCCGAAACCAAAATCTTTACTTTGAGGAAAACAAATTGTAACATCTGTGCCCAATTATAGAGGGCAGGAATGTGCACAGCATTTGATTCTACAGCACTCCATGATGCAGACTAATTGTTACAGGTAAGTAGCTTTCTCCCTATTTGGGACCTAGGTGAAAAGGTGTTACCGTTATACTGGCTTGTATTATATGCTTGACATTTCCTCCTTCTGTTGTACATCCCCTTACTCTTCCATTCTCCATTAGTGTGAGCAAGCTGTGTAACAGCTGTTGTGAGTGCAGATATAGAAGTGAGATTCAGATATAGTTGGAGGTGGTATTGGTTTATGTAGTAGAATTCCACAGTGTTGACCCTCTTTTCATTACCGGGAATGGTTGAAATTGTAGCAATCTGTAGATAATCTACGGCATAGGGATACAACAATTGATGCTCATAAATATACTGAGTATGTTATGTTAAGCATGCCTTGCTGAAAGAATAAGTGTAAAATAAATAGAAATTGCTAGAAATGTCAAGTGCATAGCTGAATGCTAAAACTAAACATACAGCTGTGTGTTCCTGAATAATCAACTTGTTTCTTTTGGTATTTTGAAAGGTATGCAACCCCTTATGTACTCTGTTCAGGAAGCGTTAATTTCAAAGTCTTGGTGGACCCGTGTTGGGACAGATATTTGTTACTACAAGTAAGTAGTATATAAACTTAAGAGGTTGGTATGGTTGGTTGTATGAGAACTGATTACACAAATTGTCAAATTACAAATATGTGTTATGTTTAAATCTGTGTATTAGGTAGAATAATTCAACATTATAACCAGGCAGTTTACATTGCCATGGGAAATCACAAAAGGAGACCCCAGGTTGTTACACATCTGCCACTATATACAGAATACCACTTCAGTGAAAATGGAAACTGCATCCGACAACCCTTGTAATAGAAGGGTAGATGAAGGTTCATGGGGGAAGGGAGCATGGTGTTCTCTTAAGTAGTCAAGAATGAACTCAAGACAGAGGATAATCACCCCACAATATGCACAAAACCTTTTCCAACTGGACTGGTATTAATCAAGCATGGGACATTGTCCTTATTGTGCAATTAAGTGGTTTCCTCTTGCTTTTGGTTTCCATCTGTTCCTTAGTCGATTCCAGAAAAGCATGGGTTGCTATCAATATTCACAAAGTAACCTCTCTAACCATCAACAGTTTTGCGGAGTGCCATGGCGAGGCCTACATGCCCCATGAATGAAACTCTTTTTTGATTAACTTAATTTAGTAGCACAACGTAAGTCCAGAAAATGTGCATCATTGCCACTCTGTGTTAAGCTCTTTTTGTCTGTGTTTGTTGTTAATACCTCCCTTTGCCTTGGTAAAAGAAATCAACTATAAATGCAAATTCAGATTGAGTTTTTCCAGAGCCCTTCCTGGAAATTCTAATCACTTTATGTACTTCTGTCTGTATGGGGTAGTACCCCCAAATGCCTGCTTATTAACACAATTGCAAAGTAGAACTCAACTGTGTCCTGGACCCCCCAAAACTAAGACTATGGCTGCCCTTGCTGTATTCTCAAGTCCTTCAGTTTGGTTTTGGCAGAACCACTGATGTTATGTTGCAGCCCCTAAATCCTTTTGGTTGCTGAGTCTCCAATTCTGTGACTGGATTCGCAAGTTGACATATACGTTAAGCTGTGCAGATTGCATATGTACTCACACTCTGCATGCAGACATAGAGGTCCTAAAGTTAGCACTCATTGCAAGTCCACGGTGTTTGTCTGAGAGATTCTGCTTATGGCATGCAGGCACTGCCAGAAGTGGCAGTTGGTCCCTGAGCTCACAACAATCAGTTGTTTTTGTTTCAGCCAAGCCTCCAGGTCCATGAATTCACCTGTAAATGGCTGATTATTCAGAAAGTCATTTAGTGAGAAGGGGGCACAGAGTCTTGGAGGAACAAAACACTAAATAGTTGTACATGTCCCTGCCCTTGCTGATGCCTGTCTTCTCTATTGCCGGCCTTCTCTATCCCCAATTGTCCTTGGCCAGTGTGCACTGTGACCTGTGAGCCTCAGACACTCCCTGTCCTCCCAGACCATTTTTTGCAGGTTCTAGTCTTCCTCATGGTTCAGAGGCAGAGAGCTGCACTGAGCCCTGTTGAAACAGAGTACTAGGATTAGGTTACACTATTAAGAAATCAAGTGTAATCCGGAGCTGCTACATAGCTCCTCACTCCCTATTAACCCCACTCCTATCTGTTGCTGCCTATATTAGGTAAAGTTGAGCCCTGTCTTAACTATCACCTGACCTTAAATAATGACTTATCCCCATAACCTCACATTAGTTATTACTAAAATTGTGTTCAGAGTTGAACTACTTACTTTATTCTGGTCTTCCATCCACAAAAATTAAAACAAAGTAGAAGAGATAATCATACTCTACTTTGAGCTGATGTTGCTTGGCTTTAATCGGTCCGATGCATTCTTCTGAGCTTTGACTTTGTATGTGAGAGGTGTAATTATCCTTCTACCATTTGTTAGCATGGGTTTTGTAGTCCTTTGCTCACAGCTTGTGGTAAGGTCTGTAGGGAACTGAATTGAGAAAAATAGGCTGGTAAGTTGTAATAGCTCTCTAGTCATGATGGTTATAAACCACAACAAGCATAAACACTCCAAGTGACAGAATAATAGATTGTCTTAATACAAATTGCTGTGGACCCTTGAAAGAGAAAAGGGGGTAAATCACATCTGTAGTAGGTTTAAGACAGAATCATCATATGCTCGATAATGTGAATCATAGTGTCTCTAACACCAGAATTCCACCTTGACTTATAAAGAAAAAGAAACAAACAGATTATGCATCATAATGTGGCTCTAGTAGGGAGAAATCCTGTTTCTGGTGAGAAAATTAAATATCAGGTTTGACTTGCCCAATTGGGCCCTCATTATGAGTGCGTATTCTTTTCTGATGGAGCTAGCAGCAGTTGTGAATGACCTCGTCAGAAATATGAGATGTTTATATTCCCCTAGAGTTCTCGGCCGTTGAAAGTGCAGGTGCAATGTCCAGGCCAAAATGAAAAGTTACTGGGGATTCTGACTAGCAATTATCAATGCTAATTCTTGAGGGCACAACTTGTAATAAACTGGATTGTCCCTGGCGCTAGAGTTTACTGATACCCTCAGTATCAGCATCTCTAGAAGCGGGGAATTAATAGGGACTTTGAAGCTAGAGAGTGTTGTGGGAATGATCGCCATGTTTTACAAAAACCACACCAGTTTAGAAAAATTCACCTACAATGCTTAACCTTGAAGTATCGATGCCATTCCTGCCAACACTTTGGTTGTCACTGGCACAATAGTGACCTATCATCAACGTGTTGGGTATATTCTTGTCAACAGTGGGGCTATCCCTTGATTCTGGTGAAAAGTGACATGTTGTAGGCATTCTTGACATCATTTTGCCTATCCATAGCATTGTGGTCAATACTTGATATACAAACTGCATTTTTTGCAAATGTTTGGCTATCCCTGTCTTAATAATGACCCATACTTGACTTGCTGTGGCCATTCCTGTCAACATCTGGGATATCCCAAACATCATAGAGTGGATCCCGCACATAATTTGAGATATTTATTAATTTAATGAAGATACTCTTAATAGAGATCCAAGTTGCATGAAAGTAACGTTTTCTTTATCTCGAAGGGCTTCATGTAGGGAGTAATGCAATATTAGAACAAAGAACACAACTCTTAGACTTTCAGTTTTGCAGTGTTTGAAGACTTGAATTGGCATGTTTGGTGAAATTTACTTCAGGTATTCAAGGTCATTGTCATGAAGTAACATGAGTGTGATTCTTAATTTTTATATAGCCTCAATAGTTTGCCAGTGTATCTCTCTCAAAACCCCTTTGCTGGATGTAACTGTTGATTTGAATCGTTCATATCTTGATTGTCAAGATGAAACACAGACCAAGGTAGGGGTAGTTTGCATAGTTAAACCCTGAGAGAATGACATCCCTGACTCGTGTGCCTTTGAGATGAAAAAGAAGTGTTGTGCACTTTTCTAAGCAGGTAACCATGGTAACCGCACAATTTAACTAGCTGGTTTATATGTGTTGTAAATGAAGGATTGTCATCAACTCACACTTAAGTTTAAGGTAGACAAGACAGGTGGAGATTAATCAAAGCAAATTAAATAACTTCAGGTCTGGCGTGGAATATCTGCTTTCTGGGGAAGAATGACATTTAGGAATTTGCTCTTTTGTCTAATAAGCTAGAGTATTATGAACCATCCAGGCCTCGATTACTTTGAGACATCCACTGAGCATTGAAGATGACTGGTTTGAGTTAGCGCCATCCAGGCGCCCATTGAGCTGAAAAGGCTTTATCAAAACTTATCAGTTGCCTTGGGCTGGGATGGGACCTCTGGGCTGGGGCTACCAGCTTAGCCTGGTTGGATCAGTCAAGGTTAAGTGTTCTGCTCGCCTCCTAACCATGTTTACAGCGGCACAGTTCATTTTTTGTTTTCATTGCTTAAGGCGCTCCTACTGTTAGCACCGCTCTGCCTAATCATTTCCCTTCTATGAAAAATGTGTCCATGGGACAGGTGTGAACACAGCATCAGGGGATAAAAACTGCTTTTATCATATCTCACCCGAACCCCAAGTAGACAGACAGCAAGGTTCCTCTGTAACACTCCCAGAGCAACAAGAGGGAGGCACTAATCTCCATCACAGGGCTAATAAAATACAAAGACATTGATATGGTTTAAAAAAAGATTGAAATTAGAAAAGTGCATAACATTAAGGGCCAGATGTGCAAAAAGAGGAATTGCGATTTCCAAATAGCGATTTTATCCCAATTGCTATTCCTTATGTGTGAAATGTTTTGTTTCATACTTGTGATTCCTAGTGGGTCGCAAATTGACCTACCTCCCGAATATTAATGACGGAGGTCGCAGTTTGTGACCCTTAGGAATGCCTGCCATCACAGTAATAATGGCCTGCTGAGGTCAGCAGACCACCATGTCTGTGATTGCCATTGAGTAAAGTTATTTTTTTTTTGTTGAAGTGCTACCCATTTACAATTTACGAATGCATTACCACCAACTTTGAGTTGGTGGTAAAATATCAAGGTTTTGCAACCACATTTCGGTCGCAAAACCTTGATACATAACACTGAAAATCGCTATTTGGAAGGAATGCCCTTAACACTCCCCTTCCAAATAGCGATTTCTACACCCAAACTGCGATTCTGGAGAATCACAGTTTGGGTGTTTGTACATTTGGAAAAGCATTTTTGCCGTCACAAACGGCTTGATTTTACTAATTGGACTGTTTGCATCTGCAAAAATGTTTCGTACATGTGGCCTTAAAGCACCGATATCTGAAAGAGACAATTAGTTAAAAATTCCTTACCTTAGAATTACCCCCAGGCGTCAGACTGGATCCGGAGAATTTTTTCATCAGCATTACCCCTACGCTTAGAAAGGTGGCGTCGGTCGACTCCGCGTTCGTCGTTGGCGTCGTGGTTGCCGGGATGACATCGCGGTAGCTACCTAGACGCCGCCCTCGCGCGCTGACGTCAGTTTTCTTTTTCTGCGCCAGCCAGCGCAGATCCGAAGAGAGCGGTACCTCCAGTCACTTTTTGACTGACTTTTTGCCGACTTTTGTCAACATCATTTTTGAGTCTTCGACTCCTGGTGCAAGTCAGGGATGCCCGGTTTCAAGGCTTGCGGCTCCTGCAGCCGGCTGATGTCGGTAACACATCGGCACCGCGTGTGCCTGTTTTGCCTGGAGCGCGACCACGACCCCAAGTCATGCTCCGACTGCCGGACCATGAATCCGAAGTCTTTGCAGGAGCAGTCCCGAAAACTTCTTGAGGCCCGGCAGTCGGCTCCGTGCCGTTCGAGGTCCCGGTCGCATGGGAGGTCGAGGGACCGGTCGCGGAGCCACCACCACCAGTCTTCTTCAAAGTCTTCGCACTCCTCAGGTAAGTCGAAGCACAAGAAGAAGTCGAAGATGCACTGTCACTCTTCGACTTCTCCCCATCGGTCGGTCGACGTGACGAGAGATGCAGCTGGTGCCCCTCCCGTGGCTCCACGTGCGGAGCCCCAAGGGTCGACACCGAGTTTCCCTCCCTTCCCGGGACCTGGAGCGACCCCTGCCCAGCTTCGCACCTTTTACGAAGCGATGCATGCCATCTTTGGGCAGCCCGACTCCGCCGGCGCGCCTTCGGGCTCCGCGGAGTCGGCTGGGGGCCCTGGGCCTTCGACGCCGGCGGCTCCACACCGCAGGGCCCCCTTGGATCCAGGCCTGGATCCGGATCGATGCCGGTCTACCTAATTACACCTCTCCCGGCGCAGATTCCTGCGGTACAACATCCACAGCCGACGCCGGTTGTCTCCCCAGCCGGCGTCGACCCCGGCCTCCACCCCGATGTAGACACGGAGCTGGACCGGCGTCGACGGGCACTTTTGTGCCCCTGTTCTACCCAGGGGCAGAGGAGGGTGAGGAGGACTGGGAGGGGTCTGGAGACCCTTTGACTGACAAGTTGGGTTACGAAGCGGACTGGAGAGAGGAACTGGGGGAAGCCAGTGGTCTGGATACCTCACCAGACCATGGCATGTTGTCTCCTCCTACCGTGGCTACGGAGGAGGGAGCATCTTACGCCGTGGTGTTGCGTAGGGTGGCCGAGGCTCTCAACCTCGAGCTACCTACGGTGGCAGTGAGGACTAACCTCCTGACAGAGGTGCTTCAACCGGCAGCGAGCTCTAGGGAGCCCCTGCTACCGTTTAATGAAGCCCTCACTGACATCCTTTTAGGCACCTGGTCCAGGCCCAACACAGGGGCTCCTGTGGGTAGGATGATTGTCCGACGCCACCGCCCGACCCCGGGCGACCCCACTTTCCTCTCCCAACACCCCACCCCTGAGAGCTTGGTGGTCCAAGCCTCCACATCTAAAGGCGCATTCCCTAACGCACCACCTGATAGGGAATCCAAAAAGCTGGACCATCTTGGGAAGAAGATGTTTTCTTCCTCCAGCTTGGGACTGCGGTCGGTAAACACCGCATGACTGTTGGGCCGTTACACCCACTCCTTGTGGGATACGGTGGCGCAAGTGCTGCCCCAGTGTCCGGAGGAGGCCCGGGCCGTACTCTCTCGTGCAGTTGCCGAAGGGAGAGACGCAGCAAAGTTTACCATTCGCTGTGGACTGGATACCGCCGACTCGCTAGGCAGGACGATTTCCACGTCGGTAGCCCTTCGACGCTATGCCTGGCTGAGGTCGACTGGTTTTTCCGGGGATGTCCAATCCACTCTTATGGACAAACCCTTTGATGGCCGTCGCCTGTTCGGCGACAAGGCAGACTGTTATATTCCATATAGGTACCATAATATAGGCCCCGGTAACTTCATTACCTTTCACCTATATTCTTTCCTACATTACGCTTATAACGGTTTACAGGGACTGACCTTTTACCTAGATACGACACTGCATTCAGAACACAGGTTTTCCCTAGTTCGAAAACTCATACATAATGCATGAGGATTCTTGAAAGCACAGCAGGACGACCATCTCCTGTATAATATCTATGTACAAAGTTCATGCCCGACGTCATCCTTAGGCCGACACAGTAATACAGCGAGGTAGGACCCTTGGGGAGACCTATGGGTATATATACATCACATCTTGCTAAGATAGCTAGAGGAGACCGAGATTTCCCGGCAGACTGACCAGAGACGCTGAGGTTCCTGCATGCAGACACTTCAGCTTGCAGTGGTCTAACATCCATTGCGGGGTGTCCACCTCGAGACCAGAACGGGGTCCCACAGTCTCTCAATTCAGGTAATGGGGTTGACTTTATCCTAGAGGGATTCTTGGCCTAACACCTACACACATGCTAGGTACATTTAGGTACATCTAGTTAGGGAAGCATAATAAGAGTACGCATCTTTTTATCATGTGTTTTATATACTCGTATGTATCCATGAATATTGTAAGATGGTAGAACTATACCATCCATTTACCTTTCTAGTACTATTAATCATTTATATCTTATACTGTCTAACAGTTGTTGCAGCTCATATATTCTACACCAGAATAACAACTGTTCAATAAATACTTATTGAAAACGCCCAGCCTGTTTATTCTGTGTATCTCTCTGAAGACAGACTAAGTAAGCACGAGTGACTGAGCGAAAAGTAGTATATTGTTTCCACGGTCCTGAGGGATCAGGGTTGTCATGTTCGATGGTTGCCAGGAACTATTCTCTCCTTGGTAAGAGGAGATTCTAGTGGCACTGTGAGCTAGTTGGTACAAAAAGGCCAACATACTCAGTAGGGGTGTTCAGAGACAGTCTGACACCAGTCCTACAGTGTATGCTGTCCAAGCGCGCAGATCCTGCATAATTATTATAGGAGCTATACGACAAGACAACGCGCTAGAGCGCTTCAAGGACTCTCGGGCTACGGCCAAGTCCTTGGGTCTCTCCACCACCGCCCTGCGCAGTCTGCCTTTCGCCCCTTTCGTGGCTACGGAAGGGGTGCCCCACCACGTTCCGCCCAGAGCCACAGGCCGGCGCAAACTGTTCAGCCCCAGCGCGGCCGGGGACGTGGGAACCACCGCCGTGGTTCTGGGGGCCAGCGAGCGGGCCAGTCCATCACAGCCCCCTCTGCAGCAGCCTCCAAACCCTCCTAGTCCAACCTTTCAGGGCCACCGATCGCCAATGGGCAGCAGGATTCGCCATTACCTCCCCCACTGGCGTACCATCACGTCGGACAGGTGGGTTTTGCAGATAGTCCGAAGGGGCTACTCCCTCCCCTTCGAGACTACCCCCCCCCCAGCAATGCCACCTCAGTACCATCGCATGTCGGAGGATCATCTGGCCCTTCTCCAACAGGAAGTTACGGCTCTCTTGGCCAAGGGAGCCATCGAGCGAGTTCCTGCCCCAGAAGTAGTTTGTGGTTGCTATTCCCACTACTTTATGGTGCCCAAGAAGGACAAAGGCCTGCGTCCTATCTTGGATCTCAGGAACGTCAACCGCTTCCTCTGGAAGGAGAAGTTCAAAATGGTGACGCTAGCTCAGGTCCTTTCTGCTCTCGACCCTGGAGACTGGATGGTTGCGTTGGACTTGCAGGATGATTACTTTCACATCCCCGTCCTGCCGGACCACCGGCGCTACTTGCGGTTCACGGTAGGCCACGAGCACTTTCAGTTTACCGTGCTCCCCTACGGCCTTACCAGCGCCCCTCGGGTGTTCACGAAGGTGATGGCGGTGGTCGCAGCTCATCTGCGCAGATCAGGGGTTCCAGTTTTCCCCTATCTCGACGACTGGTTGTTGAAGGCGGGCTCGCCCCAGGCTGTCGTCTCCCACCTCCAGACTACGGCCGACGTCCTGCATTCGCTGGGGTTTTCTGTCAACGTGCCGAAGTCACACCTGACTTCCTCTCAGAAGCTCCTCTTCATCGGAGCAGTTCTGGACACGACGCAGTTTCGGGTCTATCCTCCCGAGCAGCAAGTCCGGGATATTCGGGCTATGACTCCGATCTTTCAGCCTCTGTCCCGGGTTTCGGTCAGTGTGACTCTGCGGCTGCTGGGCCTGATGGCCTCCTGCATCTTGCTGGTGGATCATGCCAGATGGCATATGCGGGCTCTGCAGTGGGACCTGAAGTTCCAGTGGGCACAGCATCAGGGGAACCTGTCCGATTGCGTCCAGATCTCGGAGGGCATTGCAGTGGTGGCTAACGAACCGGGATTGGGTCAAGAGCAGATCTCTCTCCCTTCCCCAACCAGAGTTCACAGTGGTGACGGATGCATTCCTTCTGGGGTGGGGCGGCCACATGGGAGAGGCGGAGATCAGAGGCCTCTGGTCTCCGGCGGAGTCCGGGCTCCACATCAACCTTCTGGAGCTTCGGTCGATCCGTCTTGCACTGAAAGCATTCCTTCCCTCTGTCCGGGGAAGAGTAGTGCAGGTGTTCACGGACAACACCACCGCCATGTGGTACTGCAACAAACAGGGAGGGGTGGGGTTGTGGACCCTCTGTCAAGAGGCTCTCCGTCTCTGGACATGGCTGGAACATCAGGCCAAATCCCTGGTGGTTCAACACCTGGCAGGTTCACTGAACTCAAAAAAGGGGGGGGGCAAGTGCACACCTATTTCTTCCACTTATTTTGTTCTACAAAGTTTGTTCCTTTTTAATCCTTTGGCGTGCAGCTCGGTAACGTGGTCTGCCCAGGTACCGCGTGCATGAAAACACTTCAGAAACGGGAGCGAAGTAACACTCCAACCGAACGCACAGCACTCCGTCTTTAGTACCAAAAATACTTTACAATTTTATCCACGTTTAATCAAATTTTTTATTCTTCCATATCCTCCAGCATATCATCTTCTTCAATTTTTTTTATCCTGTCACATGTGCGGCACTGTATGTATTCGAAAGTTTCTACTGCAACAGATATGCCAATCCAGGCCTTTCTCTGGAGCATGACACATACATAAAACATCCTCGGTAGTGGATCTCTTTAACCCAATGCATTTCGGGCTTTCGATAGCCCTACTTCAGGGGTTCACTACAAGTATTAAAACAATGACATTAGTTTACGTTTTCAGATCTATGTACACCAAAAAATTACAATAAACAAACCATACCAAGTTTTGCTATTAACTGACGTTTTCCCTCTAAACGCGCCACTATACGTGACCAAAATGTACCCAGAGGAGCCTCTCCATTACCCTCCCGGATTTAACCTCCCTTAACCTATAAAACCTCCACTACGTGTTCCCCAGCACCTGATGTTACACATTACTTTAGAATTGACCTGTAACCGTGGACCAAACTCCGTAAACATTCGCCCGTACCTTCATCGTTTTACAGAGTAGTCACCTTCCCGGCGTCTTTCCTCTTTGCATCAAACAGTGTATTACTCAGTACTGCTGTTTCCCTGTTCAAATATGAGCAGATAGCTCCACCCCTCCACGTCAACCAATCCCGTAAAAGACCATTCACTTTCACCAACTTTATGACTCTAAATCCCATAAGGCACTGCTAAAAACACCTCGTTGCCAACACTCCCTGTTATCGAAACCTCCCCAGGCCACACTCTTGAATACCCCGCCCACCCTTAGATGTTATCCATACGTCAATTACAAAAGATTTTTTCGTTCTAGCTTTCAAAACATACAATTAAAAAGCATGAGCTGGCATATTGATAATGAACTTATTTTCACTCTTAAATGTGCATACATAGTCCGTCCCTAAAACAGTCCGTCTTAGTTTTAAACATGGATCTCAAGCCTCCGTTCCTGGGATGGATGAAGGTTCACTGAACGCCAGGGCGGACAAACTCAGCCGCAGGTGCATGATGGATCACGAATGGCGTCTTCACTCGGAGGTGGTGCAAGGTCTCTTTCAGCAGTGGGGAGAGCTTTGGTTATATCTATTCGCCACCGAAGAGAACGCTCAATGTCAGCAATTCTGCACGTTGGAATTTCCAAGGCGGCACTCGCTAGGCGACGCTTTTCATTTCGAGTGGAGTTGCGGTCTTCTATATGCCTTTCCGCCTATACCACTTCTGCCCAGAGTGCTGAAGAAGATCAAGTGTGACCGGGCCCAAGTCATTCTGGTGGCTCCAGATTGGGCACGAAGAGTCTGGTATCCCGAGCTGCTACACATGGCCATCGATCCTCCGATCAGACTGCCTCTTCGGGAGGATCTTCTGTCGCAGCAGCAGGGGATGGTCCTCCACCCGAACCTGTCCAGCCTCCACCTCCTTGCGTGGAGATTGAGCGGCGGCAGTTGACGTCTTTTGACCTGCCTCCCAAAGTCTGTGATGTTATCTTGGCAGCCAGGCGTCCCTCCACCAAGACGGTATACGCCTGCAGATGGAACAAATTTGTGGCATGGTGCACAGCAAAGGCTGTGGATCCCCTTTCTGCCCTCTTTCTGAGGTTCTCTTGTTCCTCCTTTCTTTGGCCCGGCAGGGCTCTGCTCTGGGCACTCTTAAGGGCTACCTCCAAGCCATTTCAACCTTTCTTAGACTTCCTGATCAGCCTTCTCTTTTCAAGTCCCCTGTTGTAAATTGCTTCCTTAAGGGCATTACTCATCTTTTTCCTCCTGTTCCCTTCTTAATGCCTCAGTGGGACTTGAACTTGGTTCTTACTTACCTTATGTGGGCTCCCTTTGAGCCGCTTCATAACTGTCCTCTCACACTTCTTACTCTAAAGACTACTTTTCTGGTTGCCATCACCTCTGCTCGCTGGGTGAGTGAGCTCCAAGCTCTTTCTCGAAAACCTCCTTTTCTGGCTGTTCATCTGGATAAGGTCGTCCTCAGAACCAGACCTTCCTTTCTTCCCAAGGTGGTTACTTCTTTTCACATTGGTCAAACCATCACTTTGCCCACCTTCTTTCCGCCTCCGCATCCTTCTAAGGGGGAAAAGAGGCTCCACCGTCTGGATCCAAAACATGCGCTTTCCTTTTATTTGGATCGCACCAAGCAATTCCGGGTGGATGACCAGCTCTTTCTTGGCTACGTGGGCGCCAAAAAAGGCTGGGCCGTGCACAGACGGACCATCTCCAGGTGGGTCGTTTTGTGCATAAAAGCTTGGTACTCTTTGGCAAAGAAGGAGCCTCCGGTGGGACTGCGCGCCCATTCCACCAGGGCGACGGCAGCTACCACTGCTTTGGGACGGGGAGTTCCCCTCAATGACATCTGTCAGGCAGCTACGTGGGCATCTCTGGACACGTTCACAAAACACTACTGCCTGGACAGCCAAGTCCGGAGAGACGGCTTTTTTGGCCGTTCTGTTCCCCAGGACTTTCTGGTGTGAACTTAGTTTGCTGAACCCACCTCCGGGGTTGGTATTGCTGGGGTATCTATTCTAAGGTAATGAATCTATAACTAATTGTCTTTTTCAGATGAACAAGTTACTTACCTTCAGTAACGATATATCTGTAAGAGACATAGATTAGTTATAGATTCCTTACCGCCCCACCCATCCTACCCGTTCTGCGAACTGACTTCTAGGGCCAGGGAATCCCTTTCAGGGCCCTAGTTATGTGCACCAGTGGTCAGTGTCTTGCATGGCTCTGCGCTTCTGGCGTGGAATGTCGTGTAAAAAAACTGACTTCAGCGCGCGAGCGCGGCGTCTAAGTAGCTACCGCAACGCCATCCCGGCGACCACGACGCCAACGACGAACGCGGAGTCGACCAACGCCACCTTTCGACGCACAGGGGTACTGCTGACGAAAAAATTCTCCGGATCCAGTCTGACGCCTGGGGGTAATTCTAAGGTAAGGACTCTATAACTAATCTATGTCTCTTACAGATACATCGTTACCGAAGGTAAGTAACTCGTTCATTAGAAGCACATGGTTTTATTTTTTTATTTGCGAGTTAACCACTCCTAAATGCAGTAAGTTGAAAAAGAAATACAGTGACCTGACATAACGAGTTTGAAGCACTAAACAAATGTAATATCAAAACATGCACAAATATGCATCCTAGAATATTTGGGCATATCTGCCTTCTACAGGGAACTAAAGTTCCTGCTCTAATTCCAGCAGTGGCATATCTGGTTTTCATTCTTCAAGGACTGATACTATGGGTACAACTACGGACCATTTACGGTCCTGCAAAACTAAAATATCCTGTAGAATGTGCTATGCAGAACACAAATTATACATTCATAATATAAAAAAACGGTTTTCAAGAAAATTTAAGGCTGCACACTACAACACCTATAAATAAAAAATCTCAATAGTACTAAAAGGAATCATTTACATGTATTTGGAGTAATGGTGTACATTCGGAATTAAATAAAGGGTTCTATGTTTTTATTCAAAAGTACCTTAATTTTAAACTCTAGTTTCAAACTTTTCAGTAAACAACTTTCAGTGACTAAGGCCCAGATTACAGTTGGACCCGTTAATTCCGATATGTACCATAAGTCCTATTACGGCACATATCAAAATGACAAATTTTGTGGCAAACATCAGAATCTCCCAATTTTCCATAGGTACACTTTGGCTGGGAATACTGTTGAAATTACTAAAAGAAACCTGCCGATTTAGTGTAGAGAGCACTACAGTCTGCATGTTATGCCACATTGTTTTTGGCAAAACTTATCATTGGTGCTATTTTTTGCGCGTGATAAATTCAGATTCCTGCGGTCTAAGATTTTATCAAGTGGGAGGAATGGAAGTTGAGACTAAATATGTGTCCTTTTCCATCTTTGTTTAAGAGATGAAATGAGCCTACAATATTGCTTTACCTGAATTGGCCTGGCTTTTTGATGGTGTTTACTTTGTACACAATTATTTGCCTGATGTAAATGCAGAGCTAATATTGTAAGAATGGACATTTTATTCTGTGAAAAGACATTCACTGATCGAAATGTATACTCTTGTACAAATTTACATTGATTGATTAAAATCTACTTTGGTTGTTTAAATGTTCACTGCTTATGATGAATTTAAATTCTCTTTCTCATCTTCCTCAATTAACATTTTATCAGGCTGAGTTTGACCTGGAACAATTTGCATTGTGTTGTGGGTGCTTTATTTTATAGTGTGATACCTTTGATGAGGCTCTGGAGCGCTTATGGTGGATGGGTAGCAGGCAACTCCAATAGTTGTGCTTTGCTGGAAGAGCAAGGGTTTATAGGGTAACCTGGATGGAAAAAGTATTGCTGTAAGCCCTGTGGGCTCATTGACTGATGGTGTCATGGTGCAGCATATATATTTATTTATTTTATTTATTTATTTAGTGTTTTATAGAGTACGAATGTGACCCGTTTGGGTATCAGAGCCCTTTACAAGGATAACAAGTTATTTACAAGATTCAGAACAGGCGATAATGAGAACACGTTGCAGGGATAACAAGCTGTTTACAAAGAGTAGGAATAGGCGATCATGAGTACACTTGAGGGAGATAAGCAAACGTTAGCAGGAGCAGAGGAAGACTGCACAGCACCAGCCTCTGCCCAGTAAAGTGACAATGAGGTACGAATGATGCAAAATGATAAGCAACGACCATGGTACAAGAATCGCGTAGGTTACATCTATGAAATCAAGACCGGCCTACACGGGTAGAATTCAAGTAGAGAGCAATAGCATATCGCTAGGCCACTGAGCTGTATATATACTGAGAGTGTTCATGGAAGGAATTTGCCCGTTAGGAAAGTCTTAGCTTCCTTTTTGAATCTTGACAAAGATGGTATTCTTCTGATGTTAGGCGGCAACGAGTTCCAGATTCTATGTGCGGCCCCAGAGAAAGCTCTGTTGTATGTTTTCTTCTTCCGGAAGAGGGGTGGTTTCAGCACAAAATCCCTGGCAGACCGGGAGTGCCTGCCTCCTCCGGATACCACGATTTTCTGAGCAAGATACGCAGGAGAATTAGAGTGTAACGCTTTGTTTGTGATACAAGCCAATTTGAGTTGGATTCTGGCTTTGTAAGGAAGCCAGTTCAGCTCCTTCAGGTGCAGTGAGATGTGATCGAATTATTTTGAACCTGTTAAGCGTCTTGTGGCTGCGTTGAGACAAGCTTTTAGGAGAGCCGTTGAGATCTTGGGTAGGCCAGAGAGGGTTGAGCATCCGTATTCGATCCTAGAGATAACTAATGCCTGTACTGCCATTTTAAGGTCCGATGTATCTAGGAATGGTTTTAGTTTTCTCAGGTAGCTCAGGTGAAACCTTGTTGTTTTGGGCACGGTGTTGATGTGGGCTCGCATGTTCAGGTTCTAGTCCAGTGCGATTCCTAATGATTTGGCTGAGTCCACTATGGTTGGGGTGCAGTTCAGCGTGGTGATCGATTTGGTCCATTCAAGTATGTCAGTGGAACTTTTAGGAGGGGAAATAAGTAAGAATTCAGTTTTTTGCGCATTAAGTTTGAGCTGGTTGCTAGCAAGCCATTGTACAGTCAGCTTTAGAGCCTTGTTCATTGTTTTGATCTCCTCTAGGGATGACATTTTGATGTAGATCTGTGGAAAGAGATGTTGGTGATACGCAGTATTTCAGCTAACGGTTCCAGATAGAGGTTAAAAAGAGTTGGGGAGAGAGTTGAACCTTGGGGGACTCCAATCGTAATCGGAGAAGGAGAGGATAGATTTCGATTAACTAAGAATCTTTGGGAGCGGTTCCGAAGGAAGGATTTAAACCATTCGAGAACGGTTCCCCCTAATCCCATCCTATTTTCAAGACGTTTTAGTAACTTCTCATGGTTAACTGTGTCGAGCGCCGATGATCGGTCCAAAAGAATTAAGAGACACGTTTTGCCTTGGTCTAGAGCTTGAAGGGCGTTATCTATTATATGGAGAACAGTACTTTCAGTACTGTGATCTGGCCTGAAACCAGATTGGCATTCGTCTAGCAGGTTGAATTTGGCGATGTGTTGGCTAAGTTGTTGTTGCACACATTTCTCAAGTACTTTTGCTAATAGAGGAATATTAGATATTGGTCTGAAATTGGCCGGTTCAGCTGGATTCAGTGTGGGGTTTTTTAAAATGAGCATGACTTGACCAGCTTTTAGAGAGTCTGGTATGGACCCTTGAGTTAGGGAAGCATTGATTATTGTAGTCCAGATGGGTATGATAAATTGGTTGGTTGCGGACAAGCAGTTGGAGGGGAGCGGGTCATTGAAGTGGTTGTTCGGTTTTATGGATGATAGAATTTTCGAGATGATATGGTTGTCATATAAATTGAAGGTAGTTCAGTGAGCTTGTTTTTTTGGGTACTGCCTGGCGGGAGTGTGTAGAGACATTGAATTGTGTCGCCGAAGAACGAACTCTAGCGGTGGAATTCAGCTCGTTTCCCAAAGAGTTGATTTTGGCTGCAAAGAAGGAGAACTCATCACAGTTTATCAAGGATTTTGTTGCTTCTTGAGAGGTTTTTGCCAGTTTGTTTGATTGCTGCTTTACCATTTTAAAGAGCTTATGAGGTCTCCAGTTCCAATCTTAAAAATTCTTTTTTTGATTTGAGAATGCTCTTGTTGTACGCATTTCTGGTCTTTCTGAGAAGTTTTAGCTGGGGGGAGGAGGGGTGTTGTCTCCAATTCCTTTCTGTTAGCCGAAGATTTCTCCTTTCATTGTTTAGGGACCCATTGAACCAGGGATTTTGTCTTTAACCTGAATTCTTTTTAGTTTTAATGGGGCTAGTGAGTCCATTATATCAGACATTGTTGATTTGTAGTCCTCTGTAAGTTCGCTAACATTTGATAGCTTGGGGGGAGGGGGGAGATCCTTCTCGCATCGTGCTGCCAGCTTCTCATAGCCTAGGCTTTTTGTGTCCCTGAGCCAAAGTTTCGGTTTCACTAATTGCACTGATCTTTTCTTATGTACGCCCGGAATTAGGAAGGTAATAGCATGGTGGTCTGACCAGTCGCAAGGAGCAATTGAGGTTAGCCTAACCGCCATTTACTTTGAGATGATCCAATCCAGCGTGTAGCCTTTCGTGTGAGTTGGTAGAGTGCAGGTTTGAGTAATTGATTGGTCTGCTAGGAAATCTTTAAGGATGTTGACCTGAATGTCATTAAGGTCGTTCCAGTGAAGATTAAAGTCTCCTAGGAATATATCAGTGGAGTGGGAGGAGGCATTTGCTGTAATGATTTCCATGAGGTGGTCGATGAATGGGTCATTCTTACCCGGGGGGGTGGTAGAAGGTGTGCAGTTTGCACAATTGGTTAGAGTCATTACTTATGGAGAGTGCGAGATATTCGTCGGAGTCAAGAGGATACGAGCGAAGTTGGGTAATGGAGAGGTAGGAGCGGTGGATGCAAGCGATACCTCCCCCTTTTTTTATTTGTCTGTCAAGCCTTATGATGTTGTAGTTTGCAGAAACCAAGAAACCCATGCAGGGCGATGAGGCTTCATTGAGCCATGATTCAGTTAAGATTGCCACATCAATATCTTGACTCAGGATGAGTTCGGCGATGTCGGAGGCATGCTTCACCGCTGATCGGCAATTAAGTAGGAGACCAGAGAGCGGTGACGCGGAGTTCCCTGGGGTTATGTTGCAAGTTAGGGTGGATAAGGGTACTCGCTTTAAGTTGTTGCTGTTTCCCTTCTGTTTCTGAGTGTGGACATTCTATTTGTGTTGATTGTGACTGTATGAATTTTGTTTTCATCTTTCTTGTCAGGGGGACTGGAAGCGGCAGGTGTTGCCTCGTAGGATAATAGAAGAGCTAGTGTTTCATGCTCGATAGATAGTTAAGTTGTTTGCGAGTGCGATAGTGTCTATTGGCCAGCGACATGGGCTGATGGAAAGGCTTGATTTGGGGGTTGAGTATTGATTTTTGAGTGTGCTTGATTATATATCTGTACTTAAGTTTGGATATATATATCTGTACTTAAGTTTGGAATGAAGCGAAGATGAGTGAGAAATGTAGACATTAACACTAACCATACCACTGTTGTGCATGGTTGATGGGTTTATAGTGTGACCTAGGGGAATCGTTTTGATGTGGGGCATGGTAAGCAGAGGGGTGCTCTTATCATCTTGTAGCAATATTGCAGATGCACTTGATATTAATACCTACTGTCTGTATCTAGGTGACTGATGTAGCTCTTTGGGACTGTTAGGGTGTGGTACTGCTTTACATTATGGATGTCACCTGTTACTTGATGGTTGCCCCAAAGTGTTGTCTGCCAGAAGAGATGGCCTTGTGGTCTGAGGATGGAGGTTGCTGTGGGACTTACTTCTGAGATAGTATCCCAGGCCATCAGTTTTCAGGACAAGTTGGTCTGCAAGGGCCTCACACCTGGTGGTAGAGTGTTCTTAGTAGTGGTGTACACTGTTATGGACTTCTGGGAGGAGCCTGTTGTCAAGATATGAGAAAAATATTGTGATGCTGACAAGACTTCCACTCCATCTCTGTCAATAGGTAGGGTACACATGCGCATCAACCAGGTAACCTGAGGGGGAAAAGGGGAAGGAGGAAGAGAGGCACCCGTATGAATTGTCTGCTTTTTGGGTTTAGCAATGAGGTTGCCAAGCTAGTTAGTGGATGCGCCCGGCAACCACCGAGACCACTGCCCCCACAACCACCAACCGCCTGCTCTCCTGGACCAACATCAACGACGAGGACACCAGCGAGATCATGAACACCATCCACTCCGGTTCACCGCTAGACCCGTGCCCTCACCACATCTTCAACAAAGCCAGTACAGCCATCGCGCCCCATCTCCGGAAAATAATCAACATCTCCTTCGAGACAGCAACCTTCCCGGAAAGCTGGAAGCACGCCGAGATCACCGCCTTACTCAAGAAACCCAAGGCAGACCCCAAGGACCTCAAGAACTTCCGACCCATCTCTCTGCTCCCGTTCCCCGCGAAGGTCACCGAGAAAATCGTCAACAAACAACTGACCCGCTACCTCGAGGAGAACAACATCCTGGACCCTTCCCAGTCCGGCTTCCGCAGCAACCACAGCACCGAAACCGCCCTCATCGCCGCCACCGATGACATCAGGACCCTGCTAGACAACGGAGAAACAGCAGCCCTCATCCTCCTGGACCTATCAGCCGCCTTCGACACGGTCTGCCACCACACACTACGAACACGCCTTCACGACGCCGGGATCCAAGAGAAGGCCCTGGACTGGACCACATCCTTCCTTTCCGGCAGAACACAAAGCGTCCGCCTCGCCCCCTTCCGATCCAAGGCCACCAAGATCATCTGCGGCGTACCCCAAGGCTCCTCCCTCAGCCCAACGCTGTTCAACATCTACATGGCACCCCTCGCCCACGTCGCCCGACAGCACAACCTCAACATCATCTCCTACGCCGACGACACCCAGCTGATCCTCTCCCTCACCAAAGACCCTCACACCGCCAAAGCCCACCTCCACGAAGGAATGAAGGCCGTCGCCGAATGGATGAGGACCAGCCGCCTGAAGCTGAACTCGGACAAGACGGAGGTCCTCATCCTTGGTTCCAACCCTTCAGCCTGGGACGACTCCTGGTGGCCAACATCACTGGGAACAGCCCCGCCACCCACCGACCACGTACGCAACCTAGGGGTCATCCTCGACCCCACCCTCTCCATGACTAAGCAGGTCAACGCCGTTTCCTCATCCTGCTTCAACATCCTCCGAATGCTCCGCAGGATCTTCAAGTGGATCCCCACCGAAACAAGAAAACAGTCACCCAGGCCCTCGTCACCAGCAGGCTGGACTACGGAAATGCCCTCTACGCAGGAACGACGGCTAAGCTCCTGGAGACGGCTGCAACGCATCCAGAACGCCTCTGCACGTCTTATCCTCGACATCCCCCGACGCAGCCACATCACACCCCACCTGAGAGACCTGCACTGGCTCCCTGTCAACAAGAGGATAACCTTCAAGCTCCTCACCCACGCACACAAAGCACTCCACAACTCCGGACCAGCCTACCTCAACAGACGACTCAGCTTCTACACCCCCACCCGCCAGCTCCGCTCGACCAGCCTCGCCCTCGCCACAGTCCCCCGCATCCGGAAAACGACCGCCGGCGGCAGATCCTTCTCCCACCTCGCCGCCAAGACCTGGAACACCCTCCCCACCAACCTCCGACAGACCCAAGACCTACTGGCCTTCAGAAGACTCCTCAAGACCTGGCTCTTCGATCAGTAGCAGCACCACCCCCCCTCTTCCCCCAGCGCCTTGAGACCCTCGCGGGTATGTAGTGCGCTTTATAAGTGACATGATTGATTGATTGATTGAGTGACAAAGAAATATGTATAAGTCTGATGTGCTGCAATGACAGACAAATAACCAGCTAAGTAGATAATATTGAGTTTGTCTTACCTGATTCCATGGCGGATGTGCTACAATGAGCTCCACAAGGACTAGGTCAGGGGCGGTGCGTCCATTGGGGCGTTGGGGCGTAGCCCCCCCGCCCGCAGCTCCCTCGGCGTCTTTGAACCTAAGTAAACTGAATCAGTTTACTTAAGTTCAAAGAGCCGAGGGAGAACTGACAATCATGTCAGTCAGCATGACGTCGGATCGCCCACCCCCTTCAGAGTCTGAAGGGGGTGGGCGGTCCTGCATGCCATGTTGACTGACATGATTGTCAGAGGGACCAGGGGCAGCAGGCAGCACTGCAGCACAAGTGCGCATGAGTGGGCAAGGGCACCGAATTTTCGCGCCGTGCCCAGTCATGCGCACTTGTGTGTGCACTGGCTTGCGCATGCCCATTAGGAGAGCAAGGGTTGAGCAAAGGCTCAAACCTCGGTCTCCTAATGGGCAGGCGGGCGAGAGGTAATCAGAGCTTAAGCCAATCCTGGCGCTGCCAGCAGCGCCAGGATTGGCTGAGAGGGGCTGTAGGGCCAAACGGAGTCGGACCCGAGGCGGCGCGGACGGCGGACCGGGACCTCCTCACAGGTAGGATTTTCTTTTTTTATTTAAAAAATCCCCCGGGCCCCCGCGAGCCGCGTCTGCTTTCCAGTCTTGGTCTTTAATTTTAAGTATATTATGTTTATTTATAGCGCTGGCGACTTCCACCTCGTCTGGCAGCACTGTAAATGACTGGTTAAAAAGTCTCAGGACTGGACCTGCGGCGAGGCAGGGGCATAATAGCATGTCTTGTCTAGAAATAGAAAGGAATTAAACAGGCATGAAACATGCAAGACACAGAAGTACACTAACTCGAGAAATGGTTTAAAACGGCAACTCTACAGTAAATGAAAGCTTGGGCCGCTAGACAATATGCTCCCCGGCAGGCCGGCAGAAATAAATCACATTATGGTAGAGAAAATAATATTCTATCTTTATTCTGCTTTGCCGGTCCAAGGCTTGCCTTCAACACAGTGGGGCTCTCTGGCAGAAAATAAATCGGGCAGCGACCGACATGGTTTTCTTGAGATTATGTTCGAGTAGAAATGCCCTTGTTTTTCGCGTAGTTGGTTGAAAAACACACAAGTCTGCAGTTTGAATGCCGGGTGAATTCAACAGCTTTAAAGTACGGAAGGGGAAATATATTCACTCATTAAAAGTCAAACAGACTGCAATACTTATTATATGTGGAAAATGAACTAATCAGGGAGCCAGAGCACACAAGCATTGGCAAAGCCAAAAGGTCTGGCCTTTCATTATGATGGACACATTTGTTTTGTGTTTGTGTTGTGACGGATGGGTAAGTCAATGCAGGGAGTATGTGAGTGGACGAACTTTGGTAATTGTGAATGGACGAATGAGTGGATGGCTAACTGAACGGGGGTGGCAGGAGTGAAGTCTAGCCTCCTGCCTTTAACTTGACTGTGGACATCCGTGTAGTCATTCGCCCTACTCTTTCATCCATCCATGCGTTCACTTACTAATTCATCCATCCATCAAGCGTTGTTTATAGCAGGGTAATGAATTGGCGTTGCGGGCTGAAAAACACACTGAGCGGCATGCCCAATAACTCTTAACGAGTATCAGGCAAAATGCAAGACTTCATCTTTCATTAAGAAAAATAGCGCTTACAATTTGCAAAGGCGAATGCTAGTTTTTTCTTTCTTTCTAGGAGCAGCGGTAAAAGCCAGGAGCCCTGGACAGCAAGAACACCATCTTTTTTCCGATCTGTTTTTTCTTGTCTTCTCACCGTAGGGGCTAAACTCGGGAAGTGAAAGCCTTCTTGTTCACCCTGACAATAATTATGACTCTTGGAATAATTCCCACGCAGTGGTGAAAGGCACAAAAGCTTTCCCTAATAGACACCGAACATATATTATTTTCCATCTCGTTAGTGATTTTAATTGCCAGCTGGTCTGGAAATCATTGGATGTACGTTTAATCAAAATAAACACTGCCAAAATCAAGAGCAACAGAAACATGTTCGACTCTTCATGCCGTTAGATAACTGGGGGGGGGCTGTATGTGACTCAGACCTCCCATTACATTCAGAACCTCGTTATGAGTCCCTCCCACCAGAAATTGGGGATTCCCCGTTGCTTTTCCAGGAAAACGGAATAACATGACCCAGGACACTGGGTCAATTCGGTGCGTTTTTCCCCTGTATAGGGATAATACCGGCCCCAAATCCACATCTATTCACTAACTGCTTAGACTAGATTGTAAATGGATGTAGGGGTTTTGTTTTGGCCTGTGTTGCAGGAGGTAAACATTGGGCGGGGACAGTGGAATTGATTTCGAGGCGGATTCGGGGTTTACTATACAATTATGCATTTGCTGCACTGGCGTGTAGATTTCAACAATTTACCTTTCTAGCTCAGACCAAAATAATGCTGCCAGAATAGGTGGCACGCTATCTAAAGCAAAGAATTTTGTTTACATGTTTTAAAACCTTAATTACATAGGCCACGCGTCTTGGGAAAAATGTCATAGTGCCTCGAGCCCCTCAGTCCCTTCACACACAACTTTTTCATCCCGCGCCGCTTACAGCCCTGTGGCAGTAGCAACTCGACAACTAACTGTCTGTGTGACCCGTGTTAGCCCCATGCGACCTATATGTAGTTTTGCTTGGTAATTAACTGCTACTCAGTTGAATGAACGCAACAGAAGGAATCGTTCTTTTACAGGTATCCCAGTCAGAAGGCAGTCAGTGAGTGAGGCTGAAAGTGTTTGGCATGGAAACCGTGGCCATATTGGGTGTAGCTAAAACAGACGTTCTATTCCATTTTCGATCGAAAAGAGAGGACAAACGCTAACCTCGTCTATACCTAATAATGGCGCTCCGGAATTACCATGCCACACACAGAGACATAGATAGACAACAAGTACACAAGTAAACACACTAGTGTGGTCACACACGCATTACAGTCAACCTGTCTCTGCGGTCAGTTTGTCAGGCGAACTCACTACAATTTACCTGGCTCTAATGTCACTGTACTAAGTGCATTCATCACAGTGAGCCTGTCTGCTGTCAGTTTGTCAGGCGCATTCACAGCCGTTAATCTGTCTCTTCTGTCACTGTCGCAGGTGTGCATTCACTGCAGCGAACCATTGCACAATCGCACTTTACTGTCGTTCACTAGAATGAATCTAGCTCTGTCGCTGAGATGTATTTATTACAGCACGTCTGTCTTTGCTGTCAGTTGTCCATGTCAAGTCACTACATCAAGTGCGGCGCTGGCAATTACTCACTGCATCAATTCCATCCTGTCACTCTTAAGTGCACTGGCACTAAGAATAAGGCATATTTTAGTTTTTCCATGAAATATTATATTTTGTTAGCTGTATTTAGTCCAGGCGCCTCGAAACCCTAGTAGAGGTTGGGGTGTGTCTGGAGTGTGGTACCCAGCCTGCCTGCTATTGTTTAATATGCTAAACTGAGGGATACATTAAATGTACTGTGTTCTGCTATAGGTGATGAACTTGCCACATAGAGAATTTTATGGCGTTCCGGAGCATGAGTTGTGTTTGAGTGTTGCTTCCTTCTTTATTCCTTTTTGTTTCCTTTGGCTCTCATTCATAGTATATGTACAATTGCTAAGTGCTTGTATTCATAAACCTTCTACTCTATTTAAAGGTATTTTCTGTATTCCTGGTATGAATGGCTCCAAACTAAATGGCCAAGAATGAGTTCTGGTGTTGGAATATGCAGAAGGGTTCAGGTTTGTGCAGTAGAATGTGATGAGTTTTCAACTTCCAGAGAAAATATAGAGAGTACATGAGATGAGAGAACTCTCTTAAGGGCATACTTTTTGAGGAGGCCCTCTGCTTTTGATTGCAGTGGCTCAGTTTATTTGGTGATTCACAATTCCAATCATGGGTAAAACATGGCTTGTTGAACATAGATGAGATGTACTTGCAAATTGTTTGATTGCATATTGCATTTCAGGTTTTCAATTTGACCAATCCTTTGACTTCTTACCAACGAAATATGAGTGTCTCCCTGGTCGAGGACCACACTGCTTTTTCTCTTATCTGTCTTGTATCAAGACCCTGCTGGACTATGGGGTGAAAGAAAGCTTGAATAAGCAGCTACCTATGTTATATGACATCTCTTTATTAATGTAATAACTGCACTTTCACAATTGCTTTATTAACCATCCTGCTTTCTCAAATTTGCTTGAAAATGCACCATTTGTCCACTCTTTTTTCAAAATGTTCTCGGGGGGGAGAACCCCCCCGAACCCCACTTAGATTGTTCGGGCTCGCTCGCTACGCTCGCTCGCTAAGGTGCAGTATGCCAATAATTTTACGCCCCACCACTTTCAAATGTCACCAGCCACCACTGGACTAGGTTACAGACGTGGAACCCCATGGTGCCAGGAGAGTCAAAGGTGGTGTCAAAGGTAAGGAAGCACAGAACAAGTGCAATAGCAAGGACCCTGCCTGACTCTGCTAACACGAGGTAACAGAAAAAGATCAGTAGGAACTGACAGTATTTTGCATAATGTACCCCAAAATGTTTGCCCTGTCTGTTTTGCCAGCTGTGCCTGTTACCCCTGCTAACCAGCGGTAAAGTGCCTGTGTTCTTCTTTTCAGTATGAAGAAATGGTTGTACTCCCAATTGGCATTATTAACTTGCCTATAAGTCCCTAATATATTGTACAGACTGTACCCAAGGCATGTAAGTTAACTGTCACTAGTAGACTGTAACACCTAATGTGCCATCCACTAAGTGACAGTATAAAACATGGCTTGAGGCCTACCAATTTTGCATGACTAATACAGCTTTTAGGTTGTAATTCGATTTGTCAAAATAAACCCTTTGGACATGTATACATTTCTTTTTAAATATTAATAAGTCACCCATAGCCTTTTTGTATATAAGGCAAGGTGCATGGTAATTAAAAGTAGGACACATAGAAATGTGCAACTGAAATATCAAGGAAATAGGAAGGTGATAATTGAGTGTGATAAAGTTGAACGTGTTTGAATGTCTGTGGAGGATATTTTTGATTTTTAATATTGTAAAACTGGTAGTGGTGGACAGGTTAACTTTGAAAGAGATGAAGTAGTGTTCTCTCCATATGATAGGAAGATTTAATGTCCATTCACCCTGTAAACCCCTTGTGGGGAAATGATTGCATCCAGAATGTGCGCTGTTGAAGATAAAATTTGGAAGTAGGTGAGATTCTTCGATTTGACAGGGTGGTTCGTGTTTGGGTAAGTTTTGATTGGCCAAACTAGATGCTCAAGTTTCCCAGGACTCAGAGGCTATTGTGTTATTTGGTCACAGTGATAAAGGCTGAGGGAAGCAGGAAGCAGCTTTGTAGATAGTGAGTCTTCCCCAAGATATTGTTATCGTCCTAGGCACAGCATGTAGCTGGCCATAGGCATCTTGCCAAAAGGGAGAGTGTAATGGAAAATCATAAATGAAGAGGTCAGGACAGATTGGGAGAAGGATGAAGGGTGAAAGTGAGACAATTGAGGATGGCAAAGAGTGAGAGAGATATGTAGAAATAAGGGCAGAAATACTCGAGCAGGTCAAAGAGAGTCCTGGGAAGCCTGGACAGACCACTCACTCCATAAACTCTGGAGCCAGACCTCTCATAATAGTTATGTTTAGTTGAAGTGGTACAAGGAGGAAAAATAGAAGGAAGAGACTGGCTTTTTTGAGGACAGAGGTCAATAGGGTTAGAGATGTTTTGTCTGTAACTATGCTGTAAGAGGGTGGGGGTGGCAAGGCTAGGCTAGCAGAAGGGGGAAATGCCTGAAATAGAGATTACTAAGTGTAGCTGTTTTCTGTCTTGGAATAATTTTTCCTTCTCAAATAAACCATTACTATACATTTGAGAATAAAATGAAGATTGGATTAGATTTGCATGTATTATTGCTTAATATTTCCATGGTACCTAACAGTTTTATCCTACTAACTTTTAAGGGTATTTTCCAAGTTTGAGCGTTCACTCACTAAAATGCCAGAAGTAGTTGAAGTGACTTCATCCACTCTCATCGGTATTGGTAGCACAGGGTGACCGTTTGACACACGCTTAGCTCTTCAACATGTAGGTATTTGTAGCCCAGTCTCTGTGAAGGGAAAAACATTTAAACTAAATGCCATCAAGAAACAAGACTTTTAGAGTGCTGTTTACTTTTTGATCCTGCCACTGTCGTCATGACTCTGGAGACAATTTGTAGGAAGAGCAGTACCATGGGTACCAAATGGTAAACTAGGGCAGCAATTGCTACACCTGGTAAACCCTTATGGAATTCCATGTAAAATATGGGGCAGCATGGCTAATCCTTCGGCATCTTTCCAAACATCGTCTTCATCTCAGTCTATATTACTTGATAGGAGTTTTATCAGTACCAGTGAATACATTTTCAAAATTCTATGTATTACAGAGCTTGGAAATGAGGCATTCTCCACGAGACAGCAAGAGAGGGGTTTGTTATGCTAACATCCTATTCTGCCAACAACATAAAAGTATTGTGTGCAGGTAAATGCAGCCTTAACAGGACAGGAAATTATATGTGCTTAAACTGCACTATTTTCTGCCAATTTTCTAAAGCTTCCTTTGGGGAAGGATACTGAAATATCTTGTTAAATGCGTGTTTCTTTTAAGTCATATTAGGTTGATGCAATTAGCCCCCAGTGTGTTTGGAATGTATAATTTGTCATAGACTAACATACACATTAGAACTTTACTTTCTACACCTTATAATATCCAAATATATAACAAATTAGAACATTCGTCATTCATTGTTCTGCAATTCTTTGAGAACCCTAAAACCCCTAAAAATTGTATTGAACCCTGTTATGCTGAAAGTAATGTTATGTACCCCGCATTCTTTAAAATGCGTACTTGCCACATGTAGTCCAGAAGAATGACCCCTCCCACATGTTATACATTGTTGCACAACAGCTAGGGAAGCCCCTCCCCACAGGTAATTCTTCTCCCCCAGGCCCTCTCCCCCCACCAGGAGTCTGAGTGTAGTTGTGCCACTGGTGCAATCTGAACCCTGTTATAAGTATTCAGTTATGTAAAACTAGCATCCATACTGTTGAATAATCCTGTCAAGTTCTAAATTTGTAATAGTATTGGGACACTTTGCATTTATTATTGAGAACACCATTTACCCATCGCAGGCTGGGTCCAAAGTGATGAATCGATCTCTTTACCTGTCAAGTAGAAAGTGATGGTCAGCTGCATCAAAATCTGCCAGTAATTTCAGATGTATGAGGATGAGTGGCTGGCCGTGATCTGTTTTTGAGGATGCATTCCTGGATATCATGCATAACCGTTTTTGTGGCATGTTCCTTTGAAAACCAAACAGCTATTTCACCTGGAACAGAGATTGTGATCTACTTTTGGAATTGTTTAGATTTTGCTGCTCCAAGAGAGAGTTAAAATTGGGTTATAACTGGTGGGGTGGTATGTGACTAGTGAAGGTTTTTTTTCAGCAGATGTGTAGCAACTGCAATTTGAAGCCTGTGTAGGGGTTCTGTCTTTGGGGACTATTTGTTGGCTATGAGGCCGATGTCCAAGACAATTTACTTTGTTAAGGAGTGCGGAGACGGATGCATAGATTCACTGCTAGGATCAGTCAGTAAATCGGAACCACTTACTGCTTTTGTGGTGTCTAAATGCTCCATGGATAATCTGAGTTTGCAGTTTAACATGACCTTCTCTCATTGTTCAAAAATGAACGAGATCCCACAAAATGAACTTATTTTCCAATTACGTCCTAGATTCAAACACATGTTTGCCATTTTCATGAATACGCCCATTGTCCTAAAATGCCAGTTTTCAGAAAATAAATTCATTTGCCATGATCTGAAAAAGCAATTCGTTTGGATGTAGCAGCTTTCACTCATTTTGCTGTCAAATTCAGTTCTTTCATTTATATTAGATAGGTATATGCCACTGTTAACACGGCTGTCTGCTGTCATGTATGTGGTATAATCCATCATGTTGGTTAATTCCAGATTGAGACAAGGTATCTCTGATATTCCATTCTCTACATACTGTGCTCAAGAATGCTCAATAATATGCCACTCAACGCCATGTGCCCATATACACTCCATCATATGGAAGGCAATGCTCTTATGTCCACCATATTCCAGTCCATGGCACCACATGCACAAGTATGCCACATAACACAGTATAACCTGGTGTGCTCCTCCAGACGTTCTTATCAGTGACTTATGGCAGTGCCTGACACCATGTACTTGAGAGTAGTTGGTTGTACCTTTTCTCTGGGAGCTGCAAGAAGTGGGACCTCTGTGAATCGACAGTTTGCGATCACAGTTGTAGTTGCAAACCGTTGATAAGTTACTGACACCTTATTTAGGTTGGTAACTAATTCGCAAGGAGAAGCAATGGAAGCCCATGGTGAGTGGTCTTTAAAGGAGCAGACAGTAGTCCACTAAGCTGCATGCTCCCCCTGATTTTATTCCTTCCAAGTGAACTTTTATTTTCAAATGAAGCCCAGGTGGCTGCTTTAAAAAAAAAAAGTTCACTTGGAAGAAGTATGACTGCAGCAATGGAGGTCAACATATAATGAAAAATGTAGAGAAATTTTCATTTTTTTTTTTTAAACTATTTTGCTCCGTATTTACAATTTTCCATGTCAGGTTAATTCTTTTTATTATATTTTCTTTACTTTAGATTATTTTACCAAATGTTTTACTCTTTCAGTTATGTCAGTCAGAGTCAGAAATAACTTTATTTCGCCAACACAATGATGGCATAAAAAGTATTCTACAAATATGTCAATTTCCATTATTATTGTAAGGTAAAATTACGTATATTACGACAAAATTGTTAAAAGAATAAAATCACGTTAAAACATTATTCCTATTATACAAATGATGGTAATTCATAAATGTACACACAGTTATTGCGCAATTCAATGGCTTAATTTGCAAGTTGAATAACAGATTGGGAATTAAGTCTTCTTCTCTTCAATGCAAATAAGAGGAATGATGCCAAAGAAAAACATGTAAAAGGATCAGACAATAACTGTAGGTAATATAAAGCCACACAACACTGTTTAAAATTCATTTTACGGATGAGGGGGATAATAAATCTTTTCCTTTCTTCACCATAGAATTTACAAAAAAAATAAAAGTGTAAATCATTCTGAGCGAGATCGATTGTCACAAGCACAAGGTGGCAGTTCGGACATCACATAAGTATTCAAAGGGAGACCCAACATCAGGGGAATATAATTTAAACGGAATCTCACTAAAATATATCTATGTTGTAAATTTGTGACAAACGATAAATAAGTTAGATTCACATCAATTGACATTATACTCGGGACATCGTGATATGCTCTGACTGTTGACAGCTTAAGGTTAGAATCCTGCCTCCTTGCCTGTAAGTTGGTCAGTAGGTGGATTTTCAACTCTTTCTTAGAGATATACCAACACGTAGTTGGATCTACAAAAAGATGATGTAACCCAACTGTCTTAAGGGTGGATTCAACGTATTTTAACCAGCTGATATTATTCACACCATCTAGCTTCAGAGCATCACTTATGATGTCCCTGGTCAGTGAGAGAGTCTCCTTACGCCAAACCGAGTGCCACATCAGAATGGGTGCAATGCAGATTTTGTCACTAATATAGGGTACTCTCAGCTCCGTATGACAGTTAAAATTAGAGCATGACTGGCTTGTATCTGTGTAGTTGACCCACACTCTATCGTCCTTGTTGAGGTAGCCAAGCCAACCACAGGATTCCATAGTTTACTCAATGTGTGGTCCAAGCCTGACCTACTTGTGAAATGCAGGAACAAATCAGAGAAACACCTGTGCAGTAAGGTTCAGCTCTGATTTACTGAAGCACCTCAGCCCCAAGATCATTCTCAACTGATCTTGATAGAACATTGTTCACAACAAACAACTTAGAGTACAAAATTCAAAATGAGAACACGCAGAGCTCAGCATGTAAAATCTGACCAAAAGACATAGCAAACAGTAAAGTGAAGCAGGATACCACTTTCCTCCCTCCTAACAAAGTAAACTAACTAATTTACTAGTATACAAGAGATACAGAATGCAGCAAATCATACCTCAACTCCCTTTTGGTTCCTGTTACTCATCTCACTTTCTTGAATACCTTCTGTATCTGACCGTAAACAATTTTATTTTTGCTACTTCATCCAGCATGGCAATAGCAACATATTTACCTTCCCTCCCCATAAAAACTCAAAGGGAAACTTATCCTTTGTGGCATGGGGAGTTAATCAGAAAGTTGTAACAATCTTCTGAAAGTCATTTTTCCAATATATCTTCCTGCACCTTTGGCCATTTGAATACCCTTCTTTACCTTTGGCCAATTGGATATCCTCCTTCAATGATCCGTTAAATCTTGTTTTGAGACCATTGCCTTCGGAATGGTATAACACACATTTTTGTGCACATTTGCCTCTCTTTGTTTAAGAATTCCTCCATGCCTCTCTAGACAAGCTGTGCCCCATTATCAGTGAGCATACCACAAGGGAGCCCTCTTATGAAAATCTCATCTAGAACGTCTGTAGCACTGTTAGTATTAAAATTATCCACTGTCCGAATTTAAGGCCACCTTCAGACAATATCTCTTCAGAGGAGCCAGTTGGGTACCTCTAAAACCAAATCTATCATGCACTGACATCTCTTCCTTTAGCCTCACAAACTCTGACATCTTGGCTGCATTTGTGCTTCTCACTCCAGTCTTCTAATATCCTTCTTTTTACCACACACAATTCATCGTTCTCCAAGTCTTCTTACAACCAAGTTAACTCAAAATGGCCCCTTCTGATGTAGAACATTTTGTCATGAATTTCTCATCTCCCTCAATTTAGTCACACCCATCACTTTCTTTATCTTCCCTGTCCAAGCGCGACAGACAGCTGCTCTATTATAAATGACCATATCTTACATTAAACCTACACTCCTGGAGTGCAACTGCCTATTTACTTATGCACAGCAAACTGGCATTAAATCCTACTTATTAAATACTTCAACATTAGGTTTGTGATCAGACAAGATGGAGAGTAATGTTCCCCCCAAAAAATTCTTGAATTTCCTTAGTCCCCAATAGCCCACATGGACCTAATTTTCTATTACGGAGTAGTTCTCCCCTACTCCCCCACCCCCTTAGACACCCCTTTTTAGGTCGTGCCTAGAAGCACACATGCGCTGCTCTGCGAGGCATGCTGTATCTCCTCTATAGGCTTAGACCACGCCCAGTGCTTTCCATTTGTTCCTTCGTATGCCTTTCTAAATTGTGTTCTCTTTATTGTAAAACATTACTCTTTGTCCAGCCTTTGGGTGTGTTTTCATTTTCGTGGCGACTGCCCCTGTTACATTTCCCCATATTCTTGAATTTATTTATCTTTTTGTTCGGTGCACTCTTTTTTTCCATTGAATGGTCCGGTGCCGTTTCTTGCTTGCCCATGGCCGCTCTTTTCTTGTCCTGTGACCCGCACCGTTTTTTTTTTGTTGGCGACAGGGGGAAGGCTCTACTCTCACACAGATGCTTCCCCTGCCTTTCGATTTGGAGCGAGTAGTGATGTTTACGGTGGTTTAGTATTTTTAAATGAAAATACTGCTTTCATCTTTGAAATTGTATTTTATACAGAGTTGTAATTATTATTGATGAATATAAAACATAATCTCCGTTAAATATGTTATTTTCATAACACTCAAATGTGGTTTTTTTTCTTTGTGAGAATACATTTTAAATTAAAGTCTACTGGCCAACAAAAGACCCCCGACACAGCTTCTTTGGCGCAGGCGGAGACGTTATCTCTCCAGTGCTGCTCTCCGGTATTCAAGCCTCTTGAGAGGCCTGATTGGCACATGCTCTCATGTTAGTCCATTTTCCATTGCTTGCAATTGGAGCAGGCATCTTAGAAAAGAATACGTTGAATTCAAAGTAAAGAGAACCGGATGAAAATGAACAGATAACATTACTAAGGAGAAGGAAAATATTGAGCTATTTTTCAATTGTTTTGTTGATAAAAATTGCTATTTAAATAGTGCGATATTATTCTGAAATAAAAATGTACTGAATATTTTTAAACATTACTTTGACATGCTTGTAAGATAATTGAAAGTACCGTTCTAGCCTTTGAAAAACTGCTTTGGAAAGATGTGCAAATATTTGATTTTTATGTATTACTGTAGTTGTGGTAAGTTGGATTTAGCAGCTTTCCATGATGGTGTTCTGTAGTTTATTCAGTATTCATCTCTATGTTTGTAAACAGTTGGGTGCACAGTGTTCTCCGCACAGTGAGCAAGTCTAGACTGAGCTAAGTCCTACTGGAGAAAATTGGTCAGTTAATATACATTCCTTATTACAACCCCTACTGATGTAAAGAGACCCTGGGAGAGGGTGGGCTGGGCAAAGCAAGTGCCCAGAAGACTGTTTCCTGTTCAGTTTAAAAAATGCGGGGTGGCAATCTGCTCATTAATGAGTAGGAGGTGGAAAAGTGTGGTGAGTGTTATTGGGAATATGCAGTGACTAAATAAGGTACACAGCTCATAATAGAGGTTGGCGAGGACTTAAAGCTTGATCTAGGTCATAGCCATATCTTTTGCTGTGACTCAGCTTGAGGTCATCTTGGACTCTCGAGCCCAAAGAAAGTCGAGCCTTAATGTGGTTTTTGCCTAGCACCCACGCTTTAACCTCATGACCCAAAAATTGAAGGCAAAGTGTTAACTTTTCACTTAAAACTGTGCCTTCCATGCAGCGTGAGGTTGACAAAACACTGAAGCAAATATGCACATACTTAACACCTGGTCCAATGCCTTTTGGCAATTAATCAAGGTATCAATCAATTTCTGACAAAACAATAATTATTACTAATGTGCTTACATATTCACTTATTTGATGGCTTTTTTTCCGACGGCTTATTAATTATGTCTCCCACCATTAATTTACCACAAACTTTGATGTCTTTAATGGCTAATGTAATGTAATGGATAATGTGCTGCATGGCTAAACACTTATAGGGTCCCAAAGCCGAGACCTATTGGCTATGCCAATGCTTGTTATACTATCACCAATCACAATGCTGCACTCTTTCCTGGGTTCAAAACTTTGTAATTCAGAAGCATTCGCCATTTCTTTCTCCCACTTATTCGACCATACAAAATCAACTCCCTTCTTTAACAAACTGTCAGTCTCACCAGTCTTACTTTCTATGCCATTTATACATTTTGCATAAGATTCCACCATACCAAGGAAAGTAGCTATTTCTTCCTTACTCGTAGGTGACTCCAGTTTCTCGATAGTCTGAACTAAGTCAAACTTGAGTTTAATGCATCTTTTTGATATCGACTGTTTCAAGTACTCAATTTCTTTATTCCTAAACTTGAACTTATTTTCTTTTACCTTCAAACTATTCTACTTTAGTAGCTCCAACACAGTTCTAACTCACAAGTCATGCTCAGGTTCATTAAATTAAAATATCATCTTGATAGAACTTGACACCAGTACTCTTGCCCCGCAATTTGCTTATGACTTGTTATAACATAGAAGAAGCGAAAATCAGCATAAATGGCATCCTTATGAGTCTGTAAGTTCCTAAAGTGGTCTCAAATGCTGTAAAATCATTTGAATCATCATAGAGACAAGTGTTGAACGTGATGTGTGCATTGGACCTCCTTTTTATGCATAGCCCAACTGCCAAGGACAAGAATGATAATATATTATTGTCCCACATGGTAATATCTCAGGAAACAAGGGATGTCCTCTATCTCCAATGAGGTCCTTCTGACCTCAGTGCCAGTTAGAACAAAGTATGTGCATTTCCTCTCGCACTGTCCTCTGATACTGGCCCAAACAGTCTGGCAAACAGAGACTATATCTTGGAGTCAGGTTAATTCAGATACTTGGGAATACATACATTTAATTTAGACTAGTTTGCTGACTGTGTATGTGTACTGGGGGAATGGGGGGGGTGCTCGGAAATCTCTGATGGGGTGTGCAAACTTCGAAAACACACTGCCCATCACTGTAATGAGTGAAATAGCTCTCGCCAAAATGGTTATATTGTCTCGCCTTCTGTATTACTTCACCAGTCTGCCAATGTGCGTTTCCGGGTCACTGTTCAGGGAATTATATTTCTTATCGGTTCTGCTGATATGGGGCTTTGGCACACACCAGGTAGCACTTGCTCAGTTTAAACTCCCAATACCTGAAGGCTGCCTTGGTGCACTGGATTTTTAACACTATTACTTTGCTGCACAACTGCAGTGGATAGTGCACTGAGTCAGGGGTGTGGACTCCTTCAAGAAAGAAGATTACTTAGGAGTGTCATGAGGAAGGGAGGAATTCCTGCCCTCCTCCTGAGACGGTGGGGTGTGTTAACTCCTGCTACTAGACTACTCCGAATAGCGTCAAAATGTTGGAAAAGGAGTGGATTGTTGACAAATTCTCCCCGATGTACACCAGTACATTTCCTCCTCTTGACATGTTGCCGAAACCTCCGGGCCACTTCACAGCCAAACAACATGAGGCATGGACGAGGTTTGAAAAAGAGACAGTATGTAAGAGTTGCATCTCATTGGCACTAAAATCCTTGCAACAACAGATAGAGGATCCGGTCAATTTCTGCTCTGCGGCTCTGTTACTAGAGACGTGTGTGGACAATAGAGCAGTGGAGAGGAGGAACCTCAATACACAAACTACATGGGCTGTTAAAATCAGTGCTTACTTTTGGGGAGTGTGAATGACAGGTCACATGGCTATATAAAGCCATAGACTCCATGACAAAGACTAACAAAGAATGTGAGACACCAGTGAGGACAAGACATGTGGCAAGAAGTACGAACAGATAGTGAATAAGAAAAAAAGTGATAAAGTATTTTCTTAAAGTGTCCAGAAACACAGTCTTTAAGTATATCGAATTAATTTATACCAAACAACATACCTAGCCCTAAAAAGGCTTACCAAAGTATACTTACAAGTGATAATACCTTGCTCAAGATGTAAGCTTATTGATTTGAGATTTCTCCTTATGATATGGGAATGTCCTGTGATCAATTAATCAATCAATTAATGTTTTATTGTTTTCAGCTGAACAGGCCATAACAATTAAAATTCAATATACAACTCCATTTTTCATCAGCAATTCCACGGATAAAATACTACAATACAATTAATTATCCTTTAAAAACTGTGTAGTTATTTTAAAATCATCTTAATTCCTATACTAAAGGTTTAGCTCCTGTTTCTCACACGGATGGAAAATATCTACCACTCTTTCCTTTGATATAATATAAAACAATAGGTTTTAAAGGCAAGCATCCTTTTCGCTGAGCCAATGATTTTATCAATGCACATACTTTCAACAATAATACCCATGGCATAGCTCGCTAAACTTGGCAAACAAGCTAATAAATACTTAATATATAAATAGTAATGTATAAGTGCTTGCGTGCTAGCCTAATCTAATGCCACTCCATTAGAGATTGCCCAACTTGCCTTTCGACGTTCAATTTTGAGTGTATTACTGATCTTTGTTTCCATGCTGCATAGATGTAGGATGAAACAGCCACTCTAATAGCTCTATCATCAGTTCTCATACAGAGAGCCTCCGCCTCTTTGCAAGTTCTAATCTTAAATGTAAAAAAAGATTAGTCGCAGATAATATCTACGAATGCGGTAAGTAAAGTGGCACAGCAAAAGAAAGTGTATCAACGTTTCGCAGCCTCCAAGGGGGCAGGGGCACTGCTCCAATCCGTCACCTGGTGATTTCAGCCATCTGTTAGTCACAAAAGCCACTTGTAAAGTACCTAATCTAAATGTAAGAGAAAGGGCTCTTTTTCCGGCCGGATAAATATCATCAAGATAATCAATCGGAACTAAGTCTTGATTAAAAGAAAAGTAGCGCTTTGATAGGGCCGCTAGATGGCTCAAGTTTGTTCGTTGTTTATAATGCCAATGTGCCTTCATTACCACATCAAGGCTATCCTTTGTGATCTTTTCAGGATGATGCCAATATTTATTTATGTCAATAATGGTCAGAACATCTGACAAATGAGCAAACCATGGTAGCTTGTGATAATCTTGTTGCTTCATAATATTTTGCAATGTGAGTCTATATGATACCAGTTTAGCCCTGGACCATATGCAAAGCCAATATTTTAGAGGAGCCAATGCAATATGGTCCTCAATTTCGACCATACCTAAATCCGTCCTCAAAGCCAACATTGGCGAACCAGGCCCCTGTTGTAGTAAACGTCGAATGAAGTTGTTCTCAGTAGTTTGTATTTCTGTGCTTTTATTGTATCCCCAGACCTCAGTGCCATATGTGCAATGTCCTGTTATCACTGATTATTGGAAGAACATGACCAAGGCCATGGAGGTAACACTAGAACTCACTGATTTGCACAGTCCAATACATTTTATGCTTGCCTTTTTTCATCAACCCAGTCCAAACTAGATTTTAAATAAATTTCTTGATCTTGTGCTATTATTTGCATATATATATATAGCTTTGTCTTGGTGTTCACTGTTGGCCACACCACTAACCGCCTGATTACTAGTAATTCGGAGTGAAATTAGCACATACTTGCATGCGATACCTTCACTTACCCTTTTAGTCGTGGTTAGGTTTTTCTGCACCTAGATTTATTGGATGTGGAAGAAACTTGCCCCAAAGAGGTTGTGGCTGAAGCAATAGTCAAGTCTCAGTCCGTTTTTTTTTCTTAACCGGGGAAGCACAAAAGGTTCCACCAGCAAAAAACCCTGCCCTTTCCTGCTCCTCCCACCCAGTGCACCACCCCTCGAATCTGTCTACCACCACATCACTATTTAATGGTCTAAGATGGAACCAGAGACTAATTTCTTCTGAGGCTTTATGCTCCCCCACCACTGGATGTAAACAATCTGAACGTTTTGCTGGTTCTATAATTCTCCAGGATCGGATCTTTCATAGATTCACATGCTTGAATCATCTCCGTCGTCGTAGTGAGAGTCCCACGATTTCATTATAAAAGCAGTAGATAATACTATCATAGGCTACAATGCAATGAACAGTCACTGCAATAGCCTATCTGCCTTCTTTTGTGAAAAAAAAGAACCCGACTTGAACAACAACCAATATGGCGAGAGCACCCTGTAGAACACTCCCAAGAGAGGCTGAGTTCCTCAGATTTTCTACCGCACGTCGTGTGACAGGGAGTCACCTGAACTCTGCTCAGTTTTTTCCTTCAAACTTCACATTTCTAGAAAATGTCTGATTCTTCAAAGAAAGGTCTCTTCAGGTCGTGTGGAACATACAGTAAGAAGAGGCTCCATGCTGGAGATCCCCATAAGAACAGTATTTACTGTTTGCATCCCCAGCATAAAGTAAAAGAGTGCAAGATTTGTAGAACTTTCTCAACCAAAACCCTTAAAGATAGAAAGGGTAGGTTGATGATTTGGCTTCAAAGAATTAAAAGTAAATCTGATGTGATGTCTCTAAGGATGAGGAAAGCTCTGCCTCACATACCTCTCTAGAAAAATCTAAAAGGAGAGAGAGGTCACAGGACTCTCCTGAGGGCAATAAAATAGCTTCCGAAAAATCTCGTCATGAAGCAGCAGGTTCCTCACAAAAAGGAAAGCTTTCATTTCCTGCTGTGGAGAAAGCCCATCTGGCCTCAAAGTTTGAGAAACCCTCTTCAGAGCCATCTACTATAAAGATCACCGTTTCTAAAAAGCTTGTTTCGTCGATGGCACCGTCCTCTAGGTCCCAGTCGACGGAGAAATCACCAATGGGGCATGTTCATCTCCATCGTCGTCGACGACCTCGTCATTGAAAAAACCACAGTCGATAAAGGTTTCCGATGCACCGTCGACGGCGGCTCCATCGACGATGCCTGTACCGTCAGCGAAGATACCCTCACCGCCAACTGCTTCATCGACGATTCCTTCACAGTCGACATTGACTTCCTCGACGACGTCTACATCCTCGTCAACGACGCTTGTTCTGTCAACGATCACCTCTTTGTCGATGACAACCGCAACGACGACAACAGTGTGTGCATGGACAGCGATAATTTGGTTGTCGATTCCCATTATGTCCTCCTCAATGACACAGACACCTCTGGCGCCGACGAAGCTGATGACGATGCATGCTACGCCCAGACTTAAAAGACCGTCGACGTTACAGCTTGCTCCTCTTTATCCATCGACGACGTTCTCGTCGTCGACACCGCCGACCAGGCGATTTCTTCAAAATCCGTCAGTGTTTTCGCTTTACGAAGATGACACACAAATTGTGGTGTCACTGGTGAAACACAAGAATACTTTGAGCCACGCCTTTAGGACTTGTATGAGCGATGTTAGTTAGTGGATTGATAATAGTTGCCTGAAGCTAAACTCAGGAAAAACTGAGGTTATTCTTTTTGGCAATAATCCATCATTTTGGATGCCCGAATGGTGGCCCCCTGAATTGGGCTCTCTCCCAGAACCAGTGACCAAAGTGAAAAAATTAAGATTTCTTCTTGATGAGGAGTTGAAACTCAAAGATCAAGTGACTAAAGTTACATCTGTGTCCTTATTCTGTGTGAGGCTAGTTAAAAAAATCAATTTTTGCTGTCAAATCTTCTGAAAACAGTAATTATCTCGCTTGTACTTTCAAGGCTTGATTACATTAATAGCCTATACCTTGATCTATCAGTGGGGTCTTTGAAGAAGCTTCAGACCCTGCAGAATGCAGCGGCTCGATTCCTTTTCAAAATTCCGAAATTTGAATCAGCTAGAGGAGCCATTAAAAAACTTCACTGGCTTCCAGTTAAACAACGTATCCGGTTCAAGGCACTCTGTCTGGCCTATAAATCATTGCATGGACTAGGTCCATCTCGGTTTAAGGATAAGCTCAAATGGTACATTCCAGGGAGGACCCTACGATCAGGTTCAGTTAGGAACCTTGCAGTCCCTCCCTTTAGGAGAAAAACTTGGGGTGGGAAAAGCTTTTTTTAGGACCACAGCCCTGCTATCGAATAGCCTACCCCTGGAACTTAAAACTACTCCTTCGCTATCTGTTTTTAGAAAAACCTTGAAAACCTGGCTTTTCCCTCAAGAATAGGAGCTATTGTTTTTCCCTTGATGTATCAAGAGTCTTCATAAGGTTAACTGAATTTGTAGCCGTATCTGTCTCTTTAGTGCCAAGACGCCCCCGGGCGGGAGTTCGCGCTTTATACATTTCTCATTCATTCAATCAATCAATCAATCACAAGATTTGTAAAGCGCACTACTTACCCGCGAGGGTCTCAAGGCGCTGAGGGAGAGGAGGGGGGGTGTTGCCGCTACTGGTCGAATAGCCAGGTCTTGAGTCGTCTCCTGAAGGTCAGCAGGTCTTGGGTCTGTCGTAGGTTGAGGGGAAGGGTGTTCCAGATCTTGGCGGCGCGGTGAGAGAAGGATCTGCCTCCGGTGGTGGTTCTCCGGATGCGCGGGACGGTGGCCAGGGAGAGGTCGGCGGAGCGGAGCTGACGGTTGGGAACGTAGAAGGAGAGTCGACTGTTGAGGTAGGCTGGGCCGGTTTTGTGGAGTGCCTTGTGTGCGTGGATCAGGAGTTTGAAGGAGATTCTCTTGTCGACGGGGAGCCAGTGCAGGTTTTTCAGGTGGGGGGTGATGTGGCTGTGGCGTGGAATGTCGAGGATCAGGCGTGCAGAGGCGTTTTGGATTCTTTGCAGTCGTTTGATGAGCTTGGTCGGGGCTCCTGCGTAGAGGGCGTTTCCGTAGTCGAGTCTGCTGCTGACGAGGGCCTGGGTGACTGTTCTTCTCGTGTCTGTCGGGATCCACCTGTAGATCTTGCGGAGCATGCAGAGGGTGTTGAAGCAGGAGGAGGAGACTGCGTTGACTTGCTTGGTCATGGTGAGCGTTGAGTCGAGGATGACTCCCAGGTTGCGTGCGTGGTCGGTTGGTGTCGGGGGTGCCCCTAGTGACGAGGGCCACCAGGAGTCGTCCCAGGCTGATGGGTTGGAGCCGAGGATGAGGATCTCCGTCTTGTCTGTGTTCAGCTTAAGTCGGCTGCACTTCATCCAGTCGGCGACGGCTTTCATTCCTTCGTGGAGGTTGGATTTGGCGGTGAGGGGGTCCTTGGTGAGGGAGAGGATCAGTTGAGTGTCGTCGGCGTAGGAGATTATGTTGAGGTCGGGCGATGCGTGCGAGTGGAGCCATGTAGATGTTGAACAGTGTCGGGCTGAGGGAAGATCCCTGGGGTACGCCGCAGATGATCTCGGAGGCTTCGGATCGGAATGGGGGAGGCGGACGCTCTGGGTTCTGCCGGAAAGGAAGGAGGTGGTCCAATCCAGGGCCTTGTCTCGGATCCCTGCGTCGTGGAGGCGTGTGCGTAGTGTGCGGTGGCAGACAGTGTCGAAGGCGGCGGAGAGGTCCAGGAGGATGAGGGCCGCCGTCTCGCCGTTGTCCAGCAGGATCCTGATGTCGTCTGTGGCGGCGATGAGGGCGGTCTCGGTGCTGTGGTTGCTGCGGAATCCTGACTGGGAGGGGTCCAGGATGCTGTTATCTTCGAGGTAGCGGGTGAGCTGTCTGTTGACGATCTTCTCGATGACCTTAGCTGGGAATGGAAGCAGGGAGATGGGCCGGAAGTTCTTGAGGTCGCTCGGGTCCGCCTTGGGTTTTTTGAGTAGGGCGTTGATCTCGGCGTGTTTCCAGCTCTCTGGGAAGGTCGCGGTCTCGAAGGAGAGGTTGATGACGTTGCGCAGGTGGGGTGCGATGGAGCTGCCGGCTTTGTTGAAGATGTGGTGTGGAAAAGGGTCTGTTGGGGAGCCGGAGTGGATTGTGCCCATGGTCTTGATTGTGTCCTCGGTGTTCACGTTGACCCAGGCTGTCAGGGGGTCGTGGTCGATGGGGTGCGGCGGGTCTGATGTGTCGGGGCCTGTTGGGGTCGTCCGGGAGTCGAAGCTGTCGTGGATGTCGGCGATCTTGCGGTGGAAGAAGGTGGCGAGGGAATCACACAGGGCTTGCGACGGCGGGATGTCGTTGGCGTTGGAGCTGGGGTTGGAGAGTTCCTTCACGATGCTGAAACGATGCTGAAGAGCTCCTTGCTGTTGTGTGCGTTGTTGTCGAGGCGGTCTTTGAAGGAGGTCCTCTTGGCGGACCTGATGAGGTGATGGTGGTTGCGGATGGCGTCTTTGTGGGCTGCGCGGCTGTCCGGCGTCTTCTCGCTGTGCCATTTGTTCTCCAGTTTCCGGCAGGTGCACTTGGATGCTAGGAGTTCCGGGGTGAACCAGCTGGCTCTCTTGCTGGTGTCTTTGTAGGTTGGATTTTTCAGCGGGGCTAAGGTGTTGGCGCAGTCGTCCATCCATCGTCTGAGATTGCGGGCGGCGGCGTCGGGGTTGGAGGGGTCGTTGGGTGGGCTGAGTGCGAGGTTTGTCTGGAGTTGGTCTTCGGTGACTTTGCTCCAGCATCTGCGGGGGATCTGTAGGGTGCGGTGGTGTGCGGCGGGTTTCCGGAAGGTGAAGTGGATGCAGTGGTGGTCGGTCCAGGTGAGTTCGGAGGTGTGGCTGAAGGAGACGTGGGAGCTTGAGGAGAAGATGGCGTCGAGCGTGTGTCCGGCGATGTGGGTCGGCGTCGTGACGAGCTGTTTCAGTCCGAGGTTGGCGAGGTTGTCGATCAGGGTGGAGGAGTTGCTGTCGTTGTTGTTCTCCAGGTGAAAGTTCAGGTCTCCGAGGAGGATGTAGTTGGTGGAGGTCAGGGCGTGCGTGCTGATGAAGTCGGCGATGGAGTCGCTGAACTGGGGTCTGGGTCCGGGGGTCTGTAGATGAGGGTGCCTCTTACGGTGGTGTTGGGATCCGTGTGGATCTGGAAGTGCATGTGTTCGGCGGTGCTGAGAGTGTCGTCGGTGCTGTTCGAGACCCTGATGGTGTCTTTGTGGACGATGGCGATTCCTCCTCCGATTCCGTTGGTGCGGTCTCTGCGGGTGATCTTGTAGCCGTCGGGGATGGCTATGGCGATGTCGGGTGCGGAGGATTCGTTCATCCAGGTCTCTGTCAGGAAGGCGACGTCCGGTGATGAGGTGTCGAGTAGGTCCCAGAGCTCGACGGCGTGTTTGCGTGCGGAGCGGTTGTTTAGTAGGATGCACCGGAGATGGTTGAGGTCCTTCTTGGCGGGAGTCTCGGGCTCTCCGAGGCAGGTGAAGCTGCAGTTCCGGCAGGTGAAGGGACCATGGGGCGTTTCGGGGCGGCCTTGAAGCAGGTGGAGGTCCGTCCTGGGTTGAGAGCGATGAGGGTGCTGGCGTCGTATCGGAGGTGGTCTTCATGGCGGATGCGGGGGCTAGGGGTTCTGGCGCTGGGCGCGGTCCAGGCGCGGACGGGCACGGACGGGCTTGCCTGCGCGCGGCCGCACAGCGGCCGCCATATATGGGGAGGTGGGAGGCGGGAGGCAGGGGCAGCGAGTGGTCAGCGAGGGGGGCGGGGCCGCAGGGGACACAGCGGCGGGAAACGGGAGGGCGAAGGGGTACAGAAATCAAAAGGGGCACAGAACGAAAAACAGTCACAGCAGTGGGGGCACAGAACGGAAGGGCAAAAACAGTGGAAAACAGTGGGGGCACAGAACGAAAAACAGTCACAGCAGTGGGGGCATAGAACGGAAGGGCAAAAACAGTGGAAAAGCAGTGGGGGCACAGAACGAAAAACAGTCACAGCAGTGGGGGCACAGAACGGAAGGGCAAAAACTGTGGAAAAACAGTGGGGGCACAGAACGAAAAACAGTCACAGCAGTGGGGGCACAGAACGGAAGGGCAAAAAGAGTGGAAAAACAGTGGGGGCACAGAACGAAAAACAGTCACAGCAGTGGGGGCACAGAACGGAAGGGCAAAAACAGTGGAAAAGCAGTGGGGGCACAGAACGAAAAACAGTCACAGCAGTGGGGGCACAGAACGGAAGGGCAAAAACAGTGGAAAAACTGTGGGGGCACAGAACGAAAACAGTCACAGCAGTGGGGGCACCGAACGGAAGGGCAAAACAGTGGAAAAACAGTGGGGGCACAAATATAGAGGGGAAAGACAGTAACAGTGACGCTCACAACGACAAGAACCTACCTACGGCCTACCACTGGCCACCAGGGATGAGGCACAGGTGGTAGCCTGCGGGTGGAGGAGGGCCTCAGATCAGCAGCAGCAGGGAGCTGGACGCACAGGTGGCGCTGTGCGGATGGGGGGGCAACCTACCCAGAGGTCAAGGGTCGCTCACCTTTACCTCCATCAACATTCTTGGAAGAGTCAGATGAGAATGACATGTTTAGCCCTGCTCACAGTCTTTCTCAGCTTCATCTCAAGTATCAAGATGATGATGATGATGAAGATGACTGTGAGGGCTATTATCAACAGGACTTTCACACTACACATGCTAAACTGCAATACATGGAACCTGTTTCTGAGCCCGTGGTCCACCTTCCTGTTGCATTAGTTCAGGATTTGCAAAACATGTTGCAGGATTATCGTACTCGTTTTCCTTCATCGAGTGCACCTCCACCTCCTCAGGCATCTCCGCCACGCATGTCTGAACCTTCGCCCAGAATGTTTCCAGGAACAGACAGTGTTCTACCTCCACAGCAGTATGACACTTCTGATGATGAAGATGTAGAAGAAGGTGAAGTTCACGGTGCTAGACCAGCTAGCAATGAGTGGGAAGACTACATAATCTCGACACCTGCTTCCCCAACCCCTCAAACAGCGGATTCTCCGCTGGAAGACATTGACGGTTTCCACGCATTGATAGAGAGAGCAGCCTCTTTATGACTTTAAAGACCAATCTAGGAAGACTCTGAGAGCAATCCCTATAATAGACCATATTTGGGACCAAGGTGTGAAAGTCATGAACACCTGCTACACTGATTGGAGTTTTGCCTAGAATAGAGAAGAAGTACAAGGCTCCTGATGATGCACCAGGTTGTCTAGTAGGACACCCGAAACAGACTCTGTAATTACTCAAGCTACACAACCGAGGTCAAGGAATCCTTCAGCGCCTATCACCGCTCCACCAGACAAAGAAGGTAGGCGCCTTGATAACATCGGCAAGAGGTTTACCACCACCTCAGGTACTACTGTGCACGCGGCCAACATGCTAGGCAGATACGACCTCCAAATGTGGTCCAATATCACCCCATGCGTGGATCTTCTTCCAGAAGACAAGAGGCGAGAAAGATTCTTTTAGAAGGAGAAAGATCTGCCTCGGATATCATTGATACGTCCATGGATGTGGCCTGGCCTTTCGTCAGCTCGCTGGAGCAGCCGTCCTTAGACGTCCGGGTTGGTTGAGGGCAACAACATTCCGCCCTAAGGTGCAAAGTAAGGCCCTAGACATGCCTTTTGATGGCGATGCGCTTTTTGGTAAGCACATTGATGACTCCTTACAGGCCATTAAGGCGGACATCGATACTGCTAAAGATTTGGGCACTCTTCAATACAGGAAGATCCCCTTTCGTGGAGCTCGTGGTAGAGGAGCCTATTCATTTTGTGGTGGCTACCAGAGATACCAACCTCAGACCTATCAGTCATTTCGCCCTTCCTACCAGCAGCAACAGACCTATCGTGCACCAACGCAGGCTGCATACTCCGGGCAACCTAGATGTAAACAACCAGTACAGTCCGGAGACGCTGTTAGAAAACAGTGACGATATCTTGGCACCTACTACATTCTCCCCTATCATATGTTATGTTATGTTATGACATTTTTGAAGCGCTTCGATTACCCGGAGGTGTCCTGGCGCTAGCTAGATCTCCTATTGGCCGAAAGCGGAAGAAAAGATTTATTGGGAAAGGATTTATTGGGAAAAGAGCCAAGTTTTTAAGCCCTTCCTGAAGGACAACAGTTCCGTGGCATTTCTCAGGTGGAACGGCAAATCGTTCCAGGCTTTTGCCGTGCAATGAACAAAGCTTCTGCCACCCCACCGGGCTTTTTTTGTGCGTGGCACTAGGACCAACTTGGCCCCCTTTGATCGCAATGTTCTTTCCGGGTTATACCATTGGAACTGCCGTTTTAAGTAGTCTGGCCCTGTACCTTGGAGTGCTTTAAAAACCATGCACAGAGCCTTGAAACGTACTCGACTCCTTACCGGAAGCCAGTGCAATTTTTTGATTTCCTTAGAAATAGAGGAAAATCTCGACGTACCAATGAGCAGTCTAGCTGCTGCATTCTGCAACAGTTGGAGTTTGTTCAGGAATCTTTGTTGAACATTTAGGTAAAGACTGTTACAGTAGTCCAGCCTCGCCTTTACAAGAGCCGTGACCACTGTTTGCTGGCTCCCTCGGAGGCAAAACGGCAGTATTTTCCTGAGCATTCTCATCACATACATTGTTTTCGATGCCACTGCATTTACTTGGTGACCAAAGGTCAGACTCTCGTCCACTATTACGCCCAGGTTTTTAACCTTTTTGAGGGAACAGGAGAGTAACTATCGAGTCCGGCCACCAGTTTGGTGTCCAGAAATTGGTATTATTGCCAAACAACATCACCTCGGTTTTACCCGTATTAAGTTTTAGGCAGCTCTCTGCCATCCAACTTCCAACTGACAACATGCAGTCCTGGAAGCGTCCTCCAATTCCCACCTCTTTGCCTGGTACCAGAGATACCACAATTTGGGTATCATCCGCATAAGAGGTGAGACCAAATCCAAATGCTCTAATAATGGGGGCCAGAGAAGCGACGTACACATTAAAAAGCGTCGGACTGAGAGAGGACCCCTGTGGAACCCCACAGGGCAGTGCAAAAGGTTTAGACTGGTAATCTCCCAGAGCTACAATTTGTCCTCTATCAGCAAGAAAAGATCGTAAAAGATCCCAAGCTTTCCCACGGATCCCACATGCCTTTAGACGGTCCATCAAAATGTCATGATGGACCGTGTCGAAGGCGGCGGACAGATCTAATAAAATCAGAGCTGCACTGCCACCCCGATCATCGGTTTCCCTGATCTCCTCTGTGGCTTTAATGAGTGCGGACTCGGTACTGTGTCCCTCTCTAAAGCCATATTGAGAGGGATCCAGAGCTTGTGTCTCAGCTAAAAAGGTACTTAGTTGTCTGTTCATGATTTTTTCGATCAGTTTTGCTGGGAGTGGGAGCCTAGAAATAGGGCGAAAATTATTTGGATCCTTGGGGTCCAAGCTGGGCTTTTTTAACAGGGGCAAAATAGAGGCCAATTTCCAACGAGTGGGAAAATGCCCTGTTGCAAACATACCATTAAATATAGATGATAATGATGCCGCAATCGGGCCCGGGGCCAGTTTAACCACTGCAACCGGACAAGGGTCATAGGGTGACCCTGAATTTGCAGCCCTAAGGCTCTTTTGAATATCCTCAGGGAATACCGGCAAGAAATTCTCAAAAGTGGAGGTTGGAGCCCTCGCAAGCTCCGATTCCTCCCTAGCCACATTCGTTCCGTCTGTGCTTGCCCCACTAAAGGCCAAAAAGATAGACTCCACTTTGGACAGAAAGAAGTTGGCAATTTCTTCGCATAGTTCCTGACTTGGCTGAACTATGGCAGGCCTAGGTGAAGCCAGGATAGCAACTGTTCTAAACAACTCTTTTCCTGAGTTCTTCGTTGCTTCAATACGAATTGCATAATTATTTTGTTTTGCAGCAAAGATGAGTTGTTTATAATTCTGCAGGCTAAGTTTGTAAAGCTTTTTCTCTGATTCCTTATAGCTCCTCCTCCAACTCCGCTCAAGTCGTTTGCAAATGAGTTTTTGATTTCTTAACTCCTCTCTAAACCATGGAGCGGAGGGTTGTGATCTTTTGGGTCGGAGGGTTTTTGCTGGAGCTATTATGTCACAGGCTTGCTCCAGCCATTCCGTATATACCAAACTAGCCTCCTCCACTCCCAGCGGCAGTTCCACTGCCGTGGAGGTAAGAAGCTCATGCAAAGCTGTCCCCTCAATTTTGTTCCAGGCTCTAGTTCTTATAAGTCCTTTTGGGCCTTGACCACTTGCGCGATACTCTGTCAGTGTTAACTCAAATTGGACGGCGGCATGATCGGACCATACGTGGGGTAAAAGACCCGTGAATTGAAAACTCGGGTGATTGGAAAAAATACCATCCAAGGTATGTCCTGCCAGATGGGTAGGACCAACTACCTGCTGCTTCAGATCGGCGCTATGCATCAGATCATTCAAAATCACTGTGTCTTCCAAATTAAAATTAAAATCTCCCATGATTGTATAGGCATCAGAACACAAGCCCTCTTCCAGTATTTTTCCAAGGGAGGCTATAAAAGAGTTTCTAGTTCCTGGCGGCCTACACAATAAGCTTCCTTTAAAGGTGTGATGATGAGATAGACTGAGATTAAAAGACAAGGCCTCACACGTTTCCATTGGGATAGGCTGAAAAGCTGCCTTAATCGATCCATGGTAGATCACAGCCAGACCTCCTCCTATCCTATTCGGCCTATCTAAAGTATGGCATAGGAACCCTGGCGGTGTGGCTTTTACTATATCTGGGCCAGATGAATCATCTGTCCAAGCCTCTGTAATAAAAGCCATTTTTATATCCTTCTCCTCAATAAGCCTCGCGAACTCTAGGCTGTGTTTAACCAAAGACCTAGCATTAAGCAATAAGCATTTAATTATTTGAATCTCACTGCCGACTAACCCTGTCCTTTTATCATCTCTTGTGGGTATGGGCTGAGCTAGAATCCTGGGTAAGGGAATTTTACAATTAGGACAAACTCCTGGGAGAGGTACCGGTAATGCATCCACCGAAAGGCAGATGCAGTCCCTGGCTCTAACTGCCCCCTTTAGCTTTAGCAGGGTAGATCTATCATAGCTATGAATGGGTGCCTGTAACTACCAGGGATCCTGGCGCTGAGCGCGGGCCAAGCGCGGACGGGCGCAGACGGGCTTGCCTTAGGCGCGCCTTCAGCGCGCCAGCGTGGCAATTTATGTTCCAGTCCGGGAAGAGCCTAGTCTGCTGACCGACGTCCCCCCAAGATGGCGGCCCCGCCCGGCTCTCGGTTCTGAGTCGGTTCCCCTAGTTGCAGCCCCTGAGAGGTGAATGTGGTAAATTAAAAGTAGTACAGTATTTAAAATCCCAATAAAACTGTGCAAGCAACGCTGACGTGCAAATTAGCAAAAGTTCAGAAGAAAACAAAATCCTCCGTGATTCTCCCGGCTCAAGCCTTAGGAGATCTAGTGCTGCGCGCTCGCGCCAGCCTGGCAATTTATGTTCCAGTCGGGGAAAAGCCTAGTCTGCTGACCGACGTCCCCCCAAGATGGCGGCCCCGCCCGGCTCTCGGTTCTGAGTCGGTTCTCCCTAGTTGCAGCCCCTGAGAGGTGAATGCGGTAAATTAAAAGTAGTACAGTATTTAAAAACACAATAAAACTGTGCATGCAACGCTGACGTGCAAATTAGCAAAAGTGCAGAAGAAAACAAAATCCTCCGTGATTCTCCCGGCTCAAGCCTCAGGAGATCATACCATCCAGAGGAGCACGCATCACACGTTATTTCAATCATTGGCAAAAAGTTACCTCAGACAAATGGGTCCGAGATATAATGAAGTATGGCCATACCCTGGAGTTTGTCACAGTGCCACCTCCTCATCCACCACAAAAATCTCAACCATCCCATCTTCAGATACTCAGGAAGGAGGCATTCATCATGCTACAGAAAAGAGCCATAGAGAGAGTGCCACGCTCTCAAAGGGGAATGGACTTCTACTCCCGCTTTTTTCTTGTGAAGATAAAGTTGGGAGAACGGTGTCCCATTCTGGACCTCAGAAAGCTCGATACCTACAGAAAAAATCTTTCCTTATGGTGACTCTCCAGGAGATTTTGCAACTTCTAAACCATTTGGATTTTCTGGCCAGCCTCGAATTGTAGGATGCATATTTCCATATTCCAATCCATCCCAAACACCGACGGTTTCTCCGTTTCACTGTGGCAGGCGTGCACTATCAATTCAATGTCTTCCCCTTCGGCTTCCGCTCACCTCCTCGGGTATTTACCAAATGTCTCGCTCCAGTGGCAGCACATCTACGATTACGGGGCCTGCTGATTTTCCTGCATCTCGACGATTGGCTAGTGACGGCTCCTTCTCTTCACTGGGCTTCAGAAGCCATATCCACCTGCCTACAACTGTTTTGCTCTCTGGGGCTTTCAGTCAACTACCAAAAGTCCGTTCTCACACCCTCTCAACGGATAACTTTTCTCAGAGCAACTTTGGATACACTCGAAAACAAGTCATTCTTATCTGCAGATAGGCAAAACACCATATTATCGCTGGCTCGCAGTCTCGCCAAAAAAGAGTTTGCTTCTGTTCGTCTCCTCAAATAATTTCTCGGCATGATGTCCTCGGCCATCCTCATGCACGTCTCAGAATGAGACCTTTCCAAGAGCGGTTGGACAGGCAGTGGTTTCAGGTGACCAGATCATTCGAGGACATTATTCAGATCACTCCGATCATAAAAAAAGCACTTCCTTGATGGCAGTCCACCAACAATCTCTCAGTGGGTCTGACATTCCTCTCTCCACTTCCAGAATTCGTTCTGACCACGGATGCCTCATTGGAAGGCTGTGGAGTCCACCTTCAAAACCTCCAAGTAAGTGGCAAATGGAGTCTCTCTCTCTACAAAATGCACATCAACTTTCTGAAATTGAGGGCAATTTTCCTAGCTCTTCAGTCGTTTCTCCCAAGAATTCGAGCATCCTCTGTCCTCATTCGTACAGACAACACCACCTGCATGCACTATCTCAAAAAGCAGGAAGGAACGAGGTCTCAGATTCTGTCCTTAGAAGCCCAAAAGGTATGGGAATGGGCATTGCTACACCGAATCTTCATCAAAGCGGAACATCTTCCAGGAGTGAGAAACAACCTAGCAAACACCTTGAGCAGAATAGGTCAAACATGTCATGAGTGGGAACCCGATCAGCTAATTCATGACTCCAACTTTCGGAAATGGGGAACACCCAACTTAGACCTCTTTGCATCTCAGAAGAACTGAAAATGCCGGTTCTTCGCCAGCTGGGAATCTCAGAGAGGGTCATGGGGTAATGCGTTTTCGATAAGATGGTCAGGAATCTTTGCTTACGCTTTTCCCCTATGCCCTCTCATCTCCAGAGTTCTAATGAAGATGAAAAGAGAACCGTGCCGGCTAATCCTCATTGCCAGCATTGGTTCATGAAGCTACTCCTACTCTCGGAGTCCAAGCCTTATCGCCTTGCAGTGATAACAACTCTACTGACCATGAGCAAGGGAACAATCCTGCACACACATCCAGCCTCTCTTCAGTTGCATGCTTGGCACCTGAATTCAAAGATTTAGACATCCCTCAAGACTGTAGGGATGATTTGTCCAGGGCTAGAGCTGAGTCCACCAATAAAACGTCCAGATTAAAATGGAAGCTTTTTTGTTCTTGGTGCCTTCGGATGGACATCCACCCTCTCCTCTCATCTCCGGAACAAGTTTTGCCTTATCTACTCTCTCTGGCAAAGTCAGGTCTGGCGTACTCATCGTTGAGGGTCCACCTTGCAGCCATCTCCCGATAAAGGCGCACTTCTGATGCTTCCTCCCGTTGTTCCTCTCGTATCAACAAACAATTCATGAAAGGATTATTTAGGACTTTTCCTCCCATTTGGCCCCCTCCGTCGGAATGGCGTCTCAACATAGTCCTATCTCAACTAATGAAACCACCATTTGAGCCAATTCACAAAATAGAACTCAAGTTCCTGACTTGGAAGGTGCATTACTTCTGGCTCTTACCTCTGCGAGGAGAGTAAGTGAAATCCAAGCTTTCACAAATCCTAAATTCGTCCCGAAGGTGCCAACTCAGTTTCACCTTAATGAGCCTAATTTTCTTAAACCAGTGACATAGTCTTTGGCACTTTCTTCTTCATGCTTGCTCATGCCAAAGTGATTGCACTCAAACACAGTACTGACCGTGGGAAGAAAGTGTAGATCCAAACTTATTGATACAGACCACAAACTTGTTTAAATTTTCTGCATCATTGTCATCTAACTTTGGCAAACTATCAAACGTTTCCTGCCCTTCCGCTCCTAAATAATGCATAAGCAGGATTGTTTTCCATTCTTTGGATAAATTAAAGAGAACCACCCAAACGTATTGACCTTTTCCCACTTGGGCATTTCAGTTCTGGCTCACCAGGAGAATAGAAAAATAAAGGGAGAGGCTGATAACTTTTGCATGGTAAGAAAATTAAAGGGAAACTTTACAATAGAACAAAATGAACATGCGTATATAGTTGATATTTATACACCAGTTATATTGAGTAAAAATGCAATGTGCATCAGCATAAAGGAAGTAGAGCAATTTACACCTCAGGGAGCTTGCATTTGCAACCTATTGAAATATTAACCTAAAGCAAACCCTTTCCTGTGTATACCATAACACATTTACTCTGGAGTGCAGCATCTTAAAATACTTTATGAGGTGCAATATCCTTTACCTTGGTAACCCTGAGATTTCCTCAAATCTGTCCATAGAGCTTAAATAGTTAACCATTACCGTTATTAGATGTGCAATGCTCTAACCAACAATTACTCAATTAAGTTGTAGCAATAAGGCCAAATAGTGTTTCTCAGAAGTAACGTGCCTCCAATAGTTATGCATTTCTGATTGCTGTGCACATCTCTACTTATAAAACGCTGATGTACAGTGAAGAAACAATTTCTTCTTGTTAAGGTGTGGACATAGCTGATTGTTAAAGTGTATGCATACATTTCGTCAAGGAAAGGACTGTGAAAGCATCCAAAATGGCCACCAAGTTAAGTTATGTTATGTTTGTGTTATCATGTAATGTGGTTCCACGACTGTGGGCGCAGAGGTCAGGCTATATCTTACACATCGCCACACACCACGCACATTATGTGTGTCTCTACTGGTTCAGTGATGCTCACTTGTAAACCGTCACTTAATACTACTTTTTCTCTGGCAATTGTGAGAGGTTCCACTCGTCACCAGTGTGATATGCAGGAAGGAACCGGAGAAACACCTGTTCAGTAAGGTGCAACTGTTCTTTATTGAAGCATCTCAACCACAGGATCAGTCACAACTCATCTTGATAGAACCTTGTTCAAAACATAAACAGCAGCTTAGAATATAGAATATGGAATGCAGAATGAGAACACAGGGAACTCAGCATGGAACACCTGACCAGGAGACATAGCAAACAAGTAAGTGAAACCGGATGCTGCAATACTGTATGCTAATTTCTCATGCCCGAATAACCACTCTGCAGATGGAAATTAGTCACTGAGCTTTGGTTTTGATTCCATGAGGATAGAATCACCTCTTTTTTGCAACGAGTAGAAGATGAGGGATTATCTTTCCACTGACAGACCAGAGATGATAGATCTCCTATTTCGGCCGACCCAAGATAACTGTTTTGGGACTGCATTCTATGTCTTTCATTGTCACCTTAGTGATTCCTTCCAGTAGTTAATCCCCCATCCCAAATTGTTAACACTTTGGGCATGACAATAGTTTATGTAAGATAGTGCCTGCATTTCCACAGCCCCTCCAACATTACTTTTATTTTATACGTATTCCATTTGCTGTGTCATCTCAAAATGATCTTACATGTTGCTTCTTTCTGCCTTGGAGTGTCTTGCATAATTGTTAGAATATAGTCTCTTGTATCCCCTCTCCTGGTTTCTGGGTGCTTAATTTGAGCTGGTGGTATACAGGACTTATGACAGCCACCACAGGTGGTGCTGTTTGTCTAATTTTAAGATGAGCTCAACAACAGAGAGTTTATTAACTCAATAGAGATTAAAAATGAATAACACCTGCTGCCCAATTCATTCTTATAACTTTGGGTCATGTAGAATAGTCTGAATTGTTACATTGTAGCAGTGTAATGGTTGGTAGTGGTGTTGGTACGGTCATCGGCAGCGCTGGCAGAGGCAATGGGTGGTGCAATCTGCAGTGGCCGGCTCTTACTTTTTTCCCTTCTATGCAGGGCTGGGACTTGTGCTCAGGGGCATGCATTACAATGTTGAAATTGCCCCTTATAATTAAGAGACCCGGGGCAACTTCTACAATCCATTGCATGGCCTTTTTCAGGAAATTCTCTTGGCGTTGTTTAGGGGCATATATCGCGGCCAGCGATTGGGGATGACTATCCCACATACCATTATCCTCAACCCATCACCCTACTTTCTGTTCTGGTGGCGAGTTCGACAAACACATTTTGTGGGTTCACCAGAATCCCCACTCTAGCTTTCTTGGTGAGTGCAGATGCATTGTACTGCTTAGAGACGAGTCGAAATTGCATTCTAAACTAAACTGCACAGACAAGGTGCAGTTTCGGCAGGAAGCAAATATCCACCATCTGATAAAGACATCTAGTCGCAGATTCCTTAACTTAGAATATCCCCCAGGCATCAGTCTGGATCCGGAGATTTTTTCAGCAATACCTCTGTGCGCCGGGGGACGGCGCCCCATGGCTCCGCCTTGACGCCGTCCACGGATATGACGTCAGTGGAGCCACATAAGTCCCTCTCGGCACGCTGACGTCAGTTTCCTTCTTTTCCGTGTCTAAACGCGGATCCAGGAGAAGCGGTTCCTCAGGCTTTTTTTTGTTATCTGATAGAGACATCTAGCCGCATATTCCTTAACTTAGATTCTCCAGTATTGGGGTATCTTTCATAGATTCACATGCTTGAATCATTCCCCGTCAGCCGGAGTGGGAGTCCCACGGTACATAAAAATAGCAATAATTATGCATGAAATAGCCATAACATAGGTAAATTAGAACCAGGAAGTAAAATAGCTAGAAATTAATAGGAAAAAATCTTCCACTTTCATGACTCGTCCAAGTCATTATATATAGTCCAAACTACAGCCAATCAGGCGACAGCACCCTCCAGAATGTTCTCAGAGGCTCAGGATCTCAGATATTCTACTGCACGTCGTGTGAAGGGAGTCTCCCTGAGCTTCAACACCACGACCGCCCCGGCAACCACCGAGACCACTGCCCCCACAACCACCAACCGCCTGCTCTCCTGGACCAACATCAACGACGAGGACACCAGCGAGATCATGAACACCATCCACTCCGGTTCACCACTAGACCCGTGCCCTCACCACATCTTCAACAAAGCCAGTACAGCCATCGCGCCCCATCTCCGGAAAATAATCAACATCTCCTTCGAGACAGCAACCTTCCCGGAAAGCTGGAAGCACGCCGAGATCACCGCCTTACTCAAGAAACCCAAGGCAGACCCCAAGGACCTCAAGAACTTCGACCCATCTCTCTGCTCCCGTTCCCCGCGAAGGTCACCGAGAAAATCGTCAACAAACAACTGACCCGCTACCTCGAGGAGAACAACATCCTGGACCCTTCCCAGTCCGGCTTCCGCAGCAACCACAGCACCGAAACCGCCCTCATCGCCGCCACCGATGACATCAGGACCCTGCTAGACAACGGAGAAACAGCAGCCCTCATCCTCCTGGACCTATCAGCCGCCTTCGACACGGTCTGCCACCACACACTACGAACACGCCTTCACGACGCCGGGATCCAAGAGAAGGCCCTGGACTGGACCACATCCTTCCTTTCCGGCAGAACACAAAAGCGTCCGCCTCGCCCCTTCCGATCCAAGGCCACCAAGATCATCTGCGGCGCACCCAAGGCTCCTCCTCAGCCCAACGCTGTTCAACATCTACATGGCACCCTCGCCCACGTCGCCCGACAGCACAACCTCAACATCATCTCCTACGCCGACGACACCCAGCTGATCCTCTCCCTCACCAAAGACCCTCACACCGCCAAAGCCCACCTCCACGAAGGAATGAAGGCCGTCGCCGAATGGATGAGGACCAGCCGCCTGAAGCTGAACTCGGACAAGACGGAGGTCCTCATCCTTGGTTCCAACCCTTCAGCCTGGGATGACTCCTGGTGGCCAACATCACTGGGAACAGCCCCGCCACCCACCGACCACGTACGCAACCTAGGGGTCATCCTCGACCCCACCCTCTCCATGACTAAGCAGGTCAACGCCGTTTCTCATCCTGCTTCAACATCCTCCGAATGCTCCGCAGGATCTTCAAGTGGATCCCCACCGAAACAAGAAAACAGTCACCCAGGCCCTCGTCACCAGCAGGCTGGACTACGGAAACGCCCTCTACGCAGGAACGACGGCTAAGCTCCTGAGACGGCTGCAACGCATCCAGAACGCCTCTGCACGTCTTATCCTCGACATCCCCCGACGCAGCCACATCACACCCCACCTGAGAGACCTGCACTGGCTCCCTGTCAACAAGAGGATAACCTTCAAGCTCCTCACCCACGCACACAAAGCACTCCACAACTCGGACCAGCCTACCTCAACAGACGACTCAGCTTCTACACCCCCACCCGCCAGCTCCGCCGACCAGCCTCGCCCTCGCCACAGTCCCCCGCATCCGGAAAACGACCGCCGGCGGCAGATCCTTCTCCCACCTCGCCGCCAAGACCTGGAACACCCTCCCCACCAACCTCCGACAGACCCAAGACCTACTGGCCTTCAGAAGACTCTCAAGACCTGGCTCTTCGATCAGTAGCAGCACCACCCCCCTCTTCCCCCAGCGCCTTGAGACCCTCGCGGGTATGTAGTGCGCTTTATAAGTGACATGATTGATTGATTGCTCAGTACTTCTCAGGTTTCTTCAGAATTTCTTCACTTCAGGATGTCTTCTTCTAAGAAATCACTCTTTCGACCTTGTGAGTCTTGTGGGAAGCTCTGGCTGTTTTCTGAAGACCCCCACAAGAAGTGCATTTATTGCCTGTACCCGGACCGCCAGGTGAGAGACTGCAAAATCTGCAGGACTTTCCCTCAAAAGACTCTGAGGGACAGAGAGGGATGTCTACTTCTGTGGCTACAGAAGATTAAGGATCTGGACAACCCTTTATCTGAGGTGGGAAGTGTTTCCTCTGTCAGGACTGCTGCCTCTAGGAAGAGGACTAGCGACATGGATTTACCTTCTCCTGGGGCTAAGGTGTTGAAAAAACAGCACACCTCTAAAAGTGCTGAGTTACCTTCCGCTTCCAAAAAGGCTCCTCCACCTAGCAAGGGTAAAACTCTGCCCTCTACGCCCCGAGAAAGTCTGTCAAATCTCAGGCGTCTAAGCCTTCTTCTGACAGAGATTTACCTCAGAAACGGGGTCCTCGTCGACGAAGCTCGACGACGACGTCTTCGCCGATGAAACCTGCCGTCGCGCCGCGACGACGACGTCTACTACAACCTTCTCTTCTCCGAAGCCTCAGATGATACTGTCGTCGGCTTATTCGCCGTCGACGCTGGTGTCCGTCTCAGTGAGACCCACCACGTCAGTCACTGCCTTCTCGTCGACGAAGAGACTGAAGTCTACCGTCAACGTCCCTCCGTCGACGAAGAGTAAGAAGACTCCGTCGACGATTGCCTCGTCGACGGTTGCCTCGTCGACGGCCGCCTCATCGGCGACTGCCTCGTCGACGGTTGCCTCGTCGACGTTGCTATCTTCCTGCACTGATCTTCAAGTTTGGTCGTCATCTGCAGCCACAGCATCCTCAAAGACATCTGCGGTGCTGTCTACACCATTGCCACCGTCGACGACTGCGCCTTCTTTGCTTCAAAGGCGTGGATCTTGATTAGAGGTTCTCTCTCCAGTTCACACCTCACCCAGCAGAGTTCCTCGTGCGTTGCCAGAGCAGTTACTGGATTATGGGACAGATGAGGATGAATCTGAGGAGGATGACAGATTCCGTCCTGCCAGGAGCCCTTCAGAGCTCTTCATAAATATCAGGACGTAGATCAGGACGAAGACTACCATCCTGATGCCGCTCTAGAGCCAAACCCTATGGCACAATTGCCTCTATCACTTCTCAACAATCTGCAGTACATGTTAGATGACTATTACTGCCGATTTCCACCATCTGAGTCTGCTTCTTCTGTCCCACCGACACCCGTGCCTCAATCTTCAACAGTGTTGAGGTCACCCAGACCAGTTTCTCCGGTACCTTCAATGTCGCATCCTCATGAAGCTCACACCACGGATGATGACAGGGAAGAAGGAGAATTGGATGACAGGTCACTCCTTACTGAATGGGATGACTATCAAATACAAACACCGTCTCCTTCTAGTCAGGCTCCTGTTGACTCACCTCCAGTTGACATCGGAGGTTTTCATGTTCTGATGGAAAGAGCAGCACAAAGGTTCCTTCTTCCCATGGAAATAAAGAAGGATGAGTGCTTCCTTTACGATTTTAAAGACCAGCCAAGGAAGCAAGTGCGTACTATACCTATTATTGATTTTATTTGGCAGGAGGGGCTGAAAGTCATGCGGACTCCTGCCTCCATTCCAGCAGTCCTACCTCGCCTTGAAAAGAAATACAAGGCACCGGATAATTCGCCAGCTTGTCTCATAGGTCAGCCTAAGCCAGATTTGGTTATCGCTCAAGCGGCGCAGCGCCGAGCACGGAATCCCTCCTCTCCATTGTCAGCTCCCCCGGATCGGGATGGGAGACGTCTGGACGCAATTGGAAAAAAGGTTTCCACCATGGCGGCCACTACTGTCCGCGCAGCTAACTCACTGGCCATCTTAGGCCGCTATGATAGGCAGATGTGGTCGGACATCTCCCCATACATCGACATGTTACCGGAGCCCTCAAAGGCAGAAGCGCTTAAGATCCTCCAGGAGGGAGAACGAATCTCGGCTGAGATTATTGATTCTGCTGTGGATGCTGCGTCCACGGGTTTTCGGCAACTGGCAGGGGCTGCTGTCCTAAGCGGCGACAGGGCTGGTTAAAATCCACATCTTTTCGTCAGGAAGTTCAGACGAAGATAATAGATATGCCTTTTGATGGCGAGTCTCTTTTTGGCCAGCATATTGACGATGCCCTACAGGCCATTAAAAAGGATATCGAGACAGCAAGATCTCTCGGTACTCTTCAGTTTCGAAAATCGCCTTTTCGTGGCGCTAGAGGCCGTGGATCTTTCTCCGCCTGAGGAGGCTATAATCAGTCGAGGCAATACCAGTCCTATCAGGGTACCCAACGTTACTCTTCGCAACGACAGCAATCTTTCAGGCAGCAGCCAACTACGTCTTATGGACAAAACAGGAATAAGTCATCCTACCGGGGAAGGAACACGTCTAAGAAACAGTGACAACTGCCACCTGCCACCTGCTCTAACGCTCAATTTTGCAAAAGTTGGAGGAAGGATCTCCCGTTTTTACTCAACCTGGTCTGCTATAACTACAGACAAATGGGTCTTGGACATTGTGGCCAGAGGCCACGTTCTGGAATTTACCAAGCTTCCTCCGAATTCTCCTCCCAAAGGTCCGCCTCCAGCTCATCTCACAGAGCTTTTCTCCCAGATAAATTTGATGTTAAGAAAGGGAGTGATCGAAATGGTTCCAAAGTTGCAAAGAGGCACCGGTTTCTATTCCAGGTTTTTTCTAATAAAAAAGAAATCGGGAGAATGGCGCCCCATCTTGGATCTTCGTTCCCTAAACAAATATCTCAAAAAACTGTCTTTTCGGATGTTGACTCTACAAGAAGTCCTTCAACTCCTCTCTGCGTGGGATCACATGACCACCCTCGACCTCCAGGATGCTTACTTTCATGTCCCAATTTTAAACAGACACAGAAAGTTCTTGAGGTTCAGAGTAGCTGGCAGGGACTTCCAGTTCAAAGTCCTTCCTTTTGGACTACGTTCCGCGCCACGTGTCTTCACCAAAGTTTTGGCACCGATGGCGGCACACCTTCGACTGGAAGGAATTCAAATTGTTCCTTATTTAGACGACTGCCTTATCAAGGCGAATTCTTACGCAGTCGCAAACATCCATACTCAGAAATGCCTGTCACTTTTCCAGTCTCTGGGTCTCTCCATCAATCTGGACAAGTCTCAACTCATCCCATCACAAACGAGAACGTTCTTAGGAGCCACCAGAGACACTCTACGGACGCAAGCCTTTGTCTCAGACGAAAGACAACAAAAGCTGTGCAAGCTTGCCCGACTAATACGCTCAAAAAGGTGCGTTTCTGTCCGACAGTTCAAGTCACTTGCATTCCTTTGGTCCCCAACTGTCGCCTCAAGATGAGACCCCTGCAAGAGGAGCTCAACCAGCAATGGCTACAGGTCTCAGGTCCTTCGAAGATCTCATCCGCATCACTCCTCAGATGCGGAAGGCATTACTCTGGTGGACTTGCAAAAGGAACGTGGCAGCAGGCCTCTCATTCCTAGTGGAAGCTCCAAGTTTCGTCATCACCACGGACGCCTCCCTCGAAGGGTGGGGAGCACACCTTCAAGGACTGACAGTCAACGGCAAATGGGATGCTCATCAAAGGACTTGGCATATCAATCTTTTAGAGTTGCTAGCAATCTTCCTAGCCCTAAAATCTTTTCGCACCATCATTCTAGGAGCGTCAGTGTTGATCCGGACGGACAACACAACAAGTATGCACTACCTCAACAAACAAGGAGGAACAAAATCCACTCTGCTGTCCCAGCAAGCCCAGCGAATTTGGGATTGGGCGATCCGGCATCAAATAACTCTGGCAGCAGTCCATGTTCCGGGAGTATCCAACATCCTAGCGGACTCCCTCAGCAGGTCGACAGTGTCCAATCATGAGTGGGAGCTCCATCAACCAACCTTGGATCGTATATTTCAGAAGTGGGGTCGACCCGATCTGGACTTGTTCGCGACCAGGCTGAACTGAAAATGCCCATTCTACGCAAGTTGGCTTCCCCAACCAGACTCGTGCGGGAATGCGTTTTTGATGAATTGGTCGCAGATCTATGCCTACGCTTTTCCACCGATACCGCTGGTTCCCTGGGTTCTCCGGAAAATGAAGAAGGAGCCTTGTCGTCTTCTCCTCATAGCTCCCAGGTGGCCTCGCCAGTTTTGGTTTACCAAACTCCTCCTTCTATCCCAATGCGATCCCATTCAGTTGCAACCAATACCGAATCTCCTGTCCATTCACAAAGGGCAGATCTGCCATCCGGATCTTGCATCTCTGCGTTTAGCAGCCTGGCACCTGAGCACCTTGTATTTGCTCACTTAGACATTCCTTCGGAGTGTAGGGAGGTCTTAGCTAATGCTAGAGCGCCCTCCACAATAAAGACCTACATGCTCAAATGGAAGCGCTTTTGCCACTGGTGTCAAGCCGCCAACATACATCCAATCCGTTCAACACCGGAGCAATTATTGCCTTTCTTTCTACATTTGGAAAAGTCAGGACTTTCCCATCCTACTCTTAAAGTATTCTTAGCGGCTATCTCACGATTCCGACAAGATGGTTCACATTCTCTTTATTCCTCTCAGATCATTCAACAATTCTTCAAAGGACTGTTTCGTATGTTTCCTCCCAACCGCCGTCCACCTCCACCCTGGTATCTTAACATTGTTCTGTCACAACTCATGCGACACCCCTTTGAACCTATTCATAGAGCTGACTTTAAGTTTGTATCGTGGAAGATGTCTCTGCTGTTGGCTCTCACATCAGCCAGGCGAGTCAGTGACATTCAAGCCTTCACTATTAAACCGCCTTTCCTCCAATTCACTAAGGACTCGGTAGTGCTCCGCACTAACCCCATTTTTATGCCTAATGTACCTTCTGATTTCCATCTCAATGAACCTGTGGTTTTAAAGACTTTCTTTCCTAATCCTCAATCACCTGCGGAAAGGGCTTTGCATACCCTTGATGTCAAACGATGTCTAAAATTTTATTTGCAAAGGACATCCTCAATACGAAAATCTGATCAGCTTTTCATTGCATATGGAAAGATGCGCAAAGGGCACCCAATAACCAAACAGACCATAGCTCGTTGGATTTCTGCTCCAATATCTTTCTGTCATCAGCAAGCGGGTAGACCGCTACAAGCCACTCCGAGAGCTCATTCAACTAGAGCAATCTCTTCTTCTACTGCTCTCTTTGCTGGTGTGCCTCTTCATCAAATCTGCAGAGCTGCTACATGGTCCAGCAGGCACACTTTTACCAAGCACTACTGTCTGGAAGCTGCCAGCAATGCAGACACGTCTGTGGGACAAGTGGTTCTCCGTAATCTTTTTAAATAAGGTGAGCCTCTGTTTATCCCTCCTCCTCTATGATGCATTATTATTATTTACATATATATATATGTTTGTGTCGATACAGAGATACATATGCGTATTTTATCTGATCTTGGTTTATGTTTCTAGGTATATTTCTATATACTTATATAATTATATATATATATTTATATATAGATATGTGTTTATATATTTGTATGGATCTCTTTGATGATCTCACAAGCATCATTATGGAATTACTGCTTTCTACTCTGATTAAAGCATGTGAATCTATGAAAGATACCCCAATACTGGAGAAGAACAAAAGTTACTTACCTGTAAACTGTGGTTCTCCAGTATTGGTATCTTTCATAGATTCACATGCGACCCACCCACCTCCCCTCAGAGGCTCTTCTATGCTAGTTTACACTTTTATCACACTTGTGCTGGAAAATCTGAGAGCCTGAGCCTCTGAGGAGAACATTCTGGAGGGTGCTGTCGCCTGATTGGCTGTAGTTTGGACTATATATAATGACTTGGACGAGTCATGAAAGTGGAAGATTTTTTCCTATTAACTTCTAGCTATTTTACTTCCTGGTTCTAATTTACCTATGTTATGGCTATTTCATGCATAATTATTGCTATTTTTATGTACCGTGGGACTCCCACTCCAACGACGGAGAATGATTCAAGCATGTGAATCTATGAAAGATACCAATACTGGAGAACCACAGTTTACAGGTAAGTAACGTTTGGTCATATCCCCCAGGCGTCAGTCTGGATCCGTAGATTTTTTCAGCAGTACTTCTGCGCGCCTGGGGACGGCGCCGCATGTCTTCGCCTTGACGTCCACGGATATGACGCCAGTAGAGACACATAAGTCCCTCCCGGCGCGCTGATGTCAGTTTCCTTCTTTTACGCGTCTCAATGCGGATCCAGGAGAAGTGGTTCCTCTGGTCTGTTTTTGTTTTCAGGCCTTACCGACGCTTTTTAGTGTCTGGGAACAGTGTGCGATGCCTTCGGGCTTCAAGTCGTGTGAAATCTATTTGCGGCATATGTCGGCGACGGATCCACACGCGATCTGTATGTGGTGCTTGGGAGAGCATCACGACTCCGAGGAGTGTGACGCCTGCTGGCAGCTGAAGCCGAAGTCCCTGCGGGAACGTCGGATGAAGTTGTTGACGGCCCGGATGTCCCGTTCGGAGGCCAAGCGTCACCGGTCTCCATCTCGAGCTGGGGCTTCTGTTCGGGTCAAGTCACGGAGTCGTTCCCGTGGACGTCGCTCGTCTGAGGCAGGTAAGCACAAGAGGAAGTCACGAAGGTCGTCTACCTCACATAAACGTGACTTTGGGGCCCGCTGCTCCTGGTCTTCACCAGACAAGGGCCCTGAGAAGTCGGCCCCCACCTACCCACCTTTTCCTGGTGTTGGGGCGACTAGGACCCAGATGCAAGCCTGTTGTCAGGCTTTGCAGGCCATCTTTGGGTCACCCCCTCTCCCTGGCGCGCCTTCGGGCCCCACTGAGGGGGTAGGGACTCAGATTGGCCATTCGCCGGCGGGTTCGCCTTCGGCGCAAATCGAGTGCCCTGACTCTGGTTCCGGAGTCGCTGCGACGTGGGACACGGTCCGGAGGGGCATCCCAGTCAGGCGTCGGGCCGCAGTCCTCCTGCTGCATCACCGCACAGTCCTGTGAGGCTCCCTGCGTCGACGTCGGATGCTGCTGACGCGGGGGGGCTTGGCTCCGAGTCGACGCCGTTCCTCCCCACAGTCTCACATCTTGGTGGAGGTCGAGTCAACAACGGCCCGACGCCGGGCGGTGGAGTCCCCTCCGGCATTCGTTGATGTGATGCCGTCTCGACGTCGGTCGACGCCGGTGACGTCCTCTGCTGTCCCTCGGCTGATGGGAGAAGAGACCCCTGAGGGTTCCCCACCCCCAGGGTTGTTTACATGCTCCTCGGAGCGGGTGCCCATGGAGCGCTGGCAGGCCCTTGGTCCTCTTCGGGCTGCAGAGTCTCTGCCGCTTGGTGGACGTGTTATCCTGCAACCGTCCCTTACTGATGACCTACTGTCGCCACCTACAATGGCCACTGAGGCTGGTGCGGCATTTGCCGGAGCTGTTCGCAAAGCTGCGGACATCTTACAGATGCAGCCTCCATCAGTCTCTCTGCCTTCTGGTCCCTTGTTGCATCTGCTTCACGAGGGCGCCGTGGAGGTGGAGCCCTTGCTGCCTTTTGGCGGGTCATTATATGACATTCTTCTCAGGACTTGGGCGAGGCCCTCATCGGGAGACCCTGTGGGTTGTGATATTTCATATTGTCATCGCCCGGCTCCAGATGACCCTGTCTGTTTGTCCCTCCACCCTAGGGCTCAAGGGCTGGTAGTCTCAGCCTTTCTACCTTCCTCCCCTCCTCCCCGTTACTTCCACCCACTAGGGAGTCTCGATGGTTGGAGTCGTGTGGCCGCCATGTCTTTGCATCCACGAGCTCGGGCCTTCGGTCCTTGAACACGTCTTGCGTGTTTGTACGAGCTGCTTTTGCCCTTTGGGATTCGGTCGAGCGCCTCCTTCTGTCTCTTCCGGATGGCCCTCGGGCTGACCTGGATCGGTTACTTCACGATGGTGGGGAACTGGCCCAGTTTTCCATTCGGTCAGCCATGGACACCACTGACTCTGTGGGTCGGGCTATGGCCAGGTCAGTTGCTCTACGTCGCCATGCCTGGCTGCGCGATGGCAGTTTCCCTGAAAATGTTCAGGAGCGTCTGCGGGATTTGCCCTTTGATGGAGTCACCCTTTTTGACAGTCATGCTGACTCAGCGGTCCAACGTCTCATGTCTGGGTTTCCATGATTTCCGTTGTTTCTAGTCCTGGTTGCGGACTTCTACTTTTGGTTGCAGTAGTCACTGCATTTTCTGGTATCCGTCTATGGATTCACGCAGTTATTTCCCAGACGGACTGTACAGCTAGTCAGCGGTTTTTGCCTTTATTTGTTACATCTGTTTCTGCCTTTAATTTTGAGTCCTCTGTCTAAGAGCTGGTCTCAAGAGGTGTCCCTTGCCTTTTATAGGGATGTGACATACCCTATGTGGGGTATTCGTTGGTTATTGTATAGCCGCTCTTCCTTGCATAGGGAGTTTCTTCACTGCTCCAGGGACTGTCTTCCTGGATGGTGTAGTTCCTTTCGGTAGGCTTCCGCAAAGTCTTCTTAGGGTGTTTATCGTCTACCCCTCTGGGGAATTTTCCTATGGTTCATACTGTAGGCTTCTCTCCTCTGGTGAGCCCAGCAGGATTGGTGTGGCTCTCTTTGGAGCTTATATGTTTGTATTTTATGGTTGGTCCGTAACACACTCCTGCCTCTGTGGATGCAGACTTCTCCAGAGTATTGTTGGGTTTCTGCCACACCTGGCTCACCCCGGCGTATTCACGTCTTCATTCTGTTTTTTCAGGCTTTTCGCTGTGCTTCTACCCTTTTTTTTTATGGAGTTGGCGGTCTTGAAAGTAAGCAAGTGTCCCTTGTGGGCCTGTTATTCTGTTCCGCTCCGGAACAGTCTCTGTTCCTTGTTCAGTGCTGACACGATATGTGAGTACACACTGAGTATGTTCACAGTCACAGTGTGCCTGCGGTCCATCTGCGCCACAGCGTTGGCTGCGTTCTTTTCTTGTGGTATTGTCTACTCTTCAATCTCTGGTGTTGGGAGGTGCTTAGGACTCTCTCACGGCTCAGTCCCTGTCTGGTTTTTCCTCTCGGCAGTGGTGTCTACGCCAGACACGTCACTGCTGCACGTTGTCTTGTGCCTCTTTTTTCCTCTACACTTCCCAGGCAGGGGCTCAAGTCCCTCTGCTCATTGCTACGCAGGGGCTCAGCTCCCTCTGCTCCTGGCTTCTGCTGATGTTATCAGTGGAAGTATTCTTGTTCAGGATACTCATTGTCATTATACAGTATTACTGTGTTTTGACATATGTTGGTACCAATTGTGCGGCCTCCTATATTTGCGGCCTCCTATATGTGCGGCCTCCTATATTTGTCAAGGGCATGCTCTTCAAGCTCCCCTTGTCTTTCATCCCCCCCCCCCCCAAAAACAGAAACAGGGATTTATATGTGTGTGTGCACATGTGTGTGTATATATATATGTATATAGGTGTCTATATGTATATATGTCATGAGATATACACACTGCGAGAGGGCACACATACTAGGTTTTTCCTAGCTGTAGTTTTAGCCCCAGATACTGTCTCTCTCTCTCCCTCTCTCTCTCTCTCATAGGAGCGAGCCTTATGTCTGTGCCTGGCTTTTGCCGGTGTCCTTTAACCATTGTACCTCTGGGTACGGTTGGCCAGTGGACTACCTGGTGATGCGTCCGTCTCTTTTTGCCGACGCATATGTGCTGTTGATGCTACATTTCATTGGGCTTTTGCATATGTGTGGTGTGGTTTTCACAGTCCACGCTGTCTACTTATGTGTATCCCTCTCATCCACATACATGTATCTCCTGGTAGTCATGATTCTGTATGTCTATACATGGTGACATGTGTCCTTCCACATGTCATTTTTAGCATCCACGGCGCTGCATGCTCAGTTTGTACGCTCTGACTCTGTCATGCTGTTTTTGACCCATCGCTGGGACATTATCATTTGTGGTACAGTGGGATCCTGTGCTCAGTTTCACTTCTTCTTGTAGAAGTTATGATATTTCTTCCATTGTGCACTGGCCATTCTGGGTCTGTGATTTCCTTTCGTCCCTTCCTGGACGAGAGCAGTCTCGTACCGTCCTCTGACGGGTTGTGGTGCCATTGCCTCCCCTTGTTAAGGCTCCCTTACAGAGCTTAATGGCATTGCTGTCCCCACCTGTTTCAGTCAATATCCTTGACGGATTAGTTCGCTTTTGGAACTTGGTGGGTTTCAGCCACAGGCCCTCCTCCAATAGGTTATAGCTTTGGTATCTATTCTAAGTTAAGGATTCTGCGGCTAGATGTCTCTATCAGATGAACGAGTTACTTACCTTCGGTAACGATGTATCTGGTAGAGATACAGTCTAGCCGCAGATTCCTTAACGCCCACCCAACTTCCCCGCTCTGCGAGGGCCTTTTCAAGTTGGGTTCTACCCACCGGTCTCTTTACCAGTGGCCTTTGTCTTCCTGCGGAGTGGTCTACTCCACCTTTTTCCTAGGTCAGGATGTCTCATTCTGTTTTGCCCATTGCTTCCCACCCATTCTCGTGATTGGGTGGTGGGCTCATATGTCTTTCCACGTTCTTACACCCTGGTTTCTTCCAGTGTGGAGATTGGTCATGTCCTTTTTCTCTCCCTTCCCCCCTGATTTATTTTTTCTCCATTACTTTGGGGTCTATTTGACTATGCTACAGTCAATTGGTCAATAATGGGAGTATGGTTGCACATTCTCTGTTGTTGCAGAATTGAGATCTATTGCAATAAGTCATGTTGTTACAGTATTGTTGCCAATTACAGTAACATTCCTGTGGTGGCAGACTGCTTGTTGTTTATCATGACTTTCATTTCCATTGCTGTTTTGTCTCATAGGAGGGTATGATTCTTTTCTTCTGCGAGACTGTTTCTAGAGGCGGGTACTCTGCTCTCTACCTTCAGTCCCTTACAGTATAGAGTGCTTCGTCACTGTCATACATGGTGATGTTTCTCATCATTTTATTATTTATTGTGGTTGTTACAAAGGTTTTGATCTTTTTTGGCACACTGTTCCCACACTCTCACAGTTTTAGTAGTGGCTCCGCGTTGTGGCGCAGAAAAGTTTCACAGTAGAAAACTGATGTCAGCGCGCCGGGAGGGACTTATGTGGCTACACTGACGTCATATCCGTGGATGACGTCAAGGTGGAGCCGTGCGGCGCCGTCCCCCGGCACGCAGAGGTACTGCTGAAAAAATCTCCGTATCCAGACTGATGCCTGGGGGATATTCTAAGTTAAGGAATCTGCGGCTAGACTGTGTCTCTACCAGATACATTGTTACCGAAGGTAAGTAACTCGTTCTTCAGGGCAGCTAGTTCCTGTAGTACGCTTAAATGTGTAGTTGGGTTGTTTAATCCGCAGACATTGTAGGGGTAGCCCTTCATTTTTGTGCCTCAGGGGTTATAAGGTGTCATTTGCCGACTATGTTCTGGTTGGCTTGCCATTGTTTCCTAAAATGGTGGTGAGCGGGTAAGTGTCACCCCTCACTCTCCCCCCTTTTCTGCCATTTCAAATCTTAAACATCACTAACTAAACCATAACTGCGGAACCAACGCAGCTTAGTGCTTGCCTCCAAATATCTAAGTCATATGAACCATTGCCCAATCTTCCAGGTCTCTCCTACTATTTAAAAAACAAACTTTTTATTGGGTTTTGCATTTTGAACAAGAGTATCGTATGACTTTTTTTTACAACTTATGGCAACAATGCGAAATAAAAGAGAAGTGTTCCTACATATAAGCACAATCACATCAGATGGAGGTATTGTGTTGGACACACTTTGGCATGCAGGTCTGCCTTGCTTTTGGATGCTTAGTGCTCATGGCCTGCCATAGTTGGCGCTGTCAGATTGTAACTCATAGTAAACTGTGGGAGACTGAGTGGGTAAGGTGGCAGGTGGATCTCGGTGCAGTGGTAGTTGCGAATTGGTGGTTCTAGGTAGGAGATGGCGTGGGTGAGCGCCTCAGCTAGTTAATATCGGTCTCGTGAGTGGCGGGCATTCTGTTGGAAAATCTTGTCCCAGGAAAGGGGTCTTACATGAGCGGACAAAGGCCAGTGCATTCTTGGGGGCAGGTTGTCTTTGCCAGTCACCTTGCGGAAGTGCGTGAGCAGGGTATCCCACTGTGGGGATATGGGTCGCGCATTGCTCCTCTCCGCACCTCTACCGGGTGCCGTTAGAGACCCCAGTGGAGTGTAATTGTGCACTTAGTGAGTAGCAAGCCAGGGCTGCGAAGCGGTCCGTATTTTATGTTGCTTCTTGTGGTTGATTATGCGTAGGGAGCATGCCTTCCAAGTGTATATGTCTGGGAGCTCTGTGACTCACGCAGTGTGGTATGGATGGCAGGCCGATAGTTTTGAAGGGCTGGGCATGACCACAGCATGTGTGAGTGTTGCGTCTGAGACCTGGCAGTGGGGGAATTCAAACTGTGTCTCGGAGAAGTAGCTGTGCAGCTGAGCAGGGGTTAGGTAGGCCAAATGCAAAATGAAAACTGTATGTTCTTGAACCGTGAGTTGCGGAAAACCTTCTTTGGGAACTCAAGTGCCCGTCCCCACTCCCTATCATGGGGCACCCTACCAAACTCGTCCTCCCATTTTTGGCGAAGTGCTGTGAGAGGGGTGATTGTCAGTCCGCGTATGGCTTTGTACAACCAGGTGATAAGGTGATGGCCTGGTCCCATAGTCAATATGGTCCGAAGAACCGGATGTGTCGCAGTTTTCTGCCCATGAGAGATTTCAGAGGGCATGGCAGGTGTGGCTGAGTCGTCTGTGGAGGAGGAACTGCCCTGGTGGGAGATCACTCTCTTCGGACAGTTGATCAAAGGGAAGGAGATGGCCCTTCGTGGAGAGGCTGCCCACCTTGAGCGGCGAATGGTCAGTCCAGACCCGTAGCTCCCCGGTCGTGTAATAGTCTCGCCTGTGGGGAAGGCTAACCAGAGGTGAATTTGGGGCATACAGTGGAGTCTCCCTGAAGGGGCGGTGTATCCTGGCCATACAAGTCTTCGCTACAGTCACCTGCAGGGGCCAGGGGTTTGTGCTTCTGGGAGGAGTAGGCGTCGGATCGCAGACATCGGTAAGCACCCAAGGTCTGACTTGACCTCGTCCAGGTAGCACCCAGCCGCCTAGCGGGACAACCATTGAAGCTGGCCTTCCAGAAAGTATGCTTCAAAGGATTGAGCCCCCAAGCCTCCCCGGTCCAATGGCAGCTGTACTTTAGTCGGGGAACTCGCCGGCAACCGGATCCCCATATGAGAGAGCAGAGGAGTGTGTCCAACTCCTTGAAGAAGGAGTGGGGTGGTATAACCGTAAGATTTACAAAATAATATAGAAGACAGGACAGAATAACCATTTTCGCCAAGGCGATTTTGCTGATAGGAGCCAGGTGGAGGGACCACCAGAATTGTACTTGGGATCTAATGCCTGCCAAGGCCCTGCGGAGGTTCCCCTCATAGAGGTCCAGGGGATTGTGATAAAGGTGGACTCCTAAGTAACGCGTCACCTGTGTGTGCCAGTTGAGGCGGGAGGCACCGAGATAAATATACCGAGGTGGCTGTTCCGGGCTTAGCGGGCAGATTGCCGACTTCCCCCAGTTGACTCGAAGCCCAGCTGCAGTGGCGTAGTCTGCCAGTACATCCCGGAGGGGTGTAAGATCGGCTTCTATGTCCCGTACGTATAGGAGCAGGTCATCTGCATATAAGGAAGCTGCGTGTGTCCTGTTCGCCAACGGAATGCCCCATTCTCGGCCTCCCTCACGCAGCCGCACAGCCAGAGGCCCAATGACGCGCGCAAATAAGAGCGGGGAGACCAGACATCCCTGTCTCGTCCGTCGACCTACCGGGAATGGAGCCAAAACCAGGTGCCCCAAGCGGATCCGGGACGTTGGGTTGGAGAACAATATTTTTATATAAGCCAGGATCCTGGGTCTGCTCGCCATGCGGGTGAGCACTGCGAACAGGTGATGCCAGGTTAGGGTGTCAAATGCCTTCTCTAAGTCAATAATGAGGCAAGTCGCCTGCGGGAATTGCCCCCTCGCCTGGTCCTGTACGTGGAAGAGATAGCGAATATTCTGGGAAGTACTATGGCCCGGGACGAAACTGTTTTGATCAAGGTGTACCAGCTCTGGAAGGATCTGGGCATATCCATTAGCCAGAATTTTACCTAGGATTTTGTAATCTGCCTTGAGTATAGCGATGGATCTGTAAGAGACCAGCTGCGTGGGGTCCCTGTCTGGTTTAGGGAGGGAAACCAGGAGAGACTCGCGAAGAGAGTGGGGGAGTTCACCACCACGTAGCGCTGCTTTGTACATTTCGGCCAGGGCACTAGGAGAGACGAAAAGGTGCTATCATACTCCAGTTTGAGTGCGGACCGTAACTCCTGCAAGATCGACCACTTCGTCAGGCCTCTCCTCCTAGTCAGAGCAATACGAAAACAATTAGACTTTAAGGGTATTCGATCCTGTTGACCCCATCCTGTATGCCTCCTGCCCGACTCTTGGAACCATCAGCCCCTTGTGCTTTTCTGTCAGTTTTGTTTTAGTGCTTGCAGGGCTCCAACTCAGGCAGCCTTACAATACCTCTCAATTGACCGATTCCTACACATCTGTGTCCCCGCTGCCCTTGCATAGGTGATGGTTCACCCTGCCTTTGCTTACTATAATCTCTACCATGTCGGGTTGATTTTTCTTGTGTCTGCTGAACACTGTGCAAACTGTTTTGGGTAGATATCGACTGTTCTCCTGCTGCATCGAGCACCATCATAGCCTCTTTGATGAAGATAAAGGAGTATTGCTGCCCCTCCCACAGAAAAATTACACCTAACAGGTGGCCCCAGCAGCATTTAACACCGTGAGATTATAGGAACTCTGTGATGGGCCTGACAATGTGTTGTTTCATCAACATTTCTGAGGAAAAGTCCTGGAAAAGCTGTACATTTGCCCCCTTGCAGGAAATCGGACCCCCTATCTCGCTTTAGACATGATGGTCACTTTATTTGTGAAGACGTGTACTCTTACTAGCACAGTCATTTGGGCCATTCTTTAAGCCATGTCTAGCTTGATTGCTTTTCCTTCTGATCTTTAAAGGATGGCATTGAATAGGTCAATACATATTGGTGAATATCGCCTGTGTCCACTTTGCATGGCGGCCTTCGAATGCAGATATTATTTCACCAGGAACCATTCTCCAGGTCCTCGCATGTCACCTGTAGAGCAATGTGATGTTCTTCCAGTTGGAGTACATGCATTTGAAAGCGTTCATAGTCATCAGCCCGTTTGTTGAGGTTTCCTTCAAGGTTGTTCATTCGGTCTTTCAATTAGTTATTATCCTTCCACATTTCTTTCAGGTTGTGGTATACGTCCATCTTAACCTCCTTTATTTCCTCCTTGGTTTCCTGGAAGGCTTGAATCAGTAAGTTCATAGTAACTATCTGGTTGGCCTCCTAAGTCTCCTGATCCACAACGGGGTCCATCTTTTTGCCTCTCTTCGATCGCTGCCTGTCTAACAGTAGGCACCCTGTTGTATGAAGTCTTTGATATTTGAATGTTTTTTTGCCTCTTCTGACAGTCAAGACACTGTAGAGAAGTCCAGGGTTCGACTAGGGCAGTCTCACAGTGCCTGAAGGACTGGTCTGACAGATCAGTGTGGGCTGTTTTATGGTCTGGTGGGTCGGTTTTTACTCTATTTTTATCCTGATTTCATCACAAACATTGCCTGTAGCAAGCACAAATGTGTGCAGTCTCCCATACTTTGCAAAACATCTTTACAGTTTGTTTACAAGTTCAAAGCTGCCCGACTTGCAGAATGTAGGCCACTTTTTTAGCTGTCTTATTTGCTAACATAGAACACTTATTTTGCTGCCTCTGCCTATTTTCTGTGCTGTCCTACCCTGGAGAGGTCAGAGTTTTCTAGAGAAGCCAGGCAACGCTGACCGGCCTCCAGAGCTGGTTCTCCCTTGTTGATGGACTAGTTTATCACCCAGGTTATCAGTCTTTCTGGAGTTTGCCTCCTTGGGTATAGTCTACCATTGGGAAGGGGTTGGTGGGACCCACTCTATGGGCTCCTTTCGTCTCTTCTTTCAGTAGCTCAAATTTCCTTCTTGTTTCTGTGAAAGTTTGCTATGTATTTTTGGGTTGCCCCCTAGACTGTTCTGTGTAAAGGTCGGCAATGCCAACCTGATGTCTCACCCACTCTCATGCTCTCCTCCGCCTAACGAGTCTCAGTCTCTTCTTGTGAGCCATAATCAATGTGCTTTTGGGTAGGAGGAGCCTACTACTCTGCAGTGAGTGGCGTTTGTGAACGAACTTCTACCTTCAAGCCCTCCCTTCTGTTGATATAATAGGTCAGTGGTTCTCAAACTGTGGTCCGCCGACCTCCAGGGATCCTTGAAACATTTCCAGGGGATCCGCAGGCAGCAGTTTGATAAGCACTGCAAAGTTCCTTGTATAATAAGCAGTTTTCGGGCAACAATAAAAGTGTCAAGATAACTCTGGTGATTAATGTACTTGCTGGAGAGAGATGGGCGTTTTGTCCAGTGGCAGCTTTGACTGATCTAAGGTAGCGCAGATGGTTAATATGCCTGCTGCAAAGAACGCGTAGCATACATTTCAAAGAACAGTATTTTATGTGCATAGCTCAATGGGTTACTGCTTTTGTCACAGAGATTATTTTGTTACTGTGCAGTTCATAAATTACAGTCGTAATCTAGCGCAGTGAGCTGTGAACTGCCTTCAAAGAGCTGCATGATAACTGCGTGGTACAAGTTATTAAGTTGTGTTTTTTTCCAGTCTTCCATTATCTTAATGCTGCTAAAAAGCATTTGTTTGGGTCGAAATATATTCTTATTAATGAAGTCAACCCTAACTGCTGTGTTATGTTCTGAATCCTGAGTTTGTTCTTCTCCAGACCAAGCATTCTTAAAAAATGCCTACTTGTATGGATGACATGTGAATCCTGCACCATGAAGTCCCCTTTGCCTTGTGTAATATTTTCTATACGCTGATTTACACACCTATGATATATTATGTCTGTATGTGTGTGATGTAAAGTGCTCTGACACCCTAAACTGGTATTAGAGGTGCTATAAAACAAATGACATACATGTGACAGGGTGCTATGGAGAGATGAGGGTGATATTGAGGGAATCATTGAAGCCTAACAAAGATTATCATATCCTGGTGCACAGTAGGGTCATCATTTACTACGCTTTAAAAGCTAATACAATTCAATATATAATGACAAATGTGTTGTCGAATGCACCATTTTTTCACAAATTTTCTTGGGGAGAGAGCCCCCTAGAGCCCACCTAGTAGTGGTCAAGCTCACACACTGCTCTTGGTATGCACCGTACAGGGGCTGGCCTGACAACATTTGCCATGGCTTCTTTGGGTTCGCAGTCGGCCCTGGCAGGAGCCTCGTACCGCGAAATAAAATCAAACATTGAAATGTTAGTCGCCGAGATGCAGCACCAACCTTCCCATAAAATGTTTTCGATGTTTGCAAATGTTTTCAATATATCCAAATAATACAATCTTTAGTAATTTGAGTATTTGTTTGGTGTGCACTTGTTTGTGTATGTTTTGCGAATTACTGTTTTAATGTTTGAAATTTAAATCGTATAAATTGCTTTGGGATCCCCGGCTTCCAGTAGTGACTCAATGGGGGTCCTCAGGAGTCAAAAGGTTGGGAACGGAGCCCGACAACATCGTTAGTTGTGAGGGCCTCTTGCTGTCATTGCCCTTGTTGCCTTTCACGATACCTTCACAGTTGTATCTGTTTTGCTCTCAGTCCCACAGAGCTTTGTAATCTGCCCCCCAGGCCTGCGACTTGGCTGCCCCACCCAAGGCCTGGCTTCTGATGGACTTCTCTGGTGTGCCGAGGTGAGGGAGGGCACCCTCTGTGCCCCAGGCACTGTTTCTACAGGTGTCTGTACCCAACCATATAAGGCATGTGACCCGCATGCTCCAAAACCTCCCCAGGTTCCCAAGTCAAAAAGGAAGATTATCCTGGAGTCATTCTGAAGTCATCTGATGACTTCAGCCAGGCTATTCCTGCAATTAAATGGGGAAGTCATCCGAAGCCATCCTGAAGTATGCCTATAGGTCAAAATATTTAAATGAGATGACTAGAGTCATCAGAGAAACTACTCCAGGATTAGTTCCCGATTACTTCAGTGGAAAAGATGTGATGATCTTGTACTACTGCAGGATGATCCCATGATGATTTCAGGATTAGGGTTGATTACTCCAGGATGGGTTCCTGATTACTTCAGTGGAAAACATGTGATGATAATGTACTACTCCAGAATGATCCCATGATGATTTCAGGATTAGGCTGGATTACTCCAGGATGATCCTATGAGTATTTCAGGATGGGGCTGTATTATTACAGAATCATCTTGGATGACTTCAGAATGAGGCTGCATTACTCAAGGATGATCCAAGGATAACTTTAGAATGGGACTGGGACCGTACTTGTCGATTAATTCATGATGGGGATGTAGTACCCTTGGGTAGGTTCTGGCTGTGATACTGCATGGCGGTTTCAATATGTAGATGTATTACTTTAGGATGACCTTGAGTAGTAATACTTGATTGCCATACACAGGATGTTAAGAAATACACAGTTTTATTAGTTCGTTAGCAGAGCAAATTATTGCTACAAAAACAAGCATTGGCAAAGCCAATAGTTCTTGCCTTTTTGACCATGTGGCTTGCCAATGTCTTCTGCCGATGGTCTGCAGTATCGGTTCAAATAAACAAGCATTGGCAAATCCAAAAGGTCTGGCCTTTGCAAGAGCTGTTGGCTTTGCCAATATGTTTTTAGCCATATTGTACACGAGCGTGGCTGTTGTTCAGCATGGCTAAAAGTTAGTGGGGTAAAGGAGAGTTGTATGTCGAAAAGTGCAATGTGATGAAGTAGCGTTGATTATAGCGGCAGAGTGTGATGCAGTGGTGTAGAACTGAGTGGCATTGAGTGTTGCGTAGAGTGGTGTAGAGTAGATTGCTGTAGAGTGGCATAACGTGGAGTAGTGTGGGAGAGTGGCTAGCACAATATACCAATACTGTTCCAAAAGGTGAGAAATTCGAGGCAAGACCCCGCGCTCTCCAGCACTTGCTCAGGAAAAAAATCATTCTAGGTATGTGCACGTATTTCTTACAGAAAGTTTTGCAAACAAACTGGCATGGACTGTGTAATACCGTGCAAAAGTACAGAATGTTGACTAAAGGAATAGCCCTGCGATGCCAGATGCTTAACACCCTTTCATTCCATTTGAAGCTTCAAAAGACCGCACTCGAGAAGAGAAAAAATTGTGTGATGATAAATGAACTCAGCAATGAGGCTGCGGGAAAAAGAAATAAGAGCAGAGATAAGCCAGAGAAAGAAGGCAGAGTGAAAGTTAGGGTAGAGAGACTGCCCATTAGATTGACTTGTCATAAATGTTCAATGTTAATATTAAATACCAACTTCCAGTAAGGCAACATACTACACTCTACTTACTGGTGTGTGAAGAACCTATTAGTATGAAGCGCTATTTATTTGTATGTAAATGAATACTTGGGAAATACCTAAACGGTGTTCGTTGTTCACTAATAAACAAATAATTCTGAAATTATCTATAAGGCTTTATTTTTTGTAACAAAAATGAAACCAAAACAGAGAAAGTAATAAACAAGCCCTCCTCAAACCACCAGGGCCAGTTTAATTTTGTGAGTGCCAATGAAGTAAACAGATAGTCATCTTTAAAGCATCCTCAAATCATCAGGAACCATCTCATCTTGAGAAGTCATCAACTGCTCATCCTCTGATCATCAGGAACAATCACATCTTGTGGAGTCATCAGATACTCATTTTCAAGTCATCCTCAAATCATCAGGCTCACTTTTCTAAGCTCTGCTGATGACTTCAAGAGCTTGATGATGTCTGATGATGTGAAAATGACTTCTAGAGTAGTTGGATGATCATCCGATGAGTCTGGGATGGCTTCTAAAGTAATCCTTTTTGACCAGGGTTGCCTGATTATGCTGAGAGCTTCCTGCTGTACTCGAAGAGTCGCTCCGTGTCAGGTCCTGGCTGCTCTCCCCCTCCAGGATCCCGCCTTCAGGCCGATGTCCGGCCTTTGTCTCAGTACGCAGCTCTGGACTGTTCGTGCTCATTCGCTTTAGGCCCTCTCCATGAAGTCAGGTCACAGGCCGTTAGGAATCTCCTGCACATACTCTGGGATCACCACAGCAGTGCGGGAGGCGCTTATCAGCTGCCACTTGCACTGAGGGGGTACCCTTCAAGTGCTGCGTGGTCTCTGCCATATGCCTCTGTTCCCGCAGGCTCTGTCAGTAAGATCATGGCAGGAGCTGGCTCGATATATCCACGGTAGCTTTTGGACCCCCCCCCATCAAGATTTTCAGCCTGCTGATGATCGCCAATTCCATGGTTCCAGGCAGGAGCCCAGAGACTAACCGCGCACCTTCTTCCATGCCTGGCAATGCCCCCTTTATGAATGATTTGTAATATTAAGTTCAGGTGGTAACTCTACATCCGCTTAAGCACTTACATCTGAAAGAGACACGTTAGTGACAGATTCCTTACCTTAGAATATCCCCAGGCGTCAGGCTGGATCCGGAAAGTTTTTGCGTAGCAGTACCCTTGCGCGTCGGTAGGCGACGTCGTGCGGCTCCGCGTCCGTCGTCGGCGTCGTGATCGCCGGGATGACGTCACAGGCAGTACTTAGACGCCGCCCCTGCGCGCTGACGTCAGTTCTTCTTTTTCCGCGCCAGTAAGCGCAGATCCGGGAAGAGCAGTGCCCTAGTCAATTTTTGACTAAATTTTTTGTGAATTTTTTCACTGTTTCTTTTCGAGTCTTCATCGACTCCTAGGTGTCGTAGGGATGCCCGGCTTCAAGCCATGCAACGCCTGTGGTCGAATGATGTCGATCACAGACCCGCATCTAGAGTGTCTCTACTGTCTCGGCCGAGACCACGACACGAAGTCGTGTCCTGACTGCCGGAAACTTCACCCGAAGGCTTTGCGAGAGCGGTCTCGAAAGCTCCTCGAGGTCCGGCAGTCGGCTCCGTGCCGCACCAAGCCCCGGTCCCGGGAGAGGTCGAGGGGCCGGTCGCGGAGTCCCCGCCGGTCGTCGGAGTCCAAGTCTTCGCGCTCCTCTGGTAAGTCGAAGCACAAAAAGTCTAAGAAGCATCATCGCTCTAAGACTTCGCCTCGCCGGTCTCGCAACTCGGCTGAGGCCCCTGTCGGCACCGTCCCCGCGGCCCCGGACGTGCCTGTGGAGCCGCCCCCGCATTACCCGTCCTTTCCGGGTTTGGGGGCGACTCCGGCCGAAATACAGGAATTCCTGTCAGCCATGGCCCGCCTCTTTGGGCCCCAAGGTCCCTCCGGTGCGCCTTCGGGCCCCGCGGGCCCTGATGGGGTTGCTCCGGCGTCGCCGCCGACTCCGGTCCCGGCGTCGCCTGTCCCGCCAGCCTTCATCCCGGCCTCGGCTCCGGCCCCGGCCTCGATCCCGGCTCCGGTGGTACCGCAACCCCCATCGACGCCGGTTGACCTAACCACGCCTCCGCCGATGTCCCCGGTGCCGTTCCTGATGCCGTCCGGGGCTCCGGACGGCGTCGTTCCCCGGTTGTCTCCCGCTCGACGCCGGCTCCGGCGCCGATGAGACCTTGGGTCCCAAATGTCCCTCCTCCTCCATATTTTGAACAAGAGGAGGACCAGGAGAGCTGGGAGGGGTCGGAAGACCCTCTCACACAACAGTGTGAGTATGATCAGGACTGGGCTGAGGAATTTGGGGATGCCAGTGGTCTAGACACTTCCCCTGACACTGGCATGCTGTCTCCTCCCGTGGCTACGGAGGAGGGAGCAAATTTCGCAACGGTGTTGCGTAGAGCAGCTGGAGCCTTGCACCTCCAATTGCCTACTGTGGCTGTCAGGACTAATCTCCTGACGGAAGTGCTTCAGCCGGCAGCTTCCTCCACGGAGACTGTGCTGCCGTTTAATGATGCACTGACTGATGTTCTTTGGGCGCCTGGTCCAAGCCCACCACAGGGGCTCCTGTGGATAGGAACGTGGCCCGACGCCATCGCCCTGCTCCGGGCGACCCCTTGTTTCTCTCCCAACATCCCACCCCCGAGAGCTTGGTTGTCCAAGCCTCTGCCTCCCAAACCGCCTTCCCTACCGCCCCTCCGGATAGGGAATCCAAACGCCTGGACCAATTTGGGAAGAAGGCTTTTTCTTCCTCCAGTGCTGGCTTGCGGTCCGTCAACACCGCTTGCCTTTTGGGCCGACATACCCACTCCCTGTGGGATTCGGTGGCGGCTGTTTTGCCACAGTGTTCTGAGGAGGTCCAGACACTGCTTACCCGCGCCATTGCGGAAGGAAGAGATGCAGCTAAATACACCATACGTTGTGGCCTTGATACCGCCGACTCGCTGGGCAGATCGCTTGCAACGACGGTGGCGCTACGTCGCCACGCCTGGCTGAGAACAACTGGTTTCTCGGGTGATGTCCAGAATACACTCATGGACATGCCCTTTGATGGAGTCGGTCTTTTTGGTTCCAAAGCAGACCATGCGCTGGAGCGTTTTAAGGACTCACGGGCTACGGCCAAGTCCCTGGGCCTTCTGTTGTACGCCCTCCGCTAACCTCTGCTTTTCGCCCCTTTCGTGGGCACGGAAGGGGCGCCCAGTCACGTCAGCTGCCCAGCCACCGGCCCGCGCAGCAAGCGTCTTCGCGTGGCCGACGACGGGGATACCGCCGTGGCGGTTCGGGCAACCAACGTGCGGGTCAGGCCACCACCTCCAACTCGTCCGTGGCCTCCAAGCCCTCCTAGTCCCTCCTTTCCGGTGCACAGCACGCCAGTAGGGGGCAGGGTCCGCCATCACCTTCACCACTGGCGTCCCATCACCTCGGACAGGTGGGTCTTGGACATTGTCCGAAGGGGCTACTCCCTCCCCTTCGAGACCACCCCCCCAGCCATGCCACCTCAATTCCACCGCATGTCAGGGGATCACTTGGTGCTTCTGCAGAAGGAAGTCACGGCCCTCTTGGCCAAGAGGGCCATCGAGCATGTTCCGACCCCAGAAGTAGGACGTGGTTGCTACTCCCACTACTTTCTGGTGCACAAAAAGGACAAGGAGGACATGCGTCCTATCTTGGACCTCCGGAACGTCAATCGCTTCCTCCGGAAGGAGAAGTTCAAGATGCTCACCCTAGCTCAGGTCTTGACTGCCCTCGACCCTGGAGACTGGTTGGTAGCGTTGGACTTGCAGGACGCTTATTTCCACATCCCCGTCCTGCCGGCCCACCGGCGTTACCTACGGTTCATGGTAGGCCTCGAGCATTTTCAGTTCACCGTGCTCCCCTTTGGCCTTACAAGTGCCCCTCGGGTGTTCACGAAAGTGATGGCGGTGGTCGCAGCTCATCTGCGCCGGGCCGGCCTCTGGTCTGTGGCGGAGTCCCGGCTCCATATCAACGTTCTGGAGCTCCGGGCGATCCGACTTGCACTCAAGGCATTCCTTCCCTCTGTCAAAGGGAAGGTAGTGCAGGTGTTCACAGACAACACCACCGCCATGTGGTACTGCAACAAACAAGGCGGGGTGGGGTCGTGGACCCTCTGTCAGGAGGCTCTGCGCCTCTGGACATGGCTGGGACATCAGGGCATGTTCCTGATGGTTCAACACCTGGCAGGTTCCCTGAACGCCAGGGCGGACTAACTCATCCGCAGGTGCATGATGGATCACGAATGGCGTCTTCACTCGGAAGTGGCGCAAGGTCTCTTTCTGCAGTGGGGAGAGCCTTGGTTAGATCTATTCGCCACCGAAGAGAACGCGCAATGTCATCAGTTCTGCGCGTTGGAATTTCCAAGGCGGCACTCGCTCGGCGACGCTTTTCATCGCGAGTGGAGTTGCGGTCTGTTGTACGCCTTTCCGCCTATACCACTTCTACCCAGAGTGTTGAAGAAGATTCGGCGCGACCGGGCCCAAGTCATCCTTGTGGCTCCGGACTGGGCTCGAAGAGTTTGGTATCCCGAGCTACTCAGTATGAGCGTCGATCCCCCCATCCGTCTGCCTCTTCGGGAGGATCTTCTGTCGCAGCAGCAGGGGACGGTCCTCCACCCGAACCTGTCCAGCCTCCACCTGCTTGCGTGGAGATTGAGCGGCGGCAGTTGATTCCTTTCGACTTGCCTCCCGAAGTTTGTGATGTGATTCTGGCAGCCAGGCGTCCCTCCACTAAGGTGGTATACGCCTGCAGGTGGAACAAGTTTGTGGCATGGTGCACAGCAAAGGCTGTGAATCCCCTCTTTGCCCCTCTTTCTGAGGTTCTTCTGTTCCTTCTTTCCCTGGCCCAACAGGGTTCTGCCCTGGGTACCATCAAGGGCTATCTTTGTGCCATCTCGGCCTTCCTCAGGCTTCCTGATCAGCCCTCCTTTTCAAGTCCCCTGTTGTTAACAGGTTTCTAAAAGGCATTACACACCTCTTCCCTCCTGTTCCGTTTGTGATGCCTCAGTGGGACTTGAACTTGGTTCTTACCTTTCTCATGTGCGCTCCCTTTGAGCCTCTACATAACTGTCCTCTTCGTCTTCTGACTCTGAAGACAGCCTTTCTGGTGGCCATCACCTCCGCTCGGCGGGTGAGTGTGCTCCAGGCTCTATCATGCAAACCTCCCTTTCTGTCTGTACATCCAGACAAGGTTGTTCTTAGGACGCGTCCGTCCTTCTTGCCAAAGGTGGTTACTGCCTTCCACATTGGGCAGACCATCACTTTGCCCACCTTCTTTCCGCCTCCGCATCCTTCCAGAGAGGAAGAGAGGCTCCACCGTCTGGACCCAAAACGTGCGATTTCCTTTTATATCAACCGCACACAACACTTCCGGGTGGATGACCAGCTCTTTGTTGGCTACGTGGGCGCCAAAAAAGGTCGGGCGGTGCACAAGAGAACCATCTCCCGCTGGGTAACCTTGTGTATCAAAGCCTGCTATTCTTTGGCTAAGAAGGAGCCTCCTGTTGGGCTGCGTGCCCATTCCACCAGGGCAACGGCTGCTACCACGGCTTTGGGCCGCGGTGTTCCGCTGCAGGATATCTGTCAGGCAGCTACGTGGGCCTCGCTGCACACGTTTACAAAGCATTACTGCCTTGACAGTCAGGTCCGGAGGGACGGCTTCTTTGGCCGTTCTGTCCTCCGGGACTTCCTTGTCTGATCTTTGTTCGCAGACCCACCACCGGGGTTGGTATTGCTGGGGTATCTATTCTAAGGTAAGGAATCTAACTTGTGTAACGATATATCTGTAAGAGATAGTAGTTAGTGACAGATTCCTTACCGCCCCACCCATCCTCCCCGTTCTGCGAACTGATTTCTAGGGTTAAGGACATCCCTTTCAGGGCCCTAGTATTTTTCAGACACCTATGTCAGCTTCTTGCATGGCTCTGCGTTCCTGGCGCGGAAAGTCGTGTACAGAACTGACGTCAGCGCGCAGGGGCGGCGTCTAAGTACTGCCCGCGATGTCATCCCGGCGATCACGACGCCGACGACGGACGCGGAGCCGCACGACGCCGCCTACCAACGCGCAAGGGTACTGCTACGCAAAAACTTTCCGGATCCAGCCTGACGCCTGGGGATATTCTAAGGTAAGGAATCTGTCACTAACTACTGTCTCTTACAGATATATCGTTACACAAGTTAGTAACTTGTGCATCAGGGGCAGGGTGGAGGCAATTTTGTGAGGTGGACCTGTTATAATTAAAGACTAGTTTACAGGTTATGAAAAATAAGTCGGTTGTTATGATTCTATCATTGCCGGGTCCGTTGCATCAACTTTAAATGTACCTGGTTAGACATGGCCTCTGGTGACCGAGAGAGTGAGGATCTGTTTCCTTTTGTTAGTAACACAGTATAATGCCAGTTCTAAAATGAAGGTGGGAAGCTGATTAATCTACGGTCTTAGTAGAATGAGGTAACCTAATCTAAGGTTATTGACAGAAAATGGGAGCTCTCTGCAGTAATAGAGGTAATCTAGAGCTATAGAATCATACTTCTGAAATGGCTAAAAAGCTGCACATCCGACGCATTTTTATCGTATACATTTGCCATTTTTACAATTGGACAAAAATGTGTTAAAATCTCTGAGGTTTTAGCTGCATTATGATTCTGATAAAACTTTACTTATATTTTAAACACTGGATATTATGCATGAAAATAAGTAAATTAGAATAGTCACTTATGTTCAAGTTGACTAACACCTGTTTTCCTGAACTTCCGGTTACATGATCTGTGCATTACGTACATTACGTTTGTTTAGTTTTAAGGAGTGCAACAAGTTCTTGATTTGTCTTTACTTTTTCCGTTGAAAAGATTTCATACTGTGTCACTTCTGCCTACACACCCTTTTGTGAAAACTGTATGCTATTACAGCTGGCTCATTTTGGCTCAACGCAGATGAGTTGAAATGTTTGAGACATACGCCTGTGAATGTTTGTGAATAATCACAGTTAAAACTGATTTTTTGGGTCAACACATTCTGCTAGGATTTGCCTGACCAATCCAATAACACGTCTAAAATGCACACTGGTGTAATTTGTTGGAAACAACAAGTTTGTGTTGTCCATATGATTGAGTAGACGATGTCTCAGATATCACAGACATTTATGCCCTTTTAATGCTTTGCGACTCAAAAATAAATTGCAAATGCAGAAAATCTAAACATTTCCTAGCACAAGTCACTTTGCATGTCAACAATCCTTTATGAATTGAAGCCTTAATGTTTCATATCTTAATCTGAATTTGGGTTTTTGTCTTCTACCGTGTGAAACAACAGGACTTGCTTTTTAAAATTGTTTTGTGATTAGTCGGGTTTGTAAATTGCAAATGTTAATCTTCTTTCATTTAATTGCTAGGAATCACTTTTCTAGAAGTTCCATTGCTACTGGTGGCCAGAAAGGGAAGTCGTATTACACCATGACTTTTACTGTGAACTTTTCCCACAAAGATGACGTCTGCTACTTTGCTTACCACTATCCATATACATACTCTACACTAAGGGTGAGAAAATGTGAATTTATGTTGTATGGTAAAATACTGAAAAATGGAGATACAAGTAAAATTACCTTTCTCTTCTATTGGATCATACTGAGTCTTACTTTATTGAATTTGTCTCTGAGTAGTTTAGTGCAAATTTTGAATACATTGCATTTAGTCCGGTGCAATTTTTTGAGGAGCAAATTAAATTGAAAAAGGACTTTGGGTGGTGCTAAGTTTGATTTCCTATATTAACATTTAATGGTTTCAAAATATATGTATATTTTTTAACAATAATTGGAAAAAGTAGATGATGAAGTACAAAGTTGACGTAGAGATTTTGTAGGAAGTTGAAGTACTTTGTTTAAAAAGGAGCGCATGATTTTGAACTTATAATATTGGTCTTACATTGTGCTTATAGTTCTTTTATCTTGTGTTTTTCACCTGAAAGCCAAAAGATGACCTAGTCTATTGAGTGAGCGTTTGGCTTGCCCCAAGCTTTTAAAGTGCCTGCAGATTTTTAGGAGAATTGAAATCAGCATAATTCTTTTGAGCAAGGTAATTCTCCTTTCCCAGATGTTCATTGGTATTGAGAACAAAACTGAATTCATAAGTGTAGCCAGCGATAATGCCGCATACACTAGAGTTGTTTTCTGTAACCTGATGCTTGTATAGAAGTTCAGACTGAGCTTAACTATAGGAATGGTTTGCCATTAAGGTAACATTGAGTTTTCTTTTCGGAGGTGTATTGTTGGTATATGTGTACAACAAAAAAGTGAAATGGCTGAATTAATCTTAGCCACTTGTAGTTACTCTGGGTCACATTCCAGTCCATGGCTTTTTTTGCCCACAGTAACCCTCCTGATAAGAACCATCCTTATGCAATTCTCGATTGGATCTGCTCCAATAGGTGTAGTTTAGCCCAAACGGCTAGGCCTGTGACAAGAAAACAAGCAACCCAGACTTGTTTTCACCTAGTTGGGCCTCGCCAGAAAAAAAACACCCTCATTCAAATTAGGCCTGCCTTGCTTCAGTCACAATGAAGGTGCTCTGTATGCTACAATGAATTCAGCGTGCACCAATCCCTCGAGAGATTTCAACATTCATCATTAGGAAGAAGAATCAGGAGGTTATTACAGGTTCTTACTACCAAGTGCAAAACCAAGCAACCTTTCTGCCATTGAGGCCTACCCATTAGGAATCCTCTGCCTCCCAAGTGATGGTTGCCGTCATTGGGCCATACAAGTGCTGCAAGTAACCTGAGAGAGGTGAAAGAGCCTTGTCACAAAACTGTTGTGTCCTTGATACCAAACAAATTGTTTCAGCCAAACACTACTGTGAAGGTCCAAGGAAGGGGCATGAAGCACCAAGAAACAGAGAGCTTGTTGGGGTAAAAACCCCCTCCTGCTCTTCAGAATCCATTGTATCTTTGAGTTGCTCCTAGCTCCTCACCTCAATGCAAATGTTCCAAACTGTCATTCATTGAATGTTTAAGCCAAATGCTTCTTCTAGGTGAGGTGCTTCAGGTCTCTTATAGTTAGAGGTTGTACTCGGTAAGTCTTAGTTTGCTCTAATCACCAACCTGCACCGCAGTTGAGCCCAGTTCCTCCTGTTAGTGGTCTCTATCATTAACAGGATAATTTATGTCCATCTCCAGGACTCCTCCTCCAGCTCCCATACTGTATGGACTGCAGTTGAGAGTAAGGGTATCACCCAGTCAGTGAACAGAGTGCCTGACTGATAAAGAAGCGCAAGAGGCAGCCTCCTGCAGTGTTTAACACACCATTAGTCTCCCTCAAAACACATAAGGCACAAGAAAAAATCAGAAGCACCTAGAGACATCAGCTCCTGCTGCATTAGCACCTGGCTATCCCTCACTCAGAGGTAGTGGGCTTGAGGGCATACAGGCCAGACTCCTATGACTCAAGAGACCAGGAGCAATATGCCCAGGAGTTGCCAAACTCCTCCTAACTCCACTGAGACAGATGCATATTTTGTCTCATGCTGTTCTCTGTCCTTGGCTCAGACTCCTCCTTGGATGCTGTGAATAAAAATGAAGGCTTGGGAGTCCACCCCAGACCCTCAGTGCCAAAGTCTTTGTCTCCTGGATTCTGCCAGCTGCAAATATAGTAGTGATAGCAGCTTCTCTGATGTACAAAAGTGTCTGGTGACTTACAGCAAAACAATGTTCCATCCCATTAGTCCTTGAGGCAGGCAAATGACAAAGACATCTTGGTTAGTCAAGGGCTCCCTGAGGGGTATGAGTTTATCTTGTACACCTCCTTTATCCCAGACTATGCACAAAAGAAGTTTAGTTTCATGCTCCATCAGTGCATCCCAGGCTGAACTCAAGAGGAGTGTACGTTCATGTCCAACTTGAGCAAAAAAGCTTTGAAAACATAAACTGCTGATGTCCCAGGGCTTCATCACCACTGAAACAAGTCCATGTGTCAGCAAATGTGGCTCAGGTCTATTTATTTTTTGCCAGAGGGACAGAAAGTAATTATTGAAATCTGTTAAATGGGAAGAGCCTCTTTAATCTTTGGATGGATGAGGTGCTTCATCAGTACAAGTCAGGTTCCATCATGGCCAAACTGTTGATTGCTTCATAAGTGATGGTGCTGAGACTTTCTCTTTCAGCAAACAATGGCATTCCAGGCCTTTAAGACTACAGGGTTTCTCCATTCTGAAACCTAAGATGGAGCCCTTTCTACCTCTGGAAACTGGCATTTGAAGAGCAGGCAAGGTAGAGAAAAGACTAAACCTTCTCCCCTGGCCTCCTCAGAGATTGGAAAGTTCTAGTGCCAGCACCTCTGCTCTTCATCATCTCATGAGGCTCACTGTATTCCAGGGGCAGGTGAGGGAAGTACTTTCATCCTCTACTCACTTACCAGGAACATTATTACTGGCTTAATGGCGCCCTACCCCACATAAGAAACAGAGTAAGATTAGGCCCGCTCGGAGGAGACGGGGCCACATGGCCAATACTAGCGGCTTACACCCTGACATTGGAACAATGCCACAGCCAGAATTACTCGTACAACACAGAGATTTCATTAAAATCTACAGAAACCTGACACAATTCGTCATGAGGACTTTAACAATCCAACATGCACCAGGTGCAGCAACTAGTACTCCAGCTCAGGGTACAGGAAATAAAATTACTCCTCAAACATTACACGCGGTAATGGGCAAATTCCATTCCGGATAGCTCAGAAAATAACTCAGCTTGAGGCAGTATTCCCGAATACTACCACCTATGAAAAACACAGAATTCTAACAATCTGCTTGCCCATGGGGATCACACCACAAGTAGAGGACTGCACCTCTTGGGGTTCAGTCTTTGCTGCCATATATACCAGAACACATGGTATCCCGTCATTAACAGTAGTACCTGACGTATTGAGACAGATACAAAATGAGTCCGGAGCAGAGCCTGCCCTAAACTTAGGGATGAAGTTACTAAGCAACTTCGATCAGGTATCAGCCATAATACTAGCTAACATTAAAGGGGAAGCAGCTTCAGTGGCGATCCGCCAACGCCTAAGGGAGTTCGGTCCAATAGATCAACAACACGAACTACCCAAAATAATTGAAACTGCATATGCAGAATTAGGCAGAGACAGTTTAGGTGGGAAAGCATTAAAATCACAACTAGTGGGCAGTCCTGAAAAGAACACTACAAAGCAGACACCTACTTCTTCTAAGAAGAAGTGGGAAAATAAAAAACAACAAAAGTCTAAAGACACCAGATCTCAATCCAGAGGTAGGTCTCCTCAACAGGAGCCCTGTGAAAGGAGGTATAACCTCAGGAATAGGGATAATATTAAAAAACCTGACGGGTATCAGGATACTGATTCTCGTTCCTCTCGTTCCTTTCAGGGTTCATCAAAAAACTCCGAGAGGGAAGGATGGTCAGAACACAGACAAGAGGAGCGTACAAAGTCCAGAGACACGCAACGCGCTGCGGACTACGCACCTAAAAAAGAAGATCTACAAAAACAAAAACCTCAGTTCAAAAAGAAGAAGGTAGCAGGTCTCAAGATCAGACATGCCCAGAATTCTGAGGACACAGCTTCTGAACGGGGAATGGGCTCTGACGATGCTAGACAGCGCGGCAGAAGTAACGATAGCGCGCCAGAACCTGAAGGAATTTCTGGTGACAGAGTTGAGTGAGTATATCACGGTGGAAACACCTGATACTCGGGTAAGTGTCCCACATAAGTTACATGAGATAATACTCCGGATGGAGGGGGACCAGCCCAGAAAAATTAAAGGTCTCTTTTGGAAAAATCTGTCATCTGGTTATGACATTCTATTAGCAGAACAAGACTGGCCGCCAGCATTCGTCATGGAGTGCCCTAGGGGAGAAACGATAATTTTTCCAGCCTTTTCCGACCTCGTTCTCATACATCTTTAACATGCATATGCGCAGGAGTGGGCGGTTGCCCTAGCTCCAGCATTGTACAAAAAACATGTTGGTTGGGATGAGGAGTCAACCCACCACATGATCCCGTTAAAAGTTTCACCAAATGCTCAAAGGCAATATCCTATAAAGCAGGAAGCTAAAAAACAAGTCATGGAGATCCTAGATCAACTTGAATACCAGGGGGTGATAGAAAATTGCACTTCACCTATGAACAATCCTTTGTTCCCGTAGCCAAACCTGACAACACATATCGTCTAGTCTTAGATCACATACATTTAAACACTTGCACAAAGACATTTGCAGTTCAAAATGCACACAGTGCCGCATTAATGAATAACATTGTGCGCAAAAAATACAAAACAACACTAGATATCTCAAACGGATTTTTCTGCCAAAATATAGCACCTGAAGGCAGGTATCTGACCGCATTCAGTGCGTTAGGGTCCCAGCGACAATTTTGTCGACTAGCCCAAGGGTATAAAAATAGCCCCAGGGTATTTTCAGCAAGAGTAACAGAGTTACTACAAAATTTGGATGAAGAAGCATTGTCCTATGTGGATGATATTTATCTGACAGACGATGACTTACCGAGGCACTTGACCAGGGTGAGCACCATTATTATGGGATTCGCCTCTGAGGGCTATAAATTTAATTTCAAAAAATCTAAAATTGCCCATCTCAATGTCCTGTTCTTAGGGTATGAGCTGTCAAGAGAAGGAAAAAGCCTAGCAGCTAACTTTTTAGAAAAGTGTGCGCTGCTCCAACCTCCAAAATCATTAAAGAATTTACAATCAATTCTGGGATTCCTAAATTTTGGTCGAACATACATTTTGGATTACGCAGAAAGAGTAAAACCTTTCTACGACTTAATAAAACCTGATTTTTCAATCAGACAATGGACACAGGAACATACAAATATCCTGCATTCCCTACAGGAAGACATGATAGCTTCTAAACATTTACAGACACGCGTAAACGTACGCAACTTAGTGATCCGAGTAATAGCGGGTCAATGCGGGTACACTTATTTGACTTTCAATGAAGGCGAAACAGTACCAGTCGCATACAAATCACACCTGTACACAAACGCAGAGATGCGTTTCACGTCAACTGAAAAAATCCTGACAGCAGTGCAGACCGCTGTAGCAAGAGAAAGAGCTCTGGCTCAGGGTAAACGCATAATTGTTGTGACCCCAGTACCAGCTTTAGAGGCTGTTACAAAAGCTAGCATTCCAAATGCGAAAGCCTTACATCCCAGATGGATACAATGGGCTAATTCTCATACTGCAACGGATGTTGAATACAGATTTGATCCAATTTTAAAAACACAAGCATTTCTGCAATACGAACAAGAATATCCTCTTCCAAATGAGATTTTGCCTCTAGATCAGTATGAATACATTATTTACACTGACGGATCTGCTCAACCGGCCATAAGGAGTAAGCAAGCTTACAGCGCAGCGTGTGCGATTGTTAAAGGTCGCATGCACGATGGAAAGTTCCATTCGAGTTGCACTAAAACGCAATCTCTAGGAGACTGCACGGCTCAGTTGGCAGAGTTAAAAGCACTGATACTGGCACTTGTAAACACGGAACACGAATTCCCCACACTAATTGTGTGTGATTCCTTTTACTGTGTACAGTCGTACAATGAATATTTACATCATTGGGAACAAAACGGGTTCAAAGATGCAAAAGGTGGCACAATTAAGCATAAAATGCTATGGGAACAGGTAGTGGAGTTGAGAAACGAACTACCAAAGGCTCACGTGATACATACACTGAGTCATCAGCGTGATGGTGTTCACGTTGAAGGGAATTCATTGGCTGATGAAGCCGCAAAGGGGGCTGTTCGCACGGCTTCCGTAGCTGCAGTTACTCGTTCAAAAACGAGAATAGACGGCGAGATTATGGTAGCTGTCAATGCTTCACGCAAAGGCAGCACAGCAGTACCAAAGAAATTTCCACTCAAGTACTCCTACAAGTTAGATGCACAAAACATTCCATATGCTCAGATTCCTAGAGTGGGGGATAGAGTAATACCAAATATGGATCGTAGGCAAAGTTTATTTGTAGCAGCACACGAAGGGACCGGTTTTGTACATTCGGGACTTAGGTCGACTGTCTCTTTATTGAAGCAACGCTACTGGTGGCCTGTCATGAGGAGGCAGATTAGAGACTATGTTTGGAACTGCAACATCTGCAAGCAGATGAAAGGGTCCACCACAACACGTCCGGAACAGATACCATTATTAGACGGCATCAGGTTGTCTGTCCGTGTGCGTCCAGCTCAAGTTTCCTCAAGGTCTGGCCTCAGCGCTCGGCTGACGCTCGAACTGTTATAAAAGATTTGCGAGTCTTTATCCGCACATACGCAGTTGGCACGTTACATTCTGACCGTGGTCCGGCAATTAGCTCTCGGGCTTACAAAGAGGCCATGGAAGGAATGGGCGTAGCATTGCGGTACTCCTCTCCGTATCATCCTGAGGGAAATTCCGTTGTGGAGAGGAAAAACCGTGACTTAAAGCAATCTTTTAACAGCTAGGGTATTAGGCAAGGGCGGTAGATCGGTCGATCACTTATATGGGGTACAACGAGCGATAAACAATTAGCCAAGAAGCTCTCAAGGAGGTGTCACTCCTTACGAGGTCCTATTTGGGACAAGAATGTGGGTACCTGATCTTAATTGTGAAGGCACAGTGGCGGATGAAAAACAATTTGATATCCATGATCGTTTGGCTGTTTTACAGGATCTAAATGAATCCAGGACACAACAAAGTAACGTGCTCCAGAAACAGGCCGCCACTGAGGAAGTCAAGGCAGTAACGGCAAGACCTGTCTGGATCCCAAAAGTCGGGGATCTGGTCAGAGAAAAGATTGCAGACAAGAAAGAATTTGGGCCATCCTACAGAAAGCCTGTACCGGCCCTAGCAATCCAAGGCACAAGAACTGTACTTCTGCCACCTCTTGCCGGGAAAAAGGAGAAAAGATTTGTCTCAATTGACTTAATCAAACCACACTATGTGGCCGATACTAAACAGTAGGCCTCGTGGACTCCACAGTAGCAGACGCCCTCCTCTCGCAACAATCCAAGAAGTCCAAACAGAAGGACTCATCATGTTTGAAGAGCCACCTGTACGGAATGAAGGACTAAGCAACAATGCTATGGAACTTGTTCCACTTCAACAAGAAGAAAATCAACTTAACAACCAAGTTGCAATCAGACCGACTACAGACATCTACGTCAACATGCCACGTCAAGAGCAAAATCCGATTTCAACAAATCCCGATGCAATTCCAACAATTGATCGAACTGCTTCTGGCTATTTCATGAACTTTGATACGTTTTCACTGGATCCAAGCGTGCCGGAAACGACGCCTGCCAAAAAATCACGCAAACAGAAACTCATTGACTTTTTGAACTTTTTTAGAAAGACTTACCTGGTGTCACCTTGGATAGAACTATGGAATATCACTGGGATTCTATTTTTTCTTTTCTGGCTGGGTTTAATAATAACTTTTAGTATGCTTATTAATGGACGATACCTCCAGCAGAGCTCTACAGCCCAAAGAGTCAATTTGATTTTGAAACCACACCAGTCTTCACATCGTGAACCAAGAGACTTGTCTTCAGTGAACATCACAGCAGTTCCTATACCGGAAGGGTATAGTATGGGACAAGATTGATTATGATATATTCGGTCCGACTGAACTTTTAAAGCTTAAACATGTATTTAAAATTTCTTTAAGTGATATCATTACCTCCAGTACATTTTCTGATGATTGGGACACTGAAACTGTAAATGCTATGATGTCTGATTTAGAAAAAACTGCAGCTTGAGAACAATTCACGTGAGCGCAAGAGTGGCGCCCATGTAGGCTCTGCACATCATATCCGGAGTGGAACAGTGTCAGTGCGGATCCGCATGGTGCCACCTACTGGTGCGCAGAGGTACTGCTGAAAAGATTCCCGATCCAATCTGATGCCTGGGGAATATTCAAAAGGTGAGGGATCTGTGGCTAGATAGTCTTTACCAGAAAGAGTGATACCGAAGCTCTATAAATACTGCCTGATTGATTGATTGATGAAAGGTAACGACTTCTTGATAATGATTAGGGCAAAAAGAGAGGCGCGCTAAGTGATAAAAGGCTGTTCACACACAGAAGCAATCTTGCCTAGCACAAAACTAGGGAAGAAAGTCCTAGCTCCATAATACCCTTGGGTGTAAGTTGCACTCTATAAATAAATAAATAAAAGCCACTGCAAGAGAATGATGATACTCCCCGGCAGGATATAGCCACAGTAGAAGATGACAAACAAATTACAAAATGCTTCCTGAAGGAGTTCTTTATGGACATCAAAGCAGAAATAGGTGCCATTACAGATGAGCTGAAACAAAACTTGAAGAGGTGAATAAAGGTGTGTCAGAACTTGGATAATAAACTGCACTCCACAGAAGAAATTTTCAGTGCGTGTGCTCTCAGCCAGAAAGAAATAAGGACCCAATTGCTGCTACCCCTGGAACAACAGAACATTCATCTAAAGGAGAAGCAAAAAAACTTGGAAAACTGCGAAGTATGCTCAGACCTGGGTTTCATACTTACTGTGCCAATTGAATCAAGTTACAAGAGACTGAAGAGGCCCAAATAGACCGAAACCGGTCTTGGTTTGCTTTTGTTCCGGTTCAGAGAGCACCGGACTTAGCACTTCAGTCTGGACAGTTCCTACTGGAGCAGGACTAAGGTTGATTTGCAAATGCCTGTGTTTAATCTTAGGTGGCATGGTGGCCAAAAAAACGACGAGTTGGAATACTACCCCGTTTTCCCTTTATTAAACTAGTGGCATACATTCCTCCCATCACTTTTTGTGTGTTCACTTCATATATCACTTCACTGTCCAGTTTGACCATGGCCTGGGTTACTTGGTGTATGTGAGGAACTTGAAGCACAACAAGACACCCAATGCTGTCAAGCAACAGAGATAACTTAGATTACACAGTTGACTGAAAGACATGTCCTGTGACCACATTTGTTAGAAAGATTGCATCCCGGCTGGATATGTTCTAAAAATGTACCAGTCTGATATAGCTGTTTGAAGAGAACTGTTTTGTTAATGTTAAAGGCCAGCAAAAATCCAAGTGGATCATTGATCTGGTGCACATATAAGCCAGCACTGAATATAGATAATCTACTAGACTAATTCTTTTATTATATCAGATCAAGAACATAACTGTTGTGGATGTTTGTCTTTAATGTATCTCACCGTACATTTCTGAAAATTTGCTATAGGGGCAAAGTGTAAATGGGTTTGTAGTTTCTAGGCCCATTTCTCTTTCACATTTGTGGAGAAACCATTGCCTGTTTAAGATCATTTGGGCAGGTGGGGCTGGCCTGAGCCCTAGAAAGCAGTGGCATTCTGGAGCTCCTACTATGCTCTTTTTGCTGTTCCTTTGGAGAAGGGACACACTCCCAAGAAGTGTATAGAAGCTTCCCTCCTGTCATGAACCTTGGGATATTGCTCCTGGACATGTCTTGTCAATGTTTCTTTCTCCCCCTCGCAACTTGTGCAGTCAGTGCTTGGCGCATGGAACCAGTTGATGCCTGGACCTATCCTATTCACCCATCATCACTGTCTGGTGGTAGTTCCATTGGCGCTGATGGCCATGCAGTGTATGGGAGGAGTACTGAAGAACGCTGTCAGCTGTAGTGCATGCAATTTAACCAGAGTTGCTGGTGAAATCTTGGGGTGATGGCCACGGTGTTTGTGGGAATAAGAGCATGGCTTTGGAGGTGATGACCACTGGGTCATGGGTGGCGGTGTCCCAGTGCTGCCTGAAGACGAGGCTTCACTCATCAGGTTCCGGGATGCTAACCCATTTTGAGGACCCTTGCTGTAGGTTGTAGCATTCTAATATGCACAAGAAGTATTAGAAGATAAGAAGTGAGGAACTTAGGATAACTAAGGATGAAAACCAACATTACAGAAGACTGAAGGACTGTCCAACCGAGTAATGATAATGGAACAAGGATTGGAATGCTTGATGACCAAAATGTATCTGTCAGAACACCTGTGACAGGAATAAAAGTTAACCTGAATGACCAAGGAACTTCCGAACCGTGCAAAAGAAAGCATTGTGAAGTTGTATTTGGGCTACAAAATTAAGTAGGTAAGCCAAGCTCAGAATTTTGAGTGTCGACTAATTGTTTGCAGCAGAATCATGCACTCCAATGATGGTGAAAAGTATGAGGGATTTGCTATAGTCTTATGAAGAAGTGGATCAGCATATGATATGTGAGTGTATTGGCTTCCCTCCTGGCAAATTCTTGTGGGACTGTAATAGTTTTCAACTCTGCTGAAAATTGACAAGGGTATTGCCATAAAAGTAAGGAAATGGCTCTTTTTTTGCATGATCACCCTCAAGTTTTTGGACTGAGGCTACTGTTTTTTCGACTCTGTAAGTGCAATGAGTCATGCCAAATAGGCCTCTGTGCTAGTCCTCTGACCCACCAAAATGTATGTCTGTTTGGTTCACACACAATTAGCATACTTTAATTTACCTATAAGTACCTTGTATATGGTACCAGGAGTACCCAGGGCCTGTAGGTTAAGGTGCTTCTCGTGCACTGCAGCACTTATTGTGCCACCACAAATGTGATATAGCAAAGCATGACTCACAGTCTCCATTGCTGGCTGGCAGACCAAACCTTCCGTTTTAATATTTATAAGTCACCCCTGAGGCAGTCCTTTTTAATATAATCCAGCCTGTCTAAAGGCCTAAAGGCAGGCTGCATTATAGTAAAAAGTTGAACATGTGTTTTCTAACTTTACATGTCCTAACAGTAAATACCCTGCATGTCATTTTTTCTGTGGAAATACTAGTAGCCCCATTGGCGAGTACAGAGTTACACACTGGCAACTCAGCAGTGCTAACTTCTGAATGGGACTTCTAAATATACTTTGAGGTATCAAAAAGTTGTTGCATTAAAACCCACTTGACGCTCAAGTCGAATTTAATGTAACCTTTGCACAAATTTCAACTTTACAAAGTTGCCACTTTGTTCTCCAAAGTTTTCTAGTGACCGTTTATGGTTGCTGGCCACGAGACAGCCTGCTGCCCTCCTTTGAGGAGGTGTGAATGAGTTTCAGGGGTAAACAAAAAGGGCCTGCCATTGGCAGAGGTGTGACCTCTCCTTGGCAGGAAGGCCAAACAGGGTGTGAGCCCAAAAGGCAAACTTCAAAGGGGAAGCAGCTTTTGAAGGACAAATAGTGGGGACACACGAGAGGGACTACTCTCTTGTTCTTGCAGACAGGATGGCATCGGAACTAGAGAGAGGGAAGATGCTGTTGAACCCTTTTTTCTGTGGGCCTGTAGCCCTTAGGTAGCCATACATCTGGGATGTGCTAGAGAGTTCACTTGCCAAGACAAAGGTTCTGCAATGTTGGGAGTGGTCAGAATGGTACAATCTGGGCTAGCTAGATGCCATACTCCACAGGACGTTGTCACTAGGCAGGAGGGGACCTGCTAGCCCATTGGCTAGTAGTCGTCGCAGCCCACTAGGGCAAGAACTGGGCATAAAAGTGGCACCCAGACCTCAGATCATGTCTGAATAGGAGAGAGGACCAAATGAGAACTGTTCTGTTGTTCCCTGGACCCAGGTCTGCACCAAAGACTGGACTGCACCTGCTGCTCCTTGGACTAGCAAAGAGAGGACTGTGCCTGTGGTGGCCTGCTCAAGGAAAAGTTGTCCCCAAGCCCCAGAAAGAAGAAGTGACTCCAAGAGTCAGTTGACCGACTTCCTGTTACAGCTACTGGGCCAGAAAAGCTGAAGAAGGCTGCCTTGGTGAGTTGGTCTCCCATATTGCCTGATCGCCGCTGACTGCCAAAGTGCAGCCTGGGAGACTGAGTCCCAACCCTCAAAAGTTACACCTGAGTCTGCTGGATCCGGGAAAGTCATCGGAGTGCAGCTTGGTCACCCAGCAAGGAAGCTACCACCAGTTGAAGAGCACCACTGGTTTCGCTGTAACCGACCAGTAGACCATTAGTAGCTGTTTTTGGCTAGACATCAACCGGACTTCAAGGACATCGACCTCTGTGGCCAAAGTTGCCCCACAGCATTCGTGGACCGAGGGGTGGCCCCAGGAAGACCCCTGTCACCAGCTCAGCATGCTTGAGCATCTTCAGCATTCTGTATCCCTTGCATCAGGCCTACACCTGTAAAGTCCATGGCAATTCACCCAAGGAGCCTGGAACTGGACTGGAGACTGATTTGACTGTAAAGTAACTGCTTTACTCTATCTTAGTGGTCCCAGTGACTGGTTCCCTGTCGTAGTTGGTTGCCTCAAGAATGGCTTTACAACTGTTTTCAATGTACTTGTTGTCATTAACCTGAAACTGCAAGTTGCAATAGATTACAGGGATTTATTGTGTTAAGTGAAAATCTGTGATTTATGGTTATTTTAAAAATTCCTATCTCCAAAACCTTCTGGTGGATATTTGTCGTTGAGGTGTCTATTTTAAGATAATAATGCACCCTATTTTTATAAATGGGTGTCGGATATTTATGTGTTGCGTTTTGTTCTTACTCCGCTGTTTTGGCACTTCTTAGTGCTTTATACTTGTTCCTTTGATAAAGCCTAACTGCTCGGAGCCACAGCTACCCAGGGTTAAGCTAAGATTTTTCAAACAAACCTGACTGGCCCGAAAACGGATTCATGTCTTTATTTCACGGTAAGGTAGAACAACCACACCATATAATAAACCACTTTCCTCACAATAAGAACATGGTGATTTTGTAGGATAGTCATCTACTCCGCTTTCCAGATTTATACCCGAGACTGTTGATAAGAAAAAAATGCTAATTGCAGGTAGTAAGTTTGTGAACTAAGGGTGTTAAGGCTGTTTATTGAAATCAGAAATTAAATTCTAAGGGGAGAAATGTTTTCATCCCAAGTTGAGATGTCCAAGCCTTTAATGAATGGGATGGGTGAGGGGCAATGGATGAATCTTAGGATGTTATTAAACTCCTTGTATTTGTTGTAGATGCTTTGAAGGTGGTGGAAACTGTTACCCTTTCCTATATGTGAAGGTGACGTGATGAGAAGGTTGAATCATGGGAGCTGCATCATGTGCCTTTGACAGTGGCGTAGCAAGCACTTTGGCCGCCCGTGGCGGTCCCAGTGTTTGCCGCCCACTGCGGCCGAATCAAAAAGCGGGGGGGGTGTCCTGGCATTTTTTTCTCCATTTGCTGCCCCTCGGCGGTCAATTGAAGAGCGAAAGAGGGGGGGGGTGCGATTGCAGCCCAGAGAATGGCAACTAAGAGCGGGGGAGGCTGCTGCCCTCAAAACTTGTGACACCGCCTCCCCCCCTTGCTACGCCACTGGCCTTTGGAATGAGATGTGCCTTATTTAATTTATGCTTTAGTAACAGATTTGAGTATAGGATTGGGTGGAATCCAGTTTGCTCTGCAAGGACACATTTAGTTATTGTTGATGCATATACAATAATACTTGTATAAACTTTTGGTTTGTTGGGGTTGCATTATTTGGGTGGGCTTCAGCATGATTATCACAAATTAGGTGTTGGATTTCAACTTCAGTTAGTGAAGGCCAATGTTTCAGGGCAATCCTGCCGAACCCTGAGCAGAATTCCCTCATATTGTATTGTATATTTACCAGTATGTCTTGAAATAATGTATGCAGATTCATGAATTCTTTTGGAAATAAATTATGTGCATTAGTGTAACGAGATAACGCAGTTTCGAGTTCATGGATTGCGATGAATGAAAGCTAGGTGAACAGACTGTTTTCTGAATAAAAATAATAACATTTTGCATCTTTGATTGATGCTTTTTGTATTTTAAGTTGAGTTTGTTATGTTAGGCTGTAGAGAATATTACTACATTTATATTCTTTCAAGGGTCCATGTAGAGTTCATGATCTTACCTAGTGTTGGACCTGGCCCTTTTTGCAGGATTATCCCCAAACTTTTTGCCTTCCTCCTGTTTTTTTTCTGACCTGTTTTTGTTGGCTTTAGGACTCTGGGCACTTTACCACTGCTAATCATTGCTAAAGTGCATGTGCTCTCTCGCTCCTTTAAACTTGATATGCTTGGCTTACACCTGTTTGGCATATTTAATTTACCTGTATATCCCTTATACAGTGGTATCCCATACACCCAGGGCCTGTAAATTAAATGCTAGTAGTGAGCCCGCAGCGCTGCTTGCACCACCCACAGAAGTAGCCTTTCAAACCTGTCTCAAGCCTCTGCCACAGCAGGGCCTGCGTGCGCAGTTTACTGCCACATTGACTTGGCATTTAAAGTTACTTGCCAAGCCTGAAACTCCCCTTTTACTACTACATATAGGTCATCCCTACGGTAGGACTATGGGCAAGGTGCCTTGTAGATAAAAGGTAGGACATGTACATTTAGGGAAACATCGGTTACATCGCAGTGTTTACACCGCAATATCTTTACAAAAAGGGTATTACAACTCAAGTCATTACAATGACTTGCGCTGGATGGCGCTCTAAGCTAAGGAATAGTATGATTTACTATTCCAACACCTTCCCTACTGTAACGTAGGCTGGAGTTGGAATAGTAAATCATACTATTCCTAAGTCCAGCGCCCTCCAACGCAAGTCGTTGTAACGACTTGCGTTGTAATGCCTGCGATGTAAAGGTATCACGGTGTAAACACCGCGATGTAACGTCGTATATTCGTACATTTATTGTGTGGCATGTCATTGTAGTGACAAATGCACCTATTTCATTTTTCAATACAGTGAGTGCAGCTTCTCTCATAGGTTATCATTGGGAATTCCCTTATATGTTTGTAAGTGATAATTTCTGATCTTAGAGGAGTAGCGTTACCATGTTTGGTATATTTGGAATAGTTGTGATAAACCCTGCTTATTGGTGCAAGTGGATTTTTCATTACTATGGTAAAAATGCCACTTTTAGAAAGTGGGCATTTCTGTGTGCTTATGACTCTTTGTGCTTTGCATCCTGACCCCAATCCACGTCTAGGGCAGAGTGACAGCTAGGTTTTATGCACACTTTCCAGACAGCCAACACACAGGAAGGGTTAGGTGTAACAGGGTTGCATCTGCATTCATCTGCATACTGAATGGTCTTCCCGGGCAGGGAGAAAGGGAGGCGAGGCACACTTACATTTGTATAGGCTGGGCCGTGCCCTTACACAAAGAGCTTGTTTACACCCTGCTGATGTCTGGAGCCAGGGTTGGATTTGAATGGGGTGTTGTGCACTTCTAAAATTCTTTTGAAGTTAGCTCCACATCAAAGACATTTTGAGTATAAGTACAGGGGCTCTAACCCCACATCTTTAGACACTGCGTGGGACTGTAACCTGATGTTGCTGGCTCTACATGCTGCACATTGCCAGGGACTGCTGTGCTGCCAAGAGGGACCGCCATTTGGACTGCTTGCTTTGCTGTGTTGGCCTGCTGCCTGCTGATTGTTGGTGAGCGCTTTTACCTCACAGGGGGATTTGCATGCCCGGTGTGTGCTGCGCGATTTCCGCTGTGCCCACTCTGCAAGGACCAAGAGTTTGGTGCTTTAACGTAAGTCGGTGCTGCCTGTTCGTTGGCTGAGCTCAGCACGCTCTGCATTGAGTACCCGCTTTTTCCTGTGGAGGCCATCCTGTGTTTGCTGCCGCTGTATTTAAGAGCGTTTTACTTCTGGTAGCGTTCCACTCGGGGAAATCAGCACGTTCATTGGGCTGTCAGCTTCTCTAGTACAGCCCTCTCCGGCCCACTGCCAGCGTGGTTGCGTGGGCTGCACCTCAGGCTGTGTGTCTGTGATCCTGTAAGGCTGGTGGCTTCGTTGCCCGCAGCAACGTCGGGCTTGTTGATGAAAGTCCGCCCCCAGAACAGCAGAGATCACCGACGTGGGCCCCGTTAAGCTAACCCCTGCCGGCGGTGCGGGTCCCGAATCAGCCCATAAAGGTACTGTCGGGGAGGAGAAAGGAAGCCCTTCCTTCCGAAGAGGCTTAGTTTTCCTGAGCATTTAGCAGTTGCACCGCGCGTTCGCGAGCAGCTGCCTATTGATCATTCTTCACTTGAGGGACCCTAGCGAGGTCTCCCTGCGAATTCGGCAGTGTGGTGCCCCCTCCCCCTTGTTTTCATTGGTGGCAATCCCGGGGTGAGTCCTCGACGAAGGCCACCTAGTAGGAAGATTGCAGCATTAGGAATCTGCTGAGAATTACCACAGTACTTGTAGTAGGCGCACAGGTGTTTCTGCGGCCTACGTTCCGTATCTGCCGGATTTGCATTGAGTATTTACTATAAAGAGCCTAATAGAGGCTCAGGTACTTCTGAGGCTGTTATGCGTTTGATAGTAATACAGTGGTTCATGTGCTTTTTCATAACCTGATGTGCGTTCTCGCACTCATGTGATAATTCATGTTTTCTTCATTTCATAACCTGTTGCCTTTCATACCCTGATGTTCCCTAATGTATGTCGTTTATGATTCTTGCACTGTCAGGATAACTTATTTTGATTTATGATTCATGTCATTTTGGTCTATCGTTTGTGTATAGTATATTTTTATTTAACATTGTATGGAGTCTCTTTGGTGGTGTATTTATTGTGTCAATGGTGTGTGTGTGTGTTGTGTAAACTCTGTACACGTTGCCTCTGGGATAAGCCTGACTGCTCGTGCCAAGGCCAAGCTACCAATAGGGTGAGCAGGGGTTATTTTGGTGTGTAACTCCCTTACGCTGACTAGAGTGGGGGGGTTCTGCCTGGCTTAGGTGCATACCTTAGCCAACCAGAAACCCCATTTCTAACACCTAGGTTTGCAGACAATCACTTTGCTTCATGCTGATTATGGGGAAAAAAACACAAGTGGCAGGGTCAGTGTAGTTAGATGCCCCGCTCATCATTGAGGGACGGTTGGTAAAATGTGACCTGTATCCCTTGCTCATCAGAAGCTTTTATAATATGATGAGTGGTGTGCTGTATAGAGCGCTCCGAGGTGGCTAAAAGGAAAAATATTGGCACTATACAATAATAAGTGTCTCTAACACTGAAACTGCAATTGGAAATGTAAGGCCGTATACACGAAAATATGGTCATAAATTACAACCACAAAGTCATACTTTTGTGATTTTCCTCAATCATTCCAAGTGACTATTGACACTCAGTATGCGCACTTATCTTTAGTGGCAAAAAGGGCAGGAGTGAGCTTGTAAATATAATGTGAAAGAACCTCAATCACCCCCCTATTTTACGGGGTTGCGGAAAGAGATGTCTCCTAATGGAAACATTTTTCCAGCATTTATCTGTGCTGTGAACGTCTGAGAAATACCAGCTCTGGAAAGCCACTGTTAAAGGTCAGTAACTTTTTCAAACTTGCTACTGTTGTTTTGACATTGTCATTTGTAATTTATTTGAAGTTGGTAGAAAATTCATTTATTGATTCATTATAAAAATAAACTAATAACTCAAACTGTAAATTCTTCTTTCTTTCTGAACTGAAGATGCATCTGCAAAAATTGGAATCCGCCGTTAACTTACAGCAGATCTATTTTCGACATGATTGTTTATGTGAAACACTGGGTGGGAATAGTTGCCCTGTACTCACTATAACAGCCATGCCTCAGTCCAATCAATATGAGCAGATCTGTCAGTTCAGTGAGTATACTTTTATTCTCAGCACGTTTAAATGTGTGCATTTTTTAGTCATTGGATAAAGATGATGTGGTAGGATTATTGAATTTCCCAGACACGATTACTTTTATTGGAAAGTGTAAATATGCTTCTGAACAAATACAAGCTGGACGTCAGTCATTGTGTGGTGAAAGATAAGATGTTCCCTATGTATGTACCCTTTTCATCACTAACATTTTTCTAGAAAAGTGCCTGTACTCATAATTTTGTTTTATCAGAAACGACGTGATGTAAACCAGTAGTTCCTTTATGATATGTAAGATTGCAGCTCTTGTTCAACCGTCAGGGAAAGAACTATTTCTGTTTTGATGAATTTGGGGGATAAGGGTAGAGAATGTATTCTGTTTATCTTGTCATTGCAAAACACAAAGAGATACAAAAGCAGGTACCGGTCTTAGTGATCTGAATAACTTGCACCCAGTTACCAACCTACTCTTTCTTGGGGAAGTCCAGGTAAATGTATAGAGGCTCTGTAGATTCTTACCATAACTTAACCCCTTCGCTGCTAGGCCTTTTCCCCCCCCTGTGCTAAGCCTTTGTTTTTGCTATTTGGGGTAGTTCGCGCTTAGGCCCCTGTAACTTTTTGACCACATAAGGTATCCACGCCAAATTTGCGTTCTTTTCTTCCAACATCATGGGTATTCTAAAGGTACCCAGGGTTTGTGGATTCCCTTGGAGGGGACCCAGAAATTAGCCAAAATACAGCAAAATTTAGTTTTTGGGGGGGAAAATGGGAAAAAAGTGCTTCAAATGAAAGCGTCTGTTTTTTTCCCTGCAAATGGTATCAACAAAGGGTTTGTGGGGCTGAAATCACCATTTTCCCAGCTTTTAGGGACTGTCAGACTTTTGTCAGAAAACCAACATTTTTTACACCGTTTTGGCATTTTACTGGGATATAGCCTATTTTTGCTATTTTTTGTGCTTTTAACCTTCTTCCAGTTAATGGTAGAAATGGGTATGAAAGCAATAATGGATCCTGGAAAGCTACACATTTTAGAAAAGTAGACAAAATTCTGAATTCAGCAAGGGGTCATTTGTGTAGATCCTTCAAGGTTTCTTTATAGAAACTAACAGTTAAATATATGAAAAATTGAAAATTAGTTAAAAAAACAGCCATTTGTGCCAACGTTTTCACCTCTAATTTCTTCTATTTGTGACAGCTGTTTGAAAGCAATATACCGTTACATCCTCTGGACCTTTCTGGTTGTGGGGCTATATAGGACTTGTAGGTTCACCAAGAACCCGACGAACCCAGAGCCAATAACTGAGCAGCGTCTTGCAATGGTTTTTCATTATGTACCGGGTATATAGCAATTAATTTGGGCAAATATATACATGGAAAAATCGGTTGAAAGACACCTATGTATTTCTGAAATTGGAACAAAATATACAGTTTAGAAACAGTAGATATTTGCACATTTTCGAAATTGTGAGTACCCATACCAGCATGAGAATTATAGGTCATTTTTAAAATGACTTCTTTTTTACACATTGTCTTTCATTTGGAAGGCAGAAATGCATCGAAAGTCAATAGGTAATAACAGTTGCTCTACAATTCTGTGTTACCCTAAGTCTCTCGATAAAAATGGTACCTCACTTGTGTGGGTAGGCCTAGTGCCCGCGACAGGAAACGGCCCAAAACACACTTTATTTTTACAGTGAAAACTGACCTTTTTTTGCAAAGTGCCTAGCGGTAGATTTTGAACCCTAGCTCTGCCGGCACCTAGGGAAACCTAGCAAACCTATACATTTTTGATAACTAGACACCCAGGGTAATCCAGGATGGGGTGACTTAACTGGCTCCCACCAGGTTCTGTTACCCAGAATCCCTTGCAAACGTAAAAAATTGTCCAAAAAAACACATTTTCCTCACATTTCTGTGGTGGAAAGTTCTGGAATCTGCGTGGATCCACAAAATTCTACCCACCCCGCGTTCCCCAAAGTCTTCCGAGAAAAATGGTACCTCACTTGTGTGGGTAGGCACAGTGCCCGCGGCAGGAAACGTCCCAAAATGCAACGTGGACACACCACATTTTCAGAGTGAATACGGACCCTTTTTTTGCAAAGTGTCTAGCTGTAGATTTTGAACCCTAGCTCTGCCGGCACCTAGGAAAACCTAGCAAACCTATACATTTTTTAAAACTAGACACCCAGGGGAATCAAGGATGGGGTGACTTGAGTGGCTCTCACCAGGTTCTGTTACCCAGAATCCCTTGCAAACCTAATAATTTGTCCAAAAAAACAACTTTTCCTCACATTTCTGTGGTGGAAAGTTCTGGAATCTGCATGGATCCACTAAATTCCACCAACCTCGCGTTCCCCAAAGTCTTCCGAGAAAAATGGTACTCACTTGTGTGGGTATTCCTAGTGCCCGCGACAGGAAACGGCCCAAAACCTATTGAGGCAACATCAAAATTACCTACCACAAAACAACCTGGTTTTGCAAGGGGGGTCCCATGAGTTTTTGGCCCCGGGCTCGGCGGCCTTCTAGTGAAACCTACCAAACCCACACATTTCCGAAAACTAGACACCCGGGGGAGTCCAATGAGGTATGGCCTGCGTGGGTCCCCCAACATTTTCCTACCCAGAATCCCCTGCAAACCTCAAATTTAGCTGAAAATGTCCTACTACCCAGCGTTCCCCTTGTTCTCCCGAGTAAAATGATACCTCCCTTGTGTGGGTGGGCCAAAGGCCTGTGACTGGGAAGAGCCCAAAACATAGGGAGTTAGGGTATAGCACCGAGAATTCTAGGCGCCACATTTTTAAAAAAATACGTTTTTAGCCAATTCTGCTTTGGACACCCACACAAGTGAGGTATCATTTTACTCGGGAGAACAAGGGGAATGCTGGGTGGTCGAACATTTGTGCCGGCACGGTGATCCCACGCACAAATGTAAGGAAAAAGTGATTTTTTTCAGCTAAATTTGAGGTTTGCAGGGGATTCTGGGTAGGGAAACGTTGGGGGATCCACGCAAGCCATACCTCATTGGACTCCCCAGGGTGTCTAGTTTTCAGAAATGTGTGGATTTGGTAGGTTTCCCTAGATAGCGGCGAGCCCGGGGCCAAAAAACCAGGTGCCCCCCCCCCCCATAACCAGGTAGTTTTGTTATAGGTAATTTTGAAGTCTCCACAGTACGCTTTGGGCCATTTCCTGTTTCAGCCACTATGCCTACCCACACAAGTGAGGTACCATTTTTATCGGGAGACCTGGGGGAACGCTGGGTGGTAGGAAATTTGTGTATCCACGCAGATTCCAGAACTTTCCCACACAGAAATTTGAGAAAAAGTGATTTTTTTCAGCTAAATTTGAGGTTTGCAGGGGATTCTGGGTAGGAAAATGTTGGGGGACCCACGCAGGCCATACCTCGCTGGACTCCCCCGGGTGTCTAGTTTTCAATGTATGAGTTTGGTAGGTTTCCCTAGATGGCCGCCGAGCCCGGGGCCAAAAACTCATGGGACCCCCCTTACAAAACCAGGTTGTTTTGTGATAGGTAATTTTGATGTCGCCTCAATAGGTTTTGGGCCCTTGCCTGTCGCGGGTACTTGACCCACCCACGCGAGTGAGGTACCATTTTTATCTGGAGACCAGGGGGAACGCTGGGTGAGAGGAAATTTGTGGTTCCACGCAGATTCCAGAACTTTCCCACACAGAAATTTGAGAAAAAAAGTGATTTTTTTCAGCTAAATTTGAGGTTTGCAGGGGATTCTGGGTAGGAAAATGTTGGGGGACCCACGCAAGCCATACCTCGCTGGACTCCCCCGGGTGTCTAGTTTTCAGAAATGTGTGGGTTTGGTAGTTTCCCAAGATGGCCGCAGGCCCGGGCCCTAAAAGCCAGTGGACCCCCCTTGCAAAACCAGGTTGTTTCGCGATAGGTAATTTTGATGTTGCCTCAATAGGTTTTGGGCCCTTGCCTGTCGCGGGTACTTGACCCACCCACACGAGTGAGGTACCATTTTTATCGGGAGACCTGGGGGGAATGCTGGGTGGTAGGAAAATTGTGTTTTTTCTGACAACAGAATATTATGACACAGTAATGCAAGGAAAATGCATGACTATAGTCACATTTTGAGGTTTGCATGGCATTGTGAGTAAAAAAACTTGTTGGGATCCATGAGAGGCACACCACCCAGCACTCCCCATTTTTTTTTTAAATTTACAGAAATATCTAAAGTTGGTAAATTTTCCCTAGAGACAGACTACACCTTAGCACAGAAAGACAAATGAGACAATTATGACTGCCTATCCACCTGTTCCTCAAGTACACACACATACTGGTTGGATTTGGCACGAGGGTGAGTGAAGGTTCAGAGCGTAAAATTCTATTAACAAGAGATTTCACAAAAAGGAAATGCACTGTTAATAATTAAAAGGTTAAAAACCTGAACCAATGACTCACAGCTCGTGAGCTGTAAAGCCACGACAAGGCACCAACATCTTTACAGGCCATTCACACACCTTTCATACTTGACACACACTTTCACACCACCAGCTGCGGCCCCAGCACATTACAACACTCACATCCACAGACAATGTGGAGACAATGTACACCCTGGCAGAGAGAGACAGAAAAGACAAATATTCCTTCAAAATGAACAATTCCTAAAGTACTCACACATACTGGTTGGATTTGGCACGAGGGTGAGTGAAGGTTCAGAGCGTAAAATTCTATTAACAAGAGATTTCACAAAAGGAAATGCACTGTTAATATTTAAAAGGTTAAAAACCTGAACCAATGACTCACAGCTCGTGAGCTGTAAAGCCACGGCAAGGCACCAACCTCTTTACAGGCCATTCACACACCTTTCATACGTGACACACAAGACCATTCACACCGCCAGCCGCGGGCCCAGCACATTACAACATTCTCATCAACAGACAGCGCCATTCAAGGGCCCATCACTTTCATACACCCACATGACTGACACAGCAATCACACCGGCTGGTGGTTGACATAGTGTCTGCAGTGGCGTTTGACTAGCAGAGTGTGTAATGACTAGCAGCAAGTCACTACTCACACACTGCCAGCCAAATGCCAGCCCACACACACCGACAGCCAAGCACCATCCCACACCCACTGCCAGCCAAGCGCCAGTCCACGCACACTGCCAGCCAAGCGCCAGTCCACACACACCGCCAGCCAAGCGCCAATCTACGCACACCGCCAGCCAAGCGCCAATCTACGCACACCGCCAGCCAAGCGCCAGTCCACGCACACCGCCAGCCAAGCGCCAATCCACGCACACCGCCAGCCAAGCGCCAGTCCACGCACACCGCCAGCCAAGCGCCAGTCTATGCACACCGCCAGCCAAGCACCAGCCACGCACACCGCCAGCCAAGCGCCAGTCCACGCACACCGTCATACATTTTTTTTTAACAAGAAAGAAAACACAAACCAATTGCAACTAGATACAAAACTATAACTACAAAAACAACAGCAGTAACTAAAGACATCATTCTATTGCCAAACGTGAAACTGAACAACAACTATATAAAACCATACAGACCAGGCAGTACACTATTAGACTCACGGTTGCTCCCAAAAACTCTTTTGAGTGTGATACAATCGGAAACATGTGGGCACACACAGCCCAGGATTAGAAGGACAATCGGCACAGTGCATACGACTCTCCTTCCGCATACCTCTTCGCAAGCAGACTCTACATCTCTTACAGGGATTGGTTTTTTTGGGTGTGGGAGGAATTAAATCAGGAAAGTGGCGGTCTTTCAATCTAGCCACATCCTCCACCATTCCAACTCTAGGAACACTTGCCTGTTCCACAACAACAAGGCTGCCTATCACAGACTCCTGAAACTGAACAAAAGTCATCTTTGATGCAGGAGAACACTCCTTGAACACAACAAAAGCATTGAAAGTTGCTAAATTGAAGAGATGGATGGCCAACTTCTTATACCAAATGTAAGCCTTAGGAACAGCAGTGTAAGGTTCCAACCTCTGATCTACTCTATCAACACTACCCATGTGCTTATTGTAGTCTACAATGCACACAGGTTTGCGCACTTCAGCAACCTGACCCCAAACAGTCACAGGTGAAGTACTCTCATCATCAATGGTAGTCAGCATGTACACATCCCTCCTGTCCACAAATTTCACAGCTAGCAGTTCCTCACTACGCAAGGCACTGCACTGTCCCCTCTGAAGCTTTTTGCAAACAAGCTCTTTTGGGTAACCTTTAGGGTTAGAGCGGATTGTACCACAAGCAAAAGTGTCCACTTTAAACAATTCCTTAAACAATTGCACAGCAGTGTAGAAGTTATCAAGGTACAAATGGTGGCCTCTGTTAAACAGTCCTCTAGCAAGATCCCACACAATTTTCTCTGAAACTCCAAAAGTGGACGGACAACCAGGGGGGTCAATAGTGGAATCCCTACCAGTGTACACCCGGAAATTATAGACGTATCTTGTCCTACTCTCAGACAACATATACATCTTAATTCCATAACGTGCCCTCTTGCTAGGAATGTACTGCCTAAAAACCAAACGGCCCTTGAACAGGACCAAAGACTCATCAACAGCTATTTCTTTCCCTGGAGTATAGATCTCTGAAAATCGATCCACAAAGTGATCAAGAACAGGCCGAATCTTAAAAAGAGGGTCACAGTCAGGGTGATCTCATGGCAACGCCAAAGCATTATCAACAAAATGCAGCATCCGAAGCAAAAGTAAATACCGATCACGACTCATAATTGCAGGAAATATGGCCATTGCCATCAAGGGACTGGTAGACCAATATGAAGCCATGGACGGCTTCCTTATCAAGCCCATCAAAAAAGTCAAACCCCAAAACTTCTTCATCTCATCCAGATTTGTGGGAGTCTACCGGGTAGCTCTAGAGCGGGGCCTAAGTCTGGCACTGTTGTCCCTCAAAAACTGTTCAGCATACAAATTAGTTTGCTCAACAATCTCAGCCAAAAATACATCATCCATGAACAACTGAAAAAACTGTATAGGCAAAAAAATGTCACAATCCACTCTACACCCTGCATCACCACTAAAGGCAGGCAACACCGGCTGCACCATGTTTGGATCAACCCAGAGTCCAGCACTTCCAGTAGGAAGCCTTGCAGCCTCAGGCTGTAATACCGATGTCTCTTGCTGCACCATCGACACATCAGTGTCCTCCTCTAAAACAGGCACTTCATCCGCACTGAGAGTAGCTTCATCTGCACTGAGAGTAGCTTCATCAATAGATGATTCCTCGTGGACAGAAAACTCACTGCCAGAATCTTGCACTCCCTCCTTTCCCTCAGACGCACTGTCAGTCTCATAATCCTGCTCAGAGGAAGATTCAAAAAGCATACCAACCACCTGCTGAGCAGTAATTCTACGGCTAGCCATAATCCTTACTAATAAAGGTAACTTGTCAAACAAGTCAACAACAACAAACACTTTGTAAAATAAGCAATAAACAAAATGTGTCTTTATCACAAAGACCTATATACTCCAAAACTATACCACTCACTTGCCAGAAGCAGCTAGACTCACCACCACCTACTCTGCACAGACACAGTAAGGATCAACAATATCCCACTAAAAAAGAAAAAGAAAAAAGAAAATTACACATAAGACAATGCAAAACACATCGCTAAGAATTTCATGTTCAAAACACTAACTAAATATGCTGCCATTATGACACCACTTACAAAAAAATTCATTCATGCATGACAATAATACTCATAATACTCATTTGGAGTAAACACAACAAAAATGTTTTTCTTACCAAATAAATGCAATTACTCAAAACTGCAGAACAACCACTGCCGAAACCGCAAACAAGAATCAAAAGCTTTACGCTAGAATAAAAAGGAGAAAAAAACATTACAATCACATATGCAAATAATGCACCAGTCCACACACAATCCACCAACCAAGCTAAGGGGTAGGTGGGCCTAAGAGTATAGATAAAATATTCACCCCCGTAAAAGGGGAGCAACCCTTGCCCAAGAGGCCACTCCCCAACACCAAAATTTAAAAAACCCTGGTGTCTAGTGGCTTCTGCCCCCCTTGGGGACAGATGGGCCTAAAAACATACTGCTGATCTGCCACCCAAAGAGGGCAGAAATGGCCACAACCATCCTCCCATAAAGGGGAGCGACCCTTGTCCAAGGGGCCGCTCCCCAACATAAAAAAAAAATCCCTGGTGGCCTAGTGACCATATAAAAAAAGAATCAGCCGATCTGCCCCCCAGGTGGGCAGAAACGGACAAATTAATGCTCCCCAAAGGGGAGCGACCCTTGCCCAAGGGGCCACTCCCCACAAATAAATCCCTGGTGGTCTAGTGGGCCCGATTTTTTTTTTTTTAAATGGCGAGATCTGCTTCCCCAGGGGGGCAGACAGCTTAAAACATTGCCCCCAAAGGGGAGCGATCCTTGCCCAAGGGGCCACTCCCCACAAATGAATCCCTGGTGGTCTAGTGGGCCACTTACAAAAAAAATGGCGAGATCTGCCCCCCCAGGGGGGCAGACAGCCAAAAACATTGCTCCCAAAGGGGAGCGACCCTTGCCCAAGGGGCCACTCCCCACAAATGAATCCCTGGTGGTCTAGTGGGCCACTTACAAAAAAATGGCGAGATCTGCCCCCCCAGGGGGGCAGACAGCCAAAAACATTGCCCCCAAAGGGGAGCGACCCTTGCCCAAGGGGCCACTCCCCACAAATGAATCCCTGGTGGTCTAGTGGGCCACTTAAAAAAAAAATGGCGAGATCTGCCCGACAGCCAAAAACATTGCCCCCAAGGGGGAGCGACCCTTGCCCAAGGGGCCACTCCCCACAAATTAATCCCTGGTGGTCTAGTGGGCCACTAAATAAAAAAAATGGCGAGATCTGCCCCCCTAGGGGGCGCAGACAGCCAAAAACATTGCCCCCAAGGGGGGAACGATCCTTGCCCAAGGGGCCACTCCCCACAAATTAATCCCTGGTGGTCTAGTGGCCACTAAATAAAAAAAATGGCGAGATCTGCCCCCCCAGGGGGGCAGACAGTCAAAAACATTGCCCCCAAGGGGGAGCAACCCTTGCCCAAGGGGCCACTCCCCACAAATTAATCCCTGGTGGTCTAGTGGGCCACTTTAGAAAAAGAATGGCAAGATCTGCCCTCTAGGGGGGCAGACACAGCCAAAACATATTGCCCCCAAAAGGGGAGCGACCCTTGCCTAAGGGGCTGCTCCCCGCAAACAGTTAAACACATTTTTAATAAAAAAAAAAAAAAATCCCTGGTATCTAGTGGGCATTCCTGCTGCACGATCGTGCAGCAGGAATGCTCAAAAGGGCATCAGGGGAAAGGAAAACCCTTTCCTTTCCCCTGATGCCTCTTTTGTTTAAATACCCCCCTCCCCTGAGGAGAAACTTACCTCCTCTCTTCCCGACGCGCTGGAAGCATATGGCTTCCAACGCGTTGGGAATCCTCTAATGACGTCAACGTGCCTCGCGCGCTGACGTCATTAGATGACGTGGAGGGGAGGGGGCGGGGGCGGGGGGAGGCAGGTGAAGGACCTCCCCTGCCATCCCCGGTGGGGGCACCTTAAACGGCGGCCCACGGGGGGAGCGCCAGCACTTCCCCCGTGGGTGGGTGCTATGACGGCTGGGAGCCGTCCGACGCACACGCCCACCATGACGTCGGTCGGCTTTCGCCGTCCAACGCACGCAAAGTGTTCAAATCACCTTGTTGACAAACTATTCTGGCTTTAGATCAGGATGCAGCACAGAAACAGCAAATGTACAATTAGCAGAGGATGTTCTTCACATCCTGGATCAAGATGACTTGCCTCCTCATCCTATTAGACCTTTCCTCAGCACTGTACACGATTAATCACTCAAGCTTACTGGAAATTCTTAAAGCTTGAGTGGGACTGAATGACGCAGTTCTGAGCTGGTTTTCATCTTACCTCAAAAACAGATGCCACCATTTAAAACTGACCATCTGCCTCCACCTTTCAGCTCTTAGACAGGATATACTCAGCACTTAAATCTAGCTGATGGTTGCCACTGGGCACCAACAACACTTTTTTAGGGGAAGCGGGCATTTTATATTTGTTATGCAGAAGTTGTCCCGATTATCAAAAATTGAAAGTTAACAAGACTCGTAAATGTGGCTGTATTGCATCACCAACAAATGAGTCTTGCCCTTCTTTTGGCAGGATAATAAACTGCAGTTTAGTCATTAAGTAATATATTGCCAATGTGCAGTGCTATTGTGCTTCATTGTTGTAGTCATGTTAGTTCAGGCTGCTTAATACAATCTGCCACGACTAAAGTACAGCATCGGTCACTGTGTATGGAGGTTGCTATGAATTAACAGCATAAGTCACTTGTGGAAGTGGGCCACATCAGTGGTGAAAGGAGGCAGATACCAGGAGATATATAAGGTTCCGACGCTTAATGGAAGCTGAAAACGTGCAATTTTATTTCAAGTTACGTAACTTGCACATTTTCAGCTTCTAGTAAGTGTTGGCTCCTTTGTCGAATTGAAGAAAAGGTTTGGGGCCAATTAATGCAGAATTTGCTGTTTCTGCAACGCCGACACATCCATCAATCAGGAGCATGATGGCAGTCCGCAAATTTGTTTTTTGTATATGTATATTCACTGAAAAATAACAAAGGTTAAAGTGACATTATAATTAGGAATTGTAAACATTGCAATAGTGCAAATTTAAAATAGGACCACAGAGGTGAGAGGGCTAACATAAGGGGGGAGCAGGTGGAGTCCAGGAGGGAAAAAGCATTCCACGAGGGAGAGAGCAACACAGGGGCCGGGTGGAGAAGCCCACGTAGAGAGAGGAACACACAGGTTGGAGGTGAAAACGCAGAACGAACAGAGTAGAAATGGCAAAAGACCAGGGCACAAGTCCTAAAAAAGAAGTGGCGGGACTAACCTAGTTTGACGGTATGCAAGTGACATCACGGCGCGCGACATCACGGTTAACAACATCACACATGGCATCACAGGAATTGACATCATAGAAAGTGGCATCACAAGCCACGATTTTACAGGAAGTGGCATCACAAGAAGTGACATCAGATCTAATGCCCTCACATATGTGTTTAGCAGGTCTATCGTGTACGTTTGAGCCCGTTGCGAGGATAATAGCACAGTGAGCTATGGAAGATGATATGTGACTACTACACCTTGCAATCCCCCAGTTGTATGTAACACATCCTGTACATTCATTTATAAACTTATATAATTTATTGTACATGTAATATGCACGTGTTGATGTAAAGCGCTCTGACACCCTGCATTGGAATGAGTAGGGCTATACAAGAAAAAAATAGTGGTACTTAAATTATTTCAACGCCTCCTCAGGGGAAGTAAGCTCTATACAAATGCAATTTGTTTTGTGTAAATACTGGGAAGGACTAACACATCTGACATTCATACAGTGCATGCATATCTCCTAAACAGGGACTGAACAAAGTGAAATGCTGCCTCTCAAGTATGTGTGAAGTGCTAACAAGGTGTGAGCCTTTGTTTCCCCTCTGTTTCATTTGCATCAGGTGTGAGGCTCCTGACTGCTCCCAGCCAAGAGACTTGAACAAAAGGAGGCCTGATGACCCCTCAAATTCGGCCTTTGTTTTGGGCCCAGCAGGAGTCTAAAATAAGAAAGCCCCGTCCCCGCCTGCACGTTGTTGCTTGTTGCAGATGGAAAGCAGACAACGTGCAGGCGCTACTGAAAGTGTCCCTGTGTTTGGAAATTACACCGGGACGAGTTCAGCACATTATTCAGTGGGGCACAATTTCTTGCCAGGGTGGACGGCGTTAACCCTGTGAAAATAGTGGGCGGATGCCGTCCAACCGCGTGTACCCCCGACTCGTGCCCTGCAAAAGACTTTGTCCCTTTCCATCATGGTGCGGATGACACTGTGCTAATTCTATGCCTAAAAACTGCTAGAAAAGCAGACATTTGAGGTGAGCAGATTCAGAATGTCACTGGTGTTGTATTGTGCGCTATTAAGGAGCTGCTCTCCACCTAAACGTGAGAGTTAACCAGAGTTCTCTCCTTTTTTGCATAATTTATGTGGCACTGTAAGCCTGAAAGGGTATTGTTTTGACGTGTACTGGGTGCTCCCTTATGTCTGGACAAAGGTAAACCTTTTTGAAGAGCTATAATGATAGTGAAACAATGATATGGGTTGCTTTTATTCATTACAGGTTAACTTGGATGGTATTTCACCAATCCAAAGCTGTAATACTGTGCCTGAAGTGGTAAAAATGTGTTCGAGACATATGAGCTGTAGATCGTATACTTGTGCATAGACCGCCATCTGGTGTTGGGCTCGGATGTTTGCACTTTGTTTTTGTTTTGGAAGAAGTCTTTGTAGTCACGAGGTAGGTGGCTCCTCCTTAGGACGATAGTGCGCATGGGCATCGACTCCATCTGCAGATTGTTTTTTTCCGCCATCAGGTTCGGATGTGATTTGTTGCGCTCCGGTTCGGTGTCGTTCTCGAACCCCCTACGACGCGCAATCCCTCACCACTCAACGGTATTGTCTCGATCGCGTTTCCTTTTCGACACGTATCTTCGGAAAATATAAAATCCTCGACCTCGATCTTCGACGCGGGCCTTTGGGCCTATCCGCGCCGATCACGCCAGCAGTCAATGGAAAGGACTCCTTTCAAAAAATGCCCCAGGTGTGGTGCTAAGTTCCCACACACGGACTTACACGAGGTTTGTAACCTCTGCCTCTCCCCGGAGCACGAAGACAAGAACTGCGAGGCCCGTGCATCTTTCAGGTCGAAGAAAACCATCCGTGACCGTCGGGCTCGACGTCACGAAATGTCTCACGGAAGCAGCTCGATTCCGGACATCTTCGGAGCAGATCCCAATCTCCAGCTGGAGCAACAAGCTGATGAAGGAGACATCTCCGTCTCCGAACCCGACGACTCCGACGTTGAACACGAGACAGTCACCCCGGCTCAGCGGTCCGTGAGTACCGAAACCCCTCTCCCAACCAAAACCAAACCTAAGGCTCCGGTAACACCTTCGCCCTCGGGCTCAGGTCGACACCAGCAACACATTTCAAACGCCCCGCCCTCGGGCCCGGCTATGAAACCAAAAGAAAAGTCTTCCGGCTCGGGATCGAGCCAACCCCATTCCGGTGCCGAAAAATCACCTTCGACACCAAAGTCCAAAACCAAAGAGGTGTCACGCCCTTCTTCCTCGGCACCGAAAACAGCCTCGACGCCAAAGCATTCGGAGCCGAAAAAATCTTCGGAGCCGAAAAATCTTCGGAGCCGAAAAAAGTCTTGGAGCCACAAACTCCTATACCAAAAGCTAAGGAGTCCAAGACCCCACAAAAAGCTTCAGAGACACGGTCTAAACAACATTCTGACGCTAAGTCTTCGGCACCGAAAAAAGTACATTGTATCCACACAACAGCCTCTACCAGATTTTTCGGATCCAAAGCAAAAAACTCTCTACATTGACCCGGAAACTGGCAAAGTTGTCGCCAAGCCTCCTAAAAAGAGAAAATTGGACACTTCAGAAGACCCTGAAATACCCATGAAGCGGAAGGAGATAGGCACTAATACTTCTCCACCTCTCTCTCCTTCTCCAGCTGATCCAAATCTGCTAATTTCTTTAGCACACTCCCCACAACATACATTTTCACCTCAACCACAGGATGATGAAGATGATTATACTGATGAGGGTGGGGATGGAGATCCAGATAAGGATGATGACGCACATACCATTCCACACAATACAGATCCTTGGGATGATTACAACACAGATCCCGACCCACACAATGACCCGGACCTCTATCCCTCTAGGCCATCACCACCAGATGACAATATTGGGTTTGCACAACTAATTAATAGAGCTGCTCAATACCACGGGGTACAATTACACTCTGACCCTTTAGAGGAAGACTTTTTATTGGAAACATTTGCACCCACACAAAAGTCCACGCACACCCTGCCTATGTTAAAAGGCATGCTAAAACATGCACCAGAAGTTTTTAAGGACCCCGTCAGAGCCAGGATTCTTAACACCAGGGTAGACAAAAAATATAAGGCAGCTCCCAATGACCCAGTGTACATTAAAGGTCAGGCCCCTTTAGATTCTCTTGTGGTGTCTAATGCACGCAAGAGGGCAAATTCACAAGGCACACGCGACACCCCTCCTCCTGATAAGGAATCCAAACTCATAGACGCATCTGGAAAACGTATTGCGTCACAGGTGACAAATCATTGGCGGATTGCCAATGCCCAAGCTTTGTTGGCCAGATATGACAGAGCTCACTATGATGAGCTTGAAAAGCTTATGCAACATCTTCCTGACCAATATAAAGACAAAGCTAATGACCTTATACAGGAGGGAAAATTAATAACAAATACATCTATCAAATGTGCGTTTGATGCGGCTGATACGGCATCTCGTGCTATTAATACCAGCGTTTTGCTACGCAGGCACGCTTGGCTCCGAATCTCCGGATTCAAGCAGGAAGTGCAGTCCACTATTCTTAATCAGCCTTTTGACCAAGAGCATCTTTTTGGGCCCACAGTCGATACATCTTTAGAGAAGATGAAAAAGGATACGGACACTGCCAAGTCCATGGGGGCCTTGCAATTACCTTCCCCTAGAGGTTCATTTTGTCGCTCCTTTTACAGGGCTGGCTCCAAAACTATTGGCTTGGAGCATCCCTCTTCTTCCTATAAAAGCCCCAATCAAACTAATTCCTCCAGAGGATACTTTTGTGGAGGGTACAGAGGCAACAATGGTAAGGGAAGAGGTCGCGGTAACAATACCCGCAACTCCCCTACCACCAAGCAGTGACTTCCCTTCACTTCCCCCCGATCATCCCACTCCTGTCAGGGGACGCCTCTCACAGTTCCTACCTGTCTGGAATTCTATCACAACAGACAACTGGGTAAGACAAATTATCCAGTATGGTTATTGCCTGGAACTCACCTCCACTCCCCCAAATATCCCTCCCAGACAACGTCCAATGTCCCCGGAACATCTGACTCTTCTGAAACAAGAGGTTCTCTCTCTATTACAAAAACATGCAATAGAACCAGTCCCCTTACCTCATCAACGCACAGGGGTTTACTCCCTCTACTTTCTAATCCCAAAAAAGGACGGCTCTCTCAGGCCAATACTGGACCTCAGACCGTTAAACCTCTACATTCAGTCAGACCACTTCCAAATGGTCACTCTCCAACAGGTGCTCCCACTGCTTCAACAAGGCGACTTTCTCTCCACTCTAGATCTAAAGGACACCTACTTTCATATTCCCATTCACCCCACTCACAGGAAATATCTCAGGTTCGTGGTGGACGGTCAACACTACCAATTCAAAGTCCTTCCGTTCGGGGTGACTACAGCACCCAGAGTCTTCACCAAGTGCCTCGCAGTAGTGGCGGCTCACTTACGGAGACAACACATTCACGTGTTCCCTTTTCTGGACGACTGGCTCATAAAAACCAAATCACACAGCAGCTCTGTGCAACACACACACAAAACAATCCAGCTGCTTCATGACTTGGGATTCACGGTGAACCTCGCCGAATCCCACCTCCAACCGTCCAACACACAACAATACCTAGGAGCTACGATAAACACTTCAAAAGCTTTAGCATACCCCAGCCCTCTCAGGATAAGCACTATGCAAGCTCTAATATCCAAATTTCAGCCTCAACACTCATTACCAGCTCGAGTGTTCATGCAGTTCATCGGGATGATGGCCTCTTGCATTCTCATCGTCCCTTATGCAAGACTCCAAATGCGTCCCTTACGGCACGTCAGTGGAACCAGGCTCAAGGTCAGCTAACAGATCTGGTGTTGGTGGACAGCCGCACACATCGCTCTCTGCAGTGGTGGAACACACAAAACCTTTCCAAAGGGCAGCTGCTCCTCGACCCGGTTCCACAGATAGTGCTAACAGCAGACGCATCGCTCACCGGCTGGGGAGCTCATCTTCAAAACCATACCATTCAGGGCATATGGACCCCTCGGCAAAAACAACACCACATAATTTACCTGGAATTACTGGCAATTTTTCTGGCATTAAAATCCTTTCAACTACATCTGGTAGGCAAAGCTGTCCTGGTCCGTACAGACAACATGACAGCAATGTATTACATACAGAAACGGGGGGAGGGGACACACTCTCTACAGCTTTCACACCTAGCTCAAAGCATATGGAGATGGGCCATTCCGCAAAACATATATCTCCTTGCAGAACACCTCCAGATCTGCTCAGTCGTCAAACACAGCAGATCCACAAATGGGAACTTCATCCTCAAGTTCTTCTTCCATTCTTTCACATGTGGGCCCACCCACAAAATAGATCTGTTCGCTACACATCAAAACGCAAAATGCCCAAGCTTCGCGTCCAGGTATCCACACCCATTGTCCAAAGGCAATGCGCTATGGATGAACTGGTCAGGCAAATTTGCTTACGCTTTTCCGCCTCTCCCACTAATTTCGTTAGTGGTTCGGAAGCTCAAACAGCATTCCCTCACAATGATCCTGGTTGCTCCAACATGGGCCCGACAACCATGGTTCACAACCCTCTTGGAACTATCAGTAGTTCCTCATCAAAAGCTGCGCCTCTCACCCAAGCTTCTCACTCAGAACCATGGAGAGATAAGACATCCAGATCCCAATCAACTCAACCTTGCGATCTGGCACCTGAAGTCTGAGTTTGGCTACCTCGATCTCCCGCCAGACTGCATGAACATCATTAAAGAGGCTAGACGTCCTACCACCAGAGCATGTTACGCCGCAAAGTGAAAACGATTTGTAATTTACTGTACAAATAACAAACTCAATCCACTAGATGCTTCTATTCAAAACATTTTATGCTATCTTACACCTACAACAATGTAATCTACCATATACATCCATAAGACTACATCTCGATGCAACAGCAGCTTATCTCCAAAACAGACAACACTTGTCTTTGTTTAGAGTACCCGCTATCAAAGCATTTATGGAAGGACTTAAAAGAATAATTCCACCCAGAGCTCCACCCTCTCCAGTGTGGAATTTAAATATTGTTCTTACCAGACTCATGGGTCCCCCATTTCAACCTCTGCACAAATGCGAACTGCAGTTCCTCACTTGGAAAGTAGCCTTCTTAGTCGCTATCACATCTCTTAGAAGAGTTAGTGAACTCCAGACATTAACCATACAAGAACCATTTTTGCAAATACATCATAACAAAGTGGTTCTTAGGCCTAACCCAAAATTTTAACCTAAAGTCTTTTCTGCCTTCCATCTTAACCAGTCTGTTGAACTCCCAGTTTTTTCCCCTCAACCAGACTCAGTGGCAGAACGGGCTCTTCACACGCTAGACGTTAAAAGAGCAATACTTTACTACATTGAAAGGACAAAATCCTTTAGAAAAACTAAACTACTCTTTGTGGCTTTTTCCCCACCTCATAAGGGCAATCCCATTGAAAAGCGGGGATTGCAAGGTGGATTGTTAAATGCATCCAAATATGCTATCTTAAAGCCAAACGCACATTAACCATTCCCCCTAGAGCTCATTCCACACGCAAACTAGGGGCTTCTATGGCATTCTTAGGGAACATTCCCCTAGATGACATTTGCAAAGCAGCAACTCGGTTTACACCGCACACTTTCACAAAACACTATTCAGTAGATGTGCAAGCAAAACAACAAGCTAATGTGGGCCAGGCTGTATTAAGAACACTTTTTCAAACCACTGCAACAGATACAGGTAGCCACCGCTAAAGAGGTAACTGCTGTATAGTCTAAGCACAAGTATACGATCTACAGCTCATATGCCTGGAACGGAAAATGCTACTTACCAGTATGCATCTGTTCTTGGCATGTAGAGCTGTAGATTCGTATACGCTCACCCGCCTCCCCGGATACCTCTATCTGTTCCAGTACTATCTTACTTAGATACATTACACATGGACATCTCTTTCTATTTCTTACTAACTCCATCATAACCCTTCATGGCAAAAACAATCTGCAGATGGAGTCGATGCCCATGCACACTATCGTCCTAAGGAGGAGTCACCTACCGCGTGACTATAAAGACTTCTTCCAAAACAAAAACAAAGTGCAAACATCCGAGCCCAACACCAGTTGGCGATCTTTGCACAAGTATACGAATCTACAGCTCTACATGCCAAGAACAGATGCATACTGGTAAGTAGCATTTTCCTTTTGTCATTTTACAGCTCAGCATGGATGGCACTGTGCTAATCCTGTGCTTAAACACTTTGCTGTAGAAATGGCAAAAGACTTTGTCCCTTTTGTAGCTCAGCGTGGATGACACAGTGCAAATCATGTGCTTAAAAACTTTGCTTGAAAAACACACATTTGAGGTGAACAGATTCAGTGTTGCTGGTGTTGTAGGGTGCTCTATACATGAGCTGCTCTCCACCTAAACTTGGGAACTACCCAGAGTTTCTCCTTTTTCACATAATTTATGTGACACTCTAAGCCTGAAATGGTATTGTTTTGAGATATATATATCAAAGGTTAAAGCGACATTATAGTTAGGAATTAAAAAAATTGCAAAAGTGCAAATTTAAAAAAGGACTACATAGGTGAGAGGGCTAACGTAGGAGCCAATAGGGAAGCGGGTGAAGACCAGGTGGGGAAAAGCATTGCACGAGGGAGAGAGCAACAAGGGGTGGGTGGAGAAGCCCACATGGAGAGAGGAACACAGTTTGGAGGCAAAAACACAGAGGGAATGGAGTGGGAGGAGACGCATACAAGATAGGGAGAAGAACACGAAAGTGACAGCAACAGAGGTAGTGAGGGAGAAGCACATGAGGGTGAGAACAACACGGAGTCAGTGAAAACTGGGGGAGAAGTACAAAAGAGAGAAACTGAGTGCGGAGGGTGGGCATTTGAGTTGAGCAAACAGCAGAGGTAAGGAGATAGATGGAAAACAGATGCACTCTCAGGTATGGAAGGCTAGAATCCTGACAATCAGAAATATGTCAAAGAGGCTATGCTCCAGGGGAGAGACAAATGCAAGATAGACAAGCTGGGTAAATAATCTAATAAGAAGCAAGCAAATGAGAGTGACAATAAAGCCAATCAGATATAAGCAATAGGCACAATGGTTGTCTCCCATGTCACTCAAATTTCCTTGCTTGCTATTGGTCAGCAGCTCCTCTTAGCCTCCGGCTTCCTCCTGGGCTTCGGAGTCATGGGCCAAGTACTGCTTACTATGGCCAGTGTCCTTCCACTGACCAGCAGGCTCCTGCCCATCCTCTTTTTTTCCAGCATGCCTCCGTGTCTCCTCCTGCTGGCTGTTGTTTGCAACATCTCCCCCGCCCCCTAACCCCCCGTCCGTCCGTGGTGTCCCCCTCCGTGTCACCTCCCGCTGGTCCTTGTTTTAAACAGACTACTCCCCCTGCCCCCCCCCCACCCCACGTTCCGTGGTGTCACCCTCAGTATATACGTTTCGTCATTTCACATGCAAGTATTTTTTGCTTTATGGTTTGGAAACTTAAACTATACATAGTTCAACTTGTTGTGGCTTGTGAGTCTCCTTTATAATGTGATGTTAGTTGAAAGGGTTTCTGTAAATAGGATGATTTTGTTTCTTCAAGCCTCCGAACAGAAAATGAGAATTCACGCTCCTTCTTACAGAGAAGGTCCACTAGAGGGAGCTAAACGTCCAGCAGAAAACCACGACTTGTCTCATTTTCAACATTCTGCATACCCTACATTCGCATGCTCTGTTTCTCATAGAGTACCCTCTGATATTAAACAACGTCACTGAATAAAATCCGTTTGGATATGGTCTCAATTGTGAAGTAACGTATTTGGTAAAAAAAAATACTTTTTTTTAAAAATTGTTAAAAAATATAACGAGTTGCGCAAGAAGACAGGCCGGGAAACCCGTCGAAGACAAGCGTCTTTTAGAAATGCCTTTCCTTCATGGTGATTCTTTTTCAAACAAACTATGCTGGGAAATCGAGGCAGATTATGCGGTACCTGTGTGTGTGCGAAGACAAGAGCAAAGGTAGGTGGGGAATGCATTTATTCTGTATTACCTCCACTTCCCTGGTGCTTGTCCCAGTTATAACTGCCTGAGGTAAATTCCACTGCAGAGAGAGACAGAATAGGCGAAACATGTTGGCTTTGCCAATGCTTGTTTTTGGAGTCATGCGTATTTAATGACTGGCACACGCAGGAAGTTTCGGCCATGAGGAGGAAACCCACACTTTCATTTCCTTTTATCCTCAAAAAGCTTTTTTGAAGTCATTGAGACTAAGCACCAATTAGTAATTTCAGTCACACCTCGCTTGTATTAGGGGAGATGTCAGACTAGTGCGTTGCATGAACCACGCATCACTTTCCCAATGTATATTTCAGCTTCTTGTTGAAATGTAAGGGTTACAGCTCATGAACTGCCTAGACTTGCAGGGTGGAAGTTCAGCATGTGCAATGTATGTTTTACCTTGGAATGTTGTGTGTTCTTATTTTAGGAAATCGCCCCTATATATTCCTCACTGCCCGTGTTCACCCTGGAGAAACTAATGCAAGCTGGGTCATGAAGGGAACTTTGGAGTTTCTTATGGGCCACAGCCCCAGTGCTCAGCATTTGAGAGACGCATACATTTTCAAAATTGTGCCCATGCTAAATCCAGATGGTGTTATCAATGGAAGGTAAGTGGAAGTACACTGCTTCTGATCAATTTCATATATACGTATTTTACTGTATGTTAAATAGTGAAAGATTATTTCAGCGCACCAATAGAATTGTTTTGTACAGATTCCTGGAGTCCATATACTCTTCGTTTATTTCTGTAAACACCCTATTCACTGCATTACAAGTGTTTGTGTGTTCTGCACACATTGTGCATCGGTCTGTTGGTTTGTCATTTAAGACATTTAGTCGTGAAGTAGTCTTGATTTACCTGCAAAAGGCTCTTGTCCATGTACCGAGCAACTTGAGAAATGAGAACACGTCTTGGCTGCATGTCAGGCCTTTCACTTCTTCTGGTTTCTACCCGCTTAAAGTTTAACATCAATATAACCTCTCTGGCAAACCGTAACCTTACATTCTCAGCATTGATGGGGTGTCTTTCTGAGACCATATGCTTAGTTCAGACATAGGTTGCAACAGTTGTATAGTACTCCAACACCCAGCTCGCATCAAATCTATATGAGCATAACTTCCTGGATGAGTCTCAATTTGGTTTTAGGGCAGAACATAGCACCGAAACAGCACTAATAAAGGCCACCGAGGAAATAAGAGCAGTAATGGACGCAGGGGGCGCTGCGGCTCTTGTCCTGCTCGATCTGTCGGCGGCCTTCGACACGGTAGACCATAAGACGCTGCTTAACCATCTGAATTCTCTTGGCATTTCTGGAAAGGCATTGGCATTGGTCTCCACCTTTCTAGCCGATAGGATACAATCAGTTGCCCTGGGTAATTTCACTTCCCCGTCCTTCACACTCCCATGTGGAGTTCCACAGGGTTCCTCTTTAAGCCCTACGCTCTTTAATATATATGTTTCCGAACTGGCATTATTAAAAAGATCTTTTGGGATGGCACTAACATCCTACGCGGATGACACCCAAATCGTGGTATCCATCAGTAAAAATACCCAACCACCAGTAAAAAGATTTAGGGACTGCATGACAGCAGTCAGCTCATGGATGAGTGCGCACTGCCTTAAGCTAAATTCCGGGAAAACCGAGGTGATACTGTTCGGTAACTTTTCCCCCTCCTGGTCTCAGATTTGGTGGCCAGATGACCTGGGAACAGCACCAATCCCAGTACCTAAAGCCAAAAATCTGGGTGTGATGATAGATCAGAGACTGGACTTTGAAGTGCAAGTCAAGGCAGTTTCATCATCAAGTTTCTTCATTCTTAAAGCGTTCAAGAAAATCCTACCTCTGATTCCAACAGAAAGTAGGAAAACTGTAGTTACATCCTTAGTCCTTTCCAAACTGGATTATTGTAACGGGTTATATCTCGGTATACCCATGAAGCAATTACGCAGGCTCCAGATGATCCAAAATGCGGCTGCAAGACTCCTCCTGGGGATTCCCAAATTTCAATCCGTAGGAAAACACCTTCAGAGTCTGCATTGGCTACCAATTAGAAGTCGTATCAAGTTCAAAACCCTGTGTATCACATATAAGGCACTACACAGGACCGGTCCTCAGTTCTTGAAGCGGTCACTCTATTGGTACTCTCCAAACAGATGCCTTCAATCACAAGGCGCAAAAGTGATACTTTTTCAGAGATTTTTTTAATCAAACTGGGGCGGTAGAAGCTTTGTGGTGGGAACTACAAGGCTCTAGAACTCCCTCCCTCTTACCATCAGAAATCTTCCCTCCTTGACATTGTTCAGGAAAGCCATTAAGACTTGGCTGTTCGTTGAATAGTGCTCCTGCTCGCTTCTTGTCTGCTAGCGCCAAGACACCGTTTGGTATTCATGCGCTGTATACATTTATAACACTTTAAGGAAGAAGTTTAAGACACAGGCTATGATCATGACTTGGGTTTGTAACTTTCCCATTGTGTTTTTTAGACCACAGCTCTTACCTTGAATTTATTTAACATTGTACCCTAGTTCTTTTTGTTTATTTAGAAGCTCCATTCTAATTTCTCCTGTGCCGGGCCCTGCTATGGGCCTAGAGACAGAAAGCAAGGTCCAGCAGGTGTGCTGGTGAGCGACAAGGCTAAGGGGAAGGAGATGCTCCGGGCATGGCTCCTAGCTCCAGCACTCAAGTGAGGTGAAGATATATTAGGGGAGGATCACAGAGGGTGGGTGAGCACTGGAGAGAGAGGGCTGAGAGAGGAGGCTGTGTACTCCACAGTCCATGAGCAGTGGCACTGCAACAAGGCAGCTGGTTAAATGACAAGGTAATATACATCCATGATCAAGAATAGGCAGGGTTTAACAATATCTGCACCAACAAACATTGATAATGAACCCTCTCAAATTGACATTCCTAAAGGCATTCAAAAACATGGAATGACTCTGAAAACTAAAATTCAAAAGCTGGACTGGTAAAAGTGATAGGAAAATGCATCCAAATATGTTATATTAAAGCAAAATGGACACAGCATGCTGCTCACAGGGCACACTCCGCTAGAAACAAGGGAACTAGAATGGACTTCCAAGGAAACATATCAGTGGCAGATGTCTGCTACATGGGTAAAACCACATACCTTCACTGAGCATTATTGTGTTGATATGCACGTCCGGCAAGATGCCTTATTTGGCCAACCTGAATTAAAGACTTATTCTGAACATCTGCCTCATCTCCTTGCTAGCCACCACTTTTTTGGAAGTGCTTTGATTTATAGTCAATGCAGAGCATTTTATCTACCACATCACATGCTAACTTTCCTTACCCGACACCTGTCTCACTGTTTACTGCTTTTAATATTTTAACATCTGAGCATTTCATGAACCCGATAAACAGTAAGCCATCGGGATCCCAACATGATTTCATTCCAGGATTTTTCTGGAAATCAATTAAAGGTCAAGACGTGTGTGTATCTCACAGACATCATAAAGGACTCACTTTCTAAGGACATTTTCTAGAACGTTTCAAGTACGGGATTGTGCCTTCCCTAATGAAGAAAGTTTTTGCTGAGCTGGCAAATTATAGACCTATTTTGCTATTTCGATGTATCTCCAAACAATTGGAGAAGGCCATTCCTTCCCAATTACAAAAAAGTTTGGAAAGTAACCAGCAACTACACCATATTAAAGTTTGCTCAAGACAAGGTAAGGGGACTGAACTGGTTATCACCTGTATAAGGCAAACATAATGTCAACTAGCGACAGGCGAGGTAGCTGGTTTTCAGACAGTTAATGCTTTGTGATGTAGTGGTTTTTAAAGAGGTGACTCCTCAAGTCTTTCCTAAACTGCAGCAGAGTTGGGTTGGTCCTGGTGGATAGTAGGATACTGTTTTAAATCCTGGGTGCAGAGATGAAAACGGCCTGCTTCCTTGTTTGTTTCTTTTTTACACTTCATAGTCTACACTCTGGTGATGTCCTGGCTATGGGTGTGCCAAGAACCACCAGAGATGGTGATCTTATCTGCAAGATAAGCAGGGGTGCTGGTCGTAATAGTCATTATCTCAGTGGTAGATGGCCATCAGATGATGGTAGATGATAGCAACTGAAGAATGCTTATTCTTTTGGATCTCTCTAATGCCTTCGACACCAACGACCCCAGAACACTAATCCACCTTCTTCCATCCCTCTCTATCAAGAGCTCAGTTTTTTCTTTGTTTTCCTCTTTTTTGTGTGGCAGAACCTTAATGTCTCAATTAGAGGCTTTTCTTTATCACCTAAACCACTACAGTGTCCTCTGACCTATCTTCTCCAGACATTTAATGTTAAAACATACTTATATGCAAATTGCACTCAATTCATATTCAGGCTATGCAACAAAGCCGATGACGCTACCTTTGATGCCCTACTAGCCCTTGAAGAAACTCAAAAATTGATGGCAAAACCTGATAAAGCTGAATTCTTCAAAATCAGTTAGGGTCACAGCGGCCAATGCTCGCATTTATTCTAGATTGGATTATGGCAATGCAGTGTAATGGACTTTCTCGTGAGCACCATAATACCAAGGAGGCAGGCCACAGGGAAGTGCAGGGCGTGTTTTCCTGATACTGCAGTCAGCATGCTCCCCACCATGTTCCAAAAATAAGCTATCTCGGTGTAATTCACACCATGTGGTAGTAATTTGTATTATCACTTTAACAACTGGGGCATCCAGAAGTAGCAGTTTCCTACACCTTGCATATATGTCCAGGTGTCTATATATTTTGTCTCTTCACTCTAGGTTTGGCCATTGCACTGGCCACTGCAGTTGCACTACCAAAAACTAATGTTCAAGATTTGGGACTCTCAGCCCTCTCTCAGCAAGTAGCAGGGGGAACGTTTGCAAACAGACTGTTCCTGCCAGTGTTAAGTCAAGGTGCAAAGTCCTGAATGTTCAGAACAAGTTCATGGAGGGTGCCACCATCAACTTCAATCTGATCGAGACTTCTAGCTGCAGATGCCTTACCTTTGAATTTCCCAGGTGTCAGGCTGGATCCGGAAACGCTTGCTGAGCAATACCCCTTGCACGTGCCATCGGGTGGCTCCATTAAGCTCCCCGTGACGTCGTTGGTAGCATCGGTTATGATGTTGCGGTACCTATATGGGCCCCACCCAGGACGTCAGATCTTTTCTTTTCGCGCCAGTCAAGCGCCGATCCGGGAAGAGCTGCCCCTCTGTCACTTTTTGACAGGCCTTTTCTCGACTTTTTGTCGAATTAAAAAAAAAAAAATTCCATCATGTGCAAGGATGTCTTTGAGGAAGACAGGGTTCAAGCCGTGCGGGACCTATCCCCACATGTCTGTTACCGATCTCCACCTCGTCTGCCTCTGGTGTCTCGAGCATGACCACGATCGGAAGTCATGCTCGGACTGTCGGGCTATGACTCCAATGACCTTGCGGGAGCGGGCGTTGAAGCTTATTGTGGCCCAGCAGTCGATACCGTCCTAGACTCTGCGGAGGTCCTGGTCCCGATCGAAGAAGAGGAGGTCGCTGGACTGCTCTCGAAGCCCAAAGTCCTCTTTGTCCCGCTCGAGGTCGTCGGGACACTTGGGGAAGAGGCACAAGAAGAAGAAGAATTCCAAACGGACTTCATCTTCACCTCGAATGGCGTCCATCGACGAAGAAGGTAAGGAGCACCGACTCTCTAGACACGGTTCTGTGGAGCCGGAGTCAGGGTCGACTTCGCGCCTCCCTCCCTTACCAGGAGCCGGAGCGACCCCCGCTCAAATAAAAAAATTCTACGAGGCCATACTCCGCCATTTTGAGTGGGCCAACCCCTCTGGTGAGCCCGAGGGCTCCGCAGGGTCGGAAGTGGCCCCATCAGATTCGTCGGCTCCGGCCACGGCGCTGGTGGGGTTTCAAAGATCCAATCACAGCTCTGGGTGGATGACGGTCGTGCCACCGCGACCTCCCCGGCGTCGGACCCGAAGTCGGTGCCCATCGGCGGTACCAGCCCCATCCTTATCCCCGATGACACGTTGTCGGAATGATGTCGCTCGACGCCGATTCCGGCGCCGATTGAACTCAGGGGTTCTATGTTGTCACCTGAACACTTCGAGGCTGTGTTAGGCTCGGAAGACGAATGGGAGGGGTCTATGGACCTTTTGGCATACCAGGATGACTCTGCTGAGCAGTTGGACTGGTATGGGGAACTTGGGGAGGCCAGTGGACTGGGTATTTCTCCGGATACTGGCTTGCTGTCTCCACCAACTGTGGCTACGGAGGAGGGAGCATCTTTTGCCATGGTGGCCAAGGGGGCAGCTGAGGTCCTTGGACTGGAGTTGCCCTCAGTGGAGGTCAGGACTAATCTCCTGACTGAAGTGCTTCAGCCTGGGGCATCCACCTCAGAACCCCATTTGCCTTTTAATGAAGCACTTACTGATGTCCTTCTAGGCACGTGGTCCAAGCCTAGCACAGGAGCTCCTGTAAAAAGGACAATTGCACACCACCATCGTCCGGCTCCGAGCGACCCAAAGTACCTCGGCCAACACCCCACCCCACCCCAGAAAGTTTGGTGGTGCAGGCCTCTACATCCCAGGGTGCGTTCCTTTCCACTCCTCCGGATAGGGAATTCAAGAGGCTGGATTCACTTGGAAAGAAGATGTTTTCTTCCTCCAGCCTGGTATTGCGGTCGGGGAATACCGCATTCTTATTTGCCCGTTTCTCCCATTCCCTTTGGGCGACGGTTGCGCAAGTGCTGCCACAAGTCCCCGAGGAGGCCCAGGCTCTGCTCTCTCTCAGACAGTTAAGGACAGGAGGGATGCAGCAAAATTCGCCGTAAGATGTGGCCTGGATACGATGGATTCGCTGGGCAGATCGATTTCCACGACAGTGGCCTTGAGACGCCACACCTGGCTTAGAACAACTGGCTTCTCAGGTGATGTCCAGGCTAATTTGCCCTTTAATGGAACCTGCCTTTTTGGGGAAAAGGCAGATTCGGCCCTTGTGAGGTTCAAGGACTCTCGAGCTACGGCCAGATCCTTGGCCCTCACTTCTACTCCACCTGGTCCGTCTACCTTTTGCCCCTTTCATGGCAACGGAAGGGGTTTCCAGCTGTGTCAGCCCTATCCCAGCCACCGTCCTGCGCAGGCTTCCCAAACCGTGCGGGGACATGGACGCGGGTCATTCCGGCCTAGGAATATAAGCCAGAAGTCGTCGGCCTCCCGGCCAACCACAGCCTCCAAGCCCTCCTAGTCTGACTCTGCAAGACCACACCACACCACTCCAGTTGGCGGGAGAATCATCATCTCCCCCACTGAAGGTCCATAACATCGGACAAGTGGGTCTTGCAGATCATTCAGGAGGGCTATTCTCTGCCTTTCCTTTCATTTCCTCCTCCCATTCTGCCAAATAATGAACTGCTGACGGAGGAACATTTGCAATTGCTCCAGGAAGAAGTTACAGCTCTCTTGGCTAAGGGGGCTATAGAAAGGGTCCCGGTTTCAGAAGTAGGCAGTGGCTGTTATTGCCGCTACTTTCTGATTCCGAAGAAGAACAAAGAGTTGCGGCCCATTTTAGATCTTCGGACCGTCAATCTATTCTTCAAGAAGGAGAAATTCAAGATGCTCACTCTAGCTCAGGTCTTGTCTGCACTAGACCAAGAAGACTGGATGGTAGCGATGGACCTGCAGGATGCGTATTTTCAAATCCCCATCCTGCTGGGCCACAGACGTTACCTGCAGTTCAAGGTAGGCCACGAGCATTTTCAGTTTACCATGCTCCCCTTCGGCCTTACCAGCGCCCCGCGTGTGTTCACCAAGGTGATGGCAGTGGTCGCAGTTCATCTGCGCAGGTTAGGGGTGTCAGTCTTCCCCTACCTCGAAGACTGGCTGTTGAAGGCGTCCTCGCCCCAGGCTGTCGTCTGCCACCTTCAGACTATGGTGGACCTCCTGCATTCACTGGGGTTCTCTATAAATGCGCCGAAGTCACACCTGACTCCGTCTCAGACGCTCCCTTTCATCCCAGCTGTTCTGGACACAGTGCAGTTTTGGGCCTATCCTCCCGAGCAGCGAATCCAGGATATTCAGGTTATGATTCCGATGTTTTGTCCTCTATCCTGGATTTCGGTGAGACTGACTCTGAGGCTGTTGGGCCTCATGGCTTCCTGCATCCTGTTGGTAAAGCATGCCAGATGGCATATGTGGGCTCTGCAGTAGGACTTGAAGTTCCAGTGGGCAAAGCATCATGAAAATCTCACTGACGTGGTTCAGATCACAGAAGGAACTGCAGAAGATCTGCAGTGGTGGTTAACGACCCGCAGTTGGGTCAGCGGCAGACCCCTGTCCCTTCCTTAATCTGATCTCACAGTTGTGACAGATGCTTCACTTCTGGGATGGGGCGGCCATCTGGGAGAGGTGGAGATCAGGGGACACTGTTCTCTGGCAGAATCGGGGCTCCACATCAATTTGTTGGAGCTCCGGGCGATTCGGTTGGAATTGAAAGCATTTCTTCCTTCTGTCAAAGGTAAGTTAGTGCAGGTGTTCACAGCAAACAACACCACCATGTGGTACTGCAACAAACAGGGCGGGGTGGGGTCCTGGACCCTTTGTCGAGAGGCCTTGCGTCTCTGGACATGGCTGGAACAGCAGGGCATAACCCTGGTGGTTCAACACCTGGCAGGTTATCTGAACGCCAGAGTGGACGAACTCAGCCGTCGATGCCTAGCGGATGACGAATCCATCATGTATAATAGAGTTGCCCTGTGTCCCTCTGAACCTAGGTGTATAGTTATGAACTACAAGTGGTCCTGTCGGGTGTCACAATTCTGACATGAATTGTGAAAAAATGATTTTTACTGAGCATGAATATTAAGGGTCAAGGACTGATCCCTAACAGGAGCTTACATAATTTCTTACAAGCCTCTGCACTATGTCCTTCCTATTGTCCATAAAACACGACAGAAAGAGCGCAGTTCATCAATCACATGTATTGTTAGGCTGTCCACAACACACAGAATACATACGATGCAGTGAATTAAACTGACATATATCACATGAAAACTAAAAAAAAATCATTGTTCACATATACAGACATGAGAACATAGAAAACACATGTGGTCAAATGTCCACACTTATGAAGTTCCAGGTATCCTTGTATTGTTTATTTTCTATACTTGTAGGATAGCTGACACCGTACATAGAATATTCACTTCGACTTTTGGACCCTCCGATTGCATGTTAATGGTAAAACATCTTAGCAGGTCTTCCTCTGGACTAGAGAGCCAAAGGGACAGCCCCCAGTGGGAAAATCCAGGACCACCAAATTTGCGTCCTAAGGAATATCATCCATGTATATTCAATGCCATCCTGGTCCCCAGCCGGGGTACACAAGGTGAGTAAAATGGGGTAGGTGGTGCCTATATAGGTACCGCAACGTCATAACCGACGCTTCCTACGAAGTCACGCGGAGCCGAATTGAGCCACCCGGCGGCGCGTGCAAGGGGTATGGCTCAGCAAAAGTTTCCAGATCCAGCCTGACACCTGTGAAATTCAAAGGTAAGGAGTCTGCAGCTAGATAGAGTCTCTACCAGATAATGCGTTACCAAAGGTAAGTAACTTGTTCTGCAGTAATATAGCAGGTGGGGAAGCATCATCATATTTGACAATGCAATGCAGCCAGCTATAGAATGTGGAAGATGTCTTCAGAAAGCCACACATTGTCAGAGAGGTGACAGTTTTCAACTGGTTACTGTCATAAATATCTACATCAATGTAATATATACTTTGACACCCAGATATTTGAATGTCTTGTGCCCAACTCTAGTGTGCATTTGCGCGTAGACGAAGGTGATTCGTAACATCTTTTTTTTGGGAGAAGATGCTGGACTTGCTCTAGTTAATTACTAGGCCAGCTATCTTGGTAACGTTTTCACATATGGTGGTGGTTGTGGCTAAATCACGGAGTGGGTCACTTAAATAAAAGAGGACATCATCTTCATAAAGAAAAATGTGTGATGTTCCAAGCACTTCCACACCTTCCAGATTACTTTCACATTGTGCCCAGCTAGGTAGTTGTTCCACTGCATGCACAAATAGAAGGGGCGACACTGGGCACCCTAAATATGGTGCCCTACTGTAGTTGCCATCCTTCTGACAACATACTTTCATCCATAATGTTGTACACACAGTATACCATACAAGCTACCCCATTCTAACACATTGAATGTATTTTCAATATCCAGTGAGTACTGGATATATGATTGGGGTGTCAAGCTCTTCCCTATTTTCCAGACAGAGTGCTGGTAGAGAGACTCCTGGCAGATGGGCCATGGGGTACACAGGGCACATTTAGACAGAGCTTGAGTAGAGGGAGAAATGATAATTTTCTGAAATTTTGTTAAAACTTGCTTGTGCATAACACACCACGCCATCTGTACATCTTAAAGCAGTCAGTTCTTCTGTTTGGATTCCTTTCTGATCAGTTGGGCTAACAATCGGTCAGAGTTGTTTCCTTCCTTCTGTGCCATAGCTGTGTATTCTCTAAAGCCCAGTGAATTTTACTCTTTGTGGTAAGAACATATTTCTCTTTGCGCTCTAAAGGAGCTACTGTTTGGCTGCAAACATGTACCAGTTTCATCTCAGTCTGTCAAGATTTTCTCCTGCACCCATACCTCTTTCGTTAAGATTGCTCTCATTCCACATACCATCTTAATGTACATTCCCTTAACTTGTTGTCTCCACCATCTCAAAACAGGGGGTGTAGCCTGCTAGAACAGGATTTACAATTGTATTTTCAATTAATAACTTTTCACATGTAGGCAGAGGTCTCCTCCACCAGGGCTGAGATCTCTCCATATTAAAATAAAGGGAAAAATAATAAAGTTTAATAATTATTTTAAAAAAAATAATGAAAATTTGAAATGTAAATTAAAGTAATTATTAACCTAGAACTAAATAAATGGTACATCAGAGATCTCTGTATAGAGAAGACAGAAGGTCATTGCACGTAGGTTTGTGAAAAGCATTTTGTAGTATCTGAGTAGTAATATTGTAGTACAAGGAAACGTGCTAAAAAGTGCAGCTTGTGACTAGACCGCACAGTTAGTATCCCACAGACTCTTTGCAATTAATTTTCTAAAATGAAGTGCCACCTGCACTACAGTTTCTGAGTAATTAACATGCTGGAATGTGGAAAAAGGAAATGTATAAGACTTGGAGTGATGAAACTTTGACAGAATACTTTTCTAACTGGAGTCAATATGTGTGGGCTCTCCTGTGATCTCCAAGTTGCAGGCCCTTATAGTGGACTGTGTCATATCAAATCAACTGTGGTGCACCTTACTATTGGGTGGATTGGGGTGTGACGGAGCTTGAATGATTCATCTGTGGCTAATATATACTTTTAAATTTGCCCTAATACATGGAAATCACAAGATTAAATTAATGTAATACTCTTTCTCCTATAACTTTATGAAATGTAAGTTGACTTAATTATATAACTGCTACTGAGAGTGTGCTTGCCTACGATTTCCTTTGCTTTTTATGAAAGTTACTAAATACAAATATATATATATTTTTTTAAATCTGTTTTTCCATCTATGTTTTATTTTGGAATTAAAAACCATCAGACGTTTGGAACATCTGTCGTTGTATTATTCATGCATTGCTCCAATTCCTCTTGCTGATTCTAACTTCTTGTTCTGCTGCAGCCATCGGTGTTCTCTAAGTGGAGAAGACCTGAACCGACAGTGGCTGAACCCCAACCTAGATCTTCATCCTACAATCTACCACACCAAGGGCCTGCTGCAGTACCTGGCTGCTATAAACCGTGCACCTCTAGTAAGCCTAATTGTTTGTTCATGAACTAATTATTCGCGTAAGACATTAATTAATGGTAATTTGGCATTAGCTTTTCAGTGCTTGGCTTGTAAGATACAAAGCATATTTCTAATGGATACTTACTTCCCATCAAGCTTCCTTGATTGAACCCCTTCAGAGGGACTTGACTGGATCTGATTATTATTCCACAGCTATATACGTCGTGGATGTCGAGTGACATCCCATAACAGATTGCTGTCAACAAACATTTTTACTTTTTTTGATTGGGCTTCCCTTCACTAATAGCAAGGGGCAGGAACCCAGACAGCAATCTGTGTAAAAGCAGTTTGGTTAGAAGAGCGAAGAGAGTGCTGCAGGAGGATGAAACCGTTTTGATCACACAAACATTCAGATGAGAGACTGCTCATGCTCCCACAGCACTCCCTATTTGTCCACATTGCGGATGTTGGGAGCTGGCCAGCCACAGAATTCTCCATTTGAGGTCCATAAATGTTAAATATAGCTACCAAAGGTATCATTCTGATTGGTTGACCAGCTCCCAATGTCCAGCTCAGAGTGCTAATAATAAATATAATAGACTAAGCGGGTGAAAGCTCTTCTTCATTGTTTGGCAGTGTTTTTTGTGTCTGTGTTTGTAAGCTTGCTGTATTGGGCACCTTTTAAAACACTATTTACAATTTAAAACAGTTACAGGCAACTCAGTAACAGGAATCAGTAGGATAGCATCTTATACTACAGCGTTGTTATATATGCACAGCAGTAATATCACATGGAATTTCAACAGGATTAGGTATAGCTTTGACAGCAGGTGAACCAGTAGGTGTGGGCATACTTGAATAACCATTGCAAGGTTAATCGTTGGTCATCTCATATACAGCTTATAATTGTTCATTTGTTTTGGCCAGGTATGCACACAGTGGTCCCCAAAAGCCTTTGGATCTGCAAGATTCTGGCAGCAATGTACCATATATTTGGCATTGTGCAAACAGTTAGCAAGACCACTCAACCACAGAGTGCAACTAGGTGTCCCTTCACCTCGCCTTTGTAGAGTGACTTGTCACATGCCCAGGAATAATGCAGTAGCAGCTAGTTTACTATAAGTCCTGGGTATGTTATTTACATATCTTAGCATGGTCATAAGTGGAGAGGCAGCAGTACTTAATTTGTAAAATATTAAGTGCCAGGGTTCTGACCAGGAGGCCACTGCAGCTCGCACCACACATCGCCCTTGTCATCGCTGCCAAAACAACTACTAACCATCTCTCTCGCATGTAAATGCTACAGTTCAGATTATTCCAGGTCCCTAAAGCTAAAGGAATGGCTGGGGAGCAGTGGCGGTGCGTCCATTGGGGGCGTTGGGGCGTTGCCCCACTAATGCCACGGCCCCATCGTTCTACTTCTGACGCTAATTGCAGCAATCTTGCAATTAGCGTCAGAAGTAGAACACGGACGCTGAAGGGGGTGGGGCTGCGGCAGCACTCTCCGGGTTGAGTGACAGCGGACAGCGCAATAGTGCGCATGTTCGTTTTTGGGCTGATCATTTTTACGATCAGCCTGAACATGCGCACTAGCCTTCCCCTTAAGAGACCGAGGGTTGCTTCATGTGCAGCCCCCGGTCTCCTAACGGGCAGGGAGTATCCCTGCCCTCAGCCAATCCTGGCTGGAGCAGCGTCTGGATTGGCTGAGAGCCAGGGGTTGCCAGCCACTCACGCAAGACGTTGAAAAGGCGCCATTCCAACGCACCGGACCCCGGCCCAGGAGCAGACAGCAGAGGCGTCGCAGACCTGCCCGGTCAGGTAAGTTTAAGTTTTGTTTTTTTACTTTATTTTTAAACCCCTCTCCTGAGTTGGGTGAATTCAACAGAGGGAGGCGGGAGCTCGGGACAAGTCACGGCCACTCCCTAGTGACCCCCCCCCCCCAAGTTCCATCACCTTTATGGAATATGAGTATCACACCCTGGAGCACTCGTTTCGGTTTAAGTATCACACCTAGGAACACAGTCATATTTCTTGGGTATGAGTATTCCATTCAGGAGAAAAGTCTCACGCAATTTGGTTTAGTCTGTAGCGCAGTCTTGTCTGCTTATGAGTCTCGGGTCACTTGATTGCTTCAGAAATCCCCTCTGTTTAGTGATCTAGCGGCGCCTTGAAGGGAACAGCTGTAACGTGCCTTATTATCTTAAGCAGAATTACATCGTTATTCACTTGTGAAAAGAGGTTCGTCCGATTGCGCACTTTGTATTAGGATATGATGTGGCATTATGCGCATATTGTTCAAAGAATTTCACATTTTCATCTGCGTAGTCTGAGGTAATTTTCGAAAAAAATGCTTATCTTTTTCTTCTGCAGGCCATGATGGTAAATTACAACGTATGCGTTACTTCCCCATATCGGAATGTGTGCATGTGAAAGGCAGTAATCAGCAATGTTGTCACTCTGTAAACAACCCATGCTATAGCTATTGTAGTTCACACTTTGAGACAATACCAGCTTTCTATTTTCAATAATTTAAGTAGATTGTCCACCGTGGTGGCAATTTCCATGATCAGTCCACAATGTTGCATCTACTTGTTTTGGTCTCCTTGTCTATGGTGACACTCACAGCCCTACAGTGGAAAACGCAGCCTTGTTAACTACTTATCTGCACTTCTATATGTGTAGATTTCTGTGTTTATCACTATATATTTCTTTTACTGTAGCCTTCCCATTCTAGGTACCCTAGATTCAGTAGATTGTATATAGACCCTTCACTAATGTATATCATTTTAGTTGATAAAGGATTTCTTGATTGTGCACAACTTCAGCACAAATACTCTTTTTGGTCTGTGAGCAAGAGTACCAGCCTTACCTCATTTCACGGGAACTTAAGCAGCACACATTGCTGACCGGGAAGGCCAGGGCACAGACTATTTTTATGGCGAGAGTGCTGAACATGTAAGCAGATGTTAGAAAAATGTAAACAGAACCACGGCAAGCAAAGATAGGTTTCAGTTTTATTTTTACCTATTTCCCATTCGAGTTAAACATTAGTTTACGCAGAAAAGGCTTCTGTAACAGGTTTTGGGTTAACGTACTATCTGTTTTAATGTTTTGTGCTTTTCACCTATTCGTTCATGCTTGCAGATAAAATGAGCGCCACCAAGTGGGGTGATTGCAAAATGTGTGAGGCAAATTTGTGCTTTATTAAAACATCTGGTGTCGTTAGTCAAACAGTGCTTTATCCATAAAACGAAGTAAGTGAAGTGGCCAGTAGAAGCGACATGTTCCACTTGCTGATATTTTGTTCCTACTGCTATGGTCTTAGCACTAGAAGTCAAGGGTAAAAAATATTTTACGAACTTCTGGTATACTGACTATGACTTGGACAATGCTTCTTTCGCTTGGATACTAGTATATGCCAGGTTCCTTTGTTGTGACTTACTCCATATCTTTAAAACTGAAACAGAATTTAAATAGATGCTGAACAACTGGAGACGGGACTGCACAGTCAGGGAGTTTCCTTCCTAAGAGCTGTCACATCACCGGTGTCTGGTGGTTCTGCTGTTGTTTGCTGCAGTTGTCTTTTAATCATTGATAGGTCGATTAGTTATGAAGTGTTATTGCTGTGGCCAGCGCTCTTGTCGAAGCATTTGGTTGGTGTTCTGGTTTCTTGCCTTCCCATTTCCTGGCATGTTGTGAGTACATTAACTCTCCATCAGCACAAAACATTTTTGCTCCCTCTGTCGCTTTGTCATGTTCTTCATTATGTTGAGTCTCAAGATGTCAAAGAGCAAGAGGCGCGCGTGCCTGTGTATGTCTGTATGTGTGTGTTATGGTATGTGTGTCTGTATGTGCGCCTGTGTGTGTGTGTGTATTGGTGCTTTTTTGTACGTGATGCTTTTTTTTTGTTTTTACAATGCGCTTAATGCATGTGTGGATGGTCTATGAATGTTCCTAATTTTGTCTGAAAATGTAATGAAGAAACAGGATGGGGAACTCATTTTCTGGGGATCACTCTCTTTGTTAAGTGGGGAAACTGAGATTAGAATATCTGAAAGAGACACGTTAGTGACAGATTCCTTACCTTAGAATATCCCCAGGCGTCAGGCTGGATCCGGAAAGTTTTTGCGTAGCAGTACCCCTGCGCGTCGGTAGGCGGCGTCGTGCGGCTCCGCGTCCGTCGTCGGCGTCGGGACCGCCGGGATGACGTTGCGGGCAGTACTTAGACGCCGCCCCTGCGCGCTGACGTCAGTTCTTCTTTTTCCACGCCAGTAAGCGCAGATCCGGGAAGAGCAGTGCCCTAGTCATCTTTTTTGACTAACTTTTTGGTGATTTTTCACTGTTTTTCTACACGAGTCGCTCGACTCCGAAGGTGTCGGTAGGGATGCCCGGGTTCAAGCCCTGCGACGTCTGTGGTCGCATGATGTCGATCACAGACCCGCACTTAGAGTGTCTCTACTGCCTCGGCCACGACACAAAGTCGTGCCCCGACTGCCGGGCCTTGCACTTGAAGGCTTTGCGAGAGCGGTCTCGAAAGCTCCTCGAGGTCCGGCAGTCGGCTCCTCATCGGTCGTCGGGGTCCAAGTCTTCGCACTCCTCCGGTAAGTCAAAGCATAAAAAGTGTAAGAAGCGTCATCGCTCGACGACTTCGCCTCGCCGGTTTCGCGACTCGGCTGAGGCTCCTATCGGCACCGTCCCCGCGGCTCCGGGAGTGCCTGTGGAGCCACCCCCGCATTACCCGTCCTTCCCGGGTTCGGGGGCGACTCCGGCCGAGATACAGGAATTCCTGTCGGCCATGGCCCGCCTCTTCGGGCCTCAAGGTCCCCCCGGTGCGCCTTTGGGCCCCGCGGGCCCTGATGGGGTTTCCCCGGCGCCGCCGGCGACTCCGGTCCCGGCGCCGCCTGTAACACCAGCCTCGGTCCCGGCTTCGGCCCCGGCCTCGATCCCGGCTCCGGTGCTGCCGCAACCCCCATCGACGCCGGTTGACCTAACTACACCTCCGCCGGCGCCGATGTCTCCGGTGCCGTTCCCGACGCCGCCCGGGTCTCCGGGCGGCGTCGTTCCCCGGTTCTCTCCGGATCCGGACATGGCGCCGGACCGGCGTCGCTCGACGCCGGCTCCGACGCCGCTGGGACTTTGGGTCCCACATGTCCCTCCTCCTCCTTATTTTGAACCTGACTTGGAGGACGGAAATAACTGGGAGGGGTCTGATGACCCTCTCACACAGCAGTGTGAGTTTGATCAGGACTGGACTGAGGAACTTGGGGATGCCAGTGGGCTGGACACCTCCCATGACTCTGGCATGCTGTCTCCTCCATCCGTGGCAACGGAGGAGGGAGCAAATTTTGCAACGGTGTTGCGTAGAGCAGCTGGGGCCTTAAACCTCCAGTTGCCTACAGTGGCTGTCAGGACTAACATCCTGACGGAAGTGCTTCAGCCGGCGGCTACCTCCTCGGAGCCACTGCTGCCGTTCAACGAGGCGCTTTCCGACGTTCTTTTGGGCACCTGGTCCAAGCCCACCACAGGGGCTCCTGTGGATAGGAACGTGGCCCGACGCCATCGCCCTGCTCCGGGCGACCCCCGTTCCTCTCTCTACACCCCACCCCTGAGAGCTTGGTGGTCCAAGCCTCTGCTTCCCAAAGCGCCTTCCCTACCGCTCCCCCGGATAGGGAATCCAAACGCCTGGATCAATTTGGGAAGAAGGTCTTTTCTTCCGCCAGTGCTGGCTTGCGGTCAGTCAACACCACTTGCCTCTTAGGCCGATATTCCCACTCCTTGTGGAACTCGGTGGCGCAAGTTCTGCCCCAGTGTCCTGAGGAGGTCCAGACACTGCTTTCCCGCACCATTGCGGAGGGAAGGGATGCGGCAAAGTACACCATCAGATGTGGCCTTGATACCGCCGACTCGCTAGGCAGATCGCTTGCGACGACAGTGGCGCTGCGCCGTCACGCCTGGCTGAGGACCACTGGTTTCTCGGGTGATGTCCAAAACTCTCTTATGGACATGCCCTTTGATGGAGTCGGTCTTTTTGGGACAAAGGCAGACCATGCGCTGGAGCGCTTTAAGGACTCGCAGGCTACAGCCAAGTCCCTGGGCCTTTCTGCTGTGCGCCCTCAGCAACAGTCTGCTTTTCGCCCCTTTCGTGGCCACGGAAGGGGCGCCCAGTCACGTCTGCTGCCCAGCCACCGGCCCGCGCAGCAGGCGCCTACGCGTGGCCGAGGACGTGGCTCCCGCCGTGGCGGGTCAGGCAACCAGCGTGCGGGTCAGGCCACCAACCCCGCCCCGTCCGCGGGCTCCAAGCCCTCCTAGTCCTTCCTTTCAGGTGCACAGCACGCCAGTAGGGGGCAGGGTCCGCCATCACCTTCACCACTGGCGTGCCATCACCTCGGACAGGTGGGTCTTGGACATTGTCCGAAGGGGCTACTCCCTCCCCTTCGTGACCATCCCCCCAGCCATGCCACCTCAATTCCACCGCATGTCAGGGGATCACTTGGTGCTTCTTCAAAAGGAAGTTGCGGCCCTCTTGGCCAAGAGGGCCATCGAGCGTGTTCCGACCCCAGAAGTAGGGCATGGTTGCTACTCCCACTACTTTCTGGTGCCCAAAAAGGACAAGGAGGACATGCGTCCTATCTTGGACCTCCGGAACGTCAATCGCTTCCTCCGGAAGGAGAAGTTCAAGATGCTCACCCTAGCTCAGGTCTTGACTGCTCTCGACCCTGGAGACTGGATGGTAGCGTTGGACTTGCAGGACGCATATTTCCACATCCCCGTCCTGCCGCCCACCGGCGTTACCTGCGGTTCACGGTAGGCCTCGAGCATTTTCAGTTCACCGTGCTCCCTTTTGGCCTTACAAGTGCCCCTCGGAAGTTCACGAAAGTGATGGCGGTGGTCGCAGCCCATCTGTGCCCGGCAGGGGTTCCAGTCTTCCCCTACCTCGACGACTGGCTGCTGAAGGCGGGCTCGTCCCAGGCAGTCGTCTCCCACCTCCAGACAACGGCCGAACTCCTGCACTCGCTGGGGTTCTCCATCAGCGTGCCGAAGTCGCATCTGATTCCTTCTCCACAGCTCCTTTTCATCGGAGCAGTTCTGGACACGACGCAGTTTCGGGCCTATCCTCCCGAACGGCGAGTCCGGGATATTCAGGCTATGATTCCAATCTTTCAGCCTTTATCCTGGGTTTCGGTACGGATGACCCTGAGGCTGCTGGGCCTCATGGCCTCCTGCATCCTGCTGGTCAATCATGCCAGATGGCATATGCGGGCTCTGCAGTGGGACCTGAAGTTCCAGTGGGCGCAGCACCAGGGCAACCTGTCCGATCACGTGCCGAAGTCGCACCTGATTCCTTCTCCACAGCTCCTTTTCATCGGAGCAGTTCTGGACACAACGCAGTTTCGGGTTTATCCTCCCGAACGGCGAGTCCGGGGTTTCGGTACGGATGACCCTGAGGCTGCTGGGCCTCATGGCCTCCTGCTGGTCGATCATGCCAGATGGCATATGCGGGCTCTGCAGTGGGACCTGAAGTTCCAGTGGGCGCAGCACCAGGGCAACCTGTCCGATCACGTCCAGATCTCGGAGGGGACTGCAAAACAGTTGCAGTGGTGGCTCTCGAACCGGCAATGGGTCATGGGCAGATCCCTCTCCCTTCCCCAGCCAGAGCACACAGTTGTGACGGACGCGTCCCTTCTGGGATGGGGCGGTCACATGGGAGAGGCGGAGATCAGAGGCCTCTGGTCTCCGGCGGAGTCCCGGCTCCATATCAACCTTCTGGAGCTCCGGGCGATCCGACTTGCACTCAAGGCATTCCTTCCCTCTGTCAAAGGGAAGGTAGTGCAGGTGTTCACAGACAACACCACCGCCATGTGGTATTGCAACAAACAGGGCGGGGTGGGGTCGTGGACCCTATGTCAGGAGGCTCTGCGCCTCTGGACATGGCTGGAACATTAGGGCATATTCCTGATGGTTCAACACCTGGCAGGTTCCCTGAACGCCAGGGCGGACGAACCTCAGCCGCAGGTGCATGATGGATCACGAATGGCGTCTTCACTCGGAGGTGGCGCAAGGTCTCTCTCAGCAGTGGGGAGAGCCTTGGTTAGATCTGTTCGCCACCGAAGAGAACGCGCAATGTCATCAGTTCTGCGCGTTGGAATTTCCAAGGCAGCACTCGCTCGGCGACGCTTTTCGTCGCGAGTGGAGTTGCGGTCTGTTGTACGCCTTTCCGCCTATACCACTTCTACCCAGAGTGTTGAAGAAGATTCGGCGCGACCGGGCCCAAGTCATTCTTGTGGCTCCGGACTGGGCTCGAAGAGTTTGGTATCCCGAGCTACTCAGTATGAGCGTCGATCCCCCGATCCGTCTGCCTCTTCGGGAGGATCTTCTGTCGCAGCAGCAGGGGACGGTCCTCCACCCGAACCTGTCCATTCTACACCTGCTTGCGTGGAGATTGAGCGGCGGCAGTTGATTCCTTTCGACTTGCCTCCCGAAGTTTGTGATGTGATTCTGGCAGCCAGGCGTCCCTCCACTAAGGTGGTATACGCCTGCAGGTGGAACAAGTTTGTGGCATGGTGCACAGCAAAGGCTGTGAATCCCCTTTCTGCCCCTCTTTCTGAGGTTCTTCTGTTCCTTCTTTCTCTGGCCCAACAGGGTTCTGCCCTGGGTACCATCAAGGGCTATCTTTGTGCGATATCAGCCTTCCTCAGGCTTCCTGATCAGCCCTCCCTTTTCAAGTCCCCTGTGGTTAACAGGTTTCTTAAAGGCATTACACACCTCTTTCCTCCTGTTCCGTTTGTAATGCCTCAGTGGGACTTGAACTTAGTTCTTACCTTCTTAATGTGCGCTCCCTTTGAGCCTCTACATAACTGTCCTCTTCGTCTTCTTACTCTGAAGACAGCATTTCTGGTGGCCATCACCTCCGCTCGGCGGGTGAGTGAGCTCCAGGCTCTTTCATGCAAACCTCCCTTTCTGTCTGTTCATCCAGACAAGGTTGTTCTTAGGACGTGTCCGTCCTTCTTGCCAAAGGTGGTTACTGCCTTCCATATTGGGCAGACCATCACTTTGCCCACCTTCTTTCCGCCTCCGCATCCTTCCAGAGAGGAAGAGAGGCTCCACCGTCTGGACCCAAAACGTGCGCTTTCCTTTTACCTCGACCGCACACAACAGTTCCGGGTGGATGACCAGCTCTTTGTTGGCTACGTGGGCGCCAAAAAAGGTCGAGCGGTACACAAAAGGACCATCTCCCGCTGGGTCACCTTGTGTATCAAAGCCTGCTATTCTTTGGCTAAGAAGGAGCCTCCTGTTGGGCTGCATGCCCATTCCACAAGGGCTACGGCTGCTACCACGGCTTTAGGCCGCGGTGTTCCGTTACAGGATATATGTCAGGCAGCTACGTGGGCCTCGCTGCACACGTTTACCAAACATTACTGCCTTGACAGTCAGGTCCGGAGGGACGGCTTCTTTGGCCGTTCTGTCCTCCGGGACTTCCTTGTCTGAATCTGTTCGCAGACCCACCACCGGGGTTGGTATTGCTGGGGTATCTATTCTAAGGTAAGGAATCTGTCACTAACGTGTCTCTTTCAGATGCACAAGTTACTAACTTGTGTAACGATATATCTGTAAGAGACAGTAGTTAGTGACAGATTCCTTACCGCCCCACCCATCCTCCCCCTTCTGCAAACTGATTTCTAGGGTTAAGGACATCCCTTTCAGGGCCCTAGTATTTTCAGACACCTATGTCAGCTTCTTGCATGGCTCTGCGTTCCTGGCGCGGAAAGTCGTGTACAGAACTGACGTCAGCGCGCAGGGGCGGCGTCTAAGTACTGCCCGCGACGTCATCCCGGCGGTCCCGACACCGACGATGGACGCGGAGCCGCACGATGCCGCCTACCGACGTGCAGGGGTGCTGCTACGCAAAAACTTTCCGGATCCAGCCTGACACCTGGGGATATTCTAAGGTAAGGAATCTGTCACTAACTACTGTCTCTTACAGATATATCGTTACACAAGTTAGTAACTTGTGCGTTAATGCATTTTAGTTTCAGCAGGACTTCACCTATGAACATACCCTCTGCAGCGGGCTCTATGTGTGTTGCAGCTCTAGTCTCTGTGCTTCTCAAATTTGCTTGAAAATGCACCCTTTACCCACTATTTTTTCAAAATTTTCTCGGGGGGGAAACACCCCCGAGCCCCCCTTAAAACGTTCGGGCTCGCACGCTGCACTCACACGCCACGGTGCACGCCGACCGAAATTTTATGCCGCACCACTTTCAAATGTCACCAGCCGCCACTGCTGGGGAGGCAGGTATTAGCACTATTTTAATGTATATTGTATTCCTAAACAACCGTTGTTCTGCTCATCTCTAAATTAGATGAACAGCGCCACCATGTTGTAGACTGTCAACACACAGGCAGTAAACTCAACCAGAATTATCAATTTAAGTGAACTCAAAAGACTTTGCCAAAAGGGGTGGATCAACTGACAGTGCCATGCCACACATAAAAAGTCACAGTTCTGGGCTTAACTTCTCTAGCAGTCTGAGTTTGTGGCCAATCCAAACTGGTACATGGTAGTTGGGGTGTAATAAGATCTGTGCACTAATTTTTATTGTATAAGTCAGTGTTTCCCATTAGGTGAAACGTCCTTGATTTGCTTACAGCAGTATTACTGCTGTGCATCAGTGATGTCATGCCCAGGTCCCTTTCCCATTTATTCTTCTTGTTCAGAATCGCAGTGTTTCCCTTATTTATTGTGGTATTGTATATTCGAGTAACGAATTTGGTCGAGCCAGTCATGACCATAGGTAAACTAAGCAATTCCCAGTGAGTTGGTTCTGCTGGCATGCTTGAATATATGTTTTCTGTGAAATGTCAAAGTCGTTGGCATGTGACTATTACCATTTAGCTAGGTGGGGAATCATTTGTGTTTTCTGCAAGTATTATAAATCGTGTTCTTTTTTTATAAAGAGTGAGCCCAGGTTTTCCAATTGTTTAGCGCACAATTTATGAATCAATTCAGCTTTACTTGTCAGTGTTATTAATGGGTGTTTAGTTAGTGGAAAATGTGGGGAGTAGGTATTATTTTCCCAGCGATACTCGATAGCCAAGACCATGTCCATCTTGTGTGCTTAACTGTTTATATTTCAGTAGTGGGGCGGCATGGCTTATCAAGCAGAGCTGTCTTCAGGGGGATGGGAGCATTCAATCCGGCCTCTAAATCCTGGTGTGGATTTTGCCTTGTGGAAAGCTGCCAATAGTGAGCAACTTGTGTCTGGACTGCTAAATAGTACACTTCAAAGTTTGGGGCCAAAAAAGCCACTTATATCTTATGGGCACTGCCGATTATCCCTCACAATTCTTGGTTGTCAGCTAGCCCATGCCAATCTGATCATCTATGATCGGAGTGGTTAAAAAAGCCTTGGCAAATGGAAAAGGTATATTTTGGAAAAGGTATAAATGTTTAGGTAGGAAGACCATTTTCATGAGTGCAACCTTGCTTTCCATCGATAATGGTAGTTTAATCTTATCTACCAGACTAGTAATGTTGGTCATGCATCTCATGTGTTTTTCCTTCAGGATTACCTCTATGTCCCAAAGGTATTGTGTCCTGCAGCTTCCACTTCAATGGAAAACACGGGGCATTGTATCTCTGGTCAATGGCATTAACAGTGAGTTTGACCTGTTACTTTTTAGGCCTCACTGTTTGCCAAATGTTGCTATTTCTTCAATGATGGGGACAAATTGGATCCCGGGTCTCTTACCAGCATCAAAGTCATCTACATACATGCAAGTACTGTCTTGTGCCAACCAAACCGTAATCCTCAATGACGATGATATTCCCTTAATATACTAGCGAGGGCAAAAATGAGAAGATATAGGGGACAGTCTTGTCTAGTCCCCCTACTTATTGGGTTTAGTAATGAAGTTATTAACTTAAAATCTGGCTGTACAAAATGGTAATCCACTATCATTGCTGTACCGATTCCCAGCCTCTGTAGAACTGTTAGGAGAAAGCCCTTTTGATTGAACCAAATGCCTTTGCCACTTCTAAAAAGGCCACAGCCCCACCTGGATGTCATATTTGATTTAGTAGGTTACAGCAAATAGCATGCAGGGATTATCCGAAGTGGACGTGTCTGGGATAAAGCTTACTGAGTCGGTCTTCTCAAATCAGGGGACAACGGGAGCAATCTGTTGGCAATGATTCTAACCAACATTTTATCAGTATTAATCAAAGATAACTGTCATTCGACTCACACAGGTTGGGTGGCTTTATTGGCTAAAGAAGAGTTATTACAACAGCTTCCCTTAGTTTTGGGGGTAACTCGCCACACTCAAAGGTTTTGTTATACACCTCAAAAATGGGACTAGCTCTTCTATATACTCCTTATAAAATTCTTTAGGATATCCATCACTCCCAGGAGACAAGCCATTACACATTGATTTTATACTCCTTTTATTTCTTGAACTGTAATAGGGGCACATAGGGGTTCTCATTAGTTTATCTCAAGCCAGCTAGAGTTGCCTTATTTAAGTAATCATGTGTAACAGAGAGGGCTGCATTGCCCTCCGCTGTGTATAGTTCACTATAAAAGTCTCTGTGTAGAGACTTGACAATTCCATGGATGCACTCACCTCTAATTGCTGACTTGAATGCCTCCCAAAATATTGCCATGGAGGCCACAGAACCCATATTTAAATCTAAATAGAGCCTAATTGCCTGTCCAATTTCTACTTGAGTACTGAGTCCAGTAGTTCAAAGGGTTGTAGTCACCACAGCCTGTGCTGACGACCATCTGCGGGAACATGCAATGTACGAACGACCGGTGAGTGATCAGGCAGGGTTCTAGGAAAGTATGAAATCGAATCAGTCCACCCAATCACATCTCTGGAACCCAACTAGAAATCTGTTCTTGACTGTGAACAGTGCGCTGTGAAGTAAAATGAGTAATTACGGGCTAAGGGCTACATAACTGTACAAGTCCAACAGCTCGACTGCTGTAAAATATTGCACAGTTCTTCATGCACTTTACTACGCCTTCCTGTGTTAATCTCACTGCTGTTCAGCCCCACCTGCATCATATTGTTAAAAACTCCACGGCATATAATATAGTGAGTGCTAACCTCAGCCTTATGATTGCCAATCCTAGAGAAAAGCTCTGGGTTGTATAGATTCGGACTATATATGTTTACTAATGTAATGTGAGCTTTGCCCAGCAAACCCTGAACTAATATAAAACATCCCTGATCATTGTTGCTGGTTTCCAGTAGCCTTAACTCACTCCCCTACGGACCAGTATAGTCACCCCTCCAGCATAGGTGGAGAATGATGAGAAGAAACAGTATTTACTCCAAGAGACTGCAAATTTGCTGATACCTCTGCTGTCTGTGTGTTTCTTGAAGTAGTGCACTGTCAGTGGCTTGTCTATTGAGATGTATTGTATCAAAAACACGGAAGACAAGGAGATTATCAGTCCAGTATATAATCTCCAAATATAGAATCAATGTAACAAAGTATACTGTTCCGTGCGTAACTCTAAAGAAGCTCTTTTTCTAGCATCTGCCAGGTTACTGGGAGCGTCTGCTCTCGGGAACAAATGCCCTCATCCACGGAGGGTAGTATGCCTAATCATCAGGCTTTGTTCCATGTCGGGCTGGCCCTGCTGTGCCCGACGGGCCCCTCCAGGGGGCACTTTGCCAGAGATCATTTTGTAAATCGCTGGATAAAATGACTGGACAGATGAATGAGTATCCAGTCAGTGGGTGAGAAGATTGGAACGTGTGGATCAAGAGAAAGAAAAAGGTGATATTAAAGTCAACTATAGACCATATACGCCAATGTATTTAATGTGGTCTTAATGGTTGATGTCGAGATTAAAACGTATGACATAGACACTGGGATCTAATGGTCCCTGTCTCTGATGTGATCTCCCCAAGTGAAAGATTGATAAGATGCTCACTTACATCTCACAGCCTTTATAGATGGCCACAAGGTGGCTTGGTGTCTGATAATTATGAAGTAACCCTCCAATTTGAAAGGAAAATCCTCATGGATCACAAGGACGTCACATCAGAAAAAGCACCTCAATTTGAGTTCTTTGATTGAATCGGCGCAATGACCTACCCCCGTCCTCATTTCCGTATCAGACACCACCATCACCTTGTGGCCAGTCTATACTGGCTATGAGATGTAAGTAAGCATCTTATCAACCTTTCACTTGGGGAGATAAATACACCATTGAGCTCCTCACCCTTTTTTTTATTAGAAGATTAGGTTGTCCTCTTTTGAGAATAGGTCCTGATCAAATGCAAATAGATCGCTTCTCGACTACTTGTGGCATGAAACATGTTGACGATTAACATAGACCCCAGCACAGCACATTAAATACATTGGAATATATGGTCTATAGTTGATTTTTAATATCACCTTTTTCTTTTGCTTGATCCACACATTCTAATCTTCTCACCCACTGACTGGATACTCATTCATCTGTCCAGTTCTTTCATCTGGCAATTTGCAAAAAGATCTGCGGCAAAGTGCCCACTTGAGGGGCCCGTCGGGCATTGCAGTGCCAGCCCGAGGTGGAGCAAAGCCCGATGATGAAGCTTATCACCCTCGGGTGGGTGAGGGCATTTGTTCCTGAGAGCAGACACTCCTAGTAACCTGGCCGTTGCTCGAAAAAGAAATTTTTTAGAGTTAACCATGAAACAGTGTACTTTGTTACATTGATTCTTTATTGAGAGATGTCAGCATCAGTCTGGCCTTCTTATAATTATTAATCCCTCTGACATTCCAGGACATTAGTTTCACTTTATATGTTGTCTGTTCGCCGACTGCAGTAGTCTATCTAGGAAATTCACGTGTTTTACATTCTCTGCTGTGAAATTTTTAACTTGTGTAGTTGTCCACTAATTTCTACCCCTCCCCACTCCCACCTCGAGCCCCAATTTATCAATGAATAATCCCTATGGAACAACAACATTGTTAATCAATACCACATATCTTACAGTCGTTTATGTTCTGCCTGGGGTGTCCAGAGGTGCAATTTTAGATATTTGTGTCCAGCCTAAAAATCTTATAGTGGATAGTAAGAGAACTGAAAGGTAGCAGACTTTTTGCTTTGGGATCCTAAGTAACTCTGAAGGCATACATTCTGAAATCATATCTACATTTCACACACTTATATTAAATAGCTATCAATAAACTCAATATACTTTATTGCAGTAGAGATATCTGCTCCAGCTCGTAAACAGCACCGACCCTTAAGTGACAGTGCAGTGGAGTCAACAGCTCATAACTCCACATCACTGAGGTGCCCTCGTGAGGTGCTAGATGTAGAACTCTCCCCCATCCCTTTTTTTTTAATGTAATCAGTTTTTTATGAAGGCCTTCGCCTCTTCAGGGGAGGGAAACACATGAGGGCTGCCCTTAAAGGTACCGCGCAATCTAGCATGATATAGCATTGCATATTGTATTCCCAGCTCTCTTAATTTCTTCTTGGTGGGATTAAACTTGCTGCAGGCCTATTGCATTGCTTGAGTAAAGTCTGTAAAGAAGGAGATCGAGACACCTGCATATTAAATTCGGTGTTTTCCCTCGGCATCTGAAGTATTTTGCCCCTGTCTCAATAGTTGAGTAGCTTTTTGATGAATGGGCGACTAGTGGCACCTGTGTCCTTTCTAGGTGGCAGTGAACAATGTGCCCTTTCTTTTATAAATATTGGTGATAGTTTTTTGTTTTTTTTGTTTAAATCTCTTTTATTGAATTTATACACAACAAAGAGAACGAACATCAACAATCACCAGGCAGTAAGCAATAAGAGGCAGCACGTAGCAGGCAAATTACAATATATACCTAGGTGGTTTAGAGTAGTGGGGCTATGAGGGACGGTGCACAGTACATACCATAGGGTACAGGGCTAAAGGCCGGGTGCAGTTGACATTACAAAAGTTAGGCTAGTGATCCCCACCCAGCTCTGTAGCAACAGTATGGATCAAGCAGACAGGGTCACATGAATACCTGTGGCTAAACTAACTGGACTAGCACAGTCGCATCTCCAGGGGGGCCACATGGGGTAGAGAATGCAGAGTATTAACAATCACTAAACAGTGGGAGCCCCAAGGGAGCGAGCATACTAAGCTTGTAAACGTCCCCAACGGACACCAATCGGTACGTCAGTAAGGATAGTGCAGTCAGCGGCTAACACTGTAAGCCCTAATATAATGTAGCCCCTCGTTAAGGTTTGCCCAGGTGCGGCACAGACCGGCTGTGTTCATCGTACCAAGGGTCACCAGCGTATACAGGTATCAAATAGTGCCTGTAGCTAATGGTCGGGGGGAGACCCCCAGATCTGCTGGCCTGCAAAACAGAAGGGGGGAGGAGAATAGAGGGCAGAGCCCCACCAGTCAAAGACGTAGAGGGGAAGAAATGAGAAAGGAGAAGAGAGAGAAAAAGAGGAGGGGAGAGAGAATGATGCGGCGTCTCCTTGGTGCAGGGAAGCTCCGGGGAAGGTTGGGCAAACGCCCTGGGCCTAGGACCATGTCCGGTCATATCGCAGGAGGGGTTCGGGTCTCCTCCCCCAATTACCCTGTCTCGTCCTCACAGGGTTCTCCCCTTGGAAGTAAGGGGTCGGCGAAGAGTTGGAGGGCTCTCAAGCGAGGGGGAACAGATCGGGCATGTTCCAGTTTAGAGAGGTGTGAGACTAGAGGCCACCAAGTGCGCTCAAATTTAGCCTCAGTGTGGGTAAGTCTATGAGAGAGGAGCTCCATCACCATGACATGCCATAGTCGAGTGAGCCACACTGAGGACGGGGGGGGGGGGTAAAGGCCTTCTTCCAGTGGAGCGCTATAACCTGTTTTGCAGCAGTAAGCATGTGGAAGATCAAGCGCCAGTCCGAGTGTGTCATGGCTTTGAGGGATCTCGGACGGAGCCCTAAAATTGCTATCCCCGGGTCACTCGGTATAGGAAACCCCACCGCCTCCCTAATGTGACTCAGAACCTCTTTCCAAAAGATTTTGATGAGTGGGCAGGACCACCATATGTGCATGAAGGAGCCGGGGAACATCTTTTGGAGTCTAAGGGGGGTGTAGTACCAGCGAGTCATCATTTTATACGCCGTCTCCCTCTGTGCAATACTTTTAAAAATGCGTGGAATATCCCTCCATAACTGCTCCCACTGGTCAGGGAGAATATCGTCCTCGAGGTCCAACTGCCAGTGGTGTTGGTAGGTGTGTGGCGGCACTGTATGTGAATGTTGAAGTACCTTGTATGTCTTGGAAATCAGCCCTCGGGTTCCATCAAAAGATCGGACTAAGGTCTCAAAAGGAGTGAGCTGGCGTGTGGCGCCCCCTGTGTAGGAAGGGGTGTGGAGCCAGTGGCGAAATTGAAAGTATTCTAAGCGCGCTGTTTGAGGGAGATTAAAATCCTTCCTGCATTGCTCAAAGGGTTTAAAAATTCCCTCTTCGAATAGTTGTGCTATGATACGGCACCCACCAGCTGCCCATGCAGGAAAAGAGGTGGGATGCAGAGCCAGTATAAACTCCGGATTAAGCGCCAGGGGTGTATTAGGGGAGGGGAAGGAGGTAAGGCCTCGGGTGATAGGTTTTAACTCCCAAATATGTCTTACAACAGATTTTTCCCATAGTCTTCGACGCAGTTCATACTGGTAGATTCTGAGACTCCAACTATGCGCAGGTTGCATCTGTTCGAGCATGTCTTCAAGTCCTTATTCTTGACTTGAACCTTATCCCTTTCCAGCTTCAGTTCCTTTTGAAGTTTTGCTTGCACTTTGGAGTCTTCTTCGCTCCAAGATACGTTGCTTTGCCATATCCTGGCAGGAGAGTTTGTCAAGATGTTCTTTCATTTCATCAAGACGACTTGTATGGAAATCTATTTCTCTATCTATAGATGCCAGGAATCCTCACCATTCAAGCAGTTGGGTACGCACATCTTTCAGCTCCGCTGCATCATTGCTATGAGCCGTCCCCGTAGGAAGCTTTAATTCTGGGTCTCGGTTCTGCAACCTGATCGCCACTGCTTCTGAATGTGAATTTTAGCTGCTTGCTGCTTGGCTTCCCAATCTTTGGGTACGTTGTGTAGTTGTAATTTTTAAGCATGATGCCGGTAGTTGCAGTGCACTATAATTAACTTGCAACTGAAAATACACCAGTCTCAGACAGGCATGGTAAGGGGAAAGTGGGACTTAGCTGTCTTAAATTACACATAGGATGGAATTTGTAGGGGCCTCCTTTTCGGTGAGGTCGTAAACCATAGATTGCCTTGAAAACCCAAAGAGCCCAGTCGGTGCCAGCTAGGATTGGCAAGCGGATCAGCTGACAGCATGTGTTTTTGAAATATGAAGTGATCAGCTTTAGGGCAGAGTACAAGGGTGTTTGGTATAGGGAGCCATACAGTTTATTGCAAAATGTCCTGATCATAAATTGTAGCTCAGCACAATGGGCTCATCATGAAGAAAGTGCAGTGCCACTTTCCGCATATCTCAGGGCCTCATGTGGCTTAGATTTCATTACAGTCAAGATCAATGGGGAATGAATCACATGTCCTGTTTTTTGCCAGGGTCTAATGAGCTCATCCTTTGGAGACCCTCATTCACATTATGCTTGTGGAGCAGTATATGTTGGTTCTCTCCTTGTAGAATAAGTGAATTGCATCATCATCGGGTCTAATCACTCGAGTGTTCAGTTCTCCAAGTGATCTTCAGTCCTCCACCCGGAGGGAGACCGTCTGTTTTTTTTTTTTTACAGTTGTGATTAGAAATTGGAGCGATATTTAAAAATGAGTGAGATTAAAATTGTCTCCTTTCCTTAGTCCGATCTTTTATTTACCAAGGAAGGAGCAAAGTTAAAGGAAGTTAATCAGTTAAATCACACACTGGAACCACTCTCTTTTGGTGTGCTGCATTATCAACAACAGATACCCTTTGTTGGAGGAAGGGGCAGAGGGGTGTTCTCTTATAGAGGCAGATTCCACCTGCAGCACATTTCAAGCCAACAAGCCTTGCAAATGCCCTGCTATATACAGTCCTGTAATCCGCCCACTCTAAGAGATCGCCTTTCTCTTGTACTCCTACCAGCAGCCGGAAAGAGGACTACCAGTCGGAGGAAACCAGACTCTTCATGCTGTCAGTGACTTCATGTCAGCCTTGTCTCCATTGCTCCCCTTTCTGGGCCCTGTGGGCATCAGGATCTCTGCTATTTATGCCCTATGGCAAACTGTCACTTCCAACCAGTGGGTGTTGGATCTGATAAAGTACCGGCACACACTTGAGTCTTTCCAGAGACTACCGTAAGTTCCATTGTGTAAAACCACATATCAGCATCGAGGAGCCCTGGAGCCCATACCCAAATTCCAGAGAAGAAATGGATTTTAGTCTAGGTTTTTCTTGGTCAAGAAATAATCAGGGGAATGCGTACTACTTTGAATTTTCAGCAGCTCAACAGATACCTACGATGATCTGGGAGAAAGTTCTGCATGTAGTACAAGAAGGGGAGTTTTTGACGTGTCTGCATCGGCAGGATTCATATTTCTAAATAGCTATCCACATCTGAAAGAGACACGTTAGTGACAGATTCCTTACCTTAGAATATCCCCAGGCGTCAGGCTGGATCCGGAAAGTTTTTGCGTAGCAGTACCCTTGCGCGTCGGTAGGCGGCGTCGTGCGGCTCCGCGTCCGTCGTCGGCGTCGTGATCGCCGGGATGACGTCGCGGGCAGTAATTAGACGCCGCCCCTGCGCGCTGACGTCAGTTCTTCTTTTTCCGCGCCAGTAAGCGCAGATCCGGGAAGAGCAGTGCCCTAGTCATTTTTTGACTATATTTTTGGTGATTTTTCACTGTTTTTTCTCACGAGTCTATCGACTCCGAAGGTGTCGGTAGGGATGCCCGGCTTCAAGCCCTGCGACGTCTGTGGTCGTATGATGTCGATCACAGACCCGCATTTAGAGTGTCTCAACTGTCTCGGCCGCGACCACGACACGAAGTCGTGCCCCGACTGCCGGGCCTTGCACCCGAAGGCTTTGCGAGAGCGGTCTCGAAAGCTCCTCGAGGTCCGGCAGTCGGCTCCGCGCCACACCAAGCCCCGGTCACGTGAGAGGTCGAGGGGCCGGTCGCGGAGTACTCATCGGTCGTCGGGGTCCAAGTCTTCGCACTCCTCCGGTAAGTCGAAGCATAAAAAGTCTAAGAAGCGTCATCGCTCCACGACTTCGCCTCGCCGGTCTCGCGACTCGGCTAAGGCTCCTGTCGGCACCGTCCCCGCGGCTCCGGGAGTGCCTGTGGAGCCGCCCCCGCATTACCCGTCCTTCCCGGGTTCGGGGGCGACTCCGGCCAAGATACAGGAATTCCTGTCGGCCATGGCCCGCCTCTTCGGGCCTCAAGGTACCCCCGGTGCGCCTTCGGGCCCCGCGGGCCCTGATGGGGTTTTCCCGGCGCCGCCGTCGACTCCGGTCCCGGCGCCGCCTGTCACACCAGCCTCGGTCCCGGCCCCGGCTTCGGCCCCGGCCTCGATCCCGGCTCCGGTGCTGCCGCAACCCCCATCGACGCCGGTTGACCTAACTACACCTCCGCCGGCGCCGATGTCTCCGGTGCCGTTTCCGACGCCGCCCGGGGCTCCGGGCGGCGTCGTTCCCCGGTTCTCTCCGGATCCGGACACGGCGCCGGACCAGCGTCGCTCGACGCCGGCTCCGACGCCGTTGAGACCTTGGGTCCCGCGTGTCCCTCCTTCTCCTTATTTTGAACCTGAGGAGGACGAAGAGGACTGGGAGGGGTCGGAGGACCCTCTCACACGGCAGTGTGAGTACGAACAGGACTGGGCTGAGGAACTTGGGGATGCCAGTGGGCTGGACACCTCCCCTGACCCTGGCATGCTGTCTCCTCCTTCCGTGGCAACGGAGGAGGGAGCAAACTTTGCAACGGTGTTGCGTAGAGCAGCTGGGGCCTTACACCTCCAATTGCCTACAGTGGCCGTCAGGACTAACCTCCTGACGGAAGTGCTTCAGCCGGCGGCTACCTCCTCGGAGCCACTGCTGCCGTTTAATGACGCACTTTCTGACGTTCTTTTGGGCACCTAGTCCAAGCCCGCCACAGGGGCTCCTGTGGATAGGAACGTGGCCCGACGCCATCGCCCCGCTCCGGGCGACCCCCTGTTCCTCTCCCAACACCCCACTCCTGAGAGCTTGGTTGTCCAAGCCTCTGCTTCCCAAACCGCCTTCCCTACCGCTCCTCCGGATAGGGAATCCAAACGCCTGGATCAATTTGGGAAGAAGGTCTTTTCTTCCTCCAGTGCTGGCTTGCGGTCTGTCAACACCGCTTGCCTTTTGGGCCGATATTCCCACTCTCTGTGGGACTCGGTGGCGCAAGCTTTGCCCCAGTGTCCTGAGGAGGTCCAGACACTGCTTTCCAGCGCCATTGCGGAAGGAAGAGATGCGGCTAAATTTACCATTAGATGTGGCCTTGATACCGCCGACTCGCTGGGTAGATCAATTGCAACGACAGTGGCGCTGCGCCGTCACGCCTGGCTGAGAACCACTGGTTTCTCGGGTGATGTCCAGAACACTCTTATGGACATGCCCTTTGATGGGGTCGGTCTTTTTGGGAACAAGGCAGACCATGCGCTGGAGCGTTTTAAGGACTCACGGGCTACGGCCAAGTCCCTGGGCCTTTCTGCTGTACGCCCTCTGCAGCCATCTGCTTTTCGCCCCTTTCGTGGCCACGGAAGGGGCGCCCAGTCACGTCCGCTGCCCAGCCACCGGCCTGCGCAGCAAGCGTCTTCGCGTGGCCGAGGACGTGGCTCCCGCCGTGGCGGGTCAGGCAACAAGCGTGCGGGTCAGGCCACCAACCCCGCCCCGTCCGCGGCCTCCAAGCCCTCCTAGTCCTTCCTTTCAGATGCACAGCACGCCAGTAGGGGGCAGGGTCCGCCATCACCTTCACCACTGGCGTGCCATCACCTCGGACAGGTGGGTCTTGGACATTGTCCGAAGGGGCTACTCCCTCCCCTTCGAGACCACCCCCCAGCCATGCCACCTCAATTCCACCGCATGTCAGGGGATCACTGGTGCTTCTTCAGAAGGAAGTTGCGGCCCTCTTGGCCAAGAGGGCCATCGAGCGCGTTCCGACCCCAGAAGTAGGACGTGGTTGCTGCTCCCACTACTTTCTGGTGCCCAAAAAGGACAAGGAGGACATGCGTCCTATCTTGGACCTCCGGAACGTCAATCGCTTCCTCCGGAAGGAGAAGTTCAAGATGCTCACCTTAGCTCAGGTCTTGACTGCCCTAGACCCTGGAGACTGGATGGTAGCGTTGGACTTGCAGGACGCTTATTTCCACATCCCCGTCCTGCCGGCCCACCGGCGTTACCTGCGGTTCATAGTGGGCCTCGAGCATTTTCAATTCACCGTCCTCCCCTTTGGCCTCACAAGTGCCCCTCGGGTGTTCACGAAAGTGATGGCGGTGGTTGCAGCTCATCTGCGCCGGGCAGGGGTTCCAGTCTTCCCCTACCTCGACGACTGGCTGCTGAAGGCGGGCTCGTCCCAGGCAGTCGTCTCCCACCTCCAGACTACGGCCGAACTCCTGCACTCGCTGGGGTTCTCCATCAATGTGCCGAAGTCGCACCTGATTCCTTCTCCACAGCTCCTTTTCATTGGAGCAGTTCTGGACACGACGCAGTTTCGGGCCTATCCCCCCGAACGGCGAGTCCGGGATATTCAGGCTATGATTCCGATCTTTCAGCCTCTATCCTGGGTTTCGGTACGGATGACCCTGAGGCTGCTGGGCCTCATGGCCTCCTGCATCCTGCTGGTCGATCATGCCAGATGGCATATGCGGGCTCTGCAGTGGGACCTGAAGTTCCAGTGGGCGCAGCACCAGGGCAACCTGTCCGATCACGTCCAGATCTTGGAGGGGACTGCAAAACAGTTGCAGTGGTGGCTCTCGAACCGGCAATGGGTCATGGGCAGATCCCTCTCCCTTCCCCAGCCAGAGCACACAGTCGTGACGGACGCGTCCCTTCTGGGATGGGGCGGTCACATGGGAGAGGCGGAGATCAGAGGCCTCTGGTCTCCGGCGGAGTCCCGGCTCCATATCAACCTTCTGGAGCTCCGGGCGATCCGACTTGCACTCAAGGCATTCCTTCCCTCTGTCAAAGGGAAGGTAGTGCAGGTGTTCACAGACAACACCACCGCCATGTGGTACTGCAACAAACAAGGGGTGGGGTCGTGGACCCTATGTCAGGAGGCTCTGCGCCTCTGGACATGGCTGGAACATCAGGGCATATTCCTGATGGTTCAACACCTGGCAGGTTCCCTGAACGGCAGGGCGGACGAACTCAGCCGCAGGTGCATGATGGATCACGAATGGCGTCTTCACTCGGAAGTGGCGCAAGGACTCTTTCTACAGTGGGGAGAGCCTTGGTTAGATCTATTCGCCACCGAAGAGAACGCGCAATGTCATCAGTTCTGCGCGTTGGAATTTCCAAGGCGGCACTCGCTCGGCGACGCTTTTCGTCGCGAGTGGAGTTGCGGTCTGTTGTACGCTTTTCCGCCTATACCACTTCTACCCGGTGTGTTGAAGAAGATTCGGCGCGACCGGACCCAAGTCATCCTTGTGGCTCCGGACTGGGCTCGAAGAGTTTGGTATCCCGAGCTACTCAGTATGAGCGTCGATCCCCCGATCCGTCTGCCTCTTCGGGAGGATCTTCTGTCGCAGCAGTAGGGGACGGTCCTCCACCCGAACCTGTCCAGTCTCCACCTGCTTGCGTGGAGATTGAGCGGCGGCAGTTGATTCCTTTCGACTTGCCTCCCGAAGTTTGTGATGTGATTCTGGCAGCCAGGCGTCCCTCCACTAAGGTGGTATACGCCTGCAGGTGGAACAAGTTTGTGGCATGGTGCACAGCAAAGGCTGTGAATCCCCTCTCTGCCCCTCTTTCTGAGGTTCTTCTGTTCCTTCTTTCTCTGGCCCAACAGGGTTCTGCCCTGGGTACCATCAAGGGCTATCTTTGTGCAATCTCGGCCTTCCTCAGGCTCCCTGATCAGCCCTCTCTTTTTAAGTCCCCTGTTGTTAACAGGTTTCTAAAAGGCATTACACACCTCTTCCCCCCTGTTCCGTTTGTCATGCCTCAGTGGGACTTAAACTTGGTTCTTACCTTTTTAATGTGCGCTCCCTTTGAGCCTCTACATAACTGTCCTCTTCGTCTTCTGACTCTGAAGACAGCCTTTCTGGTGGCCATCACCTCCACTCGGCGGGTGAGTGAGCTCCAGGCTCTATCATGCAAACCTCCCTTTCTGTCTGTCCATCCACACAAGGTTGTTCTTAGGACGCGTCCGTCCTTCTTGCCAAAGGTGGTTACTGCCTTCCACATTGGGCAGACCATCACTTTGCCCACCTTCTTTCCGCCTCCTTCCAGAGAGGAAGAGATGCTCCACCGTCTGGACCCAAAACGTGCGCTTTCCTTTTATATCAACCGCACACAACACTTCCGGGTGGATGGCCAGCTCTTTGTTGGCTACGTGGGCGCCAAAAAAGGTTGGGCGGTGCACAAGAGAACCATCTCCCGCTGGGTCACCTTGTGTATCAAAGCCTGCTATTCTTTGGCTAAGAAGGAGCCTCCTGTTGGGCTGCGGGCCCATTCCACCAGGGCAACGGCTGCTACCACGGCTTTAGGCCGCGGTGTTCCGCTGCAGGATATATGTCAGGCAGCTACGTGGGCCTCGCTGCACACGTTTACCAAGCATTACTGCCTTGACAGCCAGGTCCGGAGGGACGGCTTCTTTGGCCGTTCTGTCCTCCGGGACTTCCTTGTCTGATCTTTGTTCGCAGACCCACCACCGGGGTTGGTATTGCTGGGGTATCTATTCTAAGGTAAGGAATCTGTCACTAACGTGTCTCTTTCAGATGCACAAGTTACTAACTTGTGTAACGATATATCTGTAAGAGACAGTAGTTAGTGACAGATTCCTTACCGCCCCACCCATCCTCCCCGTTCTGCGAACTGATTTCTAGGGTTAAGGACATCCCTTTCAGGGCCCTAGTATTTTTCAGACACCTATGTCAGCTTCTTGCATGGCTCTGCGTTCCTGGCGCGGAAAGTCGTGTACAGAACTGACGTCAGCGCGCAGGGGCGGCGTCTAAGTACTGCCCGCGACGTCATCCCGGCGATCACGACGCCGACGACGGACTCGGAGCCGCACGACGCCGCCTACCGACGCGCAAGGGTACCGCTACGCAAAAACTTTCCGGATCCAGCCTGACGCCTGGGGATATTCTAAGGTAAGGAATCTATCACTAACTACTGTCTCTTACAGATATATCGTTACACAAGTTAGTAACTTGTGCATCAAGTAGTGAAAGTCTGTAAACGTGGTAGAGGGTCCCACTATCAATTCATGACTCTGCCCTTTGCCTTCAAATTGGCACTAAAGATATTTACTAAGTGCGTGGCACCACTGACGGCTATTCTGTGTCATCAAGGATATAGAGGCTTCCAGAGTGTGGCCAATTGGCTGTTCAAAGGGAAGTCCTTTCACATAGATACAACCACATAGTAATGCACAATGCCTGTTTAGTAAATTTGACCTCTCGTTCAACATGGCCAAGCCCCACGTGCGTCTCAAAAAATCCATCCAGTTCCTGGTTCCCATCTTGAATACCAAGGCAGGCAAAGCCTTACTGTCGGAAGAGGGGGTTCTGGTTCTACAGTCCATCACTCAGTGGATCAGTTAGAGTTTAGATAAGTCATTGAAATTTACCTTCATCATCAAACCTCCTTGAACTTTCGCAAAGACCGTTTGCTCTTGTGCATCAATCCAGAATTTATACTTAAGGTGCCTAGAATCGACATTACAAAGGTAATAGCACAATGAAGTATGCAAATAAAGAGATTTAAAAATTAAAAAGCATATTTTTAAGAATCACCTGACATGGAACTGGTCTGGTTAAGCCAGGAGGGCCAAAGGCAGATTATCTCACTGTCTGGTGGCAGCAACCAAGTAAGTGCAGACTTCAGAGGTAGCAGCGCCCGCGATATGAATTTCTAAATGGCCCTGGTTGTTCAATTTGAAATTGTGAGCGGGTAGATAAAAAGGAAAGCTTTTTCCCCAGGAACACTCGAGATTTAGTATAAAATGCCCCATGTACAGTTTTCATGGCCTTAAAATCATCCTTCGATCGAATAGAGAGCAAGCAAAGAAATCTTAACACTGGAGTAATGTGGTCTTTTCTACTAGTGTCATTAATTAAACAAGTGTCCAAATTCTGGATAAGCCAAATTTGACAGGGTAGCTTTATTGGCACTGCCAAGATGATTGCATAGGCATAATCCAGCCTTGAATTGTCTAGGACATTTATTACCATGATATGTAGGTTAGCCGCAATAAATGGTGAAATCTTTTCTAGGTTTTGATTTGTAAATTGCAGGTCTGTGCCACTTTGGTGACTTGAGATGAGAGGGCACTGTCTAGGAAAACACCAAGATTATGGACTACTTTATCAGGCACACGAGGAGGCCCCAAACTTTCCAGCCACCAAGCTGATTTCCAATTAAGTGTTGTTTTCAGGGCAAATTGAATTTCCATCTTTGCTGAAATCAGAAATCCAGCAATGAATTGTAAATCGTGCATTGGTAAGAAGCTGATGACTTTGCCAAGTTGAGATTGCCTATAAAGGTGAGGAAGGCCAAAATCCAGATGTGTATCATCTGTGTATAAGTAAATCCCCCAACACCCTGTTGAGGAGTAAGTGTGGCTGGGGGTGTCAAACATAAACATTGAAGAGGAAGGGAGACAAAGTGGACACCTGGGTGACCCGACAAGTTAGTGATTTTATTGAAGATGACAAAGGAGATAGTCCTCCTCTTTGATTTCTGCCCAAGAGGAAGGATTTAGTCTACAGTAGAACTGTGCCTCTGAAGCTGTCCTCTTCTAAGGTGGGGAATAGAATATTACAATGAATGATATTGAAAGCTGCAGACAGATCTAACAGGATCAGCATTCTGATTTCACCTGTGTTCTACAAGCTTCCTCATAACATCCAGCACTGATTGCACTGCCAGTTTGGTGCGATGCCCTGGACCGCGCCCAGCGACAGAACCCCTGGCCACCGCAAACGCCACAACGCCCGGCTCCGCTACGACTCCAGCACCCTCCACGCACTCAACGCCGGACGACGATCGCGCACCTGCTTCCTGGCCGCCCCGAAGCGCACGCAAGGACCCTTCTCCTGCCGGAACTGCAGCTTCACCAGCACCCAACCCGCCGACCAGGAACGAACTCAACTACCTCAGTTGCATTCTTCTCAACACCCACTCCGCCCGCAAACACGCCGTTGAACTCTGGGACCTACTCGACTCAACCTCCCCTGATGTCGCATTCCTGACGGAGACCTGGCTGAACCCCTCCTCGGCACCCGACATCGCCATTGCCATCCCGGAAGGCTACAAGATCTCCCGCAGGGACCGCACCAACGGAGTAGGAGGAGGAATCGCCATCGTCCACAGGAACACTCTGAGTCTCGACCAACAACGACGACACCCTCAGCACCGCCGAACACCTGCACTTCCAGATCCACACCGACCCCAACACCACCCTCAGAGGAACCCTCGTCTACAGACCCCCCGGACCCCGACCACAGTTCAGCGACTCCATCGCCGACTTCGTCAGTCCACACGCCCTCGCCTCCACGGACTACATCCTCCTCGGGGACCTGAAGTTCCACCTCGAGAACAACAACGACACCAACTCTACCACCCTGATCGACAACCTCGGACTCAGACAACTCGTCACAACACCCACCCACTCCGCCGGCCACATGCTTGACCCCATCTTCTCCGCTAGCTCCCACGTCACCTTCAGCCACACCACCGAACTCCACTGGACCGACCATCGCTGCATCCACTTCACCTTCCAGAAAGCCACCACGCACCCCCGCACCCAACAGATACCTCGCCGATGCTGGAGCAAAGTCACCGAAGACCAGCTAACCACCACCTTCGCCCGGAGCCCACCCGCCGACCCCACCGACCCCGACACCCGCAACCTCAGACAATGGATCGACGACTGCGCCAACACCCTCGCCCCGCTCAAAAAACCCTCCAAAAGCCACACCAGCAAGAAAGCCAGCTGGTTCACTGAAGACCTCCGGGCCTCCAAGCAAACCTGCCGAAAGCTAGAGAAGAACTGGCACCGTGAACAAACACCGGACAGCTACGCAGCCCACAAGAACGCCACCCGCAGACACCATCACCTCATCAGATCCGCCAAAAGGGCCTCCTTCAAAGACCGCCTAGACAACAACGCACATAACAGCAAATAGCTCTTCAACATCGTGAAGGAACTCTCCAACCCCAGCTCCAACACCAACGACATCCCACCTTCGCAAGACCTGTGCAACTCACTGGCCACCTTCTTCCATCGCAAGATCGCTGACATCCACGACAGCTTCAACACCACGATCGCCCGACAACCACTGAGACCTCCGCCCCCACGACCAACATCCGCACCAACTGCCTGCTCTCCTGGACCAACATAAACGACAACGAGACCATCAAGATCATGAACACCATCCACTCCGGATCTCCGTCAGACCCATGCCCACACCACATCTTCAACAAAGCCAGCACCGCCATCGCACCCCATCTCCGGAAAGCCATCAACATTTCCTTCGAGACAGCAACCTTCCCGGAAAGCTGGAAGCACGCCGAGATCAACGCCTTACTCAAGAAACCCAAGGCGGACCCCAAGGACCTCAAGAACTTCCGGCCCATCTCCCTGCTCCCGTTCCCGGCGAAGGTCATCGAGAAGACCTTCAACAAACAACTGACCCGCTACCTCGAGGAGAACAGCATCTTGGACCCGTCCCAGTCCGGGTTTCGCAGCAACCACAGCACCGAAACTGCCCTCATCGCCGCCACCGATGACATCAGGACCCTGCTAGACAACGGGGAGACCGCGGCCCTCATCCTCCTGGACCTGTCAGCCGCCTTCGACACGGTATGCCACCACACACTACGCACACGCCTCCACGACGCCGGGATCCAAGACAAGGCCCTGGACTGGACCACCTCCTTCCTCTCCGGCAGAACACAGAGCATCCGCCTCCCCCCCCCCTTCCGCTCCAAAGCCACCGAGATCATCTGCTGCGTACCCCAGGGCTCATCCCTCAGCCCAACGCTGTTTAACATCTACATGGCACCACTCGCCCACGTCGCCCGACTGCACGACCTCAACATCATCTCGTACGCCGATGACACCCAGCTGATTCTCTCCCTCACCAAGGACCCCCACACCGCCAAAACCAACCTCCACGAAGGAATGAAGGTCGTCACCGAATGGATGAGGAACAGCCGACTGAAGCTGAACTCGGACAAGATGGAGGTCCTCATCCTCGGATCCACCCCCTCGGCCTGGGACGACTCCTGGTGGCCGACCGCACTGGGAACAGCTCCAACACCCACCGACCACGCACGCAACCTAGGGGTCATCCTCGACTCCACCCTCTCCATGACTAAGCAGGTCAACGCCGTCTCTTCCTCCTGCTTCAACACCCTCCGCATGCTCCGCAAGATCTACAAGTGGATCCCCACCGAAGCGAGAAGAACGGTCACCCAGGCCCTCGTCAGCAGCAGGCTGGACTACGGAAACGCCCTCTACGCTGGAGCCTCTGCCAAACTCCTGAAGCGGCTGCAACGCATCCAGAAGCCTCTGCACGCCTGATCCTCGACATCCCTCGCCGCAGCCACATCACTCCCCACCTGAGAGACCTGCACTGGCTCCCCGTCAACAAGAGGATAACCTTCAAGCTCCTCACCCACGCACACAAGGCACTCCACAACACCGGACCTGCGTACCTCAACAGACGACTCAGCCTCTACACCCCCGCCCGCCAGCTTCGGTCCGCCGACCTCGTCCTCGCCACAATCCCCCGCATCCGAAGAGCGACCTCCAGCGGCAGATCCTTCTCCCACCTGCCGCCAAAACCTGGAACACCCTCCCCATCCACCTACGGCAGACCCAAGACCTGCTGAGCTTCAGAAGACTCCTCAAAACCTGGCTCTTCGAGCAGTAGCAGCACACCTCCCCCTTCTCCCCCCCCCCCCCCCCCCAGCGCCTTGAGACCCTCACGGGTATGTAGTGCGCTCTACAAATGCTATGATTGATTGATTGGGCAGAAACCTTGTCGTTGCTCATCAGAGTTGAACTTGATGAACTGCTTCAGTTGTGCTTAGGTGAGTATTTTGACCACTTTGCCTAGACAGAGAAGCAAGGAGGTGGGGCAGAGTTTAAGTCGAAAGGGTTATGAGTAAACTTTGTCAACAAAGGCCCACCAGAGGTGGAGGAAGATCCCTTGAGCAAATGAACTATTGAGATTTAGAGGAGAACCTGCATTATTCTGAAGTTGATGCTTTATTCTCGCTGGAACAATATCCTTGGGAAAGCCTGAGGCTTAGTGTTTTTAATCACTTCTATGAGTTGTTCTTGTATAAAATGGTGAAGTAAGACATGCTGGGGTTAATCTGTAGGCATCTGGGAACATTTGCGTATTAAATCTGGTTTGGAGATGTTCTCAGTGGAGATGAAATCCTGAATCCTGGCAGTGCCTTCACAGATTTGATTGGTCGAAGTAAGACTGCATGTCTTACCTCTCAGTTCCTGTATTTCTGAGACAATATGAAGAATGCATTAGCTAGATTGGCAGCTGGTCTCGCTAGATACAAGCAAGAGGTTTGCTTAGTCCACTTTTATTTTTTTCTTGTAGGTAGTTGCAGCTTTAGCATAGGCTACTTCATGTTTTGGATTGTAGCCCCTTTGACACAGTCTTTCTTTCTACTCTTTGTTCTATGCATTTGAGAGTTTTAAGTTCAGAGGAGAACCAGGAGTTATTTATCTTTTTAAAGGGCGTTTTCTGCATCTCAGTGAACAGATTGCGATTTAGGCTTTCTTACAGAACCATACCATGCATGCAGAAAGAGTGGTGCACTCCCTGGAAGTCTGCAGATGTGTAAGGCTCTGCATCGAACGTACCAATTCTTTTCAACAACCGAATAAGCTCTTTGTTCTCAAAGCAAGGGATAATCATGTGAATTGCTGCTGCTATTGTGTTCTGTCACTCAAAGGCTGGCTGCCCCCTACGATCTACAATGTTGGCTCATTCTATAAGGGTAGTGGCAGCCATAAAAGAACTTCATGCCTGAATTCCTCTGTTGGACATATGCAGAGCAGCAAAGTGGAAGATCCGCCACACATTTACCAACTACTACTGCTTAGTTAGAGACTCTTTGAGAGAATCAGTTGTGTGTCAGGCAGTTTAATGTAATATTTTCCATAAAAACGTGAGCCTCTTTAATGTGATCCATTTTATGATTGGAATGCACACTACATATCTAATTATGAACTAGTTACTACTTATCTGATTCAATCATGTAAACATATGAAAGATCCAATGCTTGAGATCATATAATTGGTTAACTCGAACTACAGTTTTCCAGTGTTGATATCTTTCATAGATTGACATGCAACCCTCTTCCCCGATCAGAGACACTCCTTATCAATATCCTCTCACACATATGCTATAGGAATATGAAATATGGTGGCTTCTTTGGGCAGTGGAGCTTTGGCCTTCACACCTCCATGTTTGAAGTTTTAGTCTTCTCTAATGAGGTGATTGTGCTACAAAAGTGGGATTCTATTGTACTAATGCAGTTTCTTGATACTGATATTGAATCATCACCTTGGGACTCCAGTGCAGCGTCGAGGAATGATTCAAGCCAGTGAATCCAAGAAGCATAGCAACCCTGGACAACAGTAGTTACAAGTATGTGACTCATTTCTCAATGGATAATTTCCAGTTTCGGATAGTGATCAAATGGATGATCTACAAACACTTGTTTGTGTTGGCCTGTTGCGCATTCCATTCATACAATAGAACACCTCCCATAGACAAGATTATGAGAAGAATGTCTACATGTGAGCAGGACATGTCTACTTTTGATGATTGGAACAGCATGCTGTTCTGCAAACAGCCCTTTGGAGAAAAAGCAGTTCATTAAAAGTCTTCTTCATCGGAAGCATGACTCAACACTAGGAAATGTTTTTATATGTTAATAAGCCGTTTTGTGGCAAAATGCTAACTAAAAATAAGTTATTACGACAACATATTCATTAGCATGACAATACCAAGTGCTGTATGTTTTATATAACACCTGACAAATATTAGGATGTGTTTACATACTTTACATCCAACTTCAAATAATCTTATCCTTTGAAATGTGTTTGCTTGATTGAGAGAAGCTGCCTTTTCAAAGATTATTCACCTATTGAAGCAAATAGTTTTTAAAGCCTGCTCCTGCTTCTGAGTAGAATGTACCTCATGCTGTGCAATGAAAGCAGCCTCTAAAGGCATACCAATACGACTAATACCCAATCGTATTGCAACTGCATGATGATGAGAGAAAAATACTCCTCTGGGCTGAACAAAAATGTGATTCACAGTTTCTCAATGCAGTTACTAAAGTGGATCACCCAAAACAACTGATGGCTGAAAGAGGCATACCCAAAGGGCCTTTATTTATATTTTTAGAAAAGTCATGGCAAAAGATCTGGCTGAAGCTAAAGCTACCTGTAGACATACCTAAAACTTAATGCTGGTGCTAGATAATGTGTATGAATTTAAAGATGTATTTATAAAAAGTTCAATTGCATGCAAAAATATTTGACTCTGCTATGTAAACTTTAGTATGTCAGTGGAATAGGTTGCCGCATTCTTATACTTTTTATTTTATAGGTCTACTGTGATTATCATGGTCATTCTCGCAAGAAGAACGTGTTCATGTATGGATGTAGCATCAAGGAGACTGTGTGGCATACCAGTGTTAGTGCTTCTTCCAGTGAACTAGTAGAAGACTTGGGATACAGAGTAAGTAGGTGAAAGAAAAGCCAAAATTCTATCAGAAAAAAATGTGAGAGTAGATATGTATGCACTTCTTGTTTACTCTTGAATATCGATTTGAATGTAACCATTTCTTTCATTATAAGTAACACTTGTCTTTCCATTTTCTGAGATTATGCATGCCATTCATTACATTTATTATGTCCATGTAAACTCCTTTTTCAGCTTTCCTTTGCAATGAAGTCAATCATAGTGTTTCTGGTGCAATGTCTGTAACTTTTGATTCTGAAATATGTTGACAGCTTGAACTTTTCAGCAAGTTAGAATGTAATACAAGACAAGAGCAAATGTCATACTTAACTGGCAAGTCACAGAAACATAAAGATAGCAATAAAGCTGCTACAAATTCATCGCAAGTAACCTTTTTTGTAAATTCCACAAGTTTTTATTGTTTTTTTGTAAGAAGTGTACAGAGTAGTAAACACATACTTAGGTAATGAGGTAGCTCTGAGTGACATTAAAAGACTTGAACGGTCCTCTAGTGGGTACATCCGCATTATTTCAGTCATATACTGGTGTGGTTTAACACATTTTCGGTTAGCAAGACAATTGAGCAATACTATGTGTTTCTAGAAAAATACAGAAAATAGGCAAAACGAAGTAGAGCGTAAAGAAACAAAAATAAATGTATGAAGACAGCCAAACTCAAATAGATTAGAAAACCTTTGTCTTGCCTGGTCCGATTTAGGATATAAAGGTGTGTGTGATACACAGCAAGGGCAAGATGGGGGTTTATCATGTAAGCAAGAGTATCAGTCTCACGCATCTAGGTAGCCATCCTTAATTGGCAAAGTCATGGGGGCTAGGATTTTGCATAAATAAATTGAGTTTGGGCCAGAAACATCAGCAGAGTTAAGTTTGAAGGTATTATCTATTATCAGCACTTCTTATAAAGCAGACACGGGCCCACCAGTTGTAATATGAAAGCTCTTAGAGTTTTTCCATTGACACAGAAGAGTTGTAGTCCCCACGTTTAGTAGTAAGCCGAGGAGGAGAAGGTCTGGGACTCTAATGTCCGAGATAGGGTTGAGAGTCCATGGGTCTAGGGCTATATATTAATAAAATTGAGTGAAATACTTTGTTTGTAGTTTCTTCAGCAACTTCCCAAAAAGGGTATCATGTGTTTGCAATAGTAGAGCATGTGTTCTGTATCTTCCATACTTAGTAGGCAATTTCAACATGCATCAGATTTTATTAGTCCTGTTTTAAATAGCTTACTAGGTGTCCAGAAGCATCGATGGATTGTCCAGAATTTGCATTGAGCCCCTACCCCTATGTGCAATATTTTGGTTTGAAACATGTGTTGTACCATTTCTTTTGTGTATAAGTATTATTTTTCATGTTACTTATCTAGTAGTTTGTAAATGTTTGCGGCTATGTGTCCCTGCATGAATAGTTTGCTAAGTAAGGAGATGAGATGAGTTGAATTTGGTTTCTTTAGCTTACTCAGAGCAGCTTTGAGCGTAAGGAACCTAACAAAATCAAGGTTAGGCAGATTGTATTTTTGCTGGAGGATCAGTAAATGGAGGGTACTATCTGGACAAACAAGATCTCTTATGGGGATGATTCCTTTTTTGATCCATTCTTTCAAATAAATCACTCTGCCATCTATGTTGATATGTGAGTTATGAAATAGTGTAGCTAATGTAGATCCTCGTATGCAAATGTAGATCCTCGTATTTTGTTGGTGAGGCATTTATCAAAGTACTTTGTGCCGGGACGGAGTCTTTTATAATATTCTGAGAGTGTAGGGCTTTAAAATGCTTCATTGTTAAAGTGGCAATAGGCTTGTGTGGTAGAATAAAGAGATGAGACACAGGAAAGTGGTATGGTGATAACGAGATGTTTTGATTAGGGTCAAAGGGGCAATCTGCTTTTGTTCAAGTCTCAATCCGGCTGAAGGCTCAGGGTCCTGTCTGGGGAACTCTGGAGCTGGTGTTGGGCCCTCTTCCCAGGCGTCCCGGAGGCGTCACGTCACTCGGACACAGAATGGGGGGAAAAAAAAAACATAGGCTATTAGAAGGATATATATAAAACTGGTCACCCGACCACAGCGCCACCTTCAACAGTCAGGATGTGTATGTGAATAGGGGGAGTGAGGGAAGACTCACTGTGGCACTACTGCATGCTTTCCTCCCCCCCCTCCATTCCTTAGACTCTTGTGGCGCCCCACCAACCCCACCAAAAGGTTTGCCTTGCTGGCACTTGCCTCTGGCTACGGTCGTATCCAGGGCCGTGGCATCGGGACCCGGGGCGTCCATGTCACTCTCCTGGCCGCCTGGCCAGGTGGTTGTATATAGAAGGGTTGGCTCGTCCAGGTCTTCCCTTTTCTCCGTTCTCAGGATGCTGCCTGCTTCCCTCCGCCAGCCTGGTCCTGCAACTTGACTTCCGGGGAAACCGCCTGTCTCCCCGCCTTCCCACATCGCTGTGATTCCTCCACCGACTCTGTCCTCTGCTTCTCCTTGCTCTGGGTCCTCGATCGCGCTGGGTCTCGAGACGTCCCGTCCTCCGTACGATTCCTGCGGCGCTGTGACGTCCTCTTTGTTCTCCTTTTGGCTTCCTGAGAAGCGTGGCCACTCCCCTGCCTCCTTTTCCGGAAACAATGGAGCACTGCTAGTCTCATGTGTGGGGCCTAAGAAGTCGGCCATGATGGATTTCTGATTGACTCCTCGTTCTCTCTCACAGTGTGATAGGTTTTAATCGGTGAGTCTCTATTTGGACTCCGGAGTGTAGTAATACATTATGATTTTGGATCCACTGTGTGGCTTGTCTAACAAGAAATGCTATTTGGTAGTTGAAGAAGTTTGGGAAAGTAACTCCTTCCCTGATTTATTCATTCAAAGTTTGGTAAGCGAGATTCTTGCCTTTTATTTTTTTGTATGATATCTAAGACAAGCTTGTCCATCATTTTATAGAAAATAGTAGATAGTTGTACGGGGAATGTACTTGTTATGAAGTGAATTTGAGGTACTGTCAAAATTTTAGAACATTCGACTCCACCCCACCATTTAGGGGACCAAGTATCAAATAATTCTTAATTTTGGTGTAGAGTGTCTTCTAATGTGGTCTCTAGAGTTTTCTAAGGAGTTCCAAAACCATATGCCCAGGTAGTTTATATATTTAGATTGATATTTTAGCCCGGTATTCTCAACTATAGCTGATAGACCTAGGCTATTCAGGGGAAGACTCTCATTTTCTCAAAGTTTAGAGTAAGCTTATTGTTTTACATACAGGTTAAATGTTTTAAGAATTTCTGGGATAGCTGAGACTGCTTCTTCAGAGAAGATTAAAACATCATCTGTGTAGGCAGCTACTTTTGGTGGCCGGATAGAACAGGATCCTTTTAATGTTCGAATTAGAGCAGAGGGACACTAGTAGGGGTTCAATGGCTAAAAGGATGGCTAATACTAATAAGAATAAAAGAAGTGAGAGTAGACATCCTTGTCTGGTGCCTTGTGAGAGATAAAATTTTGTAGACAAGTTTCCGTTGACTCTTAATACGAGAGCCGTAGGGCGAGAGTAAAGGTCAAAGTCCAGGTGCTCAAATGAGGGCCGAAGTTCAAATTTGTCTAGCACTGTACACAGGAAGGTCCACACCTTATTGAATGCTTTCTTTTCTGCCAGTGTCATGGCCATTGTGGGGGAAATCAGCAATTTAGGTTTTTGTAGAACGTGTCCTGATAATCTTATCTGATTGGACGTAAGTCTCACCCTTCCCAAACACTGTTTGTGGAGATATTACCTTCCCAAGTATTGTGGCAAGAATCATGGCATATATTTCACAATCTACAGTAGGCAGAGATATGGGTCTGTAGATCTTGCTTTCTTTTGGGGACCTTATGTTCTTTATAAATAACCACTATATTAGCCTCAGAAGCCATTTTCCCTGATTGAACCTGAGCTTGCAAAACTTTCTTCCATGTGGTTTAGCTGTTATGCCTGGCAGTTTTTTAAAATAAAATCTTGATGGAAACCTGTCCAGATTTTTCAATAGATGTTAAGGTCATTTTTTGGACGTTAATGGTCTTAATGCTCTCTGATTTTTCAATTTGTTTATTAAGCTCCAATTATTATCTAATGAGAATAGTTGTAGCATGTCAAAGTAGGTTACACGGTCTTTCAGGGACCGTAATGGGTTACAAAATTTTGAGTACAATTCTTGAAAATAATCAAGAGATATTGCAGGTGTCATTTTGGATATGTCCTCTATTATCTTGGATTGTGGCGAGGTTACACTTGTAACCCTTGGCTTTAAGGTAGTTGGCTAGCGTCTTACCAGCTTTGTTATATTCACCAACTTTTTGGGCCTTAATATGTGTGATGTCAACTACAAAGGTACTGTTCCTAAAGAAAGGAGAAGTCAAAGAAAAAGAAGGATGATTCCCAAAAATATAAATATAAGAGCATGAGGGAGAATCCTACTGATTATTTCTTGTTGCCCTCACACACTCCTAAGGATGTCATGCTTCATCTTTGGGCATTGCTCCTCACCGGGCCCACGCTGCAATGCCATATGGGCCCCATGAAGGCTCAATTTGGTGGAGATCTTTTTTTGGTTTTGCAATATAATGAAAAGATGTGTGTGCAAGGGTGTGATAAGCGTGTGGGGTGGTCAACAGTAAGAGAATAGAGAATAAAACTGTATAGGAGATGACAAGAAACTATTTTATTGTGGAGGTTCTCCTGACAGGATTAAAAGGACCAAGAAACTGGTTGAAGCTACTGGCGGGGCGTAATGTGCCCAAGTAGCTGTGAGTAAAAAATAATGTTATCAGGTCAACATGTTTCACGCCTGATGGTCCCTAACAGATCCGCAATGCTTCATCAGGACCAGTAATAGGTGGGTAGTGAACCTACCTCAAACCTATGATTTGCAGGAGCTGTTTCCCTTAAGCGTTGGCGTATAGCCACCGCTGCTGCTTCCCCCTTAATGTTGCTCAGCATAATGGCTTAGACTTGGTCAAAGTTACCCATCAGTTTCATCCCAAAGTCCAGGGCAGGTCCTGCCCCGTACTCATTCTGTATCTGTTTCAATACTTCAGGAATAACTGATATGGTTGGGGTACTGTGTATTCTAATGTACACTGCAGCAAAAATTGTTCCCCATGTGGTACAATCTTCAATTGGGGGAACCATTCCCATTGGCAAGCAAATTGTTAACATTCTGTGTTTTTCCTGCGGACCCGTATGGGAAAATACTGCTTCCAACTGTGCTATTTTTTTAGCAATCCAGAATGGTACTTGAACCCTCTTTGATGGGAACGCACCTATTATTGCTTTTAGTGTCTGTGGACTAATTATTGGTGTGTGATGGAACTGGACTTTACCAGGTGGAGCAGATCTCGCAGGTTGTAATGTGAGTGTTTGCATGGTGAACTGGACAATATGTCTGTATAGCCTGACTACTTCTTTGTAAAGTGTACGCACTTCCCCTACTGGGAGTGTGTCTATCTCAGGATGCGGAGTGTAAGTCGCTAAGACCGGCCCTGTCGCTCCTCCTGTGCTGAGCGGACCGAGTCTTACAACTGAAGTTGTGTGTTGTAAGGCGCCTTTAAACCAGTTTTTATGTTGCTGGTAAGTTAACGGGACTTCAATGTCCTTGTATGGGATGTATTTCGGTGGATCCACTTCAATGTATTCATGGAATAAATGTGTCTGTGGATCTGCAGGTGGGAATTTTACCCAGGAATAGAATACCTCTGATCCGAACACCTTGTGTGCCTCAATCACGAAAGTATAATGGCCACCTGTTGCAGCAATGCCATGTTCTAACAATTTCAGAGTTACTGCCTGTCTATAGTATCTGAAAGAGACACGTTAGTGACAGATTCCTTACCTTAGAATATCCCCAGGCGTCAGGCTGGATCCGGAAAGTTTTTTGCGTAGCAGTACCCTTGCGCGTCGGTAGGCGGCGTTGTGCGGCTCCGCGTCCGTCGTCGGCGTCGTGATCGCCGGGATGACGTCGCGGGCAGTACTTAGACGCCGCCCCTGCGCGCTGACGTCAGTTCTTCTTTTTCCGCGCCAGTAAGCGCAGATCCGGGAAGAGCAGTGCCCTAGTCACTTTTTGACTACCTTTTTTGTGAATTTTTCACTGTTTTCTTCTACGAGTCTTCACGACTCCTAAGGTGTCGTAGGGATGCCCGGCTTTAAGCCCTGCGAGGTCTGTGCCCGTATGATGTCCATCACGGACCCGCACCTCGAGTGTCTCTTCTGTCTCGGCCGAGACCACGACACGAAGTCGTGCCCTGACTGCCGGAAACTTCATCCGAAGGCTTTGCGAGAGCGGTCTCGAAAGCTGCTCGAGGTCCGGCAGTCGGCTCCGCGCCGCACCAAGCCCCGGTCACGGGAGAGGTCGAGGGGCCGGTCGCGGAGCCCCCATCGTTCGTCGGAATCCAAGTCTTCGCGCTCCTCCGGTAAGTCGAAGCACAAGAAGTCTAAGCGGCGTCATCGCTCTAAGACTTCGCCTCGCCGGTCTCGCGACTCGGCTGAGGTCCCTGTCGGCACCGTTCCCGCCCCGCGGCCCCGGACGTGCCTGTCGAGTCACCCCCGCATTACCCGTCCTTCCCGGGTTCGGGGGCGACTCCGGCCCAAGTACAGGAGTTCCTGTCAGCCATGGCCCGCCTCTTCGGGCCTCAAGGTCCCTCCGGTGCGCCTTCGGGCCCCGCGGGCCCTGATGGGGTTGCTCCGGCGTCGCCGTCGACTCCGGTCCCGGCGTCGCCTGTCCCACCAGCCTTCATCCCGGCCTCGGCTCCGGCCCCGGCCTCGATCCCGGCTCCGGTGGTGCCGCAACCCCCATCGACGCCAGTTGACCTAACCACGCCTCCGCCGACGCCGATGTCCCCGGTGCCGTTCCTGACGCCGTCCGGGGCTCCGGACGGCGTCGTTCCCCGGCTCTCTCCGGCTCCGGACATGGAGCCGGACCGACGTCGCCCGACGCCGGTTCCGGCACCGATGAGACCTTGGGTCCCTAATGTCCCTCCTCCTCCATATTATGAACCTGAGGAGGACCAGGAGAGCTGGGAGGGGTCTGAGGACCCTCTCACACAACAGTGCGAGTTTGACCCGGACTGGGTTGAGGAACTTGGGGATGCCAGTGGTCTGGACACCTCCCCTGACTCTGGCATGCTGTCTCCTCCCGTGGCTACGGAGGAGGGGGCTAACTTTGCAACGGTGTTGCGTAGAGCTGCTGGAGCCTTGAATCTCCAGTTGCCTACTGTGGCCATCAGGACTAACCTCCTGACTGAGGTGCTTCAGCCGGCGGCCTCCTCTTCGGAGACTGTGTTGCCGTTCAATGATGCCCTCACTGACGTTCTTTTGGGTGCCTGGTCCAAGCCCACCACAGGGGCTCCTGTGGATAGGAACGTGGCCCGACGCCATCGCCCTGCTCCGGGCGACCCCCTGTTTCTCTCCCAACACCCCACCCCTGAGAGCTTGGTTGTCCAAGCCTCTGCCTCCCAAACCGCCTTCCCTACCGCCCCTCCGGATAGGGAATCCAAGCGCCTGGACCACTTTGGGAAGAAGGCTTTCTCTTCCTCCAGTGCTGGCTTGCGGTCTGTCAACACCGCTTGTCTCTTGGGCCGATATACCCACTCCCTGTGGGATTCGGTGGCGACTGTTTTGCCGCAGTGTTCTGAGGAGGTCCAGACACTGCTTACCCGCGCCATTCCGGAAGGGCGTGATGCGGCTAAATACACCATCCGCTGTGGCCTTGATACCGCCGACTCGCTGGGCAGATCGCTTGCAACGACGGTGGCGCTGCGTCGCCACGCCTGGCTGAGGACCACTGGTTTTTCGGGGGATGTCCAGAATACACTCATGGACATGCCCTTTGATGGAGTCGGTCTTTTTGGTTCAAAGGCAGACCATGCGCTGGAGCGTTTCAAGGACTCGCGGGCTACTGCTAAGTCCCTGGGCCTTGCTGTTGTGCGCCCTCCGCTCACGTCTGCTTTTCGCCCCTTTCGTGGCCACGGGAGGGGCGCCCAGTCACGTCAACAGCCCGGCCAACGGCCCGCGCAGCAAGCGCCTTCGCGTGGCCGAGGACGTGGATACCGCCGTGGCGGTTCGGGCAACCAGCGTGCGGGTCAGGCCACCACCTCCAACCCGTCCGCGGCCTCCAAGCCCTCCTAGTCCCTCCTTTCAGGTGCACAGCACGCCAGTAGGGGGCAGGGTCCGCCATCACCTTCACCACTGGCGTCCCTTCACCTCGGACAGGTGGGTCTTGGACATTGTCCGAAGGGGCTACTCCCTCCCCTTCGAGACCACCCCCCAGCCATGCCACCTCAATTCCACCGCATGTCAGGGGATCACTTGGTGCTTCTACAGAAGGAAGTCACGGCCCTCTTGGCCAAGAGGGCCATCGAGCATGTTCCGACCCCAGAAGTAGGGCGTGGTTGCTATTCCCACTACTTTCTGGTGCCCAAAAAGGACAAGGAGGACATGCGTCCTATCTTGGACCTCCGGAACGTCAATCGCTTCCTCCGGAAGGAGAAGTTCAAGATGCTCACCCTAGCTCAGGTTTTGACTGCCCTCGACCCTGGAGACTGGCTGGTAGCGTTGGACTTGCAGGACGCTTATTTCCACATCCCGGTCCTGCCGGCCCACCGGCGTTACCTACGGTTCACGGTAGGCCTCGAGCACTTTCAGTTCACCGTGCTCCCCTTTGGCCTTACCAGTGCCCCTCGGGTGTTCACGAAAGTGATGGCGGTGGTCGCAGCTCATCTGCGCCGGGCAGGGGTTTCAGTCTTCCCCTACCTCGACGACTGGCTGCTGAAGGCGGGCTCGTCCCAGGCAGTCGTCTCCCACCTCCAGACTACGGCCGAACTCCTGCACTCGCTGGGGTTCTCCATCAATGTGCCGAAGTCGCATCTGGTTCCTTCTCCACAGCTCCTTTTCATCGGAGCAGTTCTGGACACGACGCAGTTTCGGGCCTATCCTCCCGAACGGCGAGTCCGGGATATTCAGGCTATGATTCCGATCTTTCAGCCTTTATCCTGGGTTTCGGTACGGATGACCCTGAGGCTGCTGGGCCTCATGGCCTCCTGCATCCTGCTGGTCGATCATGCCAGATGGCATATGCGGGCTCTGCAGTGGGACCTGAAGTTCCAGTGGGCGCAGCACCAGGGCAACCTGTCCGATCACGTCCAGATCTCGGTGGGGACTGCAAAACAGTTGCAGTGGTGGCTCTCGAACCGGCAATGGGTCATGGGCAGATCCCTCTCCCTTCCCCAGCCAGAGCACACAGTTGTGACGGACGCGTCCCTTCTGGGATGGGGCGGTCACATGGGAGAGGCGGAGATCAGAGGCCTCTGGTCTCCGGCGGAGTCCCGGCTCCATATCAACCTTCTGGAGCTCCGGGCGATCCGACTTGCACTCAAGGCATTCCTTCCCTCTGTCAAAGGGAAGGTAGTGCAGGTGTTCACAGACAACACCACCGCCATGTGGTACTGCAACAAACAAGGCGGGGTGGGGTCGTGGACCCTTTGTCAGGAGGCTCTGCGCCTCTGGACATGGCTGGAACATCAGGGCATGTTCCTGATGGTTCAACACCTGGCAGGTTCCCTGAACGCCAGGGCGGACGAACTCAGCCGCAGGTGCATGATGGATCACGAATGGCGTCTTCACTCGGAAGTGGCGCAAGGACTCTTTCTACAGTGGGGAGAGCCTTGGTTAGATCTATTCGCCACCGAAGAGAACGCGCAATGTCATCAGTTCTGCGCGTTGGAATTTCCAAGGCGGCACTCGCTCGGCGACGCTTTTCGTCGCGAGTGGAGTTGCGGTCTATTGTACGCCTTTCCGCCTATACCACTTCTACCCAGAGTGTTGAAGAAGATTCGGCACGACCGGGCCCAAGTCATTCTTGTGGCTCCGGACTGGGCTCGAAGAGTTTGGTATCCCGAGCTACTCAGTATGAGCGTAGATCCCCCGATCCGTCTGCCTCTTCGGGAGGATCTTCTGTCGCAGCAGCAGGGGACGGTCCTCCACCCGAACCTGTCCAGCCTCCACCTGCTTGCGTGGAGATTGAGCGGCGGCAGTTGATTCCTTTCGACTTGCCTCCCGAAGTTTGTGATGTGATTCTGGCAGCCAGGCGTCCCTCCACTAAGGTGGTATACGCCTGCAGGTGGAACAAATTTGTGGCATGGTGCACAGCAAAGGCTGTGAACCCCCTTTCTGCCCCTCTTTCTGAGGTCCTTCTGTTCCTTCTTTCTCTGGCCCAACAGGGTTCTGCCCTGGGTACCATCAAGGGTTATCTCTGTGCTATCTCGGCCTTCCTCAGGCTCCCTGATCAGCCCTCCCTTTTCAAGTCCCCTGTTGTTAACAGGTTCTTAAAAGGCATTACACACCTCTTCCCTCCTGTTCCGTTTGTGATGCCTCAGTGGGACTTGAACTTGGTTCTTACCTTTTTAATGTGCGCTCCCTTTGAGCCTCTACATGACTGTCCTCTTCGTCTTCTGACTCTGAAGACAGCCTTTCTGGTGGCCATCACCTCCGCTCGGCGGGTGAGTGAGCTCCAGGCTCTATCATGCAAACCTCCCTTTCTGTCTGTCCATCCAGACAAGGTTGTTCTTAGGACGCGTCCGTCCTTCTTGCCAAAGGTGGTTACTGCCTTCCACATTGGGCAGACCATCACTTTGCCTACCTTCTTTCCGCCTCCGCATCCTTCCAGAGAGGAAGAGAGGCTCCACCGTCTGGACCCAAAACGTGCGCTCTCCTTCTATATCGACCGCACCAAACACTTCCGGGTGGATGACCAGCTCTTTGTTGGCTACGTGGGCGCCAAAAAAGGTTGGGCGGTGCACAAACGAACCATCTCCCGCTGGGTTACCTTGTGCATCAAGGCCTGCTATTCTTTGGCTAAGAAGGAGCCTCCTATCTGAAAGAGACACGTTAGTGACAGATTCCTTACCTTAGAATATCCCCAGGCGTCAGGCTGGATCCGGAAAGTTTTTTGCGTAGCAGTACCCTTGCGCGTCGGTAGGCGGCGTCGTGCGGCTCCGCGTCCGTCGTCGGCGTCGTGATCGCCGGGATGACGTCGCGGGCAGTACTTAGGCGCCGCCCCTGCGCGCTGACGTCAGTTCTTCTTTTTCCGCGCCAGTAAGCGCAGATCCGGGAAGAGCAGTGCCCTAGTCACTTTTTGACTATCTTTTTGTGAAATTTTTCACTGTTCTCTTCAACGAGTCTTCACGACTCCTAAGGTGTCGTAGGGATGCCCGGCTTTAAGCCCTGCGAGGTATGTGGTCGTATGATGTCCATCACGGACCCCCACCTCGAGTGTCTCTTCTGTCTCGGCCGAGGCCACGACACGAAGTCGTGCCCTGACTGCCGGAAACTTCATCCGAAGGCTTTGCGAGAGCGGTCTCGAAAGCTCCTTGAAGTCCGGCAGTCGGCTCCGCGCCGCAGCAAGCCCCGGTCCCGGGAGAGGTCGAGGGGCCGGACGCGGAGTCCCCGCCGTTCGTCGGAATCCAAGTCTTCGCGCTCCTCCGGTAAGTCGAAGCACAAGAAGTCTAAGCGGCGTCATCGCTCTAAGACTTCGCCTCGCCGGTCGCGCGACTCGGCTGAGGTCCCTGTCGGCACCGTCCCAGCCCCGCGGCCCCGGACGTGCCTGTCGAGTTGCCCCCGCATTACCCGTCCTTCCCGGGTTCGGGGCGACTCCGGCCAAAGTACAGAAATTCCTGTCGGCCATGGCCCGCCTCTTCGGGCCTCAAGGTCCCTCCGGTGCGCCTTCGGGCCCCGCGGGCCCAGATGGGGTTGCTCCGGCGTCGCCGTCGACTCCGGTCCCGGCGTCGCCTGTCCCACCAGCCTTCGTCCCGGCCTCGGCTCCGGCCCCGGCCTCGACCCCGGTTCCGGTGGTGCCGCAACCTCCATCGACGCCGGTTGACCTAACCACGCCTCCGCCGACGCCGATGTCCCCGGTGCCGTTTCCGACGCCGTCCGGGGCTCCGGGCGGCGTCGTTCCCCGGTTCTCCCCGGGTCCGGACATGGAGCCGGACCGGCGTCGCCCGACGCCGGTTCCGGCGCCGATGAGGCCTTGGGTCCCTTATGTCCCTCCTCCTCCATCTTTTCAACCTGAGGAGGACCAGGAGAGCTGGGAGGGGTCTGACGACCCTCTCACACAACAGTGCGAGTTTGACCCGGACTGGGTTGAGGAACTTGGGGATGCCAGTGGGCTGGATACCTCCCCCGACTCTGGCATGCTGTCTCCTCCCGTGGCAACGGAGGAGGGGGCTAATTTTGCAACGGTGTTGCGTAGAGCTGCTGGAGCCTTAAATCTCCAGTTGCCTACAGTGGCCGTCAGGACTAACCTCCTGACTGAAGTGCTTCAGCCGGCGGCCTCCTCTTCGGAGCCTGTGCTGCCGTTCAACGATGCACTCACTGACGTTCTTTTGGGTGCCTGGTCCAAACCCACCACAGGGGCTCCTGTGGATAGGAACGTGGCCCGACGCCATCGCCCGGCTCCGGGCGACCCCCTGTTTCTCTCCCAACACCCCACCCCTGAGAGCTTGGTTGTCCAAGCCTCTGCCTCCCAAACAGCCTTCCCTACCGCCCCTCCGGATAGGGAATCCAAGCGCCTGGATCACTTTGGGAAGAAGGCTTTCTCTTCCTCCAGTGCTGGCTTGCGGTCTGTTAATACCGCTTGCCTCTTGGGCCGATACACCCACTCCCTGTGGGATTCGGTGGCTGATGTTTTGCCGCAGTGTTCTGAGGAGGTCCAGACACTGCTTACCCGCGCTATTGCGGAAGGGCGTGATGCGGCTAAGTATACCATCCGCTGTGGCCTTGATACCGCCGACTCGCTGGGCAGATCGCTTGCAACGACGGTGGCGCTGCGTCGCCACGCCTGGCTGAGAACCACTGGTTTTTCAGGGGATGTCCAGAATACTCTCATGGACATGCCCTTTGATGGAGTCGGTCTCTTTGGTTCGAAGGCGGACCATGCGCTGGAGCGTTTCAAGGATTCACGGGCTACTGCTAAGTCCCTGGGCCTTGCTGTTGTGCGCCCTCCGCAAACGTCTGCTTTTCGCCCCTTTCGTGGCCACGGAAGGGGCGCCCAGTCACGTCCACAGCCCGGCCAACGGCCCGCGCAGCAAGCGCCTTCGCGTGGCCGAGGACGTGGATACCGCCGTGGCGGTTCGGGCAACCAGCGTGCGGGTCAGGCCACCACCTCCAACCCGTCCGCGGCCTCCAAGCCCTCCTAGTCCCTCCTTTCAGGTGCACAGCACGCCAGTCGGGGGCAGGGTCCGCCATCACCTTCACCACTGGCGTCCCATCACCTCGGACAAGTGGGTCTTGGACATTGTCCGAAGGGGCTACTCCCTCCCCTTCGAGACCACCCCCCAGCCATGCCACCTCAATTCCACCGCATGTCAGGGGATCACTTGGTGCTTCTACAGAAGGAAGTCACGGCCCTCTTGGCCAAGAGGGCCATCGAGCATGTTCCGACCCCAGAAGTAGGGCGTGGTTGCTACTCCCACTACTTTCTGGTGCCCAAAAAGGACAAGGAGGACATGCGTCCTATCTTGGACCTCCGGAACGTCAATCGCTTCCTCCGGAAGGAGAAGTTCAAGATGCTCACCCTAGCTCAGGTCTTGACTGCCCTCGACCCCGGAGACTGGTTGGTAGCGTTGGACTTGCAGGACGCCTATTTCCACATCCCCGTCCTGCCGGCCCACCGGCGTTACCTTCGGTTCACGGTAGGCCTCGAGCATTTTCAGTTCACCGTGCTCCCCTTTGGCCTTACCAGTGCCCCTCGGGTGTTCACGAAAGTGATGGCGGTGGTCGCAGCTCATCTGCGCCGGGCAGGGATTTCAGTCTTCCCCTACCTCGACGACTGGCTGCTGAAGGCGGGCTCGTCCCAGGCAGTTGTCTCCCACCTCCAGACTACGGCCGAACTCCTGCACTCGCTGGGGTTCTCCATCAATGTGCCAAAGTCGCATCTGATTCCTTCTCCACAGCTCCTTTTCATCGGAGCAGTTCTGGACACGACGCAGTTTCGGGCCTATCCTCCCGAACGGCGAGTCCGGGATATTCAGGCTATGATTCCGATCTTTCAGCCCTTATCCTGGGTTTCGGTACGGATGACCCTGAGGCTGCTGGGCCTCATGGCCTCCTGCATCCTGCTGGTCACTCATGCCAGATGGCATATGCGGGCTCTGCAGTGGGACCTGAAGTTCCAGTGGGCGCAGCACCAGGGCGACCTGTCCGATCACGTCCAGATCTCGGAGGGGACTGCAAAACAGTTGCAGTGGTGGCTCTCGAACCGGCAATGGGTCATGGGCAGATCCCTCTCCCTTCCCCAGCCAGAGCACACAGTTGTGACGGACGCGTCCCTTCTGGGATGGGGCGGTCACATGGGAGAGGCGGAGATCAGAGGCCTCTGGTCTCCGGCGGAGTCCCGGCTCCATATCAACCTTCTGGAGCTCCGGGCGATCCGACTTGCACTCAAGGCATTCCTTCCCTCTGTCAAAGGGAAGGTAGTGCAGGTGTTCACAGACAACACCACTGCCATGTGGTACTGCAACAAACAAGGCGGGGTGGGGTCGTGGACCCTTTGTCAGGAGGCTCTGCGCCTCTGGACATGGCTGGAACACCAGGGCATGTTCCTGGTGGTTCAACACCTGGCAGGTTCCCTGAACGCCAGGGCGGACGAACTCAGCCGCAGGTGCATGATGGATCACGAATGGCGTCTTCACTCGGAAGTGGCGCAAGGACTCTTTCTACAGTGGGGAGAGCCTTGGTTAGATCTATTCGCCACCGAAGAGAACGCGCAATGTCATCAGTTCTGCGCGTTGGAATTTCCAAGGCGGCACTCGCTCGGCGACGCTTTTCGTCACGAGTGGAGTTGCGGTCTATTGTACGCCTTTCCGCCTATACCACTTCTACCCAGAGTGTTGAAGAAGATTCGGCACGACCGGGCCCAAGTCATTCTTGTGGCTCCGGACTGGGCTCGAAGAGTTTGGTATCCCGAGCTACTCAATATGAGCGTAGATCCCCCGATCCGTCTGCCTCTTCGGGAGGATCTTCTGTCGCAGCAGCAGGGGACGGTCCTCCACCCGAACCTGTCCAGTCTACACCTGCTTGCGTGGAGATTGAGCGGCGGCAGTTGATTCCTTTCGACTTGCCTCCCGAAGTTTGTGATGTGATTCTGGCAGCCAGGCGTCCCTCCACTAAGGTGGTATACGCCTGCAGGTGGAACAAATTTGTGGCATGGTGCACAGCAAAGGCTGTGGATCCCCTTTCTGCCCCTCTTTCTGAGGTCCTTCTGTTCCTTCTCTCTCTGGCCCAACAGGGTTCTGCCCTGGGTACCATCAAGGGTTATCTTTGTGCTATCTCGGCCTTCCTCAGGCTCCCTGATCAGCCCTCCCTTTTCAAGTCCCCTGTTGTTAACAGGTTCTTAAAAGGCATTACTCACCTCTTCCCTCCTGTTCCGTTTGTGATGCCTCAGTGGGACTTAAACTTGGTTCTTACCTTTTTAATGTGCGCTCCCTTTGAGCCTCTACATAACTGTCCTCTTCGTCTTCTGACTCTGAAGACAGCCTTTCTGGTGGCCATCACCTCCGCTCGGCGGGTGAGTGAGCTCCAGGCTCTATCTTGCAAACCTCCCTTTCTGTCTGTTCATCCAGACAAGGTTGTTCTTCGGACGCGTCCGTCCTTCTTGCCAAAGGTGGTTACTGCTTTCCACATTGGGCAGACCATCACTTTGCCCACCTTCTTTCCGCCTCCGCATCCTTCCAGAGAGGAAGAGAGGCTCCACCGTCTGGACCCAAAACGTGCGCTCTCCTTCTATATTGACCGCACAAAACACTTCCGGGTGGATGACCAGCTCTTTATTGGCTACGTGGGCGCCAAAAAAGGTCGGGCGGTGCACAAGAGGACCATCTCCCGCTGGGTTACCTTGTGCATCAAGACCTGCTATTCTTTGGCTAAAAAGGAGCCTCCTGTTGGGCTGCGTGCCCATTCCACCAGGGCAACGGCTGCTACCACGGCCTTGGGCCGCGGTGTTCCGCTGCCGGTTATCTGTCAGGCAGCTACGTGGGCCTCGCTGCACACGTTTACAAAGCATTACTGCCTTGACAGTCAGGTCCGGAGGGACGGCTTCTTTGGCCGTTCTGTCCTCCAGGACTTCCTTGTCTGATCTTTGTTCGCAGACCCACCACCGGGGTTGGTATTGCTGGGGTATCTATTCTAAGGTAAGGAATCTGTCACTAACGTGTCTCTTTCAGATGCACAAGTTACTAACTTGTGTAACGATATATCTGTAAGAGACAGTAGTTAGTGACAGATTCCTTACCGCCCCACCCATCCGCCCCGTTCTGCGAACTGATTTCTAGGGTTAAGGACATCCCTTTCAGGGCCCTAGTATTTTTCAGACACCTATGTCAGCTTCTTGCATGGCTCTGCGTTCCTGGCGCGGAAAGTCGTGTACAGAACTGACGTCAGCGCGCAGGGGCGGCGCCTAAGTACTGCCCGCGACGTCATCCCGGCGATCACGACGCCGACGACGGACGCGGAGCCGCACGACGCCGCCTACCGACGCGCAAGGGTACTGCTACGCAAAAAACTTTCCGGATCCAGCCTGACGCCTGGGGATATTCTAAGGTAAGGAATCTGTCACTAACTACTGTCTCTTACAGATATATCGTTACACAAGTTAGTAACTTGTGCGTTGGGCTGCGTGCCCATTCCACCAGGGCAACGGCTGCTACCACGGCTTTGGGCCTCGGTGTTCCGCTGCAGGATATCTGTCAGGCAGCTACGTGGGCCTCGCTGCACACGTTTACAAAGCATTACTGCCTTGACAGTCCGGTCCGGAGGGACGGCTTCTTTGGCCGTTCTGTCCTCCGGGACTTCCTTGTCTGATCTTTGTTCGCAGACCCACCACCGGGGTTGGTATTGCTGGGGTATCTATTCTAAGGTAAGGAATCTGTCACTAACGTGTCTCTTTCAGATGCACAAGTTACTAACTTGTGTAACGATATATCTGTAAGAGACAGTAGTTAGTGACAGATTCCTTACCGCCCCACCCATCCTCCCCGTTCTGCGAACTGATTTCTAGGGTTAAGGACATCCCTTTCAGGGCCCTAGTATTTTTCAGACACCTATGTCAGCTTCTTGCATGGCTCTGCGTTCCTGGCGCGGAAAGTCGTGTACAGAACTGACGTCAGCGCGCAGGGGCGGCGTCTAAGTACTGCCCGCGACGTCATCCCGGCGATCACGACGCAGACGACGGACGCGGAGCCGCACGACGCCGCCTACCGACGCGCAAGGGTACCGCTACGCAAAAAACTTTCCGGATCCAGCCTGACGCCTGGGGATATTCTAAGGTAAGGAATCTGTCACTAACTACTGTCTCTTACAGATATATCGTTACACAAGTTAGTAACTTGTGCTTTCTGTAATGTTAAGAGCGTTAGCAAATTCGTCTCCTTCCGTGCATCCACTGTTTCTCGCAGTTTCAGTAATTTTGAAAGGAGAAGAAAGTAAAGGTTTTAAGAGGTAGGGTTTAGCACAATATGGGAACCTTTAATCCTTACAAGCTTGTCTAAACCTTCAGCCAATACACAGGGTGTCCCTGCTCAGCTGAGGCGGATATTCCTTCCCACTTCAGACGTCTCTGAAAAATGTGAGTAGGGTTGTCTGAGAAAGCACGACTGAACTACTCAGATTTTACTGTTAATAAAAGAACCAAACCAAAGTTGGCGGCGCCATGTCGTGTAGTTTCTAGGACCCCCCAGGACCTGTGCCTTTTGGATGACCTAAACTGAGGGATTGGTGTGCAGACAGACTCTGGACACCCCCACAGGATGAGTCCGCCGTTAGACCAGGTAGCTCTACGGTGCCACTACCACCCCCCTGTATTCTACAGTGGTGTAGGAAGCTTCTGGCAGCCACTGAACATGACAACCCTGATTCCTCCGGTATCGTGGAAAACAATACGGTATCTTTCGCTCAGTCACTCGTGCTTACTTTTTCTCAGAATACACATAGAATGACGATTGGAACGGTTTCAATAATTATTTATTGGTCAAGCGTCAGTCTAGTGTGAAACATATTAGCTGCGACAATCAAAAGACAGGAGCAGACGAATGTGATCGCTAGCACCAATATCGTAAAAAGTAGATACATTTGTACCATAGTGCTAATAAGATGAATAAAAGCAGATTATATAAAACAATAGCATTTGTGTACTCCTATGATGCGTAGCCTACCTAAATGTACCTAGCCTAGATATGTAGGTGAAGCCTGTGTATGTAAGTTTCTGATGGATACATCTGCCTGTGGATTCCTCACCTTATGAATATCCCCAGCGCCAGCATTCCGCGGAAATGTTTCCTAGCTCTCCACGCCGACGAGGTCGTCACGAAGCCATGGCTCCGCACGCGGCTCCGCATGACGTCACTGGAGCCATAAGAGGACCACGGCGGCGTGATGTCAGTTCCCTTTTTTCCGCGCTGTCGACGCTAACTGTTTTTTCTGGGACTCTCCATACTTTCGACTGGATACTTTGTTATTTGGATTGTATCTTTCTCTCTTTTGGCATGTCTGCCCCGAAGAAGTCTGGCTTTAAGCCCTGTAAGGAATGCGGAGGACATATGTCTATTACGGACCCGGATGAAGACTGTCTTTGGTGTTTGTCGTCTGACCACGACGTCGAGGGCTGTTCTTCCTGCAGGAAGATGAACCCGAAGGCTCTAAAGGAGCGGGAGTCCAAGCTGTATATGGCCAAGGCAAGGAAAGAAAAAAGGGGTCGAAAAAGGTCGAAGTCCAAGTCTTTGACTTCGCATGACTCCAAGAGAAGGCATAAGAAGAAGAGACATGCTTCTCGGCGCCGATCGTCGAAGGCTGTGGAGTCGAGATCGCCTTATCCGACACCTCGACGTCGAGCTAAGGACGTTATCTCTCCTTCTCCTTCAGTGTCTCTTCAGGCGACTCCGGTTCATTCCCCGTCATACAAAGGGACTCCGGAGCGTTCACCGACGCTGAGATTCTCTCCGGCTTCAGAGGGGGTGTCGAATACGGCTGATACTGAGGTTCCTCAGCTCCTGCGGCTCCGTTTCCAGAGGTGCCTCGTATGGATCTCGAGCCGGCTCAACTTCCTCAGTTTCCGGCCCCGGGTTCAGATCCGTCGCACTTTCTCAACGCAATGTATGGCGTGTTCGCCAGGGCCTCATACCCCTCTGGTGCACCTTCGGGTCCCATGGGTCCTATGGCATTCAATTTGGGTGTGCCTCAGCAGTATCCACAGGCCCCCTTTGTGCCCTTCATGCCAGCGACGTCGTCCTGGCACTTACCAGCTCCGAGGATGTCGACGCCGTATGGGCAATCCCCGGCTCCATCCCGTGAAGCTTCTCGAATTCGATCGGCACCGGTTACTGCAATGGATCCTTCTTTGACGCCGCTCCCGGAGTCATCGACGCCGCGTGTGGTGCCGTCAACGCCGCAGCCGAAGATGCGCTCGAGGAGAGAGGCGCAGAGGTTGTTGGAAGAGGAGCAGTACCAGGTGGATGAGAGGGAGGAAGGAGAAGTGTATGACACATAGGATGTGTTTGAGGACTTGTGTGAGGCAAGTGGACTTGATGTTTCTCCTGAGTGGGACTTTGTTTCTCAGAAGGCTTCCCCCTCGAAGGAGGTTGCTCCGTACCATTCTGTGATCAGGAAGGCTGCAGAACTTTTGGATTTGCAGCTTCCTATGGCTGAGTATAAGCCTAATCTTCTTACGGAGGTGCTCCATTCTCCATCCTCGGTGGTTGAACCACTCTTACCCTTTAATGATGCTCTGACTGAGCCGATACTTGATGTTTGGCGCAATCCTCTTTCTGCTCCTGCGGTTTCGAGGTCAGTGTCCAGAAGGTATAGGCCTACTCCTGGAGATCCAGTGTTCCTTTCATCTCACCCCTCTCCTGAGAGCTTGGTGGTACAAGCTTCGTGTTCGAAGCAGTCTACAGGGGCTTTTCCGCAAGCTCCCGCCGACAGGGATTCCAAGAAGCTGGAACAGTCTGCGAAAAAGATCTTTTCTTCAGCTAGCCTGGCACTGAAATCTACCAACGCAACTTGTCTCTTGGGTAGATATATTCATGCCTTAATGGACTCTGCCAAACAGCTTCTTCCTAAGTTGTCAGAGGAAGATAGGGGAAATCTGAGTGAGGTGTTAGCGGACTCTCAGGCTGCTGCTCGCCAGGTCATCCAGTCTGGCTTGGACACGGCGGACTCTGTTGCCAGAGTGATGGGTTCGTCCATTGCAACAAGAAGGCATGCGTGGTTGAGGTCTTCTGGATTCTCACCCGATGTGCAGGCTGCCCTTCTCGATCTGCCTTTTGATGGGTCTAGACTTTTCGGAGAAAAGGCGGATTCTGCCTTGCAAAGATTTAAGGACAGTAAGGCCACGGCTAAATCTTTGGGTCTGCAATCACAATCGAGAGGCTATGGTTATAAAAGATACAGAGGCTTCGGGAGGTCTTCCTTTCGAAGTTTCAGACATCCTCAGCAGCAGCAGCAACAACAAAACCCTTTGTATAGGTCCTATACGGGTAAAGGCAGAGGTCGCCAACGTGGAGCCGGACGCCATCCCTCCTCCTCCTCCTCCTCCCCTACCTCCCGAGCCCCTCCTGGGAATGCGGGAAAGCAGCCCTAGATCCGCCATCCCGGATCATGTAGATCCTGTGGGAGGTCGGCTTACCCATTTTCTACGAGATTGGAAATTGATCACTTCGGACCTTTGGGTTCTAGATCTCGTAGAGAATGGGTACGCCCTTCCCTTCAGGGAATTCCCTCCTCCTTACCCTCCTTGCCAAGGGTTTTGCACGGAGGATCATTTACTTCTCCTTCAAAAGGAGGTTATTGCCCTGTTACAAAAAGGTGCGATAGAGGTGGTTCCAGAGCAGGAAAGGGGTCAGGGATGCTACTCCCGGTATTTCCTGATCCCCAAAAAGGACGGCAGGTTACGTCCGATCCTGGACCTCAGGGTCTTGAATTTTTACCTGAAGCAGGAGAAATTCAAGATGCTGACCCTTGCTCAGGTTCTTCTGGCGCTGCAGCAAGAGGACTGGATGGTGTCGATCGACTTGCAGGATGCGTATTTTCACATCCCCATTCTGAAGTCGCACAGGAAGTATCTCCGTTTTACGGTTGGGTCGCAGCACTACCAGTTTGCGGTCCTCCCGTTTGGTCTTACTACTGCACCTCGAGTCTTCACAAAGGTGATGGCAGTGGTGGCAGCTCATCTCAGGAGGTCGGGGATTCCTGTTTTCCCCTATCTGGACGACTGGCTGCTCAAGGCGGAGTCGCCGGAGATGGTGCTCCATCATCTGCGGGTAACATCTCAACTGTTGTTCAACTTGGGTTTTTCAATCAATGTGCCCCAATCTCACCTGGTGCCCTCTCAGCGCAACCTGTTCATAGGGGCGGTACTGGACACTACTGTGTGTCGAGCATTTCCTCCTCCACAAAAAATTCTCGACATTCAGGAGATGATCCCTTTATTCCACAATGGAGCGGTTGTTCCAGTTCTGAAGGTCCTTCGCCTGCTCGGTCTGTTCGCCTCCTGCATTCTGTTGGTCAACCATGCACACTGGCACATGAGGGCGCTCCAGTGGTGTCTCCGCAGGCAGTGGTATCAGCACAACGGAGATCTCAGGGAGTCAGTCAGGATCTCCAGAGACGCTGCGGCGGATCTGTCTTGGTGGAGCGTGGAGGGCAATCTGTCTCAAGGAAAGCCCTTTCATCTTCCTCCTTCGGTGGCCACAGTGATAACGGATGCCTCTACCCTAGGGTGGGGTGCTCATCTGGGGGATCTGGAGATCAAGGGTCTTTGGTCTCCAGAGGAAAGGTTGTCTCATATCAATATTCTGGAATTGCGGGCGATTCGTTTGGCGCTCAAGGCCTTTCTCCCTTCCCTTCGCGGTCAGTCGGTTCAAGTCCTGACGGACAACACTGCCGCGATGTGGTATGTCAACAAGCAGGGAGGAGTGGGGTCGTACCGTCTCTGCAGAGAGGCGTTGCGGCTTTGGTCCTGGGCTCAGGACCATCGGATTTGCGTGATGGCAAATCATCTGGCCGGGTGCTAAACGTGCGTGCGGACAGTCTCAGTCGGCAGTTCTCCGCCGACCACGAGTGGAGGCTTCATCCGGAGGTAGTTCGACACATCTTCCGGATGTGGGGGACTCCTCGGGTGGACCTGTTTGCTACTCTCGAGAACGCCACTGCCCGTCATTCTGCAGTCTCCAGTTTCCGATGCAGGGGGCATTGGGGGACGCATTTCAGTTGAGTTGGAGCTCACAACTCCTTTATGCGTTTCCTCCCATACCCTTGATTCCTCGGATTCTGAGGAAGATTCGCCTAGACCTGCCCCAAGTCATAGTGATCGCCCCGGATTGGCCAAGAAGGGTGTGGTACACAGACCTTCTTCACCTCTCGTCGCACCCTCCGCTCCGTCTCCCTCTCAGGGTAGACCTCCTCTCACAGTCGGAGGGGCAGGTTCTTCACCTCCAGAGCCTGCACCTTCATGCCTGGAGATTGAACGGGGCAACCTGAATTATTTTTCTCTCCCGCCTGACGTGGTGGATGTTATATTATCGGCCAGGCGACACTCCACCAAGTCTATCTACTCCTACAGGTGGTCAAAATTTGTTAAATGGTGCGGAGAGAAGTCTATTGATCCCTTGAAAGCTCATCTTTCTGATGTTCTTTGTTTTTCGCTTCATTTGGCCCCGCAGGGTTCTGCTGTAGCCACTGTTAAAGGATACTTGTCGGCATTTCTCTGTCTGCCTGATCAGCCGTCTCTTTTTAAGTCTCCAATAGTTTTAAGGTTCATTAAGGGGCTTACTAACATGTTCCCGCCCACTCCTTTTATTATGCCCCAGTGTGATTTGAATTTAGTGTTAACTTTTTTAATGGGTTCCACGTTTGAACCTATGCATAGCTGTCCTTTAAGACTGCTGACTTTCAAAACGGTCTTTCGTGTGGCTATCCCTTCGGCTAGGAGGGTGAGTGAGCTTCAAGCTTTGAGTTCAAAGCCTCCGTTTTTGACCATACATGCTGAACGGATGGTACTCAGGACCAGGGCTGCTTTTCTGCCTAAGGTTGTAACTCCCTTCCATCTAGGGCAGTCCATTACCCTTCCTACTTTCTATCCTCCCCTCACCCTTTCAAGGAGGAGGAAAGGCTGCACCGTTTGGATCCTAAGAGGGCGATTAGTTTCTATCTTGATAGAACAAAGGACTTCCGTCAGGATGATCAGCTCTTTGTGGGCTATGTTGGACGTATGAAGGTAAGGGCGGTGCACAAGCGCACTTTATCCAGGTGGATCATCTTGTGCATCAAGATCTATTACGCTCTGGCTGGTAAGGAGCCTCCTGTAGGCATTAGAGCTCACTCTACCGGGGCTAAATCGTCTACGTCTGCTTTGTCCAGGGGTGTTCCTGTGTTGGACATCTGTAAGGCGGCAACTTGGGCCTCCCTCCACACTTTCGCGAAGCATTACTGCTTGGACTCCGAAGTGAGGAGGGATGGCCATTTTGCGGGCTCTGTTTTGCAGGACTTTTTGGTATAGGAGGGTGGACACCCTCCTCCGGGAGAGGGACTGCTGTGGGATTCTATTCATAAGGTGAGGAATCCACAGGCAGATGTATCCATCAGAAGAACAAGTTACTTACCTTCGGTAACGCTTTTTCTGGTGGATACAGTATCTGCCTGTGGATTCCTCACTGACCCACCCGCCTCCCCGTTGTCCACCCTTTTATACCTTAAAAGAGGTATTCGTTAATATGTTATTTCATATTGTCATTATGTATTGCCTCTATTTGCCTTTGTGTAGGCTTATAGGAAATGCTTGCTTTCTTTTGCTTTACTTTGTTCACTTTACACTGTGTTATTTGTGTGAATACTGTGTACTATGTATGCATTGTCTCTTGGTCGGTCCGCCCGTTTGCCTCGGTGGCACGGAAAAAATGGGTGGAACTGACGTCATCACGCCGACGTGGTCCTCTTATGGCTCCAGTGACGTCATGCGGAGCCGCGTGCGGAGCCATGGCTTTGTGACGACCTCGTCGGCGTGGAGAGCTAGGAAACATTTCCGCGGAATGCTGGCGCAGGGGATATTCATAAGGTGAGGAATCCACAGGCAGATACTGTATCCACCAGAAAAAGCGTTACCGAAGGTAAGTAACTTGTTCATTTGGATATATCCTAATGGAACCAAGAATCCCCCAGGGAAGTACTGACCCCTCACCTGATGGTTCTGAATGAAGGACCCCGTCTCTGCGTCGATGATGGCACCCCGCAAGGGATGTCAGGTCTCTGCCTGTCGAAGGATCAGCTTGCAGAGTCTTGTTCCAGCCTGGAAGGAATTCTCCTCTGTTTCTGTAAGGGGGAGTGAGGGCCTTTTATACTAAAGTGGTCACTCCAGGGTTTCTTCTAGAATCAATATGTTTTGAAAAAATTTGCTAATCCTCTGCTAATCCTTTTCTATACAAACATGATCATGCACAGCTGGCTGTTGGCCATGGATGAAAAAAGTGGTGACCCTTATACAGAATAAATCTGCCGTGCCTGGGGGCATGTTTATGTATGTCAGATACAAGGATTAAGATAGGGTACCGAGAGCCTGATGTCGGAGAGACAGAAGTAAGCTACTAGGTAAATGGCACCTGCGTAAAACTGTTATGTCGTGTAGATGGGACAAAACGTATGTAATTTGGTATGTACATGATGTGACTATCCTAAAGGACATGACACTTTCAATCGGCGCAAAGGGTGAGTGACCTACAAGCCCCCTCTGTCAACCCGCTGTACACAACATTCTTTCTAGACAAGCTGGTATTGAGGACTCAAGCCTCCTTCCTCCTGAAAGTGGTCACTCCCTTTCATGTTGGGGAAAAAATCACCATCCCAACCCTTCTTCACTCCACCTCACTGCTCTAAGGAGGAGAAGGGACTTCATTGGCTGGATCCAAAAGAGATCCCAGCTTCTATATTGATCGTACCGGGGAACATCATGTGGATGATCAGCTCTTTGTTGGATTCGCTGGAGTAAAAAAGGGCAGAGCAGTTCAGAAAAGAACCATTTCTCACTGGTGTGTTCTTTGCATCAAAAGCTGCTACGCACTGGCTAAGACGCTGCATCCAGAAAGCCTGCAGGGTCATCCCAATACAGCGAAGGCTGCTACCACGGCATTGCCATGTGAAGTGTCTGTTCGGTACATTTGCCAGGCTGCTACGTGGCATTGCTCCACATATTCATGAAGTAATACTGTCTGAACAGCCAGGTCTGACGAGAAGGGAATTTGGCCTGCTGAGTCCTGTAAGACCTACTACCTGAGAGGTACTGCTTTGTTATCTGTTCAAAAGGTGAGGAATCTATGGTTAGAAGTATCTATCAGAAGAACAAGCCAAGTTACTTACCTTCTGTAACACTCTTGTTAGTAGATATTCTATCTAGCTCTAAATTCCTCACTGATCCTCCCTCCTACCAGTTCTGTGAGCTGGTCCCGTTTGCTTCTAAAAAGGTCCCAAGTCTAGAGATCTGTACACTAATCAGCACCAATCTTCTGTAAGACTGGGGGTGCTGAAAGCTTACAAAGCAACTGATGTCAGCATGCTAGGATGATGCTTATTCGCGGCTCTGCGCGTCACTTCCAGAGCGGAACGACATTGGCGTAGAGCCTCACAACGCCACCTACTGGCGTGCATTAATGATGTTTGAAAGTTTCCAGATCCAGTCTGAAGACTAGGAGAGAACTCAGAAGGCGAGAAATCTGTGGTTAGATGGAGTATCTACCGGAAAGACCTTTACTGTAGGTAAGTAACTTGTTCATCTCCAACATAGGGGCTTTCCTGGTGGTTTATCAAAAAACTGTACTGTCTAAAAGACATGCAAGCAGTCATTTATTTTGAATGCTTATTAGTTTAAACTCAATCACTCAGAAGCGCATAGTCAAATACTGTGCATGTGGTTAAATTGTCTCTGTCCCTATTTATTTTCCATAGACTCTCCCAAGAATCCTGAGTCAGATTGCGCCAGCATTCTCCATGAACAGTTGCAGCTTTGTGGTGGAGAAATCTAAGGAATCAACAGCTCGTGTGGTGGTTTGGACGGAGATCGGTGTGCAGAGAAGTTATACCATGGAGAGCACGTTGTGTGGCTGTGACCAGGGGAAGTATAAGGTAAACCATTTGTTTTTCTTACCTGCCCCTCTATGATTCATGTGCCCTCCAAGTATTTACAAGGATGCAGTCTCCATGAAATTTCCAAGATTAAACAACGATTTGCATTGCTAAATTTCCCCTGGCATTGGAAAGACTACTAAAAGAGTGGATTAGTCAAAATTCAACCATCTTCGTGTTCTTGTGTCATGTGTATCATCACCTCCAAAATGCATGTTTTCTTAATTGTTTTTCAAATATTTTCATTAAGCCTTTTTCATGATTTGTTTGACCTACCACTGTCAAAAAGGAGTTATGGGGCTGAAACCTTGGCTTTCAACATTGATCAGTCAGCCTATGGGGCTGTTTGTGAATCTCACAGCAGCACTTTAGAGGTGTCAAGGTTTTCAGGTCAGGTTTACTAATGCAGTGCCTATTACAGAAAGTGCCTGAGTTTGAGGAAAGGAGAAAAGTGCTGACAAACTGATGTGGGTGGGGAGCATATTTACAAGATCGAGATAGATGTGGTTTTTGTGTAATTTGCAAGGTCCTCAATTTAAAACATAAAAAACTGTTTATCCACCTGGACACTGGGACGATGCTCAACAAACCCCTTACTCCAGGACTCCTTCTGATCTCAAGAAAACCCAGGCAGGCCTTGAAGGAAGAAACAGATTTCTCCACACTGCTGGCCTCAGAGAGGGTTAGGGACTCGGCCACAAGACCCCTACCTTTTCCGCCTTTACCTGCAACACCAATTTCATAAACATCATCTTTGACCCACAGGATACTGACTCAGACACTGGGAGTTCTTATCCCCCACAGAACTCGTATGAGGAGCCCTTTATGCCCAGTGAGGGAGTAGACTCATGCGAGGATAATGTAGTCAGCCCCCGTGAGGAACCTTCAACCTTATCCTGCTAAAGCCTTGCTACCCGATGATACCCGTGACTGCCATGCAGTGACCAAACACTCTGCCCAGCACAATAAGTTGAAAATGCACATGTGCAAGATGAGGATGACGTCTTCCTGGAGATACTTTCAAGGATGGAGAGGACAGCTTCTCCCTTCCCATGTTAAAGGGAATGTTTAGCTCAGCTACGAACATCTTTAAGGAGCTGATAAAGACAACAACAACTTATAACATCCAGGGTCGATAAGTAGTTTATATCCGCTTCTGACAACTCTGTCTATCTCTGTAGCCAGGTTGCCCCAAATGCATTCATCGTGCTCACTGCAGTGAAACAGGCATAGGCACAGGCAACCAGGGATGCTTCTCTCCTTGACAAGGAGTCAAAGCAAATAGGCACAGAAGGCAAGTGTGTGGCGCTTGGACCTTCCATCCACTGGTGCATTGCTCATTCTCCCTGAGGCCCACGGTAAGTGGTGGAAGAAGCTTATTGCTGAAGGCGAGATCATCAGCAACGCCAATATTTGATGCTAGGGTGACTAACACCAGCATCCTCTTCGCAGATGTACCTGGATTGGGGTCTCGGGATTTTGGCCCACAGTGTTAAAGTTTTTCCTAACATTCTTCGAAGGCAAGCATCTGTTAGGCCCTCAGGTGGACCAGATGTCTAAGAAAATCAAAAAGGACACCAACATTACCTAATTCATGGGTGCCCTGCAGTGCCCTAGTGCCAGATCTGCCTTCCTCAAACATCAAAGCTGGGGTGGTGCTAAAGCTGTGGTCTTGCGTGAGAGCCCACCCTGTCAGCAGCCATAACAGGCCTTTCAAGACTCCAGGAAACAAAAACATTTCAGCAGGGAGCCTATAGGAGTGATTCTGTGGCAGAAGTGAATCCACTAGAGGCATCTTAACTAGCAAGCAGTAACTCCCCAAATATATATTCTCAACCCACCCACCCCTCCCCCAAACCTCCGCCTTACTCTTCACTTGTACAGGAAAGGCAGAGTTACTTCTTCCTGGAGGGGAAAGACATCACCTCAAATCAATTGGTGCTTTCCATTGCACGTGAGGGATGCTAACTCAAATTCCACACCATGAAACCCAGCAGCTCAAACCACCTATATTTCCTAGAGGAAGAGGTTCCACCACTGCTCGCAAAGGCTTCCGTGAAATCCTTGCACCCACTCCAAAGAGGCAAAGGGGTGTACTCCCTCTACTTCCTCATTCTCAAAAAGGTCAGCTTCCTTCAGCTGATCCTAGACCTCCTAGCCATTGAACAGATTCATCCTTGTCAAACACTTTTACATGGTTACCCTGCAGGACATTATCTCTCTGCTCTGCCAGGGCGCCTTCATGTCAGCCCTGGATCTAAAATATGCATACTTTCACATTCCCATCCACCCAGCACACCATTGATACCTTTGATTTGTGGTAAGTGGACAACACTCCCAGTTCAAGGTGTTACCATTCATAATCTGATAGAGACTTCTAGCTACAGATTCCTTATCTTTGAATTTCCCAGGCGTCAGGCTGGAACCGGAAACTTTTGCTGAGCAATACCCTTGCGCTTGCCGTCGGGTGGCTCCATTCGGCTCCGCGTGACGTTGTCGGCGTCGGTAGCGCCGGTTATGACGTCGCGATGCCTATATAGGCGCCACCCAGGCATGCAGACATCAGTTCTTTTCTTTCCGTGCCAGTTATGCGCCGATCCGGGAAGAGCTACCCCTCTGCCGCTTTTTGGCAGGTTTTTTCTCGACTTTTGTTGATATTTTTGGATTCGACTTCGTGTGCGAGGGATGTCTTCGAGAAAGACAGGTTTCAAACCATGCAGGACTTGTTCCCGCATGATGTTGGTCACCGATCCCCACCGCGTATGTCTGTGGTGTCTTGAACGCGACCACGATACGAGGTCGTGTTCAGACTGTCGGGCGATGGCCCCAAAGGCCTTAAGGGAGCGAGTGATGAAGTTGCTTGCGGCCCGGCAGTCTACACCGTCAAGCGAGACTCCGAGGAAGTCACGGTCCCGTTTGAAGAAGAGGAGGTCGCGGGACCGCTCACGGAGCCCTAAGTCCTCTTCCTCCCATTCGAGGTCCTCTGGACACTCGGGGAAGAGGCACAAGAAGAAGAAGAAGACCAAGCGGACTTCGACTTCACCTCAACTGGCATCTGTCGTTGAGAAAGGTAAGGAGCACCAACGCTCTAGGCAGGGTTCTGGGGAGCCAGAGTCGACTTCGCGCCTTCCACCCTTTCCGGGAGCCGGAGTGACTCCCGCTCAAATGAAAGAGTTTTACGAGGCCATGCTCCACGTATTTGAGGGGAACGACCCCATTGGTGAGCCCTCGGGCCCCGCGGGGTCGGATGGGCCCCCATCGGGTTCGACGCTGTCGGCTCCGGCCACGGCGCCGGTGGGGCCTCAGGGATCCGTTCCCAGATCCGGGTCGATGGCGGTCATGCCAACGCAACCTCCCCCAATCCGGGAAGAGCTACCCCTCTGCCGCTTTTTGGCAGGCTTTTTTCTCGACTTTTGTAGATATTTTTGAGATAATACTTCCCCAGACACTGCCATGCTCTCTCCGCCTACAGTGGCTACGGAGGAGGGGGCATCCTATGCCATGGTGTTAAAGAGGGCAGCTGAGGTCTTTGTACTGGAGCTGCCCTCAGTGCAGGACTAATCTCCAGACCGAAGTGCTTCAACCTGGGGCTTCCACTTCTGAACCCCTATTGCCCTTTAACGAGGCACTTACGGACGTCCTTCTAGGAACATGGTCCAAGCCTAGCAAAGGGGCTCCTGTGAATAGGACGATTGCACGCCGCCATCGCCCAGCTCCGGGCGACCCAAAGTTCCTCAGCCAACACCCCACGCCAGAAAGTTTGGTGGTGCAGGCCTCTACGTCCCAAGGCGCATTCCCTTCCGCCCCTCCGGATAGGAAATCCAAGAGACTGGACTCATTTGGGAAGAAAATGTTTTCTTCCTCCACTCCGGCATTGCGGTCGGTGAATACCGCGTGTTTATTGGGCCGTTTCTCCCACTCTCTTTGGGAGACGGTTGCGCAGGTGCTGCCACAAGTCCCGGAGGAGGCCCGGGCTGTGCTCTCTCAAGCTGTCAAGGACGGGAGAGATGCAGCAAAATTCACTATACGGTGTGGTTTAGACACGACCAATTCGCTGGGCAGATCGATTTCAACAATGGTGGCCCTTAGACGCCACGCCTGGCTTCGTACAACTGGCTTCTCGGGGGATGTCCAAGCCAATTTGATGGACATGCCCTTTGATGGAACCCGCCTTTTTGGGGAAAAGGAAGACTCGGCCCTGGTCAGGTTCAAGGACTCTCGAGCTACAGCCAGATCCTTGGGCCTCTCCTCCACTCTTCGTGGCCAGTCTTCCTTTCTCCCCTTTCGTGGCAACGGAAGGAGTTTCCAGCCGCGTCAGCCCTATCCTAGCCACCGACTACCCAAGCCGTGCGTGGATGTGGATGCAGTACATTCCGTCCTCGGAATGGAGACCAGAAGTTGTCTACCACACTGCACCCAGCAGCCGCAGCCTCCAAGCACTCCTAGGCTGGTTCTGCAGGACCACACTACTCCAGTGGGTGGGAGAATTCGTCATCATCTCCCCCGCTGGAGATCTATAACAACAGACAAGTGGGTCTTGCAGATCGTCCAGGAGGGCTATTCTCTTCCTTTCCTTTCTTTTCCTCCTCCTATTCCGCCAAGTCAGGAACGGCTGGCGGAGGATTATTTAAAGTTGCTCCAAGAGGAAATTACAGATCTTTTGGCCAAAGGAGCTATAGAGAGGGTCCCAGTTTCAGAAGTAGACAGTGGCTGTTATTCCCGCTACTTTCTGATTCCGAAGAAGAACAAGGTGCTACTGCCCGTTTTGGATCTTCGGACCGTCAATCTCTTCCTCAAAAAGGAGAAATAAAAAATGCTCACTTTGGCTCAGGTCTTGTCTGCCCTAGACCAAGGAGACTGGATGGTAGCGTTGGACCTGCAGGATGCGTATTTTCACATTCCCATCCTGCCGGGCCACAGGCGTTACCTGCGGTTCAAGGTAGGCCACGAGCACTTTCAGTTTACCGTGCTCCCCTTCGGCCTTACCAGTGCCCCTCGGGTGTTCACCAAGGTGATGGCGGTGGTCGCAGCTCATCTGCGCAGGTTAGGGGTGTCAGTCTTCCCCTACCTTGACGACTGGCTGCTGGAGGCAGCTTCGCCCCAGGCAGTCGTCTCCCACCTTCAGACTTCGGTGAACCTTCTGCATTCACTGGGGTTCTCTTTGAACGTGCCGAAGTCACACCTGACTCCTTCTCAGACGCTCCCTTTCATCGGAGCTGTTCTGGACACAGTGCAGTTTCGGGCTTATCCTCCCGAGCAGCGAGTCCAGGATATTCAGGCTATGATTCCGATGTTTCAGCCTCTATCCTGGATTTTGGTGAGGTTGACTCTGAGGCTGTTGGATCTCATGGCCTCCTGCATCCTGTTGGTAAGACATGCAAGATGGCGTATAGGGGCTCTGCAGTGGGACTTGAAGTTCCAATGGGCACAGCATCTGGGAAATCTCACCGACGTGGTTCAGATCTCGGAAGGAACTGCGAAGGATCTACAGTGGCGGTTAACGAACCGCGATTGGGTCAACGGCAGACCTCTCTCCCTTCCCCAACCAGATTTCACAGTCGTGACGGATGCGTCACTTCTGGGATGGGGCGGCCACATGGGAGAGGTGGAGATCAGGGGTCACTGGTTTGCGGCGGAGAGGGGCTCCACATAAACTTGTTAGAGCTCCGAGCGATTCAGTTGGCATTGAAAGCATTTCTTCCCTCTGTCAAGGGGAAGCTGGTGCAGGTGTTCACGGACAACACCACCACCATGTGGTACTGCAACAAGCAGGGCGTGGTGGGGTCGTGGACCCTTTTTCGAGAGGCCGTGCGTCTGTGGACATGGCTGGAACAGCACGGCATATCCCTGGTGGTTCAACACCTGGCAGGTTCTCTGAACACCAGGGTGGACGATCTCAGCCGTCGATGCCTTCAGGATCACTAATGGCGTCTCCAGTCGAAGGTGGCGCAAGGTCTCTTTCAGCAGTGGTGAGAACCTTGGTTAGATTTGTTCGCCTCCGAAGAGAATGCGCAATGTCAGCAGTACTGCGTGCTGGAGTTTTCAAGGCGGCTATCGCTCGGCGACATGTTTCGTCGCGAGTGGAGCTCAGGCCTGTTGTACGCCTTTCCGCCCGTACCACTCCTGCCCAGGGTTCTGACGAAGATCAGTAACGACCGGGCCCAAGTCATTCTTGTGGCACCGGAGTGGGCAAGGAGAGTCTGGTATCCAGAGCTTCTGAGCATGAGTTTCGATCCTCCGATCAGGCTGCCCCTTCGGGAGGATCTTCTGTTGAAGCAGCAGGGGAGGGTTCTCCACCCGAACCTGTCAACTCTGCGCCTCCATGCGTGGAGTTTGAGCGGCGACAGTTAATAGCTTTTGACCTTCCTCCCGAAGTCTGTAACGTTATTCTGGCGGCCAGGCGGCCCTCCACTAAGAAGTTATACGCCTGCCATTGGCAGATATTTGTATTATACTGTACAGAAAGGTCCATTGACCCTCTTTCTGCTTCTCTTTCTACTGTCCTTTTATTCATTCTAACTCTTTCCCAGCAGGGTTCTCCTTTGGGAACTCTCAAAGGTTACCTCTCTGCTCTGTCTACTTTTTTGCGGCTGCCAGACCAGCCTTCTCTCTTTAAATCTCCTATTGTAAATAGATTTCTGAAAGGGCTGGGCCATTTATTTCCACCTGCGCCCTTTGTTATGCTGCAATGGGACCTTAATTTGGTCCTCACTTACCTGATGTGCGCTCCTTTCGAGCCTTTGCACAATTGTCCCCTCCGGCTGTTGATCATCAAAGCAGCCTTCTTGGTGGCGATTACATCGGCCCGGAGAGTGAGTGAATTGCAGGCATTATCCAGCTCTCCTCCTTATCTTTTGTCCTTTCCAGACAAGGTGGTGCTTCGCACCAGGGCATCATTCTTACCAAAGGTGGTGACCCCATTCCATCTGGGTCAGTCTATTACTTTGCCCACCTTCTTTGCTCCCCCACATCCCTCTAAGGAAGAGGAGTGTCTCCACCGGCTGGACCCGAAAAGTGCGTTGTCGTTCTACCTTGACCGCACAAAAGAGTTCCGGGTCGATGACCAACTTTTTGTGGGGTATGTGGGAGCAAAGAAGGGAAGGGCAGTGCAGAAAAGGACCATCTCTCGCTGGGTCGTTCTCTGCATTAAAATCTGTTACGCCTTGGCGAAGAAGCAGCCCCCTGAGGGATTAAGGGCCCACTCCACCAGGGGAAAGGCTGCGACTACGGCCTTGGCTCGGGGTGTCCCAGTCCAAGACATCTGTCAGGCTGCAACGTGGGCGTCATTGCACATGTTCGCAAAACATTATTGCCTTGAAGGTCAAGTGCACAGGGACGGGCACTTTGCCCGTTCAGTCCTGCAAGACTTCTTAGTTTAGATCATGAGTCCGCAACCCACCGCCGGGATGGTATGGCTCGGGTATCTGATTCAAAGGTAAGGAATCTGCAGCTAGAAGTCTCTATCAGATGAACAAGTTACTTACCTTCGGTAACGCATTAGCTGGTAGGGACTCTATCTAGCTTCAGATTCCTTACAGCCCCACCCATGCCTCCCCGCTTAGCGGACTGATGTAGTAGGACTAGGGTTGTTTTTACCTCCTTTCAGGGCCCTAGTTTTGCACACGACTACGTCAGTTACTTTGTGGCTCTGCGCTTCTGGTGTGGAAAATACTAAAAGTACTGACGTCCGCGCGTCTGGTTGGCGCCTATATTGGCACCGCAACGTCATAGCCGACGACGTCACGCGGAACCAAATGGAGCCACCCAACGTCGCGCGCAAGGGGTATTGCTCAGCAAAAGTTTCCGGATCCAGCCTGACGCCTGGGAAATTCAAAGGTAAGGAATCTGCAGCTAGATAGTCTCTACCAGATAATGCGTTACTGAAGGTAAGTAACTTGTTTGTCGCTACCACTCCAAGGGTGTTCATAAAGTGCCTAGTAGTAGTAGCGGCTTACCTGCGCAGAAATGTCAAGTTACTTCTCGTACCTGGATGATTGGCTTATCAAGACCAACAGAAAGTGACAATGCCTAGCACACACCAAACAACAGTGTCCCTACTTCACAGGTTAGGGTTCACGCTTAATGTAAAAAAGGCACACCTTCAACAGCAGCAGATCCAGCCCTTCTTCAGTTCTAAATACTGTAACGAGGAAAGTATACCAAGGGCCACTGAAATTATGCAGCGGGGGAGGACCAAATTATGCAGCAGGGTTGAGTAAATTTTGCAGTAAGAAAGGGCCAATTATGCGGCATAATGCAGCACATTTTACTTAATTATTTAGTCATTTTTACACTTAACACTGTCTGGATATTGGTTGCACCTCATTAGTACCAGTTTAACACAAATATATCAGTAAGCAACAGAAAGGTGACCAGTCAACCATTGCAAAGGCTGCGTTTTTAGTACGTTTTGAACCGTTTGAGCTAGAAAGTAATTTAAATTTTGTTAAATTCTGCAGATTATGCATCAGATGATGGATTATGTGGCAAATGTGGCGAATCTATAATTATGCAAAAAGAAATGCAGCAGCCACACAATCGCATAATTCCAGTGGCCCTGAGAATAACCCAAAGAACAGGGTGTAATGGCATTCCAACTGATGCTGCCTCTTTTTTGGACACAATGTCCTCTCTCTGTAAGAACTGTCATGAAACTATTAAAAATGATACCATTGTGCATATTGATAGTGTTACAAACCGAATAACATGGGCAGCTGCTTCAGTTGTGCCTGTGCCTCTCAAGGCAATGGGCACAAGCGAAAGGGTACTGGGTAGATCTAGGCTTGGTACTGATTAAGGCTCAACTCTAATCGGTGGGGTAGCCCAATCATCAATGTTTGTGTCACTCTCCAAAACGTAAAATGCCAAAACTTCGCTTCCAGGAACCTGTGTCCAAAGTCCAGGGGCAAAGCACTATGGATAAATTGGTCAGGGATGTGTGCCAATGCTTTTCCTGATCTTCCCCCCATTCCGTACTTAGTGAGGAAGATGAAGCAGGTGTGCATGATTCTCCTTTTTGTAGCTCCATCCTAGGCAAGGCAGCCCTTTTATTCAGGGCTCCTTGAGATGTCAGTCAACTTCCACGAGAAGCCCCTTGTGAGGCTAGACCTTCTAACGCAGCGTCAAGGCCAGGTCAGACACCCATATCCTAGACACCTGAGCCATTCCATCTGGCTCCTGAGTTCCTAGAATTTGGGTGCTTCTAACTTCTACAGTAGTGCATGCTTACCCTCGAGAAGTATGTATCCCACTACTTGTGCCTGTTACACAGCTAAGTGGAAGAGATTCATGCACTTCAGTATCTCCAAACAATTAGATTAATTTAATGTCGCTGTTGAAGACATTGTCTGCTGACATCTATACAAGGTAGACCTTGCTTACACTTCCATACGTCTACATCTAACTGCAGTTGCAGTTTATTTACAGACCAGACAGCACTCAGCACTTTTCAATGTCCCTGCCATTTAGCCATTCATGAAAGACCTCAAAAAGGGTAATACCTCCCAAAATGCCCCCAGCCCCTGTGTGGAACTAGAAGGTGATTCTCACATGACTCATGGACCCACCCATCGAGCCCCTACACTCATGTGACTTACGGTGTTTGTTTTGTAACATGGCTTTCTTAATCACATTCACCTCCCTCAGATGCATTAGCGAGCTCCAAGCTCTTACAATGCAAGAATCATTCATCCAGGGTCACAAGGATAGGGTAGGCCTTTGGACCAAGCCCACTTTTCTGCCAAAGATTATTTCACCTTTCCGCGTGAAGTAAATCATTGAGTTATCGTCTTCCTGTTCCCAGAGTCTATAGCAGAAAGGGCCCTTGACTACCCAAATGTTGAGAGGCTGTTTATGTATTACTTTGATAGAACTAAGTCCCTGATTTGGAGTGTGGCAGACAGGGTACTCAGTCATAGGGTACTCTGTTTCTCCTGTCTGTCAAACCATCGATCCGCCTGCCTCATTTAGATTTGGGCGTACTGCCAGATGTCCATCCACATATCCCCTTTTGGCTCCATCTATGGAAATCTTCAGCTGACGGCTTTACAGAGTAGGGGCCATCAGAGAAAGAACATAACACCATCCACACTGTTTAGGGTAAAGAGTGTAATGTCTTTACAGGAAAAAACAGCCTGCGAGAAAACTCCCAGGTTGTGAGGGTCATTAATTTTTTGTTTTTCAATAACAACAATTTTGGGAGTTTGTTTTTGAAAAACAGTCTTCTGACAAGTTTCTTGAATGGCCGTCAAAAACGGAAGGTGGACGTATACCAAACGTTTTGTCCATTGATGGAGTACTGTCTTTCAAACCCTAGATTCGACCCTTAGCTTTTTGTAAATTCAATTAACTTTTTGTAGCCTTTGGCAAACTCTACAGGAAACACCATAACTCTCAATATGGAATTGCAAAATGGATTGTCAAGTACATCTATACTTGCTATGCATAGGCCAAGTGGACACTCCCCATGCCCCCGATGGCCCTCACCACATGCAAAAAGGGTGTCTCTTTAGCTATCCGGGGTAACAACCCTTCAGCGGATATCTACAAAGTTGCCACTTGGTCAACCCCACACAAGTGCACTAGCACTACTGTGTGCATATTCAAATTAGTCAACAGGCTTTAGTTGGCCAAGTTGTCCTAAGAACACTGTTCCTTCCCTTCATCGACACAGAGAATGAAGTGGTAGAGAGGGTGATGGAACCGATGCCCTTCAAAAAGTGCCCTCAATGCCATGCCAAATGCTCTTGGGACAATCTCCAGAGCCGGTGTAATAGCTGGTACCACTGCCTACAGTACCTCTGCTGCCTCTAGGTTCCGATCGGGAGCTTGCTAGGCATCTATGAAGGACTCAACAAAGAGCCTTGACTCCAACCGGCCTTATGGCACCGAAAAGTCAAAACACCATTTGAAGTTGACGGACCCATTGGTTCTTGCACACCATTCGGTGCTGAAACCGCTGTCTGCCCTGAAGACGGCGTTGGTGCCAAAATCACTGTTGATTACAAGATTGCCCTGTACCGCTGACTCTGATGATTCTCAAAGGCCGATCCTAGAAAGACATCCGGAGGAAATTGATGAAACACAAAATGTATTTCCTCTAAGGATCTGAACCCGAGCCTCCACCCAGGAAGAGGAGATTGGCTTTTGAGGAGGCACCCACTTCAGACACTCCCAACGAGCCTATGCCACAACTCAAATGGTTCAATGACCCAACCACAAGCCCCCCTCCACACATTCCTCGTCCTCCTCTTCCACTCATTTGCCTCCACTTCAGCCATCATCACACCCTCCCATTCTCCTGCAGGGTCCCCACAATCTTTCTTGGATTCATGTAGTACTTATAACCCACCAGAGGATTATGAAGCCCTATTCTATCCTCACCTCACAGAGGACCCATGGGGGGTGTATGACATAGACCCTCCCGGGTATTCAGACCTGGAACCAATCGCACTCAGGACCTCTCCCCAGATGAAACAGTTGCATTTCATGTGGTCATCCAAAGGGCAGAGTCATACCACAAGGTACACATGCATACCATCCCTGAGGGAGACAACTTCCTGGTAGAGACACTATCAAAGTCGGAACATGCGATGCAGTTCCTCCCTGTGCTAAAAGGAATGCTCATATCCGCTACTGACACCTTCAAAGAGTCTGTCAAGACCTGGGTTTTTAGTCCTAGAGTGCAGAAAAAGTTTAAGCCTTCTTCCTAAGACTCCCCTTATAGAAAGGGTACGTCCTTTCAGATTCCCTGGTGGGGCACACCGCCTGTAAAGTGACTGCTGCACAGGCTACCAGCAACGACCCCGGCCAGATAAAATGAGTAAAAAGATCGATGCTGTAGGCATGAGGGTTGCAGTGCTGGCCACCACCATAGCCTGATTGCTAAATCCAAGTGCCTTCTTTCAACAGGAGGATAGTATCCAATCTGAGGAGATGGTGGGTTTGTTAGAGCACCTTCTGTATCAATTTAGGAAAAGAGGGGAGGAAATCGTTTCGGAGAGCAAGTTATTTCCAATGCAACTATATAATGTGCATGAGTGCCACCACTACAGCGGCACAGAAATGTATACCTCCGTTATATTACGCCATCATTCATGGCTTCGCATCTCTGGCTTTAAGCTGAAGGTTTAACAACAACTCATTAATCTTCCCTTTGACGGCGAACATCTCTTAGACCTACAGCAAGAGTATGGGGGCCCTTCAAACATCATCCACTAGGGGCTTCTTTCTAGGCAGCAAAATGGGAGGGGGGGGGAAGCAAAGACCACCTCTCCCAAACAGCCTTATTCATACCAATGACTGTATCAGCCTTACCACCAGCAAGGAGGCAGGGGTTATGCACGGGGTACATACAGGGGTAATGGCAAAGGCAGAGGAAAAGATACTCAAACCGCCCCCCTGAACCTCCCACGCCCCCAAGGGAGCCTCTACTTCAAAGCACTGTCTTACAACGCATCCTGCCTGATCGCACATAACCTGTTTGGGGTGGTTCCAGGGGAAATCACCTAAGATCGCTGGGTTCTAGGTATCATCCAAAACAGGTATTTCCTGGAGCTTCTCTCAACGCAAGCAAACATTCCACCTCGTGTTCCCATCCTGAGTGCTGAACATCTCCAACTTCTCCAAGAGGCGGTGCGCCCCATCCTGCTCAAAGGGGCAATAGAGCTAGTGCTCTTGCAACACCATGGCCCAAAGTTTTACTCCCTATACTTACTAATCCCCTGAAAGGATGGCTCCCTCAGACCAATATTCGACCTAAAGCCCCTCAATAAATAAATCCTCTCTGAAAACTTTCATGTGACAGCCCTTCAAGATGTCATCCCTCTGCTGCAGCAAGGTAATTTCATGACTACTCTAGATCTGAAGGATGCCCACTTTCACATACCCATCTATCCAGCTCATCGGCGCTACCTTATCTTCATGATAAGTGGACAACACTACCACTTTAAGGTACTGGCCTTTGGGGTTACCACAGCCTCAAGGGTACTCACAAAATGACTAGCGGTCTAGCAACCCCCCTCAGAAGGGAAGACACACATGTTTCCCCTATCTAGACGATTTGCTGATCAAGAACGAGGGTAGGCAGCAGTGCTTAGCACACACTGAAGCTGTTATCTCCCAGCTCCACAACTTGGGATTTACAATAAACGCCACCTAATGTCATCTAGAGCCTCTACAAATTTAGCCCTATCTGAAAGAGACACGTTAGTGACAGATTCCTTACCTTAGAATATCCCCAGGCGTCAGGCTGGATCCGGAAAGTTTTTTTGCGTAGCAGTACCCTTGCGCGTCGGTAGGCGGCGTCGTGCGGCTCCGCGTCCGTCGTCGGCGTCGTGATCGCCGGGATGACGTCGCGGGCATTACTTAGGCGCCGCCCCTGCGCGCTGACGTCAGTTCTTCTTTTTCCGCGCCAGCAAGCGCAGATCCGGGAAGAGCAGTGTCCTGGTCATTTTTTAACCATACTTTTTGGTGAATTTGTCACTGTTTTTCAAACAAGGTGTCGTAGGGATGCCCGGTTTCAAACGTTGCGGCGCCTGTGCTCGGATGATGTCCGTCACCGACCCGCATTGGGAGTGTCTCTTCTGCCTCGGCCGAGGCCACGACACGGAGTCTTGTGCCGACTGCCAGGCCCTCCACCCGAAAGCTTTGCGAGAGCGGTCTCGAAAGCTCTTCGAGGCCCGGCATTCGGCTCCGCGGAAGCCCCGGTCGCGTGAGAGGTCCAGGGGTCGATCGCGGAGTCCACACCGGTCGTCGGCATCGAAGTCTTCTTCGTCCGGTAAGTTGAAACACAAAAAGTCCAAAAGCATCATCGCTCTAGGACTTCGCCTCGCCGGTCTCGCGACTCGGCTGAGGCCCCTCCCGGCACCGTCCCCGCGGCCCCGGACATGCCTGTGGAGTCGCCCCCGCCATACCCGCCCTTCCCGGGTTCGGGGCGGATCCGGCCAAAGTGCAGGAATTCCTGTCGGCCATTGCCCGCCTCTTCGGGCCTCAAGGTCCCTCCGGTGCGCCTTCGGGCCCGCGGGCCCTGATGGGGTTGCTCCGGCGTCGCCCGACGGCTCCGGCCCCGGCGTCGCCCGTGCCTCCAGCCTCGATCCCGGCTTCGGCCCCGGCCTCGATCCCGGCTCCACAACCCCCATCGACGCCGGTCGACCTAACCACACCTCCGCCGGCGCCGATGTCTCCGGTGCCGTTCTCGACGCCGCCTGGTGCTCCGAGCGGCGTCGTTCCCCAGTTCCTTCCGGCTCCGGACATGGACCCGGACCCACGTCGCTCGACGCCGGTTCCGGCGCCGATGGGACCTTGGATCCCAAATGTCCCTCCTCCCCCTAATTTTGAACCTGAGGAGGACCAGGAGGACTGGGAGGGGTCTGATGACCCTCTGACACGACAGTGTCAGTACGATGAGGACTGGACAGAGGGTCTAGGGGATGCTAGTGGTCTAGATACTTCCCCTGACACTGGCATGCTATCTCCTCCCGTGGCTACGGAGGAGGGAGCCAATTTTGCAACGGTGTTGCGTAGGGCGGCTGGGGCTTTACGTCTCCAACTCCCTACTGTGGCGGTCAAGACTAATATCTTGACAGAGGTGCTTCAGCCGGCAGCCTCCTCTTCGGAGACTGTGCTGCCGTTTAACGACGCCCTCACTGACGTTCTTTTGGGCGCCTGGTCCAAGCCCAACACAGGGGCTCCTGTGGATAGGAACGTGTCCCGACGCCATCGCCCAGCTCCGGGCGACCCCTGTTTCTCTCTGTCCACCCCACCCCTGAGAGCTTGGTTGTCCAAGCCTCCGCTTCCCAAACCGCCTTCCCTACCGCCCCTCCGGATAGGGAATCCAAACGACTGGATCAATTTGGGAAGAAGGGTTTTCTTCCTCCAGTGCTGGCTTGCGGTCTGTCAACACCGCTTGCCTTTTGGGCCGATATACCCACTCCTTGTGGGATTCGGTGGCGGATGTTTTGCCCCAGTGTTCTGAGGAGGTCCAGACACTGCTTTCCCGCGCCATTGCGGAAGGAAGGGATGCGGCCAAATATACAATTCGATTTGGCCTTGATACCGCCGACTCGCTGGGCAGGTCTATTGCAACGACGGTGGCGCTACGACGCCACGCCTGGCTGAGAACCACTGGTTTTTCAGGGGTGTCCAGAATACTCTCATGGACATGCCCTTTGATGGAGTCGGTCTTTTTGGGTCCAAAGCAGACCATGCGTTGGAGCGCTTTAAGGACTCACGGGCTACTGCAAAGTCCCTGGGCCTTTCTGCTACACGCCCTCCGCTGACTTCTGCTTTTCGCCCCTATCGTGGCCACGGTAGGGCGCCCCTTCACGTCAGCAGCCCAGCCACCGGCCCGCGCAGCAGGCGTCTTCGCGTGGCCGAGGACGTGGATTCCGCCGTGGCGGATCGGGCAACCAGCGTGCGGGTCAGGCCACCACCTCCAACCCGTCCGCGGCCTCCAAACCCTCCTAGTCCCTCCTTTCAGGTGCACAGCACGCCAGTAGGGGGCAGGGTCCGCCATCACCTTCCCCACTGGCGTACCATCACCTCGGACAGGTGGGTCTTGGACATTGTCCGAAGGGCTACTCCTCCCTTCGAGTCCACCCCCAGCCATGCCACCTCAAATCCACCGCATGTCAGGGGATCACTTGGTGCTTCTGCAGAAGGAAGTCACGGCCCTCTTGGCCAAGAGGGCCATCGAGCATGTTCCGACCCCAGAAGTAGGGCGTGGTTGCTACTCCCACTACTTCCTGGTGCCCAAAAGGACAAGGAGGACATGCGTCCTATCTTGGACCTCCGGAACGTCAATCGCTTCCTCCGGAAGGAGAAGTTCAAGATGCTCACCCTAGCTCAGGTCTTGACTGCCCTCGACCCTGGAGACTGGTTGGTAGCGTTGGACTTGCAGGACGCATATTTCCACATCCCCGTCCTGCCGGCCCACCGGCGTTACCTTCGGTTCACGGTAGGCCCCGAGCATTTTCAGTTCACCGTGCTCCCCTTTGGCCTTACCAGTGCCCCTCGGGTGTTCACGAAAGTGTTGGCGGTGGTCGCGGCTCATCTGCGCCGGGCAGGGGTTTCAGTCTTCCCCTACCTCGACGACTGGCTGCTGAAGGCGGGCTCGTCCCAGGCAGTCGTCTCCCACCTCCAGACTACGGCCGAACTCCTGCACTCGCTGGGGTTCTCCATCAATGTGCCGAAGTCGCATCTGATTCCTTCTCCACAGCTCCTTTTCATCGGAGCAGTTCTGGACACGACGCAGTTTCGGGCCTATCCTCCCGAACGGCGAGTCCGGGATATTCAGGCTATGATTCCAATCTTTCAGCCTTTATCCTGGGTTTCGGTACGGATGACCCTGAGGCTGCTGGGCCTCATGGCCTCCTGCATCCTGCTGGTCAATCATGCCAGATGGCATATGCGGGCTCTGCAGTGGGACCTGAAGTTCCAGTGGGCGCAGCACCAGGGCAACCTGTCCGATCACGTCCAGATCTCGGAGGGGACTGCAAAACAGTTGCAGTGGTGGCTCTCGAACCGGCAATGGGTCATGGGCAGATCCCTCTCCCTTCCCCAGCCAGAGCACACAGTTGTGACGGACGCGTCCCTTCTGGGACGGGGCGGTCACATGGGAGAGGCGGAGATCAGAGGCCTCTGGTCTCCGGGCGGAGTCCCGGCTCCATATCAACCTTCTGGAGCTCCGGGCGATCCGACTTGCACTCAAGGCATTCCTTCCCTCTGTCTAAGGGAAGGTAGTGCAGGTGTTCACAGACAACACCACCGCCATGTGGTACTGCAACAAACAAGGCGGGGTGGGGTCGTGGACCCTTTGTCAGGAGGCTCTGCGCCTCTGGACATGGCTGGAACATCAGGGCATGTTCCTGATGGTTCAACACCTGGCAGGTTCGCTGAACGCCAGGGCGGACGAACTCAGCCGCAGGTGCATGATGGATCACGAATGGCGTCTTCACTCGGAAGTGGCGCAAGGACTCTTTCTACAGTGGGGAGAGCCTTGGTTAGATCTATTCGCCACCGAAGAAGAACGCGCAATGTCATCAGTTCTGCGCGTTGGAATTTCCAAGGCGGCACTCGCTCGGCGACGCTTTTCGTCACGAGTGGAGTTGCGGTCTGTTGTACGCCTTTCCGCCTATACCACTTCTACCCAGAGTGTTGAAGAAGATTCGGCACGACCGGGCCCAAGTCATTCTTGTGGCTCCGGACTGGGCTCGAAAGAGTTTGGTATCCCGAGCTACTCAATATGAGCATAGATCCCCCGATCCGTCTGCCTCTTCGGGAGGATCTTCTGTCGCAGCAGCAGGGGACGGTCCTCCACCCGAACCTGTCCAGTCTACACCTGCTTGCGTGGAGATTGAGCGGCGGCAGTTGATTCCTTTCGACTTGCCTCCCGAAGTTTGTGATGTGATTCTGGCAGCCAGGCGTCCCTCCACTAAGGTGGTATACGCCTGCAGGTGGAACAAATTTGTGGCATGGTGCACAGCAAAGGCTGTGAATCCCCTTTCTGCCCCTCTTTCTGAGGTCCTTCTGTTCCTTCTCTCTCTGGCCCAACAGGGTTCTGCCCTGGGTACCATCAAGGGTTATCTTTGTGCTATCTCGGCCTTCCTCAGGCTCCCTGATCAGCCCTCCCTTTTCAAGTCCCCTGTTGTTAACAGGTTCTTAAAAGGCATTACACACCTCTTCCCTCCTGTTCCGTTTGCTGATGCCTCAGTGGGACTTGAACTTGGTTCTTACCTTTTTAATGTGCGCTCCCTTTGAGCCTCTACATAACTGTCCTCTTCGTCTTCTGACTCTAAAGACAGCCTTTCTGGTGGCCATCACCTCCGCTCGGCGGGTGAGTGAGCTCCAGGCTCTATCTTGCAAACCTCCCTTTCTGTCTGTTCATCCAGACAAGGTTGTTCTTCGGACGCGTCCGTCCTTCTTGCCAAAGGTGGTTACTGCTTTCCACATTGGGCAGACCATCACTTTGCCCACCTTCTTTCCGCCTCCGCATCCTTCCAGAGAGGAAGAGAGGCTCCACCGTCTGGACCCAAAACGTGCGCTCTCCTTCTATATTGACCGCACAAAACACTTCCGGGTGGATGACCAGCTCTTTGTTGGCTACGTGGGCGCCAAAAGGTCGGGCGGTGCACAAGAGGACCATCTCCCGCTGGGTTACCTTGTGCATCAAGACCTGCTATTCTTTGGCTAAGAAGGAGCCTCCTGTTGGGCTGCGTGCCCATTCCACCAGGGCAACGGCTGCTACCACGGCCTTAGGCCGCGGTGTTCCGCTGCCGGTTATCTGTCAGGCAGCTACGTGGGCCTCGCTGCACACGTTTACAAAGCATTACTGCCTTGACAGTCAGGTCCGGAGGGACGGCTTCTTTGGCCGTTCTGTCCTCCAGGACTTCCTTGTCTGATCTTTGTTCGCAGACCCACCACCGGGGTTGGTATTGCTGGGGTATCTATTCTAAGGTAAGGAATCTGTCACTAACGTGTCTCTTTCAGATGCACAAGTTACTAACTTGTGTAACGATATATCTGTAAGAGACAGTAGTTAGTGACAGATTCCTACCGCCCACCCATCCTCCCGTTCTGCGAACTGATTTCTAGGGTTAAGGACATCCCTTTCAGGGCCCTAGTATTTTTCAGACACCTGTGTCAGCTTCTTGCATGGCTCTGCGTTCCTGGCGCGGAAAGTCGTGTACAGAACTGACGTCAGCGCGCAGGGGCGGCGCCTAAGTACTGCCCGCGACGTCATCCCGGCGATCACGACGCCGACGACGGACGCGGAGCCGCACGACGCCGCCTACCGACGCGCAAGGGTACTGCTACGCAAAAAAACTTTCCGGATCCAGCCTGACGCCTGGGGATATTCTAAGGTAAGGAATCTGTCACTAACTACTGTCTCTTACAGATATATCGTTACACAAGTTAGTAACTTGTGCTTCTAGGATCAATCCTCAATGCCACCACCGGCAAGGCTTACCCCAACCCTTACATAGTGCTAGCCTTTAAGAAGCTGCTGCCTCTTTTTTAGCCAAATTGTCTTCTCTCGGTAAGAACAGTGATGTGTCTATTAGGGATGATGGCTTCTTGCACCACCATAGTTTCCTACACCAGATTGCACATGCGCCTGTTGCAGGAGTACCTCTTAGCAAATGGCCACAAGAAGAGGATCATCTACACGATCTAGTGTTGGTCGAGGTCAGTACTCCTTGCTCTCTATAGTGGTGGAACAGCAACAATCTGTTGCAGGGCAGACCCTTCAAGGACCCTGTTCCACAAATAACTGTCACCTCAGACGCCTCTCCACAGCATGACAGTTCAGGGTTTCTGGTCACCCTAGCAACAGGGGTTTTAAATTAACTACCTCAAACTTCTTGCCTGTTAACTAGCCCTCAAATCATTCTTTCAGAACATTCAGGGCAAGGTAGTATTGATAAAAACAGACATGACTACCATGTACTACCTATAGAAACAAGGCAGCACTCACTCGTCACAGCTTTCAGCCCTGCCACCGAAGATTCTGCGCTGGGTGATCTACCATCAAATACACTTCCTAGAGGAGTGATTGCCTGGAGAGGAGAACAATTTTGCAGACCTTCTTAACAGGACGCATCAACAAGTCCGTCCATAGAACTCCACCCACAAGTCCTACTTCCACAGTCCATGGGCAATACTTTATGGATGAACTGGTTAGGGATATTTGCCTATGCTTTTCCTCCTCTCCCACTGCTTCCATACATGCTAATGAAGTTGAGGCAAATGTCTCTCACCCTCATCCCTCTGGCTCCTATGTGAGTCAGATACCCATGGTTCTCAACCCTCCTCAAGATGTCCGTGTCTCCACATGAAAAGCTCCCCAACAGGCCGGACTTTCTCACACAGTAGCAAGGCAAGATCAGAGACCCCCAACCCCGGGTAATTCAAGCTAGCAATTTTGTGCCTAAAGTCCTAGAGTTTAGCTGTCTAAGTCCTCCTCAGGAGTGCATGAACATCCTAAAAGAAGCTTGCAGACGCACTACTAGAGCCTGCTATGCAGCAAAGTGGAGAAGAGTTGTCCACCACTGAAATTCTAAACATTCTAGACTTCCTTAAGCCAGCGATTCAAGACATTGTCTGTTTTTTTGCTTCACCTCCAGAAATCTGGGTGAACATATACTACTATATGCGTATAAGGTGCAGCTATTGCCGCATACGTGCAAAACAAAAAACGCTCTTCTCTTTTTAGAATTCCAGTCATTAAAGCCTTCATGAAAAGCCTTAAAAGAGTTATCCCATTATCCAGTATTAGGGTATCTTTCATAGATTCACATGCCTGAATCATTCCCCGTCGTCGAGACGGGAGTCCCCGGTATATAATAAAAGTAATGTCCTATTAGACATACCAAACCATAGGCCTAAGGCCTCTCATTAGTAACATATCCAGGTCCTTTTGTGAAAAGGACCAAACTCTCTGGAGCAGCCAATCAGCTGCCACCACCCTCTGGAACCTTCCTGTCAGGAGCTCTGGTCCCTCAGATTTTCTACCGCACGTTGTGCTAAGGAGTCTCCAACTGAGCTCTGCTCAGGTTTTCTATTATTACAGCGTTTATACTGCTAGAAAGGTATTTCATTATCCTTATTTCTGTCTGACTGAAGTCATAGTCGTCTTCATGTCAGACACCTCGAAAAGGCCTTTTCAGGCCATGTACAACCTGCAGGAAGAAGAGGTTGCATGTGGACGATCCTCACAAGGACTGCCTGTACTGTCTTTACCCAGACCATTCAGCTAAAGACTGCAAGGTATGTCGTACTTTCTCTGCAAAAACCCTAAAAGACCGGGAAGGACGTCTTTTGATTTGGCTGCAGAGGTTAAAGGACAAACAAGATCCCTTGTCCTCTGAGGAGAGTGAAACTTCATCAAGATCCTCCTCAAAAACTCCACAGAAAAGGTCGAGAAATGCTTCTCCAAGCCCTTCATCACAGCAACCTGCAAAGAAGACGCAGAAAAAGTCTTCAGAGGTTCCCACGGGCAAAAAATTGCCATCTCCAGACCCTGCGACTCCTTCAGTCAGAGTCCAGCATTCTTTTAAAAAACCCTCCTCAGGCTCGTCGACGACTGCATCGTCGACGATTTCAACGACGACTGCTCCTGTCACTGCCAGGGTTACCACGTCGGCGACGACAGTCTCCACTATGTCTGCTTCGTCGGCGCCGCGATCATCGTCGACGACTACAACATCTTCGTCGGCGGCACAAGTGATCATGTCGTCGACGATAAAAATAAGGAAGTCGTCGTCGAAGATTCCGACGACGATTCAGTCGTCGACGACGCCCGACGACGACCTTCCCGTCGGCGACAACCACATCGACGGTGCTCCCGTCGACGATACCGCCGACGACGTCTCTATCGACGGTAGGCTTACCGTCGGCGGCGCTCATTTCCATCGACGACGCCGTCGGCGAAGATTTCAACAAAGCTTTCAACGAAGCTCAAAGCTTTACCAATCGACGCGCCACCGTCGACGACGAGTGTTCCGTCGGCGATCTTGATGTCTACTCCAAAAATGAAGGCTAAACGACTCAGCAGATTGTCACCGTCTGTAACGTCACCCAGTAGAGTCCAATGCTTAGTACCCTCTCATCTATTGGATGTGGATGACGATTTGGAGGACGAGGGTCCTTTTAGGGCCGCAACAAGTCCGTCGGAACTTAATGTCAAATACCAGGAGTTCTCAGATGAGGATGATCAGGACATTGATGATCAGTCTTATCAGGAAGATCAAGTACCTCAACAACCTCAGATGGTATGTCTTCCGGTGGCTTTGGTGTCGGACCTCCAATTTCTGATTACAGATTATAAGAAAAGGTTTCCTACTACTGCTCCGGCTTCTGCTCCGGAACGAGCTCCACCACCGGCCGTACAACTTCCACCTCAGCCGTCCGCATCGACAGTGATTTGTCCATCTCTCCATTCTACTGACGATGAAGAGGACTGTCGTCAAGAAGAAGGGAAATCCTGGATGATGGATCACAGCATGAGGAATGGGACGACTACGTCATACCACTTCCAGCGTCTCCTTCCCCTCCTCCAGTAGACTCGCCTCCGGAGGACATAGGAGGTTTTCATAATCTTCTAGAAAGAGCGGCAAAGCGCTTTCAGTTGCCAATGCCTTCCCAGCAACAAGAGTGTTTCTTATATGACTTTAAGGAACCCTTTAAAAAGTCGGTGAGATCCATGCCAATAATAGACTATATCTGGGAACAAGGGGTCAAGATCATGAAGAATCCTTCTTCAATGCCTCCAATCCTAACACGACTGGATAAAAGTATAGGGCACCGGATGACGCCCCAGCCTGTCTAACTGGCCATCCCAAGCCAGATTCGGTGGTGACACAAGCAGCCCAGCGCCACTCAAAGAATCCATCTACTCCACTGTCAGCGCCACCGGATAAAGAGGGTAGGCGTTTGGACAACATTGGAAAGCGTTTCTCTTCCATGTCGGCACTAACAGTGAGGGCTGCTAACTCACTAGCCTTATTGGGAAGATACAACAGGCAAATCTGGTCAGACATTGCACCTTTCTTGGATAGTTTACCAGAGGACACCAAACAGGAAGCGAAGAAGCTACTGCAAGAAGGCGAAAGGTCAGCTTCGGAGATTATAGATTGTGCGATGGACATCGCATCTACTGGTTTCCGTCAGTTGGCAGGAGCGGCAGTCTTAAGGCGCCAAGGCTGGCTTAAAGCAACCACATTCCGACCGGAGGTCCAGACAAAGATCCTAGATATGCCCTATGATGGGCAGTGCCTGTTTGGATCTCATATCGATGAGGCCCTACAAGGGATTAAGAAAGACACAGAGACAGCAAGATCTTTGGGAACCCTCCAATATAAAACGTCTTCCTTTCGTGGCTCACGAGGTAGAGGTCAATCGTCCTATAGAGGAGGATATCAACAAAATAGATATTCTAATTACTCCTCGTCCGGCCAGCAATACAGGCCGCAATTTCAGCAAAGGCAGCAACCTCAACAAACTGCCTATAACAAATCCTCTTTTCGAGGAAGAGCTGGTCGCCAGAGGGATGCTGCCCGGCGTCAATGACTTTTCCTTGCCACCAACTCCAACCTCGCCCTCGCCACTCAAAATAGGAGGGAAGATATCGAATTTTTTCCACAACTGGGAACAAATTACTACGGATCAGTGGGTCCTTCAAATAGTACAATTCGGTCATTCCTTGGAATTTCTTCAAACCCCTCCACCAACTCCACCTCAACCTATGGTTCACAAGCATTTGAACCTCTTGCAGAACGAAATATCATCCATGATTCGCAAAGGGGCCATAGAGCGAGTTCCTGTTCATCAACGAGGAAAAGGTTTTTATTCCCGATTCTTTTTGGTGCGCAAGAGAGACAACAAGTGGAGGCCGGTTCTAGACCTAAGAAATTTGAACAAATTCCTAAGGAAGCAATCATTTCGCATGATTACCATACAGGAAGTCCTACAACTTCTCAACCCGAACGACTACATGGTATCATTGGATCTACAGGATGCCTATTTCCATGTGCCAATCCACAGAAAACACAAACAATTTCTGAGATTTGCAGTCGCTGGCAAGCATTACCAATTTCGAGTGCTGCCGTTTGGGCTCAAATCGGCTCCTCGTATATTCACGAAATGCCTGGCTCCGGTCGCTGCGTACCTCAGACAGCAGCATCATCAAGTATTTCCATATCTCGACGACTGGCTCATCAAGGCACCATCTTTTCAAGGCGCAACGCAATCTTCCAGCGCTTGTCTAGAACTTTTCAAGCAGTTAGGTCTCACCCTCAATGTAGAAAAGTCAATGCTTCAACCTTCTCAAAGGATCACATTCTTAGGAGCCGTGTTGGATACGGTCCACACGCATGCTTGCCCAACGCAAGAACGACAACGCAGGCTCACACAGCTGGCAAACAGAATAAAGCTAAGAAAGTCTCTTTCGGTTCGGCTCTTCAAATCCCTCCTAGGAATGATGTCTTCTTGCATACTACTCATTCCGCATTGTCGTCTCCATATGCGTCCTCTCCAGGAGGCTCTTGCCGCTCAGTGGATTCAGGTGGAAGGATCTTTCGACGACATCATTCAGATCACTCCTCAAGTAATTACAGCATTACATTGGTGGACTCGTCCACAGAATCTGGCACGAGGCCTGTCTTTTCTGCCTCCAGTGTCTCCTCAAGTAATAACTACAGACGCATCCCTGGAAGGTTGGGGAGCTTTTCTCCAGGAGCTTCAAATCAGCGGAAAATGGTCAATAACAGAAAGGACCTTGCACATCAACCTCCTAGAACTCAGAGCTGTGTATCTAGCCCTGCGGGCTTTTCTTCCCAGAATAGCAGCTTCGCTAGTGCTGGTCAAGACGGACAACACCACAACAATGCACTATGTGAACAAACAGGGGGTACTCGTTCTCTCTTGTTATCTCAAGAATCGCAGAAAATTTGGAACTGGGCACTTCAGCACAAAATATCTCTGAAGGCCGAATATGTGCCGGGAAGGGAAAATATATTGGCAGATTCACTGAGCAGACTACAAACATCCTGCCACGAGTGGGAATTACACCAGGGTATTCTCAACCGCATTTTCAACCAATGGGGCGAACCAAATCTAGACCTGTTCGCGTCACAGATCAACGCCAAATGCCAACGCTTCGCAAGTTGGCATCCCCAGCAGGGATCTCTGGGGAATGCATTTTCAATAGCCTGGTGCGGCGTCTTTGCGTACGCTTTTCCGCCGATTCCGCTGCTCCCCAGGGTACTCAAGAAGATGAAGGCAGAGCCCTGCACACTGATTTTAATAGCACCAGCATGGCCTCGCCAACATTGGTTTACGGAACTACATCTCCTATCCCAGGCACCTCCAATTCCATTGAAGCCGTTCCCATCTCTCCTCACAATGGATCAGGGACAGATACAACATCCGGACCCGGTCTCACTCAAATTATCGGCCTGGCTCCTGAATACAATGAATTCCAGGCTATGAATATCCCTCCGGACTGTAGAGCGGTTCTGTCTCGAGCAGTGGCGGACAGTACAAGCAAGACATATTCTCTCAAATGGAAAAGGTTCTGTATATGGTGTGCATCTGCCAAAGTACATCCCTTTAAGTCCTCTCCTGAGGAGATTTTGCCATACCTTCTTCATCTCGCAAATGCAGGCCTCGCTCACGCTTCCATCAGAGTTCACCTAGCAGCGATATCCCGCTACAGAAGATCTTCCACAGGTCCTTCACTTTGGTCCAATAGACTCATAAAACAATTCCTCAAAGGTCTTTTCCGGACTTTCCCTCCACTAAAGCTTCCTCCTCCAACATGGCAGCTTAATACAGTTCTAGCTCAGCTTATGAGGCATCCTTTTGAACCAATACACAAGGTGGACCTTAAATTCCTCTCCTGGAAAACTGCACTTCTACTCGCCTGGCTTCAGCAAGACGAGTCAGCGAACTTCATGCTTTTACAATACAGCATCCATTTCTGCAATTCAGGGATGATAGGGTAATTCTTCGAACTAACCCGAAGTTTATCCCTAAAGTGCCATCGTACTTCCATCTTAACGAACCCATTGTGTTAAAGACATTCTTCCCGAATCCTCAAACACCAGCGGAAAAAGCTCTTCATTCCTTGGACCTGAAGCGATGCATTAAATTGTACCTTCATAGGACAAGACCATTCCGAAAGTCCAACCAACTTTTCGTGGCCTACAGTGTGCCTAGGAAGGGTTTCCCCCTTACCAAGCAGAGTATCGCTAGGTGGATCTCTAGCGCTATCACTCTATGTCACCAGCAGGCTGGTCAGCCTTTGCAAACTACAATTCGTGCCCATTCTACCAGGGCGGTCTCTACGTCCATGGCTCTGTTTGCCGGCGTACCGCTGATGGACATTTGCAGAGCGGCAACATGGAAAACGCCGCACACATTTACCAAGCATTACTGCTTGGATTCAGAACTGGCGAAGGACGCTGCAGTTGGACAGGCAGTACTACGTCATCTGTTTCAATAGAGGTGAGCCTTTCCTCCTTCCCACCAACCTTTGTTTTACCACACATTTCTATGATTATTATTGTTATTATGATGATGCACTATATCGATGATATAATGGAATGTATCAATATGGGTTTTTGTTTTTAACCAATGAGTGTATATCCCTTATGGGGAACAAAGGAAATGTGCTCACTATTGCTTGCTACTCTGATTCAGGCATGTGAATCTATGAAAGATACCCTAATACTGGATAAGAAATGCGTTACTTACCTGTAACAGCAGTTATCCAGTATTGGTATCTTTCATAGATTCACATGCAACCCACCCACCTCCCTTGGAAAGGCTCTCTTGGTTCTCTCAGAGATACTATTACTTAGCACTACGCTTACGAAAATCTGAGGGACCAGAGCTCCTGACAGGAAGGTTCCAGAGGGTGGTGGCAGCTGATTGGCTGCTCCAGAGAGTTTGGTCCTTTTCACAAAAGGACCTGGATATGTTACTAATGAGAGGCCTTAGGCCTATGGTTTGGTATGTCTAATAGGACATTACTTTTATTATATACCGGGGACTCCCGTCTCGACGACGGGGAATGATTCAGGCATGTGAATCTATGAAAGATACCAATACTGGATAACTGCTGTTACAGGTAAGTAACGCATTTCTTCAGAGTTCCCCATCCCCCTTTCTTGAATCTCAATATGATACTCACCAGATTCATCTGTCCCCTATTTAAGCCACGGCACTCCAGTCCTTTGCAGTTCCTATCGTGGAAAGTAGCTTTCCTCACAGCTATTTCCACCCTAAGGCATATAGGTGAGCTGCAGGTCCTCACTTAACAAGAATCTTTTATCCAGATTCATGCAGATAGGGTTGTCCTTAGAACTGACGATAAATTGCTTCCCAGGGTGATCTCTCCTTTCCACCTTAACCAAAAATTGAGCTACCACTCTTCTTTCCTCATCTAGACTCAGTCTCAGAAAGAGCCCTTCACACCTTAGATGTTAAAAGAGCCCTAATGTTTTATATTGCTAGAACTAAGCTTTTTGTAAATGTCATAAAAACAACCCAGTTTCAAAGGCTGGCATAGTGACAAGGATCGTTACATTCTCCAAACATGCTACCATAAAGCCAAAAGGGTTCTCCTCCTCCTCCCCCCCAAGCCACAATCTACTAGGAGTAAGGGAGCAACAATTGCTTCTTTAGGGGGTATTCGCAAAGCTGACATCTGTAAAGCAGCTACGTGGTCAACTCCACAAACCTTTACAAAGCAGTACTGTGTGTTTATTCCCACCTGTCAGCAAGCTAGGGTTGGTATTAAAAACTTTACTTCATACATCTGCGTCATCCACTAACTAGCTACTGCCTCTGGAAATACTGCTTTACAGTCTATACAGAGCATGTGTATCTACAGCCATATGTACTATGAATGTTACCATGAAAGCATCTTTTCTTGGGGAGCAGGGAGCACCCACCCTGCTCTCCGGAGTCAGTGTCTTGTTGCACACATCTGTAATATTAACATCTATTACTCTTATACACCAGTCGCATGGTCACCATAAACTCGCTATTCACCATTCCATACTTGTGCTCACCCACTATGCGAAAAATAATCTAACAATGGAGTTGGTACCAATGCACATTGCCAACTAAAGGAGGAGACACAGAGTACCTCGTGACCCGAAAACTCTTCTTCAAACAAAAACAACTTGCAAAGTCTGAACCCAGCACTAGATTGCAGGAGTATGCAGAACATGTGACTCTACATCACTACAAGCTACGAACAGACTTACATCATGTAACCATGTAATATGTTCCATTATTGTCACTAAGGGGTTCTGGTGACAGCATAAATCAAAGGGTCAAAGGCCGTGTGGTTTGTACCTGTCACCTGGAAACCCCAGATAGCAATATTTGACCATATCATGCATGTTGCTCACTCTGTAATTTTTATAATGCGTGAATATTTCTGATGGACACTTCTAAACGCAGAGTCCTGATCTTGTGAATATTCCTCAGGCATCATACTTGATCTGGAACCTTTAATGCAGTACTACTGTGCACTGGTAGGTGGCATCATGCAGCTCTTTGCTGATGTCTTGTCGCTCCAGAAGAGATGATAAGGTTGCATATAAGAGCCACCATGCACGGTGACATCAGTACCTTTCTCTCTGTGACTTCACTCTGCGCCTAAATACACAGACCCAGAGCTTCTCCGTGCTTTTCAAACCACAACATTTTCTAGACTTTCCAGTGTGCAACAATGTTATCCTCTGACAGGGTTCAAACCATGTACTGTCGCAAATAGAAGTACGTGATGGACCTTCACAAAGTATGGTTGTGGTGTCTAGAGTTGGAGGACACCTCCAAAGCCTTTGATGACTGCACCCAGATGAACCTAAAGATCATACAGGACTGTGAGGCCAAAGTTTACATCGCCAAACACAAGAAGACTCCATGACTTGACAGGTCGAAGATGGAAGGCAGGTTCTGTTCCCACTCCTGAAGTCGTTCCCGGAGCACATCATCATCTCAGTTGAAGTCTTTGGGCAAGTCCAAGAAAAAGCATGAAAAGTCGAAGTGGGAATTGGTTCCTTCCTGGCATTCTCAGAATCCGGAGAGTGCGCGATGGCATCAACGTGCCTCCAAACTTGCTCCCAGTCACCATCAGAGTCAATTCTGAGTCTGGTCCTGGCGCACATCAAATTTCCGGGTCCTTCGGTGACGTTGCAGCAAATAAAGGTGTTTAGAGAGGCCATGCTGCACATTTTCAGCACTTTGCTGGGTCCCTCTGGCTTGCTTTTGGATCCCAAAGATGTGCAGGGGCCTCCAGTTGGACTTCTGCCACCAGGTCCACCCTCATTGTTGTCAGTGCCCTTTGAACTCATATCTAATTCCGCACAGATTCCAATGTGGACTTCGATCTCAGCGCCATCCCCTGCACCTTTTCTCTTCACATCAATGCCGACGTCAGAGAAGAACAACCCATTCTCCTATCCAACTCTGACCGGAATCCACCTTGACCGAGAATATCTCCAGCTCTGACTGGAATGCAATCCTTCAGATTCTGATACTTGCCCTTACCATGTGATATGGCCAAAACTTTACACAATCTTTTTGGCAATAACTTGAACAATAACAATTGCAATAAAGGGGACAACTATGTTCCCCAATGTGATGAAGAAATCTGGTTTGAGGAGCTTCAAGATACGAATGTTTTGGATCCTTCCCCAGACTTCCACTGGCCTTGCAGTGCGGCAGAAGATCTGGGCTCACAGCTCCCCACTTTAAAGGTGAAGACTTATGTGATAACAGAGGTACTTGCGTCTGGCCACTCAAACAATGCCGGCAACCACTCAAGCAGAAACGGCACAGTTTCAGACGCGCCTGACCGTGATGGCTGCAGCGTCCCTTCGTGGAAGAAAGGAAAACACGAAACTTGCAAGATTTTTACCACGCCGATTCATTTGGTTGTCTCGCCACTGATTTCCTGGACATGGAGGGCCCCTTCTCGCACAACTGATACCGCAATTCATGGTGGGATTTCTTCCTACATACTTGGGTACTTCAGATTATTTGTATTTACAGACTCAACTTGCCTGACTGTAAGATGGCTGCCAAGCTACATACCCTTTCCTATCCTGCCATTCTCGTCATCTCCACTCGCCCGTTTCTCGACTCAAGACCTTCGGTCACTTCCTGATCTTTTTTCTAACCCAGTGGAGCCCGAACCACATGGCAGATTCCCGGTGGAGCTGCACCGACAGCTATAGGGGAGATTGGCTCCGGCACACCGCTATGGCCGTCACCTACCCAGCCGGACTTCGGACATTTGTCTCGTCGTTTTCTCTGCTGCTGTCTCCTCCCAATGGACTTCCAGCTCTCGTTGGTCTTGATTTTTATGTTCGCTAGTAACTCCTGTCTCGACTATGTAATCATTCTGTAATTTGTGTGAAATTTTGTAACTTGCAACTTGCTGTTTCCTTATGTAAAGCGCTCTGATACCTTTGGGTCTAGCCAGCACTATATAAAACTCATCAAATAAATAAAAATAAATACTTCAACAAGGTCAAGTCCCTGCAAAGCTCCTGTTACTATTTAATGAAGCCCTTATAGATACTCTTTTGGCCACGTGGTCGAAACCATGATCCGGTCTTCCTGTTAATGGGCAGGTCGCTTGTCTCTATGCTTCCAAACGAGGCAACCCAGCCTTTCTTAATCAACATTTGACACTAGAAACCTTGGTGGTACAGGCCGCCACAGCAAAGTAAACCCCAGTGCTTTTCCTTCCACTCCACCTGATCTTGAATCTAAATGAATAGAGATATTTGGAAAATTGATTTTCTCCTCCACGAACCTTGTCCTGAGGTCATTGAATGCTAGCTGCTTTCCAGTCCGCTACTCTCATGCCCTTTGGGATCCGGTGGCACAGGTTTTGACAGCTGTTCTGGACGACCTTTGGGCGTACCTTACATGGGCTATTAAAGACAGTCGCTATGCTGTGAAATTTGTCAGATGCTTTGCCTTGAAAATAGGTTGAGCGTTGGGCACTAGTGTGGCCCTAAGGCGCCACGCCTCAGTGAGGTCTACAGGCTTCTCTAGGGACATCCAAGTGTCCTTAATGGATATGCCATTTGACGACTCTAACTTTTTTATTGAAAAAGTTTACTCAGCCCTGGATTGATTTTAGAAGAAGTGAGCTACAGCACATTCCTTGGGCCATTCTACTTCTTCAAGGCAATTCCACCAACAAGTGCGCCTTCTCTATGGCTCCTCCACCAGCCCAGCAGGCTTTTCAGCCCTTTCGTGGTTGAGGCTTTATCCTCGTCCTTCAGGCCTACAGAAGATATCTACGGGTCACGGCGGGCAGAAGCATTTTCAGTTCGCCAGTGCTCCTCGGGTGATCACGAAAGTGATTGTGGTGGTTGCTGCACACCTTAAGAGATCGGAAGTACCCGTATTTTCCTACTTTGAGAACTTGCTGTTAAAGGCGGGATCGCTTTAGGCAGTCCTCAACTACCTCCATACAATGGTGACCTTCTAATTTTGTTAGGGTTCACTGTCAACGTGCCAACCCTCACCCGACTCCTTAACAATCACTCCCATTCATCTGAGCTATTCTGGATACAGTATGGTTTTATGCCTTTCCCCTGGAGCTGAGAGTCCAGGATAAACAGGCCATGGTACCCATGTTTCCGCCTCTGCCCTGGATTTCAGTGCAGACAACTCCAAGGCTTCTTGGGTTGTTGTCATCCTGAATCCTGCTGGCCAGTCATGCCAGGTGGCACATGTGGGCTCTGCAATGGTACTTCAGATCCCAACGGACTCAAAATCGGGGAAATCGATCAGATTGTATCCAGATTTCGGAGAATGCAAAAGACCTGCAGTGGTGGCTACTGCACTCGGATTTGGTCACTGCCAGACTGGGTTGGGCAGGCCAAGTAGGAGAGTGATCAGAGGCCTCTGGTCTCTCAGAGACTTGACTCCACATCCGTTTTTGGAGCTGAGGGCAATATGCTTGGCGTTGAAGGCCTTCTAGCCCACCATCAGGTGAAGGCTGGTGCAGGTGCTCACAGATAATACCACTACCATGTTGTACTGCAACAAGCAGGGCGGGTGGGGTCTTGGGCCTTGTGTCAAGAGGCTCTTCACCTCTGGAAGTGGCTGGACCGACAAGGAGTTTCTCTGGTGATAAACCACCTGGTGGTATCTTTAAACACCTGGGAGGATGAACTTAGCCACCAATGCTTAGCAGATCACTAACGGCAGTTGCACTCAGAGGTGGCACAGGGCATCTTCCAGCTATGTGGAGAACCCTAGCTTGATTGTTCACCACCTCTGAAAACACGCAATATCAGCACTTTTGCATGTTTAAGTTTCCAAAGCAGCTCTCTCTCGGAGATACCTTCTGTCTACAGTGGAGCTCAGGACAACTGGATGCCTGCCCGCCACTGCCTCTCCTCCTGAGTTCTAAAGAAGATCATAAACGACCAGGCCCAAGTCACACTAGTGGCACCTAATTGGTCCAGGAGAGTGTGGTACTCAGAACTTCTGGGCATGAGTGTCTGTCCTCCAGTCAAGTTGCCTCCTCAGGAGGATCTCCTGCTGAAGCAGCAGGGGAGGGTAGTGCACCGAACCTGCACACTTTGAATCTCCTTGCTTGGAGATTGAGGACACCAGTTGACCTCCTTCAGCCTTCCCCCAGAGGCTGTTGATTTCAACTTAGCAGCAAGTGTTCGCCTGTCGTTGGCTCAAATTTGTGGATTGGTGTGGCGCCCGATAAATTGACCCATTAAAAGCAAAGTTGTCTGATGTTTTGTCATTTGTTATGTCACTGGCCCAGCAAGGACTTGCTTTGGGCACCGTTGAGGGCTACTTACTTGTGGTTGCCAGAGTAGCCCTCTTTAGTTAAATCCCCTTTTGTGATTAGAAACCCTTTGTGATGCCACAGTTGGACTTGAACTTAGCCCTCACTTTTTTGATGTGCATCCATTTTGAAATGCTGCAAATTTGTTGATTGAAACTTGTGATGTTTAAGATGGTCTTTCTCATCACCATAACATCGTCTAGGCGTGTGAGAAAGCTGCAGGCTCTTTCTGTCAACACACCATATACAGCTTTTTTTCCACTGATAAGTTGCTGTTGAGAAATCAAGTCTTCTTTCAAGTGAAAGTGGGCTCTACATTTCATGTCGAGCAAGCTGTCACCTTCGGGCATTCTTTACTCCACCTCATCCTTCTCAGAGAGACTGCATCTTTTGGACACTAAGAGGGCACAAAGCTTTTATATTGATCACACCAGAGAACATCCTGTGAACGGTCAGCCCTTTGTAGGGTTTCTGGAGCAAATTAGGGCAAGGCAATGCAAAATAGACTATCTCTCAATGGATTGTTCTTTGCATAAATATCTGCTATGCACTGGCTATGAATCAGCATCTAAGGGTGTGCCCTAATTACCCTTCCATACCTAGGCCTGAAACAATTTAAACATAAATATGGGATATTGTGGGAAAAGACCATACATAAGTTAGTACCTCAAAGAATACTTCAATTAGTCACTGGTATATAGTTGTGATTTTAAAGTACATGACTAATTTTACTCATTGGTGGCGTAATAATCTTCACTCTTGGTACTGGTACCTGGAGTGTGCATTTTTATTAAATATCAAAGTAAACACAGAAAAGAAAGAAAAGGAAAGCAGTCGCCGAAATTTTACACCCAACAAAATAAATGTAACAACTAGAATCTTGCTTCAGTCGTCCAGTTGATTTTAGCAGTGTGGCTGCACTCCTTATTTACTGTGCAGTCCACATTGGAGGTAGTCCTTTAAATGGTGTCACATGGAGGACAATCCTGTCCTCTATCTCTTAGGTATGTGTCCAAAAAGTTATTTAGTGTATTCAAGATTGAATGGCTCCTTCGAAAGAAAATGTTGACACGTTTCGCCCCTCGTTACTGTGGATCCCCTCAGGACAATGGAAGAAGGAAGTACCTAATGGTTGGATAATATATACATTGTAAAATGGTTACAGGTGCTTAAAAAACAAGGTACGGGTACTCTAGGGTATAGTACATGCAGAGCTGATTATAAAAGGTTAAAACTATGTCAGCAGTATGTTCTCTAATTAACAAGTTAGTCAACAGAGGATACCCCAAAAAAATTGTCAAGGCTGCATCAAAGAAAGCCTGGTTCACACCTAGGGAGACGTTGCTCGTCCCCAAAATACGCCAAAGAGATACCCCTCTCACTTGCTTTATCATCTACAATCCCAAAGTCAACAAAGTCAAGAAAATAATAGAAAGAAACTGGAAGATGTTGACCCATTTAGAAATCCCGAAACCCATGTTCTCATTCAGAAAGGGATGAAACTTACGAGATCGACTAGTCAAAGCTGCCTGCCCAGGCAAAAGGAAGAAAGACTTTCGAGAAATGTTAGAACTGCCCCGTTATTTGGTGTAAATCTGTTCAGTAGTTGTTGCGATATGTGTTTTAAAAAGTTGCTGAACGGGCTTTAAAGGGATATATTTTTATAAATCTGCTGTCCTGTCACATTCGATTTTTTCTCACATGTATTTGGCTGATGAAGGGATTTTTCTACCTATTTTGAAAGTCATTAATTGTGAAAAAGTTGTGATTTTTTTTTTTTTTTGCTGTGTAAAATAAATAAATATGTATGTATTTGTGAATATATATTTATATATACACATATACACACACACACACACACACATATTTATATATAGATATATATATATATATATATATATATACACACACGCACCTATTTGTTAAAAAAACATGCAGATGGTTTGGCAGAGGTTACTGCTAGTGTTTGAAAAAACAAATTGATATAATATATATATATATATATATATAGAGAGAGAGAGATATAGTGTTATTTGGAGTTGGATAATCCCTTCATTAAAGAAACTAACAACATATATATATGTGAACAAGCCCAGGAGGTGGGCGAAACGCGTCATCTTGCCATGTACAGCGTAATTAAATAAAGAAAAAAGCAGCACTCAACTGGTGTCCGTGTCCCGTTATCAGCCAGAAGCTGTGGGAACTTGGTGAGGATATATATATATGTGATCAAGCCCAGTTGATGGGCGAAACGCATCATCTGCCATGCTAAGCGTCAGCAAATAAAGGAGGAATTTATGCACTCAACTGGTGTCCGTGTCCCGCTTGTCAGCCAGCAGCTTTGGGAATTTGGTGAAACGCATATAAATATATATATCAACGCAACTCCAATCTTCACTCGTTTGACGTCGGGAATGAAAACAAGGAGCACGGACCACAAATCGATGCAGGTTTATATTTTATTCTGATCCAACAAACACTGCAGCATGACGCGTTTCGACCCCGGAGGGTCTTGATCACATGACACACTCTATGGTACATGGTTGGCTTATATACCTCAATTTGTCAACATTTTTTTCTATTTTTGTCTTTTTTTCACTGGTTACTGCTCTTAAAGTGACAAGTGCCTAAAAAGTGTATGTTAAAAGTTGCATAGACATAGAAGACAGAATACACAGCGTTCACGTATTTGTTCAGCATTGTCAGTTTCTAAATTCAGGTTTAAATACCCAATCAACAGTAATTAAACATTTATAGGAAAATAATTGATGAGAAGTAATTATTAATTAAACACTTCAAATTAGTAAAGACCAGTGTTAAAAATTGGGAAAAAAGGCAGTTATAAAAGACATAGTTAAAACCTGTACGTAACTATGAATTTATATAAAAGGAACTATCCCCGACATTTTGCGAGTTGTAAAGTAATGGTATAAATACCCAACTCTAGCTTGATCATTTTCCTAAAGTGCCAATGCTGTATACAGTACTATCTAAGTGCATTTAAATTTAATTTTCAGTCTCCCATAGGGGATTATGAAATGTCTTTGTTGGAACATTTTCGTTACATTAATATAAATATTAAATATAATAAAATGCAGTAACCATGATGTTTGGCAAGTTAAAAAGCTGTATGCCGGTTTGAATACCTCATCTTGGTATACCTATCCACAAAGTGAAAATTATTATCTACAGTACTTTTTGATGTTAACAGTCTGTTTCCTTCCCTTGCAACAAAAGTTGGTGCTGATGTGGACCCCTAATGTATTATAGGTATACCTATTCTATTGTGTGGTTTCCTTAAAACCTTACTAAAAACCATGTGCAAAAATACGTGCAAAGATTAAAAAAGTGGGAATGTGGCGGCTAGATAAAATCGAATGACTTTAAATAGGATTTACAAATGATGCATATTTGTTCCTGACTGTTTATACATACTGTGTCCCCATGGCCCCAACTATTTACAGGCAGGTGTAGAGTTCTTCAGTCATATTGAGACCCCCTGGGGACTTGGTATCAAGATCCAGAATATATCTGGTCTCCAGGCGCCTTAGGGCTTTCTCCCTGTCACCCCCTCTTTTTTTAGGTGCGACAGCATCCAGTAGATAATATTTTAAATCTAATGGATTTCCTTTGTGGATTTCCCCAAAGTGCCGGGCCACAGGATAAGAGTTATCCTGGTTTTTGATGGCTCTGATGTGCTGGAGGATCCTCTTGTGCCCCTGTAGTATAGTGCTGCCTACATATTTCAGGGCACAGGGACACTCCAGTACATACACCACATAGTCAGATTTGCAGGATAATGATTTGCCAATTGGTCGTTCAATGTCACTGAACGGATTCTTGTAGGTTGTTTTCTTGATCCCAAATTGGCATGTTTTGCATGGGTAGAAGCCCTTTCTTTGAGACAGCCAGGTTCCCTTTATTTGACATGGAAGGTCATTACGCACTAGTGTGTCCTTCATAGATGGGGCCCTACTGTAAGTGATGGCTGCATTCTTGGGGACTAGATGGCCAATGATGGGGTCATTTAGGATCAGGGGCCAGTTCCTTCTAATGATCTTTCTGATGGCCTTGTCTTGCCTGTTGTATCCTAAAATGAACCTAAAACTAGTTGCGTCCTCAGTGTGTAGGTTAGCTGTCTTCGGGGTTGGATTTAAAAGACTTTCCCTAGATACTGCGTTGCATTTTTTAATAGCCGTATTAATACATTTTAATGAGTAACCCCTTGCTAGAAATCTGCTTTTGCTGGCTTGTTGGGCTATTCTCAAATCTTCCTCACAGCTACAAATCCGCTTTATCCGCAGCATTTCACCATATGGGATGCTGTGTATTAAGTGCTGTGGATGTGAGCTGCCAGCATGCAAGACTGCATTACCCGCAATGGGCTTCCTATGTAGCTAAGTTTCAAGATGGCCATTCTTAATGTAAACCTCAACATCTAAGAAATTTACTGTGGTCGCACTAATTGAGGAAGTAAAATGTAGATTGAAGTTATTAACATTCAAATCATTTATAAACTTTTCAGCTTCAATTTCCGAACCCTGCCAGATTACAAATAGGTCGTCGATAAATCTAAACCAAGTCTTGATGTTATTGTTCACAGTGGTGGCAAATTCTTTTGACAGTACCAGCTCCTCCCACCACCCCATGTGTAGACAGGCATAACTGGGGGAGAAGCTGGCTCCCATCGCTACACCCCGTTGCTGTTGGTATAACACACTCTGAAAAAGAAAAATGTTATTGCACAAACAAAAGTCCACCATGTTGATCAGCATCTTGTTATGTTGTGCAAAATTCGGTGGTCTTTTGGCTAGATAGTGGTGGAGAGCCCTTAATCCATCATGATGGTTAATCGATGTATATAGAGAGGTTACATCCAATGCGATGAGTAGATAATCACTCTGCCATTTGAAGTTTTGTATCTTGGATAGAAAATCTCCTGTGTCTTTAATGTACGAAGGTAGATGTTGGACATGCTCTTGTAAAAGAAGTCTACATATTGTGACGTTCTCTCTAGTAGACTATTGCGGACAGAAATAATCGGCCTTCCAGGGGGCTTAGAAGAGTTTTTGTGAATCTTGATTATGAAATACAGTACAGGTGTAACTGGGTGTTCATTCCGTAGAAACTTATACTTTGGAATAGTCAAAAGCCCTGCATTTTTCCATGCCACAAGTTTCATATTGTATTGATTGTACATGCCCCTTAGCGCAAGGTGGTCACTGCGGTGATAACAATTTCTGTCGGAGAGATGGTTCATGGCTTCCTTCATGTATTCCGTCTTTTTCCATAGTACCAAATTTCCGCCTTAATCAGCATTGCGGATAATAATATCCTTATTGGAACTCAGTTTGCTCATCAGCTCATGATACTGGAGTTCCTGTTTGTTGTTTTTACGCTTTCCTGCCCCATGTACCTGATGGTTTAGCCGTTTGATTCCTGTCACCACCTGTTCCTGAAAGATATCAATAGAATCTCTCATTGTAATTGGATTAAACGTGGATCGTGGTTTAAAAGGGGTCATGATTGACGGTGCTATGGCCAAGCCTCTTGTGGTTTCCGTATCATTAGTTTCACCCCTGTTGGTATTAAGTAGGGCGGAATTGTCTTTAGCCAGGTCTTCCAAATCGGATAGTAGGGCCATGTCTGAACCTGTTAAATTGAAACAAGGAGGACTGTATATTTGTTGTCTTGATTGTGATGCAGTCTCGTCAGTCCTAGGACTGTTTTGGAGAAAATATTTTTTCAACTTGAGTTTCCTTATACTTTTAAAGATGTCCATCCGGTTGCTGCATAGTCAAACGAACTTACAGGGCAGTAAGAGAGTCCCAATGTTAGTAGTTGTTCTTCTGCTTTACTGAGAACCACATCTGTAAGATATATTACCGTTTGGCTATTGCATAAATCGGTGGGTGTTAATGCTTCCAATTGCGCCTGGTTTGCCGCGTTTGTCTCTTTGGTTTGCTGCCTTTTTGCCCTTCGCCTCTCCCGGTGTTTGGTGGATTTGCTTTTGGTTCTTTGTTCTGCTGTTTTCTGGGGCGTAGGGTGTTTCTGCGTTCGTGCACTAAAATATCCACCTCCTCCGCTAAGCTTATTTTGGCCGGTATTTGACTTGATGCCTGGGTGCGATCTTCAGCTTCTGCTTCACTTTCGAGTGCTGAGCTGAGGTCAGTGTTAGATGTCATATGCTGTCCTGCTATATTGCCACCCATATTATCTCTGACTGTTCATCCTTCCCCTTACTTTGAGACTTTCAGCGCATCATACTTTTTGGCGAATGTGAAGATGCGCCCTGTTTCATAGTCAGTACGGTCTCGAAGGAATTTAAAAGCCTTGCGTTCACAGATTTTCTCCTCCTCTTTTTTTAATCTTTTCATCATTTCATCTTTTAATTTACTTTGTTCATCACCACTGCCCATTGAACCCAATTCTGCATTAATTTGGTCGATTTGTTCTTGTAATTTGAGGCGATCTTTCTCTGCATATTTGACAAGGATGATAATTAGTCTTCTCGAGGACTCCAGGTTCGTTTCAGCCCACTCTCTCATCATATCGTGGTCTGGATTTTCATAGCTAGGGGCTGTAAGGATACGCAGGCCTCGGGGCACCCTGCCAACATCCAAATAGCGCTGCAAAGATTTTGCCTCCCACCACTTACTCTGTTCGGTTTTCATTCGTTTTTCCAGAGTTTTGAATTTTTCTCTTAAGCTGATGTTGCGTGGCCCTGCTGCTGCATTGTGGGAAATTGAGTCCTGGTTGGGGGTTTTAGCATCATCGAACATTTGTGCTGCCGCCGCTTCCCGTTCTTTAAGCGTGTCCGCTGACATAGTGTTTGTCGGAACGAGTGTAATATGTTCTATACTGAAGTGCACTCTTGGGGGGACTTACTGCCTGTGTGCCGCCCACTCCCCGTGCGTTACTGCACACCTCCGTACCCAACAGTTCACTGCTACTGGCTATTCCTACCGTCAACCACTCCCGGTTAAGCGCCCTACGTGTCCTCCGAAACGTGTTCGCCTACCTTGTGGCTGCCGTAGGAAGACTGTGCCATTGTGATCGTTGTCGGGGGGCTTCGCCGCTAGTAATCCTCCCGGATTCCGTAGTGTACTTGTTGCCAAGCAGCGGCTCCTTTGATGGCGGTGAGGCCCAATTCACAGAGGGGGTCCGTGTTTAGCCGGAGGAGTCCGGAACCGGCTATCAATTTCAACGCAACTCCAATCTTCACTCGTTTGACGTCGGGAATGAAAACCAGGAGCACGGACCACAAATCGATGCAGGTTTATATTTTATTCTGATCCAACAAACATTGCAGCAAGACGCGTTTCGACCCCGGAGGGTCTTGATCACATGACACGCTCTATGGTACATGGTTGGCTTATATACCTCAATTTGTCAACATTTTTTTCTATTTTTGTCTTTTTTTTCACTGTTTACTGCTCTTAAAGTGACAAGTGCCTAAAAAGTGTATGTTAAAAGTTGCATAGACATAGAAGACAGAATACACAGCGTTCACGTATTTGTTCAGCATTGTCAGTTTCTAAATTCATATATATATATATAATGCTGTTTGGGCAAAACACACAGTGCCAACCCACCTGCCGCCACCCCCAACCTCCTCCTACTGGTTGTTTGACCCTGCATTTTAAATATATAGAAATAAATATGGGGGGTTTGGGGAATTTATCCCTACATTAAAAATAAGACTAAAGAAAATTATATACAGTTGGGTACACACTTAAACATTAAAAATACAATTTAATATGGACTTAAGGATTAAGAAAAAAGTATTAAAAACTAATTGTATACTTACCAGGCCGAAATGATGGTAATTGTAGGAAGCTGGCTCTGTATATACTATATCAAAGTAAGGTATAGTGTGCGCAGAGTCAAAGTAGTCCTCAGGGGTATAGCAGAGGCCAAATTAGGTAAGTACCAACAGCTCTCTTTGTGGTTGTGTGGGCGAGCAGTTAGGCTTATCCAGAGGGTGTATTAAGCATGTATTGTATTCACTCAATCAGGCCTGATGGACACACTCAGAGACATAATCCAGGCCAATTGGGTAAGTATAAAAAAAAGTATACTTATGTTTGATTTCTAGAACCAAGCAGGACTTGGTACAGGTAGGTAAAATGTACTTTCAGTTGTAAACCTTTACACAGAAATGTATTTGAGAATGGATTTGCAATTTTACAGGTTGGTATGGTTTCAAAAGCAGGTTGAATTGCACAGTATTTACTTTTAGAATACTCTTTTTACTTTCAGATTACATTGACTACTGGGGGTGGTATGCCTAGATACCACACAGAGGGATCTCACAATACAAGGCAAGTAAGACTTTTCTTGGGTTAAGTTAAAGGGCCCCATGCATCAAACTAAAAACCGGTGCGCAAATGGGCAGATTCTCAGAATCTGCCCATTTCTGTATCGTATATTTACATTTGGGTTGCATCATCCCAAATGCAAAAATCTCAGATTACGATTGCATTTAAGGAATCGCTAATTGCGATTCCTTAAATGCAATGCTAGAAGCAATTTAAAATAGCGATTTCGCTATTAGGGGTCGCAAATTACCGAAAAAAACAACTGGTCGGTAATTTGCAAAAACTTTGAAAAATGCACTAAAGTGCATTTTCAAAGTTAAATATTACACACACACATGCCCTTGGGGCATGTGTGTGCGCTAACATGGGTGCACATTACAATTTCAGGGTGCAACAGGGTGTCCTTTTGACACCCTTGCACTCTGCAATTGCATGTGCAATTTGCGAGTACCTAATGGGTACTCGCAAATTGCATGTCAATTCCCATTCATTCCTATGGGCCTGTAGGCCCATAGGAATGAATGGAAGCCATTCCTTAATTGCGACTCGCAATTTGCGAGTCGTAATTAAGGAATTTGTAGAATCGCTATTTTTTTGCGATTCCTACATGCATTAACTTTTGCAATTCCTTATTAGCGAATCCTTATTTTTAGCTAATAAGGAATCGCAAATGCCATTTTTGATGCATGTGCCAGATAGTGACTTTTTCCTCCAGACAAAACAGCAGTTCAACACTTCCAATATTTTAGGCCCAAAACTCATAATATGGGTTCCTATGGGAGAAAAATGGATATTGGTTTCACAGGTAAGTAAACGTCTCACTACTGGGAGTTTTGGGGGTTAGGACCAAGGTTCCCCAAGGTCTAGGTAGGCACTCAAGTTGCACCACCAGCGGCACTGAGGCGGCCGGGTGCAGAGTGAAGGGGCCCAATGTTAGCCAGTGGGGCTAAGGGGGTCTTTGATTAGGGACTGCTTACAAGCAGGCCACTAGAGTGTGGTAGCAAAGCTCCTAGGGTTAAGGTCAGCACTGCAGGGGCCAACGATCAGCACAGGAGCTGCACCACCAGCGCCACGGGCGACCGGGTGCAGGGTGCCAAGAAGACGTCGGGGACCCTGTGGTTTCCAATGGAGACCTTCGGTTCGGCAAAGTTGCTGCAGGCTCGGGCAGGGAGACTTCCTGAAGGCGACCGCCAGCTGGAGAGGTAAGTTGGGGTCTTGGGGGATGCCTGGACACCGTCGGTTGGGCCACCCAAGGCCGTGGGGTGTCAGGTGCATGGGTGTCTTCTGGCGTCGGGTTTCTTTACCTGCTCCGGTCGCTGTTCGGGGACCCTTCAGGTTGAGGCTGCAGGCGTCGTCTTGAGGCCCGAGGGAGGTCGGGGATCACTAGATCCCAGGTCAGGATCACTGGGGATACCTCCTCGTGGTGTTGGGCCGCTCGAACTCGGGCCATGGGCGTCGGGTGCAGAATCACGGAGCCGCTGGGATGCGGATTCTGTCGTTGAGTCTTGGCTCGAGCAAATCTGGTGCTCATGGGTGACAGAGAATGTAATGTGAGTGCAGGGCAGGTCCTCCATGCTCTGGAGGGCTGCCGGACACGCCAAGTTCTTCGCTGTAGGCAGGTCGGAGTCAGGAAAGGCCGGTAGGGCTGGGGCCAAAACAGTTGGTGTCCTCTTATTCCTGTGTCAGCACGGCTCTTCGGTCCTTCTTCTTTCTTCCTCGAATCTGAGGAGGCAAGGTTCAGGGTTGCACCTAAATATTAAATTTAGGGGCATTAAAGGGCTGTGTAGGTCGGGACCAATGGATCCCTTCCTTGGGGTGGGTACACCCCCTATTATGCCACCCTCCAGTGGGAGGGGGCATGAGCTCTCCCTATTTGGCTGGGTCCCCTAATCTTCAAGATGGAGGGGACTGAGATGTGTGCTTCACCTCGCCTCCCCCACCTGAGGGGTGGGGTTGGCAAAGGTGGGCACCTCTCATCCTAGCTTGGTTTTCCCTCCGATTCTCCCGCCCAAAGTGGGGGGCAGAACCAGTGGGAGCTAGTTGCTGGGGGCAGCAAAAGGCAGGGACAGCTTCCAAAGGCGGCAGGCCTTTGAAGCTTCTCCTTCGTGGACCCAGCTCATTCTGGGGTAGGAGGTTTGACACCTCTGCTCAGGATGGGCTTTGTCTCTGGACCCAGAGAGAGGAGGCTCTCTACCCATGGGGTGGTGGTGGCAAATGGCGGGCAGCCATTCATGAACCCCACCAGGGCTGGTCGTTTTTCAGGGGGCATCTTTAAGATGCTCTCTCTCTCTCTCTGTGCATTTTACATTGAATCCCACACTGGCATCAGTGTGGGTTTAATGTGCTGAGAAGTTTGCTACCAACCTTCCCAGTTTTCAGTAAAGCCATTATCGAGCTGTGGAGTTTATAATGACCAACTCTCAGACCATAGACTCTTTTTTGGCTTTACTACACTTACAATGTCTAAGAATGGACTTAGACACTGTAGGGGTATAGGGCTCATGCCACTGTACCCTCACCTGAGGGCTAGTGCACCCTGCTAGAGGGGTGGCTTACCTGGGCCTCAGGTAGTGGGTTGCAGGCATGGCACACAGAGATGTGTGCCATGTCGACTCTTCATTTGTCTCTGCACCAAAACACGCAGCCTGCAATAGCAGTGTGTGGGTGTTTTGGTACAGGGCCTCTAAGGGTGGCAAAATAGGTGCTGCAGCCCTTAGAGGCCTTCCCTGGTCACAGTGCCCTTGGTACCCATGGTACATTTAACAAGGGGCCTACCTGTGGCCAGAGATGTGCCAATTGTGGGTACAAAGGTACAATTTTGGGAAAGAACACAGGCCCTGGGAATCTGAATGGTAGGGACCCAGGGCATATCAAGTCAGGTTGCATCAGATATCAGGGAAAAAGTAGGGGGTAATCATGCAAAAAGGGGCACTTTCTTACAGTAATCCAACATAATGGTAATCCGAAATTGTGGTGGTTTAAATAGTAATTTACAAACCCTGAAGTGGATCATGATTGCAGTCTGTGCCTAATTTCCAATTTCAATTTACAATTACTAATGCCAGAATAGTAACGGCTGCCATCACACTATTGTTGAGAAATCAAAAGCAGTTTTTTTGGTGCATAATGCTTAGGTTTAGCTTTCGAGCAAAGAAAAGGTAATGGTTGAACACAGATATTTATCAGGGCTAATACAGGCTTGCTATGGATAGTACCTGAGATTCTGTTTTATACGACCGAAATTAATTGTCGCAAAACTTACAATGGTCTCACCTGCACACAGGACTCTGAAACACTTTTTCAATAAATAGATACAAAATTATCTGTAACTGAAAAATAATAAAGCCCAAAAAGGCAAAAAAGGAAATCAAAAGCAAGGCTGAATCCAGCAGATTTTGCCTCTTGCCAAAGAACTACCGTAGAGAAATGAGGGAAATGCTGCCAGACAGGTAAGTGCCGTAGTTTTCTAGGGAAAGTAAATTCTGCTTCTTTAAGGAACCGGCATCTTCTTCCTTGCAGCATGTCTTGTACTGACTGTTCTTTTCAACAGTGAATGAAAATCCCCATTGTAGACTCCTCAGCGTTTATGAGTATTTTGCCAGGGAGGAGGGAGGGAGTGTTTACAAACCTAATAAGGATTCCTATTGTGCAGAACTAGGAGTTAAAGTAAATGCATCTTCCTTTTGCTTAATAGGGTCTTCTTTAATGATCATAAATACCAGAACAGGGTAGCATGCCCATCCCCTCAAAGACTGGAGAAAATCTCAAAGAAATTAGGAAACACCACAATAAGCCTGAGCAACTAGCTTCAGTGGTAACGCAGCAGCAGTGGCTGCTTTACGCGTTATAGAACGGCCCATAGGCTTGTCTACACTAAAAAAATGTATTAGCCTACTGTTACCACAGTAAAATGCATGATACAATCCATCTTGTGATAGACTGTTTGGCAGTTGGCCTATTGGCATACCTGTAATGATGGGGCCATAATTCACAAATAATTGAGGAGATCTCTTCAGTTCCATCACAGTAGAATCTGCGAATGCTCCTAATAATCAACTTACATAGAATGTCTCCAATGCACGGGATGGAACAAATCTTAATGTAATTCATTAATTAACATGAAAGTTGGGTAGTACTTTTGGTAAAAAGGAGCAATGGGTCCACAACACTACTCTATTATCCCGAAAAATCATGTACTGTTTCTAGAAACTTAATGCCTTGATTTTACTAACGCTTCTAACAGATGTTATCCACACCAAAAATGCAGACTTTCAGAAAGTTGGTGCAGTGATGCCTTATAAAGGGATTTAAAAGATGTAGACATTAATTTAGTCAAAATCACATTGAGGTCCCAAGAATGTGATGTCTTCACTGGTGGGTAAACTTTTTTCTACTGCCAAACGGTTAGTAAACAAAGGAGACAGTGAAGGACTTATCTTCTGTGATGTAATAGCTGGGAAGTTTATCTTGATTGCTGAAAATTGAAAACCTGTTTGCCAAATGAGTCAGTTATGGCAGAACAGCTTCCCCTTAACAAGTACCTGTATTGAAACTATTCTTCTGGCACCATATGCAGAATCTTTTCCATTTAAAAGCATACGCCATTCTTGTTGGTCTATTTTTGCCTCTCAAAATGTGCATGCACTCGTTAGGGCGGTTCAGGAGTTCATTTTTCATGAATTCAGGGGTCATGTTGTCAAGCTCAAAGATGGTAAACTGAGTTGGTAAATCTTCCCCTCCATCTTGGTCTGGAGGTACAGTCTGCATGGCAGGTTCCTGCGTGGCCTCTCTGACATGCAGAACGTCCATTTCTTCATGGCCTTGTCCCTTGTGGAGCTGCCAGTATTATTCTTTCTCTGGAATGTCTCAGCTGTATCAGAGTCGATAGAATTGGAGAAATGTATAAGCATACATACGTTTTCCTGACCAGTTCATCAGAAGGACATTTCCCAAAGAGCCTTGTTCCTGAAATCTGGAAGCAAAGTTTTGGCATTTTATTCTGCGCTTGCAAATATGTCTATTGAGGAAAACTCTTCATCTAATTCCATTCATGGTTCTCAAACATCTGCCAGCTCAAATCATTGGCTTTATTTTTTTTCTACTCTATTTCTAGCTGTGTGTGTGCATTTTTCAGTATATCTATTTATTGCAAAAATGTTTCAACATTGGGCATACAGGCAGAACTGTTTAAATGTGTATGACTTAAATGAAGATTCCTTTGATGTTCCATTCCTTCGGCAGTCGGGTTAGCATTCATTAGCTATTTCTTCTGTCCCAGGTCTTCTGTTCTATTCATTAATAATAGACTCCGTTCTCTAGACATGTTTGTAGCCATTGCACTAACCAGGATAACTGTAGTATCCAGTGAGAACGGCAAAAAACGAGTCAGAAACATCTTCAAAACGGATGACGCTGATGACAGTAAATTCATCTAGAGGGCCAACATTGAGAGTGTACTGCAACTGTGCCTTAATTTATAAGGGTGTCTTGCTAAACAATTTTCTATTCCTCAGTCTCTTTGCAGCGTTTCATGTGACACTAAACAGTTGATGAGCAATACTCTTAAATTACCAGTTACTGAATAGATGATTGATTTCATGGAATGCATAGTCCGCCTTGCATTTTTTTAAATCATACCATATTAGGATTTACATCTGTCTTTCTTCTTTTCATCAAACGAACCTCTGTAATTAACTGCCACATTCTAGCAGAAAAGCTAAAGTGAACTGAATCTGCATTAATTTGAGAATACATCTGGAATTTCATTCATTTCTTTCTAATGCAAATCATAAGAAAAAAAGCTGCTTCTTCCGGATCCTACGTCTATATCCTATGCAAATGTGATTTCTTTTCAGTAGGATTTTACAGTTTTTCTTTTATGTATTCAGAACCTACAGATAGGGACGCGTGAGCTGGAGGAAATGGGAGCCAAGTTCTGTGTTGGCTTGCTGCGTTTGAAAAGGTTGACCTCCCCAGTGGAATACAGCCTGCCTCCCAGCCTCCTCGAGATTGAAAATGACTTGATTGAGACCAGCTGCAAAGTATCCAGGTATATTAGTCTTAAACATTTTGGACATATTTTATTCACTATTAATTAGTATTATGAGCTATGACTTGCAACTGTTTTTTCAGGTTCATACATTTCCATCCCACCTTTTCTTTCATATTCACACTGAAGTGGAGTTCACATTTTTGAACTTGAGTTCTTAAAATGCAGCCATTTTATGGGACTTCTGCCTCTTGCACTTTTCATTAAACATTAAGTATTGGAGCCAAATTCATAACGAGCTCCCATTGAAACCACAACATATTATAGGCTGACTATATTAGCAAACACTGTCATCGTCCCTTCTTCCTTAGTCAGCTGTACCTCCCTTCTCACCTATTCAAAGGGAGTGTTACAAAAGAGAGAGCAAGGATTATACTTCTGCATCTTAGGATTCCAGAATGCCTTTTTTCAATGTATATATTTCCTATATAAATATATGGAAACATGCATTTTTAAAAAGCAGAAAAAATACATCTGCAGACTATAAAACACAAAATTTACCATGTTTTATGATATTTTTTCTTTTCAAAAGAACTTTAATTGGACTTATATTTTTTTTAAACTCCATTGTTGTATAAATCCATACATTTCTGCCTAATTAAAAATAGAAGATGTGAGAAATCGATGGAAATGCTGCTAGATAGATAGCAGCCATGGATGGCTGAAAAAAATAAACACAGCGTGACTGGTGGCATGCAAGCATTGAAGCAAAGCTCCTTGAGTGGTTGAGAGAACCAAGCGATGATGATGGCCCGCTCTCTCCCATTTTGTCTTCATGGGGACTGGCTGCACCGAAGACCCCAGGGGTACTGTGGCCCAAGCCTAACGGGCACATATTTTCACCTCTGATGGTGTCTTTGCTCCATAAGGAGTGTTACGCCTCAAGACTCTATTCCACACAAAATGGTATGGCAACGTGTATGATATTTAACATTAACTTACCGACAGGCATTTAAACCCAAACAGCTCTCTCCTTTCCAGTATGTTAACTCAAATGAGAAAAGGCGCTTATCAAACTGCTGAGGAGTGAAGAAAGAGAACATGCAGTTTCTTCTGAGGCCTAATGTTCTGGAAAGGCAGACTGCCCATGAGTTGTTATTTATTTGCATTCATGGGATATGGAATCTCAAAGCAATGTTTTCTTTCTTGTTTGCTGCTGTAGGAAGCTGGCTCTGTATATACTATACCAATGTAAGGTATAGGGAGTCCAGTTGATCCCCAGAGATATAGCAGAAGATAAAGCAGATAATACCTTACTCCCAAGTTAGTGGTAGCTGGGGTGAGCAGTTAGGCTTTTCAGAGGGTAGTGTTAAGCATTTATTGTACACACTCAGGCAAGAAATGATGTCACACACTCAAAGACTGAATCCAGACCAACTGTGTGTATAAAAAGATGTTACTTTGGCGTTTTATTACTAGAACCGAGAATCACTTAGTGCAGGCAAGTTGTACAGTTTGAAATTGTAGCAATCCTTTTCAATAATGCAGTACTGGTTTGTAAACGCAGTTGTATATTGTACAATTTTAACAATTGTTTCTGTAAATGTCAATCAAGTACAGTTGTATACTTTTGCAATGTTAAAGTTAGACAGTGCAAGACAATAGATAGGACTATAATGCAGGAAAACAGTGTTTAGCAGTTTGGAGGTAAGTACGCGACTTACTTCCCCAGGCTTCAGGGGTTTAGGACAACACAGGGCAAGGTTCAAGACCAGGTAGGTACTGCACCACCAGTGGCATGGGGGCGGCCGGGTGCAGAGGTCACTGGGACCAATGTTGTCCAATAGAGCGGGGAATTGCCCCGGGGGTTGGGGTGGGGGAATCACCATCGGGCGCCTAATGCTTCTTAATGGAGGTCATCGGTTTTGGAAAGAGGCTGCAGGCTTGGGCCAGGAGGCTGCACGAAGAGACGACCAACAGCTGGGCAGGTAGGTTGGATAGCTGGGGGACACCTGGGTACCATCGGCTGGTCTCCCCAAAGTCGGGGGCGGAGGATGCAGGGGTGCTTTTTGGTGGGGGGTTTCTTGAGCAGGTTCAGGTCGTGGTCGGGGGACCCTTTGAACAGAGGCTGCAGGCATCGGGGAAGTGGGGTCCTGGAGAGGTCAGCCACCGATGCAGACAAGGTCAAGATCGCCAGGGAGACTTCACAGGATAGGTAAGTCACTCGAACTCGGACCGTCGGCGTTGGGTGCAGAGTGGTGCAGTGTCGCGGATCCGCCTGGATCCGGAGACTGGTGTTGGTTTCTTTGCTGGACAGATCCGATGTCCACAGGAGACAGGAGTCTTTGTTGAAGTCAGCACAGGTCCTCCGGGGTTCTTGAGGTTCCTGGCTGCGGGCCACACTGATTTCTGGAAGCAGGGTCACTGGAGGAGGAGACAGGCCGGTAGGACTTGGGCCAAGTCAGTCGTCCTCTTCTTCTCTACTGCTGCACGGCTCTTCGGCCCTTCTTCCTTTAAGGTCGTTGTATCTGAGGAGCAAGGTTCAGGGGAACCCCTAAATACTAGATTTAGGGGTGTTACAGGGGCGTGCATGTTGGGACCAATGGGTCCCTTCCCCTTAGGGTGTCTAGACACCCCCTTTACGCCACCCTCCAGTGGAAGGGGGGCATATGCCTCGTCCTGATTGGGGGGGATTCCCCTCATCTTCAAGATGGAGGGGACTGAGATGTGTGCTTCACTTCGCCTCCCCCACCTGAGGAGTGGGGTTGGCAAAGGTGGGCACACCTCCCTTTCTCACTAGGTTTTCCCGCCGATTCTCCCGCCCAAAGTGGGGGTCAGAACCAGTGGGAGCCAGTTGCTGATAGCAGCAGAGGCTGGGGGTATCTAACAAATGCGGCAAGCCTTTGAAATTTTCCCTTCGTGGACCCTGCCCATAGGGGGGAGGAGGCATGACACATCTGCCCTGAATGTGCTTTATTTCAGGACCCAGAGAGCAGAGGGCTCTCTACCCAGGGGTCCAGAAACCTGTCTGGTGGTGGCAGATGGCGGGTAGCCAGTCAGGAACCACACCAGGGCTGGTCATTTTTCAGGGGGCATCTCTAAGATACCCTCTGAGTGCATTTTACATTATAGCCAACACTGGCATCAGTGTGGGTTTAATGTGCTGAGAAGTTTGATACCAATCTTAGTCTTCCGTAAAGCCATCATGTAACTGTGGAGTTTGTGCTGAAAAACTCCCAGCCCATGTGCACAAAATGGCTTTACTGAACTTACGATGTCGGTGAATGGCACAAACAATGTAAGGGCATAGTGCTCATGCAGCTATGCCCTCACCTATGGTATGGTGCACCCTGCAGTTAGGGCTGTAAGGCCTGCTAGTGGGGTGACCTACCTATGCCACAGGCACTGTTGGTGGGCATGGCATACAGGGATGTGTGCCATGTCGACTCTTCAGTTTGGTCTGCACAAAAACACGCAGCCTGCAGTGGCAGTGTGTGGGTGTTAAGGTGAGGGGTCTCTGAGGGTGGCATAATACATGCTGCAGCCCTTAGAGGCCCTCTCTGTTCACAAGGCCCTGGGTACCAGGGGTACCTTTTACAAGGGACTTACATGTGACCCAGAGGTGTGCCAATAGTGGGAACAAAGGTACAGTTTTGGAAAAGAACACAGGCCCTGGGAACCTGATCGGCAGGGACCCAGGGCACACTCAGTCAAGTTGGCATCATGTATCTGGCAAAAAGTTAGGGGGTAACCATGCAAAAGGGGGCACTTTCCTACAGCTGCTGAGAATAAAATGAAGAAAGGTTAAGCATAATTCTCGCTTCCGGTCTTGACATATTCAATCATTTCAGCATGAACCTTACTGCTGAATTACATAAACAATACTTGTAGGAAAAAATAATAAAATACATCTAGATAGGCAGTTGCCAAGCAGTGCTGAAGAAAATAAGGCCTGCTTCTTGCAGGGTCCAGCAACTTCTGTCTCCCAGCATACTTTGCACTGGCACTTGCTCCAGAACTTCAGTTCATTTTTCCTGTTTGTGTGAGAGGAGCTCCATACAGTGGACTAGGGTGAGTGTTACTATTTGTTGGCTGTGTTTTCTAATTCCACTTTTTATTCAGTTTCTTTCCTTCTGGAGTGTGTTTTCAGAGTTAAACAGTCTTTTTTCACATTTTTCCGCACAGAAGCTTGGGAAAATGTCTTCTCTGATTGTGAAGTATGTAGGAGAAAGAACGCAGGTAATGACTATAAATTAATTCTTAGTCATTTGGATGAAGTGTCAATTTTCAAAAAGGACATTAAAAGACAGAGAAGGTATTCGTTTCAGAGGTTTGCACTAGATAGCTTTCCAGAGTTGCAATACCGTGAAGCACAAGAACAACGTGATAGAGCATCTGGGAAAGGGATTACATCCACTGAAGAGCTGCAGCAAGCCTCTAGGTGCTACCACCGGGGGATATTTTGAGTGATGAAAAAGGCAAAAAGTAATTACCATTGATACAATCATTCCTGTTTAAGGTTGATCAGGTCCCCAATGATGAATGGTTGCACCTGCTTGCCTTTAGAGGCTGATACAACCTCAAGGACATCTATGACATTGAAGAAGAGGCATCACGCACTCTCATGTTTGAAGCATGTGTCAACATCCAGGCATATATCACATCATAACTCTACGTCAAGACATTCAACGTTATCTCATCAGCCGTAATCGCAGTTGTGCATTTTTTGCTCACCACCTCCATCATCAAAAACAAAGCCTGCAATTGTAATGCCTGCTGATCAGCAATTGTTGCAGCCATTAGACATTACAGAGCAGGCTGCTGTTACAACTGCCATGATTGTGCAAAGGTAGACTTCACCACGGTCAGGAGTTACCTCCAAGGAGCTCCAAGCCTATTCCAAAGGCACAAACTCTAAAACCTGTTGTCTGGCAGGCAGGTCCTACTAGTATTGTGACTCCTCATACATCCATTTATGTTCTGAAAGAAAAACTTCTAATGGTAAAGATGACAAGAGTCCACACCAAGGGAAGAGGAAGCACGGTTTACTCCTTCAGCACCTAAAAGGGAACCAGATATTGACACCCAGACACATGCACATCTGATTTTAAACCTACTTTTCTACACTGGGTTTTCTGAAAAGAGTTTCTATGTTCAATGATAGTATTACTTTCCAGGAATTTGTGCCTACAGGGGTAACAAAATTCAAATTTCCTCTGGCAATTCTACAATACTAGTATCATTGTCAAGACTTTACAGCCAAGAGACACCAATACCTCTCTTACCATTAGTGCCAGGCTCCCAGGAAATGACAATTCAATTATTTCTTACTCTGACTATGGCAAAAGCTTAAAATCCATGACCTTTGAAGAAATGTAGGCCTCCATAGTAATATTCAAGTATTCCTGAGAGAAAATTCACAACTTGGATCTGTAATTATCTTGCATGTGCTCCTGTGACATCTGTTTCTCTGAACAAGGAGAGCAGAGGCATGATGCAGTGGACACAAAGGTCAGTGACACAACTAGCACTGCTGCGAGCATTGAGGACAGCGGCTTTATCAGGACTCTATGACTGTCCACGAAATATTTTGAATGATACGCTTTACAGGTCTGGTTCTCGTTGTTCCTCCTGTGTACAAAGAAATACAATGTGTAAGAAAACTGAGGCTGAAAGGCTAAAAGCAATTTGGAAGAGAAAAATACATTTTACTGATCACAATATAAAAATATAGGTTCGAGGCATGTGAGCTGTAGATCACATGCTGTGCATACTCCTACAATCTAGTGTTGGGTCCGGATGTTTGCAGTTTGTTTTTCTTCGAAGAAGTCTTTTCCAGTCACGAGGTAGGTGACTCCTCCTTTCGGTGATAGTGCGCATGGGCATCGACTCCATTGTTAGATTGTTTTTTTCCCCATCGGGTTCGGATGTGAATTGCTGCGCTCCGGTTCGACACCGTTCCTTCGGTTTCCCTCAGTGCACAAGACACTCACCCTCGACTGTATTGTTTCCGATCGCGTCTCCCATTCTTCGCGTATCGTATTTACTTCTTAAAAACTATCTTTCGATTGGAAAGCTCGTGGAAGGCCGTCGGGCCTACCCACGTCGGTCCGACCCGCAGTCGATGGAACGAACTCCTTTCAAATTCTGTCCTCGGTGTCAAGCGAAGTACCCGCAAGCCGATCTCCATTTCAGAGCACGGCTCTGACCAAGATGAAGACATCCTGCATGGACAACGTACTGTGAGTACAGACCCTCCCTCGTCCCAAGAGCCACCTCAACACAAAAAGAAGGCTCTGGTCCAACCTGCGCCCTCGGACCCCGGTCGGCACCGAGACCACGCTTCTGACACCCCACCTTCTGGCTCGGCACCGAAGCCTACAAAAAAGCCTTCTGGCTCCGAAAAGCCTCACTCCAAATCGGGCTCCGAGCCAAAACCTTCGGGGTCAAAACAAAAGTCCGGCTCGGACCCACACCATTCGGCACCGAAACACACTTCGGATCCGAAGACACCAACGCCTAAGACACCGGCACCGAAACATTCGGCGCCGAAACAGTCAGATGTGGCGAAATCACCAAAAAAGCACATTTTCGAAGCTCCGATCGACAAACCGGACCCGAAACAAAAGGTGTTGTACATTCATCCAAAGACTGGACATATCACCACCAAAGTGACTTTAAAAAGAAAGACTGATACAGAAGAGGAATATCACATTCCTTTGAAGAAGAGAAGTGTTGGAACTAACCCTTCCGCTCCTCCTCTTCCTCCTCCTCTTCCATAACCTCCTTCCCCTCATTTTCAACCAATTTCACCTGAGCATTCACCACCACATACACCTGACAACCAAGACGATGGGGGTGGCAATGGGGATGGGAATGAAGATTATCAGCCAGTACCTATAGACCCATGGGACGACAACACCACTAATTCGCCCACAGGCAATGATCCCGACTTGTACCCTACCAAGCCCTCTCCACCAGACGACAGTGTAGGCTACATCGAATTACTGGGTAGAGCTGCCAACTACCATGGGGTGCAGCTGCACAAAGAATCCCTAGAAGAGGACTTCCTCTTTGAAACCCTTAGCAGCACTCAAAAGTCATCACACACACTACCCATGCTCAAAGGGATGATCAGGCATGTAGATGACATCTTTAATGACCCTGTCAGGGCTCGTATTCTTACCCCTAGAGTAGATGAGAAATACAAGCCAGCACCATCTGACCCAGTGTGAGTAAGGGGACAATTACCATTGGACTCCCTGGTTGTGTCCAACGCACGTAAAAGAGCCAACTCCCAAAATACAGGAGATGCTCCACCCTCAGATAAAGAATCCAAGCTTATTGATGCTTCGGGAAAAGGGTGGCCTCTCAGGCAGCAAACTTCTGGCGCATCTCTAACACTCAGGCGTTGCTAGTACGATACGACCGTGCGCACTGGGACGAGATGGAGCAAATGATCCAATTTCTGCCCCAAGAACATAGATCTAAAGCGCAAGACCTTGTGCGTGAGGGACAACTTATTTCAAACAATGCAATCAGGTGCTCCCTAGATTCTGCAGACACTGCTGCTAGAGCTGTAAACACCAGTGTCCTTTTAAGGAGACACGCCTGGCTCCGCATATCTGGGTTCAAACTTGAGGTTCAAACCTCCATATTAAACACACCCTTTGATAAGGAACACCTCTTTAGCCCAGTGGTAGATTCTTCACTAGAAAAGATGAAGAAAGACACTGAAGTGGCCAAATCCATGGGAGCCCTTCAGTCAACAAAAGCCTGTTGTTCCTTTCGGCGCTCTTTCTACAGCGGAGGCTCCAAAAATATCTCCTCAGAGACCACCTCCATCTACAAGGGCAATAACCAACCCTCTGCCTCTAAGGGTTACTTCAGAGGGGGTTACAGAGGCAACAATTGCAAAGGCAGGGGTAGAGGTTCAAACACACGCACCTCTCCTTCCAATACAAAACAGTGACTTGCCTACACTTCCCTCCGACCACTCAACACCTGTCGGGGGAAGACTTTCAGATTTCCTACCAATCTGGCAGTCAATAACAACAGACAAGTGGGTACTACAAATTTTCCGTTCTGGTTACTGCCTGGAGTTCACCAACACTCCTCCAAACATTCCCCCAAAGTCACACAAACTTTCACCAGATCACCTACACCTCCTCAAACAAGAGGTACAGTCTCTCCTCATAAAAGGGGCTATAGAGCCCGTACCACCACAACATCACGGGTTTGGCGTGTACTCTTTTTACTTCCTAATACCCCAAAAAGATGGTTCTCTCAGACCAATATTAGATCTCAGAGAACTCAATCTTTACAGTCCGATCATTTCCACATGGTAACGCTTCAACAAGTACTACCTCTTCTGCAAAAAGGTGACTTTCGGTCTACTCTAGACTTAAAGGACGCCTATTTCCATATTCCAATCCACCCCGCTCATCGCAAATTCCTCCGGTTTGGGTTAGTGGGTCAACACTTCCAGTTCAAGGTACTCCAGTTCGGAGTCACCACTGCCCCCAGAGTCTTCACAAAGTGTCTGGCGGTAGTAGCTGCTCACCTGAGAAGACAAAGCATCCATGTCTTCCCATACTTGGACGACTGGCTCATCAAAGCCAGCACGTACCAGCCATGTCTTCAGCACACTTTCAGAACAATTCAGTTACTACATCAACTAGGGTTCACAGTCAATGTGCTAAAATCACATCTCTAACCATCTCTAACCAGCCACTCTAGATACTCAAAAGGCTATGGCGTTTCCCAACGCAGCCAGAATTCGCAACATTCAGGCTTTAGTTCTCCAGTTTCAACCCAATCATTTGCTTCCAGCTCGGGTTTATATGCAACTGCTAGGAATGATGGCATCTTGCATCATGATCGTCCCCCATGCCAGGCTACACATGCGTCCACTTCAAGAATGCTTAGCCAGTCAGTGGAACCAGTCACAGGGTCTATTAACTGATCTAGTGTTGGTAAGCGGCCGTACTCATCGCTCTCTGCAGTGGTGGAACATACAACATTTATCAAAAGGACAGCCCTTCATAGACCCGGTTCAACAGATAGTACTAACAGCGGACGCGTCCCTCACTGGTTGGGGAGCTCATCTTCAACAACACACAGTGCAAGGCATGTGGATCCAACAGCAAAAGTTGCTCCATATCAATCATTTAGAGTTGCTTGCAATCTTTCTAGCTCTCAAGGCGTTTCAGACTCACCTGGAGAGCAAAGCTGTCTTGGTTCGTACAGACAACATGACAGCTATGTATTACATACAAAAACAGTGGGGGGACACACACTCCAACTGTCCCACTTAGCCCAAAACATCTGGAGGTGGGCCATTCACCACAAACTTTATCGCCTAGCGGACCACCTCCCAGGAGTGAACAACCAGATTGCAGACCTCCTCAGCAGGCAGAGGCAGCAGATACACAAATGGGAACTTCACCCTCAAGTTCTCCTCCCATAATTCCAAGCTTGGGGAGTCCCTCAGATAGATCTGTTTGCCACACACCAAAACGCAAAATGCCAAAGCTTCGCCTCCAGGTACCCACACCCGCAATCCAAAGACAATGCACTATGGATGAACTGGTCAGGGATATTTACCTACGCTTTTCCGCCTCTCCCACTCATTCCATTAGTGGTTCGGAAGCTCAGGCAAACATCTCTCACACTAATCCTAGTAGCTGCCACATGGGCCCGTCAACCTTTGTTCACAACCCTGTTGGAGCTGTCTTTAGTCCCGCATCAAAAGCTGCATTTAACCTCCAGTCTCCTCACACAGAGCCATGGAGAAATCAGACACCCAGATCCCAAACAACTGAACCTCGCGATCTGGCTCCTGAAGTCATAGAGTTTGGTTATTTAAATCTTCCAAGAGAATGTATAACTATCATTAGGGAGGCTAGAAGGCCTACCACAAGAGCCTGTTATGCAGCTAAGAGGAAGCAATTTGTTATTTATTGTAATTACAATCATATCAACCCTCTTGATGCTTCCATACAAAACATCATCTGCTATCTGTTACACTTCCAACAGTCAGCATTGGCTTACACCTCCATCAGACTACACCTCGCGGCAATAGCTGCGTATCTACAAAATAGGCAGCATTTGTCGTTGTTTAGAGTACCCGTAATTAAGGCTTTCGTGGAAGGACTAAAAAGAGTCATACCACCAAGTATCCCACCTGCCCCAGTGTGGAATCTTAACATAGTCCTCACAAGATTAATGGGCCCACCTTTTGAGCCCATGCACAAATGAGAACCACAGTTCCTCTCTTGGAAAACCGCTTTCCTCATTGCAATCACTTCATTAAGAAGAGTGAGTGAACTACGGGCACTAACCATACAAGAACCTTTTTTCCAACTACACAGAGACAAAGTGGTTCGTCGTACCAACCATAAATTTTTGCCTAAGGTAGTATCTGCATTTCACATAAATCAGTCAGTAGAATTACCTGTATTCTTCCCTCAACTTGATTCTGTTGCAGAACGAGCTCTACACACCTTAGATGTCAGAAGAGCGCTCTTGTACTACATTGAAAGAACAACATCATTTCGTAAAACAAAACAACTCTGTGTTGCTTTTGCACCACCACACAAGGGCAATCTTATCTCCAAATCTGGTATTGCAAGGTGGATTGTTAAGTGCATTCAAACTTGCTATGCAAAAGCAAAGAGGACTCGTAACTGTACCCCCTAGGGCACATTCCACTCGCAAGCTAGGGGCCACTATGGCTTTCTTGGGAAACATTCCCATAGTTGACATTTGCAAAGCTGCAACATGGTCTACACCGCACACATTCACCAAACACTATTGTGTAGATGTGTTAGCGAGACAACAAGCCAATGTGGGTCAAGCAGTACTTAAAACACTGTTTCAGACAACTCCAAGAGCTACAGGATAGCCACCGCTTTGGGAGGATACTGCGATATAGTCTATGCACAGCATGTGATCTACAGCTCACATGCCTCGAACGGATAATGTTACCCAGTAAGCATCTGTTCTTGGCATGTAGAGCTGTAGATTCACACCCACCCACCTCCCCGGGCACCTGTAGCTGCTGCAGTTCTCTCTTTAGTTTACATACATACGCATGGACATCTCTATTCTTTACTATCACTCCATTCTCATCCTCTGCGGGAAAACAATCTAACAATGGAGTCAATGCCCATGCGCACTATCACTGAAAGGAGGAGTCCCCTACCTCGTGACTGGAAAAGACTTCTTCAAAGAAAAACAAAGGGCAAACATCCGGACCCAACACTAGATGGCAGGAGTATGCACAGCGTGTGAATCTACAGCTCTACATGCCAAGAACAGATGCTTACTGGGTAAGTAACATTATCCATTTAAAGGCAGGTATCTGAAAGAGACACGTTAGTGACAGATTCCTTACCTTAGAATATCCCCAGGCGTCAGGCTGGATCCGGAAAGTTTTTGCGTAGCAGTACCCTTGCGCGTCGGTAGGCGGCGTCGTGCGACTCCGCGTCCGTCGTCGGCGTCGGGACCGCCGGAATGACGTCGCGGGCAGTACTTAGACGCCGCCCCTGCGCGCTGACGTCAGTTCTTTCTTTTTCCGCGCCAGTAAGCGCAGATCCGGGAAGAGCAGTGCCCTAGTCATTTTTTGACTAACTTTTTGGTGTTTTTTCACTCTTTTCCCCAAGTGTCTCGACTCCGTATGTGTCGGTAGGGATGCCCGGCTTCAAGCCATGCGACGCCTGTGGTCGAATGATGTCGATCACAGACCCGCATCAGGAGTGTGTTTACTGCCTCGGCCGCGACCACAACACGAAGTCGTGCCCCGACTGCCGAGCCTTACACCAGAAGGCTTTGCGAGAGCGGAGAGGTCGAGGGGCCGGTCGCGGAGTCCTCCTCGGTCGTCGGGATCCAAGTCTTCGCACTCCTCCGGTAAGTCGAAGCATAAGAAGTCTAAGAAGCGCCATCGCTCGACGACTTCCCCTCGCCGGTCTCGCGACTCGGCTGAGGGTCCTGTCGGCACCGTCCCCGCGGCGCCGGGAGTGCCTATGGAGCCGCCCCGCATTACCCGTCCTTCCCGGGTTCGGGGGCGACTCCGGCCGAGATACAGGAGTTCCTGTCGGCCATGGCCCGCCTCTTCGGGCCTCAAGGTCCCCCCGGTGCGCCTTCGGGCCCCGCGGGCCCTAGTGGGGTTCCTACGGCGTTGCCGGCGACTCCGGTCCCGGCGACACCAGCCCCGGTCCTGGCACCGGCTCCGGCCCCGGCCTCGACCCCGGCTCCGGTGCTGCCACAACCCCGATCGACGCCGGTTGACCTGACGACACCTCCACCGGCGCCGATCTCTCCGGTGCCGTTCCCGACGCCGCCCGGGGCTCCGGGCGGCGTCGTTCCCCGGTTCTCTCCGGATCCGGACATGGCGCCGGACCGGCGTCGCTCGACGCCGGCTCCGACGCCGATGGGACCTTGGGTCCCGTATGTCCCTTCTCCATATTTTGAACAAGAATTGGAGGACGCAGAGGACTGGGAGGGGTCTGATAACCCTCTCACACAGCAGTGTGAGTTTGATCAGGACTGGGCTGAGGAGCTTGGGGATGCCAGTGGTTTGGACACCTCCCCTGACCCTGGCATGCTGTCTCCTCCTTCCGTGGCAACGGAGGAGGGAGCAAACTCTGCAACGGTGTTGCGTAGAGCAGCTGGGGCCTTACACCTCCAGTTGCCTACGGTGGCTGTCAGGACTAACATCCTGACGGAAGTGCTTCAGCCGGCGGCTACCTCCTCGGAGCCACTGCTGCCGTTTAACGAGGCGCTTTCCGACGTTCTTTTGGGCACCTGGTCCAAGTCCACCACAGGGGCTCCTGTGGATAGGAACGTGGCACGACGCCATCGCCCTGCTCCGGGCGACCCCCTGTTCCTCTCCCAACACCCCACCCCTGAGAGCTTGGTGGTCCAAGCCTCTGCTTCCCAAAGCGCCTTCCCTACCGCTCCCCCGGATAGGGAATCCAAACGCCTGGATCAATTTGGGAAGAAGGTCTTTTCTTCCTCCAGTGCTGGCTTGCGGTCCGTTAACACCACTTGCCTCTTGGGCCGATATTCCCACTCCTTGTGGGACTCGGTGGCGCAAGTTCTGCCCCAGTGTTCTGAGGAGGTCCAGACACTGCTTACCCGCGTCATTGCTGAGGGAAGAGATGCGGCAAAGTACACCATTAGATGTGGCCTTGATACCGCCGACTCGCTAGGCAGATCGCTTGCGACGACAGTGGCGCTGCGCCGTCACGCCTGGCTGAGAACCACTGGTTTCTCGGGTGATGTCCAAAACACTCTTATGGACATGCCCTTTGATGGGATCGGTCTTTTTGGGAACAAGGCAGACCATGCACTGGAGCGTTTTAAGGACTCGCGGGCTATGGCTAAGTCCCTGGGCCTTTCTGCTGTACGCCCTCCGCAGCCATCTGCTTTTCGCCCCTTTCGTGGACACGGAAGGGGCGCCCAGTCACGTCCGCTGCCCAGCCACCGGCCCACGCAGCAAGCGTCTTCGCGTGGCCGAGGACATGGCTCCCGCCGTGGCGGGTCAGGCAACCAGCGTGCGGGTCAGGCCACAAACCCCGCCCCGTCCGCGGCCTCCAAGCCCTCCTAGTCCTTCCTTTCAGGTGCACAGCACGCCAGTAGGGGGCAGGGTCCGCCATCACCTTCACCACTGGCGTGCCATCACCTCGGACAGGTGGGTCTTGGACATTGTCCGAAGGGGCTACTCCTCCCCTTCGTGACCATCCCCCCAGCCATGCCACCTCAATTCCACCGCATGTCAGGGGATCACTTGGTGCTTCTTCAAAAGGAAGTTGCGGCCCTCTTGGCCAAGAGGGCCATCGAGCGCGTTCCGACCCCAGAAGTAGGACGTGGTTGCTACTCCCACTACTTTCTGGTGCCCAAAAGGACAAGGAGGACATGCGTCCTATCTTGGACCTCCGGAACGTCAATCGCTTCCTCCGGAAGGAGAAGTTCAAGATGCTCACCCTAGCTCAGGTCTTGACTGCTCTCGACCATGGAGACTGGATGGTAGCGTTGGACTTGCAGGACGCATATTTCCACATCCCCGTCCTGCCGGCCCACCGGCGTTACCTGCGGTTCACGGTAGGCCTCGAGCATTTTCAGTTCACCGTGCTCCCTTTTGGCCTTACCAGCGCCCCTCGGGTGTTCACGAAAGTGATGGCGGTGGTCGCAGCCCATCTGCGCCGGGCAGGGGTTCCAGTCTTCCCCTACCTCGACGACTGGCTGCTGAAGGCGGGCTCGTCCCAGGCAGTCGTCTCCCACCTCCAGACAACGGCCGAACTCCTGCACTCGCTGGGGTTCTCCATCAACGTGCCGAAGTCGCACCTGATTCCTTCTCCACAGCTCCTTTTCATCGGAGCAGTTCTGGACACAACGCAGTTTCGGGTTTATCCTCCCGAACGGCGAGTCCGGGATATTCAGGCTATGATTCCGATCTTTCGGCCTTTATCCTGGGTTTCGGTACGGATGACCCTGAGGCTGCTGGGCCTCATGGCCTCCTGCATCCTGCTGGTCGATCATGCCAGATGGCATATGCGGGCTCTGCAGTGGGACCTGAAGTTCCAGTGGACGCAGCACCAGGGCAACCTGTCCGATCACGTCCAGATCTCGGAGGGGACTGCAAAACATTTGCAGTGGTGGCTCTCGAACCGGCAATGGGTCATGGGCAGATCCCTCTCCCTTCCCCAGCCAGAGCACACAGTTGTGACGGACGCGTCCCTTCTGGGATGGGGCGGTCACATGGGAGAGGCGGAGATCAGAGGCCTCTGGTCTCCGGCGGAGTCCCGGCTCCATATCAACCTTCTGGAGCTCCGGGCGATCCGACTTGCACTCAAGGCATTCCTTCCCTCTGTCAAAGGGAAGGTAGTGCAGGTGTTCACAGACAACACCACCGCCATGTGGTATTGCAACAAACAGGGTGGGGTGGGGTCGTGGACCCTATGTCAGGAGGCTCTGCGCCTCTGGACATGGCTGGAACATCAGGGCATATTCCTGATGGTTAAACACCTGGCAGGTTCCCTGAACGCCAGGGCGGACAAACTCAGCCGCAGGTGCATGATGGATCACGAATGGCGTCTTCACTCGGAGGTGGCGCAAGGTCTCTTTCTGCAGTGGGGAGAGCCTTGGTTAGATCTGTTCGCCACCGAAGAGAACGCGCAATGTCAGCAGTTCTGCGCGTTGGAATTTCCAAGGCGGCACTCGCTCGGCGACGCTTTTCGTCGCGAGTGGAGTTGCGGTCTGTTGTACGCCTTTCCGCCTATACCACTTCTACCCAGAGTGTTGAAGAAGATTCGGCGCGACCGGGCCCAAGTCATTCTTGTGGCTCCGGACTGGGCTCGAAGAGTTTGGTATCCCGAGCTACTCAGTATGAGCGTCGATCCCCCGATCTGTCTGCCTCTTCGGGAGGATCTTCTGTCGCAGCAGCAGGGGACGGTCCTCCACCCGAACCTGTCCAGTCTACACCTGCTTGCGTGGAGATTGAGCGGCGGCAGTTGATTCCTTTCTACTTGCCTCCCGAAGTTAGTGATGTGATTCTGGCAGCCAGGCGTCCCTCCACTAAGGTGGTATACGCCTGCAGGTGGAACAAGTTTGTGGCATGGTGCACAGCAAAGGCTGTGAATACCCTTTCTGCCCCTCTTTCTGAGGTTCTTCTGTTCCTTCTTTCTCTGGCCCAACAGTGTTCTGCCCTGGGTACCATCAAGGGCTATCTTTGTGCGATATCGGCCTTCCTCAGGCTTCCTGATCAGCCCTCCCTTTTCAAGTCCCCTGTGGTTAACAGGTTTCTTAAAGGCATTACACACCTCTTTCCTCCTGTTCCGTTTGTAATGCCTCAGTGGGACGTGAACTTGGTTCTTACCTTCTTAATGTGCGCTCCCTTTGAGCCTCTACATAACTGTCCTCTTCGTCTTCTTACTCTGAAGACAGCATTCCTTGTGGCCATCACCTCTGCTCGGCGGGTGAGTGAGCTCCAGGCTCTTTCATGCAAACCTCCCTTTCTGTCTGTTCATCCAGACAAGGTTGTTCTTAGGACGCGTCCGTCCTTCTTGCCAAAGGTGGTTACTGCCTTCCATATTGGGCAGACCATCACTTTGCCCACCTTCTTTCCGCCTCCGCATCCTTCCAGAGAGGAAGAGAGGCTCCACCGTCTGGACCCAAAACGTGCGCTTTCCTTTTACATCAACCGCACACAACAGTTCCCGGTGGATGACCAGCTCTTTGTTGGCTACGTGGGCGCCAAAAAAGGTTGGGCGGTACACAAAAGGACCATCTCCCGGTGGGTCACCTTGTGTATCAAAGCCTGCTATTCTTTGGCTAAGAAGAAGCCTCCTGTTGGGCTGCGTGCCCATTCCACCAGGGGTACGGCTGCTACCACGGCTTTAGGCCGCGGTGTTCCGTTACAGGATATATGTCAGGCAGCTACGTGGGCCTCGCTGCACACGTTTACCAAACATTACTGCCTTGACAGTCAGGTCCGGAGGGACGGCTTCTTTGGCCGTTCTGTCCTCCGGGACTTCCTTGTCTGAATCTGTTCGCAGACCCACCACCGGGGTTGGTATTGCTGGGGTATCTATTCTAAGGTAAGGAATCTGTCACTAACGTGTCTCTTTCAGATGCACAAGTTACTAACTTGTGTAACGATATATCTGTAAGAGACAGTAGTTAGTGACAGATTCCTTACCGCCCCACCCATCCTCCCCGTTCTGCGAACTGATTTCTAGGGTTAAGGACATCCCTTTCAGGGCCCTAGTATTTTTCAGACACCTATGTCAGCTTCTTGCATGGCTCTGCATTCCTGGCGCGGAAAGTCGTGTACAGAACTGACGTCAGCGCGCAGGGGCGGCGTCTAAGTACTGCCCGCGACGTCATCCCGGCGATCACGACGACGGACGCGGAGCCGCACGACGCCGCCTACCAACGCGCAAGGGTACTGCTACGCAAAAACTTTCCGGATCCAGCCTGACGCCTGGGGATATTCTAAGGTAAGGAATCTGTGACTAACTACTGTCTCTTACAGATATATCGTTACACAAGTTAGTAACTTGTGCGTTACTGGAAGGAGCACCATTAGCAGCAGATGGTTCATACCCCTCAATGGCATCCACAGCAAGCCTCAGACTCAACAGGGAAACTTTCAGACAATGATTTTCCATTTTTGCTTCCACTGTATGCCACTCCAGTGGGGGCCGAAGTGGCACAAATCATCCCAAAGAATTTCAGTTTGTAAACAAAGACATATTGGTGCTAAATATTCAATGGTTATGCGCCTTATTTGAAAATACCTCCATTAGCATTTCGATCGTAATCAGAAACAAACTTTTTGTTGTAACTTCTACACTCAGAAATGCACATTCTTCATCAAAAGCATGCTGTGTAACCAGTTCCTTGTTCTTAAAGAGTTAAAGAATTTATTGACGACACTGTCTCATTTCAAAGAAAAGTCATAAGAAAGAGTTCAGGCCTCTGGATCTCAAATTGGCAAACAAATTTATCAAGAAGGGAGTTGTTTGAATGTTTGCTTTACATCAAATCAGTCCCCAGCTGCTGAAAGATCTTTAGATGTGTGTGATAGACCTACAAGATGCATAATTCCGCATTGTGATAACAAGCACAGAAGGTTTCTGAGGTTTGTAGTAGGAGTGGTCACTACCAGTTCAAAGTGCTTTCCTTAGGCCTGAAATCAGGTCCTTGCACTTTGGTGACCACTCACTTGAGAAAATATTCATATAGTCATTCATCCATAATGGGAAGCCAGCTCTTCTTAAAGGGCGTCTGACAACGTCAACATGACATTGCTACTTTTAAATTATCTTGCTTTTTAGATTAACATCACATCATCTACTTTGAATCCAATGCACATTCTGAATCAATTGTTTCCATATCTGGACTACTGGCTGATAAAGAGTAGCAGCTGTCAGCAATGTCTAGTACATACACAAGCAGCTGCGTCACTCCTGGGCAGGCTAGGATTTACAGACAACAAAAAATCCCATCTTTGCCCTCACCAGTTACAGCCTTTCTTAGAAGCAGTTTTAAACTTAAGCACCAGCAACATCTATCCCAAACCAGAGAGGGTGATGACATTTCAAAGGCTGCTAAATCTTTTTCAGACATCTCCTTTCATAGCAGTGAGAATGATTATGAAACTGTTGGGGAGAATGGCCTCCTGAATTGCCCGAGTGTTCACGCTCTGCTTCACATGTACCTGCTACATGAATGTCTGGGAATGCAATGGTCACAAGTGACAGATCAATGAGGAGATCTAGTGTTGAGAGAGACCAGAGTTCAGGACAAATTTCAAATGGTGAAACAAGAGCTGATTGTGGGGCTGGTTGTTTCTGAACTCTCAGCAGCAGATGACCTTTACCACAAACAACTCACGGGGTTAGGAGCACATCTGGGCAACATGACTGTTTGGGGTACCTTGACGCAAGAACAACAAAGGTGTCACATCAGTTTGTTTTCTAGAGCTGACAGCCATTCAGTTGTCTCTCGGAGCATTCACATGATCATTCGAAAGAATACAGTCATAATAAGGACAGACAGTAGGACTACAATGTATTGCCTATATAAACAAGGACGTATTTACTTGCAGCAGCTGAGGCAATCGATTTGGCCCTGGGCCATTCGCCATCAGATTCAGGTCCTAGCAGATCATCTTCCAGGGGTGGCAACGACTTTGCCGACTTACTAAGCAGGATGCATCAAAAGATACACAAGTGGGAAAGAAATCTCCAAGTACTTCTACAATACTTCCCAAGATGGGGACACCACTTGATAAATGTGTTAGCCACCGCAGAAAACACAAAATGCCCAAGCTTTGCCTGCAGGTTCCGACACCCACAGTCCATGGGCAAAGCACTATGGATGAACCGGTCAAAGGCATTTGCTCATGCTGTTCTTCCACTACGTCTAATATCATATGTAGTCAGAAAGCTCAGGTAGACGGCCATGACACTCAATCTAGTTGAACCAACATGGGCCTTATAGCCATAGCATTCAGTGCTTCTGAAACTGTATGTCCACCTATATGAAAAGCTGCCTTTAAGACCAGATCTGCAAACCCAGCATTCGGATCAACTGCGACATCTAAATCTAAGGGAAATGAACCTATCGCTTTGGCACCTGAGTTCCTAGAGTTTGAGTACTTCAAGCTACCAGAGGAATGCATGCTAATCTTGTCAGAAGCCTGCAAACCTATGTGGAAACTTTTATGAATTAAAGTGGAAATGCCTAGTCCATTATTGTATAAACAAACAGAAATTCTGAACGTGTTGGTGCTGAATATCATTTGTTAGTTACTGCACATCCAAAAGGCAGGGTTGGCATACACATCCATCAGGCTACATTTAGCAGCAATAGCTGCTTACATGCATAACACACAACATTCAGTTTTACTCAAAATCTCAGTCATTAAAGCATTCATGGAGAGTCTTAAGAGAGAAATTCCTCTAAAAACACCACCATCCCCTATTTGATACCTCAATGTTGTACTCTTTAGACTCTTTGACCCCCCTTTTGAGCCGTTGCACTCTTGTCAGATGCAATACCTTTCCTGAAAGGTAGCATTCTGGATAGTAGTTGCTTCCTTGTGAAGAGTAAGTGAAGTGCAGGCCTTAACAGTAGAGGAGCCTTTCATACAAGTACACAAGGCTAGAGTTGTCTTAAGAAGAAATCCTCCCTTTCTACCAAACATGGTTTCTCATTTTCATATCAACCAAACCACTGAGTTGCCAGTTTTCTTTCCACACCCTGAAACTGTGGCAGGTAAAGAACTGCATACATTAGATGCTAAGAGAGCCTTACTATATTTGATACAACAAAAGTCATGTGCAAGACAAAGCAACTCTTTTGTACGTTCGCAAAACCCCACTTGGGAAATCCTATATCTGAAAGAGACTATTAGTTATAGATTCCTTACCTTAGAATTACCCCCAGACTGGATCCGGAGAATATTTCTCTTAGCAGTACCCCTGCGCGTTGGAAAGTGGCGTCGGTCGACTCCGGCGTCGTGGTCACCGGGATGATGTCGCGTTTCTACTTAGACGCCGCCCCTGCGCGCTGACGTCAGTTCTTTCTTTTTCCGTCCCAGCCTAGCGCAGATCCGGAGAGAGCTTACCCCCTTAGTCATTTTTTGACTAAGCCTTTCGACTTTTGTCGACCTCTTTTTTCGAGTCATCGACTCCTGGTGTGCGAGGGATGTCCCATCGTCGGACCAGCTTCAAGCCCTGCGAGGTCTGTCACAAACTGATGTCTGTGACGGACCCGCACCTCGTGTGCCTTTGGTGTCTGGAGCGCAACCACGACCCGAAGTCGTGCTACAACTGCCTTGGCCATGAATCCGAAGTCTTTGTGGGAGCGGTCCCAAAAGCCCAGCAATCGTCTCACCGTCACTCCCGGTCTCGTTCGAGGGGAAGGTCTCCAGACCATTCGCGGAGCCACCACACCTTGTCCAAGTGTTCGCATTATTCGGGTATGTCGAAGCACAAGAAGGTGTGTTGTAGGGATTCTGCACACACAGAGCTATGCACAGGATGATAGGACCTCGGAATATAGTGGTGAGCCTACCATAAGCCGTATCACCTAAAACCCCAACCCAACTAGCCTTAGCGTCCCATTAGCAACAATGTACCAATGATTAGACAACCCAGAACACGGTATCTCTCTCTCAGGACTCGCAGTAGCAAGAACACCCTTTCGTCACTCACTCATACCTGTCCACAACGTGCGTAAGAAGAGACACAGTATAGGTTAAAATGTTTATTTCAACTTACGTGCTCTAAGATACAGTACAAGTGTCAGTACTATCAGCATAATGCATAAGAATAATATAATCAGCATAGTTACAACTCCATAGAATACAAACGGGGAAAGCATTTTACTAAAGCAGTGGCTATAGGGCTAAATGACCTTACCACCCTCCCCGTGCTAGAAGCTAGTTTATTATACAAATAGAAGACCTCTGGGCTTTGACTAGCGAACCCCCATACCTCAGTCTCTAGATGCAAAGACTACATCAGCAGACAATCACAGCTCTTCTCCCTGGAAAGGTTTTTCTCCAAGTGTCTCTAGAGCGGGAAAACCGCAATATTAAAAGCACACAAATTTCTCCATGGCAGCTGTACACAGTGTTATGTCTAGGTGCGAGGGACTGGCCAGATCAGCAGGAACAAGGGACGTTGTTTTTCGACCTTGTACATGTCGTGCAGACGTAGCCCAAAGGGAACAGGAGAAAAGGTGAAAGACAGAAACGCAGACAGTTCTAAAATAACTTGGCAGGAGCAGAGGTCGGTAGAACAACGGCTCAGAGTAACGTGTGCAAAGAAAAAGCATCATGGCAGCCAGGCCTAAGGCAACGTAGCAAGGCAGGCCAGGAGGCCACAAACCACAAGACAGGTGAAGAAGCACCGTCGCTCTTCGCCTTCTCCCCGTCGGTCGGCTGATGCGACGCGGGATCTAAGGCTCCGTCTCCGGTGCCTGATTTAGGGACGACTCCGCGCTTCCCCCATTTCCGGAAGCTGGGGCATCCCCTGCCCAGCTTCGTACGTTCTACGAAGCCCCCATTGTATCTTTGGGCAGCCCGACTCCACTGGCGTGCCTTCGGGCCCCGCGGAGTCGGTCGGGGGCCCTGGGTCTTCGATACCAGTGGCTCCGGCCCCGGAAGGCCCTGTGTATCCAGGCCAGGTTCCGGACCGACGCCGGTCGACCTTACTCGACCTTCCCCAGCGAGAACACTCCCGGGGTAAGTAGCATTTTCTCTTCCTCAGCTACTCCTGCTGAGCTTCTTGTTGCGCAAAGTGCATATCACACATTTGTATGACAATTTGTTTCATCCTGTGGAATGGTGAAATGGATTCTGGTGGCGATCTTGAACCATCAGTCTGAACATCTTCCAGATCTTCATTTCTCTCATCTGCATGTTTCTCTGGATTTCCCCTTCCCTGTTCTTCTTGTCCAGAAGCCATTGCAAAGGAGCAAAAAGTTTAAAAAATAAAAGTGCAGCAAAGAAATTACAGTCTACTTCGCTACAGAGCTCTCGTGTGACAAAGAGTGCAATGGTCTGTGCAGGAAAGTCAAGAACTATTTGAATGTGGAGCAGTACTTTCTCAGGAACCAATCAAACTGCTGCAGTAGTCCATAAAGATTCACAGATCCCTCGTGGATTCTAGGAAATAGGCATGCGTTCGATTTGGCGTGACCTGGATTCGCTGTTCATCAAACCGCAAATCCCAAAAATGCTTGAAACGTGCAAAAGTTGAAATGTAATAGTACTTCTTTGACTACTTAGTTGAACTTAGACAACCCCAATTTTCAAACAGCATATTACAATTTGTATTCATACTAGACACAACTTTTTTTTAAAGTTAAGGGGTTCGCAGGACTCATTTTGGATTTGCTTACCCTGGAATGGAAGACCCGCCTCGGTGATCACCCAAGAGTCACAGAAAAAGACTTGCGGTCCCGTAGTATTGTCTATTGGTGGATCCACAAATCCTTAAACACCCCAAAAAATAAAGGATGCATTTGATTTCTTACAGACTCCACCACGCTTATAAAAAACAAGTCCATAGCTTGTGGAACAAAGGAGGCCAATCATCTAGTGTTGGGTCCGGATGTGTGCAAGTTGTTTTTCTTTGGAGAAGTTATTTGAGTCACGAGGTAAAGTGATGACTCCTCTTGGTGATTATGCGCATGGGCATCGACTCCACTGTCAGATTGTTTTCTTTCCGTCGTCGGGTTCGGACGTGTGTGCTTGCACTCCGGGTCGAGACTGTTTTGGACTCCTTTCGGTTGGTTTCAGACTCACCCTTGCCCTCGCCGGGTAATACGTTCCCAACTGTGCCTTTTGAAATTGGAAAACTATGCCCTGTCGGATCATTGAGCTCAACCAGTGGCCCTTCGGATCCGGCCTCTAGCTTGGCACCGAAACTTCAGCCAAAGCCGACCACTTTGGTGCCCAGCCGACCAGCTCCATCTTTGGCACCAACCACTTCAGCTCTGAAACACAAATCCATCTGGGCTCCGAAGATTTCGAGACTGGCACACAGATCTGACCCTGGTACTCCAGTGGAGCCCATTCTCCACAAGATGCAGGAGAAACTCGATGCCCGCCAGAGGCAAATCCACATACAGCCGTACACTGTGCATATTCTTGCCAAGACTGTGGTTTCTGCACCACCTCTGTCCAAGTGCCAACTCTCCTTCGGAGTGGCCATTGATCTGCTGGTGCAAACTAAGAAGAGGAAGACTAACAAGGCCACCAGTCCCTTGCACCCTTCTACACCATTTTCTCCACCACCACCCTTTATTCCCCCACCTCCACCACCTTCACCCTCTCACTCTGAGGGTGATCCATTAGCCATCACTCCTCAGGGGCCCCACATTCATTCCCGGGTGGGCATGGGACAGGGGATGATACCTTTGATACATCAAAGCCCCTTGATCCTTCGTCGGCCTACAACATTAACCCTCCAGGCGACACTGATCCTGACTTGTACACGGCTATACCATCTCCTCCTGATGGCACCACCTCTTATCAGGAGCTTATTGGGAGGGCTGCAACTTATCATCAGGTACCACTCCATAAGGAGCCTATAGAGGAGGATTTCCTCTTTGAAACCCTTTCCACAAAACATAGGGCAACACAATATCTCCCTATGCTCAAGGGTATGCTAAGACATACTGACAATATTTTTAAAGATCCTGTGCGAGCCCGGATCATTGGTCCCATGATCGATTAAAAAAAAAATATATACAGCCTCACTCTCTGACCCTGTTAATATCAGAGGGCAAGTTTCACCTGACTCCCTGGTTGTCTCCAATGCCCGTAAGAGAGCTAATTCCAAGGCTACGAGTGACGCTCCCCATCCTGATGAGGAAGTAAGCTTATTGATGCCTCTAGTAAGAGAGCATAGTATGGGAGAACAAGGGTACCCCAAAATGTGAACCTGGGGTTGGTGTATGTTTAGAAAAAACAATGGTTCAGGGATGGCCACATTAGGTCCAGAACAAGAGAGTAAAATCCCGAAGGGGACAGTGGGGATTCAATTTATACTGGACAATTAATCGTCATGGGAGCAAGAAGGTAGGGAAACATATATAGTGTAAAATAGACGGTTTATTTTACACAAGTATGAATTTTATACTCAAAGTAACAGTCAGGTGCTCACATAAAGTGAAGGTGCGTAATGTGACAAAAGTGAGGGTGAACTAAAAGCATAACATCACATTGACAACAAAATTGGAACTCCACATGAGTGTATACAATGGGAGGGGTTCCTGTTGTAAGGGTCGACGGCGTTTCGATCTTTTAAGTACTTAAGATCATCTTCAGGACAAGTAGTGAGCAGTCTGAAATCTCAATGGGGTGTCACTATCCAGGAAGAGAGCGGGGCCGTAGCCACTATAGGAATGCAGGCGGGCTTCTTACGTGGGGAGGCTGTTTTGACTAGGATAACGTCCAAGATGGCGTCAGGGTAGAGCTACTTCCACCAGGCAGTGACGTTTAAGCTGGAAACATTCAAGGGTTGTTTGCGGGTATGGGTTATTCGTGCCTGATTATCTGGTGCAGGATGAAGTCGGGGCTACTTACAGCCGGAGGTAGCGTAGAATAAAATCGAATTACGGTTGCAGAACGAAGGGTTGGTACTCCTAGGGGCCGGCGCGCAGTCCTCGGCGTTCCACTAATACACTTGTGTTACAGTATGAGTTGCTCGTCCGTGTCCAAGATTGATTCAGAGTACCGGAGGCGAGTCAAACACCATCCTGGCCGGCGCGCTGCAACCAATGCAACTGTACCGTCGCTACAGTTGCATCGGTTGCAGCGCGCCGGCCAGGATGGTGTTTGACTCGCCTCGGTACTCTGAATCAATCAAACAGCACCTGACTGTTACTTTGAGTATAAAATTCATACTTGTGTAAAATAAACCGTCTATTTTACACTATATATGTTTCCCTACCTTCTTGCTCCCATGACGATTAATTGTCCAGTATAAATTGAATCCCCACTATCCCCTTCGGGATTTTACTCTCTTGTTCTGGACCCAATGTGGCCATCCCTGAATCATTGTTTTTTCTAAACATCTAGTAAGAGAGCAGCAGTGCAGTCTGCCAATCACTGGCGTATTGCTAATACCATGGGGTTATTGGCTAGATACGATTGTGCCCACTGGGACGAAATGGAGGAACTCCTCCAGCACCTCCCAGAGGAGCATAAAAAGAGAGGGCAGGAGCTTGTAGCTGAGGGCAAGCTTATCTCTAACATGTCCATTAGGTGCGCCCTTGACTCCGTAGACACTGCTGCCAGGGGCATTAACACTAGTGTTATGTTGCACCACCACACCTAGCTGCGCATGTCTGGCTGTAAGCCAGAGGTCCAACAGAGCCTATTAAATGTCCCCTTTGATAAGGAACACCTTTTTGGCTCACAGGTCGACCTGGTGCTTGAGAAAATGAAAAAGGACACGGAAGTTGCACAGTCAGTGGGTACATTACAAACACCAATTCCTCGTGGCTCCTTTCGCCACTCCTCCTATACCTCTTCCTCATACCATTGAGGCCAAAGTCATCACTCCTCTCCCCGAGGCTGCTACAGGGTCACATATAGGGGCAACAATTCAAAGGGTAGAGGCAAAGGTGCTTCCCCACATTGTAGTGCACACGCCACAAAGCAGTGACTCTCTTCTCCTTCTCCTGATCATTCCACACCTGTCGAGGAACGATTGCAACAGTTTCTCCCCACTTGGTGATCCATAACATCGGATCAGTGGGTGTTCGACATTATTCACATGGTTATTGTCTGGAGCTCATCACCACACCTCCAAACATTCCACTTTACACTCCCAGGCTCTCTCTGGAACACCAAACATCACTCAAACAGAAAGTTCAAGCTCTTTTAATCAAAGGAGCTATAGAACCCGTCCCTCTAGAACAGCAGGGATCACAAGTAAAATTCCTGTATTTCATAATCCCCAAAAAGGATGGCTATTTGCAGCCAATCTTAGATTTATGGCCCTTAAATCATTACATCCTGTCAGAGCATTTCCATATGGTCACTCTCCAAGACATGATCCCAACTACAGCAAGGAAAATTTGTATCTGAAAGAGACAGTTATAGATTCCTTACCTGTAGAATTACCCCCAGGCGTCAGACTGGATAAGGAGAATTTTTAGTCAGCAGTACCCCTGCGCGTAGTAAGGTGGGGTCGATCGACTCCGCGTTCGTCGTTGTCGGGAGGATCCTCCCGAAGAGGCAGTCTGATCGGAGGATCGATGGCCATGTGTAGCAGCTCGGGAAACCAGACTCTTTGTGCCCAATCCGGAGTCATCAGAATGACTTGGGCCCGGTCGCGCTTGATCTTCTTCAGCACTCTGGGCAGAAGTGGTATAGGCGGAAAGGCGTATAGAAGACCGCAACTCCACCCACGACGAAAAGCGTCGCCTAGCGAGTGCCGCCTTGGAAATTCCAACTCGCAGAATTGCTGACATTGCGCGTTCTCTTCGGTGGCAAATAGATCTAACCAAGGCTCTCCCCACTGCTGAAAGAGACCTTGCGCCACCTCCGAGTGAAGACGCCATTTGTGATCCATCATGCACCTGCGGCTGAGTTCGTCCGCCCTGCCAGGTGTTGAACCACCAGGGATATGCCCTGATGTTCCAGCCATGTCCAGAGACGGAGAACCTCTTGACATAGGGTCGACGACCCCACCCCGCCCTGTTTGTTGCAGTACCACATGGCGGTGGTGTTGTCCATGAACACCTGCACTACTCTTCCCCGGACAGAGGGAAGGAATGCTTTCAGCGCAAGACGTATCGCCCGAAGCTCCAGAAGGTTGATGTGGAGCCCGGACTCCGCCGGAGACCAGAGGCCTCTGATCTCCGCCTCTCCCATGTGGCCGCCTCACCCCAGAAGGGATGCATCTGTCACCACTATGAACTCTGGGTGGGGAAGGGAGAGCGATCTGCCGTTGACCCAATCCCGGTTCGTTAGCCACCACTGCAACTGGCGTGCAGTGCCCTCCGAGATCTGGACGCAATCGGACAGGTTCCCCTGATGCTGTGCCCACTGGAACTTCAGGTCCCACTGCAGAGCCCGCATATGCCATCTGGCATGATCCACCAGCAGGATGCAGGAGGCCATCAGACCCAGCAGCCACAGAGTCACTCTGACCGAAACCCGGGACAGAGACTGAAAGATCGGAATCATAGCCCGAATATCCCGGAATCGCTGCTCGGGAGGATAGACCCGAAACTGCGTTGTGTCCAGAAAAGCTCCAATGAAGAGGAGCTTCTGAGAGGGAGTCTGGTGTGACTTCGGCACGTTGACAGAAAACCCCAGCGAACGCAGGAGGTCGGCCATAGTCTGGAGGTGGGAGACGACAGCCTGGGGCGAGCCTGCCTTCAAAAGCTAGTTGTCGAGATAGGGGAAGACTGGAACCCCTGATCTGCGCAGATGAGCTGCGACCACCGCCATCACCTTCGTGAACACCCGAGGGGTGCTGGTAAGGCCAAAGGGGAGCAAGGTAAACTGAAAGTGCTCGTGGCCTACCGTGAACCGCAAGTAGCGCCGGTGGGCCGGCAGGAAGGGGATGTGAAAGTAAGCGTCCTGCAAGTCCAACGCTACCATCCAGTCTCCAGGGTCAAGAGCAGAAAGGACCTGAGCTAGCGTCACCATTTTGAACTTCTCCTTCCAGAGGAAGCGGTTGACGTTCCTGAGATCCAAGATAGGACGCAGGCCTTTGTCCTTCTTGGGCACCAGAAAATAGTGGGAATAACAACCACGACCTACTTCTGGGGCAGGAACTCGCTCGATGGCTCCCTTGGCCAAGAGAGCCGTAACTTCCTGTTGGAGAAGGGCCAGAGGATCCTCCGACATGCGATGGTACTGAGGTGGCATGGCTGGGGGGGTAGTGTCGAAGGGGAAGGAGTAGCCCCTTCGGACTATCTGCAAAACCCACCTGTCCGGCGTGATGGTGCGCCGGTGGGGGAGGTGATGTTGAATCCTGCCGCCCACTGGCGATTGGTGGCCCTGAAAGGTCGGACTAGGAGGGCTTGGAGGCTGCTGCAGAGGGGGCTGTGGTGGACTGGCCCGCTCGCTGGCCCCTAGAACCACGGTGGTGGTTCCCACGTCCCCGGCCACGCAGGGGCTGAACAGCTTGCGCCGGCCTGTGGTTCTGGGCGGAACGTGGTGGGGCACCCCTTCCGTAGCCATGAAAGGGGCGAAAAGCAGACTGCGCAGGGCGGGTGGTGGAGAGGCCCAAGGACTTGGTCGTAGCCCGAGAGTCCTTGAAGCGCTCTAGCGCGTTGTCTGCCTTGTCGCCGAACAGGCGACGGCCATCAAAGGGCATGTCCATAAGAGTGGATTGGACATCCCCGGAAAAACCAGTCGACCTCAGCCAGGCGTAGCGTCGAAGGGCTACCGACGTGGAAATCGTCCTGCCTAGCGAGTCGGCGGCATCCAGTCGACAGCGAATGGTAAACTTTGCTGCGTCTCTCCCTTCAGCAACTGCACGAGAGAGTACGGCCCGGCCTTCCACTGGACACTAGGGCAGCACTTGCGCCACCGTATCCCACACAGAGTGGGTGTAACGGCCCAACAGACATGCAGTGTTTACCGACCGCAGTCCCAACCTGGAGGAAGAAAACATCTTCTTCCCAAGATGGTCCAGCTTTTTGGATTCCCTATCAGGTGGTGCGTTAGGCAATGCACCTTTTGATGTGGAGGCTTGGACCACCAAGCTCTCAGGGGTGGGGTGTTGGGAGAGGAAAGTGGGGTCGCCCGAGGCCGGGCGGTGGCGTCGGGCAATCATCCTATCCACAGGAGCCCCTGTGTTGGGCCTGGACCAGGTGCCCAAAAGGATGTCAGTGAGGGCTTCATTAAACGGTAGCAGGGGCTCCGAAGTGCTTGCTGCTGGTTGAAGCACCTCTGTCAGGAGGTTATTCCTGACTGCCACCGTAGGTAGCTCAAGGTTGAGAGGCTCGGCCGCCCTACACAACACCACGGCGTAAGACGCTCCCTCCTCCGTAGTAGGTAGGAGGAGACAACATGCCAAGGTCTGGTGAGGTATCCAGACCACTGGCTTCCCCCAGTTCCTCTCTCCAGTCCGATTTGTAACCCAACTGGTCAGTCAAAGGGTCTCCAGACCCCTCCCAGTCCTCCTCACCCTCCTCTGGCTGCCAATCTGGCATAAAAGAGCCAGGGTAGAACACAAAAGTGCCCGTCGGCGCCGGATCCGGTCGACGCCGGTCCGGCTCTGTGTCTACATCGGGGTGGAGGCTGGGGTCGACGCCGGCTGGGGACACAACCGGCGTCGGCTGCGGACGTGGTGCCGGAGGAATCTGCGCTGGGGGAGGAGTAATCAGGTCGACCGGCGCCGATCCGGATCCAGGCCTGGATCCAAGGAAGCCCTGCGGTGCCGGGGCCGGAGCCGCTGGCGTCGAAGGACCAGGGCCCCCAGCGAGTCAGCGGGGCCCGAAAGTGCGCCGGCGGAGTCGGGCTGCCCAAAGATGGCATGCATTCGTAAAAGGTGCGAAGTTGGGCAGGGGTCGCTCCGGGTCCCGGGAAGGGAGGGAAACTCGGATTCAACCCTTGGGGCTCCACACGCGGAGGCGCGAGAGGGGCACCACCCGCATCCCTCATCGTGTCGGCCGACCGACGGGGAGAAGTTGAAGAGCGACGGTGCTTCTTCGACTTCTTCTTGTGCTTCGACTTACCTGAGGAGTGCGAAGACTTTGAAGAAGACTGGTGGTGGTGGCTCCGCGACCGGTCCCTCGACCTCCCACTCGACCGGGACCTCGAAAGGCGCAGAGCCGACTGCCGGGCCTCGAGAAGCTTTCGGGACCGCTCCCGCAAAGACTTCGAATTCATGGTCCGGCAGTCGTAGCACGACTTGGGGTCGTGGTCGCGCTCCAGGCAAAACAGGCACCATAGGTGCGGATCCGTTACCGACATCAGCCGGCTACAGGAGCCGCAAGCCTTGAAACCGGGCATCCCTGACGTGCACCAGGAGTCGAAGACTCAAAAACAATGTCTACAAAAGTCGGCAAAAAGTCAGTCAAAAAGTCCACCCGAACCTATCCAGCCTCCACCTCCTTGCGTGGAGATTGAGCAGCGGCAGTTGACGTCGTTTGACCTCCCTCCCGAAGTCTGTGATGTTATCTTGGCAGCCAGGCGTCCCTCCACTATGACGGTATACGCCTGCAGATGGAACAAATTTGTGGCATGGTGCACAGCAAAGGATGTGGATCCCCTTTCTGCCCCTCTTTCTGAGGATCTCTTGTTCCTCCTTTCTTTGGCCCAGCAGGGCTCTGCTCTGGGCACTCTTAAGGGCTATCTCTCAGCCATTCATTTCAGCTTTTCTTAGGCTTCCTGATCAGCCTTCTCTTTTCAAGTCCCCTGTTGTAAATCCCTTCCTTAAGGGCATTACTCATCTTTTTCCTCCTGTTCCCTTCGTAATGCCACAGTGGAACTTGAACTTGGTTCTTACTTACCTTGTGTGAACTCCCTTTGAGCCGCTTCATAACTGTCCTCTCAGACTTCTTACTCTAAAGACTGCTTTTCTGCTTGCCATCACTTCTGCTCGCAGGGTGAGTGAGCTCTAAGCTCTTTCTTCAAAACCTCCTTTTCTGGCTGTTCATCCGGACAAGGTCGTCCTCAGAACCAGACCTTCCTTTCTTACCAGGGTGGTTACTTCTTTTCACATTGGTCAAACCATCACTTTGCCCACCTTCTTTCCGCCTTCGCAACCTTCTAAAGAGGAAGAGAGGCTCCACCGTCTGGATCCAAAACGTGCGCTTTCCTTTTATTTGGATCGCACCAAGCAATTCCGGGTGGATGACCAGCTCTTTGTTGGCTACGTGGGAGCCAAAAAAGGTCAGGCCGTGCACAAACGGACCATCTCCAGGTGGGTCGTTTTGTGCATAAAAGCTTGCTACTCTTTGGCAAAGAAGGAGCCTCCAGTGGGACTGCACGCCCATTCCACCAGGGCGACGGCAGCTACCACTGTCAGGCAGCTACGTGGGCATCTTTGCACACGTTCACAAAACAATACTGCCTGGACAGCCAAGTCCGGAGAGAAGGCTTCTTTGGCCATTCTGTACTCCAGGACTTTCTAGTGTGAACTTGGTTCGCAGACCCACCTCAGGGGTTGGTATTGCTGGGGTATCTATTCTACAGGTAAGGAATCTATAACTAATTGTCTCTTTCAGATGAACAAGTTACTTACCTTCGGTAACAATATATCTGTAAGAGACATAGATTAGTTATAGAGTCCTTACCGCCCCAACCATCCTCCCCGTTCTGCGAACTGACTTCTAGGGTCAGGGAGTCCTTTTCAGGGCCCTAGATTTGTGCATCAGTGGTCAGTGTCTTGCATGGCTCTGCGCTTCTGGCGTGGAATGTCGTGTAAAAGAACTGCCGTCAGCGCGCGAGGGCGACGTCTAAGTAGCTACCGCAACGTCATCCCGGCGACCACGACGCCAACGACGAAAGCGGAGTCGACCGACGCCACCTTCCGACGCGCAGGGGTACTGCTGACGAAAAATTCTCCAGATCCAGTCTGATGCCTGGGTGTAATTCTACAGGTAAGGAATCTATAACTAATCTATGTCTCTTACAGATATATTGTTGCTGAAGGTAAGTATCTTGTTCGTCAGCCCTAGACTTAAAGGACGCCTACTTTCACATTCCAATACATCCGGCACATCGCATATACCTAAGATTTGTGATAGCAGGCAAACGTTAGCAATTCAAAGGCTTCCCATTCGGAGTGACTACTGCACCTCAAGTATTCACCTGGGGCCAGATGTACAACCCGTTTTGTCATGCGCAAACGGGTTTGCGAACCCGTTTGTGCATGCAAAAACATCATGGGCCATGTACAAAGCCTATTTAGCGAGTCGCAATTTATTTGTGACTCGCTAAATAGGTTTTGCGACTCGCTATTTGGAAGGGGCGTTCCCTTCCAAATAGCGAGTCTCAAAACCATGTACTAATGTTTTGCAACCGCAATTGTGGTTGCAAAACACTCGCAATTACCACCTACTTCAAGTAGGTGGTAATGCATTCGCAAATGGGAAGGGGTCCCCAGGCGACCCCTTCCCCTTTGCAAATGCATTCGAAAATATTTTTGAAGGGCAGGCAGTGGTCCCAGGGACCACTGCCTGCCCTTAAAAATTAAACGAAAACGTTTCATTTTTTTTTTTTTTTTTTCCAAATGCATCCCGTTTTCCTTTTAGGAAAACGGGCTGCATTTAAAAAAAACTGCTTTATTTAAAAGCAGTCCCAGACATGGTGGTCTGCTGAGCACAGCAGGCCACCATCCCTGGGAGGGCCTGTCAATTCCAATGGGCTCGCAAATTGCGAGAGGCTCATTAATATTGATGAGCCTCGCAATTTGCGACCCCATTAGGAATCGCAAACAGTATTAAACACACTGTTGTAGATTTTATTCTGCGCCTCGCAATTAGTCGCAAATTGCGAGGCGCAAAATAAAATGGTCGTACATCTGGCCCCAAATGCCTTGCTGTGGTAGCAGCACATTTACGCAGACAAAACATCCATGTCTTCCCATAGCTCGACGACTGGCTTACCAAAGCCAAATCTCTCTCTCTGTGTCAACAACACACTCAAAATACCATAAACCTGCTCCATCAGCTAGGCTTCACCATCAATTTCCAAAAATTTCATCTTCAGCCTTTACAGATTCAACCGTATCTAGGGGCTATCCTAAATACACAACTGGGATTAGCCTGTCTCAATATTCAAAAATTTCCAAACGCTAATACCATGTTTCCAACCCAATCAAAAGCTGGCAGTCAGAACTATCATGCGCCAATTGGGTATGATGGCATCATGCATTGCCATAGTGCCACATGCACAGCTACACATGCGTCCACTTCAGGATTGTCTAGCACGACAGTGGTCTCAGTCACAGGGTCAATTAGAGGATCTAGTGTTGATAGACAGCTGCACTCATCGCTCTCTGCAGTGGTGAAACACAAGCAGCCCGTTGAAAAGGCAGCCTTTCCTCAACCCTCTTCCCCACATCATCCTGACAACGGGCGCATCACTGACAGGCTGGGGTGTTCACTTACACAATCTCTCAGTCCAGGGTCTCTGGGACACCAAACACCACAGTCTCCACATCAGCTACCTAGAGGTTCAACTAGCATCGAAAGCATTCCTACCTCACCTGATCGGCAAGGTTGTCTTAGTCCGGACGGACAATATGACAACCATATACTATGTACAAAAAAGGGAGGGACACATTCTCTAAAGTTATCACGCCTATCTCAGACCATTTGACATTGGGCTCTACATCACAACATTCATCTGTTAGCAGAATTCCTCCTGGGAGCAGATAATTTTGCCGACCTACTCAGCAGCATGTGGCAACAAGACCACAAGTGGGAACTCCACCACAAAGTCCTCCTCCCTTACTCCCACAAATGGGGATTTCCACAAATAGATCTGTTCACAACCACAGACAACACAAAAAGCCCAGACTTCGCCTCCAGGTTCCCACACCCAATATCTAAGGGCAACGCTCTATGGTTGAATTGGTCAGGGATATTTGCCTACACATTGCTGCCTCTCTCTCTTCTTCAGTTTCTGGTTCGGAAGCTCAGGCAAACATCCCTCACACTGATACTAATAGCTCCCAAATGGGCCTGACAGCCCTGGTTCACAACACTTCTTGAAATGTCAGTAGTTCCCACGAGAAGCTTCCCCTCAACCCGGACCTTCTCACTCAGAACCAAGGAGTAATCCGGCACCCAAATCCCAGGGAACTCAACCTAGCGATTTGGCTCCTGAGATTATTCGATTATCTCAGTCGCCCACCTGAATGTATGATCATTCTCGAAGAAGCTCATAGGCCTACTACTAGAGCATGCTATGCAGCTAAATGGAAAAGATATGTATTTTACTGTCATAATAGCAGTATCAATCCACATAGTGCTTCAATACAAAACATTGTTTGTTATCTTCTACATCTACAACTCTTTGACCTTGCGTTCACTTCCATACGATTACATCTCGCTGTAGTGGCTGCCTATCTCCAAAATAGGCAACACTTATCTTTGTTTAAAGTACCTGTCATCAAAGCTTTTATGGAAGGCCTTACGAAAATGATTCCACCTCAAGTTCCACCTGCACCTTCGTGGAATCTTAACATTGTTCTCACAAGACTTATAAGTCCACCATTTGAACCACTACAAAATTGTTCCCTCCAATTTCTATCTTGTAAGGTCGCTTTTTTGATTGGCATCACTTCACTTAGACGTGTCAGTGAGCTCCAGGCACTAACTATAGAAGAACCTTCCAGCTACACAGGGATGGGGTGATTCTTCGCACCAACCCAAAATTCCTTCCAAAGGTGATCTCCCCTTTCCACTTTAACCAATCAGTTGAGTTACCTGTATTCTTTCTTCAACCAGACTCGGTTGCGGAAAGGGCTCTACTTGCAAAATTGGGGCTTCCATGGCTTTTCTGGGCAATATCCCACTGGCTGTTATATGTAAAGCAGCTACATGGTCTACACCACACACTTTCACTAAGCATTATTGTGTGGATGTTCTAGCACGCCAACAAGCGAATATAGGTCAGGCAGTGCTACGTACACTTTTCCAAACAACTTCAACCCCACAGGTTAGCCACCGCTTTTGGAGGGCACTGCTTTCTTGTCTATACAAAGCATGTGTATCTACAGCCACACATGCCCGCAAACGGATTATGGTACTTACCCTGTAAGCATCTGTTCTTAGCATGTAGTGCTGTAGATTCACGTGCGCCCACCCTGCTCCTCCCCAGACACCTGTGGCCATTGCAGTTCCTTTACCTTTGCATACGCATGGGTATGTCTTTGCTGACACTTATACTCCATTCTCGCCTGCCTGCTGGAAAACAATCGAACAATGGAGTTGATACCCATGCGTATTATCACCAAGAAGAGGAGTCACTTTACCTTGTTACTCGAATGACTTCTTCGAAGAAAAACAACTTGCACACAACCGTCCTCAAAACTAGATTGCAGGAGTATGCAAAGCATGTGAATCTACAGCACTACATGCCAAGAACAGATGCTTACAGAGTAAGTAACATAATCCTTTCACTTTCTACCCAGAGACTGAGAGTGAAGTTCCAAAGTGAAGTGACCAAAATGTCTGGAAAACAAATTGGACGGAGCCAGCAAGCAATAGGGATCAGTAAAGGCCAGTCATATGCCGTGGTAGATCAACTCACTGATGTATTAGAAGAAGACATCCAAGGGAGGAAGAGTGGAGCATTTAGTATGAGAATCCCTAGTGTAGGAATTTTTCACATACCCCAGAGGAGAGCAAAACTAAACGCTTGAAAAGTGATGTGGAATTTATGCGATCCGGTCACTTCAGTGTAGAAATTTCAAAACATACTCTTTATGCATAAGTGGAATGATAAAAACTTATGAGCCATATACCCGAATAACTACTCCAACGCAAAAGTGAAAATGAAGCAACAGGATGAAGTGGAGGAGGAAATCGTTCCCCCGAAATACTTGAAGCTGTACTGCCTGCAGTGGGGGTGGGCCGCCGGCAGTGGGTTGGGAGCAGGCCGCTCGGTGCAGGTTGAATTCAGGTCAGTGTCACAACTGTGGGCTGGGATACTAGGTACAGGACAAGGCCAGAGGCCATGCTTTGTGCATAGACCCCTACGAGCTATGGTTGCAGTGTACACTCCAAATGCACTCAAGGAATTCTAAATAAGAGCAATTGTTATTTTTTAATCTCAAAACCCAGACAATATGTTGAAAACGTGTCATTACAGGGATGCTGTAGTTGTCATCTAATACCTGTTACTGATCAATATATAATAGCATCTCTGCTGATTGTCTCCTCCTCCCCTTTCTTTTCTTTCAAGAGGACTTTTGCCGCCATTCGCTCACCTCGTGTTAATCCAGATCCGACATCAAGTTGCATTTGCCTTTTTTGAAATCACGAGAGCACTGTGCCAATTACTTCCTTGTTTCTTGTCAGTTTTTAGCTGTGTTATTTTTTTTCTGTCGACAGGCTCATTATTTTACTTAAAAATAATATATATATATATATATATATATATATATATATATATATATATATATATATATATATATATATATCCATCACAAAAACTGCCCGATAAGGAAGGGCCCACAGCAGGTGAGTAAGCATCAAATAATTTATTGGAGGTTGCCGTATACAAGAAATGAATGTTGCCTGCCAAAAATAGTTCTTTTCGTCCGACGCGTTTCATGCCAAACTGCATTTCATCAGGGACTAAAGATTTCATAACTGCTTGATGGCGCTGTTTTTAAACACCTGTGATTAGTCAAGTCCCCGCCTCAGTGGGCGTTGCCATTCCACTGGCATCCTGGTACTTGTGGTGTTTAATTGCTTCCCCAGTGGGCCATGTGCCATCCGCAGCAAAATTAAAACACAGTGATTCCCATGTGGGTCGCGGCACAGACTCACTTCATAGTACCAGCATCTTGTTACCTCCAACATCGCTCCTGCTCCATATGCGATCTCGCCGGTTGGCGTGACTGCTGGTCTGTGTTCAAACAGTGGGGCTCCCTCCGCGACCCAGGCATGGCCGCTCAAAATCCATCACAAAAACTGCCCGATAAGGAAGGGCCCACAGCAGGTGAGTAAGCATCAAATAATTTATTGGAGGTTGCCGTATACAAGAAATGAATGTTGCCTGCCAAAAATAGTTCTTTTCGTCCGGGGACTTGACTAATCACAGGTGTTTAAAAACAGCGCCATCAAGCAGTTATGAAATCTTTAGTCCCTGATGAAATGCAGTTTGGCATGAAACGCTGCCGGACGAAAAGAACTATTTTTGGCAGGCAACATTCATTTCTTGTATACGGCAACCTCCAATAAATTATTTGATGCTTACTCACCTGCTGTGGGCCTTTCCTTATCGGGCAGTTTTTGTGATGGATTTTGAGCGGCCATGCCTGGGTCGCGGAGGGAGCCCCACTGTTTGAACACAGACCAGCAGTCGCCCCCCCCTCCTCCCCGCTCGTGCCTTCAAATGCTTGTTTTATGTAGACTCCTGGTGCCATGAAACGGGTGCGCCCCCTAATAGCACCATGCAGGTGGTTAGAGTGCTTAATGCGTGCACGCCGGTGTTTACTGGAGGTAATTACCACCAGTCGCGGGGATCTCACATGATTCTCCGAGCTCACTATTACTGATCCCGAGCCAGCCCGTGCAACCAGGAGTAAAGTGCACTACAGCACAATCCAGCCAGACACAGCTGACCGAGCCGAGGAGAGTTGTGAACCTGCAGCGGACGAGTGGCGTCCGGAAGACCCTATCCCAACAGAGGAGATAGACCACCGGATGCAGGTGGGAAGACGGACATTTTGACAAGGCCACTGCCCTGGGTATGGTGTGGTTTCTTCCCACATGGAGGATCTGGCGGGGGAGGTGGAATGTGTGTTGAGGTGAGAGGCGGCAACAGAGATTAGAGTTCTTTCGATTTTCGAGGGCTCATGACCGGAAGTGTTGTAGACTGGTGATGTCTGATTGAGCACTGCTGTGACTGTTTGCGTTTCATCCCAGCCTTAAGGAATGCCTGTTATCAAGGTGAATCTCTGCTGAGTTTCCAGGCCCAAAAAAAGGTGTTCTGTATTTAATTTCTCAATTCAGACTCACTTCCCAGCATACATGGACTGGGCCCATTTACTATTCGAACTCGATTCTTGGTGTAGGGGTTAGCAAATGCTTAATAGAGGTATTAGATGCAAGGCGAAAATGTGCTATGGAGATATTTACATATTTTATATAGCGCCTCTACTCCTGACAAGGCGTTGACGCGAGATTTACATTTTCATAGTCTTCGTTTTGGAGCCTGGCCTTGCACAAGTGGATTTTGCATTCTTTTTTACAATTATGTATTGTCGGTCCTCTGAGTGAAAATACTCTGCTTTAGAGGGTGGTAAGTGCACAAGTGCTGCAAGCAGCCCTTGGAGGGGGAGATTTCTGGAACGTCTCAAACTGTGGCATTGGCATTCTCGTCGAGTGATGCACTTGGTATGAAAATCAAAGGATGGAAATTGTTTGGGATGTGTTTTTTATTCTTCAAGCCCATTTAATCTTTTGCATATCTGAAAGAGACACGTTAGTGATAGATTCCTTACCTTAGAATATCCCCAGGCGTCAGGCTGGATCCGGAAAGTTTTGCGTAGCAGTACCCTTGCGCGTCGGTAGGCGTCGCCGTGCGGCTCCGCGTCCGTCGTCGGCGTCGTGATCGCCGGGATGACGTCGCGGGCAGTACTTAGACGCCGCCCCTGCGCGCTGACGTCAGTTCTTCTTTTCCGCGCCAGCAAGCGCAGATCCGGGAAGAGCAGTGCCCTGGTCAATTTTTGACCATACTTTTTGGTGATTTTTTCATTGTTTTTTTCCATCTTTAAGGTGTCGTAGGGATGCCCGGCTTCAAGCGATGCGGCGCCTGTGCGCGGATGATGTCCGTCACCGACCCGCATTGGGAGTGTCTCTTCTGCCTCGGCCGAGGCCACGACACCGAGTCTTGTCCCGAATGCCAGGCCCTCAACCCGAAAGCTTTGCGAGAGCGGTCTCGAAAGCTCCTCGAGGCCCGGCATTCGGCTCCACGGAGGCCCCGGTCGCGTGAGAGGTCCAGGGGTCGCTCGCGGAGTGCACACCGGTCGTCGGCGTCGAAGTCTTCTTCGTCCGGTAAGTCTAAGCACAAGAAGTCCAAGAAGCATCGTCGCTCTCGGACTTCGCCTCGCCGGTCTCGCGACTCGGCTGAGGCCCCTCCCGGCACCGTCCCCGCGGCCCCGGACTTGCCTGTGGAGTCGCCCCGTCATACCCGCCCTTCCCGGGTTCGGGGGCGGATCCGGCCAAGGTACAGGAGTTCCTGTCGGCCATGGCCCGCCTCTTCGGGCCTTCAGGCCCCTCCGGTGCGCCTTCGGGCCCCGCGGGCCCTGATGGGGTTGCTCCGGCGCCGCCGGCGGCTCCGGCCCCGGCGTCGCCCGGGACTCCAGCCTCGATCCCGGCTCCGGCTTCGGCCCCGGCCTCGATCCCGGCTCCACAACCCCCATCGACGCCGGTCGACCTCACGACACCTCCGCCGGCGCCGATGTCTCCGGTGCCGTTCTCGACGCCGGACTGGGCTCCGGGCGGCGTCGTCCCCCAGTTCCTTCCGGCTCCGGACATGGACCCGGAGCGACGTCGCTCGACGCCGGCTCCGGCGCCGATGGGCCCTTGGGTCCCAAATGTCCCTCCTCCTCCTTATTTTGAACCAGAGGAGGACCAGGAGGACTGGGAGGGGTCTGATGACCCTCTGACTCGCAACTGTCAGTATGATGAGGACTGGACAGAGAGTCTAGGGGAGGCCAGTGGTCTGGATACTTCTCCTGACACTGGCATGCTGTCTCCTCCCGTGGCTACGGAGGAGGGGGCCAATTTTGGTACGGTGTTGCGTAGGGCTGCTGGGGCCTTACGTCTCCAGCTCCCTACTTTGACGGTCAAGCCTAACATCTTGACAGAGGTGCTTCAGCCGGCAGCCTCCTCTGCGGAGACTGTGCTGCCGTTTAACGACGCCCTCACAGACGTTCTTTGGGCGCCTGGTCCAAGCCCAACACAGGGGCTCCTGTGGATCGGAACGTGTCACGACGCCATCGCCCCGCTCCGGGCGACCCCCTGTTTCTTTCTGTCCACCCCACTCCTGAGAGCTTGGTTGTCCAAGCCTCCGCTTCCCAAACCGCCTTCCCTACCGCTCCTCCGGATAGGGAATCCAAACGCCTGGATCAGTTTGGGAAGAAAGGTTTTTCTTCCTCCAGTGCTGGCTTGCGGTCCGTTAACACCGCTTGTCTTTTGGGCCGCTATACCCACTCTCTGTGGGATTCGGTGGCGGATGTTTTGCCCCAGTGCCCTGAGGAGGTCCAGGCACTGCTTTCCCGCGCCATTGCGGAAGGAAGGGATGCGGCCAAATACACTATCCGTTGTGGCCTTGACACCGCCGACTCGCTGGGCAGGTCGATTGCAACGACGGTGGCGCTCCGCCGCCACGCCTGGCTGAGAACCACTGGTTTTTCAGGGGATGTCCAGAATACTCTCATGGACATGCCCTTTGATGGAGTCGGTCTTTTTGGGTCCAAAGCAGACCATGCGTTGGAGCGCTTTAAGGACTCACGGGCTACTGCCAAGTCCCTGGGCCTTTCTGCTACACGCCCTCCGCTGCCTTCTGCTTTTCGCCCCTATCGTGGCCACGGTAGGGGCGCCCCTTCACGTCAGCAGCCCAGCCACCGGCCCGCGCAGCAGGCGTCTTCGCGTGGCCGAGGACGTGGATTCCGCCGTGGCGGATCGGGCAACCAGCGTGCGGGTCAGGCCACCACCTCCAACCCGTCCGCGGCCTCCAAGCCCTCCTAGTCCCTCCTTTCAGGTGCACGGCACGCCAGTAGGGGGCAGGGTCCGCCATCACCTTCCCCACTGGCGCACCATCACCTCGGACAGGTGGGTCTTGGACATTGTCCGAAGGGGCTACTCCCTCCCCTTCGAGACCACCCCCCAGCCATGCCACCTCAACTCCACCGCATGTCAGGGGATCACTTGGTGCTTCTACAGAAGGAAGTCACGGCCCTCTTGACCAAGAGGGCCATCGAGCATGTTCCGACCCCAGAAGTAGGGCGTGGTTGCTACTCCCACTACTTTCTGGTGCCCAAAAAGGACAAGGAGGACATGCGTCCTATCTTGGACCTCCGGAACGTCAATCGCTTCCTCCGGAAGGAGAAGTTCAAGATGCTCACCCTAGCTCAGGTCTTGACTGCCCTCGACCCTGGAGACTGGTTGGTAGCGTTGGACTTGCAGGACGCATATTTCCACATCCCCGTCCTGCCGGCCCACCGGCGTTACCTTCGGTTCACGGTAGGCCACGAGCATTTTCAGTTCACCGTGCTCCCCTTTGGCCTTACAAGTGCCCCTCGGGTGTTCACGAAAGTGATGGCGGTGGTCGCGGCTCATCTGCGCCGGGCAGGGGTTTCAGTCTTCCCCTACCTCGACGACTGGCTGCTGAAGGCGGGCTCGTCCCAGGCAGTCGTCTCCCACCTCCAGACTACGGCCGAACTCCTGCACTCGCTGGGGTTCTCCATCAATGTGCCGAAGTCGCATCTGATTCCTTCTCCACAGCTCCTTTTCATCGGAGCAGTTCTGGACACGACGCAGTTTCGGGCCTATCCTCCCGAACGGCGAGTCCGGGATATTCAGGCTATGATTCCGATCTTTCGGCCTTTATCCTGGGTTTCGGTAAGGATGACCCTGAGGCTGCTGGGCCTCATGGCCTCCTGCATCCTGCTGGTCAATCATGCCAGATGGCATATGCGGGCTCTGCAGTGGGACCTGAAGTTCCAGTGGGCGCAGCACCAGGGCAACCTGTCCGATCACGTCCAGATCTCGGAGGGGACTGCAAAACAGTTGCAGTGGTGGCTCTCGAACCGGCAATGGGTCATGGGCAGATCCCTCTCCCTTCCCCAGCCAGAGCATACAGTTGTGACGGACGCGTCCCTTCTGGGATGGGGCGGTCACTTGGGAGAGGCGGAGATCAGAGGCCTCTGGTCTCCGGCGGAGTCCCGGCTCCATATCAACCTTCTGGAGCTCCGGGCGATCCGGCTTGCACTCAAGGCATTCCTTCCCTCTGTCAAAGGGAAGGTAGTGCAGGTGTTCACAGACAACACCACCGCCATGTGGTACTGCAACAAACAGGGCGGGGTGGGGTCTTGGACCCTTTGTCAGGAGGCTCTGCGCCTCTGGACATGGCTGGAACATCAGGGCATGTTCCTGATGGTTCAACACCTGGCAGGTTCTCTGAACGCCAGGGCGGACGAACCTCAGCCGCAGGTGCATGATGGATCACGAATGGCGTCTTCACTCGGAAGTGGCGCAAGGACTCTTTCTACAGTGGGGAGAGCCTTGGTTAGATCTATTCGCCACCGAAGAGAACGCGCAATGTCATCAGTTCTGCGCGTTGGAATTTCCAAGGCGGCACTCGCTCGGCGACGCTTTTCGTCGCGAGTGGAGTTGCGATCTGTTGTACGCCTTTCCGCCTATACCACTTCTACCCAGAGTGTTGAAGAAGATTCGGCACGACCGGGCCCAAGTCATTCTTGTGGCTCCGGACTGGGCTCGAAGAGTTTGGTATCCCGAGCTACTCAATATGAGCATAGATCCCCCGATCCGTCTGCCTCTTCGGGAGGATCTTCTGTCGCAGCAGCAGGGGACGGTCCTCCACCCGAACCTGTCCAGTCTACACCTGCTTGCGTGGAGATTGAGCGGCGGCAGTTGATTCCTTTCCACTTGCCTCCCGAAGTTTGTGATGTGATTCTGGCAGCCAGGCGTCCCTCCACTAAGGTGGTATACGCCTGCAGGTGGAACAAATTTGTGGCATGGTGCACAGCAAAGGCTGTGGATCCCCTTTCTGCCCCTCTTTCTGAGGTCCTTCTGTTCCTTCTCTCTCTGGCCCAACAGGGTTCTGCCCTGGGTACCATCAAGGGTTATCTTTGTGCTATCTCGGCCTTCCTCAGGCTCCCTGATCAGCCCTCCCTTTTCAAGTCCCCTGTTGTTAACAGGTTCTTAAAAGGCATTACTCACCTCTTCCCTCCTGTTCCGTTTGTAATGCCTCAGTGGGACTTGAACTTGGTTCTTACCTTTTTAATGTGCGCTCCCTTTGAGCCTCTGCATAACTGTCCTCTTCGTCTTCTGACTCTAAAGGCAGCCTTTCTGGTGGCCATCACCTCCGCTCGGCGGGTGAGTGAGCTCCAGGCTCTTTCTTGCAAACCTCCCTTTCTGTCTGTTCATCCAGACAAGGTTGTTCTTCGGACGCGTCCGTCCTTCTTGCCAAAGGTGGTTACTGCTTTCCACATTGGGCAGACCATCACTTTGCCCACCTTCTTTCCGCCTCCGCATCCTTCCAGAGAGGAAGAGAGGCTCCACCGTCTGGACCCAAAACGTGCGCTCTCCTTCTATATCGACCGCACAAAACACTTCCGGGTGGATGACCAGCTCTTTGTTGGCTACGTGGGCGCCAAAAAAGGTCGGGCGGTGCACAAGAGGACCATCTCCCGCTGGGTTACCTTGTGCATCAAGACCTGCTATTCTTTGGCTAAGAAGGAGCCTCCTGTTGGGCTGCGTGCCCATTCCACCAGGGCAACGGCTGCTACCACGGCCTTGGGCCGCGGTGTTCCGCTGCCGGTTATCTGTCAGGCAGCTACGTGGGCCTCGCTGCACACGTTTACTAAGCATTACTGCCTTGACAGTCAGGTCCGGAGGGACGGCTTCTTTGGCCGTTCTGTCCTCCAGGACTTCCTTGTCTGATCTTTGTTCGCAGACCCACCACCGGGGTTGGTATTGCTGGGGTATCTATTCTAAGGTAAGGAATCTATCACTAACGTGTCTCTTTCAGATGCACAAGTTACTAACTTGTGTAACGATATATCTGTAAGAGACAGTAGTTAGTGATAGATTCCTTACCGCCCCACCCATCCTCCCCGTTCTGCGAACTGATTTCTAGGGTTAAGGACATCCCTTTCAGGGCCCTAGTATTTTTCAGACACCTGTGTCAGCTTCTTGCATGGCTCTGCGTTCCTGGCGCGGAAAGTCGTGTACAGAACTGACGTCAGCGCGCAGGGGCGGCGTCTAAGTACTGCCCGCGACGTCATCCCGGCGATCACGACGCCGACGACGGACGCGGAGCCGCACGACGCCGCCTACCGACGCGCAAGGGTACTGCTACGCAAAACTTTCCGGATCCAGCCTGACGCCTGGGGATATTCTAAGGTAAGGAATCTATCACTAACTACTGTCTCTTACAGATATATCGTTACACAAGTTAGTAACTTGTGCATCAGGTATGAAGCAAACATTTATATGTGTATTTCGTAGGCAGAAACATGCCATGTACCTTATTTTTGCACAAGTTAAACAAATCCCGCCAGAAATGCGTATTTACCGAATGCAAAGGAGGGATAGTGGAATTAAAAGGGTGTGCGGGTGAAATAACTATCAAAACACTAATTTAACAAACGGAGTTCTAAATTAAACTTTATTGTACAATTTGTATAATACATGTACAGAACCTATCATTTCTGACATATACAGGGACATATTTGAAACTCTCTTTACATAAGCAGTGAATGTTTTTGGACTTGGGTGGTTCGCAAAAATGTGTGCATTTTCTCGTGTGAGCATAGTGTATTGTAATTTGTGGTGGGACGTGGGACAGTGTTGCTTGCGGGTTGTAGTTTTGTGGTCGCCGGATCTATAGATCCCCTTGTAAACAGTCTGGTAATTTAAAATTAATGAAGAGACGTACCTCGTGTCAAGCGCCAAGGATTAGATCAATTTATTCTGAGGAAAACACGTTCGCTCGTCTACTTCAAAAGCACTGCCTACTTGTTTATTTTGTTTGTGAATGTTCGTTTTACTGTTGATGGAGTGACAGCGCTAGTTTATGGCAAGGATTAATCAAAACAACAAGCAAGTCCCTGAAATCCGTCATGTTTTTACCAATAAACAAGTTTTAAATGTATTCAGGTTACATTGTTTTGCTTAAAATAGCAGGGAATGAATGTTTGGGAGCTGGGCTTGGGAAGAGAGGGGCTCGGGTGGAGTGGGGGTCACTGATGACAGCAAAGGAATGCTTGGCACAAATGAGGCGTCGGTGCGGCAGTAATATCAGAAGTGCCTCCGGGGGTGGGCGTCTGTCCGAGGAAGGCCCCCGCTCCTTACAAAGACAGGCTGTTTCCACAGACCCCTCTGCCTCTCAAGGTAGCTCCAGCACCCTTCACTTCTTCCTGCAGCACACCCAGAGGAGGCCAGCCGCAAGTACTCTGCTGGGCTCTGTTTATTCATGCTTTTTGGTGTAGCGCTGTATACCACGTGGGAATTTCATAGCACTGATCTCAGCTGCCACTGTGCTTCAATGATGCATAATAATATTTCATATTTGTAATGCACACTTCAAGGCTAATCGGTCCTTACCTGCCAGGACAATAGGTTTTATAATTTTGTAACCCACTGGCCCTAATTTATCCACTCCTTGACGAATTCGAACCTGTGATTAGGAGGTTACAAACAGCTCTTCATCAAGTGAGTATCACCACTAAGGAAACTTAACGACTCTTTCGCCCCTTGACAGATAGGGAAGGCAGCAAGGATATTTTCTATTTTTGTTTTATATAGCGCAAACTCGACCCAAAGGTATTATAGCGCTTTACATCAGCATCAGTTGAGTTACAGATGGACACATTCATTTTGTTAATACCGGGACATTAAGTAATTTGCCCAGAGTGTATTTATCCCTGTTTATTTGTGTTTCCTTTCCTTCCCTCCATAAACAATAGTCGATGCCTGAAAACGGACCTGAGGATACCTTGCTATTAGGTGAACCTAGAGACCTTTCTCCTCACCTCGACTTGCCCTCAGCGCCACTCTAATCAAACCCTGCTTTGTGTAATTTTGTCTCAAAGGTACCTCGGGCACCTGCCTGTTCTATAAAGAGCTCCGGGTGCTCCAGGTGATCATGTGCACTAAGCACGTTGTGTGTAAAACGCTGCACTGTCTGTTGCAGAATGTTCAGTGGCATGTCACGTAGTTTGGTGCTTATTTTCCCTCCACGTCAATTAAAGAACAGTAGATGTTTCAGCACCCAGGCTAATGTGCTGCATAGCTAAATACATATAAGGACCCAAAGGCGAAACCGATTGCATTGCAAATGCTTGTTCAAATGCCTATAGTGACGCCAATCACTTTCATGCCTGTATTTGATTTAGATTGTCCAGCCCCCTGCACAGTGGCCATCAAGGAAGGACCATCAGTTGGATACAGTTTCCTCAGCTCGCAATGCCGCCATCTTAACGTGTGTTTGGTGAGCCTTGATCACATAGTCTTGCACCACCTGCATGATGACAACACATTTTAGTAACCCTCCATTCACATAATAGGAAAGAATGTTACTTTTTCATGACACGCTTATGACGTTTTAATGCCACTGTGTGCTGTAAGTCGGGAGCAGTTTACATGACATGATATGCCCCTCGTCTACCGCTATCTTCCCCTTCGTAGTCCTGCACCTGAAGGTTCGTGTCTGAGTGACGTGTCCCTTTACATGTAGTCATGTCCTGAATTCTTATCAGCAGGCACATTCTATTCACGGGGCTGCGGCGGTTCTGGCAGATTCCATTACTACAGTCCAACAAATGCCACGATACCTGCCGAACTCTTGGATGACGGGTGCCTCCGACATCAAGTTGCATTTGCCTTTTTTGAAATCACGAGAGCACTGTGCCAATTACTTCCTTGTTTCTTGTCAGTTTTTAGCTGTTATTTTTTTCTGTCGACAGGCTCACTATTTTACTTAAAAAAAAAAAAAAAAAAAATATATATATATATATATATATATACATTTCTCAGCTATACTAGAAATGAAAAGTGAAAAAGGTGGACAATTTGATTTATTTACAATATTTTAATTTGTATTTCTTAAACAATGGCTGTTACTGGTATCTCCTACATTAAAGTCTCTTTTTCGCTGTATTCAAATCGTTGTTCACAAGTAAATTAAAAGACCAGTGTTATTTTATTTTGGTAAGTATGGAACAGAACTGATAGTCTTTGTCCAGCCAGTCTTTATCCCACATACTGTTGCAAATCTATCTCCTTTCCTCTTCGTTCACCTGCTCCCTTTTTATGCACATACTAGTACAACTGCTCCAACTGTCAACACTTGTTAGGAAGGCCCAGCAAACAAATGGATAAATTATAAGTTTGTTTCTAAGGCCATCTTTGGTCCCTAATTTATGTTTAATTCTGATGTATTGAATATACATATCTAGCTAGATTCAAAGGTCCAATCTGATGGCGAAAAGATAAATATAAGTTTCAGAATCACAAAGGTTTATGTGCCTTGAAGCTCAAAGTAGGTGTGGAAAAAGGTCATTAGAAAAGGCCAGAGCAAGCTCCTGATTTACAGAAAAAGGAATTGTGAATTCACCTGTCCACTCTAATTTGCTCATATCAAAAGTTTGCCAGTAAGGTGAAATTTCTGTGCAATGCAACTCTGCTAGTAATGGTGGAATTGTGGCTGTTTCAGTGGTGGTCCATCTGTATTGGTGGTGAACATCTTCAAACTCATGATTTGTGGGTACTCGCATACAGTTTAAAAGTAGGTTCCCACCTAAAAAGCACTTAAAATTGAACTCCTATCAAGGACAGGAGTAAATGTTTTTCTGGGTGAAAATGGGAAAGGGAAAACACCAAATGAAACTGAAGCGTATGGAAAGGGGTTTCCCTGTGGGGAGGAAAATATAAAACTTTTCAGGTGCAGTAGTACTTATGTATTTCTGCTTACACCTTTAATATTTCCATATTTGGAAATATTTACTAATGCAAGTACACCTGGTAATCCACAATTTTCGAAGATTTACAGAAGTATTCTTGAAGTTCCTTAGGAAGGAACACAATGGGACGAAATGTATGACATCCTCAAACTTTTGCCAGCCTGACTCAATGTACCGACGTTGGAACAATCCGGTACTACATATTGTATCTTCCAACTCTTAATTTTTTTTTTACTGTTTATTGATGTAGAATGTAATACATGCAAGGTCTTTTTAATGCATTTTTGAAGAAAATGTCCTCTACTTGTTTGATGTGATTATCTGTATCTTCCAAAGCATACAAATGGCAGTTTTAGAGGAGATGCTTTTGTTGTCATTTACTTTTCAACAAACTTGAACAAGCATTGGTAAAGCCAATAAGTCTGGCCTTGGCAAGCCTGCATTTTATTTTGCAAATGTTTATAACAGACATTGGTGTTGTCTGTCATCATTTGTCTGTGTCAATGCTTGTTTTGCCGTGATATCTGTAAAACGTTTTTGTTGGGGGAGCTACTAGACCCTCTCCAATATTTAAAAAATGGCAAATACCAAACATATTTTTTGGTGTCAAAAAAGCACCCATTGCCATAGTAGTCGTTGGAACTGAAGGGAACTAGTTTGTGTGGACATGCTGAAGTGGGCTTACCCACTGGCCCATGAGAAAAATGTGAATGACGCAACAGTAAATCAGTGGATAATAAGGGCTGTCTGATTAATAAAAAATGATTGAAAGCAGAGATTGTGGTCATGAGCAAGAGAAAATGCAGTCACAAACAGATGCAGAAAATAAAGTATCTGAAGTGGGCTGACCCACTGCCCCATGCTGCAGGCTTTAGTGGTTAGAAGCAAAATGTGAATGACAGTTGCACAGACCAATGCCTGAAGAGAGCTGAGAGCGAGAGAGAGAGATATTTGTTTAAAAAAGCTTGTCTCTAGATCAGACCTAAAAAGTACCCTTGTGACGGACATCCAGAAAAATGAAACGTGAAAACCGAGTCTGTTTTTTACTTGTGTTTTCAATGCCGGCTCAAGAAAAGAAATTAGGCAGCAGTTTTCCTGGCCTCGCAACCTCTTGCCTGCCTTTATTAGGCATAGGCGGAGTTCTGCTCCGTGAAACTCCACGAAGTGACGCAAAAATGCTGCTGCACTCCCTGGAGATCCGGAAGAGGCAGAGTTTGGCAAGTAGCGTTGCTCGCACTGATTTTTAGCGCTGGGAGTTTGTTCCGCTCTGAAAATTCCGCGTAAACAGCACTACGCGCAGTGCAAGAGAGCGCAGCTTCGTTCTGCCACTTGAGTAGATGATCTACTTGAGCGGCAGCATCAATGCGAGCAGCTGATTTCTCAACGCGAGCGGTCTCGACCTAACGCGAGCGGCGCGACTGCCCTCCCTGAGAAAGTTCACCGGGAGGAGGTCTAGCTTGTGATTTATTTCTCACAAGTGCTCACCAACTTTTAACGTTGGTGAGCCGCTCAAGAGGAAATACTCTGCTCTGTATCACTTAGTGGGGTTTTGCGAAACTCCGCGTGGAACTCGAAGTGGGCAAAACTCTGCGAACTCCGCCGGCGGAACAGAATTCTTCGCCCGCCCCTACTTTAAATACAAGCCAATCGCCCTGGTTTGCCTAGATCCCTAAAGCTTTCACAGCAGCCTATAGTCGAGCACTGTGCGCAACAGAAATACGCTTGAGATGCGCATAGCACAAAAATAAAGAATAGAGTCAACATCAGGACACCTTTGGGTATTTTTACAGAACATAGATGAGTTAAGAATAACCTGAACATAAAATGACGACTTTCGGGGCAGTATATGTAAAATGGGATTTTAACTACGATCAGTGCTTAATTTAAATTTAAAAAAAGTTCCAGGGCCTGAAGTTGAAGGTCGGGGTACTGAACACCAAGACTGCGTAGTTCTGATTCTACCTCATGCCTCTTTAATCCACCACCAGCCCCTTTATTTAACAGGTTCCCGCTTTCTCCTTTGCCCAAAAGTCACGTTTTTTGTTCTTTTTCTTCCTCCTCCTTTCCCTCCTTGTGTGTTTTTCATTCTCTTGCGCTGGGTAAAAATCTGATGGGGAAAAATAAGTGCTGCTCCCTAAAATGAGTGCCTGTGGGCCCCGCCTACAACCACGGTGGGAGTAAAGGAACAAAACGAACATATCTGTTGCCAAATTCTTTTAAGGTACTTTCCAGAATAAAGAGCGGCAATTTCAATAACTTCACTAAAATTGATCGCAGTCACTGTCTTCGATTTCGGAGGAATATGAATGGTGAGCTAATTAAATAAAATGCTGTAAATACCTACTGCATCGAGGTCTAAGTATTAATTATATAGTGCATTTCAGGGTCTGCACAAGGTAGTTGAGTTTCGATATGGGCTTTACACATCTATTTTACCTGTTAGACCTTGGCAGAAGAAAATTGGCAAAATGCGAAATACTATGGAAACTGCCTAAAATGTATTACTATAACAAAGGCAGAACGTCGAGCACAAAATACATCAATCAATATCACCAAGTCAACACCAGGATACCAGAGAGCCACTTACATTAGTAAATGTATTAACATCGGTACATATAAATTACGACAAGCAAGAACTCATTGCCTGCTGTCACTCCTCTTGTTGGCTAATTGTTAGCTCTGTAAAATGTACATGTAGTTGAGAGGGTTAGAAAGGACATAAAACCTACTAATTCAAAAGGTCACACAAAGGCCATATGAGGATTGGTCGTTACTGTCCTCAGAATAGAAAACTACATTGGGCAATTAGTTAGTTTCTGATTGTTGTGCAATTATATTAATGTCCCAGTCTATAACTTTGCAGTTATTCTAAGTGGCTGTCCGCCGAAATCTAAATCAGGCCCTGAGTCGTATTCCATCTGAGCAAAGTGGCCTGTCCCTGTGCCTTGATGGTGCAGCCACACGACGTCTTGGGCTGGCTTCAGCATAAATCTCTGGCCCATTCACACTTAGCAGCTTTTGAGTCTTGGCAGCTGTGAAGAGCCCCTGCCAATACTTCTCATTGGCAATGCAGTGTGTCTGTTTAGGATTGCAGGAAACATCCCATTGAAGTTGTAAGCAATGATGAAGTATTTGCACTATATCCCTTTAGCGAAAGGTATTTCTGGTCATCGTTTATCTAGAATCTCAACAGCTTGCTGGCGAGGTTTTGATAACTGTGAACCTAATAGCTGCGCTTTTGAATGCATTGACGCCTTCTGCTTACATTCTCTCCCCCTTCTTCGCCTCTTTCTGTTGTGCCCCCCCCCCCCCCAATACAGTGGAGAGCTCTGGCATCTGACAACGCACCTAAGGCCGCTTTGCATTTCAGCAAAATGCATATTGCAAAGCATTTGTAAACTGTGTATGTAAGCAGAACAGGCATAAGACTAAAACACATCCTGCAGTTTATTAATCCTGATGAACAAGATACTCAATTACCATTCATGCCTTTTTAACTTCTCTGGCTGTAATCCAGATTATGGCAGTTCAACCGATCGCCCTCGTAATTTACCACCGCAGAACCACCACAAATATTTCAGCCTAACTCGCCGTGACTAAACGTGATTATGTGAGAGATAGTGAGTGGTAATGTTGTATACTGGTTCAGGCCCATCGCGAGAGATTTTCTAAGACACACAAGTTGGTCTGCATTTGTTGTACTCATCAAAACCTCATATATTTTATTTTCAAGCAAATAAAACAAATCTGAACCAGATGGAAAAAAATAATTATGTTATTTTTAGTTTTGTTTTATCTAGTTCACGCATAAAGCCATGTTTTTGTTCATAAGGTCATGGCATTTGGCTATGTATTTCAAAACATTTCTCTACTTCGTTTAGCGCATGGATGGAGGAGATTTAGCTCTACATGAAAGATGTACTTTGCTATTTGTTCTGATCATACCGTATATATGGTGACCTCACTTATTGGTTGCTTTGTTTGTTAAATAATAGATAAATGAAAAATGTATATAACTGCCCGGCAAACGTCTGTATATAGTCACTGCCACTAGAGCTGTTGAAGCGATCTGTGGGGCTGAGACGCTGCAATTCTAAAAAAAAAAATAGCAAGCAAGTTGTTTTCCCCTCTGTATGCCCGACGTTAAAACTGATCTAATTATTTCTTTTATGTGGAACGGATTGTGCATTTGTTCACCCTCAGGAAATGGGTGTTATTTTTCCGACACGTCTATGGTATGGTTTGCAATCTAGAAAGATATTTGTAGACAGTTTTCAACAGCTTGGCTGTTGAAACTGTGTTGAGGATGCAATTTTATTCGGCACAATTTGACTCTGGCATTTTTTATCTCTTTCCATTGTGGTGCGGGCCAGACTTGAATCTGATGAAAATTACTATTGAAACTAGTACCATAGAAGCTTTCATTCATTGCCAGTTTTGAGAACTGGAATGCCTGAATTACTATTGAAGATAGCACCATTGAAGCTTGCATTGCCATTTTTGAGAACTGGATGCCTGAATTACTTTTGAAGATCGCGCCATTAAAGCTTGCATTGTCAGGTTTTTTTTTTCTCACAACAAATTTTATTAAGTTTCCGTGGCACGTGGTGAGCAAAGCCCAAAGCATACATTATAGATACAATGCGAAGTAGAAAGTACCCCAATTTTTGGAACATCAAACTAGCCTGCAAGACAGCTGGCCCAACAACTGAAACGTGACACAGGTTACCACATAGTTCACTTGAATGCAATATGTCTAGATGTATGTGTGCTGACGACAGAGTTTCTCATCTTGGATATTTTAGCAGTCAGATAAATGTACAGGATGAACTCATGGAGGGTCAGTTTGTTGCAGCCCCCAGTCTATGCCCCGATATGCCGCCCACCGAGACCAAATCTTCCTGTGTTTCTGCGGGCAGCCCCATGCCTGATAAACTGCGATCTCAGCCTCCATGCATCTGTCCATGGCCGTCTTCCACCCACCCACTGTTGGCGGGGTGGTCCCCTTCCACGCCTGGGCAATGTCCCTTTTGGCAAGTGTGAGGCCCAGAAACAGTAAATGTTGTTTCTAGCAGTTCCCGCCAATCCCCTCCGTGCTATGGAGCAAGAACAGTTTAGGGTCGAGCGGGAGGCTCCAGAACAAGACACGGCCCAGGCAGGACGAGATTTTACGCCAGAACGACTGCAGCGCCTCACAGCTCCAGACCATGTGAAAGAAGGTACCCTCCACGTCCCCACATCTGAGACATGTGGGGGACTGGATGACACCCATCTTCCAAAGACGGGAACAAGTGAAGTATGTTCGGTGGAGATATTTAAATTGAATGAAGCGGTATCGCGTGCAGATAGCAGCGCCACAGGGACTAGCAAGGGCCTCGGTCCAGTTATCGTCCGTCATGTCTAGTAGGTCCGCCTCCCATGCCCCCTTGTTTTGTATAGTGTGGTTCGAGTGTGGGTGGTCAATGTCTGGTAAATTTGTCGTATCTTGTGCGCCCCCAGGTCACCCATCAGTAAGTGGCCCTCCAAGGGATGAAATTCCGGTAGGTCGTCCAACGGACGGATCAGGGGGGTCAAAGGGTGTCTCAGCTGCAGGTACTCATAGAACTGCGACCGATGCAGCTGAAATTCTTTTTGCAGTTGCAGGAACGATTTGAGGGTGAGACCCTGCATAAATTAATATCCCCTAGGGTAGAGATTCCAAGGAGGTCCCATTTATGAAAACCAGAGAGTTCAGCAACGGGGCGCAAATACGTGCCTTGCCACAGCGGGGTCGTCTGTGCCAGGCGCCCTGACCAGCCCATGTTTTTAACCGTATATCGCCAAAGTTGCACAACCGTTCTGCAGCGGGGGAAGAAAGTCTAAATTAATTTGGCTGTAGAGGAGTTTCTGGAGGGGAATGCCTTCCATCACCAGGTGTTCTACCGCATAGGCCGGGACCGTATGCGAACTATACCACCACTCATTAATGACCAAAAGATGGGAGGCTGCATTATAAGCGTATACATCAGCCGCCGCAATGCCCCCGCAGTATGTCGACTGTGTGCAAGTACGTAGTGCGATTTGAATGGCACCTCCCAGCCATAGAAACTTGTTCAGGATTGCATTGACTTGAGCGAACCATGTGCGAGTGATATTATAAGGGAAATTTTGCAGCTGATAAAGTATCCGAGGCAAGGAGACCATCTTAAAGATTGCTGATCACCCATACAGAGACAGCGGCAGGTGGGACCATATTGTGGTCTCTTCGCATACAGTTGAGAGCAGTGGAGTAATATTATGTGTCCACGATGTTGTGGGGCACAGTGAAATAAAAACTCCTAAATATTTAAATCCTTCCGTCGCGTGGGACAGCTGCGCAGCCCAGGTTCCATGTCCCTGGTCGCCACACACAGGAAAGAGCATCGATTTCGAAGGATTAGCTCCCAGGCCCGAGGTCTCTCCGAACACCCGGAGAATCTGAAGAAGTCGGGGCCCAGAGAACCAAGGATCAGTCATAAAAAGTAGCACATCGTCTGCATATAGCGCGATTCTGTCAGATCGTTCCCGCGACCACTCAAACCCCCTGATCAATGGGTCCTGCCGCACCCAGGCGGCCAAGGGCTCTATGGCCAGGGCAAATAACGGAGACCGGGGACAGCCCTGCCATGGCTTATAGGGAAGGGTGCCGACCTGTTCCCGGCCACCCACACCGAGGCCAAAAGGTCTGTATAGAGTAACTGGACATATGCCAGAAAAGGCGGGCCTAAATTGATGGATCGGAGGAGTTGAAATAGATATGTCCAGCTTAAGGAGTCAAACCCCTTATCTATGTCGGCCAAGAGAGTGGCCGCGGGACGGCCTAGCTCTGGGGCCTTCGCAATGGCATTGTGGACCTGCCGGATGTTGTGCCGAGTGGACCTTTGTGGCATAAAGCCGGACTGGTCGGGGTGAATAAGGTTTTGGATGCACAAGCGGAGGCGGTCTGCCAGGAGTTTGGGTTCGAAATTAAGGAGGGAGATAGGAAGATACGAAGAAGGATCTTCCGGGGAACGGCCGGGCTTGAGAAATACAACGATTTCAGCATGGCACCAATCAGGAGGTAAGATGTGCTGTTCGAGAGCCCCATGTAGTGCCTCCAGCAGATATGGACCCAGTGCTGTCATATGTGAAGGTCAAAAAATCGTTGGGGAAGCCATTAGGGCCGGGTGCCTGGCCGGGATGAATAATAACCAGTGCAGCTCTGAGTTCGTCTACAGTTATTGGGGCGTCTAGTTGGTCGCGTATGTGGTCTGGGAGCTTTTGGGGGGGTATATCTGTTAAGAACTCCCCTATTAGGGCGCTCAATATGAGTTCTTTCTGCATATATATATATATATATATATATATATATATATATATATATATATATATATATATATATATATATATATATATATATATATATATATATATATATATATATATATATATATATATATATATATATATATTAAGCTGCAAACACTTGGACCACCGCTTCTGGGGAGGTGCACAAAACTCCGTCTGCGTCCCGGAGCGCCGTAACGGGAGTAGGGGACATCGCGGCCTGGCACAGCCGGTGGAGCATTTTACTAGATGTATCACCCCATTGATAAATCCTGTGCTGGGTCTCTAGTCAAATCTTGTGCGCTTCATTGATGAGATGTTGATGTACTTGTTGCTGTATTTGGAGGAGATTGCGTTGCGATGTTGGACTGGCGCTCGTAGCGAGTTGTGCTTCAAGGGACCTCCGGCTGTCTTCTAATTCCACAATTTGGGCAAGACGTTTACTTTTTTCGCCTGCACGGAAGCTATTATCAACACCACAAATTGTGGGTTTAAGCGCCTCCCACAGAATAACACTGGACGGGACCGAGGCGGCATTGGACAAGAAATAGTGGGAAATGGCCTGACAAAGAACATCTTGGTATTTTGGGTCTTGGAGGTGCCAAGTTGACATACGCCACCGAAAGGGAGGCTTTTGAGATCCTATACGCAGCTTGAGTAAAACCGGGGAGTAGTCCGATAATCCCCTGGGCAAGATAGAGACATGGGACACCCTATGTATGTAACTGTATGGCAAGAAGATACAATCTAGCCGTGATAAAGAGCCATGCATGGCTGATAGGAATGTGAAACCCAACTCAGAGGGGTGGTAGGCTCGCCACGCATCCTACCACCCCAGTGTAGTAGCCAGGAGATGGAGTTTGGCTCTTCCAGTCTAGGGCTCGCGCCCCGGCTCACGCCGACGACCTTGGGGTGACATAACGTCATTCCAGTCCCCACCCAGCAGAGTCAGGCCCTCCGGGAGCAGAGCCCCGTGTGATCCCTGAATGGTATACTGTGTTGTACCCGAATCTAGTGAGGCACGGGGCTTTATTGCCCAGGAGGCGAGTCTCCTGCAGGAGAAGAATGTCGGCCTTGCTACGCTTGGCCTGCCGGAGAACGGCGCCCTTTTAATTTTGTTAAGAAGCCCTACAGGACACTATGGTCAGGAATATGTATGTGTGAAGTCATCTATCGTCTATGGCAGCAGTTCCCAATCTGTGCGCCGCGGCACCCCGGTGCGCCGGAAAAACTAGGCAGGGGCGCCGCAAACGCTGTGGCATGAGTTTTGTAGACTGGGGTGGGTTGCCTGGTCATCCAGTCCAGTTTAAGGGCTTGCCTAACCATGCATCCATTCACCCTACAATCTACATCTGTGCAGTCTCTCGTTCGTTAGGAGTGCAAGCTTGCGTTAGTGGTCGGTGCCTGCATTCATGCCTTCAGTCTGCCCGCAGCGACTCATTTCATCCGTCGGGTTGATTGATAGCGCTCCTTTACACTGCTCCCGTGGCTAGAGACCCCGACCTCGAGGAAGCGCTTTTACTGGGGGATGGGACGGGTTCAGGAAGCATTTGCTCTCAGGAGGATGAGGGTGCAGGCTACCCCTGCACTCTGTGCTGTCCCGGAGGGCGAAGGGCGGACTCATGGACATAGCAACTGGGTCACTTGGTTGGAAAACAAGAGGACCCCAGTGCTCCAAGCGCACATGGTGAGTGCGCTTGCAGCATTCGTTGCACACAGGACATCAGCTTATGCATGTCCATGCGTGCGGTCTCATGTTCACAGAGTATTCCAGAATTTGCATGCTACATGCACACTGTTAATGAGTGGGGCTAAGTCTGTCACGAAATATTGCATAATTTATGTGCTGAACATGTGCATGGTACGTGTTTGAGTGGGAGTGGATGTTTGAGATGTAACCTGCAAAACACATGGCTTTGTGGCCATTTCTGTTTTTCTATAATATCATTGCTCATTCTGTGTGACCGGCATTTCGTGCCTCATCGTGTTCTCTACTCTAGACGTTTGTGTTACATCTTTACACATGTACGACGTTTTCCAATTGCGCTGATTGTTAATATTTACTGCTTTTCTTGCATGGAATATGTGTATGTCTCGTACCTTGAGCATAGAACAGACCTCAATACAAGTTGCCAGGAGAAAGCGGTGGGAATGTGTACATTTTTGTCACCGACCCTATGTAGACTTTATGGGGGGAGTGATGATTGTTTTAGCCGAAATTATTTTTATCGTTTTAGACTACGGTTGCTATTATTTGGTCATCCTGTGACTATGCTCTCCCACGTGCATAAAGTGCACAAAATACCTGCACGTAGTAATCTCTTTGCAAAGCCCTGTAACGTGAACATGTGTTGTGCACCCCATAACCCTGTGCCCTAAACGTCTGCGCACAGACAGCCCGTGTATGTTTCTGTATTGTAGTAGAATACACTCATGCTAATTGGTCACGCAGTGTACAGAAGGTATTTCTGCAAATGTGTCTGTACATTGCCAGTGTATACTACCTGTGATAAGGCTTTTTGATATTGTCGGGCTTGGGCTTCTTTGGGCCTCTTTTCAAAAGGGTTGTGCATGTTTTTAGTAATTTCCAACTTAGCAATTCAAGGAGGCATCGGTAGCAGGAAGCAGGGAAGACGAGGGGACAGGAGTGGGTGCAAGATAGCGCCACCCCAAAAATCAGCATCACAGAATTAGAGTAGCGCTAGAAGAGCAGCAGTGAGTATCACTTGCCCACCTTTGCAAACACCTGTGTACGAAAGACTCCTGCAGCCCATCCCAATTTTTATTTCAAGGGAAAAGGGTTGTATTACTCCTGTGCTCTGCTTAATTGCCTTAAACGTCCTTTAGTCACCATAAATCTTTATAACATATAACATCCTGCAATCCCTTTATAAAGGCCCGCCTCTTAACTTCCTAATTACAGCTGACTGGTGACATCTCTAGTCACCTGTGAACTGCTCAACGTAAATACATTATTACAGATGATTTCTGAAATCACAAGGCCTACTGCGAATTCCTGCAGCCAAGATGAAAGGCAGGTCACAGGGCATTTATAACAACACCAGTTTAAGCAAGGAAAATAGGAGTTAACTTTTCCTTTTTCTGGTATATTTTTCGAGAAAGAAAAAGTGATCAGTGGAAAGAAAATATTTAGGGCAGCATCTTAATTCTTTTCCAGGCTACCTTTGAACAAGGTTGTGCCACATATTTAACTAGATGCAATTTTTTAAAACAAAAAATAGTAAAAAAATTCCATATGCAGACCCCAGTGCTGAAGAGTATTGTTTCTGACTTAATTAAGCAATTAAATTTGTATATTTAAAAAATGATATCTTTTTATTTTGTTACGTCTATGATCATAAAACCTTCATTGGCTTCATCCCAATTATTTTCAGGGAGAAAAATTGAAGTACTCCCGAGGCAAGGCTTACATCCCCCCCACCCGCCAAAAAAGTAAAATAATGGGGAGCCGCGGCCAATGGGCAATATGTCAAGGGGGCCACGGGTCAAAAAAGTTTGGGAACCACTGGTCTATGGGAAACCCCCCTGGATATAAACTGGACTTCAGTGCTCAACTGCTTTCTCAACTATTCCCCCCATGTTTAAAACATAAGCACTTTGTAGTAATAGGCGACTTCAATGTCCATTTTGAAAATGCTCACAACCCTGTGGTCAAACATTTGGAAAACGATATGCAGATCCTGCAGCTAAAACAGTGGATTAAAGGACCCACGCAAAACGCTGGGCACACACTGGATCTTCTATTTTCTAATATAGAATCCACTAATGTCTCGGAGGTCAGAGCGCTACAAAATAGTAATGGAACTATGCAAACCAGCAAGCATGTCTCAAACCCTGCCCCCCTCAGTAGACTGCTGCGAGAAAATCAGCAACTTCTTTGCTGATAACATTTTCGAGATTTACTCTTCATTTAGAAACCAATCCCCCTCAGTTGAGACAGACTGAGAAACCATGGCTCCTCACCCTGAGGCACAATCACACCTCAGCAATTTTATCCCCTTCACAGAAGAGCAGGTCGCTAAAGCAATGGCTGAAGTTAAATTGGGGTTCCCCACTTGAACCATGCCCTTACTTTATCTTTTCCCGGCTCATATCGACCTTATGCCCTCACATAACTTGCATATTCAACAAATCCCTGGACTCTGCTGTGTTCCCAGAGATCTGGAAAAAGCCATTGTAGTTCCATTACTAAAAAAAAGCAGGCACGGACGTCCACAACCCGGCAAACTACCGGCCAATCTCCCAGCTCCCATATCTATCTAAAGTATTGTAGAAGCTGGTTAACAAACAACTGTCCGACTTTCTTGAAACCAATGAGCTCCTGGACCCATCTCAAACTGGCTTCAGAGCCAGTTTGCAAGCCTATTGGCAGTCTTATATAATATTAGATCCCTAACTGACCAGGGCAAAGCCGCCGCCCTGATCTTTCTGGACTTGTCGGCGGCCTTCGATACGGTCTATCATGGCCTCCTACTGAGCACCTTACATGAAAAGGGTATACATTCTAAAGCCCTTCAATGGTTCAGCTCCTTTTTAAGCAACAGAACACAAATAGTGCAAATGGGCCCTTCTCCTCCAATCCAAAAACCATCAATCATGGTGTCCTGCAGGGAGCCTCCTTGAGCCCCACCCTCTTCAATGCCTATGTATCTTCTTTGGCCAAAATCAGCAAGAAATGGGTTTTTAGTATCTGCTCTATGCGGACGACACGCAACTGCTGATAGCCCTTGAAGAAAGGTATGAGGGCACCAGGAATAAACTGATAAACTGTCTTTCAGAAATGGCGACTTGGATGTCAGACCACTGTCTGAAACTGAACGCTGATAAGTCAGAGATCTTACTCTTTGGAGGAGCCCACCTAATCTGGGATACAACTTGGTGGCCCCAATCATCAGGATCTGCACCTGAGCCCAAACAGGTTGTAAAAAACCTGGGCATACTTATCGACAATGCACTAACCATGCAGGACCAGGTCCGTGCACTGTGTGGGAAAAGCTTCACTACATTAAAACTATTAAAAAGACCCTTCTTATGGATCCCCTTGGATTGTAGGAAAACCATCACTCAGGCTTTACTCACAACTTAACTGGATTATGGGAACGCGCTCTATGTGGGCATGGCAGACTACCTTTTCTCCCGTTTGCAGGTAGTCCAGAACGCAGCTGCCAAGCTGGTGTGCAACAAAAGCAAATACAGCTCGGCATCAGAATGCATGAGGGAGCTCCATTGGCTGCCTGTGGGCCAAAGGGCTAGATTCAAGCTCCTGGGCTATGCACACAAAGCCCTACACCAACACGGCCCCAGAATTCTACAAGATAAAATTGAATTCTATGCCCCTACACGGAATCTGAGGTCATGCTATCAGGCACGGGCAAAAACCAAACGCATTAAGAAAGCCAGGGCAGGCGGCCTCTCTTTCTCTCATCTGGCGGCTTCTCACTGGAATGACTTACCTCTAGAACTTCGTCTTACTGATGACTATATCTCATTTAGAAGGAAGCTGAAAACCCATCTGTTCCTCAGGGTGTAACTGCTGACACAGAGGCCCCTAACATCATACCTCCCTCACTCAAGTCCTCGCTTTTCTAGCGCTGTGATATCCACTCGGATGAATGTTGCGCTTATAAATATATAAATATAAAATATATAAATATAAATTGCTGTCTCATTGCGTTCGCTAATGTGTGGTGCGGTCTCTGTGTGTGCGTGATAACTACAACAATATTAACTTGGTAGGACTGAACTTTCCCCTCCCCAAACCCCCACCCCAATACTTCCACCAGCAAGGAGTATCTGTTGCGGAGGAGGAGAGCTTGGGGCCCCAACAGGGGGTTCAGGGGGCCTCCGCCAAGCATACCCTAACTTCCCAAAAAGATTAAACATAAAAGTTCAGGGGCGTAGTAGTTCCTTGAAATAGCCCCCAAGCCGTATTGGTTCTCCCAATGGTTCCGCATACAGAGAAGAGTACTGACGCTGGTCAAGGTCAAAGGCCGGAGAGGCAGAGGCAGAGGCTTTCGGTATACATTATGACGCCTCGTCTTGGGTCTGGGATCGCTAGTTGGATCTGGACCTGTGCCTCCTCTTGGAGGTACCCTTCTTCTGCCTATTTCTCTGTCATCCTTGTGAGGAGTCTGATTCCAGCGGTGGCGGGTTATGTGGTTTTAAGTGCATTGTCTCATCCGCCCAGGTGAAGACCGCCTCTGGGGTGTACAAAAAATGTGATTTAGAGTTATATGTGACCCTCATTTGGGCAGGGTACAGCAGCATATATTGTATATTGAGTTCCCTGAGCCTGCGTTTTGCAGCTGTAAATGACTGTTGCTCCACCAGTCTAGTGTAGTCCGGGAAGATCATCATGGGCTGTGACTCAAAAAACAGCTGGTCCCTGTGAATTTTTGCAAATTGTAGGATGGTATCCCGGTCTGCATAGTTTAGTAGCTTGGCAATCACCGGTCTCGGGCACTCCCCAGGAGGGGGCTTCCTGGTCAGCGCCCTTTGGGCTCTCTCAACCACGAAACAAGAGGATAAGGAGTCTTCTGGCAGGAGGGCTCTCAGCCATTGCGAAAGAAAACAGTCCATGGTGGGTCCCTCGCACCCCTCCGGGAAGCCAATGAAGCGTAGATTTTGCACCGAGATCGGCCCTCCGTATCTTCAACATGGGACGCCAGATCCTGCGCGACAACCGTGAGCTTATTCACCTTCTTTTGCAGGGAGGCCACAGTATCTTCTACAGTGGAGACACAAGTCTCTGCCTCCTTGATACAGTCCACAGCCGTGCGGAGATCTTGACGCAGGAACGAAACCTCGGACCCCACAGCTCCGATCTTCGCATCAAGGGTGTCTCGTGCCTGAGTGATCGCGGCTAGCAATGCCGCGTTGGCGGGGACCAGACTGCCGGCACCCCCCCCCCCCTCACGCCGCCCGGATACTGATCCAGAGTACTTTGCTTGGGGCTGGAGCCCGTTGGTTTATCGTTGCCCATACTGGATGGAAGGGAACGGGTGAGGGTGTTGTATTCCGCTTTAGGTGTCCGTATATAGGTTTTCCTGAATCATGTCCTTATATAGGCACAATTCGCATTGCCCTTATATAGGCATAGAATCCCAGTCCTTTTTAGGGCTTTAGCCGTGCACTCCAAATACAGGCATGGTCACCGACATCCGTCCACCCTAACGTCACAACGAGTTCTTAGAAACCAGACCCTTAAGCTTCGGGAGTTCCCCTAGCACAGGACTATTGATTTCTCCAAGAACTCATCTATTATGTATGAACCGTTATACCTTAAGGGTTCATTCCTGACGTCTTCCTCTGTCCGACTTCACGTCAATGCTAACATTCCAAGACACCTACCAGGTATAAATATACCTTCCCTTGCCCACGCAAGTTAGAGGAGACCTCGACTTCAGAGGAGCCCGTATCCCGGCCTGACGCACTGAGAAGTCGCTGTCATTCCTGCACGCAGACGAATCCAGTTTCCAGTGTTCTGACTCCCTTCGCGGGGTGTTAGAGTTCCAGATCCGGCAAGAGATTCCCACCTCTCTCATTCTCAATGTATGGAGCTGACTAGAACCTAGAGGGACTCTTGGCATACCATACTTGGCATACTAGACTTAACATACTCTTAGTATACCATACTAGAGAATACTACACCTACTTCTTACCTTTCCCTACACCTAGACTAGGTTAGGTACATTGGGGTAGAACTAGCGAGGAGACGCATCGTATGAGTACTCGCATTTTTAGCTCATGTTATTTATGTACGTGAATATATGCTAAAAGATAATGCTAGCGCAGTATTATTTATTTCTACTGCTTACGCTGTACATTATTTATCTTGCATACTGTCTTGTGATCATAACCGCACATATCTCTTACACGAGAAACAAGACTGTTCAATAAAACCCTTTTTATTGAAACGCCCGTCTTTCCTTTCTGTGTAACTCTGTAGAAACTAAGCATGCACGATTGACTGAGTGAAACTTATCTATTGTTTCCACGATTCTGAGACGTGTTCCGATTCTAAAGGGAAACAAAGTAGTCATGTTTTTCGTTTGCCAGAAACTACTCCCTTCTTGTTCTCAAGGAGTTTCTAGTGGCCTCTGAGCTAGCTGGCACAAGTAATTAAGTTTAATATACTCGATAGGGACATACCGACCTTAGTCTTATGTCAAGCCTATAGGTTATATTATTCCAATGCGTAGAGCCTATTAGGGAAATAGGAACTACACTACATGGCGCCCAACGTTTGGTAAGGCAGTAATTTAACGCTAGATACTGAGTTACTCAGTCGTGATGTTTTCAGAGACCCCTACTCACATACTCCATAAGACGTCTGGAGTGGGTAGGGTTAAATATCCGCCATAACTAAATAGGGAAGCACCCTATATATTAGTTGTTTGGTTTGTTCAACGTTGAAGGATACAGTGTTCCAAAATATTGTGCACCTTATCTTTTTGTTTCCTTGAAACTTGTTCTACATTTTTCAAAAAACAAATGTCCGAACACGAGGACGATGCCACCAACACCGGTGGAGCTGCGGCTCAACCAGTCGTAACAGCTTTTAACTTTACAGGTTTAATTGAAACTGAGGAGGGTGTTATAGACATCCATCCAAATTTAAGAAGAGCCATCACTCTAAAACTTATAAAACATGGCCTACCACCAAGAGGCGGTAGAGCAGTTTTCGTGATAGAGGCACACAAATCCTTTCAGACAGAGGTATTCTATTCATGGATAATATTCCCAGAATCAAATACAGTTACAAGAATGTTTCACTTCTACAAAGAAGATGAACCACCAGAGGAATATATTTCGAGGATATTGAAATTCCACTAACATACCAGGAGCATCAGCTCTGGTTTAAAGGCGCCCTAAAACATCACAAAAACATTACCAGGCTCGGTCCACTAGGTAGACCAGGAGCAACATGGCCGATTCTAGCCGGCTACACTCCTCATCCTGACATCGAAATAATGTCAGACGAGGAACTACTTACTCAACTTACAGAGTTAATAAAAATCTACAGACAATTAGTCCAATATGTCATGCGGACTTTCACAGTCCAACCACCATTAACACTTCCAAATCAAGCCCCTCAACAGGGGAATACATTAAAAATTACTCCACAGACTCTATAGGCAGTCATGGGAAAAATGCCCACAAAACGTGAGCAAATTCCATTCTGGATAGCTCAAAAAATCACTCAAATAGAAGCAGTATTTCCAAATACTAGCCCTTATGAGAAACATAGAATCCTAACAATCTGTTTACCAATGGGGATCACACCACAACTGGAAGACTGCACCACTTGGGGCTCAGTCTTTGCTGCCATCTATACTAAAACACATGGTATTCCGTCAATTGCAGTAATACCTGATGTCCTGAAACAAATTCAAAACGAATACGGGGCAGAGCCTGCTCTGAATTTAGGTATGAAATTACTGAAAAATTTCGACCAGGTCTCAACAATAATATTATCTAATATTAAAGGGGAGGCAGCAGCAGTGGCGATCCGCCAACGATTAAGGGAATTCGATGTTACAGAACATCAAACTGAACTACCCAGAATAATAGAACAATCTTATGCAGAATTAGGCAGAGATAGTTTAGGTGGAAGACCATTGAAGCCGAAACTATCTGAAAGTCCTGAGAAGGACTCTATTAAACAAACTCCTACATCTTCTAAAAAGAAGTGGGAAACTAATAAACAAAATTCAAACGAGAACCGTTCTCAATCCCGAGGTAGGTCTCCTCAAAAGGAGCCCTCTGAAAGGAGGTATAACCTCAGGAATAGGGATAATTTGAAAAAGCCTGACAGGTATCAAGATACTGATACAAGTTCCTCTCGTACCTTTCAGATCTCGTCACAGACATCGGAAAGAAGAGGACGGTCAGAACATAGAGAAGAACGCGTGAAATCGAAAGACGACAAACACGTTCAGAAAAATAAATCAAAACCTCAATTCTCAAAAAAGAAGGTAGCAGGTCTGAAGGTCAGACATGCCGAGGATACTGAGAACACAACTCAAGAACGGAGAATGGGCTCAGACAATGCTGGACAGTGCAGCAGAAGTCACAATAGCTCGCCAGAACCTGAAGGAACTTCTGGAGATAGTGGACTTGAATGAGTACATTACGGTTGAGACTGTAGACACCAGGGTTAGTACTCCACAAAAATTATATCAAATAACACTCCGGATGGAGGGAGACATACCTAGACAGGTGAAAGCACTCTTTTGGGAAAAACTTTCAAGGGGTTATGACATACTTCTAGCAGAAAAAGACTGGCCACCACAATTTGTCAGGGAGTGCCCACATGGCGAAGACATTATTATGCCTGCCTTCTCCAACCATATTCCAATTCATCTAAAATATACTTATGCCAGGAAATGGGCAGTTGCCCAGGCCCCAGCATTATACAAAAATCATGTAGGATGGGATGAGGACTCACCTCACCATAAAATACATCTGAAAAATGAACCTACTGCACAGAGGCAGTACCCAATAAAGCAAGAAGCTAAAAAACAGGTCAGGGAGATCTTAGATCAACTTGAATACCAAGGGGTGATTGAAACATGCACCTCTTCAATGAACAATCCTTTGTTTCCTGTCTCCAAACCAGACAACACCTATCGTCTAGTTTTGGATTACAGAGACTTAAACACTTGTTCTAAAACTTTTGCAGTACAAAATGCATATAGTACAGCATTAATGAATAACATTGTGCGTAAAAAATATAAAACCACATTGGATATCTCAAATGGTTTCTTTTGTCAAAACATAGCACCTGGAAGCAGGTACTTAACAGCTTTCTCAATAATGGGGACCCACGTCAATTTTGTCGACTCCCACAAGGGTTCAAGAACAGCCCGGGGTTATTCTCAGCAAGGGTAACAGAGTTACTACAAATTTATGATAATGAGGCATTGTCATATGTCGATGATATCTATCTGACAGACGATGACCTAGACAGGCACTTGAACAGGGTGAGCACCATTATATTGGGCTTCGCCTCTGAGGGCTACAAATTCAACTTCAAAAAGTCCAGAATTGCCAATCTCAATGTCCTTTTTCTAGGATATGAGCTTCCAAGTGAAGGCAAGAGCTTGGCAGCCAACTTTTTAGAAAGGTGTGCGCTGCTCCAACCTCTTAAAACGCTGACAAATCTACAATCCATCCTGGGTTTCCTAAATTTTGGAAGAACTTACATTCTAAATTACGCAGAAAGGGTTAAACCTCTCTATGCATTAATCAAACCTGATTTTCCAATCAAAAACTGGACACAGGAACACACAGACATCTTGCTTTCACTTCAAGCTAACATGTTAGCAACAAATCACTTACAAACACGCGTAAGTCAACGCAGTTTAGTGATCCGAATAATTTCGGGTCAATGCGGATTCCCCTACTTAACATTTAATGAGGGTGAAAAAGTACCAATTGCATACAAATCTCATTTGTATACACAAGTAGAAATTCGCTTAACTTCAACTGAAAAAATACTGACAGCAGTTCAAACTGCAGTAGCAAAAGAAAGAGCTCTAGCCCAAGGGAAACGCATTATTGTCGTAACCCCAGTACCGGCCTTAGAGGCGGTAACAAAAGCGAGCATTCCAAATGCTAAAGCATTACATCCGAGATGGATACAATGGTTTAATTCTCTTGCTGCAACAGATGTTGAATATGTTTTTGATCCTGATTTAAAAACACAAGCGTTCCTGCAATATGAACATGAATGTCCTCTGCCCACTGAGATTCTGCCTCTCGATCAGTACGAATTCATAATTTATACTGACGGATCCGCACAACCCGCAACGGAGTAAGCAAGCTTACAGTGCAGCGTGCGCAATGGTTAACGGTCGCATGCGCGATGGCAACTTCAGACCTATGGTCACAAAAACCCAATCTCTTGGAGATTGTACGGCTCAGCGAGCTGAACTACAAGCATTCAAACTGGCACTTGAAAGTACAGATCGAGAATTCACCACACTAAGAGTGTGCGATTCTTTCTACTGTGTTCAGACGTATAATGAATATATACAAACTTGGCTTGAAAATGGGTTCAAAGATGCAAAAGGTGGCACAATAAAGCATAAAACGCTTTGGGAACAAGTAGTTCAGTTAAAAAGCGAACTACCAAAGGCTCACGTGATACACACACTGAGTCATCAACGTGATGGCGTTCACGTTGCAGGGAATTCATTGGCTGACGAAGCCGCAAAGGGGGCTGTTCAGACAGCTTCCGTAGCTGCGATCACTCGTTCAAAAACGAGAATAGACAGTGAGATAATGTTGGCTGTCAATGCTACGAGCAAAGGCAGTAATGCAGCGTTACCAAAAAAGTTTCCACTCAAGTACTCTTATGTAATTGATGCGAACAACGTTCCTTTTGCTCGAATCCCTGGAGTGGGGGATAGTCATTCCAAACATGGAACGTAGAGCAGCTTTGATTTATGAAACACATCTGGGGGAGGGTCTGTCACATCAAGGGATCTCTAAAACAATATTGACATTAAAAGAGATGTACCGGTGGCCTGGAATGAATACACAGATTCACATCTTTATCAATGACTGCATAGACTGTAAGGTACAGCGAGATGCAGAACGCCACCAGACACCATGCTACGAAGTAGCCTGCCAGGGACAGACACCATTGTTAGATAGCATTAGACTATCTACGCGCAGGCGTCCTTGTGGACAACTGCAATCCCACAAATACTAAGTCAAGGTTCCTATGGATATGGCCTCAGCGCTCGGCTGACGCTCGAACTGTTATAAAAGATTTGCGAGTCTTTATCGGCACATACGCAATAGGCACGCTACTTCTGATGGATACATCTGCCTGTGGATTCCTCACCTTATGAATATCCCCCTGCGCCAGCATTCCGCGGAATTTTTTCCTAGCTCTCCACGCCGACGAGGACGTCGGCTCCGCTCGCGACCCCGAATGACGTCACCGGAGCCATAAGAGAGCCTCGTCGGCGTGATGACGTCAGTTCCCTTTTTCCCCCGCCGTCGACGTGTAACGGTTTTCTAGCACTCTCCATATTTGGTGGAGTTACTTTGTTGTTCTTCATCTTTAACTGTTGCTAGAAGGGATGTCGTCTTTGAAGAAGTCTGGTTTTAAACCCTGAAGGGAATGTGGGGGTCGCATGTCCATCACTGACCCCCATGAAGATTGCTTATGGTGCTTGTCGGATCACGACGTGGAGGACTGTTCCTGTTGTAGGAAAATGAACCCAAAAGCACTTAAGGAACGGGAAGCCAAGTTGTTTCTGGCCAAGGCGAAGAAAGAAGGAAGAGGGCGTAAGCGTGAAAAGTCGAAGTCGAGGTCGTCGACTTCACACACATCGAAGTCGAAAAGCATAAGAAAAAAGAAGACATGGATCTCGGCGCCGCTCGACCAAGAGTAAGGCTTCGAGGTCGCCTTCGCCAGCTCCTCGACGTCGCCGTAAGGACTTTGTATCTCCTTCGCCCTCTCCTTCTCCTCGTGTGACTCCGGCTTCGCCTAGAGGTACTCCGGCGCAGTCTCCGGCGCCGAGGGATTCAGCTACTTCAGATGTCGAGCTGGTTCAGGATGTACCACCTTCTTCTGTACCTGAGGTTGAACCGGTGGATTCGGCAGTGGATCCGGTAGGTCCGACGTCGGAGACTCCCCGTTTGGATACTGGTTCGAATCCATATCCTCAATTCCCGGCTCCAGGGGCGGATCCGTCGCATTTTTTAAATGCCATGTACGGAGTTTTCGCAAAGGCGGCCTTCCCATCCGGAGCACCTTCGGGTCCCGTGGGTCCGCTGGCATTCAACTTGGGTGTGCCCCAGCACTATGCCCAGTCACCCTTCATGCCCTTCATGCTGATGGCGACGTCATGGCAGTTTCCGGCGCCGAGAGTCTCGACGCCGTTGGTGGAATCCTCGGCGCCGTCTGGTGAGCCCTCCTCTCGACCTCGTGTGGAACTCCTGCCGCCCTCGACGCCGGCTTTGGAGCGGTCGGCGCCGCCGACGCCGCGTCCACGGTTTCGTTCACGAAGAGAGGCTCAGAGACTTTTAGAAGAGGAGCAGTATCGTACAGAGGAGGGCGAAGAGGGCGAGTTGGAAGAGTCTCTGGATGAGTTTGAGGGCATTCAGGAGGCGAGCGGTTTGGATACCTCTCCTGAGTGGGAACTCTCTTCTACAAGGGCTTCTCCTCAAGAGGTAGCTCCCTACCATTTGGTGATAAGGAAAGCTGCGGGGCTGTTGGATTTGCAGTTGCCCACTGCTGAATATAAGCCAAAATTGTTGACGGAGGTGTTGCATTCTCCTTCCTCCACAGTTGAGACTCTTTTACCCTTTAATGAGGCCTTGTTGGATCCTATCCTCGAGGTTTGGCGTAAACCACTCTCTTCGCCTGCCGTTTCTAAATCTGTGGCTAGGAGGTATAGGACTGCACCTGGGGATCCGGATTTTCTCTCATCCCATCCGTCTCCAGAGAGTTTAGTGGTGCAGGCATCTTGCTCCAAGCAATCTTCAGGTGCTTTCCCTCAGGCCCCAGCTGACAGGGACTCAAAGAAAATGGATCAGTCAGCTAAAAAGGTTTTCTCCTCTTCTAGCATGGCACTGAAATCGACCAACGCCACTTGTCTATTGGGCCGTTACATACACGCCTTGATGGACTCGGCAAAGCAATTGGCACCTAAGTTACCTGACGAGGAGAGGGGAAATTTTATGGAGGTCCTGTCAGACGCTCAAGCGGCAGCTAGGCAAGTTATTCAGTCAGGCCTGGATACGGCTGACTCAGTGGCCAGGGTCATGGGCTCCTCCATAGCTGCAAGAAGGCAGGCTTGGCTTCGTTCTTCCGGATTTTCCCCTGATGTCCAGGCCACTCTTTTTGATTTGCCCTTTGATGGGTCAAGGCTATTTGGGGAAAAAGCGGATTCGGCCGTACAAAGGTTTAAGGATAGCAGAGCTACAGCGAAATCCTTGGGATTGCAGGCCCAGTCGAGAGGTTTTGGCTACAAAAAGTATCGGGGCTTTGGAAGGTCTTCCTTTCGCAACTTCCGTTCACCTCAGCAGCAGCAGCAAAATCCACTCTATAGATCTTATAGAGGAAGAGCCAGAGGTCGCCAAATGAGGTTCTGCCCGCAATCTCTCCTCCTCTTCTGCCTCCCCTGCTCCCCCTGGTACCGCAGGAAAGCAGCCCTAGATCCCCCATCCTGGATCATGTGGGTCCTGTAGGGGGTCGGCTGTCTCACTTTCTGCAAGGTTGGAAATCGGTCACGACAGACCTTTGGGTTTTGAACCTTGTGGAGAATGGGTACGCCCTTCCCTTTCGGGAGTTTCGTCCTCTTTACCCTCCTTGCCAGGGATTTTGCTCAGAGGACCATTTGCTTCTTCTGCAGAAGGAGGTTCTTGCATTACTACAAAAAGGTGCGATAGAGGTGGTTCCAGAGCAGGAAAGGGGTCAGGGATGCTACTCCCGGTATTTCCTGATCCCCAAAAAGGACGGCAGGTTACTTCCGATCCTGGACCTCAGGGTCTTGAATTTTTACCTGAAGCAGGAGAAATTCAAGATGCTGACCCTTGCTCAGGTTCTTCTGGCGCTGCAGCAGGAGGACTGGATGGTGTCGATCGACTTACAGGATGCGTATTTTCACATCCCCATTCTGAAGTCGCACAGGAAGTATCTCCGTTTTACAGTTGGGTCGCAGCACTACCAGTTTGCGGTCCTCCCGTTTGGTCTTACTACTGCACCTCGAGTCTTCACAAAGGTGATGGCAGTGGTGGCAGCTCATCTCAGAAGGTCGGGGATTCCAGTGTTCCCCTATCTGGACTACTGGCTGCTCAAAGCGGAGTCGCCGGAGATGGTGCTTCATCATCTGCGGGTAACATCTCATCTGTTGTTCAACTTGGGTTTTTCAATCAATGTGCCCAAATCACACCTGGTGCCCTCTTAGCGCAACCTGTTCATAGGGGCGGTACTGGACACTACTGTGTGTCGAGCATTTCCTCCTCCACAAAGAATTCTCGACATTCAGGAGATGATCCCTTTGTTTTACAATGGAGCGGATGTTCCGGTCCTGAAGGTCCTTTGCCTGCTCGGTCTGTTCGCCTCCTGCATTCTGTTGGTCAACCATGCACGCTGGCACATGAGGGCGCTCCAGTGGTGTCTCCGCAGGCAGTGGTATCAGCACAACGGAGATCTCAGGGATTCAGTCAGGATCTCCAGAGAAGCTGCAGCGGAGCTGACTTGGTGGAGCGTGGAGGGCAATCTGTCTCAAGGAAAGCCCTTTCATCTTCCTCCATTGGTGGCCACAGTGATAACGGACGCCTCTACCCTAGGGTGGGGTGCTCATCTGGGGGCTCTGGAGATCAAGGGTCTTTGGTCTCCAGAGGAAAGGTTGTCTCATATCAATCTTCTGGAATTGCGGGCGATACGTTTGGCGCTCAAGGCCTTTCTCCCTTCCCTTCGCGGTCAGTCGGTTCAAGTCCTGATGGACAACACTACCGCGATGTGGTATGTCAACAAGCAGGGAGGAGTAGGGTCGTACCGTCTCTGCAGAGAGGCGTTGCGGCTTTGGTCCTGGGCTCAGGACCATCGGATTTGCTTGATGGCGAATCATTTGGCCGGAGTGTTGAACGTGCGTGCGGACAGTCTCAGTCGACAGTTCTCCGCCGACCACGAGTGGAGGCTTCATCCGGAGGTGGTTCGACACATCTTCCGGACGTGGGGGACTCCTCGGGTGGACCTGTTTGCCACTCACGAGAACGCGCACTGCCCGTCGTTCTGCAGTGTCCAGTTTCCGTTGCAGGGAGCGTTGGGGGACGCGTTTCAGTTGAGTTGGGACTCTCGGCTCCTTTACGCGTTTCCTCCCATACCCTTGATTCCTCGGGTTCTGAGGAAGATTCGCCAAGACCGGGCCCAAGTCATATTGATCGCCCCGGATTGGCCAAGAAGGGTGTGGTACTCAGATCTTCTTCACCTCTCATCGCACCCTCTGCTCCGTCTCCCTCTCAGGGCAGACCTCCTCTCGCAGTCGCAGGGGCAGGTTCTACACCCCCACCTCCAGAGCCTGCACCTTCATGCCTGGAGATTGAACAGGGCAACCTGAGTTCTTTCTCTCTCCCGCCTGACGTGGTGGATGTTATTTTATCGGCCAGGCGACACTCCACCAAGTCCATTTATTCCTACAGATGGTCAAGATTCGTTAAGTGGTGTGGATAGAGATCCATTGACCCTTTAAAGGCCCACTTGTCAAATGTTCTTCTGTTTGCCCTTTCCTTGGCTCAGCAAGGTTGTGCTGTGGCCACGGTTAAGGGTTATTTGTCAGCCTTATCGGCTTTTCTGTGTCTACCTGATCAGCTGTCTTTATTTAAATCTCCTATTGTTTTGAGATTTATCAAAGGCCTTACCAATAGGTTTCCGCCTACTCCTTTTGTTATGCCCCAATGGGATCTTAATCTTGTTTTAACTTTTTTGATGGGTTCCCCCTTTGAACCACTTCATAGCTGTCCTTTGAGGCTTTTATCTTTTAAAACTGTCTTTCTGGTAGCCATTATCTCAGCAAGGAGGGTGAGTGAGCTTCAAGCTCTTAGTTCAAAACCCCTGTTTTTGACCATACATGCTGAAAGGATGGTCCTCAGGACCAGGGCTGCTTTTCTGCCTAAGGTAGTTACTCCCTTCCATCTAGGGCAGTCCATAACTCTCCCTGTGTTTTATCCTCCCCCTTCCAAGGAGGAGGAGAGACTTCACCGCCTGGACCCTAAAAGAGCGATGAGCTTTTATTTGGACAGAACAAAGGACTTGCGTTTGGACGATCAGCTCTTTGTGGGCTATGTTGGACGCTCAAAAGGCAAAGCTGTGCACAAGCGCACTCTATCCAGGTGGATCATCTTGTGCATCAAGATCTGCTACGCCCTTGCTGGTAAGGAACCACCTGAGGGTATTAGAGCCCATTCTACTAGGGCTAAGTCTTCCACCTCTGCTCTAGCCAGAGGTGTTCCTGTGTTGGATATTTGTAAAGCAGCGACCTGAGCCTCCCTCCACACGTTCGCTAAGCATTATTGCTTGGATTCCGAGGTGAGGAGGGAGGGCCATTTTGCGCGCTCTGTCTTGCATGACTTTTTGGTATAAGAAAGGTGGACACCCTCCTCCGGGAGTGGGACTGCTGTGGGAATCTATTCATAAGGTGAGGAATCCACAGACAGATGTATCCATCAGAAGAACAAGTTACTTACCTTCGGTAATGCTTTTTCTGGTGGATACAGTATCTGCCTGTGGATTCCTCACTGACCCACCCTCCTCCCCGTTGTCCACCTTTGTATACCTTGAGGGTATGCCTTGATTGGCTTGTTGTTGTTTTACAATTGTATCTGGTACATTTATAGGAAATGCTGATGTTCTTTAGCTTTCCTTTGTGATTTTGTACTGTGTATATTGGTTCAAATGTTGTGTACTGTGTATACTTTAAATCTGTTGTCGGTCCACCTGTTCGCCTCGGAGGCACGGAAAAAATGGGTGGAACTGACGTCATCACGCCGACGAGGCTCTCTTATGGCTCCGGTGACGTCATACGGAGTCGCGAGCGGAGCCGACATCCTCGTCGGCGTGGAGAGCTAGGAAAAAATTCCGCGGAATGCTGGCGCAGGGGGATATTCATAAGGTGAGGAATCCACAGGCAGATACTGTATCCACCAGAAAAAGCGTTACCGAAGGTAAGTAACTTGTTCATTCTGACCAGGGCCCTGCGTTTAGCTCTCGGGCTTACAAAGAAGCCATGGCCAGTCTGGGCGTTGCATTGCGGTACTCCTCTCCGTTTCATCCTGAGGGAAATTCTGTTGTGGAAAGGAAAAACCGGGACATAAAGCAGTCTATAACAGCTAGGGTATTAGGTTCGGGTGATGGGTGGGTCAAACATCTTTATGGGGTCCAACGCTCATTAAACAATTTGCCAAGAAGTTCTCTAGGGGGGGTCACTCCATATGAGGTCCTATTTGGGACAAGTATGTGGGTGCCAGATCTTGAATGTAGTGGCACAGTGGTGGAAAATAAACCCTTTGATATCAAAGATCGTTTGGCTGTTTTACAGGATCTAAATGAACTAAGATCGAAAAAAAGCAACGTATTCCTGCAGCCAACCACCACTGGGGAAAAACTGGCGGTCCCAGCAAGGCCTGTCTGGATTCCAAAAGTTGGGGATCTAGTCAGAGAAAAAATTTGGAATTTGGACCTTCTTACAGACAACCAGTACCTGTCCTAGCCATACACGGAACAAGAACAGTACTTCTGCCGCCCCTTGCTGGAAAAAAGGAGAAAAGATTTGTGTCCATCGACCTCATCAAACCACAGTATGTGGCCAATACTAAATAGTAGGCCTCGCGGACTCCGACCTAGTAGCAGACACACTCCTCTCGCTACTATCCAAGAGGTTCAGACTGAAAGACTGATAACCATCGAGAATTCAGCAGTAACAGATGAAGGACTGAGCAACAATGCTATGGAACTCATCCCTCTTGAAACTCAAGTAACAGTTCGTCCAAATACACCTGTCTACACCAATGTAACAAGTGATCAACTGGTTCCAGCGATTTCTACAAATCCTGATGCAATTCCAACAATTGACAGAACTGCTTCTGGCTATTTCATTAACTTTGATACGTTTTCTGAAGATCTGAGTGAGCCTGAGACGTCGCCAGCATCAAAAACCTTTAAACAGCAAGTACAAGACTTTTTACATTTTTTGAAAAAGACTTATCTGGTTTCACCGTGGATTGAACTATGGGTTATTTCTGGAATATTTTTCCTCCTGCTTTGGCTAGCTTTGGTTATGACTATGAGCGTGCTTATTAATGGCAGATACATCCATTTGGACACTGAAAGAAAAGAAATGAACTTACTTTTAAAACCTCACAAATCATCCCATCGTGAAACAAGAGACTTGTCTGCAGTGAACATCACAGCCGTTCCTATACAGGATGGTATAGTGTGGGACAAAACAGATTTCGATATTTTTGGCCCGACGGAACATTTGAACATTCCACATTTATTTAAGATTTCACTAAGTGATTTTGTTTCATCCAGTACCTATTCTGATGATTGGGATTTTGAAACTGTAAATAACATGATGTTTGACCTAGAAAAATCTGCTGCATTTTCTAATAATGAATATTTAGAGGGTTCATCAGACTATGAACAGCTGTATTGCTATAATCACTATAATCATCATTTTTTGCAAAAATCTGCAACACCTAGAAATGTGTTTGTTTAACCAATGGGAGCATTGTCCTACACCACCAAAAGGTAGTTCAAAAACATTTGCTAAAAAGTTTCCACATTTTTCAGGATACAATACATCTGATCCAGAAACATTTTACTATAAAAATGTAAACAAAACAGGACTGAAAATTATGTTAACAAATACAAAACAGATTTACTCTGCAGCATTTATTGCCCAACTGTCTAGACAGGGTTTCGACTTATGGAAAGACACAATAGACACAAAATCTGTCTGGGGTACTAAAGATTGGCAAGTGCAGGGGATAGAAGCTTTATTTAGAGCCTGTATCGTCCCTCAACAAATAATGTTTTTGAATGACACTGTCCAACAAACGTCTTGCCTTGGTTTAGCCAAGATCAAAGACTTGAAAAATCCCGCTGTACCAACACCTGCAAGTGATAACAATACACAGGCAGCGGTTACAGTTTTTTTTAAAATTCTTTTTATTGAAAGCTTCAGCATCGTACAGTGTACATATTTAGCAAGTCTTTATGTTAACAAAACCATTAATTAATTAACAAGAAAAGAAAACATTGGTAGGTACATGTCAGTAATCATGTGTCACAGCAAGTGCAGTGTAACTATCCCGCCTTCATAGAATAATACAATCATACCAGGTGATGCAGAAGCCCAACAGTGTAGGTGATCCACAGAGTCATTCAGCGGCCCTTTGGGACTGTAGCAACAAATACTCTCGCAACGGAGTCCATATATCTGAGGGCCTGGATGTGACCGGCAGTTCCTCTGCATATAGGTCCAGCTGCTCACGGCAGTATACTAAATCTTTAATCCAGTCAACAATTTTGGGAGCAAATTTACTTTCCCAAGTGAACATAACCCGCCTTTTAGCCAAGAGGAGGGCCACTCTGACAAACCTACCCATGGAGGAGTTCAAGTGGGGAGTATATCCGAAGAGACATACCAGAGGGATGCACTGTACTACCCTTCCTGTCATAGTATGGATACGTGTAACAACAGCCTCCCAATATTTAAGCACCGAGGCACACTGCCATGCAAGGTGCATGAAATCTGCTCCAGAATGACCACAGCGCTTACAACAGTCAGAGTCTCTGAGGCCTATTTTATAAAGTTTAACAGGGGTGTGGTACAGCTGGTGCACAAATTTAAAATGAATAATCCTCAGATTGCCACTTGATGTGAGGTGGCCGGTCAGTATGCAAATCTGTTCCCGCTCCGCGATTGGGGGGTCTACTATCTTGTTCCACCGCGCTAGGCTAGAGTCCTGCACTCGCACTGCCTCATCCTGCACTGCCCTGTATAACTTGGTGATCAATTTCTTCAAATATGTGATGTTACAACGCGATCAAAATGATTGCGGTATGTAACATCGCAGTTTTTACAACGCAAGTCGTTTTCTTCTTGGTAGTGGCTATTAGCAGTAGCTGGAGTGAATGCAAGGTGGCCGGCTCGGCCGGGAAGTCGGGGTAGTGATCCCTGAGTGCTCGCCGCAAGCGACAACATGAGTATTGAAAAAGCGGAGTGGGGTTTTGTATGTAGGCCAAATCCTCATTGTCTATGGATCTGCCCTCGGAGTAGAAGTCGCTCAAATGTGTGAAACCAGCTTCTCTAAATGCCCTTACTGGCCCCCGTTCCTGAGTTACGGATAATGCCGCGTGGCCCGCAAGTGGCAGAGCAGGAGCGTAGACAGGAAGCTTGTGCGCCCGCTTGCCAATCGCTTGCCATGCCGCGATTGTTGTATCAATTGTATTAATCTCAGCCCTGGGCGTCTGTCTGCGGGTGTGCGTGAGGACCCCCTCCAGCGGCACGGGAGAGGCGTCACCCTCCTCCACTGCAACGTGTGGGATGTATTCGTGTTTCCTGAACCAATAAAAAGCGTACTGGGCCTGTGCGCACAGATAATAAACATAAAAATCCGGGGCCGCAAACCCCCCTTTGTCGTACGCGAGCGCTAGGGTACGCCAGCTGATTCTTGGCTGTTTACCCCCCCATACTAGCCTCAATAGCTGTGTTTGCACTGTTTTAAAAAATTGTTTAGTAAGTTTGATCGGAATGTTACAAAACAGGTAGAGAAATCGTGGCAATATTGTCATTTTAACCACTGCAATGCGGTCTGCAAGGGACAGCGGGAGACGGGACCACTTGTCCACCTAGGCAGCGGTTACAGTTGACACAATACTACAACTCAACAGAACAAATCCTTATTCGGAGAAAATGGTTGATCTGGCCCACAGACACAAACAACTGTCAAGAGAGATTCCTGAATAAAACACAGGGGTTTACTATTCATAGGCCAGACCCACGATACGTCCAAAGACAGCATCCAGGGGTAGTAACAACATACAGTGTAGGAAAATTATGCCTCGATTGGCTGCAATAATCTACACTTAAGGATGTGAAACAACACTTATCTTTACTTAAAGAAGTCGCAGACCGTAGGGAATTCTTGCTTGGACCAAGAAAACCGCGTCAAAAACGTTTCATATATGCCGGCATCTATGCTGCTTATAATGAAGCATGGAAGGTGTCACAGATGGAGGCCGCAGAACGAATACGTGAACTTGATCGTATTAATTTAGAGAACACTCTCTCTGTGGTCGACAATGGGTTAACAACTTTGTCCTCCAGAATTTATTCATTGGACAGTATTGTATCCTCTGCTATCGACATACTGGAACAAGATTTAGCCATGTTACAGCAAGGCCAGTCTCAGTTACGTTCTATTATGTTATTAAGCTGGACGCTGCAATCTTTGCGTGCGGGCTATGTGCCTTGGCGTTTTATCAACACGACGGCTCTGTTTGCAGAATACAATCTAACTGATAAACAGATCGAACTGGCACAAAGGGGAGCAAAGTATACAGTACTGAGCATTGAAAAACTTGAAAAATTACCATTCACAGTGGCAGAAAAACCAGCTACAGAATGGCTTATTCATGGCAAAATTAGTCTACCTGTGACTACTTTTCAGTTTCAGTATTGCCTTAAACAGATGCAAGCAGGCAAATATGAAAGGTTGGGTAAAGAATACATTAAGACATCCTGGAATTTACCATATACATATAGATGTTGGAGTGGGGATCGTGAAGTGTTTCTAAGCGGTACACACTGTGAAAGTGCGCTGAGCGGTTCACTCATTTGTCAGGACATTTCTTTACACAGGGCTTGTAATGGTTCTGTGGCAAATTTGTCCTGCCACCAGCAAGGTACACCAGCTGCTGTGATTAATCCAACGTTTGGACAACTTTCTAATTGGAGTTACCTCATGTTGAATGATCAGAGTTGCTGTGGCATGTTGCCAGGCATCCCATATCTAGTAACGGTCAACTCCAGGGTCACTTGCTGTATGCAAGTATTGTTTGCCCCAATAGACACAGTCAGGGAGTCGCCTCTATGGCCTTCGTTGAATGTCTCTTTTATACGATTTGATACTTTAAGCAGAATGAAAGCCATGCTTATTCAACAATCAGTGCCTTTGACCTCGGCCAAAGAAACCTATGATCTACAAGTTGCAAGGACTTCGGCTGAGATACAGGCTTTAATTCGTACAAACTGCCCTATACATTTCGTAGAAATGATAGGACGTATCTTTAACATGTCTGATACAAGCGGAATTGTACATGTATTTAAGACCATCTGTTCCGGACTATTAGCACCTTTCCACACTTCGCACATTCGGTGTTTGGTAGTGTGCCGTTAATTCTAGCACTTGTTGCAGGAATTCTGTTTCTATTCCTCCTACTACGCTATGGCAAGCCTATTCGCCAACATCACTCCGAGGGATGTGGAGAGAGCCCTCCTTGAACGGAAATGCCGTGAGCGAATAGTACAGCTTTTGGGCATGCCTCGTCTACGGGAACTTAATACAACATGGTTCCTGTCATTCAGACCAATCTGGCAAGATTGCATCTTACCTGTTCTACGCTGCCTGTTTTGCAGTGAAGAATGCGTGCTAGACACCTGTCTAACACTCCCATCAGTCATGCCAACGGATATCGATGCTCTGCTGGACCCGATAACGGCCCATGCTGTGTGTTGTCCCCAGAGGCTTCCAATTCTGATGGCGGCATTCATTGAGATCTCACAGACGCTTCCGGCTGCTGCTGAGGTACGAGATGGATCAACGGGCACACAGGTAACAACGGACGCAAACTTTGCTTCTTCTGCTGAAGGCGATGTTTCTCATCTCTGTGCAATTAACCTTCTGAACGAGGTGTTCCAAATGTCACCAACTTCGGTGGACGATATTTTGGCTACGGAAATAGATGATCTAATGTTTACGCCAGACCCATACACTGACTTTGATTCGGCTCACAGTGTACCAGGGCAACAATGAAAGTTGGCCTTCATATTTTGAAAACTTGGAACTATTCCCAGAAATTGAACTTTTTTCTTTTAAATTTTTTTTTCTCTCTCGATAGAAATGACATGGCAAAGAACAATCTGCTTACAGTAGAACTAGTCTTATAAAACGGACTTCTTTGAATACTTCCAGGGACACATTGTCACCTTATTTTGTCTAACATTTCATTTAAATCCATGATATGCAATGGCTTTGATTTTGAGAACTTATCGACCATTTCGTCATATGTATATATTTCTGTTTCATTCACGTTGCATTTTACTTCCATTATATGCTTAGAATGAAAACGAAGCTTTAAATGTACAGTACCTATTGCATTTCAACAGTTTTTAGAATGCTTTTAGAAATGTTTTTAGCAATATGTGGTACTCAATTTTATGTTTAGCATTTAAATATTTAGCATTTAGTATTATCGTTCAATGGAAAGTGGAGTGGGTGTTGTATTCCGCTTTAGGTGTCCGTATATAGGTTTTCCTGAATCATGTCCTTATATAGGCACAATTCGCATTGCCCTTATATAGGCATAGAATCCCAGTCCTTATTTAGGCATTAGCCGTGCACTCCAAATACAGGCATGGTCACCGACATCCGTCCACCCTAACGTCACAACGAGTTCTTAGAAACCAGACCCTTAAGCTTCGGGAGTTCCCTAGCACAGGACTATTGATTTCTCCAAGAACTCATCTATTATGTATGAACCGTTATACCTTAAGGGTTCATTCCTGACGTCTTCCTCGGTCCGACTTCATGTCAATGCTAACATTCCAAGACACCTACCAGGTATAAATATACCTTCCCTTGCCCTCGCAAGTTAGAGGAGACCTCGACTTCAGAGGAGCCCGTATCCCGGCCTGACGCACTGAGAAGACGCTGTCATTCCTGCACGCAGACGAATCCAGCTTCCAGTGTTCTGACTCCCTTCGCGGGGTGTTAGAGTTCCAGATCCGGCAAGAGATTCCCACCTCTCTCATTCTCAAGGTATGGAGCTGACTAGAACCTAGAGGGACTCTTGGCATACCATACTTGGCATACTAGACTTAACATACTCTTAGTATACCATACTAGAGAATACTACACCTACTTCTTACCTTTCCCTACACCTAGACTAGGTTAGATACATTGGGGTAGAACTAGCTTAGAGACGCATCGTATGAGTACTCGCATTTTTAGCTCATGTTATTTATGTACGTGAATATATGCTAAAAGATAATGCTAGCGCAGTATTATTTATTTCTACTGCTTACGCTGTACATTATTTATCTTGCATACTGTCTTGTGATCATAACCGCACATATCTCTTACAGAAGGAACAAGACTGTTCAATAAAACCCTTTTTATTGAAACGCCCGTCTTTCCTTTCTGTGTAACTCTGTAGAAACTAAGCATGCACAATTGACTGAGTGAAACTGTTATCTATTGTTTCCACGATTCTGAGACGTGTTCCGATTCTAAAGGGAAACAAAGTAGTCATGTTTTTCGGTTGCCAGAAACTACTCCCTTCTTGTTCTCAAGGAGTTTCTAGTGGCCTCTGAGCTAGCTGGCACAAGTAATTAAGTTTAATATACTCGATAGGGACATACCGACCTTAGTCCTATGTCAAGCCTATTGGTTATATTATTCCAATGCGTAGAGCCTATTAGGGAAATAGGAACTACACTACAAGGGAGGGGGGAACACAGCGGGAAGCCTCCCCTCTCAGGCAGCGACAGCCTCGTGCCTACGTGGGTTTCTATATTTGGTTGGTAAATCCGGTAACGCCAACCGGGGATTCCTCTGGAATGCCTCGCCGGGCACCTCTGGGGACAGCGCTTCAGGCCGGGCCTCACTGAATCCGACCTCCTCTAGCCACAAGCCGCACCAAGCCTAGCTTAGCCGCTTCTGCAGCACTGGGCGGCCGGCCAAGTAGACTCCCTAACGGAATCAGACTCGCCGGACCCCCAGCCCGCAAGCCACCCCAGCCTGGCCTTTCCAGGAAGTAGCTGTGTGGTAGGGGTGTAGCTACTGCCTCCGGGTAAGTATTGGGCGCCACAGTCCAAGCGGTACCACTAAGTCAAAGTAGCCCTCACGCGGCAGCGCGATCCCAATCTGTCAGGCACTAGGTGAGGGGGCCAGATACTCACTGCGGCCCCCGCCGTCGCCCAGGGTGCTTTTGTTATGTGGGCGTAAGTCGGCTGTGGCCCCTGTCCCTCGAGCATCGCTTCTACAGTCCCGGGCAGGCTCTCCTTGGTCGCCGGGCCTCGCTCAGAACGCTATGAAGGTGGGGCGCAGCCCGGCCCAGCCAGGCCCAGCCCGTCCCCGATCTCGGGCCTAGGCCGCAGCCGGGCCCCCCCTACCCCGCCGCAGGGCATCCCCACTGGTGTCGCTCACTGCCCGGGTCCACTGAGGCGGGCGGAGAGCCCCGCAGAGCGCTGCAGCGCGGCCCCAGACTCCCGAGCACCGCTGTACAGGGCACCCGGCAGGTCCCACGACCCCCTTGGGCCCGCAGATGGCCGCAGCATGGCCCAAGCCGCAACGGCCCACAGCAGTGTCGCCTCACCTCAGGGCAGGATCTTTAGGCCGGCTCTCGGTCCTCTCCACCGCCGTGTCCTACTCCGGGCGTCAACCACACGGTGAAACAAATTCTGGCTGCGGCTCGGGCCCAGGCCACGACCACACGTCCGTCGCCCTCGCCGCAAACTGGAGCTCCGCCAGACTCCAATTACCAGCGCTGCTAGTAGTGACCGCTGGAGACAGGATTCAGGCAGGATAACGGCGGATTATCGGCTTGGGCAGCCGGAGACTCGTTAGGCTGCGTCCGCCATGTTGGCCATATAGCCACGCCCCTTGCATTGTCAGTTTTTAGGATTGGATGCTAAGACCTTAGATTCCATAGCCCCGGTAAAAAAAAAATGTGCATTGTCTGGCAGTCATGTCTCTCGCTGCTTCTTCGCACATAAAAAAAAATGGCACTAGCTAAACAATATTTATTTTTGTCTCCTCTTGACTGTTGACCAGTTTAGTGTTTACAATGGATACCCTAGCCCTGCTTCTTTTCAAGAAAATCTGTTTCTTCTGCATGTAAACCATCTGTGGTAAATTCTTTCATTGAAAAAAATCAATGCAGACTCTCAACGCAGGTGCCACCTTAAAAACAATCTCTACTATCAAAGGCCTTGCTATGAAGTTTATTAAATTGTTTTAACCTCATAAACTGCAAGTCAACCATGTGTTCTCACAATGGAATGTTCATCAGTTATTCAGTTAGTGGAAAATGACGACCCTCCGAACTAATTGTGATCATTTTGATTGCGGTTTAAAAGCAACAAGCTTTAAAGGACATCATGATGAAAAGTTAGCCGCAAGAAGCACATCATTAACCTTCAAGAACACTGATCATGTGTAGATGAAAGTCTCTTCATACTTCAACTTCGTCATTGTTACAGCAGTGGAGCCAAGTTCTCTCGAAGATCTTGGTTCAAGTTAGTTTTATTGCTTGCAAATTTGAAGACCTGCAGTTTATGTGCCATTATTAAACACACACTGCGATTTTTAATTTAGCTGTCTGGTCTGTTTATAATTTTACCTTTATTTTTCATATCGTTTACAGCTACAACCCAATTGCTCACATGTCGCTGCTGCCTTGTTGAGTCGATTCTCAAACTCGGAATAGAAACATGAAGGGAAAAACGCAAAATGGCTTTCCTATTGTCGCCTCTAGCCTTTATGAATTCTGCTATAACTGCGGTCCCTCTTTGCTCTCATAAGCCAAATTTATTTCCTTTTTTTTTTTTTTTTTTTTAAATATTTTTATTAAATTTTTAAATGCACATAGTCACAATACATTACACGTTATGATACATAGGGGGACAGCCCAATTAATTAATACAACAAAAATTCATTATAATAGCCATAGTATAGTAATATACGGCTCATTCTGGAAACTGGAACATCATTAATTACTCATTTCATTTTTCCAGTTATAAATAGGGGCCCATATTGTCCTACCAAGCTTCCTACCTCTTTTTCCCCTCCTCTCATATATTCCTTTCTCAAGATTATAAATAAACAATAATTTGGCTAACCATTGCTGAAAAGTAGGAGCAGCCCGATCCAACCATGCTGAGGAAATACATATACGTAATACAGCCATGGCGACGAACCAAAAATACCTCATTGGGTCTTGGAAACCAGATTTTCTCACCCCTAAGACCATTAAAACAGGTAATAGGGAACCTCTTAATTTCAAAGTTTGATTAATAAATTTTTCTATCTCTTTAATCAGAGTTTCCAGTTGCGGACAGGTCGCAAACATATGTATTGCATCTGCTGCTAAGCTTCCGCACCGGGAACATCTAATCCCCTCTTGTCCCCCCCACTGCGCAATTCTAGCTGGTGTAATATACAGAGAGAAGAGAGTTTTATAGTGCTGTGCCTGGAGTCCCGCTGAGCACAAAATGGTGTTACCTAGCTCTAGGGAATCGAGAAAGTCATCAGGGTCAATATCAAACTTCTCAGCCCACTTTCCCCCATGCTTATCTAGATCATCTGATTTAAGCAGATTTAATTCCATATATATCCCCCTAATAGTGCAATTCTCCCCTGATCGAATATTATCCAAAATTCTGATTCTTCCAAAATGATATGGTCCCCCTTTTTTCCCTTTTACAAAGCTAGCTAATTGCAAATACTTAAAAAAACTCCTCCTACTTAAACCATATACACTTTGTAGTTCATTAAATGTTTTTAACCCATCTTGCACCAAAAGATCCCCAATCGTCCGTATTCCACACTTATCCCATTCCCTCATAATTGTGTCTGCAAAAATCCCCGGGAAGGAAGGGTTCTTGTATAGCTGAGTGTAGAAGTGGATTCGGCCAAGGCCCAGGCTCTTCTTAAGTGCCGTCCAGATTTTAAATGCAGCATTTAGCGTCTTAAACCTTGTCTTTTTAAAATAGCTAGGTTCGTTAAATTTCATAAAACAATTCTTAGCTTTTTTTCCTAGTAAGTATTGGTACGGATCAGAGAGCTCTGTTTTAGTCCAACAATCAGCCTTGCAACCACCCAGCAAACTAATCATATTTTGTAAAGCCACCGCCCAATAATACAATCTGAAGTCAGGGACTGCCCAGCCCCCCTGTCTCGCGGCAAGGTCATAAATCTCAAAGCTCTTCTGGTTTTGCCGTGCGTCCAAATAAATCTATTCACCATATGTTCCAGGAGCCCGAACCAATGTTTCTCAAATTCTAAAGGTATAGCTCTAAACACATACAGTATTTTAGGCAGGAACACCATCTTAACCACGTTGCAGCGTCCCATGATCGACATATGCAGATTGTTTATCCGGTCAAAGTCTTTCTTAGCCTTGTTAATAATTGGGCCAATATTTTCCCCAACTATTTTCCCCAAATCAGGCATTATATTGATACCCAAGTATATTGCTGAGTCCACCACCCGTGAATCATCAAATTGGGCCTCCTTGTTTAGAACAATTTGGGTCTTAGCCCGGTTTAGCTTGTACCCAGATATTAAACCAAAAGCTTCTGCTTCCCGCTCTAAACCAATTAAAGCAGCAGCTGGATCTGGGGTTACCACGGCAACATCATCTGCATATGCCATTATCTTAGCATCTAACTCGTTAAATCTAATTGGTCTAATACTATTATTAGTTTCCAATTTCCTAATCAGGGGGTCAATATATAAAGCAAACAGGAGGGGTGAGCATGGACACCCTTGCCGTGTACCGCGGTTAATACTCATAGGTAGTGTATATTCCCCATTAACTCTCAATCGAGCCATTGGAGCTTTATACATGGCCTGCACTGCCTTAATAAAGTCGAAACCCAAACCAAACATATTCAGTACCTCCCAGAGGTAATCCCAGGAGACCCTATCAAATGCTTTTTCGGCATCAAGTAAAATCAGTGCCATAGGGTCTCCTGAGATCTCAGCTACATCAAACAGCGTAATAACCTTACGAATATGTTCCGTAGTCCCTCGGCCGGGTATAAAGCCATGCTGGTTCGGATGAACTAAGTTCCCAATTATTTTATTCAACCGGGTTGCCAATACCTTAGAATACACTTTAACATCACTATTCATAAGTGTAATTGGCCGGTAAGAGCCAGGTTCTTCCGGGGGCTTCCCTTTTTAAGAATACGATGATATCTGCCCCTCCCCATGAATCAGGAATTGAGCTCCCCAGCTGAGCCTGACACATTGTTTCCAGTAAATCCAGCCCGATTGTTTCAGCAAATACTTTGTAAAACTCAACTGGAATCTGATCGGGTCCTGCTGCTTTCCCTGAAGGAAGATTTTGAAGTGCCTCCAAAATCTCATCTAAGGTTAGTGTTCTCGCCAGTACTTCTCTGTCGCTAACATCTGCCCCTTGCAAGCCGGCTGTACTCAAATAATTCTTGCTATGCGCCTGCTTGTGAGCCATTTGTTTACTCTTATCTTCGGAATAGAGTTTTTCGTAATAGAGGCGAAAAACCTCCCGAATCTCCTGCGGGTCTTCTACTAATCTCCCAGTGGTATCTAAAACCCCTCTAATCTCAGCCGCTAGACTCTTTTGCCTCAGCCGCACTGCCAGAGTATGTCCTATTCTTTCGTTATACTCATAACAATGCTCTCTTCTAGTTAAAAACCTTTCTGCCGCTTTAACCGTAACTAGATCTCCCAATTCAGCTTTCGTCACCGCTAAGTTTAATAAAATCCCATCCAAAGAGTCTTTCCTACTAACCCCTACTGCCAGATCCTCCTCTAATTCTTTCAATCTGTTGATCAACGCCTTCTCCCTCTGATTTTCCTTCTTACGTCTAAATAGGCTATAGCTCATTGTTTCCCCCGAACTCCAGCCTTGAAAGTGTCCCATACAATCCCAGTGCTAGCACTTGCTCTATTAATTTCCCAAAATATCTGAATCCATTCAGTTATATGCCTTATATATTCCGGATCCTTTAATAAGCCTCTCTCGAATGTCCACGGCCTCATTTGCTTGGGTTTCCCCCTAGATTAACAGTGAGCACTAACGGATTATGATCCGAAAGCAATCGGGGGTATTTCTCGATTTTACACTTAGATATTAAAGAATATGTTACAAAAAAATAATCCAATCTCACCAATACCTGATGAGGCGCCGAAAAATATGTACTACCTGAATCTTTAGGGTAGAGGGATACCCATACATCCCGAAGTGCATTATTCTGCACCAAATTAGTAAGCGCCTTATATACCCTCTTCTTTCTACCCGTATAACCTCCCCCTTTTTCCCCCCAAAGACCACCCATACCATTAATATTATAGTCACCACACATTATCACCGGGGCGGGCCAGGAGGCTAGCTCCACATCCAAGAATTCAAATAATTCTGGGTCATCTCCCGTTGAGCCATAGACCGAGCAGATTGTGAAAGCAACCCCATTTATCCAACCTTCAGCCAAAGCCCACCGGCCCCATTTATCCGCCGCTTTCCTTCGAAATATAACACCTAGCCGCCGGGACATAATAGCCACCCCTCTTGTTTTGGTGCCTTGATTAGTATTAACTACTAACTCAAAACCTAGCTGTTCTAAAACCTTGCCGCGACTACCTTCAATATGAGTTTCCTGAAGACAAAGTATATCAATGTGGAGTGCCCTCAAAGTTATAGCGACTCTCTGTCTCTTAGTCAGATCGTTTAAGCCACATATATTCAAAGATGCGACACGCAGATTCATCAAGTGTTATTTTGTTTACTTAAATTCAGTTTAAGTTCAGCTTCTAACATCTTTAAAACTTTCCTTGTGCAATATTGTCTGTTGAGTCTGTCCCCATTTTTTTGTTTCATATCAAACTGTGCATTAGTTTTACCCTCGCCTTCCCCCCCTCCTCCCACCACCCACTTCCCCATCCCACTGAGGCCCCCCACCACCCCCCACCCCCCCCACACTCCCACACAGGCAAATAGGTCCGGCGGACCTATGTGTGGCGACCAAGTGTGACACCTCGAGTGGTCCCTGATCCCCCCTACCATCAACCCATTTTTCAAAATAATCCTACTTAATATGCTGTGGTAACCGCTAATAGCCAAAGACATACGTTAAAGCAAAAGGAAAAGGAACAACACGATAAGCGCTGGGAAGGAATATGCACCAATGCTGAGTTGGGAAGCATTAACTTAACCCACTCAAACCTTCTCTTTGGCCTCCTTTACCTCCCCCAGATATTCTTGTGCCTTAATTTCAGAAAAAAACATTCTGACCCGCCCATTCTTTATGACCTTAAGTCGCGAAGGAAACAGCAAATAAGCTTCAAAGCCAGCCTCATGAAAGGGTGCTATTAGTTGTCGGAGTCGCCACCTCCTCTCAACTGTGATATGGCAGAAATCTGGCCTAGTGAAAAATGTATGTCCATCATAAGTCCTCTTGGAGTCTGGCTTTGCCATGTCTATGAGCGCCTGTCTAAGGAGAAAGTTGCCCACATAAATCAAGATAGCTCTTGGTCGCTCTTCTTGACCTGCGCCCTTGTTCTTCTTCTGGGTGAAGGGAAAACGGTGTGCTCTCTGAATTTCTGCCTCCCAGTTCCACTGTGCTAAATCCGGGAATGCACCCTTTAAGAGAGCCACTACAAAAGACATAATGTTCTCCCCTTCACCTTTTTCCGCTATACCCAGCAACCTCACATTATTGCGGCGCTGCCGATTTTCGAAATCCTCCATCTTCCACATCATGTCTTCTGATATCTTATCTTGCGCACCTTTAAGGTTTTGCAGTCTTCCAACATCCTCCTCAAGAGCTTCTGTTCTTTGCTCAACGTGAACAACTCTTTCCACCATCTCTGATTGTAGCTTATTCATTCTCCGTAGACACCCTTGTAATTTTTTTGTGGACGCCTGGGCCCGCTGGCTCTCTGCTCTAGCTTCACTTTGCATCTGCTTCAGAGTAGCATATACAAGTTCTAACGAAGGCATAGATGTAGTTGAAGATGTATCCCTGACCAAACCACCAGAGCCCCCAGTGCGCTCCCCTAGCCTCATCTAGATAGGTCTGGCTTGTAGCTGAATAGTCCCAAACTAATTTACGTGCTGTCTCTGTCTCACTCGAAAGAGTGCCTCTTTTAGATCTACGTTTGAGCCTGCGGGTTTTAGAACGAGTATCCCCATTGAATGTAGGCGAATCACCCGAATCTGACTCTGTGCCCTCCTCGGAGTTCTCTCCCCTACTGAGTGACCAATCAGTGTCATCGTTTAATGAAAAGAACTTATCCGCTTCAGGGGAGCCTAATAATGGTTTTAGTTGCACAGGATTTATGACCTGGCCAGCGGTACTCACTTTCGCCGCGCCCATCTCTGCATCTGAGAAGGACGTTGTCTGTATTTTCCTTATCCCTTGCAAGTGAGTTACATCTGATACTCCCAGCAGTTCACCGAAATGGGCAGACATTTGCAGATCACCTTCTCCTTTCTCCTTCGTGAGGTTCACCTCAGGGCAATCAAGGTTCTCCGGTGCTCCTGTTCCAGCTTGCAGGTCAAGTTCATCCACTTCTGCCGCCACCAATGTCTGACACTCCGTCAGTCCGTGATCTGATTGCCTCGGTGTTGCTGTTGTTGTTGTTATTATTGCGTGTGGGTCCGATCCGGCTTCGCTGTTCCCGCACTCACTGATCTCTGGCCCCCGGCAGCAGCTTTCTCCTGAGCAACTTTATCCACGGCTGCTACCGCCGCAAAAGTTTCGACCAGGGTCGGTTGGCGCATGGAGCTCTCCCCCCGTCAGCGCCGGCCCCACAATCCTTGATTTACCGCGTCCCTCAGCGGTCCCGCTCGTTCCTTTGTTGACGAGATCGCCGTCTTTCTTCGCTGGATTCAGCACACGCCGTGACAGCCCACCATGCCTTGCCGGGCCAGGGAGACTCGGATTCTCCTTTTGCGTTTCTTTCAGCGCGGTGTCCTTAGCGGCACGCTGACTTTTCGGCCCCATCACTGCGCTGTTTTTCCGTCGATTACCGGACGCCCGTAGAATCGCCCAGGGCACCACAACCACGAGTGCGAGCTGATCGCCAAACTTGCACGGAGAGCCTCGGGAAATCGCCTGCTTCAGCTTTGCCACGTACTCCGTCAGGTGAACCTGGATTCGCATAGCAGCCTTTAGCTATGGATCACCACATTGTTAACTTCAATGAGTCTCCGGGAGAGAGGATCTGGAGCCACTCTCACTGATGTCAGTCGGCAGCCATCTTGCCAGCCAAATTTATTTCCATTTGTTAGCGATATACAGATAAATGCTCCTGGCATAAAGCAGGAGGTACTGACGTACCGTTTTTTAGGCATTGCATGGTCCACAGTTCCAAATCCCCAAATCGTCCTTTTTAGGTTTGGGGTTATCCAATATCCCAGGCGCCAGTCTGGAAATGTTTGAAATAGCTCTCCGGTGCCAGCAGGGGATGCTGACTCCTACGTGACGTCAGGATTGCATGCACAGCGATGTCATCGGAGGTATAAAGGACCCGCACAATGACAGTCTTTGGTGCCTTGGTTTGAGGCATGACTTGTTGTTGTGTGCCCTCTGGCTCCAAAAGAATTCTATGGCTATCAAGGACCATAGAGCCAAGCTTTTTATGGCTCATGCTGAATAGACAGCAGATCCTCTGTGAGCGGGAGACGAAGAGGAGCAGACCGGGTCAGGTGCCATACGTCTGTGTGCCACATTCTCAGCCAAATTAGAATGGATTGGACACGGTCCTGGCGATCATTCCTCAGACCCCGAGGAAACAAGGTTTGGTAGGAAATGGATAGTGAAATAGAAAGTTCCACTTTAATTGAAACGTCCCCCATGACTCCCTAGGATGGATTCTGGAGGGCACAGAAAATCGGGCTGTGGGCATTTTTACGAGTGGAAAAAAGGTCCATCTGAGGCGTGCTACACTGGGCGAAGAGACCTTGAACCACCTCCGGATGGAGAAGCCTCTTGTTATCTGCTAGATAATGCCAGCTGAAGCGGTCATCCTGATCATCAACTAGCCGGCCAGTTCATTGGCAACCACCTACAGCTATTACTTTCTTATATCTGATAGACATCTAACCGCAGATTCCTTAACTTGTGAATTCTCCCCCGGCATCAGACTGGATCCGAGGATTTTTCAGCAGTACCTCTGCGCGCCGGGGGATGGTGAGGACGGTGCCATACGGCCCTGCCATGACGTCGTCTCCGGATGTGACATCAGCGGTGCCATATAAGTTCCCTCCAGCTCGCGAATGTCAGTTTCTTCTTTTCCGCGCTACAACATGGATCTGGAGAAGCGGTTCCTCGGGCCGTTTGTATTTTTTGGCCTACTTCGACGCCTTTTTTGCGCCAGGGAACAGTGTGCCTATGCCTTCGGGTTTTAAGTTGTGCAAGACCTGTGCTTGACAGATGTCGGCTACGGATCCTCATCCCATCTGTATGTGGTGCCTAGGAGAGCACCACGACTCCTGTAAACGGCTGAAGCCTAAGGCCTTGCGGGAAAGGCGGATAAAGCTTTTGGCGGCGCAGCTCTCCAGGCGATGTCAGTCTCCTTCCCGCTCTGAAGTTCCTGACAGACGCCATTCAAGGAGCCGCTCCCGTGAGCGCAGCTCGCCCAAGTCGCCCAAGACCTTGACTCCGTGCCTGGGGTCATTACGCCGTTGGTGCACAGGCCGGTGCCTCTTCCAGTTGTGAAGCCTGCGGTGTCGGATGAGGTTGTACTGGAGGTGGATACGACGCCGCCCCGAGGTTGGCCGACGTGGGAGGCGCCACTCATGGTGCATGACGATACAACGCCGTCCCAATGTCGATCTGCGCTGGAGATGCCGCTCATAGCCACTGCGGTTCCCGTGTCTTTTCCTTTGCATTCCGAGGACAAATCTGGCTCTATTGCTGTTTCAGCATTGCAAGGTGGCTCAGGTTTCGTCGACCCCTTGGTTGGTCTCTTTTAGCCTCTTGTGGGAGGTTCTTGGGCTGAATTGAGTGAGGATAGTAGTTCACAACCCTCTCCTATTTCTGATATGCTTTCTCTGCCTCGAATGGCGATGGAGGCTAGTGCAGCTTTTGCAGAAGTTATAAAGAGAGCTGCTAATGTCTTGAAATTGCAGCTTCCTTCGGTGACTTTGTCATCTGATCCCTTGTTGGATCTGCTTCACCAAGGTGTTACAGGTGTTGAACCCTTACTACCTTATGGAGAGTCTCTGTATGATATTCTACTGGGAACTTGGGCGAGGTCAGTGACCGGAGTCTCTTTTGATCGTGCCATTTTCCATTGCCATCGTCCTGCTCCGGACGACCCGGTCTGTCTTTCCCGACACCCTACTGCTAAGGGATTCATTGTGCAAGCTGCTACGACTTCGCCAAATCTAGATGTTTCTCCTTTACTTCCACCAGGTAGAGAATCTATGTGGTTGGATCTGTGTGGCCGGAATATCTTTGCTTAGACTAGTTTGGCCTTGAGGTCTTTAAACACGTCTTGTGTCTTAGCCAGGGCTACATATGCTTTATGGGACTCTGTCACCAATCTGCTTCCTTCCCTTTATGAAGGGGTCAGGGCTGAACTCTTTCAGCTTGCGCAAGATGGCCGTGAGATGTCAAAGTTTAATTTCTAAGTCGGCAATGGACACCATCGATTCTATTGGCAGAGCTATGGCTTTATCTATTGCTCTTCGTAGACACGCTTGGTTGCGCGAGTCGAAATTCCCCGATAATGTTCTGGAGAGCTTGAAAGATATGACCTTTGACGGTGTTTGTTTATTTGACAGCCATGCAGATTCAGTGATACAACGCCACATGGCTGGTCACTTGTAGTTTGGCCTTATCAGGTCTTTTGTTCATCTTTTATATAGCCACGGCTGTGGATCTTTAACCCCTTGACCGCGATCGGAATTCCGCTCGTATGCGGGACATTCCGATCGCGGGTGGAGTCGTGACGAGCTCAGCTCGTCATGCGCACAGCGCAACCGCGCAGCATGACGAGCTGAGCTCGTCATGAGCACGGAAGGGGTTAAGTTTAAGGATTTAAATTCTGCCTCTGCTGTTGTTGCACTTTGTGGTGTTGGAGTATTAAGCACTACTTCTTCCTTACGGCTAGAGTGTTTGACTCCGGATTTGACTATTTTAATCTCCGGATTGTCTTTGCAGCTGTGTAGCTGGTTTGTTCATTTATTTTACTCTGATGAGGAGCTTAGTTTCAAGAGTTCATACCCTTTGTTTGGGTATACGTCTTACTCTACGTGGAGGTTTGATTTGCTATTGTATAGCTCTTTAGGTGTACTACTTTCGTAGTCTTTTTGTTTACTATTAAATAGTTTTTCTCTGGGTACCCTGTCTTGTGTAGGCATCACTCAGCTATACAGCTTAGCCCTTCTTGGACTTCGTTATATGCTCTTTTAAGGGCAATTGTTGTGAGTTAATAGCTGTTCTTTTCCTTTTGTTGATACCCCTTTTGGGGTTCTGTTACATTTACACGCCCCTCTGGATTTTCTTAGCCAGGGTAATCGGTGCAGTTTGTTTCTCTTTTCGAGCGGACTGCATATTTATTATAAGTGCTTACATTTTTGAAGAGTTGTTATGGTAAATTCAGAGTTTATGTTCTATTCTTTGGAATACACAAGTTAGTGGCCTCCTCCTTTGTGGGAGGGTATAGGTAATTCCTTTGTTAACTTTTGGAACATTGCGGTGTGAACTCTGTGTCATAAGCTGTCTGATAGGCAGTGTCTGAAACAGATAAGGCTGTTTTCGGTCATGCATTTCATGGTAGGAGGTTTTCTGATGGATACATCTGCCTGTGGATTCCTCACCTTATGAATATCCCCTGCGCCAGCATTCCGCTGAACTTTTTCCTAGCTCTCCACGCCGACGAGGTAGTCACGAAGCCATGGCTCCGCACGCAGCTCCGCATGACGTCACTGGAGCAATAAGAGGACCACGTCGGCGTGATGACGTCAGTTCCCTTTTTTCCGCGCTGTCGACGCTAACGGTTTTTCTGGGACTCTCCATACTTTCGACTGGATACTTTGTATTTTGGATTGTATCTTTCTCTCTTTTGGCATGTCTGCCCCGAGGAAGTCTGGCTTTAAGCCCTGTAAGGAATGCGGAGGACATATGTCTATTACGGACCCGCATGAAGACTGTCTTTGGTGTTTGTCGTCTGACCACGACGTCAAGGGCTGTTCTTCTGCAGGAAGATGAAGGCTCTGAAGGAGCGGGAGACCAAGCTGTATATGGCCAAGGCAAGAAAAGAAAAAAGGGGTTGAAAAAGGTCGAAGTCCAAGTCTTCGACTTCGCATGACTCCAAGAGAAGGCATAAGAAGAAGAAGAGACATGCTTCTCGACGCCGATCGTCAAAGGCTGTGGTTTTGAGATCGCCTTCTCCGACACTTCGACGTCGAGTTAAAGACTTTATCTCTCCTTCTCCATCGGTGTCTCCTCAGGCGACTCCGGTTCATTCTCCGTCATGCCAAGGTACTCCGGAGCGTTCTCCGGCGCCGAGATTCTCTCCGGCTTCAGAGGAGGTGTCGAATCCGGCTGATACTGAGGAACCTTCAGCTCCTGCGGCTCCGCCTGCGGCTCCAGCGGCGCCGTTTCCAGAGGTGCCTCGTCTGGATCTCGAGCCGGCTCAACTTCCTCAGTTTCCGGCCCCGGGTTCAGATCCGTCGCACTTTCTCAACGCTATGTATGGCGTGTTCGCCAGGGCCTCATACCCCTCTGGTGCGCCTTCGGGTCCCATGGGTCCTATGGCATTCAATTTGGGTGTGCCTCAGCAGTATCCACAGGCCCCCTTTGTGCCCTTCATGCCAGCGACGTCATCCTGGCATTTACCGGCTCCGAGGATGTCGATGCCGTATGGGGAATCCCCGGCTCCATCTCGGGAAGCTTCTCGGATTCGTTCGGCGCCGGTTGCGGTAATGGATCCTTCTTCGACGCCACTCGTGGAGTCATCGACGTCGCATGTGGCGCCGTCGACGCCGCAGCCGAAGATGCGCTCGAGGAGAGAGGCGCAGAGGTTGTTGGAAGAGGAGCAGTACCAGGTGGATGAGAGGGAGGAAGGAGAACTGTATGACACAGAGGATGTGTTTGAGGACTTGTGTGAGGCAAGTGGACTTGACGTTTCTCCTGAGTGGGACTTTGTTTCTCAGAAGGCTTCCCCCTCGAAAGAGGTTGTTCCGTACCATTCTGTGATCAGGAAGGCTGCGGAACTTTTGGATTTGCAGCTTCCTATGGCTGAGTATAAGCCTAATCTTCTTACGGAGGTACTCCACGCTCCGTCCTCGGTGGTTGAACCACTCTTACCCTTTAATGATGCTCTGACTGAGCCGATACTTGATGTTTGGCGCAACCCTCTTTCTGCACCTGCGGTTTCAAGATCAGTGTCCAGAAGGTACAGGCCTGCTCCTGGAGATCCAGTGTTCCTTTCCTCCCACCCCTCTCCTGAGAGCTTGGTGGTACAGGCTTCGTGTTCGAAGCAGTCTACAGGGGCTTTTCCGCAAGCTCCCGCCGACAGGGATTCCAAGAAGCTGGAACAATCTGCGAAAAAGATCTTTTCTTGAGCTAGCATGGCACTGAAATCTACTAATGCAACTTGTCTCTTGGGTAGATATATTCATGCCTTAATGGACTCTGCCAAACAGCTGCTTCCTAAGTTGTCAGAGGAAGATAGGGGAAATCTGAGTGAGGTTTTAGCGGACTCTCAGGCTGCAGCTCGCCAGGTCATCCAGTCTGGCTTGAACACGGCGGACTCTGTTGCCAGAGTGATGGGTTCGTCCATTGCAACAAGAAGACATGCGTGGTTGAGGTCTTCTGGGTTCTCGCCCGATGTGCAGGCTGCCCTTCTCGATCTGCCTTTTGATGGGTCTAGACTTTTCGGAGAAAAGGCTGATTCCGCCTTGCAAAGATTTAAGGACAGTAAGGCCACGGCTAAATCTTTGGGTCTGCAAGCACAATCGAGAGGCTATGGTTATAAACGATACAGAGGCTTTGGGAGGTCTTCCTTTCGAAGCTTCAGACAGCCTCAGCAGCAGCAACAACAAAACCCCTTGTATAGGTCCTATAGGGGTAAGGGCAGAGGTCGCCAACGTGGAGCCGGTCGCCATCCCTCCTCTACCTCCCCAGTCCCTCCTGGGAATGCGGGGAAGCAGCCCTAGATCCGCCATCCCGGATCATGTAGGTCCTGTGGGAGGCCGGCTTACCCATTTTCTACGAGATTGGAAATTGATCACTTCGGACCTTTGGGTTCTAGATCTCGTAGAGAATGGGTACGCCCTTCCCTTCAGGGAATTCCCTCCTACTTACCCTCCTTGCCAGGGGTTTTGCACGGAGGATCATTTACTTCTCCTTCAAGAGGAAGTTATTTCCCTGTTACAAAAAGGTGCGATAGAGGTGGTTCCAGAGCAGGAAAGGGGTCAGGGATGCTACTCCCGGTATTTCCTGATCCCCAAAAAGGACGGCAGGTTACGTCCGATCCTGGACCTCAGGATTTTGAATTTTTACCTGAGGCAGGAGAAATTCAAGATGCTGACCCTTGCTCAGGTTCTTCTGGCGCTGCAGCAAGAGGACTGGATGGTGTTGATCGACTTGCAAGATGCGTATTTTCACATCCCCATTCTGAAGTCGCACAGGAAGTATCTCCGTTTTACGGTTGGGTCGCAGCACTACCAGTTTGCGGTCCTCCCGTTTGGTCTTACTACTGCACCTCGAGTCTTCACGAAGGTGATGGCGGTGGTGGCAGCTCATCTCAGGAGGTCGGGGATTCCTGTTTTCCCCTACCTGGACGACTGGCTGCTCCGGAGTTGCCGGAGATGGTGCTTCATCATCTGCGGGTAACATCTCAACTGTTGTTCGACTTGGGTTTTTCAATCAATGTGCCCAAATCTCACCTGGTGCCCTCTCAGCGCAACCTGTTCATAGGGGCGGTACTGGACACTACTGTGTGTCGAGCATTTCCTCCTCCACAAAGAATTCTCGACATTCAGGAGATGATCCCTTTATTCCACAATGGAGCGGTTGTTCCAGTTCTGAAGGTCCTTCGCCTGCTCGGTCTGTTTGCCTCCTGCATTCTGTTGGTCAACAATGCACGCTGGCACATGAGGGCGCTCCAGTGGTGTCTCCGCAGGCAGTGGTATCAGCACAACGGAGGTCTCAGGGAGTCTGTCAGGATCTCCAGAGAAGCTGCGGCGGATCTGTCTTGGTGGAGCGTGGAGGGCAATCTGTCTCAAGGAAAGCCCTTTCATCTTCCTCCATCGGTGGCCACAGTGATAACGGATGCCTCTAACCTAGGGTGGGGTGCTCATCTGGGGGATCTGGAGATCAAGGGTCTTTGGTCTCCAGAGGAAAGATTGTCTCATATCAATCTTCTGGAATTGCGGGCGATACATTTGGCGCTCAAGGCCTTTCTCCCTTCCCTTCGCGGTCAGTCGGTTCAAGTCCTGACGGACAACACTGCCGCGATGTGGTATGTCAACAAGCAGGGAGGAGTGGGGTCGTACCGTCTCTGCAGAGAGGCGTTGCGGCTTTGGTCCTGGGCTCAGGATCATCGTATTTGCGTGATGGCAAATCATCTGGCCGGGGTGCTAAACGTGCGTGCGGACAGTCTCAGTCGGCAGTTCTCCGCCGACCACGAGTGGAGGCTTCATCCGGAGGTGGTTCGGCACAACTTTCGGACGTGGGGGTCTCCTCGGGTGGACCGGTTTGCTACTCTCGAGAACGCGCACTGCCCGTCATTCTGCAGTCTCCAGTTTCCGATGCAGGGGGCGTTGGGGGACGCGTTTCAGTTGAGTTGGAGCTCGCAACTGCTTTATGCGTTTCCTCCCATACCCTTGATTCCTCGGGTTCTGAGGAAGATTCGCCAAGACTGGGCCCAAGTCATATTGATCGCCCCGGATTGGCCAAGAAGGGTGTGGTACACAGACCTTCTTCACCTCTTGTCGCACCCTCCGATCCGTCTCCCTCTCAGGGTAGACCTCCTCTCGCAGTCGGAGGGGCAGGTTCTTCACCCCCACCTCCAGAGCCTGCACCTTCATGCCTGGAGATTGAACGGGGCAACCTGAATTCATTTTCTCTCCCGCCTGACGTGGTGGATGTTATATTATCGGCCAGGTGACACTCCACCAAGTCTGTCTACTCCTACAGGTGGTCAAAATTTGTTAAGTGGTGCAGAGAGAAGTCTATTGATCCCTTGAAAGCTCATCTTTCTGATGTTCTTTGTTTTTCGCTTCATTTGGCCCAGCAGGGTTCTGCTGTAGCCACTGTTAAGGGATACTTGTCGGCTTTATCGGCATTTCTCTGTCTGCCTGATCAGCCGTCTCTTTTTAAGTCTCCAATAGTTTTAAGGTTCATTAAGGGGCTTACTAACATGTTTCCGCCCACTCTTTTTATTATGCCCCAGTGGGATTTGAATTTAGTGTTAACTTTTTTAATGGGTTCCACGTTTGAACCTATGCATAGCTGTCCTTTAAGACTGCTGACTTTCAAAACGGTCTTTGTTGTGGCTATCACTTCGGCTAGGAGGGTGAGTGAGCTTCAAGCTTTGAGTTCAAAGCCTCCGTTTTTGACCATACATGCTGAACGGATGGTACTCCGGACCAGGGCTGCTTTTCTGCCTAAGGTTGTAACTCCCTTCCATCTAGGGCAGTCCATTACCCTTCCTACTTTCTATCCTCCCCCTTCCAAGGAGGAGGAAAGGCTGCACCGTTTGGACCCTAAGAGGGCGATTAGTTTCTATCTTGATAGAACAAAGGACTTCCGTCAGGATGATCAGCTCTTTGTGGGCTATGTTGTACGTATGAAGGGCAAGGCGGTGCACAAGCGCACTTTATCCAGGTGAATCATCTTGTGCATCAAGATCTGCTACGCTCTGGCTGGTAAGGAGCCTCCTGTAGGCATTAGAGCTCACTCTACCAGGGCTAAATCATCTACGTCTGCTTTGTCCAGGGGTGTTCCTGTGTTGGACATCTGTAAGGCGGCAACTTGGGCCTCCCTCCATACTTTCGCGAAGCATTACTGCTTGGACTCCGAAGTGAGGAGGGATGGCCATTTTGCGCGCTCTGTTTTGCAGGACTTTTTGGTACAGAAGGGTGGACACTCTCCTCTGGGAGAGGGACTGCTGTGGGATTCTATTCATAAGGTGAGGAATCCACAGGCAGATGTATCCATCAGAAGAACAAGTTACTTACCTTCGGTAACGCTTTTTCTGGTGGATACAGTATCTGCCTGTGGATTCCTCACTGACCCACCCGCCTCCCCGTTGTCCACCCTTTTATACCTTAAAAGAGGTTCTCGTTAATATGTTATCTCATATTGTCATTTTGTATTGCCTCTATTTGCCTTTGTGTAGGCTTGTAGGAAATGCATGCTTTCTTTTGCTTTCCTTTGTTCACTTTACACTGTGTTATTTGTGTGAATACTGTGTACTATGTATGCATTGTCTCTTGGTCGGTCCGCCCATTTGCCTCGGTGGCACGGAAAAAATGGGTGGAACTGACGTCATCACGCCGACGTGGTCCTCTTATGGCTCCAGTGACGTCATGCGGAGCTGCGTGCGGAGCCATGGCTTCGTGACGACCTCGTCGGCGTGGAGAGCTAGGAAAAATTTCCGCGGAATGCTGCAGCAGGGGATATTCATAAGGTGAGGAATCCACAGGCAGATACTGTATCCACCAGAAAAAGCGATACCGAAGGTAAGTAACTTGTTCTTTAGGCTTTATAGAAAGCTCTTCTTGTTATTCTCCTACAATATTTTTTGCATATGTTATTTCTGTCTGAAGGTTAGATATTACCTGTCTTCTTGAGGTATGTATCTAATTTTCTCTGTGCTTAATAGGTCCTTGAGAAATCATGGCTGTTGCTTCTTAAAGAAGTGTAAACGATATAAATATAGTTGTAGATATATATATATATATATTCGCACACCAAGTACTGCCAGTAAACGCCGCTCGCCTGCCTTTGAGCGCCGGTGCCAGCCGTGGCGGCAGACAGCCACGAAAATCAGCAAATCAACTCCAATAGAGATGAGGCGGTACACCAACTCCAATTCGGGTAATTTTAATCACAAAACAACAACGCGTTTCAGCCACAAAATGGCCTTTGTCAAGTTGTCTGAGTTCTTCCCGGTCACCATTTTGTAACAGTGATGTCACAATCAACATAGAAGAAATATTTCGGAACATGATCACACTTTTTTTTCGCTTTTTGGTATAATTTGATTTAAATACCAGGTCTCTTAATTATAAAGCATTAATCCACATTAATTTACATGATTCCTTTCATACCAGTCTTGTTTCACGTTCTTAATAAAACATTTGAAAAAAACGGTTTTGTTCGTGAATACATACAAAGGACATCATTCAATTCTAAATCATAGAAACTGAAAAAAGCACCTAAAGTCGGATTTATCTTTTCTTTTTTAGGCATGACTCAAAATTGGTACTAAAAGATTTCCTCATAATTATTTGGAAACAATTCATGTTTAAAATGTAGCATTTTGCAGAAGTACTTATTAATTTCATAGCACTTGAGCATAAGCCATTATTTATGCTGTTACTAATGCCAAGTGGCGTAAAATCCATTTTGTCCAAGCCATCAATTTCGCACATTAGTATGCATGGTATTATGTTTTACCCAAAGTACCTTTCAACATCCTGGTGCTCAAATACACACTATCGTAGTTCTATCACAATTTGCCAGATGGTACAATTTCATTTTGTGTAGATCAACAATATTGGTTAAAAGATATCCCTTGTACCACATATGAGAGACCTATTGCAAAAACCACTCCAATCAAATTCCAAATATTCCTCTAATTCATATTTTTGAATAAAAATACCGGTGATTCAGGAAGGAATGCGTGTGGATAGTGATAAATGCCTTTAGATTTAAGTGTGAGGGTATTTCAAGGGGATGTGAAAATTCATAAAAGTGCCTTATTTAGATACAAAAGGACATGTAGATAAACGAAGGAAAAAATTACTATTACATAGATTTTGGCACCAGATACTCATATAAACGTATCTTATGCTGGAACCATGGTGCATGAATTTAATTGTCCCTACACGACATTGCCTGTTGCGGACAAAAACTATATATATAATGCAACAAAAATAGGTTCAGATTACTTCACGCCAAATGGCGGATAGTTAGGCATAATTGCCTTTTGATCCTACATAATTACAGTCCAAAGTGAACAGTGCACCCTATGATAAAATCGTAGAAAAGTGGCAAGGAAACCCTTGCCCCACCATACACCCAGAAAAAGATACAGTTCATTAAAATTAAGCCTTCTAAGATGAGAAGAATTAAAGAACTTATCATTCAAGGACATTAATCGAAAATAGAAAAACACGGGACCATGAGCACAATTTGTATTAATGCACCAATATGGGTGCATAATTCTTCTTCTTTGTTTAATCCATACGGAGTTCTGGTATTGAGATCGATTATATACTTCGATTCCAGAATCCGTAACTCTTTTTCACGGTCTCCCCCTCGGATGTGTTTGTACACTCTATGCCACAGAAACTGAGGAGTTTCCTATCACTTTTGTGTGCGTCGTAGAAATGTCTGGCGACCGGATAGTTGAAATCCACATTAGTAATCGCTCTCTGATGGTCTAGAATGCGCTTTTTAAGAGCTAATTTGGTACTGCCCGTGTAGCGCAGTCCACACGGGCATACCAACAAATACACTTCATATTCAGTAGTGCAAGTAATGAACTTGTTGATACATTTGACCTTGCCATTGTACATCTTATAGGTGTAGCAACTTGTGATAAATTTGCAGGCCTTACAGGCATTGCACTTATGAAATCCCTGTCTTGGTTGTAGCCATGTTGTATTGGGTTCCACATTCTGATAGCTATGAACCAATTTATCCTTTAAGGATTTAGGCCTTCGATAGGTGACCGCAGGAGAATTACCAACCATTTTGCCTATTGTGGTATCTGATTTTACAAGGCCCCAATGTTTATTCATTAGGGACCTTAGTTTGTTTGATCTGACACTATATGTTGTTATCATACGTGGACTTTCTGTATTGTCCTGTTTGGTTTTTGACTTTTGGGGGGCAAAGAGTGCATCCGTATGTGTAACTATGGACAATTTTGTATGTGCCTGAGTAAGAACTTTTTCGGAATAACCACGTTCTTTGAAGCGTTGTTTCATGGTTGGTGGCCTCATTGGTATACGCTTCATCTGTGCTACAATTTCTTCGTGCACGTAATAGTTCCCCATAGGGGATGCTATTTAACAAAGAGGTTGGATGATGGCTACGGGCATGCACTGTAGTGTTGCCAGCAGTCGCCTTACGAAATAAAGTAGTTGTCAGTTTGTCATCTTTGACCAGAATTCGTATATCAAGAAACTCACAGGTTGTGTCACTGATGGTGTGAGTGAACTTCAAATTGAGATTGTTCTTGGCTAGTGTGTCAATGAATTCTATAGCACGATCTCTTCCACCATCCCAGATGATGAAGAGATCGTCTATATATCGCAGCCAAAGTGGCACATGCTCAGTATATCGTTTGTTAGGTTCACTCCACACCACTTGCTCCTCCCACCAGCACAGGAATAAATTCGCTAGGCTGGGGGCAAAGCAAGTACCCATTGCTGTACCGAACCTTTGCCTATACAGAGTTTTCTCAAATAGAAAAATATTTTCTCGAAAAATATTTTCTCGAAGGCAAAATAACATCATTTCTTTCAACATCATTATATGTTCAAATTTTTCAATGCATTCTCTTTTCAAATAATGCATACATGCATCTACTCCTCTTTCTTGGTCTATGCACGTATATAACGAGCAGACATCTAAGGAAATCATCAAGTACCCCCGCTCCCATTTAATATCATGAATACGTTTCATAAAATCAGAACTGTCTCTACAGTAAGATCTCAAGTCTGTGACATATGGGGCAAGGAAATGATCTAAAAATATCGATGTATTTTCTAGTAGACCCCCATTCGAAGACACAATAGGCCTCCCTGGTGGTCTAGTTGAATGTTTATGCACTTTTGGTAGAAAGTAGATACAGGGTACTTTAGGATTGTTATTTCTCAAGAATCTCCGTTTGTCATCATCCAGGAGACCCTGTTTCCACCAATTGTCAAGCAAGTTCCAATAAAGATTGACAGTTTTGTCATACATTTTCCAATCCACGATTTCATAACAAATTTGGTCGGCTAACTGACGATTTGCTTCCATTCTATAGCTCTCAATATCACACACAACAATGTTCCCCCCTTTATCAGAGGGTTTTATGATAATCGTGGGATCTTCCATTATGCCTTTGATTGCATCCCTTTGGTCTTTGGTAAGATTGTCTCGTATACAGTAGGAGCGATCCTCCCTTAATTTGACCAATTCCAGAATCATTGCTTGGTGAAAGGCTTCAATATTATCATATGCTACATTGGGATTATACCTAGACTTGATTTTAAGACCACTTTTGGATGGTTTATCCACAATGAAGCCCAAATTTCTTAGAGTCGAACCTGACTCACCATCAACTAGACTGCTGCCACCAGTTTCCAGTTCATGTATGGCCAGAATGGATTCTGCTTCCTCTACAGAAAAATTCATAGTTGCAGGTTGTTGCATAGATTCCAAGTTTAAGTACATCGTAGCTATGCGGTCCTTTTCCTTTGAGGTTGCATGTAGTTTCATCAGTTTCAACTTCCGGACAAATAAGAATAGATCTATGCGGGTATCAACATAATTCCAATCTGTGGTTGGACAAAAGGATAGTCCCAATTTAAGCATGGATTCTTCACTAGATGTTAAAATGCGTTTGGATAAATTTATGATCGAATTATCCATGTTGGTGGGTTCTGGTTTGTTCTTTCGCCAACATTTTGATCTACCTCCTCTTCTTGTTAGTCTTAGTTTTTCTTTTTGTTTGCGGCCTTTCTTCTTGGCCTTCCTCGGCCTCTTCCTATTCCTTCCTCGTTTGTACTCGCCCCCTGTGTTGCTAATTCTTTTTGCTTCTTTAACATTTGGAATTCGTGTAAAAAAGTTAGGGGGCGCACCCCAAAAGGGGCAGTTGGAGGTTGCTTTTCTGTATCTGAGCTCAAATCGGAACTAGAGCCTGTGGATACTGTGTCCTGTCTGGGAGTTTGTAGAAATTGACGATCACGTTGAGCCCAGTCGAATCGTTTGGCATAAGTTAGTATTCTCCCCTCCGCATAATCTTTCTTATCGCGGAGGAATTTGCGATGTTTCTTCGCTTTGATGGCGTCCTCGTAATTTTTTAGGCGCCCCTCCAATGCTTTCAGGAAATCAATTAGTACTTTATCGTCTTTATATTTGTCAAACTCCACACGCAATGTTATTAATTCTTGTCTCGTTTTGTCCAGATCTATTTTTGCGTATTTGATTAACATTTCTAACATGCCCTTGCATGTCTTCGCCATATACGTTGCCCACTCTTCCAGCAATTCCGGATTCGGGTTCTCGTAGGTGGGGATTATGGAGATCCTTAATCCGCGGGGCACCCGACCCACTTCAACATAGTTGGTGAGTGATGTCACCTCCCACCACTTATTTAATTCATGTTTACATAGTTTTTCAAGATTGTTCAGATTCTGTTTTAATGTGGGTTCCAATACCCCAAGTGTAGTTCCCGACACTGCGGCAGTGTCATATACATCCGTGTTTTCATCAAAGAGGGATAGCGCGACTGCTAGTCGCTCATCGTCCCATGTGCTCATGTTCCCATGCAGAAATAAATAACTCAGCAGGTGATTATTTTCTCCGATACTTGTAAGTGACCCGGCAACCAAATACTTGTTTTCGTGTGGCGCTACTCCAGGAATTTAGCTGTCATGTGTTGGGGGTGCACTAAGAACGGAAACAGCGGGGGAGAAGTGTGCACACCACGGAGGTTGCAACAGGATTTTCCGAGCCCTCCGGCCCGTATAATTCTGCTACCCCCCCGGGGGGAAATGGCAACACAGCTGACTCACCGCGTGTCTCCTACGTCCAGCACCTCCTCCAACTTCGCAATCATGAAGAGTTCTTTCTGGAATGGCTGGGACGGCGTATATAGATTCGCACACCAAGTACTGCCAGTAAACGCCGCTCGCCTGCCTTTGAGCGCCGGTGCCAGCCGTGGCGGCAGACAGCCACGAAAATCAGCAAATCAACTCCAATAGAGATGAGGCGGCACACCAACTCCAATTCGGGTAATTTTAATCACAAAACAACAACGTGTTTCAGCCACACAAAAAAAATCCGCGGAATGCTGCAGCAGGGGATATTCATAAGGTGAGGAATCCAAAGGCAGATACTGTATCCACCAGAAAAAGCGTTACCGAAGGTAAGTAACTTGTTCTTTAGGCTTTATAGAAAGCTCTTCTTGTTATTCTCCTACAATATTTTTTGCATATGTTATTTCTGTCTGAAGGTTAGATATTACCTGTCTTCTTGAGGTATGTATCTAATTTTCTCTGTGCTTAATAGTCCTTGAGAAATCATGGCTGTTGCTTCTTAAAGAAGTGTAAACGATATAAATATAGTTGTAGATATATATATATATATAAGTCCTTGTCGGACTTCCGATCCAATTTTGTTTGTATCACAAGTTTGGTCGTATGTGCTTGTTTTTGACAAGGATTCATTTTATGTATGGTTTCTTTTTAATGTTTTGCTGCATTAATAGGTGCGATTCCCTTTTTCAATAATATTGTAAAGCGCTTTTGGACTGATTTTTCCGTTCTATTTAGCTTTTAGGTATACAGAGTATACATGGATGTGTGCATATGTGTTACACATATTTGGTCTTCGATATTGAAAAAAAAAAAGAGAACAGTAAGAGTTTTTAATGTGAGATGTGGTTGCTTCTCTTTTCTCGTTTGCCTTGGTGCCTCAAGCGTGTGCACAGCACGAAGTCATGTTCGGACTGTCGGACCATGGCACTGAAGGCCATGTGGGGGCAAGCTTTGTAGATCCTTGCGGTCCGGCAGCAGACATTGGCCAGCTAAATCTTGTGAGTTGTCGGGCCACTCAGAGTCTCTCACATATATATATATATATATATATATATATATATTTTTTTTTTACAGCTCCAAGGTTCCTCCTCTTTCCAGAAAGGATACCAGCACTCATGGGGTCGGGTTTCCGCAATCTTGGTTTATTTTTCTTAGCGCAGCAAACAAACGCGTTTCGGAAAGGTTCCTTCGTCAGTGTTTACATTTCACACTGAGAGGCGCCATTTTTAAACATCAAACGATGGGTCATTGAAACAAAAGAGGGATTACGGTTGCCATTCTATAGGCGCCATATTGCAGTGGTATACATTATTTCAAAAGAAGCCCATTCACATACTTATATAAGCATTTACTGAAATCCAAAAACATACCCAATTACAATTTGATATTCAAATAGTCTCACATTGTAATGTTGTGTGAATAAAACTTCCAATTGTACTCTCTCTATGTACAACGATATCATTTGCCACTACATAGAACTAATCTCGCCGTGGATCGGCATTGGGCAACCCCCTTTATTTGAGGATTGCCAATGATCCCTCAATGCTCACTGTATACCGCCGTGTATCGGCACCCACCTATAAAATATGAATCAGATAAGAAGAGGTCACCACATTAACCACTGAGATGCAATTACTCGTCATTTTCACTTTCTCCTGAAAGGCACAGCGTTACACACTCTAAGTTCCCAGATGTACTATCAACTCCTCCCCACTATTTAACCCATTCGGGGTCTTGGTTTGGAGATCAATTATGTATCGCGACTCCAATCTCCTTAATTTCAACACTCTGTCTCCCCCTCTGATGTTTGCTGGGACACAATCAATACTAAAAAACTGTAGTAGATCCCTGTTACTTTTGTGCTTAATAGCAAAGTGTCTAGCGACTGGATAACTCAAATCCTTCTTCGCTATGGCACGCATGTGTTCAAGTATCCGTATTTTTACACTATGAATCGTGCTGCCTATATATCTGAGGCCACATGGGCACATCAGGCAATAGACCACATGTGTGGTCTGGCAGGTCATGAATTTGTTTATTCTCTTGCCGGACTTGATTCCCTTCACTTCATAAGTAAGTACCCTTTTGCTAAAAGCACAGGCCTTGCACTTGCCACACGGGTAAAAACCTCGCATCTCATTTAATGTTCCCTTTCTGGACGGAATTACATCCAAATGACTGTGAACCAGACTATCCTTCAATGAGCGTGCCTTTCTAAAAGTAATCAATGGAGCTGGTGGAATATCTGCCCCAATGATTATATCAGTCTTTAGCACATGCCAGTTTCTTCTCATGATTTTTTTGAGAGTTTTCGCATCGTCTGAATAAGTTGTGACCATGCGGAACTTTCCCTCATCCTGATTTCTGGTCTTCTCTAGGGCTGTCTTTTTGATTAATCCATCCCTTGATAGATTCTCAACTTTCTTAATAGTGTTCTCTAAAAGATCTATACTGTATCCTCTTGCTAGAAATCTGCTGAAACTCTCCTCGATTGCTATGTCAAAATCACACTTTCTAGAACAATTACGTTTTAACCTGAGGAATTCCCCATAGGGTATACTGTTCTTCAATTTAGGTGGATGGCTGCTGGTGGCATGCAGCGTACTGTTGCCAGCCGTAGGTTTTCTGAATAGGGCTGTAAACAGTTATCCATCCTGTATCTCCACCCTCAGGTCCAAATAGTTCACTGCCACTGAACTAATCTCCCCTGTAAATCGTAGGTTGACATCATTCTGATTCATGTGTTTTATATATTCCTCTGCTTTATTAATTGACCCCCTCCATACCAGAAAAAGGTCATCGAGGCACAGAGTCACACACCTCCCACACACCCACACACACACTGAGGCACCCATACAAATACTCTGGCAACCAATTAATAACCCATATAGACACTCATGTAGCTACTGACCAACCCATGCAGCAGCTTATACAACAGCAAACAGACTGATATAGACATTCACACAGTTTAGTCACTAACCCATGCATTCAGTAAGACACATGTAATAACTGAGTTAAACAGTCAGTCACACACCTACTAAATCCTCCATACAGACACTTATACACCCACTCATTCTTCAATACACCTTGGTATATATATAATACATATTTAAACTTTAAAGAAAAACACATTCACTGGATGATGTCATCAGTGATGTCATCAGTGATGTCATTTGAGATGTGATCAGTGATGTCACTGGCCATGTCATGAATGATGTAATATGTGATGTGATCAGCAGTGCATTGCGGGGGCGTGAGTTATAGTTAGCTGAACTAACTATAACAGTGGCATTTCTATGGTTTTGTACGAGTGAAATGTCCAGCTAACTATAACGTCCCTGAAACCTATGGTTTTTTCAGTGAATTTCAAAGGTTTTTTAGAATCAAACGTATTCATTTCGTGGCTCTCAAGCAACACATACACAGCTTCACTGCCTACATCAAAGCGCCGGCAGAGCGAAAACTCCTGAAAGTAACACAGCGTTCAGGTCTACATCCCTGAGGACGACCTCGCGTAGATTTCAGGTCTTGATTGAGCCAGGCAGGCATCTGGTGAGTTTACCACTTTTCAGAACATTAACACAAATAAACTCCCCTCCCTCTCCACCCGCCACCCTCCCTCCACATCAGTTCTCACTCTCTAAGCTAGGACAATCCTGCTTCCTCAGGCGCCAGCACCTAAGAAATCACACTTAAGATGCACCAGATGGTTCAAGGGGTACAAGTCGCAGAATTTGAAGATATTTTGGACACGTTACTTCCCTCATATCTTTAGTTAAAATCTGTAAAAAGGGGGCCCACAGTTCCGGAAAGTCCTTGCCCTTCCCATCTACACTAAGCGACAATCATTCCATCGCTAAGAGTTGCCAAAGGTTCTGAATCCAATCACGAGGGTCTGGAATCGTCAGAGAGCCCCAGTGCGCCAAAAGTACCCGTCGCGCTGCAAGTAAAGCCATGGCTATCTGCTTTCCCTTTAGGGATTTCAGTGGGAAGAACTTAGGATGGGGAATGCCCAGTAGCGTATACTCGGGAGCACGAGGGAGTGTGATCTCAAAGGCCGCGTCTACGTCATCAAGGACTGCCTACCAGTTACGCACCAGTTTTGTGCAGTGCCAAAGCAAATGGACCAATGTGCCTGTGAGACCACACCCCCGCCAGCAGAGGCCTGACTTGGACCTGTCCCAACTCCTGATGCGCGCCGGCGTATAGTACCAGTGAGTAACTACTTTGTATGCAGACTCCGCCCCTGCTGTATTCGCGGCCGTGTGATGTGCTCTGTAATAAATGTGCTCCCACTCCTTGTGCGTGAGGGGCCTCCCTAGTTCCATTTCCCATCTGAGTTGTGCTTTCGTACGGTGTTTCTTAGGTGGTGTAGTGATCATGGCATACAGCTCGGAAATGAGTTTACGGTCGTCCTTCTTGTACACCAGCCATTTCTCGAAAGAAGTCAAGGGGTGGGACATGCGTGCGACGTTCTCTGCTCTCGTGACCCAGTGTGCTACCTGCAAGTAGTGGAAGGCATCCGTCAGCGGCAAATCGTAATCCCTACGTAACTGCTGAAAGGGGATCAAGCCCTCGAGGTCAAACAGGAATCCCACTCTTTTACACCCCTCTTCCCTCCAGCGCTGGAAGACCGGGGAAGCGCATCCTGGCTGGAAGTCGGGGTTATCCACTATAGGGGACATAGGAGAGGGGAAGGAGGTCCACCCTTTTGGGCCTGCCAACTGGTCCCAAACCTTGAGTGTCGGGGAGGTGACCGGAGAGGAATAGAGTCCCCACGCTCTATGCTTACGAGGGAGCCACAGTTCCCGCCATATGTTCTGACCCGCGACCGTTTGGTCCATGAAATTCCAGTGTTTGCTGGACAGCGGCCTATTCCATTCCGTGATGTAACGGAGGCATGCAGCTTGGTAGTATGCACTCACTACCGGAAAACCCAAACCCCCCTGCGCCCTCGGGGCAGCCACATGCGCAAACGCAAGACGCGGTTTCTTGTTATCCCACAAGAATTTATTCAGCAGACCCTGCAATTTCCGCAAGACTCCTGGCGGTGGGCTCAGGAAAGCATTTGGAAAAGGTATAAAATGCGCGGTAACACCGTCATCTTTACTGCCACGATCCTGCCGTACCACGCCAGCTTGAGCCGCGACCAGGCGTCCAGCGCCTTGGCCGTCTGCTCCAGCAGCAGCGCATAGTTAAGAGCAGCTGTCCTAGCAATAGACGAGGTCAGCCGAATGCCCAAGTACGTGACATCCGTAGACACCCAGTGGAATGCAAAGTCCTGCTGTAGATCTTGTACTTCCGTCTCCGGGATAGATATATTGAGGATTTGTGATTTCGTGAAATTGACTTTAAACCCCGCGACAGTACCGAAAGTGGTAAGTTCCCGAGTCAGATACCGCAATGAAGACTGGGGTTGTGTGAGGGAAAGTATGACATCATCGGCGTACATACTGATTTTATGAGTATCCGCCCCAAATTTAAGGCCCACTATGCCAGGGTTCGCGCGAATGCGTTGAGCAAATGGCTCCATGTAGAGCGCAAATAAAAGAGGGGACAAGGGACAACCCTGCCGTGTGCCCCTAGCAATGGAGAAGGAGGCCGACTTGCAACCATTGTCCCGCACCGCCGCCGTAGGGGAGGCATAGAGACACCGGACCCAGCGAATAAAAGTATCCCCGAATACGAAGGCTCGCAACACCGCAAATAAGTACTCCCAATCCACGCGGTCAAAGGCCTTCTCCGCGTCGATCAAGAGTAGGAAGGCCTGAGTGCGCGATCGGTGAATAGAGTCAATAAGGTGCAGAAGTCTCTTGGTATTATCTCCACCTTGCCGCGTCGGTATAAAGCCGGATTGGTCCGGATCTATAATATTGTCCATGAGGGGACTGAGGCGGGAGGCTAAGACACCCGCAAACAATTTTGCATCCACATTGAGGAGTGAAATCGGGCGGTAGGAACAACACTCTGCGGGTCTTTTCCCGTTTTAGGGATGACAGTAATTGCTGCCTCAGACATAGTAGGCGTCACTTCCCCAGAGTCTAGGAAGGAGTTAAAGAGCCGCGTCAGGAGGGGGGCCAGTTCCGCACAGAAGGTCTTATAAAACAGGGCGGGGAATCCGTCCGGGCCCGGTGACTTAGCCACCTTGAGCCGGGCGATCGCCGATATCACTTCTTCCATATGAATAGGGGAATCCAAGAGATCCGCCGTTGGTTGGAGTAAGGGAGTGATATCGCACAAGGCCAAGTACTCCCCAGGATCCTGCAGGGGAGCAGTCTCCTTTGCATTGAGGCGTCGATAAAACTGGCGAAAAGTATCGGCAATGAGGCCATCTTCCGTATGTTCAACCGCCTGCTGGTCTCGTACGGAGGAGATCGCGGTCGCCTGCGCCCGTGCCCGCAGCCTATGCGCAAGCATCCTCCCACACTTATCCCCACTGAGATAACATTTGTGCCGGAGTCGCAGAAGCGCATGTTCAGCCCTGTCAAGGTCCAGATGCTTCAGCATGCGGCGCCGCGTCTCCAGTTCCCTCCACACTCTCGGTGCCCCCGTGCGCTTGTGCACCGCCTCTAATTCTCCTACCTCTTTCTCCAGTTCTGCCCGCTTCTCTTTGCGGAGACGCGAAAAGGTCGCTGCGACCGCTATAAAGTCCCCCCGTACCACGAGTTTCAGAGCCTCCCAGACCGACGCGAGAGAGACGCCTCCCTGATCATTCTCAGATATATAATATTTTATAGTGTCCCGGATGCGCTGAGTAACTTCCTCCGATTGAAGAAGGGAATCGCGAAGTCGCCAGCCAGGAGGGTTGGAGTGGCCGCATCGCGCTGGGAGCAGGACTGAGATAAGTGCATGGTCCGAGAGGGAGCGTGGGGTGATATCTGCATCGTGTAGGAGAGGGAGGAGGGGTGAGGGGGCTAAGAAGTGGTCTAGACGCGCATATGTCTTGTGTGCCGCTGAGTAGTATGTATAATCACGTTCTGTGGGATGCTGTATACGCCACACATCTCCCAGTCCGCAATCCGCCAGCCACTGTTTCCCTGCCTGTGATAGCGTCCCCGCTTGGGTAGCCCTCTGCCCAGATCTATCCAACTCCGGATCCATCACCACATTCAAGTCCCCCCCAATCAGAAGCGCAGAGTCAGGAGAAGCAAGGACCTCCGCCAGCGCGAGGCGCAGAAAGGGCTCCTGTCGCTCGTTCGGGGCATATATGGATCCAAGTGTTAAGTGCGTATCTCCCCATTGGACCCGTACCGCAAACAATCGGCCCTTCACTTCTGCCACTGTAGAGACCACCCTGCATTGTGAGCGCGCACTAAAGAGGATTGCTACCCCATTTTGTTTAGACAGCCCCGAGGACAAGAACTGGTGTGGAAAGCGCCGGTCTCTCATTCGCTTGGTATCTTTGGTTAACAGATGGGTTTCTTGGAGCAAACAAACATCCCCCCCGGAATTTTCTAAAAGGGAAAGTATCGCAGAGCGCTTAACCGGATTATTTAACCCACGCACATTCATGCTAACAATTTTCAAGTCTCTAACCATCCCGGCTGCGGAGGATCGGAGCGCTATGCAACTGCCCCTGACCAATGGGCTGAAAACCAAGCGGGATCACTTCCAAACAACGGGCCAACTGCCTAACTTGCCCGAGAACTGATGCGGAGCCCCAAAATAAATCCCAAAACAAAAACATAAAAAACCCCAAAGAACAACAAGGCAAAGGAAAAACATGGCACCAGGACAAAAGTTCGTCTCGATGAACTGCGTTTAGGGAGACACGGCCAAGACCCACAACACGGCAGGGATAGTGTGACCACCATCCGGATACTCAGGGCGTAAATCCAAGTGAAGGGACTCCTCCCTCCGACGCCTGCTGAAGCGCCCCACCAGACGCCATGCTAAGTATCGCCAGATGTCTCGGGGTTGTCAGTGACATGGGAGACCGATGAGAGGGCCGCCTCCCTCTCCAACTTGCTAGCCGCTATGTCTGGCGCAGGGCTAGGCCTTGCACTCCCCACACGCTGCCATTCGGAGGAGCGACGCCGCCTGCGGGGAAGAGGTGTGGCGTCCTGTGTCTTGGCAGGCGACCTTTCAATGCCCAACTTGTCATAGGCTTCGTCCAGGGATCGGATCTGGTGCAGTTTGCCCTGAAACTTGAAAATAAGGCGAAACGGATGGCCCCATGAATAAGGAATCTTCTGGTCACGGAGATGATTGGTGATGGGCTTGAAAGACCGACGTTTAGTCAGAGTGGATGCCGCTAAGTCCTGGTAGAGTACGGGCTGATGACCACGGAATTGCACTGGATTGATATCCCGAGCCCTGCGGAGGATGCGCTCCTTTAGTTGAAAATCCTCCACGCAAACGAGAATGTCAGGAGGGGGGGCCTTAGCACCACGCGGAAGGCCCCCCCGGTGCACCCGATCCATTTGTATCTCTCGTACTTCATCGTCCCCTAGAATTTGTAGGAACAGGTCACCGACGTATGCTCTGAGGTCGTCGCCTTCACCTTTCCACGGAACCGCCCGAATCCGGATGTTGTTACGTCGGGAACGGTTCTCCAAATCCTCCGCGTGGGCTTGCAGGTCCAGATTTTGATCGCGAAGCATCTCCTGCTGTAGCTGGTGCAGATCGTCTTCCCTACTCAGGTCATGCTCCTCCAACTTTGCCACTCGCTCCCCGATGCCATCAACATCTCGCCGCACCTCCCGCAGGTCTGCGGAAAGCTGCGAGCGCAGATCTTGGATGTCCTCCTTGATGGCGGAAAAGAGCTCAACCATGAAGGCCTTGGTCGCTGGTGCTTCGTCGCCGTCCATCAGTGTCGTGCCAGCTCCAGATAGCGCCGCCGTAGGCCCCGTCGTCTTCTGCAGCAGGTCCTTCAAGGATTTGTCTCGCCTCCCCCTTGCTGACGACATATTGAACCTAGGCGTCCCCCTGCAGGCCTACCACTCTCTCTTCCCACTTCAAGGGAGGTTGTCTAAAGTCCACACTCACACCTGCCAAACGTCCCGCCGTACCGCTGACTAGGAGGGTTCCCCCGTCCTCCAGGCAAGGGGTGGCACTAGGAAGAAGGAAGCCTTTGGATGATTCGGAGTCTCTATGAGGACAGTGCCCAGGGGGGAGGGGGCGCCTTGTCTCTCGGTGTTCACCCCACCACCGGCGCGTACCTGCAGTGCCCCTTTGCCAGGGTCGAAGTTACACTGCCCGCCACAGAGCCCCCACCAGGAAGGAGCGCAGGTATCAATGGAGCTCCGCGGCACCACCACAGTTCACACAGGCCAGGCGCCGATGGGGGAAGGGAGCGCCAGCACACCACTCGGGAATTCCGGGACCGCAAGGTATGGGAGACTCCGGTTCCCTCACACGCCCTCAGCTGCAGGACACCCCGGCTCCACAAGGCCTGTGGGGCACCTCTGGACCAGCTCCACAACCGGGCAACACTCTATCGCCCCACGTGCAATCCTCGCTCACAGGTCCGGTCAGGCGCTGCACCGTCTGCCGACCTGCAGACCGAGACCCTCACGCATTAAAGGCAGCACACCTCCCCGGCCTGCTTCTCCTTACCGGCATGTCGCTCGGGGGATCACCGCGATCCCGGCTGCATCATTCACCAGGCCGGCGCTCAGGTCCCGCTCCACCATCCGGGCCCCGGGTCGGGAGCAGGCTGCAGCCCCCAGGCAGGGGGGGGGGGCGCGAACCGGAGGCCGCCGGGCAGGCCCCGGCCGTCGCTCGGGATCACTCGGGCAGGCCGCCCGCCAGGTCGCAGGCACCGCTCGCCGGGCCGCGTCAGAGCCCCCAAATGGCGCCGTTAGCCGGCTGTTGGTCCCGTCAAGGCCCCCAGCAGCCAACACAAATCCGTCGGGCCTCCGGTCAGCACGGGCCCAGCGGACAGGGGGCACACCCCACCAGGAACAGGGGCACTCAGGCGAAGCACTTTCCGCCGCAGTCGTCTGGCGCCGTGGGACGGCCTCCCGCTCGGCCGCACAGTTCCCGCTGGGCCGCAGCAAGGCCGGGGCCGGAGGGGTTCACTCGGCGGGGCAGGCTGCAGACGCTCCGGAGCTGAGCTCATTGCTGACTCCCTGGCAGCTCCGCAAGGTAGAGCACCCGTCTGCAGGCTCGGATGGGCGCTAGGAAGGGCGATATTAGAATGCTAATAGACGGCGGCGCCGGAGGGATAGGAATCCACGTCCTATCTCGCCGCCATCTTGGTTTTTTAAATGATAATTTCTAACTATAACGTCCCTGAAACCTATGGTTTTTTCAGTGAATTTCTAAGGTTTTTTAAATGCTAATTTCTAACTATAACGTGCCTGAAACCTATGGTTTTTTCAGTGAATTTCAAACGTTTTTTAAATGATAATTTCTAATTATAATGTTCATTAAACCTATGGTATTTTCAGTGATTTTAAATTATCATTCCATTCTCAACCTAGTGAAAACAGCCAATATCGCCAGTTTTCCAACAATAGCTTCCGCAAAAATATTCGCCACAAATAAGAGCGACAACTAACGCTAATAATATGCAGAGTAGGCGTTCCCGTGCAAAAATAACACGAAAACACCACTTCCCGATATTTTGAACAAGCAGCCAAACCTGGGGTGCGATCCAAAAACAGGCAATAAGCTGCGTTAGCAGTAGGAATTTAACATCTGCCTTTTACTGGTGTAAAGCAGGACGACTACCTACAGTGTGAAAGGGAGCCCAGCCCAGAACCACATCTGAAGACCAACACATGTCATAGAGCTACTGACCATGCAGCTCCGACACCCAAGAAGGCCACAACACCCACTGCCATCACCCTCAGGACCTCCCCCCGGACCACCCCCTCCCTACTACCACCGAGGCAGCGCAGAACAGGACAGCGGACCTTCCAAAAACGGCATGGTCCCTCAGCCACACAATAGCTGAATCTTGGGAGATGTGGCAACCAAGTATGTGTGAAGGACGCAAGTCACCCATCAATAAAAATGCACACAATACCAAGTGTAGCGGTGATGTGGTGGACAGACCTCACTATGCAGAGCACAAACCTCTCCATGTGGACATATACTGCTGGTGCTTGTAGTGTTGTGGACAATAGACGCAACCATGTTACCTCAGGCAGTGGGGAAGATCTCGGTCATGTAGCTGTGTTGTCCCCCCCTGGAAGCGGAAGCGGAGTGTGCTGGTCCAACGTAGGTCACTCCAGCGTAGAAGTATGAATAAATAGGCTGGGGCTGTGGGCGCGGTTCACTTGTGGGAAGGCCAAAGCGTCTGCCAGGGCGGCAGCCCTCACCCTGCCACGAGGCCTCCGCCGTGACCGCCGCCCTCCTCGACACAGGCCTGCTGCGAACCCAGCAGCAGAGCACCACAGACTTATGTCTGTACAGACTACTGCCATCGATCTACACTGCGGACAGCAGGGCTCACAATTCAGTTCGAGTCGCGATTGCAGATAACGCACTCCAGTAGGGAAGAGCCATTGATCCCAGTGCGGCCCGCCCGGACCACGCATCATCGCAGACTGCGCACACACTGAGTGCTTCAGGTGCCACTAACTCAGTGCACCACAAGTCAACGCCACGTGGACTTATTAAGACAGAATTCATTAGGCAAAAGACATTGCTACCAGTGCGGCCCGCCCGGACCACGCATCATTGCAGGCTCCACACACGCTGGTTGCTTCAGGTGACACTAACTGTACAGCTCAACTCAACGCCACGTGGCTGTGGGCCCTTGCTGACCGCTGCCTCCGGCCTATACTGCGGTCATCAGGGCTCACATTTAAAATTGACTCTTGATTCATTATTTGCAGAGTCCAGTAGGCAACTAAGTATTACGTCCCTAAAACCTACATAATATCCTTTTAGTATCCTTGCTTCAAGAACTTGTTTTATATCAGTTATAGCTTTAGTACAATGACCAAATTCATCTTGCAAGTCCAAAGGAACACTGAATGGCAGTCTACACTGCGGACAGCAGAGCTCACAATTCAAATTGAGTCTTGATTTATTAATTGCAGACAGAATTGTACTCTATGTCCTCGAATTTTGTCAAGAGGAAGTGACAAAAAGCATTCATTGTTGTTTGTGCTGACTACTGCCTTCGATCTACACTGCGGTCAGCCGGGCTCACAATTCAGATTGAGTCGCGATTGCAGATGACGCAGTCCAGTAGGCAAGAGACATTGCATTATCGCTGGCTGCGCACATGCTGAGCGCCACACCTACCACTAACTCTATGCAGCTCAAGTCAACGCCACGTGGCTGTGAACTCTTCCTGACCACTGCCTCCGGCCTACACTGCGGTCAGCAGGGCTCACAATTCAGATCGAGACGCGATTGCAGATGACGCAGTCCAGTAGGCAACAGACATTGCATGATCGCTGGCTGCGCACACGCTGAGCGCCACACCTACCACTAACTCTATGCAGCTCAAGTCAACGCCACGTGGCTCTGGGCTCTTCCTGACCACTGCCTCCGGCCTACACTGTGGTCAGCAGGGCTCACAATTCAGATCGAGTCGCGATTGCAGATGACGCAGTCCAGTAGGCAAGAGACATTGCATCATCGCTGGCTGCGCACACGCTGAGCGCCACACCTACCACTAACTGTATGCAGCTCAAGTCAACGCCACGTGGCTGTAGCCCCTTCCTGACCGCTGCCTCCGGCCTACACTGTGCTCAGCAGGGCTCACAATTCAAATTCAGTCTTCATTCATTAATTTCAGAGTCCAGTAGGCAACTAACTATAACGTCCCTGAAACCTACATATTTCGACAGTGTATTCCATAAATGTTTCATCTTTTGTTCCATACACCTACACTGCGGTTAGCAGAGCTCACAATTTAAATTGAGACATGATTTATTTATTGCAGAGAGAATTGTACTCTATGTCCTCGAATTTTGTAAACAGGAAGTGACTAAAAGCATTCTTCGATGTCTGTGCTGACTACTGCCTTCGATCTACACTGCGGATAGCAGGGCTCACAATTCACATCGAGTCGCGATTGCAGATGACTCAGTCCAGTAGGCAACAGACATTGCTCCCAGTGCGGCTCGCCCGCACCACGCATCATCGCTGGCTGCGCACAGGCTGAATGCTTCTGATGCCCCTATCTCAGTGCAGCACAACTCATGAACCCTTTATGATACAATGTTTTGTGTATAATTTCACATCTGCTGCCCCTACCTCAGTGTACCACTAGTCATGGACCCTTTACGATACAATCTTGTGTGTATTATTTCACATCTGTTGCCCCTACCTTAGTGCAGCACAAATCATTGACCCTGTATGATTGAATTTGTGTGTCTGATCAAATGATTACTGTTGTACTTGTTGCCAGCACCAACCATTCCCAGACGGCTGGCTTACACTCACCCCACACGCATCCAGCACCTACGTCACTGGACATGTGAACCTGGTAATAAAAATGAGTCGAGCGCACGTGCCAGTACCCAGTTCCACTATCTATCTGTTTCCGTGTGTTCATTATGTATGCAAGATGCCACCCCTGGGCCCTACCACATTACATTGTGCTGTGGACTGGGTATGCAACCATGTTACCTCTGGCAGTGGGGAAAACTTTGGTTATGTAACTTTCTCTCGGTCATTGTACAAGTACGTACGTAGAGACTGGATCATTAGAGTACTGCAAGGAGAGTGTATAGTGAATTTATAAGTGCTTGGAGATTGGCGGAGTAATTGTATAAGTACATATGTTGGCGCAGCCTAACCCCGAACACAAGCTTGGCTCTAATTGACTGCCCTCCATGTGCCAAAAACTGAAACTTGAACTTTGCATGGCCCTGTATTGCTACAGCTGCAAACTCCACTGAATGTGCAATACACATTCATGTCCACACAGATGTGTCATGTCCACCATCTTTCATGTGTGGAACTATGGATGAATGTAGGGTCAGTGATTCCCCGTACCTTCCATGTTGGCCATGTTGTGGGACTTGGCTCACAGAGTGACACATTGGCGCTTGCGACCCGGGTGACGTCAGCACTACAACAGGGACACCCGCATCAGTTGATTCCTCATACAGCCCAGAACGGAGCCACGCCCATAGCTCCGGAGTCATTCTTCACAGCCTCACGCAGGACTGGCATACGCTTACAGGGAAGGACAACAACGCTACATGGCCCAGATTTTCATTGCAGTGATCTGCTGGTCATACCCTAGTTGTCAGTACGCCACAGCCACAGCCACTCCCTCACGGCTAGTATACACCCACACCACACCCATCCAGCACAGGCGTCACAGCACACATGACCCTGCCAATAAAAAAGACCGGGCGCACGTGCTCGACTCCATTTCCGAGTTGCTCGCACCGGATGCACTGCGGCCGGCACAGGCACACCGGCACGGGACGGTGACTTTCGGTCCACTGAGGTATGGGTACCGTAACTGCTGAGCCGGTGTACAGCCTGCGGTGATGGCCCGTCCCGGCGGTCTGGACAGCTCAGGTTTTGTGTGCCCTGCTGGACCACAGTGTAGGCCTGAGCCATCAGACAGCGTCGCCTCGCTGGTCACAGAGTTCGTGGCACCGCAAGGGCTGAGCTTGTGTGCAGCCTGCGATGAAAAGCCCGGTGCACTGGTATGTCCTCTGCCATGGCGAAATCAAGACCCAGCACCAAATGTGAGACCTAGTGGCCTGCAGAGCGGGGCTGCATGATATACAGGGTGCAGTGTCCGCGGGCCCCGGGCTTGGGGCTTGCAGCGGCACGTGGTAGGCCCTCTTTTCTACACGCAGGTTGCGAAAGGTGAGCAGAGAGGCTTGTTAGCGCAGCGGCGGGCAGTGACCTCCGGGCAGTGGGAGTGGATGGGGTGCAGCAGCCTGGGTGCGCAGCGGCGGACAGTCACCTCCGGGCAGTGGGAGTGGATGGGGTGCAGCAGCCTGGGTGCGCAGCAGCGGGCAGACACCTCTGGAAAGTGGATGGGGTGCAGCAGCCTGGGTGCGCAGCGGCGAGCAGACACCTCTGGACAGTGGAGGTGGATGGGGTGAAGCAGCCTGGATGCACAAAGGCGGGACAGAGAATTAGGCGTGTGCAGTTGTATGTACTCTGCCATTACTGATTCCATCCTACGTTTCAGATGAGTAAGCTTGAGGGCTTCACTATGTTCCGGCACGTGGTTGGAGACACACCGGTGACGGAAAGGTGAGCTGTGAGGGTTTTGTCCCCAGTGTGGGCACTCACTGTCCCTCTCCATCTCTTCCTTTCTCTCCCTCACACTCTTTCTCTCTCTCTTCCTCTCTCCACACTGTTTTTTTCTTTCTCTCTCTCTACCTCTCTCTCTTTCTCTCTCTCTCACTCTTCCTCTGTTTCTCTCTTCCTCTTTCTCACACTGTTTCTCTCTTTCTCTCTCTCTTCCTCTCTCTCACTGTTTCTCTCTCTTCCTCTCTCACTGTTTCTCTCTGTCTACCTCTCACTGTTTCTTTCTTTTTCTCTCTCTTCCTCTCTGTCACTCTTTCTCTCTCTCTCTCTCCTTTGATGGACGCATGACGCACAATGTTATTTTGCTTTTTGTCTAGCAGGCTGTGATTCACATATTGACGACCCCCACCCCCGACATGGACCTCCCACCACGAGGCGATGACTTCAGTTCCACTGAGTTAGTGCCACCAGAGCTGAGCGCGTGTGCAGCCTGCGATGATGCGTGGCCATCCTGCAATCAAAACCCTCTTTGAATTGTGAGCTCAGCTTGACCGCGTGTACGCAACGCCTGAGGAGGTTGCTTCGGCACGTGGTGGACCCTCTTAGACACACGCCGGTGGCGGAAGGTGAGCAGAGAGGCTTGTTTCCGCAGCAGCGAGCAGTCACCTCTGGGCGGTGGGAGTGGATAGTGTGCAGCACCCTGCGTGCACAAGAGCGGGCAGACACCTCCGACCAGTGGGAGTGAATGGGGTGCAGCAGCCTGGGTGCACAGGAGCGGGCAGACACCTCTAGGCAGTGGGAGTGGATGGGATGCAGCAGTCTGGGTGTGCAGGAACGGGCAGTCACCTCCGGGCAGTGGGACTGGATGGGGTGCACCAGCCTGGGTGCACAGCAGCAGGCAGACACCTCTGGGCAGTGGGAGTGGATGGGGTACAGCAGCCTGGGTGCGCAGAGGCGAGCAGACACCTCTGGGCTGCGGGAGTCGATGGGGTGCAGCAGCCTGCGTGCGCAGCGGCAAAACAGAGAATTAGGCGTGTGCAGTTGTATGTACTCTGCCATTACTGATTCTATACTATGTTTCAGATGACTAAACTTCAAGACTGCACTATGTCCCGGCACATGGTTGGAGACACACCGGTGGCAGAAAGGTGAGCTGTGAGGATTTTCTCCACAGTGTCAACACTCACTCTCCCTCTCCAACTCTTCCTTTCTGTCACTCAAACTCTTTCTCTCTCTCACTCTCTATCTCTTCCTTTCTCTCTCTCACACTCTTTATCTCTTTCTATGTCTTTTCCTCTCTCTCTCATTCTTTCTTTCTCTCTCTTCCTCTCTGTCTCACTCTTTCTCTCTCTCTCTCTCACACTGTTTCTCTCTTTCTCTCTCTCTTCCTTGTATCTCACTCTTTCTCTCTCTTCCTCTCTCTCTCACTCTTTCTCTCTTTCTCTGTCTTCCTCTCTCTCACTCTTTCTTTCTCTGTCTCTTCCTCTCTCTCACTCTTTCTCTCTCTCTCCTTTCATGGACGCATGACGCACAATCTTATCTTTCTTTTTGTCTTGCAGGCTGTGATTCACAAATTGTCGAGGGATGACACGCCATACCTGTACCTACTTTTATTTTGTTGTTTTGTTTAAATAAAATGTTTTATATGTAAATCCATAGATGACTGAGATTCTTATTTGTCCAACCTCACATGCATCTTCTTTAGTATAATTGTGCGACATCAGCCAATTTGTTACGTTCCAGATTTCCTAAGGTTGCTGTCACATTTGTTTGAGTGGGGGGGAGGTGAGGGGGGGATGGCGGACAAGGGGCTGGTGGCGGGTGGTGTCGGAGCAGTGTTGGGTGTCCGAGCTGCATGATCGTTGGCTCCATTGCATCTGTTGTCATTCACTTTGCAAGTTAAAAATATCGTCTCAAATACTTAACCACTATTACAAAACACATAACACACCTTCTTAATTTCTAATTTACCTTCGTAGTTGGTATGCAGATTTCAAATGTCACAAACGCATGCAATTCTTTTCTTGAAACACGGTACATCTAATGCACCGCTTTCATCAAGAATGGAACCAGTAATGGTTGCAAAACCTCTTTATTGGTTATTTTTGAACTTTCCATATAAACAGTTTTTTTAAGGACACATACAGGTGAAAAGTTCAAGGTATTGTATCACCACTTTCTAGAACATTCTACTACACGTGCAGGTTAAAAGTTCATCTTTTTTTTTTAAACCTACCGATATTTCTTTTTGCAACATTTTTTTCAACATTTAACGGCACGTGGAGGTCAAAAGTTCACCATTCTTTCAAGTTTGAACTGCACCTTCCAAATACAATTAGCAGGTGTGGTTGAGCTGAGCAAATTTCATCCTATAATATGTACTCCACTTATAAACTGCTTTTTTATTAACCAATCACAAAGATGCTTTTCATCAAAACTAATATACACCCTACTTTTTAGGACACAATACATTTCATCTCCCAATCGGTTAACGTTTTGTATGTAAAAAAAAAGTAGTTCCCCATGTTTAAACATATCTCTTATTCTAGGAACAGACTGCATGAGCTACAGACATTTATCCATATCTTGTAGCCATACCTTCAAAATGCTAGTGTGGATTGTTGGACATAGCTATGTTTTCTGGTGCAAGAGGTATGCAGAACAGAGACGTATTGACTTAGACCTAGGTTTACAAAATGTGCACATTAAATGGTTTGCACAGAGAGGATTGAAGTGGCACCAATTGCTCCCTTTGGTTAAAACCTGTTTGCATCTCCAACACCCTGATCTCATGATTGTGCACTGTGGTGGTAACGACCTAGGGGTAGGTTTGGAAATGCTTATGAAAGACACCTTTGGACAATTGATGTTACTTTTGCCTCAAACTGTCTTTGTATATTCCAATATATGCCAAAGACAGAAGTGGAAATGGTCAAACCAATTTTGTCATAAGATTGAAAAATCTAGGAAGAATGTCAACAAAGCTGTGTCTGCATACCTCCGAGACCATAGAATGGGGTCGATTTACAACAACAACATACGTTTTGATATGGCTGATATCTACAGAAGTGATGGAGTACACTTCACAGATAAGGGAAACCGAGTTTTCCTGATTAACTTGAAGCTGTGCATTCGCACTTACATGTAGCTCCAACTAATAAACACAAGGGCTCTTTTTAGAGCCGCCTTATATTCCCAATTTCGGCTCGCAGAGTGTCACCTGCGGGCCGTCGGGCAGGCTCGCAGAGGAAGAGCTGCGGCCCGTGGGCTCAGCTCGCAGAGGGAGACCTACGAGCCGTTGGCTCGCAAAAGCACAGCACCGTACTGGCTCGCAGAGGAGAGCTGTGGCCGGACTCGCAGAGGGAGACCAACGGGCCAACAGGCCTGCTAGTGGACACACAGCTATCAGTTAACGGGCTGGCTCGCAGAGATACAGCTGCGAGCCCTTCGAGCTGCAACCCGACGGGCTAACTCGCAGAGGGAGAATAACGGGCCGACGAGCCTCCTAGCACAGACAGAGCTACGAGCTAACGAGGTGGCTCACAGAGGTAGAGCTGCGGGCCCGACGGACTGCCTTCTAAAGGCATAGCCGCGAGCTGATGATGTGGGGAGAGGGAGTGTAAAAGGAGTATCTCGCACAGACAGACCTGCGGGATATTTTCAGTATTGCCTCGCAGAGGTAGAATTACGGATGCAATGCCTTTTAGAGGGAGAGATGCGAGCTGACGGACTGAGTCACAAAATGGCTCACAGCTCGCAGTCGCAGAGCTGCAAGCCGACGGACTGGCTTCTAAAGGCATAGCCGCGAGCTTGTGATGCGTTTTGTATGTAAAAAAAAAAAGTAGTTCCCCATGTTTAAACATATCTCTTATTCTAGGAACAGACTGCATGAGCTACAGACATTTATCCATATCTTGTAGCCATACCTTCAAAATGCTAGTGTGGATTGTTGGACATAGCTATGTTTTCTGGTGCAAGAGGTATGCAGAACAGAGACGTATTGACTTAGACCTAGGTTTACAAAATGTGCACATTAAATGGTTTGCACAGAGAGGATTGAAGTGGCACCAATTGCTCCCTTTGGTTAAAACCTGTTTGCATCTCCAACACCCTGATCTCATGATTGTGCACTGTGGTGGTAACGACCTAGGGGTAGGTTTGGAAATGCTTATGAAAGACACCTTTGGACAATTGATGTTACTTTTGCCTCAAACTGTCTTTGTATATTCCAATATTTGCCAAAGACAGAAGTGGAAATGGTCAAACCAATTTTGTCATAAGATTGAAAAATCTAGGAAGAATGTCAACAAAGCTGTGTCTGCATACCTCCGAGACCATAGAATGGGGTCGATTTACAACAACAACATACGTTTTGATATGGCTGATATCTACAGAAGTGATGGAGTACACTTCACAGATAAGGGAAACCGAGTTTTCCTGATTAACTTGAAGCTGTGCATTCGCACTTACATGTAGCTCCAACTAATAAACACAAGGGCTCTTTTTAGAGCCGCCTTATATTCCCAATTTCGGCTCGCAGAGTGTCACCTGCGGGCCGTCGGGCAGGCTCGCAGAGGAAGAGCTGCGGCCCGTGGGCTCAGCTCGCAGAGGGAGACCTACGAGCCGTTGGCTCGCAAAAGCACAGCACCGTACTGGCTCGCAGAGGGAGAGCTGTGGCCGGACTCGCAGAGGGAGACCAACGGGCCAACAGGCCTGCTAGCGGACACACAGCTATCAGTTAACGGGCTGGCTCGCAGAGATACAGCTGCGAGCCCTTCGAGCTGCAACCCGACGGGCTAACTCGCAGAGGGAGAATAACGGGCCGACGAGCCTCCTAGCACAGACAGAGCTACGAGCTAACGAGGTGGCTCACAGAGGTAGAGCTGCGGGCCCGACGGACTGCCTTCTAAAGGCATAGCCGCGAGCTGATGATGTGGGGAGAGGGAGTGTAAAAGGAGTATCTCGCACAGACAGACCTGCGGGATATTTTCAGTATTGCCTCGCAGAGGTAGAATTACGGATGCAATGCCTTTTAGAGGGAGAGATGCGAGCTGACGGACTGAGTCACAAAATGGCTCACAGCTCGCAGTCGCAGAGCTGCAAGCCGACGGACTGGCTTCTAAAGGCATAGCCGCGAGCTTGTGATGCGTTTTGTATGTAAAAAAAAAGTAGTTCCCCATGTTTAAACATATCTCTTATTCTAGGAACAGACTGCATGAGCTACAGACATTTATCCATATCTTGTAGCCATACCTTCAAAATGCTAGTGTGGATTGTTGGACATAGCTATGTTTTCTGGTGCAAGAGGTATGCAGAACAGAGACGTATTGACTTAGACCTAGGTTTACAAAATGTGCACATTAAATGGTTTGCACAGAGAGGATTGAAGTGGCACCAATTGCTCCCTTTGGTTAAAACCTGTTTGCATCTCCAACACCCTGATCTCATGATTGTGCACTGTGGTGGTAACGACCTAGGGGTAGGTTTGGAAATGCTTATGAAAGACACCTTTGGACAATTGATGTTACTTTTGCCTCAAACTGTCTTTGTATATTCCAATATTTGCCAAAGACAGAAGTGGAAATGGTCAAACCAATTTTGTCATAAGATTGAAAAATCTAGGAAGAATGTCAACAAAGCTGTGTCTGCATACCTCCGAGACCATAGAATGGGGTCGATTTACAACAACAACATACGTTTTGATATGGCTGATATCTACAGAAGTGATGGAGTACACTTCACAGATAAGGGAAACCGAGTTTTCCTGATTAACTTGAAGCTGTGCATTCGCACTTACATGTAGCTCCAACTAATAAACACAAGGGCTCTTTTTAGAGCCGCCTTATATTCCCAATTTCGGCTCGCAGAGTGTCACCTGCGGGCCGTCGGGCAGGCTCGCAGAGGAAGAGCTGCGGCCCGTGGGCTCAGCTCGCAGAGGGAGACCTACGAGCCGTTGGCTCGCAAAAGCACAGCACCGTACTGGCTCGCAGAGGGAGAGCTGTGGCCGGACTCGCAGAGGGAGACCAACGGGCCAACAGGCCTGCTAGCGGACACACAGCTATCAGTTAACGGGCTGGCTCGCAGAGATACAGCTGCGAGCCCTTCGAGCTGCAACCCGACGGGCTAACTCGCAGAGGGAGAATAACGGGCCGACGAGCCTCCTAGCACAGACAGAGCTACGAGCTAACGAGGTGGCTCACAGAGGTAGAGCTGCGGGCCCGACGGACTGCCTTCTAAAGGCATAGCCGCGAGCTGATGATGTGGGGAGAGGGAGTGTAAAAGGAGTATCTCGCACAGACAGACCTGCGGGATATTTTCAGTATTGCCTCGCAGAGGTAGAATTACGGATGCAATGCCTTTTAGAGGGAGAGATGCGAGCTGACGGACTGAGTCACAAAATGGCTTACAGCTCGCAGTCGCAGAGCTGCAAGCCGACGGAATGGCTTCTAAAGGCATAGCCGTGAGCTTGTGATGTGGGGAGAGGGACCGTGAAAGGGGTATCTCGCACAGACAGAGCTGCAGTATATTTTTAGTGTTACCTCGCAGAGGTAGAACTACGGACCTGATGCCTTGCAGAGGGAGAGTTGTGAGCTGACGGACTGAATCACAAAATGGCTGCCAACACTTCCTAGTTTCAACAGTTCGCACAGAGCTACGAGCTAACGAGGTGGCTCACAGAGGTAGAGCTGCGGGCCCGACGGACTGCCTTCTAAAGGCATAGCCGCGAGCTGATGATGTGGGGAGAGGGAGCGTAAAAGGAGTATCTCGCACAGACAGACCTGCGGGATATTTTCAGTATTGCCTCGCAGAGGTAGAATTACGGATGCGATGCCTTTTAGAGGGAGAGATGCGAGCTGACGGACTGAGTCACAAAATGGCTCACAGCTCGCAGTCGCAGAGCTGCGAGCAGACGGACTGGCTTCTAAAGGCATAGCCGCGAGCTGGTGATGTGGGGAGAGGGACTGTGAAAGGGGTATCTCGCACAAACAGAGCTGCGGTATATTTTTAGTGTTGCCTCGCAGAGGTAGAACTACGGACCTGATGCCTTGCAGAGGGAGAGTTATGAGCTGATGGACTGAATCACAAAATGGCTACCAACACTTCCTAGTTTAAACAGTTCGCAGCCAATGAGCCGCAAGCTTGTGCTCGTAACGCTTCAGCCAATCAGATGTCAGAATTCTTAAATATCGATATCTGGAAAATTTGATATTTCTCTAAAACTACTGAACGGATTTACCCGATTTAAACTAAAGCGTGTTTTCTGGACCAAGACCTTTCTCTGTGCCAAATTTGGCGTAATTCCGTTCAGCAGTTTGACCTGTAGCCTTGTCTAAAGTTTCCTATGGAAATTGCATGGAGAAAACATGTTTTGGGACCCCCCTTTTTCTTAGCCCCCCTTGACGAATCCCCCAAACTTTTAGGACAGGAGCTGACCTGAAAAGAGGAACTTTTGGGAAAATTTCGTAAAGATTCGTCAAACGACGCCAAAGTTATAAGCACATCAAAAAATGCTTTTCCTATGGAAACGTGGTCCTAACTATAACTACCTACTGGCGACCGCCAGTAGGTAATATATATATATATACATAACTGTTTAATCCATAAAAACATCCGGACAGGACGTGTTTCGGTTGTATAACAACCTTTGTCACCTGAAGAGCGCCATTTTGAAAACACTATATATACCATTTTAAATACTAAACGTAGACAAAAAACTATTCGGTTCACTGCATGCAACTCCATGTTAATAACAATTGTCCGATACTTCGGGGTTAAATTTACATAGGCTGAAATAGCCACATATTGCCATCTGTAGCCATTTCCTTTTCTGTATGTTTTTATCTATGGCAGTTCAAGCATTCATATGAGGCTGAAATAGCCAAATGTTGCCATCCGTATTCTTATCATTTTCTAATTGTTAATGACTTACGGCAATTCTAACATGCACACGTACAAATAACTTTCGTGAGTTTACTTCATTTCATGTCAGCACATTATGCCCTTACCGTGTACACACACTAATAAAGTAGTTATTAATTGTTCAGTTTTTCAATAGAAAATTGCTCAAAACATTCTTCTGTCCTAGCAGAAGTGTCACACAGTCATAAGATCATAAATTAGAATGAGTCCGATTACGTGTGCTTCAGCCCTGAGGTATTTACCATAGTCCGTAGCTTCTGCAGGAGCCTGAATAAAAATCACTTTTCAGTTAAAAGCAAAACAGCTAGTATAAACCAGTTATGCAGCCTTGAATGTATGACGATTAAAGCTCAATTCTTTTGTTGCCAGTAACCAAAGTCATTTAAGGTAAACCATTCTTTTTTACCTTTCTACCTCATGCTGAAAATCATCACCATTGGGAGTTGACTGGCTAAAAATGAACTGCCTCCTTCTTTTCTCTTGTCACTGAGGCTGCATATTAATATTCACTCTCTATTTCGGTATGTTTAAATCACCAAAAAGTTTTTATAGACTTTCATCTTCCACCGCTTGGCCACTGCCTCGGTGCCCAGTTCCGAAATGCAAAGTTAAATTTACTATCTTCTTAGATTTCTTTCTCAAAAGTGTACAGAAATGTCACCTTTCTCAGTAGAATTTAAACTGTTTGTGACCTGTACCTTGAAAAATGTCGGTTACGAATCCAAAAGATGATTGCCTTATTGCAGGACCGTCTATGACGTAATTTCCATTCTGACTTCCAATGGATCTGGTTGCAACTCCAGCATCGGACAATGGCTATGAATTCAATCTTTAGTGGTGTTCTGGATCTATCTGGTGCGCCTTCGGGGTCCATGGATCCAAGGGGGCCTCCGGCTCTTCAGACATCGACGGATCCATTCTCGACACCAGCTGTGCCTGTGGGCTTGATTTTGAGGTCTTTACCCCTGTCAGCTTTGGGTCCACTGAAAACATACCCGATTATGCCTTCGTCGCCATGTCCGACACCACAATTTACTCATCTGAAGCCGCTGGCTCATTTATAGACACCAGTATCAATGCCACCGATGCCAATTGCGAATCAGATTTTTCTTCCGGATACTGAGGCCAGTGTACTATCTGCTACGGTCTATGCTCAGTCTGAGCCAAATCTAACAAGAAATGAGTATCTATATGAGGAATATGCTCATCGAGATATTTTTCAGGATTTGCAAGATGCTAGTGGGCTTGATACATCTCCAGATGTTGGTTTATCTTCTCCTACTCCAGCTATGGCCACAGAAGAGGCATTGTCATTCGGAATGTTTGGACTTCGCTTGTTCATCACAGGAGCCTTTGTTACCTTTCAATGAGACATTATCAGACGTTTAACGGGCACCTGGGATAAGCCAGGATCTTTCCCTCTAATAAATCGTCAAATTGTTGGAAGGCACTGTCCGGCCCCGGGGTATCCGGATTTCCTTCTTCAACAACTGACTCCAGAAGGCCTTATAGTACAAGCTTCAACTAGTCGTACAAACCCCAATGCCTTCCCTGCTATTCCTAATATTCCTCCTGACTGGCTGTCTAAGAAAATGGAGGCTTATGCAACTTTGGCCCTAAGTCAATGCTCCCTGTCTTTTAGGAAGATAGTCCCATCTGACGTTGCCTGCTGTTCCAAATCATACTCATAAAATATTGCAAAGTTGGGTCGCTGATGGACAAGATGCGGCCAAATTTTCTATTAAGTCGGACCTAGTTGCAACTGATTGTTTGGGAAGAGCATTGGGAACAAGTATGGGTATTAGACACCATGCGTAGATCCGCTCAACTGGGTTTTCCGTCAATGTTCAGCATTCATTAAGGGACATGGCTTTTGGTGGTTTCAGGTTATTCGGGGAGAAGGCGGACACAGCCCTTGAAAGATTTAAGGGTGCAAGGTCACGGTCTGCTCCCAAAGGTTTAGCACATTCAGCTTGCCAGCTTCCACAGCAGCAACGTCTTTTTTGAGGCTGTGTGAGAGGTTACCTTCAGAGACAGAGGCGGTCTTTGCCTCTGTTGCAGCAGGCTACCCAGTCTTTTAGAGGCCATGGTCGTGAAGCAGGACAACAATGCTCAGGACCCCAGGATCAGTGTTCTGCCCAAACACCAGCGCTTCAGAACCTCTCTAAGTTAACCTTGGAGTCCCACAATCATCCAGGAGGAGGTCAAATCACCTACTACCTCCCAGAATGGAGAAGCATTACATCAGATCAATGAGTGCTCCAGATCATGGCACAAGCTTATTCTCTGCCCATTCAGTCTTTCCCCCCAGACATCCCACCATCACCACAACATCTTCTAGTGGACCACTTGTCGATTTTCCAAGGAGAAGTTCAGGCTCTCTTGGCCAAGGGAGCAATAGAGAGACTTCCAGTTTCAGAAATCTGAACTGGTTGTTGCTCCCATTATTTTCCAGTACCGAAAAAGGATGGGGTCTTCACCCCATCTTAGATCTTTGTCCCTGATTTTTTTAGGAAATGACAAGTTCAAGATACTCACCCTTGCTCAAGTTCTGTCTGCCCTTGATCCAGGAGACTGGATGGTGGTGTTGGATTTGCAGGATGCATATTTTCAAATCCCTATCCTACAATCTCACAGATGCTACCTGCGGTTTCTGGTGGGACAAGAACATTTTCATTTCTCAGTGCTCCTTTTTGGGCTCACTAGTGCACCTCAGGTGTTCTCAAAGGTGATGCTTGCGGCCCATCTGCAGAGGTCTTCCCTTACCTTGACGACGGTGTACTGTAGGTGAGCTCACCTAAAACTGTTGCAGACCATCTCTAGATGATGTCTGACCTGTTAACATTGTTGGGTTTTACCATCAATGTGCCAACGTCACACATGACTCCTTCGCAGAGGCTCCTATTTATCAGAACTATCAGAGATACAGTGCTGTTTCGAGCTATCCCTCTGCCTCAGTGAGTCCAGGACATTTGGTTATGATCCCGATGTTTCAGCCTGCAGCCTGGGTCTCAGTGAGAGGGACTGTGGTGCTTCTGGGCCTCTAGGCATCCTGCTGGTGGACTACACCAGGTGGCACATGTGGGGCATGCAGTGGGATCTGAAGTGTCAGAAGGATCAGCACCAAAGTAATCTGTCAGATTCCATCCGGGTGTGCGAGGAGACTGTGAAAGATCTGCAGGTTGTTCGACCTCAGTTGGACTGATGGCAGGCCCCTTTCTGTACCTGTACTAAGATCTGCTATGGGCTGACCAAAAAGCAGCCCCCAGAAGGTTTACGTGCTCACTCCACCAGAGGAAATGCTGCTACCACGGCAGTAGTGTGTGGTGTGCCAGTCTTAGATATTTGCCAGGCTGCTACGTGGGCCTCTCTGCATATGTTCACAAAGCACTACTGGCTAGACAGCCTGGTACACTTTGCCCGATCAGTGCTGCAAGATTTCCTGGTATGATTCATTCCACAGACCCACTACCTGGAACGTACTGCTTTGGTGACTATTAAAAAGGTAGCATAATGTTGCACAGCGCCACCTGTCGACGCTAGAGGGAATTGCTTTGCAAAAGCTTCCGGATACAGTCTGACCCCTGGGGATATGCAAAACGTGAGAAATCTGCGGTTACATAGAGGATCTACCAGAAAAGGTGTTACCAAAGGTAAGTGACTTGTTCTTTTACATGCCCTGGCAGTGAAACCCTCAAAAGTTGTTTTTCACTGCCAAGTCTGGCTCTCCCATTGGCTAGCATTGATGTTACGCTATAACATTTAATGAGTGCTAAATTCAGTTTGGGAGTAGCTAGAAAAAGTGTTCAAGGACTCATTTTAATAGTAATTTAAAATCTCACTTAATAGTCAAGTTAGATTTTATATTTCTATTTTGGAAATCACACTTTTAGCAATTGTCATTTTCCTGACTAAAAGGCTTTTCTCCAGTTTCCAGCTATTATCTGACTCCTGATAGTTCCCCTGTGGTAAGATGTGTATTGCTCTAGATAGTGGACAGAGGGTCCTGGATGTGGACAACTCCTCACTTGACAGGATGCCCTGGAGGCTGTGCCCTGTCCCTTCCTTTGCTGCAAAGGAAGCCTGTCTTGTCACTGCCAGATGAAGTTCACTTCTAGGCTTGCCTCCCCTTTATCTCTCTCATCAGTCTGGCACCAACTCCAGTGGGAGTAAAGGAACTGACCAGAACTGGTTTAGGGAGAGGACAAAGGCTTGCCCTCCACCCGCAGTCTGGCACTGGGCATGAAAGTAGACCCCCACGGACCTGTCCTCAGAACACTCCTGGACCTGTGAAGTTCAGAAAGACTGTGCAGCAGTCTGAAACCTAAAGGGGGACTGGGCCTGCTTGCCTTAAACCCAGGACCCCCGAAATGTCTTCAATGGGTAGTTTGCTGACTTGCTGTATGAGCTACAGGGACACAAGAAACTTCCGGAGGCCTTTTTATCTACAACTGTCCAGCTGACAAATACCACCTGAAGCTGCCCTGGACCCTGCGGCTGGCCTCTATTTGAGAGAATCCTAACCCTCAAATGCTGCACCCAGGTCTTGGACCATTGCCTTGTCTTAGAGTGTACTGCTCCTGTCCCAAACTGCAAGGTCTGGGACTTAGAAACTGTTTGCCAACTTTTTGCCTGGAGAACCGTTGGAGACCAGGACCACCGTCTAAGCCCCAGCCATCTGTCGAATCACTGGTCAACATCAGCTTGCTGGTTTGCCCTGCTGAAGGAGATCTGACTTCCAGAAAAAGTTGTAAGTCTTAGCTTAGAGGGCTTCATCAGGACAGACGCTGAGCAGCAACCTGTGGACGTTGAGGCTTTCCTGGCACAGACTTTAGACTTTCCCGCCTTCGCTGACTACTGCAACAGGACCCTGCTCGTCAGTAACCAGTCTTCTTTGAGCCATGCTTTGCATCCAGGTTTGAGCTTGTCCTGCCAACGACTACTCAGTGACCGCTTTTACTCCATAAAAGTTTCTAAGCCAGAAGATAAACTTTCTACAGGAACGTACCTGGTCCCTGTATCTGACTGCGCTCCATCACCTCCATCGTCAGCCTTAACTTTTGAGTTTGACCCGGTCTGTCTCGACCAGATAATCGTGGTTCACTCTATTTTTAATTCCAACTTTAAAATGTGTTATCTCCGGTTCTACTAATTGGAGTTTTGTTATTTTGATGTCATTTTATTTATTAAAATCTACTCTATTTTTCTAAATTGGTTTGGGATGTTCCTTATGTGGTGTTTTCACATTATTACTGTTTTAATGCGGCATAAATACTTTACACATTGCCTCTCAGTTAACCCTGTCTGCTTTGCGCTAATCTACCAGAAGGTTGAGCACAGATTTATTTAGTGACCTTAGTGGTTCACCCTGACAAGGACTGGGATTAGTATTTGAGATGGATTCTCACCCCCTCAACTAATACCTCAATTTTTAACAGTGCCTAGTCCCTCCAGATTCTCTGATGTTTCGGAGGCCATGCCCTCACCTTAAATACAGGCCTCTCCAGACTCATGCATCGATCTAGCTCTATCATCCAACCCTCTAACGGAGAGGAGAGGTGTTGGGTCTTTACAGTGTTAGGGATTGGCTCTTTTGGCGACCACAAGGATCATCCACATAAACACCAGCTTATACCGATTGTTGTCTAAATCAATGATGAAATGCAGTAGGGATAATTTGGGATGTCAAAGTATCTGCCAACGTATCACTTCCCCTGGTAGCCAAAACTTAGCAACCATGCCACAACTCAAGATAGTGTAGAAAAAGTCTCCATCTGGTCTCCTGCATCATCGACAGAGATGAATCCACCAACTCCATCCTCCACAGTCTGTTGTGTTAGTTATGTGTAGTGTAAATATTTCAGTTGAGTCAGACTATTGTGAGGCAATAATTGCTTCTCTAGAGGAATCTCAGGCTTCTTTCCAGTCATCGACCCTCCATCATTCCTCACGGAGGTGGGAGAAGGAGTCATAAGAATTATGTACTAATGACCTATAGATCTGCAAGATTTTGTGCTCCTTTAACTCCTCGTTAATGATCTTGTTCTCTAGCGAGCTATAGTCTGTTAGTTCCTCAATTCCGCTAATATAAGACCCAAGGCCATGTCAGAGCTGCAAGTAGCTATAAAATTGACTACGATGTAGGTCAAGCTGCTGCTGTATGGATGAAAGCGACTTCATGGGCATTCATTCATGTCATCTCCCAATTTAGAGATCCTGATGGTATCCGAATGTTGAAATCCCCTCATCCACGCCACCGTCTTCACCCAACTCCCAGTCCAAAGTGGGGTTTCTTTAGTAAGGCTACCATTCCAACCCACCACCCTTGATGCTTCATGCCAGATCTGCCAGATCTTCTGGCAAATATTCTGTGTTCGAGAATAGTTTTTAGTGACCTTTTACTTGCCGATGCAGTATTGGCATCGTAAGCAGAGTTCCTGTATTGTATCTCCTTCTAGTTTGTTTCATGGTTTGACTGGATTTAAGTTGCTGTGCCTTTCATAGAATTCACTCTTTGGCCAAGGGACCGTTCCTTCTTTTATATTGCCGTAATAGATTTAGTCAAGTCATGTGAAAGTGGGCTTATTTCCTTTTCATGATCACTTTATAGTTTAAAATATAGGTCAACTATTCTCTGGTCATTTTCCTCCTTTGCCAAAGATGGTTGGACAACCTGGTTTTCAGACACCTTTCTCTTCCTCAATGTTCTCATTAGTCGTTTCCACTGAAATGGAGGTGGATTAATTGTCTTCTTCATCATGCCTTATACCCTCACTTACGTACAGACTGCTACCTCCTTCCCTGCAGTAACTGCAATAATCAACAGCTTGCTCTCAGCCTGCTTTTCTGGAAAGCACTCTTTAGCAGCTGAATGACAGGTGCGTACCCCATTATTCAGACAACTTGTCCCCTTTCCTAACCCTGCACAAGGGCAGAAGCAGAGGCATTTAGAGAAGTGGGCTGAGGCTGCCTCGTCACAACTGTACTGATCTGCCCGTCTGTAATGAGGATGTATTTTCCTTGAGTTAAAACGCATTGATTACAATTCTACAGAGAGCTCAGTGCTTTGCACACTTAAGCTAAAACAATACACACTGTAAGCCTCATAGTGGCACCAATTTATTGTCCATATTAAATGGTAGGCACACCTTTGTCACGAGAAAGATACAGCATTACATCAACGGCTAAATCTGTCTGTAGCCAGACGCTAAAAACCTGGTTGCTCATCCAACATGGCTTACTTTTGTGTTACTATTAATGGTTAACAAACTGATTTAGGGTGTGTGTAAAGAATGGTATTTTAATATGCGTTCTAATTGGATGGTGCCACCCTTTCTAACACTACAAGTACTAACTCTTCTCATAATGCACTTCAACTGGGAGAATACTGTGGATCAGTATTCTGATGTGGTACTTCCCATGGGCACTTTTCACACCTTCTTTCGTTTGTTATGTGGGGGCAGGCATGTCACGAGTCAGTCAAAACTTGCTTTCTTATATTTCTTCTTGAAGCACAGAAGCAGCACAACATCAAATCAATTAAAAAAGGCAGGAGTATAAATTATAATTTTGAGTTATTAAAACACAATACTAACATACATTCAATAAAATGTAATGGTACACACATTTCATTCGTTGAGAAACATTTTACAAAAGATATCAACACACCCTTGTTCACACTCGCTTTCACTTACACCCACATCTGTCTTTTGACTTAAGAAACTAAAATTACTGTTAGCCCTCTAAGGTTACAGAGATGTTTGAAAACAGAGTCTAGAGTTATAGTGTGGCTGTGAGTGTGAATAAGGCTGTGTTGATATCTTTTGTAACATGAGTTCAAATTAATGATGTAAATATGCGTTTTAAAGGCAAAAAAGGGTTTTTAAACGACGTTTTAAGGCATGTTTGGAAATAATACATGGTACCTTGATTTAAAATCGAGTATTAATGCTGTAAATATATGTGGATGTAGAATATCCAAGACTGAGAACAATAGATGTTGGTTAAAGGGAGCATATTTTCTTGAATTGGTTTTATTACCCTGTCCCATTGATGCTGAGAGGGCTAGCTCGTTTTGTTTGGTTATTGACATAAGAGTGATATAAGCTTCAGACATGAAGATTCCATTGGATCAGTTTACAAACTCACAAGGAATAAAACAAGGACAGCACCAAAGGCAGGTAGATTGTGTATCCAAAAAGCATCAGAGCAATGTTCCTTTTTTTCTAGTACCTCGCCACTCCTATGACAATAAGGATGACACACTGCGTAGGATTCATGTATGCTTCTTAATGATGGACTCACAACGTACGAGCATGAAGCCTGCAAATCCGCATCACCTCTGCCTTGGGGAATGGGTGCAAGCCACTTAGCCCACTGCTGGTCCCAAAGGCAATGAATGGCATTGGAAACAGGTCTCAACGTGTTGTTCATTGGATTACTACTCACTTGAGCACGCCTCTAACTCTCTAGCCATAATGAGATTAAAACCTTGTTTATAATCAAATATAATAGTAGAAAAGAAGAAATATTTTAGAGGAAAAACATTGGACTTCCGAACATTTTCTCTCACTGCAGAACTCCTACCTTAAAGCGCCATCAGCAGAAGTGTGGATTTTTTAGCCCACCAAGGACTTCTTAGTTCCTGAAGCTTCCTCCTTCTTCTCCCCAGGGTTTCAGATGACAGATAAGGAAACCATAATGCTCGGCTCTATTTTGTTGTAACTCCTTAGATTGGTTCTTGAAAAGGGATCATGGCAGTCTCTGAGCGTTTGGGTTTTGTTTGCTGATTGCCTGATATTATTTTGGTGGCTTTTAGGTCTGGCTTAGCAGCAGCATTAGTCATTTTACCTTCCTTTTGTTTTCAAAACATTCCCTAATAAAATGTACATTCAAATATATACATATGGCGGATTTCAGCCAGCCCTCGTCATCCCTTGGTGTGTTCAAGAGTCGCATTCTGCTTCTACCCACGCAGTGTACAGCATGACGTAATGTGTCATCCCACTTTATCCACTGGCTATCTTGCATTAAGTAGTGGCATTTTGTTTAAGGATAATGTGCACAGCCTCCTTAAAATGTATGCACTTCGGTGCCAGAGATGCTGTGCCTCAGCTGCTGGCCTACTCTTCTATTTTATAATGCATGGGTGCATGTTTATTTTTGTGACCCACAAATATTATTGTGGTTATTATGAAAAAATCGTGAAACCCGCAAAGGTTTCTTGATCATCAAAGCTCCGAAATCATTTGCCATTCATGTCTTTAGAAAATGCTGATGGGAGTTCAGCAACTGTCTCCCCAGGCTCACATGTTTCGCAACTGTGAGTAAGTAGCTCCAGTGGACATTGATGAAAATGTATTTCTGCACTTGAACTCTCCCCATTTCCTGTTAGGTCCTCGTGGAAATTAAAGCTTCAATGCATTTTTTCCCCCAGACCAATCGTCCGCTTCTACACACACCTTTCTAGCCACCCCACATCCGTGACAGTTTATTCCATACGTCATCAATGTCCGACTTTGGCATTACAGAGCTTCGTGCTTATGTTTGCAACCAGTCGCCATTTCAAAGAAGAGTTCTCCCGACGTGTGATTTGTACTCTGTAAAGGTCCCCACTCCCTTACACACACAACTTAGTCCGCTTTTTGCTTCGGACGAACATTTGCATGATGTCCACACTTTTGCGCCATCAAAGATTAGGCGGCAGTCCCTTGCCTGTTTCTAGTTTGATTACACTGCACATATTATCAAAAGAGATGATTTTGCTAAGTCTTATTTGTTTTTGGTGGTAGATTTAAGTGTGGTTCTACAGATGAATTTCTCTGAGTTAGGAATTGAGGTTGAGGATTGTGTTGCAATTCGTGATTAGAAAATACCTTTTGCCTGTCATGGCAGTAGATGCACTGTATATATCCACATCTTTCCCTGCTCTTTCCACAGCTCGTCTGCACTGTTAAATATCTGATGCTTTTATTTCTAGTTTTTAGGTCGAGCCTAGCGGCAGTGCGCATGCACTGCTCGCTCTGCGAGGCATGCTGTAGTAGGGTATGCTGTGGAAGCCTCGTCCACTCTCCACCCATATTTGTCATTGGCTTTGTGTCATTCTCCTTCTTGAATGCTGGCTTCTGATTGGTAAATAGGCTTTTTAGTCCCTCCTTGGTACCGCCTTGTCTCCATTTGTTACCGCCCATAAGGACTGGACCTTTTACTGGTCATGCTACACGGTCTGCTTTATCATGGCTAAGAGCACTATTTTGTTTATTTTTATTTTTTTGCAGCGCGGTCCGCTTTCACTTTAGCGGCCGAGCTTGTTTATTTAATTAATTTGCAGCGCGGGCCGCTTTCACTTTTGCGGCCGCGCTTGTTTATTTAATTAATTTGCAGCGCGGTCCGCTCACTTTAGCTGCCGTGCTTGGTTATTTAATTAATTTGCTGTTTTCTTCTGCGTGAGGGGAACAGGCAGGGCTAGAGCCAGGCACGTCACGCGAGGCTTGGTTCTGTTGTGGTGAAAGGCAGGCACTTTTACCTAAACAAGCATTTGCAATGCAATAGGTCTCGCATTTACGCGAGTTTGAGCTATTGACATTGCAAATTACAATGCCTTTTATTTTTGTTTTTGTTTTTAAAACATAAATAAAAGGCATTGTCATTTACAATGCCAATAGCTTAAACTCGCGCAAATGCAAGACCTATTGCATTGCAAATGCTTGTTAGAATTGTAAATACTTATTGAAACCATGTTCCCTCCTCATTAAATGAAAAAACACCCAGAGATGATCATTACCCCTGTCTCTGTTCTCCAACACCCATGAACCACCTTAGACTGCTGTGACACGAGTAGGATGTTAACATGCTCATCATTCCCCAAGGCAACAATATGGTAAGAAATATATTCATTCAAATCCATAAACTCAGTGCAGCCGGGCAGTATATCCTCTGCAGAAGGGATTAGGTGTTGTGTAGCAAAGTATTGACAACCCTGGGGGAGTCATTACATCACGTCACCCACGAACTAAGGAAATACTGACTTTATATTTGTTTTTTATTCTGCCCTCCATTTCTGGCATGGATCTGAATAACACTGTGATAAAAGAGAAATAAAGTATTCAGGTGCGAGACTCGGCATGGAAATCGGGTTGTACTGGTCCAATTGATTTGTACTTTTGAAGACAAAATTATTACTGGCATTTATGCTATCGCTTATCGGTATTTATGCAAGAATTACAAAATACTCATGACAGGTGTATGTCTAAAGACGGAGAATCACCTTTGGGTGATTTACTCATCTGAACAGAGTATCTTTAATGTTTGCAGTATATCGAGCTTTGATATATGTTGGGTCTGCCTGATTGATAATTATACTGCACAAACAAATGATGGATGGAATACTAAACAAATCAAACATTCACCCCCAGTCAAGAGATCGGGGTTAAATACATTGTTCTTTTCTAACCATGCCACTCCAGTCTGGACCCAGCTATATGCAAATCAGTCTTGACCCAGCTCATTATGGGAACAGTCCAGCCCGAGCTGCCAAGCAGGGTCCTCCCTGGACCAGAAACAAGCATCCTGCATCCGGTTTCGGGGTATCACCCCTCATCAGCCAGGCTAGCTTTAATCCAGTGGCAGAGTGAGCAAGGGACACACGTCTGGGTATACCCATCTCACTTAGGGCAAAAAATGTTGTGCAAACAAATGATGAAAGGAATGCTGAACAAATTAAACATTCGCCCTCCCCATTCAAGAGACCTGGTTAAATCCATTGTGTGTTTTTGCTCATCAAGCCAGCGCGGCTCTGTGGCTTTAGGCCCAGAACTCTGTACCGGGGGTTAGTGTTTGACGTTCTTCAGAATTCTGTCCATCAATTGTTCTTTTTGCATTTGTAACCCTAAGTGGGGCGGATAGGCCCAGACGTGGGTCTCGTGCTCACCATGCCACTGGAGTCAAGCTAACCTAGCTGATAAGGGGTGATACCCCAAAACCGGTTATAGGATGCCTGTTTCTATTCCGGGAGTGCCTGGCCTGGCAGTTCGGGCTGGGCTGTTCCCATGGGGAGCAAGGTTAAGACTGATTTGCATATGGCTGGGTCCAAACTGAAATGGCGTGGTGAGCAAAAAAACGATGGATTTAGGCCCAGATCTCTGTACTGGTGGTAAGTGTTTGACATTGTTCAGCATTCCGCCCATCAATTTTCTTTTTGCATTTGATTGACATAATCCTCACAGCAGGCAGGAGAGTTTAAATGATAGCGTGGCTTTTGAATTGTCACTAAAGCAGGATGGTAAAAATTGCCTAAAAACATTAAAATATAACAGATTTCTGGATAGACTCGGCAACATCTGTGCTGTTTCTTTTCACCCACTTTTGCAGTCACTTGCAATTTGCAGGAGAGAGCGTAACAATTAAATAGGTTTTTATATTCACTGTAACTCGTTATGTTTCTAGCTCATTAAGGCTGAAAAATTTGCTTTTCATCTGATCATAAAAGACCGAAGTGTTTTTGTTTGTTCCAATTTAATTTCCTCTTGTTCTCTTTTGTCTTTGCACCATCCCACACACTAGCTAAGCCAACAATGTGTGCAGTTTTTGTTAGTGGAATTAGAATTATGTGTGCCAGAAAACATGTTGATATGTACGTTCCCACACCACCCTTTTCTGTAGGGCTGTTCAGAATGTCTATTCCTAGTGTTTTTCCCAAATTCTCAGGTGAACCTGTAAAACCACAGACCTAGCCGGCACTGTCTAGATTATATTACACTGCATTTTTCTAGACGACTTGGTTTACAGTGAGTGTTCCTTTCAGTGTCACACTGAGATTCGCCTACCTGCCTAAGCTTCATAAGAAGACCATACGTTTCTAGTATCTAGATACCACTTGTTGTTGGATTTCTTCTTTAAACAGCACTATGTGCTCCTCTGTAAAAGGTTAGCATCTGCAGTAGTAACTCTTTCTGATGGATACATCTGCCTGTGGATTCCTCACCTAATGAATATCCCCTGCGCCAGCATTCCGCGGAAATTTTTCATAGCTCTCCGCGCCGACGAGGTCGTCATGGCATCATGGCTCCGCACGCGGCTCCGCATGACGTCACCGGAGCCATAAGAAGACCACGTCGGCGTGATGACGTCAGTTCCCTTTTTTCCGCGCTGTCGACGCTAACGGATTTTCTAGGACTCTCCTATCTTTCTACTGTTACTTTGTTTCGGGACTTTATTTGTTTCTCTTTTCGACATGTCTGCTCAAAGGAAGTCAGGCTTCAAGCCTTGTAAGGAATGTGGAGGTCACATGTCGATCACTGACCCGCATGATGACTGCCTTTGGTGTCTTTCGAGTGATCACGACGTCGAGGGTTGCTCTTCTTGCAGGAAGATGAACCCGAAGGCGTTGAAGGAAAGAGAGGCTAAACTCTACATGTCCAAGGTGAGGAAGGAGAAAAGGGGTCGTAAACGATCGAAGTCGGAGTCGTCGACTTCGCATGGATCGAAGAGAAGGCACAAGAAGAAGAAGAGGCATGGGTCTCGACGTCGTTCGTCGAAGTCTCGAGCTTCGAAGTCGCCTTCTCCGGCTCCTCAACGTCGTGTCAAAGACTTTGTTTCTCCTTCTCCTTCCGAGTCTCCACGGATGTCTCCGGTCCGGTCTCCTTATGTGGGCACGCCGGCGCAGTCTCCGGCGTCGATGGATTCTCCGGCTCCGGATGGTGCATCGAATCCAGTGGATGAGGTGACTCCTGCTGTTCCTGTGGCTCCACCTGTGGCTCCAGTGGCTCCGACTCCGGAGGTTCCTCTTTCGGAGGTGGAACCGGCGCAGTATCCTTCGTTCCCGGCTCCAGGTTCGGATCCATCGCAGTTGTTGAACGCGATGTATGGCGTTTTTGCCAGAGCCACTTGCCCCTCTGGAGCACCTTCGGGTCCAATGGGCCCATTGGCATTTAATTTGGGTGTGCCGCAGCATTACCCTCCGGCCCCCTTTATGCCTTATTTGCCGATGGCGCCGTCTTGGCAGTTTCCGGCGCCGAAGATGTCGACGCCGTATGGTCAGTCCCCGGCTCCATCTGGCATCCTTTCTTCTCGAGTTCGTTCGGCGCGGGATGCTGTCACGGATCCGCCTTCGACGCCGCTGCCGGAGCGGTCGACGCCGCTGTTGGCGCCGTCGACGCCGCAGCCGAGGATGCGGTCTAGAAGAGAGGCTCAAAGGTTAATTGAGGAGGAGCAGTATCAGGCTGGTGACATGGAAGAAGGTGAATTACATGAGTCTGAGGACTTGTTTGAAGACTTGTGTGAGGAAAGTGGTTTGGATGTGTCACCAGAAGTGGATTTTGCTTCACAGAAGGCTTCTCCTTCAAAGGATGTTGCTCCTTATCATGTCGTGATTAGGAAGGCTGCTGAACTGTTGGATTTACAGCTTCCAATGGCTGAATACAAGCCAAATCTTCTCACAGAGGTTCTTCATTCTCCTTCCTCTGTAGTTGAGCCCCTCTTGCCTTTCAATGATGCCCTGACGGAGCCAATTCTGGAGGTGTGGAGTACTCCCCTTACTGCTCCGGCAGTTTCTAGATCTGTCTCTAGAAGATATAGACCAGCACCAGGGGACCCTGAATTTCTTTCTTCTCACCCGTCACCTCACAGTTTGGTTGTTCAAGCTTCATGCTCAAAGCAGTCTGTGGGTTCATTTCCTCAAGCTCCAGCTGACAGAGATTCAAAAAAACTTGAGCAGTCTGCAAAGAAAGTTTTTTCGTCAGCTAGTATGGTGTTAAAATCCACCAACGCGACTTGTCTGTTGGGCAGATACATTCACGCCCTCATGGACTCTGCCAAGCCGATTCTCCCTAAATTATCTGAGGAGGATCGGGGTAATTTGAATGAAGTCTTGGCGGACTCTCAAGCGGCTGCTCGCCAGGTAATACAGTCAGGACTGGACACTGCAGATTCGGTGGCAAGGGTGATGGGCTCATCTGTTGCTACTAGGAGACATGCATGGTTGAGGTCTTCGGGTTTTTCACCGGATGTCCAAGCTGCTCTTTTGGATCTTCCCTTTGACGGCTCCAAGCTTTTTGGGGAAAAAGCTGACTCTGCGTTGCAGAGATTTAAGGACTGCAAGGCCACGGCGAAATCCTTGGGTTTACAGCCTCAGTCAAGGGGCTATGGATACAAAAGGTACCGTGGGTTTGGGAAATCTTCCTTTCGTTCCCGTCAGCCTCAGCAGCAACAGCAAAACCCTCTGTATAAATCCTACAGAGGTAAAGGCAGAGGTCGCTTTCGTGAAGCTGGACGACATCCCTCTTCCTCCTCCTCTTCTACCTCCCCAACCCCTCCCGGTAATGCAGCAAAGCAGCCCTAGATCCGCCATCCTGGATCATGTGGGTCCTGTGGGAGGTCGGCTTACTCATTTTCTACAAGATTGGAAACTAATAACTTCGGACCTTTGGGTTCTAGATCTTGTAGAAAATGGGTACGCTCTTCCTTTCAGGGAATTTCCCCCGCCCTACCCTCCTTGTCAGGGGTTTTGCACAGAGGATCATTTACTGCTCCTTCAGAAGGAGGTTCTTACCCTGCTACAAAAAGGTGCAATAGAGGTGGTTCTGATGGATACATCTGCCTGTGGATTCCTCACCTTTTGAATATCCCCCTGCGCTAGCATTCCACGGAATTTTTTCGTAGCTCCTTCGCGCCGACGAGGTCGTCACGAAGCCATGGCTCCGCGCGGGGCTCCGCATGACGTCACTGGAGCCATAAGAAGACCACGTCGGCGTGATGACGTCAGTTCCCTTTTTTCCGCGCTGTCGACGCTAACGGATTTTCTGGGACTCTCCTGTCTTGTTACTTTGTTTCTTGGATTTGTTTGTATCCTTTTCGAGATGTCTGTTCAAAGGAAGTCGGGTTTCAAGCCCTGCAAGGAATGCGGAGGTCATATGTCGATCACGGACCCGCATGAGGACTGCCTTTGGTGCCTTTCGAGCGACCACGATGTCGAAGGCTGTTCGTCGTGTAGAAAGATGAACCCGAAGGCTTTGAGGGAAAGGGAGGCTAAGCTCTACTTGTCGAAGGTGAGAAAGGAGAAAAGGGGTCGGAAAAGATCGAAGTCGGAGTCGTCGACTTCGCATGGGTCGAAGAGAAGGCATAAGAAGAAGAAGAGGCATGGATCTCGACGTCGGTCGTCGAAGCCTCGAACCTCGAAGTCGCCTTCTCCGGCTCCTCGACGTCGTGCCAAGGACTTTGTCTCTCCTTCTCCTTCCGTCTCTCCACAAAGGTCTCCGGCCCGTTCTCATTATGTGGGTTCACCGGCGCAGTCTCCGGCGTCGGTGGGTTCTCCGGCTCCGATGGATGATGCGGCTCCTGCTGTTCCTGTGGCGTCGCCTGTGGTTCCTGTGACCCCGGCTCAGGAGGTTCCGCTCTCGGAAGTCGAACCGGCGCAGTTTCCTTCTTTCCCGGCGCCAGGCTCGGATCCATCGCAGTTTTTGAACGCGATGTATGGGGTCTTTGCCAGAGCCACTTGCCCCTCTGGAGCACCTTCGGGTCCCATGGGCCCATTGGCATTTAATTTGGGTGTGCCGCAACATTACCCCCCGGCACCCTTTATGCCTTATATGCCTGTGACGCCGTCTTGGCACTTTCCGGCGCCGAAGATGTCGACGCCGTATGATCAGTCTCCGGCTCCATCTGGCGTCCCTTCTTCTCGGGTCCGTGCGGCGCGGGTAGCTGTCGCGGATCCGTCTTCGACGCCGCTGCCGGAGCCATCGACGTCGCTGATGGCGCCGTCGACGCCGCAGCCAAGGATGCGTTCCAGAAGGGAGGCGCAACGGCTTATTGAAGAGGAGCATTATCAAGCTGGTGAGATGGAAGAGGGTGAGATTAATGAGTCTGAGGACTTGTTTGAAGACTTGTGTGAAGCAAGTGGATTGGATTTCTCACCTGAGCCAGTTTTTGACTCGCAGAAAGTTTCTCCTTCAAGGGAGTTGGCTCCTTACCATGTAGTCATCAGGAAGGCGGCTGAACTGTTAGACCTGCAGCTTCCCTCAGCGGAGTACAAGCCGAATCTTCTGACGGAGGTTCTTCATTCTCCTACCTTGGTGGTGGAGCCTCTCTTGCCCTTCAATGATGCCCTGATGGAACCAATTCTGGAGGTTTGGAGTAACCCTCTTTCAGCTCCTGCAGTCTCTAGATCAGTCTCTAGGCGATATAGACCAGCACCTGGGGACCCTGAGTTTCTTTCCTCTCATCCATCGCCTCAGAGTTTGGTGGTCCAGGCATCGTGCTCAAAGCAGTCTGTGGGTTCTTTTCCTCAGGCCCCGTCAGACCGAGATTCTAAAAAGCTTGAGCAGTCTGCGAAGAAAGTTTTTCTTCAGCCAGCATGGCTTTAAAGTCCACCAACGCCACCTGTTTGTTGGGCAGATACATTCATGCCCTTATGGACTCTGCCAAGAAGATTCTCCCGAAGTTGTCTGACACGGACAGGGACAATTTAAGTGAGGTTTTGGCGGACTCTCAGGCGGCTGCTCGCCAGGTAATCCAGTCGGGTCTGGACACGGCAGATTCGGTGGCAAGGGTAATGGGCTCCTCTGTTGCCACTAGAAGGCACGCATGGTTGAGGTCTTCAGGGTTTTCACCGGATGTTCAAGCTGCGCTGCTGGATCTCCCTTTTGATGGCTCTAAGCTTTTTGGAGAAAAGCGGACTCTGCGTTGCAGAGATTTAAGGACAGCAAGGCCACAGCAAAGTCCTTGGGCCTTCAAGCACAGTCAAGAGGCTCTGGATTCAAGAGGTACCGTGGGTTTGGGAAATCTTCCTTTCGTTCCCGTCAGCCTCAGCAGCAACAGCAGCAGCAAAACCCTCTGTATAGGGCCTACAGAGGTAAAAGCAGAGGTCGTTTTCGTGGATCTGGACGACATCCCTCTTCCTCTTCCTCCTCTACCTCCCCGACCCCTCCTGGTAATGCAGCAAGGCAGCCCTAGATCCGCCATCCTGGATCATGTAGGTCCTGTGGGAGGCCGTCTTACCCATTTTCTACAAGATTGGAAATTAATAACTTCGGACCTTTGGGTTCTAGATCTTGTAGAAAATGGGTACGCTCTTCCCTTCAAGGAATTTCCCCCACCTTACCCTCCTTGTCAGGGGTTTTGCACGGAAGATCATTTACTTCTCCTTCAGAAGGAGGTTCTTGCTCTGTTACAAAAGGGTGCAATAGAGGTGGTTCCGGAGCAGGAGAGGGGTCGGGGATGCTACTCCCGGTATTTCCTGATTCCCAAAAAGGATGGCAGGTTACGTCCCATCCTGGACCTCAGAATCTTGAATCTGTTTCTCAGGCAGGAGAGGTTCAAGATGCTAACTCTAGCGCAGGTTCTTCAGGCGCTGCAACAAGAGGACTGGATGGTGTCCATCGACTTACAGGATGCGTATTTCCACATTCCCATCCTGAAGTCGCACAGGAAGTATCTCCGTTTCACGGTTGGGTCGCAACACTACCAGTTTGCGGTCCTTCCGTTTGGTCTTACTACCGCACCTCGAGTCTTCACCAAGGTGATGGCGGTGGTGGCAGCTCATCTCAGGAGGTCGGGGATTCCAGTTTTCCCCTACCTGGACGACTGGCTGTTGAAGGCAGAGTCTCCGGAGATGGTGAGTCACCATTTGCAGGTTACAGCCCAGCTGTTGTACAAATTGGGTTTTTCAATAAATGTACCCAAGTCTCACCTGGTGCCCTCTCAGCGCAACCTGTTTATAGGGGCAGTACTGGACACCACTGTGTGTCGAGCTTTTCCACCACCACAGAGGATTCTCGACATTCAGGAATTGATCCCTTTGTTTCACAATGGAGCGGTAGTTCCAGTTCTGAAGGTCCTTCGCCTGCTTGGTCTGTTCGCTTCCTGCATCCTGCTGGTCACAAATGCACGCTGGCACATGAGGGCACTCCAGTGGTGTCTCCGCAGGCAGTGGTATCAACACAATGGAGATCTCAGGGAGTCTGTGAGGATCTCCAGAGAAGCTGCAGCGGGTCTGTCTTGGTGGAGTGTGGAGGGCAATCTGTCTCAAGGAAAGCCCTTTCATCTTCCTCCATCTGTGGCCACAGTGGTAACGGATGCCTCTACCCTAGGGTGGGGTGCACATCTGGGGGATCTGGAGATCAAGGGTCTTTGGTCTCCGGAGGAAAGGTTGTTTCACATCAACCTTCTGGAATTGCGGGCGATACGTTTGGCGCTCAAGGCATTTCTCCCTTCCCTTCGCGGTCGGTCAGTTCAGGTCCTGACGGACAACACGGCCGCGATGTGGTATGTCAACAAGCAGGGAGGAGTAGGGTCGTAGCGTCTCTGCAGAGAGGCCTTACGGCTCTGGTCCTGGGCACAGGATCATCAGATTTGCTTAATGGCGAATCATCTGGCCGGGGTGCTGAACGTTCGTGCGGACAGTCTCAGTCGGCAGTTTTCCGCCGACCACGAGTGGAGGCTTCATCCAGAGGAAGTTCGACACCTCTTCCAGACGTGGGGGACTCCTCGGGTGGACCTGTTTGCCACTCTAGAGAACGCGCATTGCCCGTCGTTCTGCAGTCTCCAGTTTCCGAGGCAGGGAGCGTTGGGGGACGCGTTTCAGTTGAGTTGGAGCTCGCAACTCCTTTATGCGTTTCCTCCCATACCCTTGATTCCTCGGGTCCTGAGGAAGATTCGCCAAGACCGGGCCCAAGTCATTTTGATCGCCCCGGATTGGCCAAGAAGGGTGTGGTACACAGACCTTCTTCACCTCTCGTCGCACCCTCCGCTCCGTCTCCCTCTCAGGGTAGACCTCCTCTCGCAGTCGGAGGGGCAGGTTCTTCACCCCCACCTCCAGAGCCTGCACCTTCATGCCTGGAGATTGAACGGGGCAACCTGAATTCTTTTTCTCTCCCGCCTAACGTGGTGGATGTTATACTATCGGCCAGGCGACACTCCACCAAATCTGTCTATTCTTATAGATGGTCAAAATTTGTCAAGTGGTGCGGAGAGAAATCTATTGATCCCTTAAAAGCCCGTCTTTCTGATGTTCTTTGTTTTTCCCTTCATTTGGCCCAGCAGGGTTGTGCTGTGGCCACTGTTAAGGGATATTTGTCGGCTTTGTCGGCATTTTTGTGTTTGCCTGATCAGCCTTCTTTATTTAAGTCTCCTATAGTCTTAAGGTTTATTAAGGGGCTGACAAACATGTTTCCTCCCACTCCTTTTATTATGCCCCAGTGGGATTTGAATCTGGTTCTTTCTTTTTTAATGGGTTCAACTTTCGAACCTATGCATAGTTGTCCGTTGAGGCTTCTATCTTTTAAAACGATCTTCCTGGTGGCTATCACTTCGGCTAGGAGGGTGAGTGAGCTTCAGGCTCTTTCCTGTAAACCTCCTTTTCTGACCATACATGCTGAAAGGTTGGTACTTAGGACCAGGGCTGCTTTTCTGCCTAAGGTGGTGACTCCTTTCCACCTTGGTCAGTCTGTTACCCTTCCTACTTTCTATCCTCCCCTCACCCATCCAAGGAGGAGGAGAGGCTTCATCGTTTGGATCCAAAGAGGGCGATTAGCTTTTATTTGGACAGAACGAAGGACTTTCGCCAAGATGACCAGCTCTTTGTTGGATATGCTGGTCGCATGAAGGGCAAGGCGGTGCACAAGCGCACTTTATCCAGATGGATCATCTTGTGCATCAAGATTTGCTACTCACTCGCTGGTAAGGAGCCTCCTGTTGGTATTAGAGCTCATTCTACCAGGGCTAAGTCCTCTACTTCTGCCTTGTCTAGAGGTGTTCCTGTACTGGATATATGTAAGGCGGCAACTTGGGCCTCCCTCCACACTTTCGCGAAGCACTACTGCCTAGATTCCGATGTGAGGAGGGATGGCCATTTTGCTCGCTCTGTTTTGCAGGACTTTTTGGTATAGAAGGGTGGACACCCTCCTCCGGGTGAGGTACTGCTGTGGGATTCTATTCAAAAGGTGAGGAATCCACAGGCAGATGTATCCATCAGAAGAACAAGTTACTTACCTTCGGTAACGCTTTTTCTGGTGGATACAGTATCTGCCTGTGGATTCCTCACTGACCCACCCGCCTCCCCGTTGTCCACCCTTTTATACCATAAAAGCTGAGGTATTAACTGTTTATGTATTTATATGTACTCAAGATTTGGTTGCCTCATTTGTTTCATTGTTACCTTGTTTGAAATTCAAACTTTCTTATTTTATTATACACTGTGTGTATCTGTATGAAACCTATATACTTGATATGTATTGTCTATGTGGTCGGTTCGCCCGTTTTGCCTCGGTGGCACGGAAAAAATGGGTGGAACTGACGTCATCACGCCGACGTGGTCTTCTTATGGCTCCAGTGACGTCATGCGGAGCCCCGCGCGGAGCCATGGCTTCGTGACGACCTCGTCGGCGCGAAGGAGCTACGAAAAAATTCCGTGGAATGCTAGCGCAGGGGGATATTCAAAAGGTGAGGAATCCACAGGCAGATACTGTATCCACCAGAAAAAGCGTTACCGAAGGTAAGTAACTTGTTCTTCCGGAGCAGGAGAGGGGTCAGGGGTGTTACTCCCGGTATTTCCTGATCCCCAAGAAGGATGGCAGGTTACGTCCCATCCTGGACCTCAGAATCTTGAATCTGTTTCTCAAACAGGAGAGGTTCAAGATGCTAACTCTAGCGCAGGTTCTTCAGGCGCTGCAACAAGAGGACTGGATGGTGTCCATCGACTTGCAGGATGCGTATTTCCACATTCCCATCCTGAAGTCACACAGGAAGTATCTCCGTTTCACGGTTGGGTCGCAACACTACCAGTTTGCGGTCCTTCCGTTTGGTCTTACTACCGCACCTCGAGTCTTCACCAAGGTGATGGCAGTGGTGGCAGCTCATCTCAGAAGGTTGGGGATTCCAGTTTTCCCCTACCTGGACGACTGGCTGTTAAAGGCAAAGTCTCCGGAGATGGTGAGTCATCATTTGCAGGTTACAGCCCAGCTGTTGTACAAATTGGGTTTTTCAATAAATGTACCCAAGTCTCACCTGGTGCCCTCTCAGCGCAACCTGTTTATAGGGGCAGTACTGGACACCACTGTGTGTCGAGCTTTTCCACCTCCGCAAAGGATTCTCGACATTCAGGAAATGATCCCTTTGTTTCACAATGGAGCGGTTGTTCCAGTTCTGAAGGTCCTTCGCCTGCTCGGTCTGTTCGCTTCCTGCATCCTGCTGGTCACAAATGCACGCTGGCACATGAGGGCACTCCAGTGGTGTCTCCGCAGGCAGTGGTATCAGCACAACGGAGATCTCAGGGAGTCTGTGAGGATCTCCAGAGAAGCTGCAGCGGATCTGTCTTGGTGGAGAGTGGAGGGCAATCTGTCTCAAGGAAAGCCTTTCCACTTTCCTCCATCAGTGACCACAGTGGTAACGGATGCCTCTACCCTAGGGTGGGGTGCACATCTGGGGGATCTGGAGATCAAAGGTCTTTGGTCTCCAGAGGAAAGGTTGTTTCACATCAACCTCCTGGAATTGCGGGCGATACATTTGGCGCTCAAGGCCTTTCTCCCTTCCCTTCGCGGTCAGTCGGTTCAGGTCCTGACGGACAACACTGCCGCAATGTGGTATGTCAACAAGCAGGGAGGAGTGGGGTCGTACCGTCTCTGCAGAGAGGCGTTGCGGCTTTGGTCCTGGGCTCAGGACCATCGTATTTGCTTGATGGCAAATCATCTGGCCGGGGTGCTGAATGTGCGTGCGGACAGTCTCAGTCGGCAGTTCTCCGCCGACCACGAGTGGAGGCTTCATCCAGAGGTTGTTCGACACATCTTCCGGACGTGGGGAACTCCTCAGGTGGACCTGTTTGCCACTCTAGAGAACGCGCACTGCCCGTCATTCTGCAGTCTCCAGTTTCCAAGGCAGGGAGCGTTGGGGGACGCGTTTCAGTTGAGTTGGAGTTCACAACTCCTTTACGCGTTTCCTCCCATACCCTTGATTCCTCGGGTTCTGAGGAAGATTCGCCAAGACCGGGCCCAAGTCATATTGATCGCCCCGGATTGGCCGAGAAGGGTGTGGTTCACGGACCTTCTTCACCTCTCGTACCCTCCGCTCCGTCTCCCTCTCAGGGTAGACCTTCTCTCTCAGATGGAGGGGCAAGTTCTACACCCCCACCTCCAGAGCCTGCACCTTCATGCCTGGAGATTGAACGGGGCAACTTGAACTCTTTTTCTCTCCCGCCTGACGTGGTGGACGTTATACTATCGGCCAGGCGACACTCCACCAAGTCTGTCTATTCTTACAGGTGGTCTAAATTTGTTAAGTGGTGCGGAGAGAAATCTATTGATCCCTTAAAAGCCCATCTTTCTGATGTTCTTTGTTTTTCCTTCATTTGGCCCAGCAGGGTTGTGCTGTGGCCACTGTTAAGGGATATATGTCGGCATTTTTGTGTTTACCTGATCAGCCTTCTTTATTTAAGTCTCCTATAGTCTTAAGATTTATTAAGGGGCTGACAAACATGTTTCCTCCCACTCCTTTTATTATGCCCCAGTGGGATTTGAATCTGGTGTTGTCTTTTTTAATGGGTTCAACGTTCGAACCTATGCATAGTTGTCCGTTGAGACTTTTGACTTTTAAAACGATCTTTCTGGTGGCTATCACTTTGGCTAGGAGGGTGAGTGAGCTCCAAGCTCTTTCCTGTAAACCTCCTTTTCTGACCATACATGCTGAAAGGTTGGTACTTAGGACCAGGGCTGCTTTTCTGCCTAAGGTGGTGACTCCTTTCCACCTAGGTCAGTCTATTACCCTTCCTACTTTCTATCCTCCCCCTCATCCATCCAAGGAGGAAGAGAGGCTTCATCGTTTGGATCCAAAGAGAGCGATTAGCTTTTATTTGGACAGAACAAGGGACTTTCGCCAAGATGACCAGCTCTTTGTTGGATATGCTGGTCGCATGAAGGGCAAGGCGGTGCACAAGCGCACTTTATCCAGGTGGATCATCTTGTGCATCAAGATATGCTACTCCCTGGCTGGTAAGGAGCCTCCTGTAGGCATTAGAGCTCATTCTACCAGGGCTAAATCATCTACTTCTGCCTTGTCTAGAGGTGTTCCTGTGTTGGACATATGTAAGGCGGCAACTTGGGCCTCCCTCCACACTTTCGCGAAACACTACTACTTAGATTCCGAAGTGAGGAGGGATGGCCATTTTGCTCGCTCTGTTTTACAGGACTTTTTGGTATAGAAGGGTGGACTCCCTCCTCCGGGTGAGGTACTGCTGTGGGATTCTATTCATTAGGTGAGGAATCCACAGGCAGATGTATCCATCAGAAAAACAAGTTACTTACCTTCGGTAACGCTTTTTCTGGTGGATACAGTATCTGCCTGTGGATTCCTCACTGACCCACCCACCTCCCCGTTGTCCACCCTTTTATACCATAAAAGCTGAGGTATTAGTTATTTGATGTATTTTCATGTACTCAAGACCTTGTTACCTCTATTGTTTTATTGTTGTCTTGTTTGAAATTCAAGCTTTCTCATTTTATTATACACTAAGTGTATTTGTGTGGATTCTGTATACTTGGTATGCATTGTCTCTATGGTCGGTTCGCCCGTTTTGCCTCGGTGGCACGGAAAAAATGGGTGGAACTGACGTCATCACGCCGACGTGGTCTTCTTATGGCTCCGGTGACGTCATGCGGAGCCGCGTGCGGAGCCATGATGCCATGACGACCTCGTCGGCGCGGAGAGCTACGAAAAATTTCCGCTGAATGCTGGCGCAGGGGATATTCATTAGGTGAGGAATCCACAGGCAGATACTGTATCCACCAGAAAAAGCGTTACCGAAGGTAAGTAACTTGTTCTTTTCAGTCTAAAGGCACTTCTGAGCTCTCTGAACTGCAAGTAATCATTTCGATAACCAATTTTATTGATTTTAAAAACAGTAAAGAGATACAGCACTGAAACTTTATCTCGAGCATGGTACATTGAATGACTGTCGTCACTAAATATGCGCCAGCACACTTGTGGCCCGTACCCATCCTTAATATCGTACCGGACTCAACCCCAGAGGGGAAAGGGTGACTCTGCTACTCAACCTGGCCCAACCACTTACCCCAGACTCTCCCATGTTTGGCTGGACATCCCCTAGCCTCATACCGTGGTTTCTCCTGTGCCGCGCACTAGTCTACGCCTTTGTGCCATTTGGTTAAGGTAGGGGGGGGGGGATTCTTCCATGCGGCGGCAATATCCCGCTTGGCCACCACAGTGGCAGTGCCCAGAAAGAGCTTATCCGCCCTGGTCCCATCCAGGCCGTCCATAATTCCCAGGAGTAGGTTCAAGGTTTTAAGTGGCACCTCTCAGCCCAGGATGTCCGTCAGCTCAGATACCCGTGCCTCCCAGTATGGGGTGAGACGTGGGCACGTCCAAACCATGTGATAAAAGTCTGCTGGTTCTAGCCCACATCGTGTGCAAGATGGGGTGGTTCTTAGGCCTGCCCGATGGAGGCGACTGGGGGTGAGGTACGCACAGTGGAGGTAGAACAGCTGGACCAGGCGGAGCTTGGCTGAGGTAGTAATGATTTTAGGAGCCATCAAGGCGTCCCGCCAGTCCTCGTCGTCTAGCGGACCCAACCATGCCTCCCACTGGAATCTGAGCGGGTCTAGTCTTGCTGGACTGTTGTTGGTCAGGGAGCGATATATCCTCGATATCCCTCCTTTCACTAGGTCCCCCATCATGATCTGCGCCTCCACTGGGCTGAATTCTGGCAGTGTTGTGTCTATTGGTATGTGTGCATTAAGAGCGTGGCATAGCTGCAGATATTTATAGAATTGTGATGAGTGAAGGGCGTAGCGCGTCTGCAGGTCTTGGAATGATCGTAGGTGATCCCCTACCCATACATCTTCCAATTGCGAGATGCCAATGAGGTCCCACCTCCTGAAACCTTCTAGAACCCCTACGTCCCTGAGCCAGGCGCCCTGCCAGAGGGTTTTTTGCTATGTCAGCTTGTTGTTCCAGTGGTTGTAGCGTAAGGCTGAGCGCCAGGCCAGCAGGACTGCTCGAGTCACTTTCGGTAGGGCAGTGGGTATTGGGCCTCCGTACCTCATTGTCTGGATCCGAGTCAGTCCTAGCTCCTCCAGTTCAACCCTGTATGCCGGGTTGGACCAGCCCCCATTAAACTAATCATGCAGAACGAGCAGCCGAGTTGCTAAGTAGTACAGATAAAGATTGGTCATACCCATGCCTCCATCAAAAGGCGGGATCTGGCAGTGGGCGAGGGATATCGGGGCCTCGAACTTCTCCAGAGAAATCTCGCGGCAATACTATCTAGGTCCCTGAACCAGCTGCGTGGAAAGTGAAACGGGGTGTTGTGGATAATGTACAGGAAGCGGGGGAGAATCATCATTTTAAATAGAGCTATTCTCCCTAGGGGATTGAGTGGCAGATTTTGCCATCTTCTGAGATCTTCCTTAGCACTCTTAACTAGTGGGGTGATGTTAAGTGACCATGCCAAGTCTGGGAGTACGCGACCCAAATCCCCAGATCTTTGAACGTTTGCCGCTGTATGGGGATGGACGACTGCCAGTCAAAGCATTCCCTTGATATGTGAAGGGGCACTAAGGTCGATTTGGCGGAGTTTAGGCGCAGTCCTGATGCTTGCTCAAAGGTGCGGAGGATTTGGAGGCATCTGGGCCCAGACTGCTCCGGGTCTGCTAGAAAAAGCAGGACGTCGTCTGCATAGAGGGCGATCTTGTCCTCGTAGGCTCCCTTCCATTTCCAGCCTCGCACTCGCTCGTCTGCCCGAATGAGGCATGCCAGGGGCTCCATCGCCAGGGCAGAGAGGAGGGGCGAGAGGGGGCATCCTCGCCTTGTCCCCCTACCGATCGGAACGATCTCCGATAGAGCCCCATTTATAAGTACTCTTGCCTGGGGTTTGGAGTATAGAGCCCGGACGAGGCGAGGGAAGTGGTGACCCAGACCTGCTGCGGTCAGCACACTATCCAGATATTGCCAGTTGACCGTATTGAAGGCTTTTTCAAAGTCAACTAGCAAGAGTGCTAGGTAGGGGGTGAGGGAGTGATGATTCGCCAGGGCCAGATGGAGGCGCCGAAGGCAGTGTCTTGTGCTGCTTGCCGGCATGAAGCCCCACTGGTCCGTGTGGACAAGTTTACAGAGGAGTGATCGCAGCCATTGGGCCAGGATCGTGGCGTAGATCTTGACCTCTGTATTTATGAGTGAGATTGGGCAGTAGTCGGCGCAGAAAGGCGAGGGAGGTTGTGTTTTGGGAATGATGACCACGGTCGCAGAGTCTGTTTCGGGCGGGAATGTCCCAGTCTCTGCCACTTCTGCGAATAGGTCGTGGAGGTGAGGAATTAGCATGTCTCGATAAGTGGCGTAGTACTCTTGCGGGAACCAATCCGGGCCCGGTGTTTTCCCAGATGCAACCAGAGAGATGGAGTTGCCTATTTCCTCCTGTGTGATGGGGAGGTCTAGACCATCCGCCTCAGCTGCGCAGAGCCAGGGAAGATGGATCCCTCCCAGGCTAGTCAGCTCAGAGAGAGAGGTCTCAGGCCTTCGGGCCGAATAGAGCCGAGAGTAATATTCGGCAAAGGTCTGGGCTATTGCGGTTGGCGTACAATGGGTGATTCCGGAGGAGTTTTGTCACTCGGGGACTATGCGGTTTGCCAGGGGGTATGATGCCAATCTATATAGTATCTTTCCGTTTTTGTCTCCCCATCCATAGACCCGGGCAATGGAGGACCTCCACAGCAGTTTGGCTGAGTCTAGTGAGATTTGTTTGATCTCGTCCCTCAGAAATGTGAGCTGTCTCTCCTTACTTTCATCTGCCGGCCCGCCATTGTCCTCTCCAGGCGAGTCGCCTGGGCTTCGAGGAGGGCGAGTCGGTTGTCTTGGGCCAATCGCGTAGCTTTGAGTTGACCTTTGGCGAAGCCGTGAATAGTGGCTTTGCCAGCTTCCCAGAGAGTGCCCGGGGACGGGACCGGGTTCGGATTAGTGAGGAAGTACTGCCGAAGTTGCTCCCCAATTGCCTTCCGGATATTGCTATTTTGGAGGAACCATGCGTTCAGTCTCCAGATGGGTCGCACTATGTCTGTGGATCCACCCAGTTGAAGGAGCAGCGGTGAGTGGGCCGAGTTCCCCCGGGGGAGGATGTTAACGTGGGTTACTCTGTGGCAATCGGGCAGGCATGAAGATCATATTGATGTGTACATGGGTGTGATGAGCCGCGGGTGAGTGAGTGAATTGAGTGCTTCTGGGGTTCCATGCTCTTTAGACATCGCATATACCTAGGGTCAATGCCCGGTTTACCATTCTTTTTGCGTACAATATTCAATTGGTAGAGGGTGTACCTGTGGTGTCGAGGTCTGGGTGCATAACCGCATTAAAGTCGCCCCCAATCACTGTCTCGGCCAGGGGCAGGGAGGTGACAACCTCGTTGACATTTCTCAGGATAGTTGTTAGGGTGGCTGGTGGGACATATATTGATACTAGATTAATGGTGCTCCCTCCTAATGTCGCGGACCGACCACAAAGTGGCCTTGGGGGTCTCTCGTGGTGTGGGTGAGTACAAAGGGAAGATTCCACCTAATGAGGACTACCACCCCGCGTGATCCCCGCTCGAATACAGAGTGCCAGGCTCTATCGAACCCATATCTCGCCAGGAAGGGACAGTGGTTCCCCATTAAGTGAGTCTCTTGAAGCAAAAGAATGTCGGGCGCATGTCTGTGGGCGTATCGCAGGACCGCTGCGCACTTAACTCGATCCAACAGGCCATTGACATTCCATGATAGAACCCGAAGGGGCTCCCCACTATCTGCTGTGTGCGCCATGAGCACTGCATTGGGGCCAGGGTGACAAGTGGCCCTGCTGTCCCGAAGGGCTGGGTTGGGCCGTGGGCAGGTGTGTACTGGGCTCTTGGCTTGTGCTTTGTGAGCCTCATGTGCTTTCGCACTGGTGAGTGGGATGAGTGCTGCGAGTGTCTAACAAAGGTGAACCAAAACTTAGGACAACGGTCCTGACCCTCCCACCCCTACCCCCACCCTATACTTCTGGAACGGAACGAAGGTCAAACTGCTGTACTGATCCTGTTGTATCTCAGTGCAGCATTTGACACCGTCTCACATGGGCTCCTTCTACAGAGATTGGAGTCATGTGGAGTCAAGGACTTGGCCCTAAGATGGATGAGTTCTTTCCTGACATCAAGGGGCTTTCAGGTGATACAAGATATATTCTCATCTAAAAGATCTCCCCTTCTACAAGGAGTCCCTCAGGGCTCAATATTGAGCCCTACATTGTTTAACCTATACATGGGACCACTTGCCAGCATAGTGGAAGGTCACCGGGTTTCCATTGTATCATACGCTGATGATACTCAGCTTATCATCACACTGTCTCAAAACCCGGACATCACCGCCCACCAATTTTCCCATTGTATGGAAGAGGTTACAGCATGGATGGCAAATCACTGCCTCAAACTTAATGGCAGTAAAACAGAGGTGATGATAGTGGGAGGAGCGCCATCGGTATGGACATCTGCTTGGTGGCCTCAGACGCTGGGCCAACTCCCAACTCCCAAAACAGAAGTCAAGAACTTGGGGATATGGCTTGACTCCAAATTGACGTATGATAGCCAAATTCGAAAAGTAACGGGGAAATGTTTTGGAACACTGAAAACCCTTAGGAAGGTTTTGGACCTACTTCCAATCCAGGCCAGAAAAACCGTAGTACATGCAGTGGTTACCGCTCAGATTGATTACGGAAATGTTCTGTATCTTGGCGTATCTAAAAAAAAGACTAAGAAAGCTACAATCAATTCAGAATGCAGCTGCCCGCCTAGTGCTGAATCTCCCCAAAAAATCTTCTACTGCAAAAGCCTTAATCACTCTACACTGGCTGCCTGTGGAAAAAAGGATATTGTTTAAGGCAATGTGTTTCTGTCATCGCATTCTGGCCAATAAAAGTCCAAAGTACCTACAAACCATGATAACAGCATACTTTCCCAGGAGAACTTTAAGATCAGAGGGAAAGGCGCTAGTAAATGTGCCTAGATTCAGGAAAGCCAGAATGGGTGGAAAATTATTCAGACTTTTAGCTGCCAAACACTGGAACTCGTTGCCTGTTGAGATGAGAACTGAACCATGTGAAGCTGCCTTTAGGAAAAGGCTAAAAACATGGCTTTTCCCAACAGGTATCTAGAACTGGCAAACATGCGAACTGTATCTCCTACCCTTTCTCTGTCATCTGAGAATCTGCTATTAGCACAGGGACACACCGGCGGTGTAACCAAGCGCTCTATAAATGGACAAAATGGAAATCTGTCACCCTAACAACATCACAATTAACGAGCTAAGATAGTTTCACTTAGCCTAGAAGTTGTTTGGTGGACCCCTCCTTAAATCAGGATGTGTTCATTGCATCGGCAGAACTATATGATTACACTGAGTTATTAGGACCAACTGCCCCAACCTCCCGGGCAGACGGTCGACTCCATGCGCCGCCATGGTTGGACCGCCCGTCTTCAGATTATCGGGCTTCTGGAGAGATCTGTGGATGCGGTGTTCAGTGTCATGGGGGGGCTTTTCCTGGCGAGCGGCTTCGTTGTTGAGACTGGGAGTCTGACGGTACTTGATGGGTCCCAGGGCCTTGGGTGGCTGCGGTGGGCGAAGCCGAAGCGACTCTTCGGGTGCCACGGCCCCTGCGTTAGCGCGTACCTCTTCTCCGGGTTCCAGGGGACGTTGGTGGAGCATTGCCAGCCCGGGGTCTCGGTGGGGAGATTGTAGCCCGAGGCCTGAGGGAACGCTCCTCAGTCAGCCAGGTCCAGGCCGACTCTGGAGGTTCAAAGAAGTGGGCTTTGTCCTGAAAGACGACCCGGAGGCGGGCTGGGAAGAGCAGTCGATATTGAAGGTTAAGGGCACATAACATTTGCTTGACGTGGGTGTATGAAAGTCGTTGGGCCTGGACTTCTCTTGTGTAGTCTGGGAAGACCATTATGTTGTGTCCTTGGTAGGTCAGGGTGCTTTGTGTGCGGGCTTCCTGTAAGATTGCGTCCCTGTCTTTAAAGTTGAGGATCCTGGCGATAATAGGTCAGTGTGGGCTGCCCGGCGGCGGTTTGGGCGCCAGGGATCGATGTGCCCGCTCCACCGCAAACCATACCGATAGTGTGTCCTCCGGCATCCAAGACTTGGCCCAGTTGTGGATGATGGTCGCCGCTTGGCCTTGCTCGATCCCTTCGGGGAAACCTACCAGTCGGAGGTTGTTGCGCCTTGAACGGTTTTCGGCGTCCTCGGCTCTCCTGTGTAGTTCTTTGGTGTGGGTCCGCAGTTGAGTTACTTGCTCTTTTAATTGTTGGACGTCATCCTCCACCGTAGAGAGATGTGATTCTGCTTCTGTGATGCGGGCCGTGGCATTACGGAGGTCTTGCCGTATGAGGGCCATGTCCACCTGGACTTCTCCGATTTTGTTTTCGACTGAGACCTGTGATGAGCTGATAGCCTGGAGGATTGTAGTGAGGTCCCCTCAGGGAGAGAAGGTTTCTCCATAGCACCCTCTGCAGGTCTGGGCTCATTTGAGGTGAATTGGCCCATTTTGGTTTGCGTTGCAGTAGGTTTCGGGCCTCGGTCTTTCCCCATGATTGAATGGAGATGAAATGGGGGACCCGTCTTCAGGAGTGTCTCTGGGTCACTTGGTAGGCCGCTGGCGTGGGGCCAGTGACCAGCCTCTAGTGTGAGTCTGGAGAGGGGTATGGGTGTTTTTCTGGAACCCTTCAGTTGACAGGGGGGGCCTCTGTCTCGTTAAGGTGGGTATAAGCATGCGATTTTGGCTGCCTGTTCAGTTGCTAGGGAGACTTGGGCCTTGCACCATGGCCACTGTTGCCCCGACTCCGGTAGGGTTGGTGAGGTTTCGGGATTTCGCCGCCCTCCCTTTCAGGTTGTTGTCACCTTGTGAGGGGCCTCTCTGTAGGCCGCCGCTGTGGCGCGAAGAGCCAGCCCTTGGCTCCGTGGTCGTCAGTCCTCCGACGGTTGGTGTGCCAGGCCTTAAGCGGGCAGGTTGTTGGTGGGGTCGGTGGATAGGCCTTTGGTGGGCTTTGGGTAGGGTACCTGGCCTGATGCCCTATAGTCTTAGTGCTTGCCCCTCTTGGGCCTAGGGGCGGGGGGCCAGCCCACGACAGTCTCTCTCCAGTCCCCCTGCCTTGTCTGGCTATTCAGTCTGGCCCAGGCCGCACGCTTACCGCCTTTGGTTGGTGCTGCAGAATGGTCTGTAGGGGTCTGGGCTCATCCAGTGGTCCTTGCTGGGGGCCCCGTTGCCAGGGGCCCCGGCCTCCAAAGCTTTGTGGCTGGGGGGGCACCAAGTCAGGAACCTCGCGCTTCCGGCGGGCCTGGTCGGCTGCTCCACCCCAGGTGCTTAGGCAGTAGCGGGAGCTTTGCCGGTGCTGGCCGCTGTGAGGCCCGACCTTTCGGGCTCGTTGCGAATGTGCTGCAGCTGTAGTAGACGCGCCGCCCACTCCTCTGGGGCCCTCCTGCAATGTGTTGCTTGGGCTCTCCTGCCCACCTCGGCCCTGAACCTCACCCACACCATCAGGGGCTGCTGCAGGTAGGGGCTGCTGGGTTCTGCTGCGCTCGCTCCTCGGGTGGGAGACCAGGTCCTCATTCCGCTGCAACTTTGGCTGGGCCGCGAGGTTAAGTTTCCCGCTGCGCCGGCTGAGGAGCCGATTCCACCATCTTTGCTGAAGCCACCGTGCTCACCGCGGAGCCGGTCCGGACCTAGGCGGCCGCCTCGGCGGCCTCACTTATCAAGGCAGGGCGCCGCCAGTGTCAGTGGGTCGAGGTCTGCCGCCGGAGCTGGTAATATCTGCTGATGGGCTTGTGGGGATAGAGCGGATGACGGAGGGGTCCGGAGCACTCTTAGAATGCGACCGTCATCTTGACGCTCCCCTCAGGCATGCAGACATCAGTTTTTTCTTTTCCGCGCTGTAACGCGGATCCGGAGAAGCAGTTTCTCAGGTCGTTTTTCCCAGACCTACTTCGACAGCTGGTGTCCGTGGAAAAGTGTGCCTTGACTATGTCGACAGGTTTTAAACCTTGTGGGTCTTGTAACCGACAGATGTCGGTGACAGATGTGCATACAATTTGTATGTGGTGTTTAGGTGAACACCACGACGCAGAGGATTGTGGTTCCTGCCAGAAGTTGAAACCCAAAGTTGTTGAAGGAGCGGCGGTTAAAGTTGATGGCGGTGAGTGTTTCGCGATCCTCAGAGGCTTCCCAGCCTCGGACTTTGTCATCCTGGGAGCATGTGCGGGCACTGCTTAATTTGTGCTGGTGCTTTCCGGTGCTTAGCACCGGCACTTATTTATTAAGGCCGGGTCTACCTGCGTGCTGGTGCCAACTCACATCAAGTACTGCACGTGTGTCCAGTCACACAATATGATCGACTATTGACACTCTGTCTCCCCGTTGAAGAGTGCTTAGCCGATAACAAATCCATGCCGCCCTTCAGTCAGTGTTGCCCGATGGACGGGACACTGATTGGGCTGGATTTGGTGTCGTGGGGCTGCCGCAGCAGCAGGCTTTACGTAACCTTTTTAAAATTCCAAGCCCGCCCGGCCGCCCCGCCCTGCCCTATCATCAATCATGAGCACATTGTCCATGTGTCAACGCACCGGCAAAGGCAGTCTGTGCGGCACAACGCCGGGCGGCACTGTAATTTGAAACAGCATGTCATTGTGAACTGTGCAGCAGAGCAGCATCAGGCCTCTTAGTAAAGGCTGCAACCAGTCCAGTCCGTAACTGCAGTAAGTAGTAACCAACCAACGCTGCTTTTTAGGTCTCGCCTACGCAGCGCACATGCGCTGCATAGGAAAAAGACCTTTTGCAATCGATTGGCTTTTCGCCCTAAAAACGTGCACGCGTTGCATTGCTTTCAATGGCAACGCGTGCACGTTTGGCGATTCCCTTGCGGGAGCGAGCTTTGACACCATATGTTTGTAATTAACTTCAAACACATGGTGCCCCTGGCTCGCTCCCGCAAGGGAAACGCTGCGTGTGCTCTTCGGCCGCACTCCCCTCAACCCTCCCACTTTTAGCGCAAGGCGCGCTCGCTCGCCCCCGCTCCTCTCTTGTTCCTAAAGTGGATGGCAGCTGATCACAGAAGGTGAGCGTCACAGAGCTACACGCGGTAAATAACACACCCCATAGATGTCGGAATGACTGAAAAGCCATTGGATGAAAACTATTACTATTAACAAACCCAATAGACAGCCCCCCTAGCCATGGATTTCGGTTCCCCTTCACGTTGGAGTTCGCTTCTGCTCGAGCAAAGCATGACAAACGTTAACGCAAGGACGTAATGCATAGTAGGACTGAACTGCGATCTGTGGCGAAACTAGATTGCAATGGGCCCTAATACAAACAAAGGAAAATAGGCCGCTATCCCCAGAGTGGGTTGTAAAATGGTGCCATAATTGATCTTCAGTGGGCATTCCACAGCCTGGGGCCCCGGCCCCACTGCACCTGCTGCATCATTTAGAACGCCCCCCCCCTTATTGTGATGTAATTATAAATAATGCTGGATATTGTCTCACTTTCTTATTCGCTGATAGGATAGATAGCATTGTCTCTCTGATCGGCTACCCTGTCCATCCTCGTGTTTGGCAGCCGCCCTTTGTCTTCCTCGGTTCCTGCTGACTTTCGCTCTGCATTGTAGCCTGGTGCGGAGTACACAGAAGTGTTTGCTCCAGCGATTGTTCGTCTGTATTGGCGAACAGGTGGACCGATTAGCACAAGAATGAGGGTGTTACCCGCAGACACCATTTTACGCCGTCACATCTTATGCGTTTCAGCAATCGTCAGTCAGCGGGGCGCCCGCAGATCAAATCACCACAGGATGGCGGATGAATGACAGAGGGCGTTTCACAAAGGGGCGCGCACTCACACCTTGTAGCTCGCGCTACAGCAGGCTCTTTGTGTGCTAGAGGGCCGTGGGAAGAATATATCACACCCGCCCTCCAGTCACAAATTCGTGTTTCCATACGTATACAGAGTATAGGAACCCGGATATCAAATAGCCGTCAGATGTGAATGCGCCGCTCATCAGCAGAGTGTTTGAAGTCGCGGTTTCTGCACCCCTCGTTTCATTTGCTTCTTTTCTGACAAGTAAGGACTTGTTCGCTGAGCTCCTCTTGCACACAAAAAAGTGATCTGAATGTAAACAATAACAACTGAAAAGCAATTGTTCTAAATAAAAACGCCTCTAAAGGCACAAAACGCGCGCATTATTTTATGAAAAGGATAAAAGAAATGCAAGTACGTAAAATAAAATGGAAGGGGCAGGCAACGCTATATAGAACTTTTTTTTTACATGGCCATTTGGCTTGACTTTTATATTTCTGATGCCATTTCATGTGACTTTGTATGTGTGAACATATATATACATAACGTACTTTGTGTGCAAAATATGGAAACCCATGAGTTGTTCTACGAAAACGTTTAATCGAGGCGTGTAATAAACATCAGAATTTTGCTTAGTCCTTCTTTATGGCAGACACCCTGGTGAAAATGGCAGCAAAATGGCCACATTCAACTTAAACAAGCATTGGCATAGCCAATAGGTCTCGCCTTTGGGACCTTATAAGTGTTTACCCATGCAACAGTTGATGTTGTTGCACCAAGGATATTGTGCTGCATAACTAAATACTTATAAGGTCCCAAAGGCGAGACCTATTGGCTATGCCAATGCTTGTTATCGTTTGAGTGTGGTCACCGCAGCGTAGTGGTTGTGGTTGGTAAACCAGGTATTAAGCCAAGTACGATACGCGGTGACTGAGTCAGTGACTCTGATCCGAGCAATCATGCCCCTGGAGCCGGGCACCATGTGCAGTGAAATCCCCCCAGGCCAGGGCGGGCTGGTTTTGTTACTGGGGCCTATTTTTTTTTTTACCAAAATCGGCCCACAGTAACCGAATTAGAAGTCCGCTTTCACGGATTACCCCTTCTCCCTTGTAAAAGAGACTTTTCGTTTCCACTAAAATTCCTTTCATAAAGGAAGAATATGAGCGCTGCTTAAAAATATAAACTAATCCTTTTATAGCTAAGGCAGTATTTATACCACTGTCATAAACTTTAAGGGTGAATTAAAAATTCGAGGGGGGAGCAGCAGAAATGCGGAGGAGTAAAACCAGCGTCTCCCACTGTGGTGCGCATTAGCAGAAGAAAGACCCTTTACTGTCTGGCTGCCAGCTATTTAAGTATAACATAGAGCTATGGTTATACTGTCAGCGTGGTTGGCTCGGGCTGGTCTGCCGGTCCACCCTCCTCTGCTGAGCAGTATCCTCTGTGCAATGCATAATATTTATTGCATCATAACTGGGAAGCACCGAGAGACAATGGAGCACAATGGAAGTGTATTTGTGATGACAGCGCCGCCGTGATCGTGATATCCAGCAAAAGCCTAGCCGCTTTATGCGCTCGCGCTCCTTAACTACCATCCATTTCAGAACAGCAATAAAGCATGTCGAGGGTTAGCATCTGAAGGGATTACAACAGCATTTTCCGGTGGTTTAAGGCGCGAGGCTGAGGTATTCCGCCGTCCTCCATTATCTCACGCCCTGTTATGTTTTACTACTTAATCAGGATTGAATTTAGTGCCTGAAGTGTTTTTGACCCAGTTTGCAGAGCTTGACATGTGCTATTGTGCTGCCTTTGAGTCTTAGAGTGTCCTCTCCGGCGGCCTTGTCAGTCACTGCCTCTGGGCCTTGTTGTCCTATCTGCTCCTTGATATGCAAGTCTTCTGCGGCTAGAGTTAGACGTGCTGCAGCTCCTGGTGATGGTCTGCCCTATGTTGAGTACATTGCTGACACACACCTCTGTGTTTTCTTAAGTGGTGCATGCTTTCTTTTCCCTAGTGTGCTTCTGTCTCGCCCAGTGGTCGAAGTGAGAGGGATCGCCAGGGCAGGGCCCCTTCTTCTTTAATTGATTTGAATCCGTTCCCCTACTTGTTTATTTTACAAATGCGTCCTAGGATGGCAGAAATGGCTAAGGCCTATAGATAAGGCTTGGCTGTTCGTGGCCGTTCGGGGACGGGCCCAGAGAACGGCCTGCCCAGAGAAGACAAGGACAGTATCCACTTCTCCTGCTCTGCCTCTGGCAGCTGCCCCCCCCTCTTCTCTCTTGCTCTCTGTTATTCCCCCTCTTTCTGTCTCGGTCCTCCTCCCTTGCTGAAAACCGGGACTTCAAGACACGGTGCTTACCCTCTCCGTTCCTTTATTTGTTCCCCTGTGAAATGGATCCAAACAAAAACACTTTTGCTGGAAATGTCTTTTTCTGACATTTTTCTGTGTAAAAGTGCAGCCTCTGGACGGAGAGAAATAAAATGTTCAAAATATGAAGAAAAGAAATGTGGAAAGGTTGATTTTATTCACACCCAAACACATTAGCACCACTTTACAGAGTTTGCCAGGGGAACACTACTTTAGTTTTCTCGTCTTTTTTTTAATAGCATTGTTTTCCACGGGTCGAGAAGTGCACCATTCCTGGAGGTACTGCAATACCTGATTGTTGGCCTAAGCTTAAACCAGCTAGATAAGAAAAGGCCTGTGTGTGTATGAGGGTAGGTCCAGGATTGTGTGTGAGGATAGATGCACATGTGCGTATGAGGGTAGGTCCATGTGTGTTAGTATTTGAGAGTGAGTCCATGTGTGTGTATGAGGAAAAACAGACGTGTGGGCGGAAGGTCCAAGCATAAACGTCCACATGTGTGTGAGGAAGGCCTAAATACGGCACTGGTGAAACTTATCTACCACAACAACCAATCATGTTACATGATACTATAGCAATAAAAAATTAAAGTATCAGCTGGGAGCGGTAGGGGGATGAAGTGGTTACTGAATACACAAGCATCTGCTTGCAAGGAGAAGTTTAATAGCAATCTCATAAGTTCTGCAATGAAAAAGTAGTATGTGGATAAAAGGCACAACGAATAATGTGCTTGACCAAAATAGGCCTATGCCTCAGAACGCAAGGGAGCCTCATCCATCTTGAAGGTCTGAGGCCCTCTGAGAAGAGTAGAGAGAGCTGCACTCCAGGACCAGGGTAGCACACGCTGGTTTGTGGGTCAGAGGCTGGGTGTGTCTCATTCACTGGAGTTCAGCGGAATGTGAAGAGGGTCCCTGGAGAGGCACATGGATAAAACCGTTTAGGTCAGAAGGAGAATTATGTATTGCATTTAAATAGGGCTCCATTAACAAGTGTAAAACTGACAAAATAATGAAGTGATACTATCATAAAATGTGCCTCATTATGCTGCATGATTTGCCTTTTCTTCCCGCATAATTTACTCAACCCTGCCGCATAATTTGGCCCTTCCCTGACTCGTAATTCCAGTGGCCCTGCCTATTGGCATTGCAAAATGCAACAGGCAGGCCATATGGTCCAGGAGTTTTTCCCATTGCCGATTCTTTTATTGCCTACTGAAGCTTGAATCCATCATGGGCATGTTCAAAGTTTCTTGCTTCTCTGGAGGGAATCCTGTCAGGTTCACTCTATCCAATCCAGTTAGGAGCTGAGTTCTTCAGGTGATTCAGGGCCCTGTGCTCTATATAGGTCAGTGTAAAAGCCTAAAAAGGCTGTTTATGCTGTTTTGTGCAGTTCATGGCCTATCATAGGTATGTGTCATTTGTGTGATGCTCATTTCGGGTTTAAACAGCCACGCAAGTAGTTTGCCTGCTTTATCTCCCTCATAGTCTTTGTGGATTAGGTTTTCAGTATATATGAGTTGTCAGGAGCACTGCATGTTTATGCCCGCCAACTGTAAATATTGCTGGCTGAGAGGGTCATGAATTGGCACCTGTTCTAGGTCACTTAGTGTTTTATCTGGTGTTGTCAGTACCCTAGCCATCGTTTTCCTGGCACCACACCGAACTAATGTTGAGTACCATAGCCACCACTAAGAAGGCTTCCCATTCGATTAGCATGCTAGTAACTGACCTCTCGTTTTCCTAGGCGTGTTGGATGATGTCTCTCAGTGTTTTCTTGAATATTTGGTCCTCAAAAATGGTGCCTTTCAATTTCCAAGTCAGAAAATACTTCATATCCATAGAGAGGGGATTTTGGTCGGATAGAGTTTTGGCTAGGTATTATGTGTTTGATACAAGTGTCTGAAGGGTGTTGGAGCCAATAGAGGAAGTGGGTGGAGCCGGTGGAGGAAGTGGGTGAAGCCGGTGGAGGAAGTGGGTGGAGTCGGTGGAGGAAGTGGGTGGAGCCAGTGGAGGAAGTGGGTGGGGCCAGTGGAGGAAGTGGGTGTGGCCTCCGATAAACATTTGAGCACCTGGACTTCATATTTTACAAATTAAGCACTGTGTGCGGGGTCTATCTAGAAGCAACAGCCGGTCGAGAGGACGTCGTTCTTCAGGTAAGTCAAAAGGTAAGAGGCGGTTGAAGTCACGATCTTGGGCTTCACCACGGGGAGGCTCCGTCTCTCAGGGCTCCTTCTGTTTGACGGTTGAGGAAGCAAGTCGTGACTCCGCACAGTGTCTCCCTGTGTTTCCGGGAGCAGGAGCGTCGTTGGCTCAGATGAGGGAATATTATGATTCCTTACATCTGATCTTTGGGACCCCATCTCTCTCTGGAGCGCCTCAAGGCCCCAAGGAGGTGAGTGGGGCACCATCATAGGATTTTTCCTCGGTGATGGTTGGGCCAACGGAGTTGATGGATCGTGTCAGCTCACGTCGGATGACATCGTTTTGGTGTAGGCTCGCAGCCCTTCGGCGTCTTTGTCTTCGACACCAGTCATTGACCAACCAACTCTGACAATGATGTCGGCGGCACTGGCGCCGGTCGAAGACGCTTCTCATCCCCATGTCGACGTTGTGACGGCACCGCTTCGGCATCGTACGACGTCGGGGGTGGAATCGCCTACGCAGCTCTAAGAAGTTGTTCAGTTTGTGGCTCCTCTTCATGAGGAGGCGTCAGGAGGTCCACCTGGGGCAGGACTTTATCAGTCCATTTCAGACACTGATGTGTTTCAGGTGGAAGAGAGCTGGCTTACAGCTTTTGGTGAGGCCAGTGGACTGGACTCTTCACCAGTATCGGGGTTACTCTCTCCCCCTAGTCTTGCCATGGAGACAAGTTCCTCCTTTGCAGACATGCTGAGGAAAGTTACTGCAGTGTTAGATTTATCACTGCCCACGATGCAGAGGTCTACAGACCCTTTGTTTGAGGTCATTTATCAAGTACAAATGGGAGAAGATCCTGTTCTTCCATTTAGTGAGGCCTTATTGGATATCCTATTAGGTGCCTGGGCTAAGCCTGAGTCAGGGGTCCCAGTGGACCGTGATGTTCCATGTAGTCATTTACCTGTACCTGGGGACCCTGTCTGTTTGATTAGGCATCCTTCCACTAGTGGCCTGGTATCACAGGCTGCAACATCTTCTCAGGACATAGATTCTACACCTAAGACTCCAGTGAGTAAGGATGCTAGGGGTCGTGATGCATGTGGTAAGCATATTTTTGCCTCAGCCCGCTCAGAAATGAGAGCCACCAACACGTCTTGTACGCTGGGACGATTTTCCTTTGCGTTATGGGAGTCTTTACAGGCCATGCTACCATCTCTTCTGGATAACCTCCGTGCTGAAGTGAGCAACTTGATTAAAGATGGTCAGCTAGCTGCTAAGCTTGCTATAAGGTGTGGCATGGACACTACGGGCTCTGTGGGTCGGGCCATGGCATCTGCAGTGGTGCTAAGGCGTTGGGGTTGGTTGGCATCTTCGGGTTTCTTGGAGGCTGTTCAGTCGGCTTTGGCCGACATGCCTTTTGACGGTACTTGTTTTTTTGGAGATCAGGCAGATGCAGCGTTAAGACGCTTCCAAGGAAGACGGAGAACTAAAGAGTTGTAGACCTGCAATTATCTCACTGTGTTCTTTGCTTGTCCCTAGGTGGGGATTATGTTTTTGTTAGGCAAAGTGTAACCTTGTTGAGATGTTGTACATGTCCAGTTTTGGTAACAGTACTACCTCGTGTACTCCGGTGAGGAGTGATAGTTATAACTTCAGTTCTATTTTCCTTGTGTTTAGATTTGAATGTCTGAAGGAGATTCCCTTGGTTCTCTGGCCTTTGAGGAGGAACTTTCTGCTCAAGAGGCTATCATTAAGAGAGGTGACATCCTGTTTGGAAGCAAATCTGTTACATGCTTCTTCGAAGCAGTTCAGTATGCAAGTTGCATGGATTATGCCAGCTGTAGGTTGGTGTATAGTGACTCTTTGGTTTACTCAAGGGTATCGGTGCTTCATCAAGTTGAAGCGTTGATCTGGCTCAGAGTATATGCTTGCATTATTTGAATGCTATTTGCTTGCAAGTTCTTCTTTTATGACAAAGGAACAGTGCCTAGTGAAGTCATATATAATCTCAACTGCAGGCATTTCCTATTCCTACTTCATTTCGTGGTGCTGTATTTTGGCAGCTAAAGGATTTTGATGCACAGGTTGGGCCATCTTGTCCCAAGTCTGATGTAAATTTGTTGACTTGTTGTCCTGGACCTCAGACAATATGTCCTGGGGTGGGCTGTTTTTGGTCTCCAACCAGGCTGCCAATAATCTATAAAGGCCTAGGAGACACTTTTATAATAGAAGTTTTTCTTCTTCCTTTGATATTCTTGATCTGATCGGCATTGCCTGTCTTCTGGAAGAATGTACTTATTATTTACTACATTCCTTAATTCGTGAGAAATCATAACAGTTTTTTCTTGTGGTGTCAGTTATTTAGGATACCAATTGACAGGCAGCTTTTTCTTATGAAAAGTCACCTACGGGTTTTCGTTGGTGGTAGAGTACGCCCTTTTTTCTCTCTGGGTTGTGTATGTTTGAAATCCTCGTTTCAGAGTGGTCTTTTTGTGTACAGTGTATACATGATAGAATCTGCTGCTGTGTTTCATATATTGTCTTGTATCACAGGTGTCGTAGGTGCCTGTTGTTGTACAAGGAATTATTTATAAGATATTTTGAAACTGCACTTTTAGGTGCGTTACCCTTTTTCAATATTATTGAAAGAGCGTGTTTGGAATTGGTTTCTCAGTTCTAGTTAGTTCTTGTGTATACAGATTACATATAACTGGATCATATGTGTTACACATATTGGTAAAAGAAAAACGATTTTAATCTCTTTTTCTACCTTGTCTTGGTGTTTGAGCTTGTCAGAGCTTGAAATTGTGTTCAGTCTTTCGGACAATGGCATTGAAGACTGTATGGAGGCAAGATTTATTTGTTCTTGCCTACTTGCAGTAGTAGTTGGCCAGTAAACTCCTGTGAATTGCCGAGTCAATCTGAGTGTCTGATGACACATTCATGGTATACATAGAATGAATATGTTTTTCCTTTTTTGACCAATTTAAATAAATTATACCAAGGAGGTGTTGTAGTTCACCATTCCCTTGGGGAAATGAGTTGTGTAAGTTCTGTTTTGGGATTTTATCAGAACAGTACTTTTTTTGATCATTATTGTCATGAACAATGCAGACTATTTGACTTTTATCATGTATTGACTATTTTTGGTCATCAAGATTTTATTTTACCCCCTTGGGGACAGAGGTTATTGTTTGTCATCCAACGGATGATTCTTCAGGGGTTTTCAACCCTTGTTTCTTCTAGGACTGATTCTTTTGGACCAGTAAAGTTGTTTTTATTTATTCTGTGACAGTGATCATGGATTCTGTTAAGAGCCGGCTCTTGTTCTGTTATTCCTACATACATTTGGTCAGTTGTTAGTTTTGACTGGCTAGTTCATCTTGAGAACTTTTGTAGGATTAGTTCGAAGACCCTACTCTAGTGGGGTATGCTATGGTATTTAATTCAAAGTTAAGGAGTCTGCGGCTAGATGTCTCTATCAGATGTAAAAGTTACTTACCTTCGTTAACGGTATATCTGGTAGAGACACAGTCTAGCCGCAGATTCCTTAACACCCTGCCCATCCTCCCCGCTCCTTGATTTATCTTCGGGGTAAGGGTTATACCCTTTCAGTGATGGGTTTATATACCAGTGATCACACTCTCAACCTGTGTTGGGACTAAACATATCGCTCGATCTGGCCACTTGACTTTTGTTTTGATGTTGCATTAACATCCCTTTCCAAGTGTGTGTGGTTAGTAGAGTGGAGTTGTGTTTTTTCTTTTCCTCTGGAAGACTCCCCAGCAAGTAGTATTCATTTCTTTGTTCCTTCTAGGAAAGTCTTCTTGGTATCATCATACCTTTACGTTGGTACCATCTATATATCACGTAATGGTGGGATTTAACACACAACCTGGTGTTGTTGTTGTAGGTTTTGTTGGTTATTGCCATGCCATTTATTACCATTGCAGGATGGTTCATAGAGTGCAGAGTGTTTTCACTCATTTGAGGATTATTCACCAGGGCGTTGAGTTCGAGTAGCCCTGTGTTCAGTAATTTTATAGGAGGTTTTCTTTAAAATCCATGTTTGGTATTAATATATCTTTTTGATGTGTCTTCTTTGTTAATGTTTCAAAGATTTTTGATATTTTTTGGGACACTGTTCCCACAGCCAGTTTCTGTAGTGGCTCCGCGTTCTGGCACGGATGGTTTCAAAGAAGAAACTGACGTCTGCACGCCGGAGGGAACTTATATGGCTCCAGTGACGTCATGTCCGGTGACGACGTCACCGCAGAGCCGTACCACGCTGTCCCCCAGCATGCAGAGGTACTGCTGAAAAATGTCCGGATCCAGGGTGGTGCCTGGAGAGAATTCAAAGTTAAGGAATCTGCAGCTAGACTGTGTCTCTACCAGACATAGCGTTACCGGAGGCAAGTAACTTTTACTTTAGTAAATTCTAAAATGTCTAAGGACTCGATTCTAGCTCAGTTTCTTGACCAGTGAGTATCTTGTCATGAGGAGTTTAGCCAGCCATATGCAGCTTGTGCTGAAGGGCCTTCTAGGCTGTAGCGTTGGGATGGAGCAGATTAAATAGTTTGATCTGATAGAGACTTCTAGCTGCAGATTCCTTACCTTTGAATTTCCCAGGCGTCAGGCTGGATCGGGAAACTTTTGCTGAGCAATAAACCTTGCGTGCGACGTCGGGTGGCTCCATTCGGCTCTGCGTGACGTCGTTGGCATCGGTTGTGACGTCGCGGTGCCTATATAGGCGCCGCCCAGGAGCGCGGATGTCAGTTCATTTCTTTCTGCGCCAGTTAAGCGCCGATCCGGGAGGAGCTACCCCTCTGCCGCTTTTTGCCAGGCTTTTTTCTCGACTTTTGATGATATTTTTGAGATAATACTTCCCCAGACACTGCCATGCTCTCTCCGCCTACAGTGGCTACGGAGGAGGGGGCATCCTACGCCATGGTGATTAAGAGGGCAGCTGAGGTCCTTGGACTGGAGCTGCCCTCAGTGCAGGTCAGGACTAATCTCCTGACCGAAGTGCTTCAACCTGGGGCTTCCACCTCTGCACCCCTATTGCCCTTTAATGAGGCACTCATTGACGTCCTTCTAGGAACTTGGTCCAAGCCTAGCACAGGGGCTCCTGTGAGTAGGACAATTGCACGCCGCCACCGCCCAGCTCCAGGCGATCCAAAGTTCCTCAGCCAACACCCCACCCCAGAAAGTTTGGTGGTGCAGGCCTCTACTTCCCAGGGAGCATTCCCTTCCGCCCCTCCGGATAGGGAATCCAAGAGACTGGACTCATTTGGGACAAAGATGTTTTCTTCCTCCAGTCTGGCATTGCGGTCGGTGAATACTGCATGCTTATTGGGCCATTACTCCCACTCTCTTTGGGAGACGGTTGCGCAGGTGCTGCCACAAGTCCCGGAGGAGGCCCGGGCTGTGCTCTCCCAAGGACGGGAGAGATGCAGCAAATCGCTGGGCAGGTCAATTTCAATGACCTTGGCCTTGAAGCGCCACGCCTGGCTTCGTACATCTGGCTTCTCGGGGGATGTCCAAGCCAATTTGATGGACATGCCCTTTGATGGAACCCGCCTTTTTGGGGAAAAGGCAGACTCGGCCCTGGTCAGGTTCAAGGACTCTCGAGCTACGGCCAGATCCTTGGGCCTCTCCTCCACTCCTTGTGGCCAGTCTTCCCTTCGCCCCTTTCGTGACAATGGAAGGGGTTTCCAGCCGCGTCAGCCCTATCCTAGCCACCGTCCCGCTCAGACTACCCAAGCCGTGCGTGGACGTGGATGCGGTACATTCCGTCCTCGGAATGGAGGCCAGAAGTCATCTGCCACACTGCCCCCAGCAGCCGCAGCCTCCAAGCACTCCTAGGCTGATTCTGCAGGACCACACTACTCCAGTGGGTGGGAGAATTCGTCATCATCTCCCCCGCTGGAGATCTATAACAACAGACAAGTGGGTCTTGCAGATCGTCCAGGAGGGCTATTCTCTTCCTTTCCTTTCTTTTCCTCCTCCTATTCCGCCAACTCGGGAACGGCTGGCGGAGGATCATTTGAAGTTGCTCCAAGAGGAAGTTACAGCTCTTTTGGCCAAGGGAGCTATAGAAAGGGTCCCAGCTTCAGAGGTGGTTATTCCCGTTACTTTCTGATTCCGAAGAAGAACAAGGGGCTTCGGCCCATTTTAGATCTTCGGACCGTCAATCTCTTGCTCAAAAAGGAGAAATTCAAAATGCTCACATTGGCTCAGGTCTTGTCTGCCCTAGACCAAGGAGACTGGATGGTGGCGTTGGATCTGCAGGGTGCATATTTTCACATTCCCATCCTGCCGGGCCACAGGCGTTACCTGCGGTTCAAGGTAGGCCACGAGCACTCTCAGTTTACCGTGCTCCCCTTCGGTCTTACCAGTACCCCTCGGGTGTTCACCAAGGTGATGGCGGTGGTTGAAGCTCATCTGCGCAGGTTGGGGTTTCAGTCTTCCCCTACCTAGACGACTGGCTGTTGAAGGCGTCCTCGCCCCAGGCAGTCATCTCCCACCTTCAGACTACGGTGGACCTCCTGCATTCGCTGGGGTTCTCTATAAACGTGCCAAAGTCACACCTGACTCCTTCTCAGACGCTCCCTTTCATCTGAGCTGTTCTGGACACAGTGCAGTTTCGGACTTATCCTCCCGAGCAGCGAGTCCAGGATATTCAGGTTATGATTCCGATGTTTCAGCCTCTATCCTGGATTTCGGTGAGGTTGACTCTGAGGCTGTTGGATCTCATGGCCTCCTGCATCCTGTTGGTAAGACACGCCAGGTGGCGTATTGCGGCTCTGCAGTGGAACTTGAAGTTCCAATGGGCACAGCATCGGGGAAATCTCGGATGCGTCACTTCTGGGATGGGGCGGCCACATGGGAGAGGCGGAGATCAGGGGGTCACTGGTCTCCGGCGGAGACGGGGCTCCACATAAACTTGTTGGAGCTCCGAGCGATTCGGTTGGCATTGAAAGCATTTCTTCCCTCAAGGGGAAGTTAGTGCAGGTGTTCACGGACAACACCACCGCCATGTGGTACTGCAACAAGCAGGGCAGGGTGGGGACGTGGACCCTTTGTCGAGAGGCCTGCGTCTCTGGTCATGGCTGGAACAGCAGGGCATAACCTTGGTGGTTCATCGCCTGGCAGGTTCTCTGAACGCCAGGGCGGACGATCTCAGCGGTCGATGCCTTCAGGATCACGAATGGCGTCTCCAGTCGGAGGTGGCGCAAGGTCTCTTTCAGCAGTGGGGAAAACCTTGGTTAGATTTGTTAGCCTCCGAATAGAACACGCAATGTCAGCAGTACTGCGCACTGGCGCTTCTAAGGCGGCTATCACTCGGCGCCGCGTTTCGTCGCAAGTGGAGCTCAGGCCTGTTGTACGCCTTTCCACCCATACCACTCCTGCCCAGGGTTCTGAAGAAGATCAGGAGCAGCCGAGCCCAAGTCATCCTTGTGGCGCCGGACTGGGCAAGGAGAGTCTGGTATCCAGAGCTTCTGAGCATCCTGTCGATCCTCTGATCAGGCTGCCCCTTCGGGAGCATCCTCTGTCGCAGCAGCAGGGGAGGGTTCTCCACCCGAACCTGTCAACTCTGCGCCTGCATGCGTGGAGATTGAGAGGCGGCAGTTGATGTCCTTTGACCTTCCTCCCGGAGTCTGTAATTTTATTCTGGCCGCCAGGCGGCCCTCCACTAAGTCGGTATACGCCTGCTGTTGGCAGAAATTTGTATTATTCTGTTCAGAAAGGACCATTGACCCTCTTTCTGCTCCTCTTTCTACTGTCCTTTTATTCATTCTAACCCTGGCCCAGCAGGGCTCTGCTTTGGGAACTCTCAAAGGTTACCTCTCTGCTCTGTCTGCTTTCTTGCGGCTGCCAGACCAACCTTTTCTCTTTAAATCACCTATTGTAAATAGTTTTCTAAAAGGGCTGGCTCACTTATTTCCACCCACGTCCTTTATTATGCCGCAATTGGACCTTAATTTGGTCCTCACTTACCTGATGTGCGCTCTGCTCGAGCCTTTGCACAATTGTCCCCTCCGGCTGTTGACTATCAAAACAGCCTTCTTAGTGGCGATTACATCGGCCCGGAGGGTGAGTGAATTGCAGGCGTTATCCAGCTCGCCTCCTTATCTTATGTCCTTTCCGGACAAAGTGGTGCTTTGCACCAGGGCATCATTTTTACTAAAGGTTGTGACCCCATTTCATCTGGGCCAATCCATTACTTTGCCCACCTTCTTTGCTCCCCCACATCCCTCTAAGGAAGAGGAGCGTCTCCACCGGCTGGATCCAAAACGAGCGTTGTCGTTCTACCTTGACCGCACAAAAGAGTTCCGGGTGGATGACCAACTTTGTGGGGTATGTGGGAGCAAAGAAGGGAAAGGCAGTGCAGAAAAGAACCATCTCTCGCTGGGTTGTTCTTGGCATTAAGATCTGTTATGCCTTGCTAAAGAAGCATCCCACTGAGGGATTAAGGGCCCACTCCACCAGGGGAAAGGCTGGGACTTCGGCCTTGGCTCGGGGTGTCCCAGTCCAAGACATCTGTCAGGCAGCGACGTGGGCATAATTGCACACGTTCGCAAAACATTATTGCCTTGATGGTCAAGTGCGCAGGGATGGGCACTGTGCCCGTTCAGTCCTGCAAGACTTCTTAGTCTAGCTCATGAGTCCGCAACCCACCACCGGGATGGTATGGCTCGGGTATCTGATTCAAAGGTAAGGAATCTGCAGCTAGAAGTCTCTATCAGATAAACAAGTTACTTACCTTCGGTAACGCATTATCTGGTAGAGACTCTATCTAGCTGCAGATTCCTTACAGCCCCACCCATGCCTCCCTGCTTTGCGGACTGATGTAGTAGGCTTAGGGTTACTCCCCTTTCATGGCCCTAGTTTTGCACACGATTAAGTCAGTCACTTCGTGGCTCTGCGCTTCTGGCATCGAAAAATTAAATGTACTGACGTCCGCACGCCTGGGTGGCGCCTATATAGGCACCCCGATGTCATAACCGACGCCAGCGATGTCACGCGGAGCCGAATGGAGCCACCCGACGTCGCGCGCAAGGGGTATTGCTCTTCAAAAGTTTCCGGATCCAGCCTGACGCCTGGGAAATTCAAAGGTAAGGAATCTGCCGCTAGATAGAGTCTCTACCAGATAATGCGTTACCGAAGGTAAGTAACTTGTTCTTTAGGAATAAAAATGCACAGTTTGCCTGAAAAGGTACAAAATATTTTATGAATATTTTACCTTCTTTAAGGAGGAGCTATTCCAACAAAGTGAGAATTTTTTTTTACCCAACTGAGTGTACATGTTGGGAATAATGGCAAGAAAACAGTTGTCCCTCAGTTTCCCGCTAGGTGGTCTGATACCATCTTAGCAAATAAGAACACCCTATGTGCACAGGTGCAGCATTGATTGGTTTCACATGAATGAAATATGTTAAATAAAAGAAAGTGCTATTGGCTTGTTGTGAAAAGTTGGCCTGGTATATGCTGTCTACTAATTAAAGTGGGCACCCTCTACCAGTCCAAACAACCCTTATGGTGATTTAAGAGGTCAAAGATAACCTTAGGAAGCTATCTAAGTGGTAGCTGTGGAGAGCAGCCTTCAGGCTTAGTCTTGAAGGAATGGTAAGCAGCTTGTTTTACCAGAATGCAACCTTGTAGTATTGGTTAAATGAAAGGAGAACCACACAGTAGTATAAAAATATGTATTTATTGATATAACACTCTCTAGTACGATAACGTATCTTCTACATGAAGATAATCACAAAGCACACAATACTGTAGCACAGAAACAATAGTAAATAGCACTAATACACAGTGGGCTCCAGGGGGAGACCAGACCATATACTAAAATAGTAGTATAAGAACCACGACTCGAGTCAAGACAGTGTCTAGAGGTGTAGAAGTGCTGAGGACCCCAAGGAACCACCCAAGGTGAGTACGTAGGGACCCCACGGAGGACGGGTGCAGTGTGGAAACACGACCGCGTGCTCCGTACAATTCTATCAGAGAGTTGCGGTTGAAGTTTTAGAGTTTAAGGACCCTTCCCAGTGGACTTCGAAGAAACCCTGTGGAAGTTAGGAGGTTGGAGACCCGTGGATACCGAAGTACCAGAGTTACCTATACCAGGGAAGCTGGGTGCATAGGTCTGAAGTGGCGTCGGAAACCACCATCGAACCAAATGGAGGAATTCGAAGGAGAGCCGCTGCTGTAAGGAAGAAAAGTGTCAGTTGGAATCCAAAGGTGGATTCTTGTTGAAGAGTACCTGAAAGCAGAGGGGACAAAGTCTGGGCCACTCCAGAGTGACCAGGGCTCGGTAGACGAATGCCCACCGATGTCGGGTGCTTCAGGTGCGTTGAGGAGGTTCTTGACTCTGCAGCCACCGGAACCAGGAGACGTCGAGGACAACCAGGAGCCGGATACGAGCTGTCCCACGAAGGATGCCGAATACTGAGGGGTCAGTGTTCGGCTGGAGCACCAACAAGCCTTGGCAACGGCAACCCATGCAGAAGGTCAAAGAAGGTTACGATTTGGACCAGCAAGGTCCGGGAGACTCACCAAACACAGGGGAGTCAGGGCAGGCATGGAGCAACCAGGGAAGCCCAAGGAAAGCAAAGTTGACCCTCAAATTGACCCACTGGCCGGAGGCACAGGAGTCGCGAGAGGACCTCGAGTGATTTCACAAAGCAGCAGCCCACGGAGCACTCGGTGCAAGAAGGCCGGAGTTCTTTGTAGGAAGTGGTGCCAGAAGTTGAGGCTACTTGGAGCCCAATGCACTTGCTTGGGAAATGCCAACAAGCATATGCACTTGCAAATGATCGCGTGCACAGGAGTACGGGTATTGCAGCCCCCACGAGGGATTCTAGCCTCAAACTTGGTAAGAGGGCAGCTCGGACCTCGAGGGACGTAGAAACCCACCTCCTGTGTTGCTGGAGCCTTTAGAGTCCGTAGGAGCTCAGGATCAGCAGACCGGTCAGTTGTGATGTGGTGCCTGCGGTTGCAGGGGAGTGACTCCTTCACTCCAAGGGAGATCTCTTCAGTTGTCCTTGATGCCCCACAAGTCCTACACGGAGCGTGATTGGTGCACGGGCACAGACGATGCTTTAGACTGAGAGGGAGATGAAGTGGGGCCCAAACGAAGTCCAGCGAAGTCCAGAGTGTGCAGACGGTCGAAGTTCAGTGGTTTCTGGTTCAGAATCTTGTCCACGTCGAATCTAGGGTCCTACAGCCAGGTAAGCCCTTTTGTATCCATGGGAGAGGGTTGGACAGATTCAGGGGACCCTCCCAGGGGAGGGTCTTTATCCTTTGTCCAGTTTCGCGCCAGAGCAGGAGCCAACGCCTCCCAGGACTGGTTTGAACTGGACTATGCACAGGGACACCGAATGTGCCCCTCATGCAGACTTTCGGTCACTGGCAAGCGCACCCACCCACACTTAATACACTAATTCCTGTCTGGGAGGTGGTCTCACCTCCCTGTGACAGGATGCCTATTGTTCTGCCTTCCCCTGCTCGAGCTTGGCTCAGCAGCAGGAGGGCAGATATGTGTCTCTGGTCGGCAGCAACCATTTTGGGCTGCCCTGGACTAGAAGGCTGGTACCGGGAACACCAGGGACCTCACAAAACTCGTTTCTGAGGAGTGGAATCATTCCTCCCACACCGATTACCGGTGTGCAGGTATGATTCCACAATGTTTGACACCAAACACGATAGGGTTGCTTTCCGCCGTTTTAGAGTTGTCATCATGCGGTCGCATAATGCCACTCTATATGTCGTAAATGGCTGAGGCACCGGCAACCCCAGAGAATGGACTCTGTAGGCTGCAGGGGTGTTCTGCTCATGCAGTGGCACCCTCTCCCTTAGAACCAAGCACCCTGCCTTCAGGATTGTTAAGGCCTGCTATAGGGTTGACTTATAGGTTTTAAGTGCAATGACCCTTCGATATAGTAAAGCTATATCTTAAGTAAGTGGTGCATGCACCAACTTACACAGGCTGCAATGGCAGGCCTGTAGGTTCCATTTTGCATGGCCTCTCATGGGTGGCATAATACATGCTTCAGCCCATGGGAGGCCTCTGGGGTACCTATGCCCTGGGTACATGGGTACCATATACTAGGGACTGACAAGGGTACCCCAGTATCCAATCTGGAGTGTACCAAAGTACATAATGTTACAGTTTAGGGAGAAAGCAGATAGACTGGGGTCCTGATTAGCAGGATCCCAGTCAGACTTGTCAAAAACAGTATCACATTTAGCAAAAAAGTGGGGGTAACCATCAGAAGCAGATCCTACTTTCCTACACTTGTATTAAAGGCACTTCTTACAAGTACAGAGCTAAGAACCATAATACAGCACCACATAAACGTATAGAAGTCTGCTATCCTATCATGTGTACTTACAGTTGATCAAGATCTAATGTGGACTGTGGAGGAAAGGACCTATCATGGTCCTCACCTATATGAAAACGTGTCAGCAAGGGAAGTTAAGATAGTTAACTCCCCTTTTAAGGACATCTTATGTTCAGAGAAACACCAGTTTCTTCGAAGGTGTGATATTCCAGACAATGTCATGTAACTGCTGACGCAATCAGAAGAGGATGTTGGTGCTATATATTTTATCCGCTTAAAAGTCTTTGTGATGTTTTATAAATTATGTTTTAAGTGCCCACACTTGGAAGCCTCTGTAATGTGTCTTTGGGGTGCTTCTACTGTGGGTGGCGTTTAAAAAAAATATATAATGACAGATGGTACATTTTTGTATACTTTTCTTACAGTTGGGCACTGGAGTAATTAGCAAGATGAACAAGCAGGGAAGAGTCGAGTTGGTTTCCACAGCTGAAATTAGATCTCTTCCACTACTGTGATTGGGGTTGATTACTGTGCCATTGGTAAGACATACTGAGGATCAGAAGATTGGACTGGAATGAGAAGGGCTAGAAGAAGCTAGGGCTTGATAACCCAGCAAAAAAATGGTTAGGAATGATGCATAAGAGGGAGTTGAGAGGGCTGAAAGAAAGAAATCTAAGGGTTCACTCCACTCAGCAGCTACCTACCAATCCTCCTTTTCTTGCTATAGAAATGGAAAGTTAGAACGGTCAGAGGGGGTACCTGGGTAGGATACAAAAAGAAACGAGCCTGAGCGACACAGAAAGAGACATGTGCGATGTATGGAGAGACCCAACATTCATAAAGATCTGATAGATAACTCAGAAGGACTGAACAGTCAATGAGAGAAGACCACCCCCCCACCCTACCCCCCACCTTCAAAACGAATTTAGAAACCCCCGCAGTTGACTAGTCAAAATTGTCTACTCAATCAACAATTCCAGTTCATAGTTATCATTAGTACATCGTCTAAGAAAACAAATATTCTGACACCCTTGTAAGCAACCAAGTCACCTTGGCTTTCATCACCTTTGTGAAGTGCTTTGGTGCTGACAATCAAACATCATTTGATCTTTTTCACCATGATTTGCAGAAAATCCTGAACCAGGCTACATTTTGCTACTATCAGGTATACTATCTGCGAATCCAGTTTCATTACTAAGGGCCAGATGTTCGAACAATTTTAGCATGCGCAAACGGGTTAGCGACCCGTTTGCATATGCTAAAATTGTCATGGCCATGTACAAACCCAATTTTGCGAGTCGCAAATAAATTGCGACTCGCAAAAAAGTGTTTAGAGACTCGCTATTTGGAAGGGGTGTTCCCTTCCAAATAGCGAGTCTCAAACCCATGTACTAATGTTTTGCGACCCCCAATTGCGGTCGCAAAACACTCGCAATTACCACCTACTTCAAGTAGTTGGTAATGCATTCGCAAATGGGAAGGAGTCCCCAGGGGACCCCTTCCCCTTTGCAAATGCATGCAAAATTATTTTTTAAGGGCAGGCAGTGGTCCCAGGGACTAACTGTCCTTAAAAAATGAAACGAAAACGTTAAATGCATCCCATTTTCCTTTAAGGAAAACGGGCTGCATTTTTAAAAAAAACACTGCTTTATTTAAAAGCAGTCCCAGACATGGTGGTCTGCTGAGCCCAGCAGGCCACCATACCTGGGAGGGCCTGTCATTCCCAGTGGGCTGGCAAATTGCGAGAGGATCATTAATATTAATGAGCCTCGCAATTTGCGACCCCATTGGGAATCGCAAACAGTGTTAAACACACTGTTGTACATGGCAAATTGCACCTCGCAAATTGCGACTCGCAAATGAGTCGCAATTTGCGAGGCACAATTTTGCTGGTCGTACATCTGGCCCTTCATTCCTTTCTCTGGTGATGGTCCTGATGTTCAACTCTTCATTTTAAAAATTGCTTTCAGTTTCCAGACAATAAAGCTGTGTAAGTGAATTAGTGGATGCAAATCTTTCTGTTTTTCCCCACAAGATAAATATACCAGAAAAAGAAACATGGCTCCTCTTTTAACTCACAGTACCCTTCCTTGTTAATTTCTATTTGGGCACCTTTAATAACCTTGTTTGATAACCAGTTACCTTTTTGAATTCTGTAGCCCTGATGTGCTCCTTTTCCAAATACTTACACACTGGGCAGGAATTCCCCTACCATGCTTAATTTGGAAGATACTTTTAGAAGCTTTTACCTCTTTATTTGACTGTGATCGGGTCTGTGTTGGGAGAATTGATAGTAAATCTGTTGCCTTTCATGGAGTTTGCATATGGACCATGCATGTGAGGTATTAAGTCCTCACCTTTTCTTTGAACACCTTGCACACAGCCATTTGTACTATTGTAATGCGCTGATTTGTTTGGTAACTTCATCAATAAACTCCTCCCCAAAACATTCTTGTAATGGATATTCCTTCCTGCACATTCCTTAGGTGAACTGCAGTGCTAGGCATCAGATTGAATCCAGACATTTGTAAGCTGTTCTTCTTCACCACTGTTAGGTGGTGCCCAGTGACGTCCTCTTCGGCTTCCAGAGGAAAAATTGAATGTGACATGAAACGTACAATTGTTTGTCAGTGCTTTACTCCAAGTGTCCCCTCCTAAATCATTGGACTTGAAGCCCTGCTCGACCTGTCTCTAACTGATGTCATTGATGGATCTGCACAGGAAATGTCTGTGATGTTTAGGTTGGACACACATGCCAAGGCGTGATCCTTGTGTCAGTCAATGCATCCCACGGCCATATATAAAAAAGATGTGAAATTGATGGTGGCTTTTATGAAGGGTTACTAATTTTCCCTCCCTAGAAGGACATGAACTCACTCTAGATTGAGATCTCATTCGAAAACCTCTTCACTGCACCACAGAAAGAACAAGCAGGAACACAAATAGTCCCTTCTCTGCTAGGCATGGAAATAAGTGGAAAAGATCAAAGGAGAGGTTTACTATTTTCTGACTAAAGGCAGTTCCATGGGCAGAGCCCATTTGTTAGAACTGGGGGTCTCTAGTTGGCAGAGGTAGGTACCTTTGGCCAAGTAGGGACCCTTGCTTCTAGTCAGGGTAAGGGGGCTACACTCCTAAATAACCCCTGCTCACCCCCTTGCTAGCTTGGCACGAGCAGGCAGGCTTATCTCAGAGGCAGTGTGTAAAGCATTTGTGAACACATACAGTGATACAGTGAAAACACTACAGATGGACACCACACAGGTTTTTATCAAAAATAAGTATTCTTTATATAGACTTAACACAAGACCCAAACGACAAAAATCCACAATACTGTAATCAAAAATAGACTTAAAAATGGTAGAAATAGCTTAGTTCAAAGTTGATGGTAAATGCGACACGTTTCTCACAAAGTACCTTGAATGCGTAACGCAAAACAAACAAAAGGGTCGCAAGAAGGGTGATGCGTCGGTTCCTTGCTTCGGGGAAGGCGATGCTTCTGTTCCTCAGTGCTTGCGCAAAGTAGGCGATGCGTCTGTTCCTTACCGGAGAGGAGGTGATGCGTCGATCCCTTACTGTGCCCCGGTTACGACGCGACAAGATGGCGCTTCGATGTGTTGCGCCGATCCGGTGCGATGCGAGAAGATGACGCCCTTGATGCGATGCGACGACGTGAAGGCGATGCATGCACGCCCGACGGCCGTGCGGCGAACTCTGTAACTTCTGAGCCGGGACAGGCCCTGTGACACACTTCTCCGGTGATGCGACGACGACCTTTGCGGTGGCGACACGGTTCTCCGGTGATGCGACGACAAGCAGCTGCGACGGAGATACGCTTCTCCGGTGATGCAGCGGCGACCTCTGCGGCGGCGACACGCTTCTCCGATGATGCGCTGGCAACAGCTGCAACGGCATCACGCTTCTTCTCGTTGAGTCGCGCTTCCAGCTCCCAACGATACGCAGGCTTCTGCAGACAGAATCTCCAGCAAGGGAATTCAGGGTGGAGCTTGTGGTGAAGTCTTGTGTCCCTGAGACTTCAGCAGGAGGCAAGCACAGTTCAAGTCCTTGGAGATTCTTCTTCAAGATGATGAAAGTTCAATAAAAGTTCTTTCCCCTTTCCTTGGCAATTAAGTAACCACTGCAGGCCAACCCCAGAAAATAGCACACTGGCACAGGGGCAGTCAAATCCTTCAGCTTCCTTGGTTTCTTCTCCTTGGCAAAGGTCCGTCTTGATTCCCAGAAGTGATCTAAAGACTTGGGGTCTGGGCCCCAATATTTATACTAGTAAATCCTTTGTCCTCTGAAGGCAGAGGGTGCCTGTACCTAGCCAAAACCAGTTCTGTGCAGCTTCCTGGCAGGAGGTGGAGACAGCATTGTTGAAAGCAGACCTGGACCAGGTAGCTGAAAGGAAATCTCCTCCCCCCTACTCTCTATTCTATGAGGGCTCAGGGGAGTGAAAGGAAATCTCCGCCCCCCACTCTCTATTCAGCCAAGGTCCTATTCAGCCCAGCCCTGACTCATCAGACTGCTGGAGCCCCGATGACTGCTGGAGCCCCAGCCCTCCTGTCACTCACAAACCAGACATGCAATACACAACCTAGCAGAGGCAGGCTGGATGGTTAGGCAAGAAAATACCCACTTTCTAAAAGTGGTATTTTCAAACACAGAATGTTAAAACCAACTTCACTAAAAGGTGTATTTTATCATTCTGAGTTCAGGCATACTAAATTCGTTTTTCTACCATGTTCCCTGGGTCAGTTAGGATTATAAGATGTTATAACCAAACTGCCCATTCTGGCCTATGGGGACAGGTAGCCTTACAATAGTGAAAAACGAAATTGGCTGTAATTCACTATCAGGACATGCCACACACATCAGGGCATGTCCTACCTCTTACTTACAATGCACCCTGCCCGTAGGCCTACATTAGGGGTGTCTGATAGGTAGAAAAGGGAAGGTCTAGGGACTGGCAAGTGCACTTGCCAAGTCAGCATGGCAGTCCCAGACTGCACACAGGCTCTGCAATGGCAGGCCTGAGCCACATTTTACAGGCTGCTTCTGTGGGTGGCACAATCAGTGCTGCAAGCCCACCAGCAGCATTTAATTTACAGGCCCTGGGCACACATGGTGCACTGTACTAGGGTCTGACAAGTAAATCAAATAATCCAATCATGGAGTCACTAATTCATACAACAATTTACAACAGGGAGCACTTGCACTTTGGCACTGAACAGCAGTGGCAAAGTGCCCAAAGCATCTAAACCAGCAAAACATAGGAAAAACACCGGAGGCAACAGCAAAGAAATGGAAGGGAGACTCACGCCAATGGTACCAGGTCTAACACCATTCCTTTTCCCTGGAAAAGCTCTGAGCCACAGGCCTTTTAGAGGGCCCAAACTAGCAATTTTTGCCAGAGGCACTAGTTCACCACCTGCTGTCATCAAGTTGCCAGTCCTCCCAACTCTTAGAGGGTTTGACACTTTATCGGATAATGGTATTCAGCCTACAAAGACTCTTCTTCCACCAGGGATGCCCATTTTTTGTGGTGCTACGTAATACAGAAAAAAAACAGTCTTCATTCTGGTACATGTTGCTGAGACAAAAACATTGGTTTTTATGAAATTATATAGTGACGGATTAATAAACTTAATGAGTCTCTGATGGATCTGGTCTCTCAAGTCTCAAGCTTGGGAGAAACCTCTGACAGTTGCTGTGTCTAGATCTGTTTGTGAGGGTACATGCCCGCACATTCACATCCTCCATATTCCAGCTCTCATCCTACAACTGGAAAGTCTGGTAGTTTAGGCATGTTTCTTAGGGCCAGATGTACGACCATAGTAAATTGCGACTCGCAATTTGCGCTCGATTGCGAGTCGCAATTCACTATGTACTACAGTGTCAGAGACACTGATTGCGATTACCACTGGGGTCGCAAAATGCGAGGCTCATTAATATTAATGAAGAACTCGCATTTTGCGACCCCATTGGGAATGGCTGGCCCTCCCAGGGCCCTCCCAGGGATGGTGGCCTGCTGGGCTCAGCAGACCACCATGTCTGGGACTGCATTTAAATAAAGCAGTTATTTTTTTTAAAAATGCAGCCTGTTTTCCTTAAAGGAAAACGGGATGCATTTAAAAAAAAAAAAATGAAACGTTTTCGTTTCATTTCTTAAGGGCATGCAGTGGTCCCTAGGTGGTAATTTGCGAGTGTTTTGCGACCGCAATTGCGGTTGCAAAACATTCATACATGGCTCATGAGTCGCTATTAGGAAGGGAACGCCCCTTCCTAATAGCGAGTGGCAAAACCTATTCTGCGAGTCGCTAATTGATTAGCGACTCGCAAAATAGGTTTTGTACATGGGCCCAAGCTTTTTAGCATGCGCAAACGGGTCTAAAACCCGTTTGCGCACGCTTAAAACCATCGTACATCTGGCCCGTAATTAGTAAAGAATTACAATTCCATCTGCTCCCTCTGTTAAATAGGAGTCCAGATGTTTGGACGCATTGGGAAGGAAGCTGTTCACTTCTGGAAGTGCTCTTTTAGAGCAAACAGTGTATCCTGTTTGCATATTCGTTATTCTCATGCTTTCTGGGAACTGGTCTCAGCTGTTGCTAGTCACCTTACCAGATGTTACACATTCTTTTACCTAATTAGACAGTGATGACGTGGATGTAACCAAATAAACAATGCAGCTGGGCCTGAATTCTATGGACTTGGCATCCCATAATATGGGCTCGGGTTTTCTTATGAAGGAATTTGTGGATGAGACCCACCAGGATTTCTGGGGATGTGCAACCTAAGTTACTGGATATGCCCTTTGATGGTTTTTACCTTTTTGGCAAGAAGGTAGATAATTCATTGCAGAGGGTAAAACATAATAAGGCCCCTGCATGAGCTTATATCTTACAGCCCACTTCTAAGTGATTCCATGGGCAGTAAATGAAGAAATGTAGGGCCTACAGCCATTCCTTTCAGCATCAGCAAATACATGCACAACAAATTCCGTTCAGTGAAAGGTCAAAAGGTCATGTAGAGAAGCATAACCAGAGCCGTATGTTTCCTATCAACACAAGTTCTCCAGTTGGTATCAGACTCTCCAGGTTTCTGTTAGAATGGCAGGGATAACTGTATCAATTGGTACTTCTTACCATATATAAAGAAATTTCCCTTGGTACCCCACTCTTCACACACCTTTCCCCCACACAAACAACTTGGTGAAAGAAGTTGTATCTCTCTTGGCAAAAGTTGCACTTTAGTTTGTTCCCCCTACTGAGAGGGGACCAGTGTGTTAGTCCTGGTACGTCCTAGTACCAAACCGAGGAGGAGGTTTGAGACCTTTTCTACACTTGAAATATTTGCGAATCGAGATGGTAACTCTTCTTCATATTTTTAGTGTCATCCAGTCACATGACTGGCTAGTTTTGGTGGAGCAGCAGGTCCCATGAGGTCATATTCCATTTCTTCCTCGGCATCGACAGTACCTCTTTTTTATTGTCGGAAGTCTCAATTTTCAGGTCACAGTTTTCCCATTCGTCTCTTGTCATATCCAAGAGTTTTTCCAGAAGTGTTAGTAGTAGCGGCGCGGCAGTAAGTCTTCATAGACATGTCATTAATGTGAACCCATATCTGGAAGACTTGCTGTTTGAAGCACATTCTCTGGCTGTCCAGCAGTTTCTAAAATCTACAGCCAACCTTGGGGGTTTGCTCTCATTTTGGAGAAATCTCATTTATTTCCAGCTCAAAGAATTCAACTTAAAGGTGCATTGTTAGATACTTTCCAGATGGGATCTTTACATCCATCGGAGTGCTTGGTCCACATTCAGGAAATGGTTTCACAGTTTTTGCTCATCCAGCACAAACTGCCAAACTGTTGTTGAAACATCTAGGTCTAATGGCATTCTTTAAGGTGCAGGTTCTGAAGCATGACCCTAAAAACATCCGCTTCAGTGGCTCTTACACAACCAGTGTAATACATTGTATGTGAGCATGCAGGACCAGATTTTGTTGTATTAACAACAAGTCCAGTCCCTACATTATTATTATTATTATTATTATTAGGAAGCTTATAGAGCGCAATGGTTACTCCAACCGGAGTGTCCCCGCTAGGACATAGCTGGACCCAAGCAACCCTCCCAAGCTGCCCCCAGTGAACGCGGACATCCACACAAGATGGCACCTTACCACTTTAGCCCTCCCGGGGGGAGACGGAACAGCCAAGTTTTCAATTTCTTGCGGAACAGAGACTCCGACTCAACTGTCCTCAGATCCACTGGGAGCTCATTCCAAGCCTTAGCCGCCAAGAAACCAAAGGATCTTCCGCCTATCCGCGCCTTCCGCTCCCTGGGCACAGTCAATCTTGCACTGCCCGATGATCTCAGATTACGAGCAGGCTGGTGGACTATCAGGAGAGGCCGTAAGAAACGCGGCCCCCTTTCGCCAAGGATCCTGTGACTCAAACATAAAGCCTTAAAGGTAACTCTGGCCCGGATAGGGAGCCAATGCAGCTCCTTCAAAGCTTCTCCCACCGACGCCCTCCTAGGTACATTCAGGATAAGCCGGGCTGCGGCATGGTGGACATTGGTGGACTGTTCTAGAAAATCTGTTTCAGGGTTGTTGCTCTCATTCACCATACCTTGTTGTGAGGACAGTAATGAATGCCTCCCTGTCCGATGTGGGGGCACGCCTAGGCAGACTTAAATATAATGCTTGGCGGTCCCAGGAGAAAGTCCAAGATGCATATTCATCTTAAAGATAGAACGTCACAAAACCAAGTTTATCCTAATAGTTCCGGTTTATGCAAGGAGACTCTGGTAACCATTTGGTGGTTACTCCTTGACGACTTCCTCTCAGAAAAGACCTTATATATTGTAAATAAAAGATTACATGGGCACATCCCCTTACTTTCTCAGTGATGACTTAAGCCATAAAAACCCTCTCGTAATCTCCGCTCCTCACAAGCAAATCTTTAATCAATTCCCCAATTTAGAAAGCCTCTAGTGGCCACTAAATCTTTTAACAACCTGGCAGCATCAAACTGCAATTTGCTCCCTCTGACCCGAGATCTAACTCCCCCCCACTATTGTTATAGGAAAAAACGTAAAATATATAAATTTTCTTCTGAACCCTGACAATCTTCTTCAGTTAAAGCTTTATAGGTTCAATCTATGCCACTTTAATCTATGCCACTCATCTCTATGCCACTCCACTGTATGCATTCTACGCCAGTCCATTCTGCACCACTCTACTTTACATCACTCTACTTTACATCACTCTAATCTACACCACTCTATGCCACTGTACTGTATGTACGCTACTCCACCCTACGCTACTCCTCTCTAGGCCATTTCACTCTAGGCCACTCCACTCTCCTCTACGCCATGCTCCTCTACCCCACTCTACTCTATGCCACGCCATATGCTTTCAGCCATGCTGAACAGCAGCCCCGCTCCATTAATATTTAGCCATCCTGAACAGCAGCCCCGCTGCTGTACAACATGGCTAAAAGACATTGGCAAAGCCAATAGCTCCCAGATGGGCGAGACCTATTGGCTTTAATGCTGGTTTCCTCTGACTTCTGTGCTTGCCCCCGTCCTCCTCCCTCCGTGCCTGCAAACATATGGCACATGAATGCATTCCGTGTGATTTGATTAGGAAGAGAAATGTACAAGAAGCCATAATAGTGAGCTCGTCTCAATTCAGAGCTACTTATCTAATGAAATATTTAGAAGCTCTTAGTGCTTCTGAGCGAATATATTTGCCCGATCCCGAGAGAAAACAATTGTCCTGGTGTGGAAAGAGCCCGTGTATAAAGAGCTTCAGCCGGTGAGCAAGAGACTCCTTTTTTTAGATTTCTGCAACTTATCCTAATATCTAATAATGACTTCACTTTAGCGCCTTGGGATGAGTGGTTTTATCCTGTTGGGACAACTCATGTTCATTTGTAGAGTCCCTGTCTCACTTGTAACTTCTCTCCACATAAATATATTACACTCATACTAACGGGCTGCTATTTGGGACTTTCAAACTGACTATAAACCTTCTGAAATGCACTGTCTTGACACCGAATTAAAAACACGGGACGTGACGTCAGGCTTGCCTGTATCCGTAATGGTGTATTCTTGTCATGGAACTCATTCACGCCATCTTCTGTGTGGATTGTCTGTGGTTCTCGCACTGCAACGCCATACACACAATTTTTAGACTGTGCTCCATTAAACCAACGACGTACTGCACGGATTAAATTGTTTTAGAGAAATTAGCACATATCATCCCCTTAAACATGATTGTGGCAATATTAAGTGTGCAGCTCAGCTGACCGTGTATTTGCGTCAGGCCTCTGTCCTGTTTTAGAAACTTCCATGCTATAGATTGTCAGTGTCGCGATCGCCAACATGGGACCATTCATGTACAACATGTCATCATGTGACTGGAACATACATCCCGAATACATAGTGCAACATGTAAATCCTATTTATGTTGTGTGGTTCTAATAGCTTTCAGTAGCGTAGTGTGTCGTGGGCCCTAGCGCAAGGAAGGAAATGGGCACCCAGGCTGCTGTTAGAACAATAAAACACATCAATAATCAGGGTACAGCGGCCCCCTCAGGTCTCTGGCCCCGGTGCTGCTGCTGCACCAATAGAAGATACGCCCCTGGTTGCTTTTATGACGTGATGAGGCATGCAGTGGCGAGGGGGCGGGTGCAGGGGGAGGTGTCCTGGCCCCCACTGTCACCTCACCTATAGCGAAGGAGTTGTGAAAATAGAGTTGCTGCTTACAGAGCGAGTGTATCAAAGGGCCAAACATTTAACAGCAAAGTGATGGCAGTTTAATGTTGCATTTTGACAGTATTTTCACTGATTTATAGGCCAACTTGATGGAATAGTGTAATGATTTCGATAGACAGTACATTCTCCATCAAAATGGTCTTTGTCCAGCTACATCCACTCAGATTTGACTGAAGAAGAGCTTTCACAACTTATTTTGGTGGTTTGCTTCAAAGACAAACCTAGGGAACCATTTTGATGAACGTAAATGGACAATGTGCTATGAACCGTCTCCCTTCAGATGACCATTTTCTATCAACTACTGACTGACTCGTCACTGTAAATATGTGAAATCGGTTAAATAGTTTCAGCCTGGCGCTCTGATAGGTGTGCTTTTTGTGTTTGGGTATTAATGCGTCCCATCACAAAAACATCCTCAGCGGTTTGGAACATTCAGAAAACTAATTGAGGGTGCCTCAGCAGAGAGACGAGGGAATGCTGGGAGTGGCAAAGGTTTCCTATCTCTCTGTCCCTCTCTTATTGCATGCCTTCATACATTTTAAGTCCAGGTTTACCAGCGGCATTTGCAGGTAGCAAGAGAAACACTTTTTGCTTGCCATGATGTAGTTTTAACTTGGCACTGATGCAGTATTTTTTTTTTTTTAATTTACTGTTAAACTCATAATTGTATTAATTTTGAATGAAAAGTTGACATAATTAAAACAGAGAAAAAATACATCAGACCAATTTTAGTCTTCCAACAGAGATTTTTCCTGCGTGATTCTGCTGGTTTACAGCATGGTAAACCAAAGCAGGAAAATACGAAAAATGTCCTCAAAGCACAGAGGAGACTCGCTGCACATCAGCAACATTTTGGTTTTATATTTCAGAAGCAAACACTGCACTTTGGGTTTCACATGGGAACTTACCAGACATGCTTTTTACTGAAAGTGCTTTATCAAGGCTAAGATGCCTTGCTGTAAGAGTGGGCACACACGGAACATGTTGGGCAGTTTGCGCCTGGGCTTAAGAAGAGGGAGGGTGTCCAAGTAGATTGATTGGCACTCTCCCCACCATACTGTAAGTAACCTCCTTAATGTGGATTAGTTTCTTTTGAACCTATTAAATTATTTGTTGCCTTCTCACTTCAGGATTAAATGCCAGTGTTTAGCATGCTGCTGGAATATTTAAAAATACAATAATAATTTATAAAACATACAAATGTTCTATTTATACATTTGCTGGAAAATCTCTATTGAGATATATATTCAACATCCTTTCTGATGGATACTTCTAACTGCATATTCCTCCCCTTGTGAATATCCCCAAGCTATAGGCTGGATTCAGAAACTCAAAAAGCAGTGCTCCTGCGCACCAGTGGGTAATGTCTCGCAACTCTGCATCACCATTCCGCCCAGAAGTGACGAGTGGAGCTGTATATAAGTGCCACCCATGTGCGCTGATGACAGTTCCTTTCTTTCTGCACCTTTGGATGCAGATCCAAGCTACACTCCTTTTTCTTCACCTTGCTTAGTGATTGTTTCTTCTGAACCCCACTGAGTACAGGGTTTGAATCTTGTAAGGACTATCACAAACAGACGTCTATGACAAATCCTTACGACAAATCTCTTACCAAGGTAGATGTCGACTGTGCTCAGATGACTCCGAAGGCCATCCAAGAACATGAGACGAAGCTCTATGTAGCAAAACTCTGTAAGGGTCTACGGAGGTCGTGCTTCCGGTCGAAATTGAGAGTGCAGACCCATTCCCACTGCCAAAGTCATTCCCACAGAAGATTTTCTTCGCTGTTGAAGTCTTCGGGTAAGTCCAGCAAAAAACATAAGGAGTCCAAGAGGGACTCTGCCCCTTCTCGCCACTCTCTTTCTCCAGAGAAGGCATGAGTGCGTCACCAGACATCTACTCTCGCTCCTGTTCCACTGCACTGAGGAGCTGATTCCATCTTTGGTTGCTTTGGATCCTGAGTTCCCGGATCTGTCAGTGACGTTGCACGGTTTTGGCTCCCTCTGGCATGTCTTCAGGCCCCAAGGATCTGCAGGGTCCCCCAGTCGAGTTGCTACCAGCAGTTCTGTCCTCAGCACCGTCTTTGCACCTTGAACCTGCTTCTAGTTCTGCACCAGCATCATCGGCGCCGGCACCAGAGGAGAAGTCGCAACCTATCATGGCACAAACTCTGAGTCAAATTTATCTCAACCAAGGCCTCGCTTCGATCCTGATGTGGGGAAGTCAATGCTCAATCCCTCAGATTCAGACACTATCGCATTATCGTGCATTCACACACGGACACTACACCAACTCAGATTCTGAACAGAACCAGCCAAATGTAGACGACAATTGAGGGAATGGGGAGGAGTTTGCCCTTATGATGAAGTCAATTGGTATATGGACCCTCAAGAAGCCAGTGGGTTGGACATTCACCTAATACTGGGTGCCCCCCCCCTCCAGCTCCCAGACCAACAATAGAGGAAAATGCGTCTTTAGCTACGGTTATTAGGCGGACTGCTGAAGTCCTTGCTTCCACCTCCCCATTATGAAGGTAAAAACTGCTGTCCTTCATCCTGGCCAGGCACTGACAAACCTCTTCTGCCATTCAGGGAGGCCCTCACTGACGCACTGTTGGGCACTTGGACAAAGCTTTGTTTGATCCTCCAGTCAATCAACTGGTCACCTGCCGCCATAGACTAGCCCCAAGTGACCCAGATTTCTTAACACAGAATCCAACTCCTGAGAGTTTGGTGGTGCAGGCTTTCAACAGCAGAGTCAGCCGTAAAGCCTTTCCACCACTCCATCTGACAGAGTCCAAATGTTTGGAAATGTTTGGCAAATGTATTATCTCGTCAGTCTACCTTGCCTTGAGGTTGGTCAATGCCAGCTCTCGCCTTTGGGACATGATTGGTTAGCTGTTACCGACAGGCACAGACGATTTAAGGGCATTCTTGACCCGAACCATTCGGGATGGCCTGGGATGCAGCCAAGCTCATCGTCTGCTTGGGCCTAGACACCAATGATTGTCTGAGAAGGGCTATTGGGACCAGCATGATGCTGTGGCACCACGCATGTATGAGATCCACAGGCTTCTTCGGGGACATCCAGGCATCCTTAATGGACATGCCCTTTGACAGTTGCCTCCTGTTTGGCGATAAGGCAGACTCAGCCCTGGAGCATTGTAAGGAGAGCCAAGCCACAGCACCCTGTTTGGGCTTTTTGACACTAGTCCGGCGATCTCCAAACCCCCAAGCTGTTTTGCCCATTTCGAGGATAAGCCAGAGGCTTGGTGTATAAACGGCGTCATGCAGCACCGCCCACACAACAGGCCTCCCAGTCCTTTCGAGGTCGGGCTGTGGGCTCAACAATGACCAAGCGTTCAGGGGCAGCACACGTCGCAATCCCCCACCCCTCTGGAAACATCTTCAAAACCTCGTTAGTGCACACAGCTATCCAGTAAGAGCTATTTCTAGCCACTTCCTTGAAGGGTGGCTGAACATTACGTACCACAAGTGGGTCCTTCCATTCCTTTGTGGCCCATTGCACCTGCCACCTTCATCAGAACAGTTTTCGGAGGGCTTTGTGTCCATTTAACGCCAGGAGGTGTAGGCTCTTTTCACCAAAGGAGCCGTAGAGAGGATAGTGGCCTTAGAAAAGGGGGCTAAATGTTATTCCAGCTGCTTCCTTATGCCGAAGAAAGACAGAGGCCTTTGTCTTACTTTGGACCTTAACCCTCTCAATGCCTTCCTGCACGAGGACAAATTCAAGATGCTCAAGTTTGCCTGGGTTCTTTCTGCCCTGGACTCTGGAGACTGGATGGTAGCATTGGACCTACAGGATGCCTGCTTTCTTATTCCTGTCCTGCTAGCCCAAAGGCACTATCTGCGGTTTAGGGAGGGCCATGAGCGCTTTCAGTTTGCCCTTCTCCCTTTCAGGCTCACTAGTGCCTCTCGTGTGTTCACAAAGGTGATGGTCACTGCCCTTCTTCAGAGGTTGTGGGTACGTGTCTTCTCCTGCCTCAATGACTCGCTGTTGGAGGCAGGCTCGCCACAGTTATCAATTGTGGACCACCTATAAACAACGATAAACCTCTTGACATCATTGGTATTCTCAGTCAACCTTCCAAAGTCACACCTGGCTCTTTTGCAGAGGCTCCCATTCATCAAAGCCATCCTGGAAACTGTACACTTTCAGGCCCTTCCTCCAGACCAATGAGTCTACGACATTTGAGCTCTGATCCGATGTTTCTGCCTTTGTCCTGGGTCTCAGTGAGGATGGCATTGTGGCTTCTTGTCCTGCTAGCCTCCTGCATCCTGCTCAATGGCACATGCAAGCTCTGCAGTGGGAGCTGAAGTTTCAGTGGGCCCAGTACCAGAGTACCTGTGCGACTTCGTTCAATTGTGGGAGTAGACTGCAAAAGATCAGCAGTGGTGTCTGCTCGACTGCAATTGGACCAGTGGCATACCCCTCTCCCTACTGCACCTAGAGCTGATGGTGGTGATGGACGCATCACTACTGGGATGAAGAGGCCATCTGGGAGAGGTGGAGACCATAAAACTCGAGTCTCTGGTGAACACCTGCTTCCATATCAGTTTGCTGCAATAGCGGATCAATTCTCTTGGCGTTGAAGGCCTTCCTGCCCACCATCAAGGGGAGCCTGGTGTAGATTCTCACAGACTACACCACCACCATGTGGTACTGCAACAAGCAGGGCAGGGCAGGGTGGGGTCCTGTGCCAGGAGGATTTATGTCTCTGGAAGTGGCAAAATTGTCAGAGCGTATCCCTGGTGGTATACCACCTAGCAGAAATACCAGGGGGGACAAATGCAGCCGACAAGGCCTAGCGGATCACGAATGGCAGCTAGATCTGGAGGTGGTGCATGGGACAACCCTGGCTCATATTTTTTCACCACCTCCAAATATGTGCAATGTCCATGCTTTTGCACTTTGGACTTGGACTCCCCATGGAGTGGAGAATGGGACTCCTGTACGCCCAAGTCATTCAAGTGGCTAGCGATTTGGTCAGGAGAGCGAGGTGCCCAGAACTTCTAGGCTCTGTCCTCTGAATAGGCTGCAGCTTTAGGAAGATCTTCTACCGCAGCAGCAGGGCAGGGAGTTTTACACAGGTCTGACCAACCTGCACCTCTGTGTGTTGAGATTGAGCTTCATTAGTTGAATCCTTTTGCCCTCCCTCCATAAGTCATTGATGTCATCCTAGCAGCCAGGCGTCCTAACACAAAAATCTGTGTTATGTTGGGCGCAGGGATAAGTTTATGGCTTGGTGCAATACCTGCCAAATAGACCCATTTCATGGCAAAGTGTTGGATTTCTTGCTGTTTGTTTAGTCTTTGACCAATTATCAGAAATAAATTTCCTTGGCGAACACCATACATTCATATATTCTCATACAACACCTTCTTAAGAGACATACAATCCTCTATACCAGTCTTAGAAGGGACCAACTCGACAATTAATGATCATCACGTTATTCAAATTTTAATATTAATCATATCAAACAATTCATACATATTCATAAAAACCATCAATAAAGTCAGTTAAAAACAAGACAGAAGATCATTTAGCACAAACAAGAGGGAATTTCGCACATAAGACAATACACATTTGTCATCAGCAACAGTTAATTTATGAGAATCAACAGAAAGTGCGCAGGTTTGGGAGTTTCATAAACCTACAAAACTATCTTCCTCAAATTTAACAAAAATAGGCGTTGACGCGTTTCGGTGGGTTAAGAAAGATACAACCACCTTCTTCAGGACAAAATAGGAATATATAGTCCCTCCTAATAGTTTACAGAGCAGTGTTCTGCAAAATCAATCCTGTGTAAAAACATAAGGCAAATGTCAGCTCAGATCACATATAATATGAAACATAATCCATTACAGAACATAATAAAAAAAAGTTTTCAATCAAACAATCAAGATATAAACAGAATTTATATATAGAAAACCTTAATTACTATAAGATTTTCTAAAATATTTTAAAAAAATAAGGGTAATTGTCTAGAGAGCCCCATCAAGACTGGAATACATAGACCACCAACAAGCAGCCCATCTATACATTCATACTCATACTTATTCAATCTAAAATCTCAATGCCTTCAACTCACCTAATATATAATAAGGTGAGGTTCTGTGCAGACTGTTCTTTAGAATATAAAAACAGGTTTCAATCCTGAATAAAAGTTAAAATGAAATGGATGTAAAGATCTATCCATACATATATACCACAATCTATTTGATAGCAACTCTAATATTTCCCAAAACATACCTTATTGACAACAGCTCTGATATCTTTAATAATCCAGATCAAGTAGTCGAAGATAACATTATTGATAGGGAATTCTCTGGCCAAGCAAGGAGTTGCTGTGGGCACTGTTAAAGGGCATTTATCGGCCCTCTTTTTTCGTCCCTCTATGCTTTTTTACATTTGCTGGACCAGCTGTCCTTGTTCTGATGCGTTTTCTTAATGGTTTGCAACATATGTTTCTGCCTAAACCCTTTTTGTTGCCACAGTGGGACTTAAATCTGGTTCTCACTTTCCTCATAAATACCCTGTTTAAACCAATGCACAGTTGTGCCTCCTCACTCTAAAAATGATTTTCTGGTTGTGATACTACCCCAGATACGAGCATCGGATCAACTCTGTTCAGTGTTCCTATACCACCTTTTTCCAGGCAAACTGGCGTTAAGAACTCGTGCAGCGTTCTTACCGAAGATTGTGACTCCTTTTCATGTCAGACAAGCCATCACTCTTCTGACGTTCTTTGCTCTGCCTCATCCCTCTAAAGAGGAAGAGAGAATCAAAGCTGGTACACAATGGCTACGAAGCAGCCTCCATAAGGTCTGAGAGCTCATTCCACCAATACCAAGGCTGCCACCGCAGCACTGTCACTCGGAGTGTCTGTCCTGGATATCTGTCAGGCAGCTAAGTGGGTATTTAATGCACACAGTGACAAAGCACTACTGCCTTGACAGTCAGGCCCACCAGGAGGGGCTCCTCGGGTAGCGACTCGAGCAGTGGCCGATTGGGGGACCACTAACCAGAGGAAGGCTAATCGCCCACAGCTCCCTAACTATCAGATCCCCAATTACCATGGTCCACCACAGCCCTTTTGGCCCTATCCCATGTACCCCCAAGGCCAACCGCAATTCTTTCCCACTGGTAACCCTCCTTTTTTAGGCAGAGGTTGGGGCAGAGGAAGAGGGCGGAAAAGAGGCGGTCACAAACAAGTACAATGGAGAGATCAACCGCCCAACATGATGGAGACGAGGAGCTAAACTCAGGGCAAGAGACCTTAGTGGTTAATCTATCTCACAGACCCCTCACCACCATTGAAATGACTGTTTTGGAAAAAGGACTCGGATATGTTCCCACCCCCAAGACTGATAGTTTTCAGGAGCAATGTGAAATCCAAAACTTTTTCAGGAAAATCCGCCTCAAAGCTTTTTTCCAAGATAAACCTACACTTCCTGAGTTAGATTCAGGACTAAGGAACCCCTCTACGTTCACCCCTAGTAGCAATATGGTATCTGTAGAAGTACTTACTTTTGAGCAGGCGGTTCTCAAAGATCTGAAACAGGCCACTAGACGGGTTCCATTTCACAACCTTTCGAAAATGGAACTCCAAGCAATCAAATCCCTAGCAGATGATAACAGTATCACTATCAAACAAGCAGACAAGGGCGGCGCAACGGTCATACAATCAACTACAGACTATGACCTTGAATGCCTACGCCAATTGAATAACAGGACATTCTATACACCGATTACCATCAATCCCACACCGAGATTAACAACAGAAATCTCTAGTGCAGTTTTTGAGGCAGGGGCTAACGGCTGGATAAGCAAGAAAGAGGCAGGTTTTTTAACCACCAAGGACCCGAGAACGCCTCATTTCTATACCCTGCCCAAAATACATAAAGGCACCTCACCGGTTCCGGGTAGACCGATAGTTTCCGGTATAGGCTCCATTTTGGAGCCTCTCTCCAAATTCTGTGATCACTTCCTCCAACCACTGGTCAAGTCAACCCCTTCATACATACAGGACACCACAGACATCCTACGTATCATAGGGGAATTGAGGAACACAGAAGATATTCACCTACTGGTGACTTTAGATTTAGAACAACTGTACACCAACATCCCTCAGCGTGAGACACTGACAGTCATCGAATCAGTCCTCAACGGGGTAGAGTGGACCTCACCACACCAGTCACATTCATAATGCAATGTGCTACACTGGCACTCACAGAGAATTTCTTAGAGTACAACAAACAACTCTTCCATCAGTCTCAGGGTACTTCCATGGGGAGCACTTTTGCCCCTAGTGTGGCTTGCCTCTACATGGCAGCATTTGAAGAGGAGGTGATCCAACACTCTGACAACCCCTTCAAAGAGAACCTGAGACTGTGGAAGAGGTTCATCGATGATATTCTGATCTTTTGGAAGGGAGACTTGTCCACATGTGAAGATTTCTGCAGGTGGATAAACACTAAGAATGAGTATCTCAAATTCACACACACCATCTCCCCGATAGTATAGCTTTTCTGGACCTCACCATCAGACTTGACAATGGGCAGTTAAGCACTACAATGTACAAAAACCAACAGACAGGAACAGTTTATTGCTGTACAGTAGTCATCACCCTCAAGCCCTGAGAGATAACCTTTCCATTTGGCCAATTTCTGCGCATTCGGCTAAATTGTAGCTCAATTGAGGATTATAAAAAGAGGCAGAATCTTTATCCAAGAATCTGTTGGATAGACAGTACCCACCCAAGCATGTTACTACATCTATGAAAAGGGCCAGGAACAACCACCGAGATGCCCTACTGGAGGCAAAACCAAAAGAACCTTCGGATACACTGACATGTGTTACCTCTTTTACCCCAGACTCCAACAAAATAAAGAATATCATTAACAAACATTGGAGGATCCTTAACACAGGTTCCTAGAGATCCCCAAACCTCGGTTTGCGTTTAAACGCACGAGAAACATCAAGGATATACTTATCCACACCAGACCTAAACCATCAAAAACCAACGAGCAAAGATCGCTATGGGACCTTCCACCGGTCCAGGGCCACTATCCCTGTGGCTCATGCGCAGTATGCCCCCAAACAAGACCTACTAAGGAGCTAACCCTGTCCTGCTCCTTCACCTGGAAGATTACTAAACACACAAACTGCAACACGACCAGATGTGTGTATCTTATCACATGCCCATGTAACAAACATTACTTAGGGATGACTATGAGAGCAGTCAAAACGAGAATAACTGAACACAAAAGCAACATTTGTTGCCAAAAAACCACCACAAAACTGTACACACACTTTAAAGAAGAGAAACATACCCCAGAAAGCCTACGGTGGGTAGTACTTGAGAGCCACCCTGCTATTACACCATCGACCCTCTTTAGAGTGGAACAAAGATGGGTTCACTGTTTGGGCACAGACCAACAAGGACTCAATGATGATATCCCGTGGGGGAGCCTTGCAAATAGTAGATAACTTGGCATCCGATAACATGTTCCCTGACACTTGAATATTGGGAGCTGTCTTATAAACACATGTCAATACGTGGCTCCCTACACCAGCATCAACATGCGGCTTCCATTTTACATGCCCACATACTTTGACATGTTTGAGCACATATACCTCGTTACAGGCTAGTAATAAACAGTAAATAATACCCTAACTATTACACTAGGAGACACGATCCACAATAAGACAAGGGGTTGACTATATCTTAGAAGCCCCTCCTTCTGGATTGGTACATTCGCCACACGCAGGCTGTGGGATAAACATCGGTCCCTCCAAGATGGCCGACACTAATTACTACAATACCGGCATTAAAACCAATTATGTTTGAGTTTCCCACATGTACATCTATGACTCAATAATCAGCGGTTTCTAGCTGGTTGACATTTTAAGCCAGACACCAGTTAATTCGGCCTTTCATGACATATTTGCGCATTATGCTTCATGAAACTAGCGCCTTCATAGGCTTCAAAGACACTCCAAGATGGCCGACACAATACCACTCATTTCCGCCCATTTATTTTTGTTCACCACCTGACCAGCTCTATCATAGGTGAAAACCATTGAGTGCCCGCCACGCCCCCGTTTGTAATTAAGAGAGGTATATAGACCAGCCCACACCAAGGGACATTACCATCCCGGTTGCAGCGGAGCGGGGTAGGTCAACCACTGGGCTTTTTCTTGGAGCAGGTGAGTATCGAAGACGCTTTCTGGACTCGTCCCACGTCTCCTACCAGCAGCGGAGGTAAGCGGGTGTGGAGAACAGTGCCATTGGGAAACTATCTTAGTCCTGACTACTATTAATTCCTCCCGCTTACTCATACGGGCTCAAGAGGGCCCTCTGTTACATTGCAGTACCGGGCCCCCACCTTGTTGAGACGCCCCCCTGCTGCAGTGCTTTCTGAGCTACTGCCTGAAGCCCCAGGATAAGATTTACGGGGGCCTTTTTTACGAGTAGGACGGGCGGTCAACTTTGCACACTGCTTTGCCCCCCTATCGCCACTGCATGGCATGACTGGCGACCTAATGGGGCCCCTAGAATTGATGGTTAGCAGTTTTTATACTTACCTGCTAATCACTACCTTTAAACTTTTCCTTGTTTAGACACAACATTACGTGTGTCTTTTTCCTGCTGCAACTGATGAAGCACGATCTTACAAAGTTGAGGTGAGGTTTAGACAAGTCTCACCACTACAGCCTATTCATCATTTTTGCTGGTTTTAGTATATTTTAAGTCACGGTTGTGCTACTATCGCACCATTTTACTCTCCACATGTTGATAAATTAGAAATATCAAGCCATATTGATCACACCGTATATGACTGATAATGAGGTCATGGACACATTTAATGAATTGTTGCCTGATGTATGATGATTTATGCACAAATACTATATAAGGTTTTTTTCCCTATGTCTCCTTCTAAGGTTGGCTTCTTACCTGCGGATAATACTCCCGTAGAACCACTGTATGGTATGTAGTTGCCCACATTGCCATTAATTTGTAGATAGTTCTTCACACACGGTCCTGAGGAATCGCCACAGATCATTCGTGACTACCAGGCGAGAAACATGTCGACCACCTAGGAGTAGAGCGCATTTTCGACACATTGTAGCCAGATTGTCGCCTCTCCTATATGCTTTTTAATCAGGCTAGGGTCCTCCCTGAAAGTCATTTAGAGGAATCCCACCCCTGTTTTAATCTGCACACTTCACTTTGACATCTACACATACTAGGCCCCTTACACCCACGGCACCGATATGGCAAGGAACAAAAGATCTCCGCCAAAGAGCCCCTTGATGGGTGCCCGTCGGGTATTGCAGCGCCGACCCGACGAGGAGCAGGCCCATATGATGAAGCATGACACCTAGCTTGCCGGGTGTGTGAGGGCCCTAGTTCCGAAAGGAGGAATTCCCCTGCACATAGTATTTCGGTCCAACCTTTCACCATACATCACCCTCATTTGTGTTCTATGACCCACTGAGGAACTCCGTACTCTAATTTTCACATTTTGCCATTCAGTCATGCAGAACCTTTTAGCCTGAGCCATTCCACAGACTCACCACTTTGGTATCTGTTCACAAGGTGAGGAAACTGCGATTAGAAGTATCCATCAGAAGAACAAGTTTCCTTCTGTAACGCTATTTCTGGTGGAAACTATCCTACTGCAGATTGCTCACTGCCCTCCCACCTCCCTGTTACATCTAAAAAGGTGCCAGTTTAGGAATCTGCACACTGGTTCTTCCAATTAGCTGAGGGGCTCCACGTCTGAAGGCGCAGACAGGCCTATGAAAGAAATTTGACGTCAGCATGCATAAGTGGCTCTTATATGCAGCTCTTATATGCAGCTCTGCTCATCACTTCCAGAGCAGAACGGAATTGATGTGGAATAACTTTGCACGGCCAAACAATGCATAGGAGCACTGCTTTTTGAGTTTGCAGATTCAGTCTTGCAACTGGGGATATCTGTAGAGACATCTAGTCGCAGATTCCTTACCTTTGAATTTACCAGGATGCAGATTGGATCTGAAAGATTTTTCTTCAAGAAATACCCGTGCGCGCTGGAAGGTGGCATCGGTCGGCTCCGCGTGACGTCAGCGATGGCGTCTGCGCCGTTGGGATGTCCACGTCACCTATATAGGCGCTGACGTCGGTTCTTTTCTTTCTGCGCCAGCCAGCGCAGATCCATGAAGAGAGCTACCCTTTGCAATTTTTTTACGGACTTTTTTCGATGTTTTCTCGACCCTTTTTATTGGTGTGTAGGTTTTCCTCATGTCTAAGAAGACTTCTGGTTTCAAGCCATGTGGCGCCTGTCACCGCGCCATGTCGGTGTCGGACCCACACCTGGTTTGTCTCTAGTGCCTGTAGCAGTAGCAGCTGCTACCAATTGGGAGTGGTGGGGCAGGGGGGTGGGGGGGGTTGGAGGGTGGGAAGGAAATGAAGAGAAAAAAAAGAACACTTACCATGGCCGGCTGGCCGCCACCTCTCCTCCGTCCTCTTCTTCCTATCTCTGCCGACAGCAGGAAGCAAGGAAGCACCCAGCTCCCAGGCTCCCCATAGCCAATCCCAATGCTGCAATGCAGCGTTGTGATTGGTCTGAGCCCCGAACCACAGTGCTCAGACGGGGACTGGGAGGCTTTGCATGTTCCTCACCAGGCTCTGTAAAGCAAGCCTGGTGTGGAAGATGCAAAGTGCGCAGGACTGTTTGGCCGGCCCTCTTGCGCACTTAAGGAGTGCAAACCACTCCTCCCCTGCACTGCCTAGCCCCGCCTCGCTCCAAGAGCCACTGAATCAATAGGAAAAATAAAATGATAATAACGATACGTTATTATCATTGTATGTTTCCTTTTGAGGTAAGTGAGGCGACGCTCCTCCGCCTTAGCAGAGGAACCACCACTGGCCTGGAGCACGATCACGGCTCAAAGTCATGCTCTGACTGCCGGGCCATGGCTCCGAAAGCTTTGAGGGAGCAGTCCTTAAAGCTGCTTGCGGCCCGGCACTCTGCACTGTGTCGTTCTCCCCAGAGGTCTCGTTCTCAGTTGAGAGGAAGGTCCGGGAACCGCTCTGGGAGTTCCAAGTCTTCGTCCCCCCACTTGAAGTTGTTGAGTCGGTCAGGTAAGAAGCACAAGAAACATAAGAAGCCGACGTGACAAAGGAGTCTCAGTGCTACAGGCCTCATTCCTCTGAACCTGTGCCTGGGTCGGCTCTGTGCTTCCCAGCCTTCCTGGGAGCCGAAGCGACCCCGCCCAGCTCAAGGAATTTTATGATGCCATGTGCCTCATATTTGGGTGGCCTGACCCTACCTGCACGCCTTCGGGAGCCAGAGGCTCAGAGGGGGCTCCATCGGGTTCTGCGCCGGCGGGTCCTGCTCCGGAGCCGATGACCCCCCCGCATGGATCCAGCAATAGATCTAGACCGACGCCAGTTGTACGACTGCGACCTTCCCCAGCGCCGGTCCCGACACCAAGACTCCAGACGCCACCGGCACCCACCGGCGGCGCCAGCCCCATTCTTACCCCTGATGACCCGGAGTCAAATCGGCGCCGGCAGAACCTTTGGTTTGAGGTAATTTCCTCTGCTCTATTCTGAAGGGCTAGGAATGGAGGAAGATTCGGAGCGGTCGCTGGACCTTTCACAAGACCAGCCTCATCAAGAAATGGACTGGTATGAGGAATTGGGTGAGGCCAGCGGACTGGATGCCTCTCCAGATTCTGGTCTGATTTTTTCCCCCTACCGTGGCTACGGAGGAGGGAGCGTCGTATGCTATGGTGGTGCGAAGGGCAGCTGAAGTCCTGGGCCTTCAGCTCCCTTCTATCGAAGTCAAGACAAATATCTTGACAGAGGTCTTGCAGCCTGGTGTTTCCTCCTCGGAACCCCCTGCTGCTTTTCGACGAGGCCTTAATTGATGTCCTACTGGGAACATGGTCCAAGACCAGCACAGGGGCTCCTGTAAATTGGACAATTGCCCGCCGCCATCGCCCGCACAGGGTGAGCCAACTTTATTTACCAACCACCCTACCCCCGAGAGCTTGGTGGTCCAATCATCTACCTCCCAAGGCGCGTTCCCTTCCGCACCCCCGGATAGGAAATCCAAGAGGCTGGATAGTTGGGGCACTAAAACTTTTTCTTCCGCCAGCCTTGCATTCCGGTCGGTGAACACCGCATGCTTATTGGGCCGTTATTCCTACACTTAGGTTGCTACCACAGGTCCTGGAGGAGGCCCAGGCAATCCTCTCCCAAGCAGTATCGGACGGGAGAGATGCTTCAAAGTTCGCCATTCGTTGAGGTCGTGACACGACCGGCTCGCTGGGCAGAGCGATTTTATCGACGGTGGCTGTTAGATGCCACGCCTGGTTGAGGACTTCTGGCTTTTCAGGGGATGTCCAGGCCTCTCTCATGGAAATGCTGTTTGATGGCACCTGTCTCTTCTGAGACAAGGCAGACATGGCTCTGGAGCATCTGAAGGACTCATGGGCTACGGCCAAGTCCTTGGGCCTCTCAGTGGCCACACGTCCTCCGTCTGCTTTTCACCCCTTTCGTGGCTACAGAAGGGGCTTTCAGCTGTGCCAGCCATACCCCAGCCACAAGACCGCTCAAATTCAACAACATCTGGCGCGGCCGTGGGCACAGCTCGTTCCAACGCCATGGGTCGGGTGGCCCGAGGTCAGGTCAGTCCACCTCCTCCCCCTGCAACCTCACCCTTCAAACCTTCTAGTCTGGTCCTTCAAGAGCATGGGCGGCCAGTTGGTGGCAGGTCCTTCAAGAGCATGGGCGGCCAGTTGGTGGCAGGGTCGACATCACCTTCACCACTGGCACAACATCACCTCGGAGAGGTAGGTCCTCCAGTTAGTCCGAGGGGGCTACTCCCTTCCCTCGAGACTACCCCTCCTTCCATGCCTCCAATTTTCGACCGGCTGACGGAGGATCACCTGACTTTGATTCAGGAGGAAGTCATGACTCTCTTGGGTAAGGGAGTCACTTAGAGGGTTCTCACGCCAGAAGTAGGCTGTGGTTGTTTTTCCTGCTACTTTCTGGTCCCCAAAGCGGAAAAGGGTCTTTGCCCTATCCTAGATCTGCGAGCCCCTTAACTACTTTCTCAAAAAGGAAAAGTTTCAGATGTTCCCTCTAGCTCAGGTCTTGTCTGCCCTGGCCCTGGACCTAGGAGACTGGATGGTAGCATTGGACTTGCAGGACACCTGTTTTCACACTCCCGTCCTGCCTGCTCATCGGCGCTATCTGCAGTTACGGCAGGCCACGAGCCCTTTCAGTTCACCGTGTTCCCCTTTGGCTATACCAGCGCCCCTCGGGTGTTCACCTAGGTGATGGTAGTGGTCGCAGCATCTCATCTGCACAGATCAGGGGTGCCAGTCTTCCCCTATCTCGACGACTGTCTGTTGAAGGCGACCTCGCCCCAGTCTGTCATCTCCCACCTCCAAACTACAGCGGACCTCCTGCATTCGTTAGGGTTCACTATCAACATGCAAAAGTCGCTCCTGACTCCCTCTCAGACACTCCCTTTCATCGAAGCAATTTTGGACACAGTGCAGTTTTGGGTCTATCCTCCCGAATGGCGAGTCCAGGATATTCAGGGTATGATACCAATGTTTCAGCCTATATCCTGGATTTCTGTGAGATTGACTCTGAGGCTGCTGGGCGTCACAGCTTCCTACATCCTACTAGTGACACATGCCTGATGGCATATGCGGGCTCTGTAGTGGTACCTGAAGTCCCTGTGAGCGCATCATCAGGGGAATCTCTCCGGCATGATCCAAATCTCGGATAGAACTGCACAGGGCCTGCAGTGGTGGCTAACGAACCGCAATTGGGTCAGAGGCAGACCCCTCTCCCTTCCCCAACCAGATCTCACAGAAGTGGCAGATGCGTCACTCCTGGGATGGGGCGGCCATTTGGGATAGGTGGAGATCAGAGGACTCTGGTCTCCGGCGGAATTCTGACTCCTCATCAACTTGCTGAAGCTCCGAGCAATTCGCTTGGCATTGAAAGCCTTTCTTCCTTCAATCAAGAGAAAGCTGGTTCAAGTTTTCACAGACATCACCACCACCACGTGGCACTACCACTGCAACAAACTGGGCGGGACGGAGTTGTGGACCCTTTGTCAAGAGGCCCTGCGTCTCTGGACGTGGCTGAAACAGCAGGGCATATCCCTGGTGGTTCAACACCTGGTAGGTTCTCTGAACACCAGGGCGGACAAACTCAGCCGCCTATGCCTAGCGGATCACGAATGGCGTCTCCATCCGGAGGTGGCGCAAGGTCTCTTTCAACAGTAGGGAGAACCTTAGTTAGATCTGTTTTCCTCTGCAGAGAACGCGCAAATTCTGCAGTTTTGCGTGCTGGAGTTTCCAAGGCGGCTCTCGCTCGGAGGCGCTTTTCATCTCGAGTGGAGCTCAGGTCTCCTATACGCCTTTCCACGAATACCACTCCTGTCCAGAGTGCTCAAGAAGATGAGGAGCGACCGGGCCCAAGTCATTCGTGTGGCTCCGGACTGGGCACGGGGAGTCTAGTATTCCGAGCTTCTCCAATTGAACATCGATCCTCTGATCAGGCTGCCCCTTCGGGAGGATCTTATGTGGCAGCAGCAGGGAAGGGTCCTCCACCCGTCAACTCTACGCCTTCTTGCCTGGAGATTGAGCGGCGATAGTTGATAGCAGTCAACCTTCCTCCCGAAGTCTGTACTGTTATTCTGGCAGCCAGGTGTCCCTCTACCAAGACTGTGTACGCCTGCTGGTGGAACAAATTTATAAAATATTGTACAGAAAGGTCTATTGATCCTCTTTCTGCTTCCCTTTCTCAGGTTTTCCTTTTTTATTTCGATCCTTGTCCAGCAGGGCTCCGCACTGGGCACTCTCAAATGGTGCCTTTCGGCCCTGTATGCCTACCGAAGGCTGCCAGACCAACCCTTATTATATAAATCTCCCATTGTAAATAGATTCCTTAAAGGACTTGTGCATATGTTTCCACCTTCCCCTTCCATTATGTCTCAGTGGGACCTTGATTTGGTTCTCACCTTTCTAATGTGCACTCCATTTGAGCCTCTGCACAATTGCCCCCTCTGGCTGCTTACTATCAAAACAGTCTTCTCAGTGGCAATCACATCTGCCAGGAGGGTGAGCGAATTGCAGGCTCTGTCGTTCAAGCCTCCTTACCTGACCATGTTCCCTGATAAGTTGGTGTTTCACACTAGGGCCTCTTTCTTATTGAAAGTGGTAAAACCATTCCATGTGGGGCAATCTGTCACCTTCCCAACCTTCTACACAACTCATCACCCCTCTAAAGAAGAGTAGCGACTCCACCGTCTGGACCCAAAAGGAGCGTTGTTGTTCTAACGTGACCACACTAAAGTGTTCCGGGTGGACGACCAACTCTTCGTGGGGTATTTTGGAACAAAGAAAGATTGTGCGGTGCAGAAGAGGACTATCTCGCGATGGGTGGTCCTCGTCATCAAAATTTGCTAGGCTCTGGCCAAAAAGCAGCCTCCTGAAGGTTTAAGGGCTCACCCCACCAGAGCCAAGGCTGCTACCATGGGGTTGAAATGTGGAGTTCCAGTCCTTGACATTTGTCAGGCATCCCTGCACACGTTTACCAAGCCCTACTGCCTGGACAGTCAAGTTCGTAGAGATGGCCTATTTACCCGCTCTGTCCTGCACGACTTCCTGGTCTAAACTTGCCCGCAATCCCTCCCCCGGGGGTGGTATTGCTTGGGTATCTATTCAAAGGTAAGGAATATGTGGCTAGATGTTTCTATCAGATGGACAAGTTACTTACCTTCGGTAACGCCTAATCTGGTAGAGACATGATCTAGACGCAGATTCCTTACCAACCCACCCATCCTCTTTTTATATGCAGACAGGGTTCTAGGGTCAGGACTGATCCCTTTCAGGGCCCTAGTCTTCAGAAACACGCCAATGTCAGTTCACTTTATGGCTTTGCACTACTGGCGTGGAAAGTTGTGAAAAGTAACTGACGACAGCACACCGAGGTGGTGCCTAAATAGATGACGCGGACGTCACAACGATGCAGATGACGCCAACGACATCACATGGAGCCGACCAACGCCACCTACCGACAAACAGAGGTATTTCTTGAAGAAAAATCTTCAGGATCCAGTCTGACACCCGGGCAATTCAAAGGTAAGGAATCTGCGGCTAGATCATGTCTCTACCAGATAAGGTGTTACCGAAGGTAAGTAACTTGTCCATTCACCAGGTGAGGAATCTGCTGTTATTTTGTCCACACAAAAGAGTGTTGGCTTGTACTTGATACACTCATGAACTTCGGTATCATCATCAATATGAAAGCATTACAAAATTCTCATTTTCAAAAGAATTTGCCTCCTATTTGACAGTGGCCCTTTAAAAATACAACAAATGTGTCCAACAGCACATAAAGTGCCTCTATATAGCTCTTTGTTCATCTGAACTCATTCAAGGTTATCTGGGTGGACTGCATCACCTCCCACACCCCGTATTGAGTAGTGGTATGAATGAAAATTGTGATTAGACCTGCCTTGCTAATATTCTAGAGGCTTGGCAATCTTCATTTGCTCTCAGTATTTCTGTTGTCATCGACAGAGATTATCTCACGCATACAATCTACTAATGTAGGTGTGTTCTTCTTTGTTTCACAGTCCCACCACCTACGTCTTGGATGAGGACGAACCACGCTTCCTTGAAGAAATTGATTACAGTGCAGAGAGCAATGATGAGGGAGATGTTGACTTGGTTGATAATCCAGTAGACTACGAGGCTTCAGCCATGGAAGATGCCAACAGCGACTTAGAAACTACCAAGAATCCATTCTCGAAGGGATTTCACATCCAGCAATAGTCTGGTCTGTGGACACGCTGCTATCCAGAAAATGGAGGCCTAGTTAGAATTGGGCCACAAAAGGTTGGCTCCCAAGACGACCTGTCTAAAAGCAGTACGGTTAATAGATAATAAACGTGTTCTCTGTTCATGAAACAATGGTATTTCTTTCAGTTAACTTCTTTTGTGCTTCACTTTCAGCACTGGGTGCACAAAGGAATGATTCAGTGTTTCACGCCAACTAAGTTGCTGCTTGACTTTGTTTCAGTGCCCAGTCTCTCTAATGAGGCAGATATATGCAAACTACTAGGCCACAAACAACATGCAGTCGGTATGGACTGTTGATTTTGCGCGCACAGTGGAGTTTCGGAAGAAGTTGGTCTGAACTTTTGAAAATGTTGTCTCAATATTCTTTAAGTGTTTTTATCCCCCTCTGCCCTCATATACTCTTTCTGCTGCTGTTTGTTGTCAGAGGTTCGATGAAGAGCATCTGAATCCCCATTCAGTGTTTTCCACCCATACTTCCATGTTGTTTACGTTATTTCTTTTTATGAAAGAATGTTTGGAATCAGTATATTCTACCTATGTGTGCACAAATGAACATCCTGGACTTGTATTCCTTTGGTGCATAACTTACAGTACAAGTACAGTGTTATTCGCAAAACAATTCAGCTGTACAGTTTTTTTTAATGTTGAAACTTAAAACAACATATTTATTTCTATGAAATTGTGTTCAGTATTTTATTGTGTTTGAAGTAATCCAAAGCCTGCTTTAAAACCTTGTCATTTAAAAAATTACCGAATTAAAAAATACGATTTTTCCTTTGTTGTTTTTGTTTATTGTCCATTCTTCGGAAATATTGCTTCAGTGTACGGGGTTCCCGTAACTTTAATGCCAGTTACTGGAGAGATACTTGAGCGCACTCAAGTTGAGCGTGTGCTTTGGGTGTCTAGAGGGGTCTGCTAAATGGCCTGCTTTTATACTTAATGAATCAAGCGCAGGTTAATACTCAGGGAGCAGCCATATTCATTCCCATACATGCGTTTTGGGCAACGGGACACTTCTGTTCTGATTTGTTATATAATACTTTTTGTCCTATCTGTGATTTACAGATATTTAAACACGCTATACTCTCAGCAGGCACAGTTTATCTAATTAGAAAACGTTTCAACTAATAGAATGCTTTGGTTTTAACACTGTTTTCGATTATAAACTTGACAAAATTTGGATCCAGATCCTATACAGTGGCTTAAAGTAATAACGGAAGGATTAGAGGCTTTGTTATTGAACTGGAAACTCCAAGAAGGAAAAAGTTATTGCACTGCAGCTTAAAGTGTTTTGAAATAATACTCCCTTCCCCGTTATTTATATGATGCTTTATATTCTGATTCATACCGTTGTTTAGATATTTTTAACTGCATCCTATTTTGACAGATTTCCGTCCTGAAGCACAGAGCGAGAGCGAAAATATTTTGCCAAGTAAAACACAATGTACTCGAGAATTGAAGCCAGCCAGGGTTACTACCCATTTTCCCCAAAACCCACAGTTGCTAGTTCAGCCAGTGGACTAAATCTCTTCCCTAAAATTGTAGTGAAGCCTCTATAATGAAGTGCCCCTCCTTGAAACCATGTGAAGATACACACTACAATGTTATTTATATAGACTTTTATCCTAAATTATTCCTTAAAATACTTGTTTTTATAGTACTGAGCAATTTGCTACCCTGCCATTAGTGATTGTTGCATAACATTTTCTTGACTGACAAAAAATCTCTAAGGTCACCAGATATTCATATTTGACAGTCAATTTTAGAAACGTCAGAGCTGTCTCTTATGATCTAACGCTTGCCACTATAAAATATCCTCTATAGCAAATGGACAGCAATGTAAATTTTACACCAAGTAATTAATGTGAAGATTAATGAACAAATAGACTGTTTTACCATAATAAACCTACATCTTGATGAAAGCTATAAAATAGATAAATACACTTATCGTGTTATGCATCCCTAAATCTTCGTTTTTTCCACTGTTAATCTTTTTTAGTCTGTAATCTAAAGGTATGTAGTTCCTCTTATAGTGGTGCCTAGAAAGATTTGGCAGGTATCCCTTTGGGTAACCCTTTCCATAATTTATCTAATGCTGAACAGACAGCAGCACAGTCGTTGGCAGATGATGTCAATATAACAATAAAACAAGCAGACAAGGGAGGGGCCACGGTGATCCAATCCACTACTGACTATGATCGCGAGTGTAGACGTCAACTGGGTAACACCAAGTACTACACCCCGATCCCAGAAGATCCTACCGCCAGACTGAAAACAGAAATTTGTAGTATGGTATATGAAGCAGAAACCAATGGTTGGATTTCGAAAAAGAAGCCGACTTCCTGGTAACAAAGGACCCAAGGGTACCTTACTTCTATACACTACCCAAAATACATAAGGGCACCACACCAGTACCAGGAAGGCCCATAGTGTCAGGTATAGGATCACTCCTGGAACCTCTGTCCAGATTTTGTGACCATTTCCTTCAGCCAATAGTGAAGAAAATTCCCTCATATATACGTGATACTACTGACATCCTTCACATCATAGAGGGTATACAGGACACGGATGAAATCAACCTCCTGGTCACTCTTGATGTAGAAGCGTTATACACAAACATTCCCCAGCGTGCTACTCTGATGGCCATTGAGTCATTATTGATGAAAGAAAATTGGACCTCACCGACTCCAATTTCGTTCATCATGGGGTGTGCCACTTTGGCTTTGACTGAAAACTATTTTGAATACCAGAAGCAACTATTCCATCAGTCACAAGGTACTTCCATGGGAAGTACCTTTGCTCCTAGCGTGGCCTGTCTATACATGGCCACCTTCGAAGAGAACTGCATCATGAACACGAACAACCCGTACATCAATAACCTTTCCTTGTGGAAAAGGTTTATTGATGACATTCTAATCTTCTGGAAAGGTGACAAGGCCACCTGTGAGGAGTTCTGCAATTGAATAAACATACAAAATGAATTCTTGAGATTTACACATACCATCTCTGAGACAAATATACCATTCCTAGACCTTAATCTGAGACTTGACCGCACAGGGCTAAGCACCACCCTCTATAAGAAACCCACTGATAGGAACAGCCTTCTATTATACCAAAGTCACCACCCGAAGGCCTTGAAAGACAACCTCCTGCTTGGCCAGTTCCTCCGTATCAGGAGGAACTGCAGTACCTTGACAGACTACAAGACTGAGGCGAGGGGTCTGGTAAATAATCTTAAACAGAGAGGTTACCCTGAATATCTGGTCAAGAACTCCTTCAAAAGAGCCCTTAACAATCCCAGGGAGGCGCTGTTGCAAACAAAACCTAAAGAACTGACCAACACTTTGACATGTGTTACTTCTTACACACCAGACTCCACACGCATTAAGGGCATCATTAAAAAGCATTGGGGAATACTTAACACAGGAGATATGGAGATCCCTACACCTAGGTTTGCCTTCAAAAGAACTAAAAATCTGAAAGATATCATTATACACACAAGACCCAAAACTGTGAATAATAGAACACAAAGAACACTTTGGGATCTGCCTCCAGTCACAGGGAATTATCCGTGTGGTACCTGCTCGGTCTGTGAACAAACGAAAGCCATCAAGACGATAACACTCACAGACACGTTCACATGGATTCTAAAAACCATACGAACTGCAACACATCAAAATGCATATATCTGTTGATATGCCCATGCGAGAAGAAATACGTAGGGATGACTATGAGAGCTATCAGAATACGCATCACAGAACACAAGAGCAATATAAGATGCCAGAAAGTCACGACCAAGATGTACACACACTATAGAGAGCAGAGACATAGTCCAGAATCTTTACAGTGGCTTGTTCTTGAAACCCACGCCAACATTACCCCCCATGCACTATTTAGAATAGAGCAACGGTGGATACACCGTCTGTCCACAGTCCAACATGGACTGAATGATGATATTCCGTGGGCCTCTTTGAATAACAGATAACATTGACCTGGTCAGGTTTTTCTTCAGCTAATTCCAGGGCCTCCTTAGACATGCATGACTCATTGGATTCACGTTTGCGGTATACGTTATAGCCACCAACTCAATGTGTAATGAGACAACCAGACAGCATGATGGGTGGATATAATGGTGGACTAGACTGAGATGTGTCATCAATTTTAAGAACAATTACTGACGCACCATAGGCTAAACTAAGACAACATGAGAGGACTGGGGACATGCTTGACGATCCCCACTCCAAGATGGCCGCCTCTGCCGGCGTAGTAACCCGATAGTGGGTGACTACCATACTTCACCCTTGTGCTCAAGGGGTTACCCACGCACATTGTGAGCAGTAACAACATACTACAGTTTCTGGTTTTTTGATGTTACTGGCGCCAATACTGACATGATAATGACATCAACAACACCAGGGTGATTGGCCACCATCCCTATTCCAATATGGCTGCCACTGCCATCACAGCGTCATATTGGTTTAGCGCTGCACCTTCACACGTAATGACGTGTTCCGGGCCCCGCCCCGTGTCGCGCAAATACCCGGAAGAGTATTTCAGCACCTGTTATGGGGCTGAACCACACTTCTCCGGTGCCGGCGATAGGGGGTAGGTGATTCGGCTCCTCCTGAACTACGGGAAGGTGAGTAATGAACGATTACTGGGCTGGATTTTGAAGCATGACCAAAACGGGTAGACTGTATGGATGCTGACAGATCAGCGCTGATTGAATACACCGCGCAACCGATCAGTCTGACAGTGCGCCTTTGGGTGGACCGCGAGGGGTTGGACCGAGATTATGGGACCAGATGATGGGTGGGCGCCCCACGTTGTCTGGGAGATAATACCTTGGCCTGGCTCACTCGGGGTCTCGCAGGGTCTCTGCTTCCTCTGGCTCGTTCCCTTTTTAGGGGGCACCGATAGACTCCGTTGGATGCCGATGGATAAATTATGTGCTCCCTGTTTGACGCACACCACTGTGAGTTACCTGCGTGGGGTTTGGGTTTTTGAATTTAAGCCCGTGTAACTCTTTGATTTCTCATCTATGCCTTACAGGACACCATGTTACAGGTGTCCTCATACTCCGCCGGACACCGACTGGAGTGACTCCCTCATTGTAGAGAGGTGAGTTTTTTATTGACAGCGGACCCACTTCCTAGTCCTATCGTTGAGGTGGGATTCACGAGCACTTATGAGACAGAGTACAATAAGTGTATGAATGCAGTTCCTGTGACTGTCTTCAATTGGGGAGAACAGTCTTCTATGTTTTTAGATTTTTAACTTCACAATACCGGATGTCTAATAATAGGCTCCGTTTTTATCACTTGCCTAGGTGTTTGCACTAATTAAGTATGCCGATTTTATAATTGAGGTGACCGGAGAGAGAATAAATGGACATTGTGTAACCTATATACGTGTGATACAGCTATACCTTGACCCTGTTTCCCTTTCTTTCTTTAGATTAATTGAATACACTACAGCATTTTGATACGTAGTGTGAACATGTGGTAGGTAGTTACTGACCCCATCACATTGTGTAGATAGATTCACTGAGTAGGTCCTGAAGAATTGCCACGGATCAACCTGACCATTAGGCAAGAAACATGTTGACCTGTAGAGTTGGACATAGCCTGAACTAAACCTTTGAGTTAGATAGGCTGCCACTCTGTTTATTCATTTTTAACGAAGTGGATAGCCAGCCAGAATAAAAGTATTATTTGGACTGTCCTACTTCTTTTAAATTATCCCTGCACGATATCTACACCCCTTGGCCCACACACTCGCACTGCATCACACACACCCGCACTTCATCATACGGCAAGGAACAAAAGATCTCCGCGAAAGAGCCCCTTTTAAGGGTGCCCGTTGGGTATTGCAGCGCCGACCCGACGAGGAGCAGGTCCATATGATGAAGCATGACATCTAGCTTGCTAGGTGTGTGAGGACCCTAGTTCCGAAATAAGGAATTTCCCCTATTCTCCTCCCCACACCTTACTCCACCGAGGTTGTAATTACAAACGATGGTGGTTTGGCTCACACCTTTTCTCCTAGGCACCACTATAAGAGGAACTACATACCTTTAGATTACAGTATCTGACTGGGCATTTATGTTGGACCTCTATAAAAAGCCCCTCATTCCCCCGTTTGTTGATTGAATCTTTTTTAGTCTGCCATTATATCCAAAAAACCCTGTTTGGAAAAGAATCACTTAATGACTGCCCCTCTGATTGATGGTGGTGCTGTTCAATGGCAGACTAGAGACTTGGTCTTGAGTGGCCTTTCTAATGCATCTGAAGTGGTTCATTCTGGCTACCATTGTATACTTCTCAGGTGAGGTCTTGCTGTTTATTGCTCTTGAAAATATCACTGTAGCAGCCAATGTATTTTATTAGGAAATATGTAATCTCTAGTCTTTACCCATAAATGAACCCTAGGGTAGATTAGGTAACAAAAGAATGGCATTAAGCGGGCAAGAGCCCACCTACTAACATGAACTACCATGTCTGATTAATATGTGGGATATAGTACCCCCTGCCATACATTATAAGGATATTGTAAGTCATCGATGAGTTCCATGACCATATCGAAGAAAAAGGCTGAAGGCCAAGTTCCTTCATTCAATTATGGAACTCCAAGGTGACTTGCAATATCCTTAACATGTATGAGAGGGGGTACTTTATTCCTTATAATTCATGGTCACAACTTCGTAGTTGACCACATGACACTTTTGCTTTGCCCCAAACATGACGTGACTATCCTCAAATAGGAGATACAATCACGGCTTCAGTGTGAGCAAGGTCGGCTGAGAAGAAGGGACAAACAGGTAAAAATGCAGGCTTGTCTTCTTGATGAAGTAAGTACTATCTCTCTGAAACTTGGGGGCACCTTTCTTTTCTTGGGAACAGAAACTAGGCATAACAATAATTTGTACCTCTTCAGCACCGCAAATAGAAATTTGGGATGACTAGAACACCCCATACATTATAATTCTGTAGGAACAGCCTACAGTTAAGCAGATATAAAAGCTTTGAACTCACTACCTATGATTTGTTCTCAAGTAGCAATGCTATAAAAACCCATGTTTGAGGCATGTGTGCTGTAGATACACATGCTTTGCATACTCCTGCCATCTAGTGTTGGGTCCGGATGTTTGCAAGTTGTTTTTCTTCAAAGAAGTCTTTCCAGTCACGAGGTAAGGTGACTCCTCCTTTCGGTGATAGTGCGCATGGGCATTGACTCCATTGTTCGATTGTTTTTTTCCGCCATCGGGTTCGGACCTGTATTGCTGCGCTCCAGTTCGAAACCGTTCTTCGGGTTCCCCTCGGTGCGTAATCCACTCTACCCTCGACGGTATTCTTTCGTACGCGTTTCCCACTTCTCCGCGTATCGATTCGGTCAACGAAATCTCCAATTTCGATCAGAAAGTTTCGTGGGTGGCCTTCGAACCTAACTGCGTTGGTCCAGCTCTTCGTTGATGGATCGGACTCCGTTCAAATTCTGTCCTCTGTGCCACGCCAAGTACCCGCGCACCGACTCACACCAGGTGTGTAACTTGTGCTTGTCTCCAGAACAAAGAGAAGAAGACTGCGACGCGTGCAAATCGTTTCGGTCGAAGAAAACTCTCTGCGATTTTCGGGCTCGATGTCAGGAGATGCAGCGCCAACACGTCAACGACACGCCGGATATCTTCGGTGAAGACTCCGAGCAAGATAATCTCGAGCCCTCAGCGGCTGAGGAAGAAGAGGCCTTCTCCGTGTCAGAAACCGATTCAGAGTTGGAGAAAAACCTTGATGTCGACAATGTGCTGCAGGGACAGGGTGACGTGAGCACAGAAGACCCCTTGCCCCGTCCACCCACCCCCAAAAAATCTAAGGCTTCGGCATCACCTCTGCCTTCTGGCCAAGGTCGGCACTGAGACGATATTTCTGATGCTCTGCGTCCCGGATCGACACCGAAACATGTCGTGAAACCTTCCGGCTCGGGACCGAGTCAGCCGAAATCCACCTTGGAGCCGAAATTTCCGGTTCCAAGCACAAAGTCGGTTCGGAGCCGAAACCCTCCACGCCGAAAAAGAAACAGCCTTCGGAGCCAAAACTTTCCGTGCCGAAAGGCCATTCCATCTCGGGCCCGAAAGCGTCGGTGCCGAAAACCAAAGGTGTCCCTTCAGCACCTTTGGATCTGAAAATAGACATTGTACCATCCAAATTGGATCCCAAACAAAAGAAACTGTACATTAATCCTGATACAGGACATATTCACGCCAAGCCGCCTTCTAAGCGCAAGCTTCCTGATGATGACAGTCATTACAAAATCCCTTTGAAGAGAAAAAATGCTGGTACCAGCCCTTCTCATCCACCACCACCATCTCCTCCACCTCCACCCTCCTCTCCACTTTTAGATCCTTTGCACATCACACCTCACGGTTCTCCACTATCTCACCATGGGGAAGACGATATTGATGAGGTAGACACACACTTACCAGGGGATCCATGGACGGATTATATAATTGACCCTCCATTGGATAATGATCCAGACCTTTACCCTGCCAAGTTACCTCCACCTGATGACAATGTATCCTATCAAGAACTTATTGCCAGGGCCGCACAATACCATGGGGTGGTACTCCACAAAGAATCCTTAGAAGATGATTTTTTATTTGAGACACTAAGATCCACACACAGGTTGAGCCAAACACTCCCTATGCTCAAAGGAATGATGAGGCACGCAGAAGAATCTTTTAAAGACCCTGTACGTGCACGAATCCTCACTCCTAGAGTCGACAAAAAAAAAAAACCTTCCCCAACAGATCCGGTATTTATTAAAGGCCAGTTACCACTTGCTTCCTTGGTAGTATCCAGTGCTCGCAAGCGAGCTAATTCCCAAAACTCGGGAGACGCTCCTCCCCAGATAAGGAAACAAAACTCATTGACGCTTCTGCCAAACGCTTAGCTGCTCAAGCTGCCAATCACTGGCGTATTGCCAACATACAGGGCCTTTTAGCCAGATACGACAGGGCGCACTTGTGCGAAATGGGGCAATCGCTACAATATCTCCCAGATAAGCATAAAGCTAAAGCCCAAGACTTGGTCCAAGAAGGAAAATTAATTTCCAACTCTTCCATAAGGTGTGCTCTAGATGCTGGTGACACCGCAGCTAGAGAGATCAACAGTAGCGTCCTACTCAGAAGACATGCTTGGTTAAGGATCTCCTGTTTTAAGCCCGAAGTCCAACAATTTATTTTAAGTACACCTTTTGACAAAGAACATTTTTTTGGCCCTGAGGTAGATCAAGCGCTTGAAAAATTGAAAAAGGACACTGAGGTAGCAAAATCCATGGGAGTGCCCCAGTCGCCTTCAAACAGGTGCTCCTTTCGGCGCTCCTTTTACCGGGCAGGGTCCTAGTCAACACCCTCAGACCAAAACACTTCCTCGTACAAGGGTAACAAACAATCCTCTTCCTCAAGAGGCTTTTTTAGAGGAGGGTATAGAGGAAACAACTCTAAGGGCAGGGGTAAGGGCACCACACCCCGTAACTCCCCTTCCCCTAATAAGCAGTGACTTCCCAAAGCTTCCCTCGACTATTCCACACCTGTCGGGGGAAGACTTCAACAATATCTCTCCATTTGGCAATCTATAACAACCGACAAATGGGTGCTTGGAATTATCCAACATGGGTATTGCCTGGAGCTTACCGCCAATCCTCCAAATATTCCACCTCGCTCTTACAAATTGTCGCCACACCACTTGCTGTTGCTCGAAAAAGAAGTGCAATCTCGCTTACTGAAAGAAGCCATAGAACCAGTTTCACTTCAGTACCAAGGTTCAGGGGTTTACTTTCTTTACTTTCTGATCCCCAAAAAGTATGGCTCATTAAGACCAATTCTGGATCTCAGAGAGTTAAACCAGTACATACTGTCCGAGCACTTTTTACATGGTGACCCTTCAACAGGTACTTCCACTTTTACAGCAGGGCGATTTTCTGTCTACTCTAGACTTAAAAGACGCATATTTTCACATTCCAATTCATCCAGCTCATTGCAAATACCTCAGAATTGTCATGGCAGGCAAACATTACCAGTTCAAAGTACTTCCGTTCGGAGTCACCACTGCTCCCAGAGTATTTACCAAATGTCTGGCAGTAGTAGCAGCTCATCTCAGAAGGCAACGTGTTCACGTCTTCCCATACCTAGGCAACTGACTCATCAAAGCCAGCACTTACCAAAACTGTTTACAACACACTCAGACTACAATAGACCTACTTCATCAATTGGGCTTCACGGTCAATGCACAGAAATCTCACCTGCGTCCTTCACAGGTGCAGTCTTAGCTAGGTGCCACTATCGACACTCTCAATGCTCTAGCCTCTTTCAATGCAGCCAGAATTCACAACATTCAGTCTATGATACTACAGTTTCAACCCAACTAGACATTACCAGCCAGAGTTTTCATGCAAGTGCTGGGAGTGATGGGGTCTTGTATCGCAATTGTACCCCATGCAAGGCTTCACATGTGTCCCCTACAAGAGTGCTTAGCACGTCAGTGGAATCAATCGCAGGGTCAATTAACCAATCTAGTGTTGGTAGACGGCTGCACCCATTGCTCTCTGCAGTGGTGGAACCCACATCATTTATCAAAAGAGTGGCCCTTCATAGACCCTATTCCACAGATCGTACTAACAGCAGATGCATCTTTCACCGGTTGGGGTGCCCATCTCCAAGATTACACAATCCAGGGTCTGTGGGGCGAAAATCACAAAAGTCTCCACATCCATTACCTAGAACTTCTGGCGGTGTTCCTAGCACTCAAAGCTTTTCAAACTCACCTCATAGGCAAAGCTGTCCTAGTCTGCACAGACAACATGACAGCAATGTACTATGTACAAAAACAGGGAGGGATGCACTCTATCCAACTGTCACTTCTCTCTCAAAACATTTGGAACTGGGCAATACATCACAGGATCTATCTCCTGGCGGAACATCTTCCAGGAGTAAACAATCAGATTTCCGACCTCCTTAGCAGAAAGAGGCAGCAAATTCACGAGTGGGAACTTCATCCCCAAGTTCTCCATCCATACTTCCAACAATGGGGCTATCCACAAATAGACCTGTTCGCCACAGTAGACAATGCAAAAGGCCTAAACTTCGCATCCAGGTTCCCACACCCTCTATCCAAAGGCAATGCCCTATGGATGAACTGGTCAGGGATATTTGCCTACGCTTTTCCACCTCTCCCACTACTTCAGTTACTGGTTCGGAAGCTCAGGCAAACATCCCTCACACTGATTCTAGTAGCCCCCACCTGGGCTCGTCAACCTTGGTACACCACCCTGTTAGAACTGTCAGTAGTTCCACATCAAAAACTACATCTCACCTCCAGTCTCCTCACTCAGAGCCATGGAGAAATCAGACATCCAAATCCCAAGGAGCTCAACCTAGCGATTTGGCTACTGAAGTCATACAGTTTGGTTATTTAAATCTACCACCACAATGTATGACTGTTCTGAAAGAAGCAAGAAAGCCTACTACCAGAGCTTGCTATGCAGCAAAATGGAAAAGATTTGTTGTCTATTGTAATAGCAACAACATCAATCCCTTAGACACTTCTGTACAAAACATTATCTGTAACCTGTTGCACTTACAGCAAACTGGGTTGGCTTACACATCTACTTGTTTACACCTTGCAGCGGTAGTTGCATATTTGTAACACAGTAATTTATCTCTATTCAAAATCCCTGTAATCAAAGCTTTCATGGAAGGCTTGAAAAGAGTAATACCACCAAGAGTTCCACCCGCACCAGTATGGAATCTTAACATTGTCCTTACAAGACTTATGGGTCCACCTTTTGAACCCTTACATAATTGCACTCTACAATTTCTTTTATGGGAAGTTGCTTTCCTCATTGCCATCACTTCATTGAGGAGAGTTGGTGAGTTAAAGGCATTAACCTTAGAAGAACCATTCTTTCAACTCCACAAAGATAGAGTTGTTCGCACCAATCCAAAATTCCTTCCCAAAGTGGTTTCTGCTTTTAAAATTAACCAATCAGTTGAGTTACCTGTGATCTGATAGAGACTTCTAGCGGCAGATTCCTTACCTTTGAATTTCCCAGGCGTCAGGCTGGATCCGGAAACTTTTGCTGAGCAATACCCCTTGCGCGCGACGTCGGGTGGCTCCATTCGGCTCCGCGTGACGTCGATGGCGTCGGTTATGACGTCACGGTGCCTACATAGGCACCACCCAGGCGCGTGGACGTCAGTTCTTTTCTTATCGCGCAAGTTAAGTGCCGATCCGGGAAGAGCTACCCCTCTGCCGCTTTTTGGCAGGCTTTTTTCTCGACTTTTGTCGATATTTTTGACGACTTCGTGTGTGAGGAATGTCGGGTAGGAAGACAGGTTTTAAACCGTGCGGGACTTGTTCCCGCACGATGTCGGTTACCGATCCCCACTGCGTATGTCTGTGGTGTCTTGAACGCGACCACGATTCGAAGTCGTGTTCAGACTGCCGGACGATGGCTCCGAAGACCTTGAGGGAGCGGGCGTTGAAGTTGCTCGCGGCCCGGCAGTCGACACCGTTGAGCGAGACTCCGAGGAGGTCATGATCCCGTTCGAAGAAGAGGAGGTCGTGGGATCGCTCACGGAGCCCTAAGTCCTCTTCCTCCCATTTGAGGTCATCTGGACACTCGGGGAAGAGGCACAAGAAGAAGAAGAAGTCCAAGCGGACTTCGACATCACTTCAACTGGCGTCCGTCGTCGAAAGAGGTAAGGAGCACCGACGCTCTAGGCACGGTTCTGCGGAGCCGGAGCCAGAGTCGATTTCGCACCTCCCTCCATTTCCGGGAACCGGAGCGACTCCCGCTCAAATTAAAGATTTTTACGAGGCCATGCGCCGTGTATTTGAGCGGAACGACCCCGTTGGTGAGCCCTCAGGCCCCGCGGGGTCGGTAGGCCCATCGGGTTCGACGCCGTCGGCTTCGGCCACGGCACCTGTGGGGCCTCAGGGATCCGATCTCGGATCTGGTTCGACGCCGGTCGTACCAACCTGACCTTCCTCGGTGTCAAACCCAAAGTCGGTGCCAGCGGCGTCGCCGGCGGATGTCGGTGGCGCAAGCCCCATCCTCATCCCCGATGACACGGAGCCGGAAAGACGTTGACAGAACCCAGTGGTTCTATATTGTCGCCTGAGCACTTTGTGGACGTGCTAGGCTCAGGAGAGGAATGGGAGGAGTCCGAAGACCCTCTGGAGAACCAGGATGTCTTTGAGGAGACAATGGACTGGTATGGAGAACTTGGGGAAGCCAGTGGTCTGGATACTTCCCCAGACACTGGCATGCTCTCTCCACCTACAGTGGCTACGGAGGAGGGGGCGTCATATGCTATGGTGGTTAAGAGGGCAGCTGAGGTCCTTGGACTGGAACTGCCCTCAGTGCAGGTCAGGACTAATCTCCTGACCGAAGTGCTTCAACCTGGGGCTTCCACCTCTGAACCCCTTTTGCCCTTTAATGAGGCACTTACGGACGTCCTACTAGGAACTTGGTCCAAACCTAGCACAGGGGCTCCTGTGAACAGGACGATTGCACGCCGCCATCGCCCAGCACCGGGCGACCCAAAGTTCCTCAGCCAACACCCCACCCCAGAAAGTTTGGTGGTGCAGGCCTCTTTTTTCCCAGGGCGCATTCTTTTTCGCCCCTCCGGATAGGGAATCCAAGAGACTGGACTCACTTGGGAAGAAGTTTTCTTCCTCCAGTCTGGCATTGCGGTCGGTGAATACTGCATGCTTATTGGGCCGTTTCTCCCACTCTCTTTGGGAGACGGTTGCGCAGGTACTGCCACAAGTCCCTGAGGAGGCCCGGGCTGTGCTCTCCCAGGCTGTCAAGTATGGCGGAGATGCGGCAAAATTCACCATTCGGTGTGGTTTGGATACGACCAATTCGCTGGGCAGATCTATTTCAACGACAGTGGCCTTGAGGCGCCACGCCTGGCTTCGCACGTCTGGCTTCTCGGGGGATGTCCAAGCCAATTTGATGGACATTCCTTTAGATGGAACCCGCCTTTTTGGGGAAAAGGCAGACTCAGCCCTGGTCAGGTTCAAGGACTCTCGAGCTACGGCCAGATCCTTGGACCTCTCCTCCACTCCTCATGGCCAGTCTTCCTTTCGCCCCTTTCGTGGCAACGGAAGGGGTTTCCAGGCGCGTCAGCCCTATACTAGCCACCCCGCACAGACTGCCCAAGCCGTGCGTGGACGTAGACACGGTACATCCCGTCGTCGGAATGGAAGCCAGAAGTCGTCTGCCACACTGCCCCCGGCAGCCGCAGCCTCCAAGCACTCCTAGGCTGATTCTGCAGGACCACACTATTCCAGTGGGTGGGAGAATTCGTCATCATCTCCCCCGCTGGAGATCTATTACAACAGACAAGTGGGTCTTGCAGATCGTCCAGGAGGGCTATTCTCTTCCTTTCCTTTCTTTTCCTCCAACTATTCTGCCGAGTCAGGAACGGCTGGCGGAGGATCACTTAAAGCTGCTCCAAGAGGAAGTTACAGCTCTTTTGGCTAAAGGAGCTATAGAAATAGTTCCAGTTTCAGAAGTAGTCAGTGGCTGTTATTCCCGATACTTTCTGATTCCGAAGAAGAACAAGGGGCTTCGGCCCATTTTGGATCTTCGGACCGTCAATCTCTTCCTCAAAAAGGAGAAATTGAAAATGCTCACATTGGCTCAGGTCTTGTCTGTCTTAGACCAAGCAGACTGGACAGTGGCGTTGGACCTGCAGGATGCGTATTTTCACATTCCCATCCTGCCGGGCCACAGGCGTTACCTGCGGTTCAAGGTAGGCCACGAGCACTTTCAGTTTACCGTGCTCCCCTTCGGCCTTACCAGTGCCCCTCCGGTGTTCACCAAGGTGATGGCGGTGGTTGCAGCTCATCTGCACAGGTTAGGGGTTTCAGTCTTCCCCTACCTCGACGACTGGCTGTTGAAGGCGTCCTCACCCCAGGCAGTCGTCTCCCACCTTCAGACTACGGCGGACCTCCTGCATTCGCTGGGGTTCTCTATAAACGTGCCGAAGTCACACCTGACTCCTTCTCAGACGCTCTCTTTCATCAGAGCTGTTCTGGACACAGTGCAGTTTCGGGCTTATCCTCCCGAGCAGCGAGTCTAGGATATTGAGGTTATGATTCCGATATTTCAGCCTCTATCCTGGATTTCGGTGAGGTTGACTCTGAGGCTGTTGGGCCTCATGGCCTCCTGCATCCTGTTGGTAAGACACGCGAGATGGCGTGTGCGGGCTCTGCAGTGGGACTTGAAGTTCCAATGGGCTCAGCATCAGGGAAATCTCAACGACGTGGTTCGGATCTCGGAAGGAACTGCGAATGATCTGCAGTGGTGGTTAACGAACCGAGATTGGGTCAAAGGCAGACCTCTCTCCCTTCCCCAACCGGATTTCACAATCGTGACGGATGCAGCACTTCTGGGATGGTGCGGCCACTTGGGCGAGATGGAGATCAGGGGTCACTAGTCTCCGGCGGAGACGGGGCTCCACATAAACTTGTTGGAGCTCCGAGCGATTCGCTTGGCATTGAAAGCATTTCTTCCCTCTGTCAAGGAGAAGTTGGTGCAGGCGTTCACGGACAACACCACCGCCATGTGGTACTGCAACAAGCAGGGCGGGGTGGGGTCATGAACCCTTTGTCGAGAGGCCCTGAGTCTCTGGACATGGCTGGACCAGCAGGGCATAACCCTGGTGGTTCAACACCTGGCAGGTTCTCTGAACGCCAGGGCAGACGATCTCAGCCGTCGATGCCTAGCGGATCACGAATGGCATCTCCAGTCGGAGGTGGCGCAAGGTCTCTTTCAGCAGGGGGGAGAACCTTGGTTAGATTTGTTCACCTCCGAAGAGAACGCGCAATGTCAGCAGTACTGCGCGCTGGAGTTTCCAAGACGGCTATCGCTCGGCGACGCATTTTGTCGCGAGTGGAGCTCAGGGCTCTTGTACGCCTTTCCGCCCATACCACTCCTACCCAGGGTTCTGAAGAAGATCAGGAGCGACCGGGCCCAAGTCATACTTGTGGCGCCGGACTGGGCAAGGAGAGTCTGGTATCCAGAGCTTCTGAGCATGAGTGTCGATCCTCCGATCAGGCTGCTCCTTCGGGAGGATCTTCTGTCGCAGCAGCAGGGGAGGGTTCTCCACCCGAACCTGTCAACTCTGCGCCTCCATGCGTGGAGATTGAGCAGCGGCAGTTGATGGCTTTTGACCTTCCTCCCGAAGTCTGTAATGTTATTCTGGCGGCCAGGCAGCCCTCCACTAAGTCGGTATACGCCTGCCATTGGCAGAAATTTGTATTATACTGTACAGAAAGGTCTATTGACCCTCTTTCTGCTCCTCTTTCTACTGTCCATTTGTTCATTCTGACTCTTGCCCAGCAGGACTCTGCTTTGGGAACTCTCAAGGTTTACCTTTCTGCTCTGTCTGCTTTTTTGTGGCTGCCAGACCAACCTTCTCTCTTTAAATCTCCTATTGTAAATAGATTTCTTAAAGGGCTGGTTCACTTGTTTCCACCCACGCCCTTTATTATGCCACAATGGGACCTTAATTTGGTCCTCACTTACCTAATGTGCGCTCCTTTCGAGCCTTTGCACAATTGTCCCCTCCGGCTGTTGACCATCAAAACAGCCTTCTTAGTGGCGATTACATCGGCCCGCAGGGTGAGTGAGTTGCAGGCGTTATCCAGCTCGCCTCCTTATCTTATGTCCTTTCCGGACAAGGTGGTGCTTCGCACCAGGGCATCATTTTTACCAAAAGTTGTGACCCCATTCCATCTGGGTCAGTCCATCACTTTGCCCACCTTCTTTGCTCCCCCACAACCCTCTAAGGAAGAGGAGCGTTTCCACTGTCTGGACCCAAAAAGAGCGTTGTCGTTAAACCTTGACCGCACAAGAGAGTTTCGGGTGGATGACCAACTCTTTGTGGGGTATGTGGGATCAAAGAAGGGAAAGGCAGTGCAGAAAAGAACCATCCCTCGCTGGGTTGTTCTCTGCATTAAAATCTGCTATACCTTGGCGAAGAAGCAGCCCCCTGAGGGATTAAGGGCCCATTCCACCAGGGGAAAAGCTGCGACTACAGCCTTGGCTCGGGGTGTCCCAGTCCAAGACATCTGTCAGGCAGCGACGTGGGCATCATTGCACACGTTCGCAAAACATTGTCTTGATGATCAAGTGCGCAGGGACGGGCACTTTGCACACTCAGTCCTGCAAGACTTTTTAGTCTAGCCCATGAGTCCGCAACCCACCGCCGGGATGGTATGACTTGGGTATCTGATTCAAAGGTAAGGAATCTGCAGCTAGAAGTCTCTATCAGATGAACAAGTTACTTACCTTCGGTAATGCATTATCTGGTAGAGACTCTATCTAGCTGCTGATTCCTTACAGCCCCACCCATGCCTCCCCGCTTTGCGGACTGATGTTGTAGGTCTAGGGTTTCTCCCCTTTCAGGGCCCTAGCTTTGCACACGTTTACGTCAGTCACTTCGTGGCTCTGCGCTTCTGGCGTGGAAAAACGAAAAGTACTGACGTCGGCGCGCCTGGGTGGCGCCTATGTAGGCACCGCGACGTCATAACCGACGCCATCGACGTCACGCGGAGCCGAATGGAGCCACCCGACGTCGCGCGCAAGGGGTATTGCTCAGCAAGAGTTTCCGGATCCAGCCTGACGCCTGGGAAATTCAAAGGTAAGGAATCTGCAGCTAGATAGAGTCTCTACCAGATAATGCGTTATCGAAGGTAAGTAACTTGTTCTTCTTTCCTCAACCTGATTCAGTAGCAAAACGAGCTCTCCACACGCTGGACGTTAGAAGAGCCTTATTAAATTACATAGAAAGGACCAAGGATTTTCGCAAAACAAAACAATTGTTTGTTGCATTTGCTCTACCTCACAAAGGCAATCTCCTCTCTAAATCAGGCATTTCAAGGTGGATTGTTAAATGCATTCAAACATGCTATGCAAAAGCAAAGAGAACTTTATCCTTACCCCCTAGAATGCATTCTACATGCAAAATAGGGGCTACTATGGCCTTCTTAGGCAATATTCCTCTAGCTGACATCTGTAAAGCCGCTACATGGTCTACACCACACACATTTACCAAACACTATTGTGTGGATGTGTTAGCACGACAACAGGCTAATGTAGGCCAAGCAGTGCTTAAGACACTATTTCAGACAACTGCAACACCTACAGGTTGGCCACCGCTTGGGGAGCATACTGCTTTATAGTCTATGCAAAGCATGTGTATGTACAGCACACATGCCTCAAACGGATAATGTTACTTACCCAGTAAGCCTCTGTTCTTGGCATGTGGAGCTGTAGATTCACATGCGCCCACCCGCCTCCCCGGACAACTGTAGTTGTTGCAGTTCTTCCTATTTACATACATATGCATGGACATCTCTATTCTACACTTACGTACTCCATTCACACCCTCTTGTGGGAAAACAGTCTAACAATGGAGTCGATGCCCATGCGCACTATCACCGAAAGGGGTCACCTTACCTCGTGACTGGAAAGACTTCTTTGAAGAAAAACCACTTGCAAACATCCGGACCCAACACTAGATGGCAGGAGTATGCAAAGCATGCAAATCTACATCTCTACATGCCACGAACAGTTGCTTACTTGGTAAGTAACATTATCCATATCAAGTGTGTGACTACAGGAGTAATTTATAACCAAGAATAGGGTAAGAAACGAGATGTGTGCATGATAACCAATCACAAATGTTCCACCAGATATACATGCTGTGTGTTTGTGTTCTGCAGTCCCACCATCTTTGCACGTGTGCTGTGTGTTTTGGATAAGTCCATTCATGTACTACCTTCTAAGCATGGAGAATGGTAGCGTAAGATCAATCTATTTATTTTTTATCCTAGGTGAAGAAGTAAAACAAGGGAAGGTAGGAACTTCCGGTCTTTCTAGTATAAACACATCAATAAAATTAGAAATATGAATACTCCTATATCCCTGAGGAATGCCTCTGACCAATTTGCTGCCACTTTTTTTTTTTTTTACTTACTTAGAGTGGGCTGAAACGTTTCAGCAAAAGGAGAGATGGAGGGGACATTGCACCCCATTACATCCGGTGATCTGTTGATCCAATTTGAATCATACCCAAGGTACCACCAAATAAAGGACATACCTGTGCTAAACCTTAAGGTATTTTTAATTAGGAACTAGATTCCTGCCTTATTCTGGTGTTAGAATTGGGGGTCTCTAGTTGTCAGAGGTAGGTACCTTTCTCCAAATAGGGACCCTTGCTTCTAGTCAGGGTAAGGGGGATACACACTTTAGATAACCTCTGCTCACCCCTGGGTAGCTTGGCGCGAGCAGACAGGTTTATCCCAAAGGCAATGTGTAAAGTATTTATACTGAAGACACACAGTAACACAGTGATAACACCACAAATGGATACCCCACCAGTTTAGAAAAATAAAGTATCTTTAAACTCAACAAGACCAAAACGACAAAAATACAACATGCAGCTAATAAAACATGACTTTAGAACAGTTATTGCAAAAATCAAGCTTGTTGAAAACAAATAGCTCCACCTGGGGCTATTGCGACGTCATGACAGCAATAAAACCAAAGTACGGTGCCAACCGCGAGGAGCGCAGCGTCGGGCACAGAGTCACACAGACCCCCAAACAAACAGTACCTTAGAAACGAAGTCTATGACGATGCACGGTGTCGTGGAGGTGAGGTGTCGGTGCCCAGGTCAAGGCCGGCTCCCTGGCTACCACAGGGGAGGTGAGGCGTCGTGTCTGCGAGGAGGCGACGTGTCAAGTCCAGGACAGGGAAGGACGATTGCGTCAGCGGTGAGGCGTCGGTTCCGGTGACGATTCGAAGTCGGCGAGTTCGTGGAGTCACCCTCGGCGGTTATCGGCGCTGTGATAACAGGAGCAGGCGCTGGCGATGACGAAGTCTGTGTGAGCGCTGGCGTCAGCAAATGCTGATAACTAGGGGCCTGAATCACAGAACTAACTTACGTCAAAAACGTAAAGTTAGTACTTTTGGTATTCACAGAATACACTTACTCATTTTGGTATTCACAGAATGAACTTACTCATTTCAGTATTCACAGAAGTTAGTAGTCCTAACTTTAGGACTCCTAAATGCCTTCTGTGAATACCGAAAGTCTTAAAGTTAGGATTTTTCTCAGTTTAGGAGTAGTAAAGTTAGGACTCCTAACTTTAGGACTCCTAAATGCCTTCTGTGAATACCGAAAGTCTTAAAGTTAGGATTTTTCTCAGTTTAGGAGTAGTAAAGTTAGGACTCCTAACTTTAGGACTCCTAAATGCCTTCTGTGAATACCGAAAGTCTTAAAGTTAGGATTTTCTCAGTTTAGGAGTAGTAAGTTAGGACTCCTAACTTTACTACTCCTAAACTGAGAAAAATCCTAACTTTAAGATTTTCGGTATTCACAGAAGGCATTTAGGAGTCCTAAAGTTAGGACTACTAACTTCTGTGAATACCGAAATGAGTAAGTTCATTCTGTGAATACCAAATGAGTAAGTGTATTCTGTGAATACCAAAAAGTACTAACTTTACGTTTTTGACGTAAGTTAGTTCTGTGAATCAGGCCCTAGAGGCGTCGGCAGACGGCGAAGGGCGTCGGAGCTGCAGTGCAGGCCGGGCAGTGCGTCATGCACTTCACGAGCAGTGCCCCTGGCCTCGGTGCCAGTCACAGCGTCCCATATCGGTGTCGTTGACTGCACCGGAGACAGGTTTTCTTACTTCTCTTAGCTTTCTTCCAGCTCCCAACAGCAAGGGCAACCTCCAGAGGCCTGAAACTGGAATAGACACCTCCTGGCAGGTCAGAACTCTCAGCAATAGAGTTCAGGGAGCTGGGGGTGAAGTCTCTGTGTCCCTGAGACTTCAAAACAGGAGGCCAGCACACACAGGCCCTTAGAGATTCTTCTTCAAGCAGGTTCACAGCAAAGTTCCAGTCTTTGTCTTTTCCTTATCAGAAGCAGTAACTGCAGGCCAACCCCCCACACAGCAAAAGGAGCAATACTCCTCATAGCTCTTCAGCTCTTCTCCTTGACAAAGGTTCCTCTTGAATCCAGAAGTGATCCAAAGTTCTTGGGTTTAAGGTCTACTACTTATACCCCATTTTGTCTTTGTTCTCTTTGTGCAAGGGTCTCTGAGCCCAGTCCAAACCAGTTCTGCCCTCACTGGTGCAGTATGATCACAGGGGTTGGAGACAGCATTGTGCAAGGGAGACAGGTCCTATTCAGGTGCAAGGAAAACTCCTCCCACTACTCTAAATGCAGCCAAGCCCCATTCAGTTCAACTCTGAGTCATCCAGGAAGGGCCAGGCACACCTCAATCCCCCAGTGACTGTCTACAGTGAATGCACATCCCCCAGCCCCCGTCACTCCAAAAGCAGACAGTCAATCTAAAAACAGGCAGAGGCACACAGAATGGTTAAACAAGAAAATGCCTACTTTCTAAAAAGTGGCATTTTCAAACACATAATTTAAAAACCATCTTTACTAAAAGATGTTTTTAAATTCTGAGTTCAGAGAGCCTAAACTTTATTTCTTTATCTTGCCCCAATAGGAAGTTATACTTGTAAGATGTTACAAAGTATTTCCCATTCTATCCTATGGGATAGATAACCTTTCAATAGTGAAACCTGAAATTGACAGCATTTCACTATCAGGACATGTCACACACACCAGTACATGTCCTACCTTTCACATACACTGCACCCTGCCCATGGGGGTACCTTGGGCCTACCGTAGGAGTGCCTTACATGTAAGAAAAGGGAAGGTTAGGGCCTGGCAAGTGGGTGCACTTGCCAGGTCGACATGGCAGTTTAAAACTGCTCGCAGACACTGCAGTGCCAGCTCTGAGATACCATTTCAGGGCTACTCATGTGGGTGGCACAATCAGTGCTGCAGGCCCACTAGAAGCATTTCACTTACAGGCCCTGGCACACTCAGTGCACTTTACTAGGCACTTACCAGTAAATCAGATATGCTAGTCAGGGAGAACCAATTGTAACAACAATTTACACAGGGAGCACTTCCACTTTGACACTGATCTGCAGTGGCAAAGTGCCCAAAGCATCTAAGCCAGCAAACACGAAATCCAGCACAGCATCAAAAATACAAGAGGTAGAGGCAAAAGGTCAGGGGAAACCACACCAAAGATGTCAAGTCTAACATCTGGTAACTAATATATCTTAACAGCTTCCTCATAAACTGAGGTTGATTCCACCCTAGTAGTACTATCTTACCAGGGTGGAATGAGGTAGCCAGTGATTAAACATGACACATTGCGTGGGTGAGACCACCTCATCCAAATATATTTATGACCAACAGGAATCCTGAACCTAGGATAAGTAACTAGGGATAGGGGAATTACCTTCCTACAAAAAGATACACCCCACACCTGCTGTTTTGTTGTTTCTTTGGGAGGAAGTATGGTGTATATTCCTCCTTCTATCTCGAAGTATGTTGATGCTATCACCTTTCCCACATCCACTTAAAGCCTTGGTGCATAGCTCTTTTCATATGAAATAGATGGCATGTTTGCAAACATGTAGAATAAAAATAGACTCTAGTGCAAAATTAAACACATCAAAAAAGCTGTTCGATAGTTGTTAAAAATTATACTAGAATTAGTTTAATACTAGTCAGATTTTTTTTAAAAGGCATCCAGTTCTTACCCTGGTACCCACCCTTAGACTGTGTATTGGATCGGGGCCCACTCTCCTGAGCGGGCTTTTGGTGGCCTTGAGAAGACTTTGTTTTTATTTTTAGACTTGTCACCATCTTTCCCTTGGGGTGGGGGCTTAGCAACCACTTTATTTTGGTCACCCCCACCATGAGTTGTCTTGGCCCAGTGGCCTGCCCTCTTCCCCAACCTTTGAGGAGAAAGTGGACCTAGGTCTGCCAGGTACTTATGTAATTTCTCAGGAACACAATTACTCAACAGATGCTCTTTCATAATAAGATTATAAAGCCCATGGGCGTGTACATCATTGCCTTTCAACCAGCCACCTAGTGTTTTCACTGAAAAGTCTACAAAATCTACCCAGGTCTGACTCTGGTTTTTTCGAGTTTCCCTGAACCTGATACTGTATTCCTCAGTGGTGAGTCCAAAGCCCTTAATGAGGGTATCCTTCATGAGGTCATAAGACTCAGCATCTGCCTCATTTAGTATCAGGCGCCTGTCCCTACACTTTCCTGAGAACAGTTTCCAGAGAAGGGAGCCCCAATACTTTTGGTTGAGTTTACTCATTTTCTCAAAGGCTGTAAACCATTTGGTGATATCATCAACCTCTGTGTATTTAGGGATAATCCATTTGGGGATCTTAGAGTCAAAAGCTTCTTCTTTCTCCCTATTTATTATTAGCTCTTTCTTTCTCTGTAGCCAGGATTTTGGCTTCTAAAGTGCCCTCTTGGCTAGTCTCTCGAGAGCAAGACCCTCCTCTGGGAGGTCTTCTCTCCTTCGGAGGGGAAGCTCTAAGCGCTTCTCCTGTCCACTGTCTCCATCCTGACCCTCAGGGGGAACAGTGTCATCTGGATGGTCTTTCTCATATTCCGCTAAGAGCTCCTTGAGCGTTGCCTTGGTAGAAGTTTTACAGAGGGTCCTTAGCTGCCACATTGAAAGCTGCAGATAAGGGGACAGGTCGAGCTCCTGAACCAGATCCCCTGTAGAACACATTGTTAGTAAACCTGGGACATTTTTAGAAAACAACAAAAAATTCTAAAATAATCTTTTGGGCCTAGCTACTAGTATACTTTTTAAATTCTAAACAGTTTCACTGTGGGACTTACACAAGGCCCTAACAGCTAGGTTTGAAACAGTTTAGAAAATAATCAAAATCGGAAGAAATGCTTTTAACTCATTACAATTTTGGATTACTTTGTGGAATCACTTTTTAACCGAGTGGTACAGCAGATGTCAAGCCTTCTATCCCACCACTGCCACCAATGTAGGAAGCAGCAGGTTTTGATTGGGAGGCCAGTCGGGAGGAACCAACAGGAGAGTTCAAGTCTTACGATGCTAGGGGACGTGGGGACCCCTGTGATCCTCTTCTCCTCGGGCTGGGGCGGCCGGGTGCAGAGGTTCTTTGAGGTGTCGGGTTTCTTCATTCGGGAGCACTCGCGGCTGAAGGGTCCTGCAAACAGGCTGCAAGCGTCGTCGAGGAGTTCACAAGGGGTAAACCCAAAGTGGACTCTGTCTCTTGAGGGCTTGGGGATCATGCTGAAACCATTGGCCCTCTTTGACACGGGCTAGGGGGCTCGAGTGCAGTGGTGCTTGGCGGTGTCGGGTTCTGGCGGTTCCAAAGTCCTAACAATTTTCCTTAGGGTGCCTGCAGGATGCAGGGGAGCAGTTCTGCTGTTCCACTGGAGTTCTTGGTTCCTGGCGAAGTGCTGGCAGGTCTCCCAGGCTTTGGAGACACAGCAGCTGCAGAGCAAGTCGTCTTTTGGTGCAATTGTCAGTCAGCACGCAGGTGGGCAGGGTTGACCCTAAGTCAGTTGTTAGGTCTTCTGTTCTTGCTCTTTGTGACTCTTCACGTCCGTCTTCTTCTTTCAGGTTGGCAGGATCTGATTTTCTGGTGCCAGGGTCTCCCCTCAATACTAAATTTAGGGGCTTTAAGGAAGTGTAGGGTAGTAGCCAATGGGCCACCTACTCCTGGGGTCACTACGCCCCTATATGACTACTTCCTGTGGGGAGTGTGCTTAACCCTGTCCCAGTGTTCCTACATTTGCCATCCACAAAATGGCTAACTCTAAAAAGTCGCCTCCACTTCAGGTAGCCCACCTTAAGGGTGGTACTGGCCTGAGGGGGGACACGCCTATCTGACTAGCTAATTTTCCCGCCTGTCCAGATGCCAAAGGGCTCTGGACCAAGGGGGATTGGCTTCCTCTCCTGTGAGAGAAGCCAGATTTGCATACCAAAGGCGATGGCCTCTTTGAAGCTTCGCTGCTTTGGAATGCTAATGTGCAGATCATATTGTGGGAGTGGGTGCAAGCACCCTCCACCGAGCAGGCTTGATTTCTGGCCTCCCAAGAGCAAAGGCCCTCACCCTTGGGGGTCGGAGACTTGTCTCTCGTGGCAGGCTGGCGAAAAACGGTCAGTCAGCACACTGAGAGCTGGTAGGTTTTCAGGGGGCACTTCTAAGGTGCCCTCTGTGTGCATGTATCGACAAATCCAACACTGGCATCAGTGTGGGTTTATTAATACGAGATGTTTGATACCAAACATTCCTATTTTCAGTGAAGCCAACATGTAGCTGGGGAACTCGTTTTCATCAGTGTCCAGTGCATGTACTTGAAAATGGCTTCCCTGTTCACTTGTATTGGCAGCAATAGAGCTGGCAAGCACAGGGGCATATCTGCTCATGCAGATATGTCCTCACATGTAGTATAGCACACCCTGCCTTAGGGCTGTAAGGACTACTGTATTGGTGACTTGCAGTGTTTTGACATGGAACACAGGGATATGTGCCATGTCATGTTTTCACTTTTGTCTGCACCAAGACATGCAGCCTGCAGTGGCAGTCTGTATGTGTATGGTGAGGGGTCCTTTAGGGTGGCACAATTCGCGCTGCAGTCTTTAAGACCCTCTTTAGCCTCCTTGCCCTAGGTACCAGGGGTACCACTTACTAGGGACTTGCAGGGAGTACCAAAGATATGGCCAATTGGGGTATAGTCGCACAGTTTTGGGGAAGGGATCTTGCACTGGGGACCAGGATAGCAGAAACTGAGTGCAGTTCCAGTCGAAATCACATCAAATACCAGGCAAAAACGTGGGGGTGACATGTCGAAAAGGGGCACTTTCCTACAATGACTAGCAAGATCTTGTTAGGAAATCTTTCTGGTAGCCAACTGCCTGGTGGCGTTCATAAACACCAGAGCAGACGAGCTGAGCAAATGTTGACTGGGGGATCGGGAGTGGCGTCTCCATCCGGAGGTGGCACAGGGCATCTTCAATCAGTGGGGCATGCCGTTCTGTTCACCAGTGGAAGTATCAACGCTTCTGCACTTTAAAGTTTCCTCCAAAAAGGGAATTGAGGAACTCGTTCTGTCTGCGATGTGACGCTGGTCTCCTGTACACGTCCCAGCCACTGCCTCAAGTTCTGAGGAATGTCAGGCTAGACCGGGCTCAAGTTATCTTAAGAGGCCCAGACTGGACCAGGAGAGGGTGGTACCCAGAGTGCCTGAACATTTGCTTCTAATCCAGCTGCCCCTTTGGGAGAACCTCCTATCCCAGCAACAAGTTAGAATCCTACACTTAAATCTCATTAATCTACCCTTCCATGTCCAGAGATTGATCGTCAACAGTTAAAACTTCTTTTGACCTGTTGCCTGAAGTGGGCGATGTCACTTTTGTAGCCAGATGCCCATCAACAAAGTTCATCTGCACTGGGAGCCAGGAAAAGTTTGTGGCCTGGAGTGGGGAACTTCATTTAGACCCTCTTCAGACCAAAGTCTCCGATGTATTGTTGTTTTGTCATTAGCCTAGCATGGATTTGCAGCAGGCACAGTTAAGGGTTACTTGTCTGCCTTTTCAGCCTTTTTATTTTTGTCTGATGAAACCTCTGTGATAGAGACTTCTAGCTGCAGATTCCTTACCTTTGAATTTCCCAGGCATCAGGCTGGATCCGGAAACTTTTGCTGGGCAATACCCCTTGCGCCCGACGTCGGGTGGCTCCATTCGGCTCCGCGTGACATCGTCGGTAGCGTCGGTTATGACGTCGCGGTGCCTATATAGGCGCCACCCAGGAGCGCGGACGTCAGTTCTTTTCTTTCTGCGTCAGTTAAGTGCTGATCCGGGAAGAGCTACCCCTCTGCCGCTTTTTGGCAGGCTTTTTCTCGTCTTTTGTCGAAATCTTTGGATTTGACTTCGTGTGCGAGGGATGTCTTTGAGAAAGACAGGTTTCAAACCATGCGGGACTTGTTCCCGCTTGATGTCGGTCACCGATCCCCACTGTGTATGTATGTGGTGTCTTGAACGCGATCACGATACGAGGTCGTGTTCAGACTGTCGGGCGATGGCCCCGAAGACCTTGAGGGAGCGAGCGATGAAGTTGCTTGCGGCCCTGCAGTCGACACCGTCAAGTGAGACTCCGAGGAGATCACGGTCCCGTTCGAAGAAGTAGAGGTCGCGGGACCGTTCACGGAGCCCTAAGTCCTCTTCCTCCCATTCAAGGTCCTCTGGACACTCGGGGAAGAGGCACAAGAAGAAGAAGACTAAGCGGACTTCGACTTCACCTCAACTGGCATCCTTCGTTGAGAAAGGTAAGGAGAACCGACGCTCTAGGCACGGTTCTGCAGAGCTGGAGCCAGAGTCGACTTTGCGCCTTCCACCCTTTCTGGGAGCCTGTAGCGACTCCCACTCAAATAAAAGAGTTTTACCAGGCCATGCGCCGCGTATTTGAGCGGAACGACCCCGCTGGTGAGCCCTCGGGCCACGCGGGGTTGGATGGGGCCCCATCGGGATCGATGCTGTCGGCTCCGGCCACGGCGCCGGAGGAGCCTTAGGGATCCGATTCCGGATCTGGGTCGATGCCGGTCGTACCAACGCGACCTTCCCCGGCGTCGAATCCGAAGTCGGTTTGTACGACGTCGCCGATGCCCGTCGGTGACGCAAGCCCCATCCTCATCCCTGGCAACACGGAGCCGGAACGGCGTTGAGCGACGCCGATTCTGACGTCGACAGAACCCAGGGGTTCTATGTTGTCCCCTGAGCACTTTGTGGATGTGCTGGGCTCAGGAGAGGAATGGGAGGAGTCTGGAGACCCTCTTGAGAACCAGGATGTCTCTGAGGAGACAATGGACTGGTATGGGGAACTTGGGGAAGCCATTGGTCTGGAAACTTCCCCAGACGCTGGCATGGTCTCTCCGCGTACAGTGGCTACGGAGGAGGGGGCGTCCTATGCCATGGTCCTTTTATTCATTCTAACCCTTGCCCAGTAGGGCTCTACCGTGGGAACTCTCAAGGGTTACCTTTCTGCTCTGTCTTCTTTTTTGCGGCTGCCAGACCAGCCCTCTCTCTTCAAGTCTCCTATTGTAAATAGATTTCTAAAGGGGCTGGCTCACTTATTTCCACCCACGCCCTTTGTTATGCCGCAGTGGGACCTTAATTTGGTAACCTACCTGCGCTCCCTTTGAGCCTTTGCACAATTGTCCCCTCCGGCTTTTGACCATCAAAACAGCCCTTTTAGTAGCGATTACATCGGCCCGGAGGGTGAGTGAGTTGCATGCGTTATCCAGCTCGCCTCCTTATCTTATGTCCTTTCCGGACAAGGTGGTGCTTAGCACCAGGGCATCTGTTTTGCCAAAGGTTGTGACCCCTTTCCATCTGGGTCAGTCCATCACTTTGTCCACCTTCTTTACTCCCCCACATCCCTCTAAGGAGGAGGAGCGTCTCCACCGTCAGGACCCAAAAAGAGCGTTGTCGTTCTACCTTGACCGCACAAAAGAGTTCCGAGTGGATCACCAACTCTTTGTGGGGTATGTGGGAGTAAAGAAGGGAAGGGCAGTGCAGAAAAGGACCATCTCTCGCTGGGTCGTTCTCTGCATCAAAATCTGTTATGGCTTGGCAAAGAAGCAGCCCCCCTGAGGGATTAAGGGCACATTCCACAAGGGGAAAGGCTGCGACTACGGCCTTGGCTCGGGGTGTCCCAGTCCAAGACATCTGTCAGGCAGCAACGTGGGCATCATTGCACACGTTCGCAAGGCACTTCTGCCTGGATGGTCAGGTCCACAGGAATGGGCATTTTGCCCGTTCATTCCTGCAAGACTTCTTAGTTTAGGTTATGAGTCCGCAACCCACCGCCGGGATGGTATGGCTCGGGTATCTGATCAAAGGTAAGGAATCTGCAGCTAGAAGTCTCTATCAGATGAACAAGTTACTTACCTTCGGTAACGCATTATCTGGTAGAGACTCTATCTAGCTGCAGATTCCTTACAACCCCACCCATGCCTCCCCGCTTTGCGGACTGATATTGTAGGACTAGGGTTATATCCCCCTTTCAGGGCCCTATTTTTGCACATGACTGTCAGTTACTTCGTGCCTCTGCGCTTCTGTCGTGGAAAGAACGAAAAGTGCTGACGCCCACACGCCTGGGTGGTGCCTATACAGGCACTGCAACGTTATAACCGATGCTACCGACGCCGACGATGTCACGCGGAGCCGAATGGAGCCACCCGACGCCGCGCGCAAGGGGTATTGCTCAGCAAAAGTTTCCGGATCCAGCCTGACGCCTGGGAAATTCAAAGATAAGGAATCTGCAGCTAGATAGAGTCTCTACCAGATAATGCGTTACCGAAGGTAAGTAACTTGTTCACCATGTACACGATCAGCTCTTTCTGATGTTTACCAGGACCAAGAAAGGCAGTGTGAAAGAGGATTCTGTCCTGGTGACTAGTCCTCTGTTTATAAAATGTGCTATTCTCTGGCTAAAGAGGAACCTTTGTCCAGCTGTTGGTGATTTGAGCTTAAATAAGAATGTTTAATTCAAGCATGTATTGTTGAAGCTTCAGGACACATAATAAAAAAAAGTTTTAAAAAAAGGAAATCCAGAACTTCGAAAACAAGCATTGATAAATGGATTAGGTTTCTCCTTTTTGATTAATAATTATTTTTTGTTGTAAGTTTTAGCTTGGTGAGCAGTTACTGATAAGCAACAGAAGTATTTTTTAACCGCAATATTCGCAACCGCAGAAATGACAGCACAGACAGCATTCCCGACAGCCTGAGCTTTAGGGCACTTCAACCCTGCGATCCTGCATACCATGTTTGAAGGACTGTGCCAAAGCACCAATAGTCACTGAATAATGAAGCACCTACCAGACTGGAGCTGTGACATGAACGTGCAAGATCTGCAGTAAAAAGATATTTCCAACATGTCTCTGCAAACCTAGCGGCAGTAAAGACTTAACCCTGCCCTAGAATATGATCTCTATAGCTCACATGCATGATGTCAGTCAGTCCTTGCCTACTTCTGTGAAAAACACAGAAGATGTGTTTTAAAGTAAAATGACATAATGCATGAAAACAATCCATGCAGCCTATTTCTGTGACATACAGAGAAAGAGGAGTTTTAAAATCAAAATGAAATAATGAACGAAAACAAACCATGCGTCGCTGGCAAGACTTTACAATTACAGGCTAGTTCACGACAATTACATTTCAACGTTAAATTATATTGCCATCTGTTTAAGCAGGCTAGATATTGGTGTGATCGATCTGCAACAAATTCAGACCCCCTCTTAGAGCACTTGTTTAAAGCTAGGCAATGCCTTTGTACAAAAGCTGAAAAATGCTGTGAGCCGGGGGAAATTGAGTGAAATGGACAGCTTGGATTTGCATCACCTCGCTAAATCATGCATTTCAATTCCTGACCGATGTGAATAAGCATGTATATGGGGGGCACAGGTCAAGCAGCCAGACTAGGAAAATCATGAAAAGGTCAAGGCCTGCGTCATTATGCCATATAACCAAAGACGAAGCAATATATCAGTCTAAAATATCAGATGACTGATAACATGGTTGAGAGACTAGGTAGGTAAAATTATATCAACAGTTAGTAAAATTTGCATCTGAAAGAGACACGTTAGTGACAGATTCCTTACCTTAGAATATCCCCAGGCGTCAGGCTGGATCCGGAAAGTTTTTGCGTAGCAGTACCCTTGCGCGTCGGTAGGCGGCGTCGTGCGGCTCCGCGTCCGTCGTCGGCGTCGTGATCGCCGGGATGACGTCGCGGGCAGTACTTAGACGCCGCCCCTGCGCGCTGACGCCAGTTCTTCTTTTCCGCGCCAGTAAGCGCAGATCCGGGAAGAGCAGTGCCCTAGTCACTTTTTGACTATCTTTTTGTGAATTTTTCACTGTTTCTTCAAACGAGTCTTCACGACTCCTAAGGTGTCGTAGGGATGCCCGGCTTTAAGCCCTGCGAGGAATGTGGTCGCATGATGTCGATCACGGACCCGCACCTCGAGTGTCTCTTCTGTCTCGGCCGAGACCACGACACGAAGTCGTGCCCTGACTGTCGGAAACTTCATCCGAAGGCTTTGCGAGAGCGGTCTCGAAAGCTCCTCGAAGTCCGGCAGTCGGCTCCGCGCCGCACCAAGCCCCGGTCCCGGGAGAGGTCGAGGGGCCGGACGCGGAGTCCCCGCCATTCGTCCGAATCCAAGTCTTCGCGCTCCTCCGGTAAGTCGAAGCACAAGAAGTCTAAGCGGCGTCATCGCTCTAAGACTTCGCCTCGCCGGTCTCGCGACTCGGCTGAGGTCCCTGTCGGCACCGTCCCCGCCCCCGCGGCCCCGGACGTGCCTGTCGAGTTGCCCCCGCATTACCCGTCCTACCCGGGTTCGGGGGCGACTCCGGCCGAAATACAGGAATTCCTGTCGGCCATGGCCCACCTCTTCGGGCCTCAAGGTCCCTCCGGTGCGCCTTCGGGCCCCGCGGGCCCTGATGGGGTTGCTCCGGCGCCGCCGCCGACTCCGGTCCCGGCGCCGCCTGTCCCACCGGCCTTCATCCCGGCCTCGGCTCCGGCCCCGGCCTCGATCCCGGCTCCGGTGGTGCCGCAACCCCCATCGACGCTGGTTGACCTAACCACGCCTCCGCCGACGCCAATGTCCCCGGTGCTGTTCCCCACGCCGTCCGGGGCTCCGGGCGGCGTCGTTCCCCGGTTCTCTCCGGCTCCGCCCGACGCCGGTTCCGGCGCCGATGAGACCTTGGGTCCCTGATGTCCCTCCTCCTCCATATTTTCAACCTGAGGAGGACCAGGAGAGCTGGGAGGGGTCTGAGGACCCTCTCACACAACAGTGCGAGTTTGACCCGGACTGGGTTGAGGAACTTGGGGATGCCAGTGGTCTGGACACCTCCCCTGACTCTGGCATGCTGTCTCCTCCCGTGGCTACGGAGGAGGGGGCTAATTTTGCAACGGTGTTGCGTAGAGCTGCTGGAGCCTTGAATCTCCAGTTGCCTACAGTGGCCGTCAGGACTAACATCCTGACTGAAGTGCTTCAGCCGGCAGCCTCCTCTTTGGAGACTGTGCTGCCGTTCAACGATGCACTCACTGACGTTCTTTGGGTGCCTGGTCCAAACCCACCACAGGGGCTCCTGTGGATAGGAACGTGGCCCGACGCCATCGCCCTGCTCCGGGCGACCCCTGTTTCTCTCCCAACACCCCACCCCTGAGAGCTTGGTTGTCCAAGCCTCTGCCTCCCAAACCGCCTTCCCTACCGCCCCTCCGGATAGGGAATCCAAGCGCCTGGATCACTTTGGGAAGAAGGCTTTCTCTTCCTCCAGTGCTGGCTTGCGGTCCGTTAATACCGCTTGCCTCTTGGGCCGATACACCCACTCCCTGTGGGATTCGGTGGCGACTGTTTTGCCGCAGTGCTCTGAGGAGGTCCAGACACTGCTTACCCGCGCCATTGCGGAAGGGCGTGATGCGGCTAAATATACCATCCGCTGTGGCCTTGATACCGCCGACTCGCTGGGCAGATCGCTTGCAACGACGGTGGCGCTGCGTCGCCACGCCTGGCTGAGAACCACTGGTTTTTCAGGGATGTCCAGAATACACTCATGGACATGCCCTTTGATGGAGTCGGTCTTTTGGTTCGAAGGCAGACCATGCGCTGGAGCGTTTCAAGGACTCACGGGCTACTGCTAAGTCCCTGGGCCTTGCTGTTGTGCGCCCTCCGCTCACGTCTGCTTTTCGCCCCTTTCGTGGCCACGGAAGGGGCGCCCAGTCACGTCCACAGCCCGGCCAACGGCCTGCGCAGCAAGCGCTCGCGTGGCCGAGGACGTGGATACCGCCGTGGCGGTTCGGGCAACCAGCGTGCGGGTCAGGCCACCACCTCCAACCCGTCCGCGGCCTCCAAGCCCTCCTAGTCCCTCCTTTCAGGTGCACAGCACGCCAGTCGGGGCAGGGTCCGCCATCACCTTCACCACTGGCGTCCCATCACCTCGGACAGGTGGGTCTTGGACATTGTCCGAAGGGGCTACTCCCTCCCCTTCGAGACCACCCCCCAGCCATGCCACCTCAATTCCACCGCATGTCAGGGGATCACTTGGTGCTTCTACAGAAGGAAGTCACGGCCCTCTTCGCCAAGAGGGCCATCGAGCATGTTCCGACCCCAGAAGTAGGGCGTGGTTGCTACTCCCACTACTTTCTGGTGCCCAAAAGGACAAGGAGGACATGCGTCCTATCTTGGACCTCCGGAACGTCAATCGCTTCCTCCGGAAGGAGAAGTTCAAGATGCTCACCCTAGCCTCAGGTCTTCACTGCCCTCGACCCCGGAGACTGGTTGGTAGCGTTGGACTTGCAGGACGCCTATTTCCACATCCTCGTCCTGCCGGCCCACCGGCGTTACCTTCGGTTCACGGTAGGCCTCGAGCATTTTCAGTTCACCGTGCTCCCCTTTGGCCTTACCAGTGCCCCTCGGGTGTTCACGAAAGTGATGGCGGTGGTCGCAGCTCATCTGCGCCGGGCAGGGGTTTCAGTCTTCCTCTACCTCGACGACTGGCTGCTGAAGGCGGGCCTCGTCCCAGGCAGTCGTCTCCCACCTCCAGACTACGGCCGAACTCCTGCACTCGCTGGGGTTCTCCATCAATGTGCCGAAGTCGCATCTGATTCCTTCTCCACGGCTCCTTTTCATCGGAGCAGTTCTGGACACGACGCAGTTTCGGGCCTATCCTCCCGAACGGCGAGTCCGGGGATATTCAGGCTATGATTCCGATCTTTCAGCCTTTCTCCTGGGTTTCGGTACGGATGACCCTGAGGCTGCTGGGCCTCATGGCCTCCTGCATCCTGCTGGTCAATCATGCCAGATGGCATATGCGGGCTCTGCAGTGGGACCTGAAGTTCCAGTGGGCGCAGCACCAGGGCAACCTGTCCGATCACGTCCAGATCTCGGAGGGGACTGCAAAACAGTTGCAGTGGTGGCTCTCGAACCGGCAATGGGTCATGGGCAGATCCTCTCCCTTCCCCAGCCAGAGCACACAGTTGTGACGGACGCGTCCCTTCTGGGATGGGGCGGTCACATGGGAGAGGCGGAGATCAGAGGCCTATGGTCTCCGGCGGAGTCCCGGCTCCATATCAACCTTCTGGAGCTCCGGGCGATCCGACTTGCACTCAAGGCATTCCTTCCTCTGTCAAAGGGAAGGTAGTGCAGGTGTTCACCGACAACACCACCGCCATGTGGTTCTGCAACAAACAGGGCGGGGTGGGGTCGTGGACCCTTTGTCAGGAGGCTCTGCGCCTCTGGACATGGCTGGAACATCAGGGCATGTTCCTGATGGTTCAACACCTGGCAGGTTCCCTGAACGCCAGGGCGGACGAACTCCAGCCGCAGGTGCATGATGGATCACGAATGGCGTCTTCACTCGGAAGTGGCGCAAGGACTCTTTCTACAGTGGGGAGAGCCTTGGTTAGATCTATTCGCCACCGAAGAGAACGCGCAATGTCATCAGTTCTGCGCGTTGGAATTTCCAAGGCGGCACTCGCTCGGCGACGCTTTTCGTCACGAGTGGAGTTGCCGTCTATTGTACGCCTTTCCGCCTATACCACTTCTACCCAGAGTGTTGAAGAAGATTCGGCACGACCGGGCCCAAGTCATTCTTGTGGCTCCGGACTGGGCTCGAAGAGTTTGGTATCCCGAGCTACTCAGTATGAGCGTAGATCCCCGATCCGTCTGCCTCTTCGGGAGGATCTTCTGTCGCAGCAGCAGGGGACGGTCCTCCACCCGAACCTGTCCAGTCTACACCTGCTTGCGTGGAGATTGAGCGGCGGCAGTTGATTCCTTTCGACTTGCCTCCCGAAGTTTGTGATGTGATTCTGGCAGCCAGGCGTCCCTCCAATAAGGTGGTATACGCCTGCAGGTGGAACAAATTTGTGGCATGGTGCACAGCAAAGGCTGTGAACCCCCTTTCTGCCCCTCTTTCTGAGGTCCTTCTGTTCCTTCTTTCTCTGGCCCAACAGGGTTCTGCCCTGGGTACCATCAAGGGTTATCTCTGTGCTATCTCGGCCTTCCTCAGGCTCCCTGATCAGCCCTCCTTTTCAAGTCCCCTGTTGTTAACAGGTTCTTAAAAGGCATTACACACCTCTTTCCTCCTGTTCCATTTGTGATGCCTCAGTGGGACTTGAACTTGGTTCTTACCTTTTTAATGTGCGCTCCTTTGAGCCTCTGCATAACTGTCCTCTTCGTCTTCTGACTCTAAAGACAGCCTTTCTGGTGGCCATCCCTCCGCTCGGCGGGTGAGTGAGCTCCAGGCTTTATCTTGCAAACCTCCCTTTCTGTCTGTTCATCCAGACAAGGTTGTTCTTCGGACGCGTCCGTCCTTCTTGCCAAAGGTGGTTACTGCCTTCCACATTGGGCAGACCATCACTTTGCCTACCTTCTTTCCGCCTCCGCATCCTTCCAGAGAGGAAGAGAGGCTCCACCGTCTGGACCCAAAACGTGCGCTCTCCTTCTATATCGACCGCACAAAACACTTCCGGGTGGATGACCAGCTCTTTGTTGGCTACGTGGGCGCCAAAAAAGGTCGGGCGGTGCACAAACGAACCATCTCCCGCTGGGTTACCTTGTGCATCAAGACCTGCTATTCTTTGGCTAAGAAGGAGCCTCCTGTTGGGCTGCGTGCCCATTCCACCAGGGCAACGGCTGCTACCACGGCCTTAGGCCGCGGTGTTCCGCTGCCGGTTATCTGTCAGGCAGCTACGTGGGCCTCGCTGCACATGTTTACAAAACATTACTGCCTTGACAGTCCGGTCCGGAGGGACGGCTTCTTTGGCCGTTCTGTCCTCCAGGACTTCCTTGTCTGATCTTTGTTCGCAGACCCACCACCGGGTTGGTATTGCTGGGGTATCTATTCTAAGGTAGGAATCTGTCACTAACGTGTCTCTTTCAGATGCACAAGTTACTAACTTGTGTAACGATAAATCTGTAAGAGACAGTAGTTAGTGACAGATTCCTTACCGCCCCACCCATCGTCCCCGTTCTGCGAACTGATTTCTAGGGTTAAGGACATCCCTTTCAGGGCCCTAGTATTTTTCAGACACCTATGTCAGCTTCTTGCATGGCTCTGCGCTCCTGGCGCGGAAAGTCGTGTACAGAACTGACGCTCAGCGCGCAGGGGCGGCGTCTAAGTACTGCCCGCGACGTCATCCCGGCGATCACGACGCCGACGACGGACGCGGAGCCGCACGACGCCGCCTACCGACGCGCAAGGGTACTGCTACGCAAAAACTTTCCGGATCCAGCCTGACGCCTGGGGATATTCTAAGGTAAGGAATCTGTCACTAACTACTGTCTCTTACAGATATATCGTTACACAAGTTAGTAACTTGTGCATCAAGACATGCAAAATCAAATTAAAACAATTATAATGCAATTCATCAAATATTACAATTAAAACCAAGTAAAGTAACAATTTTGTAGGTTTGAAAGAGGGTGGGCCCTTGTGATACGGAACATAAAATCTGTTTACTTGCACCTTAATTTCATGTAGCAATGAGAGGTCTGTTTCTCTTTGCTATAAGTGTGGCCGTCTCAAAATGAATAACACACATATGCCCACTAAGCAAAAATAAGTCTTTTATCTACCTACATGTATTAAGGTCTTGTTATACGGGCGGAAGCAGTTCCCGCATGAGTCATGTACTAGCAAACACTTTAATGCCGGTACTGCAAGTCATTTAAATGATGCCCGCGCAGTCTTGCGACGCACAGATATTGAAGACAGACAACCACTGGCCCAAGGTTAGTCATGTACCAATCATTGTTGGAGCCATAGGAGAAACAAACGCTCATCCTAAAAGGGCTACCCTCCGCCGTTGCACCGCCATCTTAAAATGGTGGTTAGTGATGTTATATTTATTATTGCATTGGCCCGTGATTTCATTTCAGAGGTGTAACTCTATCAGAGTCTGCTGCAAATATCAAGGAGGTAAAGATGCACCATGAAGCCGCCCAGCAGCTGGGGAGCGACAGATGTTTCTGAGACAGTCTGAACATGGGAAGATTAGGCCATCCAGTAGATCGGGTTTCACAGAGTAACGACTAACGAGGGGAAGGAGGAGCGAGAGTAAAATAGACTACTGGAACTAGGGAAACAGAAAGTAAGTGTGAGTACAAAAATAATGCACCTCACACACTTGAAATGCGTGCTGGCACAAAAAGAAGATGGGACAAACAAACATGCAGACAACAAGCACGCTTCAAATGCGTGCAGGCAGGGAGAGATTACAAGCACACTTCAAATGCATGTAGGCAGGGAGAGATTGCGGAGGCTGTGTGAGCGCGACAAAAAGAAGAGCCAGCATGAAACTGACGCATCAAAGCCAAACAAGCACTATGCATGCCAAACCTTTAAAAAAGAGTTCCATAAAAGCGTATAGAAACAGTACTTGGTCGCCGGGAATCTGATAAGAGAAGCACAAGAGGATAGCATGAGTAACACAGGAAACTATGCACAGCCAATAGAAACGGAGGAAAAGTAAGTGGCAGGCACAGAAATCAATGAAAAGCAAGGAAAGCAAGGGGGCGGAATGTAAGCCCCTTTTAAGTTTAAATGAAATACAATAGATTTCACAAACACAGCGCAAGCAAAAACAAAAAAAGTACATCTTTCCGCCATAGTCGCCAAATCCAGAGCCTTGGCCAGAAGGAAGGCATTGACCGTTGTGGGGGTCAGCTGACAGATCAGAGAATTTGGGCTGGATCTTTTTCACCATTGGGATCAGCTCCAGGACTAACAGCCCAGCATTGAGAAACAGCACATGACTCGTGGTCACAAGAACAGAACCAGTCTTCCTATGCCACTTTTTGGGGGGTTTTGTGTGGTAAGATCTCTTGAGAGGTTGTTTCCTGTCAGACTTACCGTTAAGAGTGGAGGATAATTTTGGGGTGTCCCTGCACGTCTTGGTCTCCCACTCGCTGATGGTCTTCAGGTGCTTCAGAGAACGTGTGATAGACTGTAAAATCCTGGTTGGAGCCTAGGCACCACATTCAGATGATGTTTGTGTCTGTCAGAGGCATCTTCTTCTATCACTAACAATAGCATTTAAATCCTGAAATGTTTGGAGGAGACATTTGATATAGTCGTTGTCAAAAGTTAGGAATTGTCAAACGAGATGTGGCATGCTATTGGGTAGCCCCTGCACCACCTACCCTTCAGGAATGGAAGCGGGGAATGAACCTATACATGGCGGCAGAGAGGGTTACGTATCAGGCAATTGGCTGTCCCAGGAAGTTTTGAAAAGTGTGGGGCCCCTGGCTTAAATATTATAACCTTGATATGAATGGGGATGCCGCGGAACTTTCAACCATATAAGACCCCTGAAGACCAAGGATTTAGCCTGCTGAGACTTGTGCTGGCAGAAGATAGAACACTTGGGTCTAAACTGACTATGTACTGTACCACCGAACACCAAAAGCTCTGTATGCTCTACCCTATGCAGCTTTGTTATTGAATATGTTGTTTGATGACATGACATGTTTAAAGAGAAAACTGAATACATTTTTTTTTTTTTTTTAAAACAAAGTTAGGAATTGTCATTAGTGAAGCACCCAGAGTTCTCTGGACTGCATCACTGAGGCGCAGAAATACAGGAAAATACCACGATGCACAGGTTGAGGGCCAATATCATCATGCCAGCGGAGAGCTGTCACTTTAGAAAAGTTTCCTGGACTAGTCTGACATCTAGAAGGGATAAGTAACTGCCAGAAGATTATGTAGGATGTATGACGATACCACGCATGCATTACATCGCATGCCATTAGATCGCGGTTTTAACAACGCAAGTCGTTACAACGACTTGCGTTGGAGGGCGCTGGACTTAGGAGTAGTTTAATTTACTATTCCAACTCCAGCCTACGTACAGTAGGGAAGGTGTTGGATAGTAATTTAAACTACTCCTTGTCCTATAGGGCCCTCCAGTGCAAGTCGTTGTAACGACTTTCGTTGTAAAAACCGCAATCTAATGGCATGCGATGTAATGCATGCGTTCTAAAGGTTGTTTCCCCCTTTGGTGATGTTTTGGTTGCTCCATGCTCCTGGTTGGGCTTCCTACTGAGACGCGAGCTAGAAAACAATTGCTTCTGTGAGACTTGTAGTCTTGAGACATTTGTGTTAGTCACTTCATAGCAACTGTCTCCCTAGCCTGTGAAGTTAAAGCTACGAAACGATTCAAAGCGGAGTTTTGCAGTTATAAAGCTTGTACTCTTTCTCTAGAAGGAAAATAACTAGAACACCACCATTCATTCAGTTATTAAATCACTGCTGTGTTGTTTGTGAAAACTATCACAATTCTGTCTTCGGTGAATCCAGCATTTAAAGGCGCTTATGCTTATGTGAGTTTAGAGATCGCTAGTTAGTTGTGATTTTGTGAGTTAAATGATGCTCCTGCACAGTGATTTTGCACAGACAGCCACCATTTGAAGATCTGTTATACCAAAGGGCACATACGGAAGAGTTCCATTGAGTAGTAAGTGGACTGGTATCAATTGCTGCTTACTTCTCATGGACCTAATACATTCTCAAATTGTCGTATGAACCAACAAACCTGGAGAAAAAAAAACCATTAGGTCCACAAGGAAAAACACAACCGCCAGTTGAACGGTTTGAGAAATACTTAGTGTCCTGTCTCCCAGGGTTGGCCAAAAGCCTTCAATGCATCTATATTTCTCAGGAAACTTCGGACACTGAAATGCAAAATCAACTTGTTGTCCTCGGCTTACTAAATCAGTGTGTATATCAGTGTGCAAATCTTGTAGAGAGAGAGACCATCTATTTTTTTCTCAGCAGCCAGATTTATTCTATTCTGAGATGTGCTGTTTTTATCTGTATACACTTTTTAAACACCCTCCTAACCATTAAAGGTCTCGGTGAAAAAAATCTGGATATGGACGTCCTTCGTACTTCATGAAACCTCCAATGATGTCTGTGCCTGGGCAGCATAAAAATGTGGAAGTCTGATTTCTGCAGGCCCAACAACTCCCTTCATTGTTTTTTGTCTTCGATTTACAATGAATCCAATTACTCCAGGGGCTGTATTACATAAGTCTCCCGGGGGCTCAATGGGCGTTTGCACCTGCTTTGCGCTCTCCCGGGGCACTTTGGTATTATAGAGGGTCCGCAGATGCGTGTGCGTCCCCTTCTGTAATACCGATAGCGCTGGCGCACATAAAGCGCCAGCGCTTTCATCAGAGGGTGTTCATTCATTTGAATGGGGCCACACACCCATGCAAATGAGGGAATCCCTTTGCCTCTGCGCCCGCGCCATATTAGACGAAGGCGTGGATGCAAAGAAGCTGTCAATAGGCAAACTGACTGCGTCCCCTGCTGGCAGCCCTCTGGAGTGGGGAAAGGGGGTCCCATAGACCCCCCCCAGACCCTCCCTTGCAGGTGGGTGCAGTCACTCACTGCACCCGCCTGCAAGGGGATCTCAAATCCCCCTTAAAAGTGCAGGCAGGTTGCCGCCTGCACTGTGAAACACGGAGCGGCGTCAAAGTAGCCGCTCTGTATTTCACATGAATGCGCTTCCCCCAGGGCAGTGCAAATCCATCCTAATATGGTGCATTTTCCTTGTTTGCGCCGGGCGCACCTTTTTAAAGGTGCGTCTGGCGCAAACAAGGAAAATACGCCGTATGTATGATAGGGCCCCTGTAGTTCTGTGCCAGGAAAATACCATATCCAAAAAAGCAATGATCCCCTTGCAGTGGTAGAAGCTTTAATTTAGGTACATCTAGACTGATGGGCTGACCTGAAGGAGTTATGATTGTGAAAAACTAGAGGTAAGGGAGCAAGGTACCCTTTTTGTAGAAGGATCTTTTAAAAAAAGAATCCATTCTCCCACTTCATGGTATGATTAGTGCATTCTGAGGAAGTAATTAGGGGCCAGATGTACGACCCTTCCATTTTGCGAGTCGCAAATTGCGTTGTTTTGCAACTCGCTAAATGGAATGCACAACAGTGTCTCAGACACTGTTTGCAATTCCAAATGGGGTCGCAAACGACCTGCCTCATTAATATTCATGAGGCCAATCGCAATTTGCGACCCCATTGGGAATGGCCAGCACTCACAGGGATGGTGGCCTGCTGGGGTCAGCAGACCACCATGTCTTTGACTGCTTTTTAAATAAAGCAGTTTTTTTTTAATGCAGCCCGTTTTCCTCAAAGGAAAACGGGCTGCATTTAAAAAAGAAAAATGAAACGTTTCTGTTTAATTTTTTAAGAGTAGGCAGTGGTCCATTGGACCACATGCCTGCTCTTAAAAAATATTTTTGCTGCTAATCACAAAGGGGAAGGGGTCCCCTGGAGACCCCATCCAGTTTGCGAGTGGCTTACCACCTTTTTTGAAATAGTTGGTAAAATGCGAGTGTTTTGCGTCCGCAATTGCGGTCGCAAAACAATCGTACATGGAAGTGCGACTCGCTAATAGGAAGAAACACCTTTGGCACGCTGCTTCCTAATAGCGAGTCGCAAACCCTATTTTGAGAGTCGGTAATAGGTTACCGACTCGCAAAATAGGGTTTGTACATTGCACAGACCTTTTCTGCGGTCACAAATGGGCCGATTTTCCGTTTGCAACCACAAAAAATGGTCGTACATCTGGCCCTAGATGTGCATTTCCTTTGACATGAGTAGCCAAGATTCTTAACTGGTGCCTAAGCCCTGTTGGCTTTCCTTTCATACCTTAGCTTGTGTTAGAGCTCATTGTTCAATGGTGGTGATAACTAGTGTTAAAAAATACCAATTTGTGTGTGGTCACACCAATTATTTGCTGACTGTTATTACTGGTTTTGAACGGGGGCACTGCTGAACTGTCCCTACTGTACGTGCTCTGTCCCCTAAAAACATGGCAAAATTGGTTAATCCCCAATTAGCTTATTAAATTTTCCAGTAAGGCTATAGTATATTGTGCAGGAAATACATCAATCACATGGAAGTTGAATGTTACCTGCAGACTGAAGCAGATATTTAGCCATTCACTAGGCTGACAAGGAAAACATGGCTTCAGGCCTACGTGTGTAGCCTGACTGCTGGAGCTTTTAACCCTACAGGAAAACATTTAAATATAACATGAAGGCCCCTACTTTTAAATATTAAGTAATTCATCTATAGGTAGGTGTTGCAGCTCACAGGGTGGGGTGCCTATTATTTAAAGGTGGAATGTACAGCTGGCATGGTCCTACAGTGACTAACCCCCTAGTGCTGTTTTCACTGTAGAGGGCTGTAGCTGTTCAAAAAGTTAAATTAAAATACTATTATGGTAACTTTGGTTCAATAAGCTACAAAGTCCATCTATCCTCTCTTTTTAATATATATTAACAGTTCTATTCAATGATGAAGTTGGATTTTTTCTAAATATAAATAAAAAGTAACTTTTAAAAAGTTAGATTTTGCCTACCTGAGACTCCAGTAGGCTGATTAGTATTAACCTGACTGCAGGTGACCTCCCTGTAAGTGCTATTTTATTAGTGAGGTGTGAAAACTGCTGTCAGAGAGCTGAAACAATGGCCTGGGCCTTTTTGGAGGAAGACCTGGGTATGAAGTGTGTGACTCATCCTCTCTTAGGAAAGGCACTTGGTTAAGTGAAGGCACTTCATTAACTTGAAACAAATTAGTGTGAAGCCTGCCAATACATATTTAAGTGTAAAGTGAGACCTGGGGAAGAGGGTTCCTTTGATACCATGGCCAACTGTAGCCAGCCTGGTCTCAGTTGACCAACTGACTCATTGCAACTGGACTTCAACTGAACTCTGCTGCCCCCAAGAGCTGAGGCCCTGGGATCCTTAAGAGTGAGGAGCTACTCCAGGAATTTGGAAAAAGAAGTGGGCCGTAGAACATTTTTCGACTTCCAAGACCTCTGGTACTTCAGCGAGAACTCCCAGCAAAGATATCCAACTTCGGCATGACCTCCCAGATACAGCCTACAGCCTAGTCTTTCTGGAGTATTTAGAGCTCTAAAAAAGGGACTAGGTCCAATGGTAGAAATCGTGGCCGGGTGAATGTGCTATCCTGCTGGTAAGAGGTCTTCGGAGGGCATGAAATTTTAATATCTGAAAGAGCCTTCTAGCTGCAGATTCATTTCTTTTGAATTTCCCCAGGCATCAGACTGGATCCGGAAGATTTTTCAAGAGCAGTACCCCTGTGTGCCGGTAGGTGTCAATGATGGGCTTCGTGCGGTGGCGTTGGCGTCGTCAACAACGTAAATGATGTTTGCGTCACCTATATAGATGCCACCTCGGCATGCTGATGTCAGTTCTTACCTTTCCACGCCAGCCAGTGCTGATCTGAGAGAAGAGCTACCCCTCTGTCAGTTTTTACAAGATTTTTTTGACATTTTGTCTACCTTTTTTGAGGTTTTTTCCTCCTTGTGTGTCGAGGATGTCATTGAGGAAGACAGGTTTGAAACCCTGTGGCACCTGTCACCGCACCATGTCGGTGATGGACCCGCACCTCATGTGTTTGTATTGTCTGGAGCGTGACCACGACTCCAAGTCGTGCTTTGAATGCTGGGCCATGGCATTGAAAGCTTTGAGGGAGCGGTCCCTGAAGCTGATAGTGGCCCGCCATGTGACTCCGCAGAAGTTACGGTCCCACTCATGAGGAAGGAATCGGGACCATTCCAGGAGTCCTAAGTCCTCTTCTTTCCACTGGAAATTGTCAGGGCACTCAGGTAAGAGGCACAAAAAAACACAAGAAGGCCTGGTTCCTTGGAACCTGCGCCTGGGCTGACTCTGTGCCTCCCAGTGACTCCGTGCCTCCCCAGTTTTCTGGGAGCCAGAGCGACCCCCGCTCAAATTAAAGAGTTCTATGAGGCCATGTGTCTCATTTTTGAGCGGCCTGACTCAGGCGCACCTTCGGGCCCAAAAGGTCAGAGGCGGGCCAATCTGGTTTCGCGCCTTCAGCTCCGGACCAATGACAGTCGTGCCACTCTGACCTGATGCCAATGCTTCCAGCGCCGTCGGCACCCACCAGCGGCGCCAGCCCCATTGTGATCTCCAAATCTGACACAGAGCCAGAGCTGCGTCGACCGACGTCGATTCCAGCGCCAACAGGATCCTGTGTCCTAAGTCGGAGCCTGAACCCTAGTCCAAATGGCTAGGCCTCAGAGAGGAATGGAATGGGTTGCTGGACTCTTTAGAATACCAGCCTTATGATTAGAATATGAACTGGTATGATACGTCTCCAGATACCGGCATGCTTTCTCCCCCTACCGGGGCTATGGAGGAGGGAGCTACATACACAGTGGTGGTACGGAGGGCAGCTGAGGTCCTCAACCTTCAGTTAACCTCTGTGGCAGTCAAGACCAACATCTTGACAGAGGTGCTGCAACCGGGAGTCTCATTCTCTGAATCCCTTCTCCCGTTCAACGAAGCCCTCAACGACGTCCTTCTGGGGACCTGGTCCAAACCCAGCACAGGGGCTCCTGTGATTAGGACGATTGCCCACCGTACCACTCCCAGGGACCCACATTTCCTCACCCAACACACTACCCCATTCCCATGGTGCATTCCCTGCTGCTGCCCCTGACAGGGAATCAAAGAGGCTGGACAGCTTGGGAAAGAAAATGTTTTCTTCCTCCAGCCTTGCATTGCGGTCAGTATACACCGCATGCTTATTGGGCCGCTACTCCCACACGCTGTGGGTAACGGTTGCGCAAGTGCTGCCACAGGTCCCAGAGAAGTCCCGGGCCATTCTCTCCCAAGCAGTTAAAAGAGAGACGCAGCACAGTCCACTATACACTGTGGTTTGGACACAACCGATTCGCTGGGTAGAGCAGTTTCGTCAACGGTGGCCCTCAAACAAAATGCCTGGCTGAGAACTTATGGCTTTTTGGGGTATGTCCAGGCTTCTCTCATGGACATGCCCTTCGATGGCACCCGTCTCTTCGGAGGTAAGGCAGACTCTGCACTGGAGTGCTTTAAGGACTTGGGGGCTGTGGCCTTGGGCCTCTTGTCTGCCCCATGTCCACAGTCTGCCTTTCCCTCCTTTCATGGCCACAGAAGGGGTTTTCAACCACGCCAACCCTATCCCAGACAATGAGCCACGCGGGAGCAAATAAATGATGGATTTAACCCAGATCTTCGACTGGGGGTGAATGTTTGACAATGTTCACCATTCCGTCCATCATCTTTTTGTGTTGCAATTTTCGCCCTAAGTGGGAATGGTATGCCCAGACGTAGGTCTTGTGCTCGCTGTGCCATTCAAATTAGCCTGACTGATGAGGGGTGATATACTGAAACCGGTTCCAGGATGCTTGTTTTCCGGTCCAGGGAGGACCTGGCCTGGCATTTGGGGCTGGACTGTTTCCATGGGGAGCATGATCTGATAGAGACTTCTAGTTGCAGATTCCTTACCTTTGAATTTCCCAGGTGTGAGGCTGGATCCAGAAAATTTTGCTGAGCAATACCCCTTGCGCGTGGCGTTGGGTGGCTCCATTCGGCTCCACGCAACGTTGTCGGAGTCGGTTATGACGTCACGGTGCCTATATAGGCGCCACCCAGGCACACGGACGTCAGTTCTTTTGTTTCTGTGCCAGTTAAGCACCGATCTGGGAAGAGCTACCCCTCTGCTGCTTTTTGGCAGGTTTTTTCTCGACTTTTGTCGAATTTAAAAAAAATCCACTTCGTGTGCGAGAGATGTCTTCGGGGAAGACAGGTTTCAAGCTGTACGGTGCCTGTAACCACATGATGTCGGTCACCGATCCCCACCTCGTCTGTCTCTGGTGTCTCGAGCACGACCACAACTCTAAGTCGTGCTCGGACTGCCGGGCCATGGCTCCGAATTCCTTGAGGGAGAGAGCGATGAAGCTCCTCGCGGCCTAGCAGTCGACAGCGTCCAGCCAGAAAGGTAAGGAGCACCGATGCTCTAGGCACGGTTCCGCGGAGCCAGAGTCGACTTCGCGCCTCCCTCCCTTTCCAGGAGCCGGAGCGACTCCCGCTCAAATAAAAGAATTTTATGAGGCCATGCACCACGTATTTGAGCGAACGACCCCGCTGGTGCGCCCTTGGGGCCTCGCGGAGTCGGAAGGGTCCCCATTGGGGTCGACGCAGTCGGCTCCGGCCACGGCGCCGGTGAGGCCTCATGGATCCGATCCTGGATCCGGATTGACGCCGGTCGTGCCAACACAACCTCCTCCGGCGTTGGACCCGAAGTCGATGCCTATGGTGCCGCCAGTGCCCATCGGCGGTGCCAGTCCCATCCTCATCCCTGACGACACGGAGCCGGAACGACGTCGCTCGACGCCGATTCTGACATTGATTGAACCCAGGGGTTCTATGTTGTCGCCTGAGCACTCTGAGGATGTGCTAGTTTCAGGAGAGGAATGGGAGGGCTCTATTGACCCTCTGGAACACCAGGATGTCTCAGAGGAGAACTTGGACTGTTTTGGGGAACTTTGGGAGGCTAGTGGACTGGACAATTCCCCAGATACTGGCATGCTTTCTCTGCCACAGTGGCTACAGAGGAGGGGGCATCCTATGCCACGGTGGTAAAGATGGCAGCTGAGGTTCTTGGACTAGAGCTGCCCTCAGTGCAGGCCAGGACTAATCTCCTGACCGAGGTGCTTTAACCAGGTACTTCCACCTCTGAACCCATTTTGCCCATTAATGAGGCACTTAGGCACGTGGTCCAAGCCTAGCACAGGTGCTCCTGTGAATAGGACGATTGCACGCCACCATTGCCCAGCTCCGGGTGACCCAAAGTCCCTCAGCCAACACCCCACCCCAGAAAGTTTGGTGGTGCAGGCCTCTACGTCTCAGGGCGCGTTCCCTTCCACCCCTCTGGGTAGGGAATCCAAGAGGCTGGACTCATTTGGTAAGAAGTTGTTTTCTTCCTCCAGCCTGGCATTGCGGTAGGTGAATACTGCATGCTTATTGGGCTGTTTCTCCCATTCCCTTTGGTAGACGGTTGCGCAAGTGCTGCCACAGGTCGCGGAGGAGGCCCTGGCTGTTCTCTCCCAAGCTGTCAAGGATGGGAGAGATGCAGCAAAATTCACCATACGGTGTGGCCTAGATACGACGGATTCGCTGGGCAGATCAATTTCAACGACAGTGGCATTAAGACGCCACGCCTGGCTTAGAACAACTGGCTTCTTGGGTGATGTCCAAGCCAATCTGATGGACATGCCCTTTGATGGAACCCATCTTTTTGGGGGAAAGGCAGACTCGGCCCTGGTCAGGTTCAAGGACTCTCGAGCTACGGCCAGATCCTTGGCCTCTCCTCCACTCCTCGTGGCCAGTCTTCCTTTTGCCCCATTCATGGCAACGGAAGGGGTTTCCAGCCGCGTCAGTCCTATCCCAACCACCATCCTGCACAGGCTGCCCAAGCCGTGCGAAGACGTGGACGCGGTGCATTCTAATCCAGGAATGGAGGCCAGAAGTCATCAGCCACAGCCTCCAAGCACTCCTAGGCTGACTCTGCAGGACCGCACTACTCCAGGTGGTGGGAGAATTCAACATCATCTCCCCCACTGGAGATCCATAACATCGGACAAGTGGGTCTTGCAGATCATCCAGGAGGGCTATTCTCTCCCTTTCCTCTCTTTTCCTCCTCTCATTCTGCCAAATCAGGAAAGGCTGATGGAGGATCATTTAAGATTACTCCAAGAGGAAGTTACAGCTCTGTTGGCCAAGGGAGCTATAGAAAGGGTCTCTGTTTCAGAAGTAGACAGTGGCTGTTATTCCCGCTACTTTCTGAATATGAAGAAGAACAAAGGGTTGCGCCCCATTTGAGATCTTCGGACCGTCAATCTCTTCCTCAAGAAGGAGAAGTTCAAGATGCTCACTCTGGCTCAGGTCTTGTCTGCCCTCGACCTAGAAGACTGGATGGTAGCGTTGGACCTGCAGGATGCGTATTTTCACATTTTCATCCTGCCGGGCCACAGGCGTTACCTGCGGTTCAAGGTTTCAGTTTACCCTGCTCCCCTTCGTCCTTACCAGGGCCCCTTGGGTGTTCACCAAGGTGATGGCGGTGGTCGCAGCTCATCTGCGCAGGTTAGGGGTGCCAGTCTTCCCCTACCCTGATAACTGGCTGTTGAAGGCGTCCTCTCCCCGTCTCCCACCTTCAGACTACGGCAGACCTCCTGCATTCGCTGAGGGTTCTCTATAAACGTGCCGAAGTCACACCTGACTCCTCAGATGCTCCCTTTTATCTGAGCTGTTCTGGACACAGTGCAGTTTCGGGCCTATCCTCCCGAGCCACGAGTCCAAGATATTCAGGTTATGATTCTGATGTTTCAGCCTGGATTTCGGTGAGACTGACTCTGAGGCTGTTGGGCCTCATGGCCTCCTGCATCCTGTTGGTAAAGCATGCCAGCTGGCTTATGCGGGCTCTGCAGTGGGACCTGAAGTTCCAATGGGCACAGCATCGAGGGAATCTCAACAACTTGGTCCAGATCTTGGAAGGAACTGTGAGAGATCTGCAGTGGTGGTTTAGGAACCGCGATTGGGTCAATGGCAGACCCCTCTCCCTTCTCCAAACAGATTTCACAGTTGTGACAGATGCGTCACTTATGGGATGGGGCAGCCATCTGGGAGAGGTTGAGATCAGGGGACACTGGTCTCTGGCAGAGAAGGGGCTCCACATAAATTTATTGGGGCTCCGGGCGATTTGTTTGGTATTGAAGGCATTTTTTCCCTCTCTCAAGGGGAAGCTGGTGCAAGTGGTAATGCAACAAGCAAGGCGGGGTAAGGTCGTGGACCCTTTGTCGAGAGGCCCTGCGTCTCTGGGCATGGCTGGAACAGCAGGGCATAACCCTGGTGGTTCAACACCTGGCAGGTTCTCTGAACACCAGGGCGGACGAACTCCGCCGTGGATGCCTAGCGGATAACGAATGGCATCTCCAGTCGGAGGTGGCGCAATGCCTCTTTCAGCAGTGGGGAGAACCTTGGTTAGATTTGTTCGCCTCAGAAGAGAATGCGCAGTGTCAGCAGTACTGCACACTGGAGTTTCCAAGGCGGCTATCGCCCGGCGACGCCTTTTGTTGCGAGTGGAGCTCAGGCCTGCTGTACGCCTTTCCGCCCATACCACTCCTGCCCAGGGTTCTGAAGAGGATCAGGAGCGACCGGATCCAAGTCATTCTTGTGGGTCTGGACTGGGTGAGGAGAGTGGTATTAAGAGCTTCTGAGAATGAGCATCGATCCTCCGATCAGGCTGCCTCTTCGGGAGGATCTTCTTTCGCAGCAGCAGGGGAGGGTTCTCCACCCAAACCTTTCAACTCTGCACCTCCATGCATGGAGATTGAGCGGCGACAGTTGATAGCTGTTGACCTTCCTCCCAAACAATGTATGTTATTCTGGCGGCCTGGCGGCCCTCCACTAAGACGGTATACGCCTGCCGTTGGCAGAAATTTGTTTTATACTGTACAGAAAGGTCTATTGACCTTTTTCTGCTTCTCTTTCTACTTTCCTTTTGTTCGTTCTGTCCCTTGCCCAGCAGGGCTTTACCTTGGAAACTCTCAAAGGTTACCTTTCTGCTATGTATGCTTTTTTGCGGCTTCCAAACAAGCCCTCTCTCTTCAAATCTCCCACTGTGCATAGATTTCTGAAAGGGCTGGTTCATCTGTTTCCACTTATGCCCTCTGTTATGCCGCGGTGGGACCTTAATTTGGTCCTCACCTATCTGATGTGCGCTCCTTTTGAGCCTTTACACAATTGTCCCCTTCGGCTGTTGACCATCAAAACAGCCTTCTTGGTGGCGATTACATCGGGCCGGAGGGTGAGTGAACTGCAGGCGTTGTCTTACTCGCCTCCTTATTTTATGTCTTTTCCTGACAAGGTGGTGCTTTGCACCCGAGCATCCTTTTTGCCAAAGGTGGTTACCCCTTTCCATCTGGGTCACTCCATCACATTTCCCACCTTCTTTTCTCCCTTGCATCCTTCAAAAGAAGAGGAGCGTCTCCACTGGCTGGACCCAAAAAGAGCATTGTCATTCTACCTTGATCGTACAAGAGAGATCCGGGTGGATGACCAACTCTTTGTGGGGTAGGTGGGAGCAAAGAAGGGAAGGACAGTGCAGAAAAGGCCATCTCTCGCTGGGTCATTCTCTGCATCAGGATCTGTTATGCCCTGGCAAAGAAGCAGTCCCCTGAGGGATTATGGGCCCATTCCACCAGGGGAAAGGCTGTGACTACGGCCTTGGCTCGGGGTGTCCCAGTCCAAGACATCTGTCAGGCGGCAACGTGGACTTCATTGCACACATTTGCAAAACACTACTGCCTAGTTTAAGGTATTGGTCTGCACCCACCACCGGGATGGTATGGCTTTGGTATGTAATTCAAAGGTAAGGAATCTGCAGCTAGAAGTCTCTATCAGATGAACAAGTTACTTACCTTCGGTAACGCATTATCTGGTAGAGACTTTATCTAGCTGCAGATTCCTTACAGCCCTACCCATGCCTCTCCGCTTTGCGGACTATTATTGTAGGGCTACGGTTACTCCCCTTTCAGGGCCCTAGTTTTGCACACGACTGCGTCAGTTACTTCGTGGCTCTTTGCTTCATGCGTGGAAGAAACGAAAAGTACTGACGTCCGCGTGCCTGGTTGGCGCCTATATAGGCACTGCATCGTCATAACCGACGCTACCAACGCCGACGACGTCATGCGGAGCTGAATGGAGCCACCCGACACCGCGCGCAAGGGGTATTGCTCAGCAAAAGTTCCCGGATCCAGCCTGACGCCTGGGAAATTCAAAGGTAAGGAATCTGGAGCTAGATAGAGTCTCTACCAGATAATGCTTTACCGAAGGTAAGTGACTTGTTCATCAAGACTGATTTGCAAATGGCTGCATCCAAACTGGAGTGGCGTGGCGAGCAAAAACAATGGATTTAACCCAGATCTGTGGCTGAGGGTAAATTTCCTCATGCGACGCCTCACTTTCCTCCCCCATTGTTGGCTTCTGATTCTCTTCATTTGTCAACCTCTCCTTACTCACCCTGCCACAATAGCTTCATTCTTCCACGACGCGGGGCCATGAACCTTGCAACTACCGTCTGTGCCACCCCAACCGCCTCTCTTTCTATGTCCTGACTGTAACGAGTATGGGGAGATCAAACCCTGGACCCACTGCTGTGACAGAGAGACCTCCTTCTACTCCTGATGCGTGGCGGCCATCCTTCTTACATGTGCCGCCCTTTTGTCTCTACCTATCTCCTTTTGCGCCTCGTCCGTGATGGACTGCACTGATCTTAACAACACAAACTACTTTTTGAGCAGTCCAAGTCACTGAGAAGTCAAGGCTTGCACTCTGACACCGATGAGCTACCAAACAGACAGGCCAGCGCCAACGCGGCAAGCGGCACGGCTGCCTTCATGGCAGAGCTTAGGGTGGGGTACTGTTTTATAGATGCCTTTTTTGACACACTTACGAATTGCATCGACCGTCTGGGGGAACGGCTTGATCGTCAAGCCACCAGGATTAATGGCGCTAAGGAGCGTATCTCTGGACTGGAAGATGGTGCTACGATGACATTGAAACGTCTTGAAAAATTGGAACACACCCTAAAGACTGTAGCGATCAAGAATGAGGATTTAGAGGCAAGATCCCGGAGGAACAACATTCGTATATCTGGCATCGCAGAAACTATGAACATGGGGTAACCTGACGTATTTGTTGAACAGCTCCTCGCCACCCTCTTTGACCGCACTAACCTTTCTTCTACTTTGACGGTGGAGCGAACTCACTGATCCCTAGGGCCTTGCCCTCCTATGGGTTCCCCCCCAAGATCATCATAGAAGGCATCTTCAATTATAGGGATAGGGACACTTCACTCAGACTGACCTGCGAACTTGGCACCCTTCAGTATCGGGGCTCTTCCATCTCCCTTTTCCCTGAGTTCACCATCACGGTCCAGGAGACCCGCAGAAAATTCAGTGATGCCAAAAATTTGCTTCGTAAATTGGGCCTCAAATATGTTATGCTTTACCCGGGACACATGCGTGTCGACGTCGGTGGTAAACCTCGCGTTTTTGACACCCCAGCAGACGTCCTTGACTTTTGCAAGCACTATGCTCCAAGATCATCGCCTCCCAGATGGAGCACTCCTGACCGCACCGACTCGCCGACCCCTGCCACGCAGTCTTCTACTGGCTGATACGGACTAACCCATGTGCCGATTTTTTTTTTCTGTGATTGTAACTTCCTTTTGCATGTTTTTGCTTGGCTCAGATATTGCATTACCCACTGGTTGTTGACACTTACTGTTTTTGAGAGGGTATTGCTGCTGCATTTATGCGGTTGATTCTTTCTTTACATTTTCAGGTCTCGTTTTATCATACAGACCACTCCTTGCCATGACGTTGCCACCCCCCTGTGGTGTAAATAAACTTATCTTTTGTGGGTTTGTTTAAGATTGTGTTTTGTTTTGGGGATTCACTAGATGTCTTGTTGTCTGGTGTGGGTGGGGGGGATGTGGTTAAGGGTTTAGGTTGTCCGTATTACGTTAGTTGCACTTTGCACCTCAGGTACACTATTTACTCTCCCTTGACATGGCACCTTCCCTTTCATATTCACATTGTATATGGCATTCCCTAATTGCCTGAGGAGAGTGGTGGACATCCCCTTCCTTACCTCGAATATCCATGGTATTAACAACCCCATAAGGGAAAACAAGTCCTCTCTTACTTAACTTGCCATGGAGTGAAGATCGCCTTTCTTCAAGAAACTCACCTACCTCCCAGAGACACCCAGACATTTGCGGCCACCTGGGGCACGAACAGCTATTTCTCTTGTTACAGCTCCTATTCCCATGGAGTCTGGATTCTCATACACATAAGCGTCCCCTTCTCACTACATACCAGTCTCGTGGACCAGGACAGCCGCTACTTGTTACTTACTGGCACCCTTGTAGACAAACGAGTGCTCCTCATTAATGTGTATACCCCCAACGTCGATACCCCCGAATTCTTACATACCATCCATACACACATGGGCCGGTAAGATACTGATTTAGTAATTCTAGGTGATGATTTTAATATGGTACTACACCCTGCACTTGACTCCACAAGCACCCATTCGGGAAGTATACCCCAAGCTCGGGGAGTCCTTTGCCATATCATTGACATGTATGCCCTATATGATGTCTGGCACACCCAACATCCATCTATACCCGGTCATACTTTTTATTCCACCCCTCAAGTCTGGACATGACTTGACTACTGGCTACTTTCTGCAAGCGCATTACTCTGGACTACAGAGATAAATGTTTTGCCTCGTACCCTATCGGACCACAGCCCAGTCCTTCTCTCCCTGCAAGTCCCCTACAGTAGGGGTTCGGAGAGATTATAAGATTCCCTAGTGACGCTCTTCATGACCAGGTCTTCTGCTCTGAACTCCATGACTGAGTCAGTGAGTATTTTGCTTTAAACTCCGGTACAGTCTCTACCCAGGCTATCCTCTGGAAGACCAACAGCGCGTACATTTGTGGAGTGTGCATATCTAAACATGTAGGCATTCTGCGGGATATCCGCTCCCAACTACAGCGACTTGAAGCTGACCTGCGCCACATTAACCAAGCTGCCTCTCAGCCAGGAGGCTCCCCTGAGCTCCATCACCATGCGGCTCTGCTGACTGAGTTTCATGATTTGGCTGACCGGGAGGTCTCATACATGGGAAAGCACGCCATGGCCAGGTGCTATGGCGAGAGGGAACGCCCGGGCCTCACTTTAGCGCAGCTACTGCGCATTAACCATTCCAGCAGTTATATCACTGAGCTCCATCCAGACTCTGGGAACCCTATAGTCGATAATGAGGGCATCCTGACTGAATTCCAACAATATTATGCACACCTGTACACATAACTTATGTCCGATATTGCACTGGAGATCTCATCCTACCTGGCGGAGATTGCCATGGTAAGGCTTACGGATGGCCAGTGCTGCTTCCTCAGCGAACAAATCACATGCGAAGAAATTATTCAGGCAATCGATGCATTAGATGGCTCCAAGGCCCCCAGCCTTGATGGCCTAACGGGTGCCTTCTGTAAAGCTTTTAAACAACAACTAGCTCCACATTTACTGGCCATGTATACTGAATCTCTGGACACAGGTTCCCTCCCACCCAGTGTGCCTGAAGACATATTGACTCTCCTCCTGAAACCCTGCAAGAACCCCCATTTATCCTCATCCTATTGCCCCTTCTTAACTTAGACAACAAGATCCTAGCTAAAGTCCTTGCTACCGGACTGTCCCTATTGATGGAGCAATTCATCTCCCCAGTACAGTCTGGCTTCGTCCCTCACCAGTCCACTTCCCTGAACCTATGGACCATCTTTGCGATCCTAAACAGGATCTCCCCCTCGATCCCTGCAGTGGTTGCCTTTTTGGATGCTTAGAAAGCATTCGACTCCCTTGAGTGGCCCTTTTTAAAGGCAACTCTGACAAAGCTTGGCCTCACTGGGCGCTCATCTCTCTAGTCATGCTCTTCTACTCCAACCCGGTGGCACGTTTGAGGGTTAACAGCTCCCTAACAGATGCCTTCCCCATCACCAGGGGTTCCAGACGGGGCTGCCCCCTGTTCCCACTCTTATTTATTATCACGATGGACCCTCTTGTCTATCAACTCCAGGAGCGTTATATCCACTGCGGCCTCCAGCTCTCTCACAGCCCCCTCTTGATTTAGCTTTATGCGTACAACATTTTGTTGTTTGTTCGCCACCCATCCGACAATCTCCCCCCCAATCTTGGAAATGCCGCTATTCGGCAAACACTTGAGACTCCATATTAAGTGGGCCAAGTCTGAACTCTTCCCACTTACAGACAACACACACCTTGTTTCTATCGAATATCCATTGACTACATACTTGGGTATACGTCTCCACAGAGATTAAGACCAGGTCCTTTGGCTCAACTATGGTCCTGCAATGGATAGACTTACGGCACAAGGTGGAGTGTTGGATCAAAATCCCTCTCTCCATGTTGGGTCGCATGGCAATAATCAAAATGGTGGTCCTGCCTCGCTTTCTATACCTTTTCTTAAACATTCCTATACCTCTTTCACAGAACTTTTTTAATACTCTCCGTAGTCTACAAACACAACTAATCTGGGGAGGCGACACACCCTGTATACGCTCGGACACTCTCCCACTCCCCTAAGAATGAGGTGGCTTTGGGGTTCCAGACCTCCGCCTTTACTACTTCGCAGCTCAATGTCACTATTCATTTTGCTAGTATCACCTAGATGCGTGTATTCCCTACCTCAAGCAAGAGAGAGACCAATTGGGGGACCTCTCGCATTCATCTATACTGTCGAAGGGCATCCCTCTAGACTCTTCAGGCATTCAAACTGTTTCCTCAACATGCTGAGCGTGGCAGGGACTTCCCCAACTATTGGGCGGTGGCGTCCTTTATTCACCTGCATTGCCCTTGGTTAATATCCCCTGGCTCCCTCTTACGGGTGAAAAAATAGTCCAGTGCTCCTTTCAATGCTACGACCTGCATACCTTGGGAAACGTCTTCCCGGATGGACATGTCCTTACACATGCCGATGATACCCGTTTTCATAACGCATCCTACATGGACAAATTTGTACTCCGACGACTTAATAACACTTTGCGCTCCAGCATACCTTCCTACCCCCTTGCCCCTGATGACTTTCCCACGCTTTCGTTAGTACTAGAGGATTTGGATGGTGACAGACTGGTCTCTAACCTGTACCATTCCTGTTTGTCCTTGAAGTCCGACACTATGGCCAGAGTCAGGGAGGCCTGGGCGCCAACCTGGGCTTCCCACTTTCAGATAAGGTATGGTCTTATTGCTGCGCTCAAACCCGCCGTATATTGGTTAATCACGGACACAAACTGTTACATTTTAAATTCCTGCATCAAGCTTATGTCATTCCTGCTGCTGTTGCAAAGTTTGATCACACGCACCTGGCCCACTGTCCCAAATGTTCTACTCTTGATGCTGATTTTGCACACTTGGCTTGGACATGCCCTTAGAGCAACTCCTATTGGTGCTCTGTCTTTTTCCTCCTCTCCACCATGATTGACCTGAAGATCACACTGAACCCTCTCATTGCAGTCTTAGGGTAAACTAGGGATGTCCCTAGAACCGCCCGCAGATTTATATCGCTGGCGCTCTTGCTGGCCAAGCGTGAGATCGCAAATCTCTGAGGCGCCAACCGGCTCCCTTCCACCTCGAGCTGGTTGAGGAGCATGACGTACTGTGACAGAGTCAGTGGGGAATATGCCCAATTACAACCCCCCTACCTCCAGGCCTAGAGACTTCTGGCAACCCCTCAGTGACTTTGAAAAACAATAGCAGCAACATTGTGATGCTATTCCAATCGCACAGCTTCAATGAGAAATTTTTTCAAACTTTTCTTGTTCCAAAGTTCATGTTTATTCCATATTTTTCATAGTTAATCATGCTTTTGTTTACTGTTCACAAACGGGCTGTTCATACTCCCAATTTGTTTTCAAATGAGGCGGTTATGCCAATCCAGGCCTTTTACCGCGTCACGTGGGTTATGTCAATTCATATTGTAACAGCTTAAGTTCTTAATAAATCCCAATGCATTTCAGGCTCTTGTTGGCCCTTCGTCAGGGGTAGCTGTTCGTGCCCCGTGATAGTTACTAACATACTGGTGCCTCCTTACTCTATGACCACGATGTCAAACTTGCTTAACCACCCCTCAGTGACTACCTACTCACTGTGGAGCCTGACACTCAGGACTGAATTCCGTTTCTCCTATACGCACTCGCCCGCCCCCTCTGTTTTTATGTCAAGTATCCTGCAGGTCACATGTGCTAGCTCCACCACGACACCTGTCTGTATGATGCCTCTGATGATTGTATCCTGTGTATGTAACAGCCCAGTGTATACTATGTCCATGCTGCCATGCCCAATATTTTCATTAGCGTTCTGGTGCTTGTCTGCAATTGTGCCTCATTTGTTGTTGTATTGTTGCTCTACCTGATGTGTTTTTTTTTTACATCAGGCTGCTCAGGAAGAGCTTCCAGAGCAGCCTGATTTTTTTTTTCAGGCTGCTCGCAGGGCGCGCTGACGTCATTACAATAAAGTAAAAAATAAAACAAGCCGATGGGCTTGTTTTATTTTCACTGAATCAGTGCTTGGGGGTACATGTCAGCCCCCCGAGCACCGATTCTTTTGGGAGAATGTCTTTGGATGGAGGGAGCGACACCTTAGGCAAGGGCTTGTGCTCCCCCCAGCACATTTGATTTTTTCAGTTTTCTGCCCCTTCCCGGGAGGGCGGATGGGGGTAATTACCCCCAATCTGCCCCCCGGGGGGCAGGAAGCCCACTAGATGCCCGTTAAAGATTTTATTTTTCAATATAGGAGTGGGGGCCCCCACCCTTGTTAAATTGGGCATCAGTCTTTCTGCCCTCCCTGGGGGGCAGATTGGGGTAATTACCCCCGATCTGCCTTCCGGGGGGGGGGAGCAAAAGCCCACTAGATGCCAGGGAAAGCTTTGTTTTTTAATATAGGGGTGGGGGCTGACCACAATGAGCCTTGACATGCCCCCACCCCAACTAAATGGGGTATCAGTCTTTCTGACCCCCTGGGGGGGGGGTTTGGGGGATTACCCCAAATCTTCCCCCCGAGGGGAGGGACGGAAAGCCCACTTGTCACAGGACATTTTCTTTTTTTTTTCAAATATAGGGGTCGGGTTGTCTATTATGGGCATGGCCATACCCCACCCCAAAAACAAAGCAGGCAGCCTTTCTGCCCTCCCTGTGGACGCATGGGGGCGATTACCCCCAATATGCCCCTTCCGGGGGCAGAAAGCCCACCAGACATTAGGAATTACATTCATGCAATATTTTGTGGGGGACAACAGCACCAATGGACATGGGCCCATGTTCCTCCCCCCACTGGGCCCAATAAACTTTCTGCCCCTCCTTGATGGTGGCTATGGTATTCACCCCAAGGGATCTCAAAATGGCACCAAAAGAAACAAAAGGATGGAATGGCCTACCCTGGCATCAAGCCATACACCTGCGCAGGTGGCTTATCCTAATTAGGGAGGTTGCCCCAGACTTGACCCTGGGGGGGTTAGAAAATCCACCTGACACCAGGCATTTTGCCTTTGGGGCTAAACAAAGTGCTACAGGTGTTGCTCTCTGGCATTGGCCACAGCCCCACCCCAAAAGAGACAAACAGTTGGGCACAACCCCTACGCCGGTCACAACCGTAAAAAGCTTGGGCATCAAGATAGATGCGGACCTCTCTATGACCAACCAAGTTTCGACCGTGATTGGTACATGCACTGGCCTGCTGAGACAGATGCGGAGACTTGCCCCCCTCCTTTCGACGACAGCTCTACAGGTGATAGTATCGGCCACCATCCTGTCCAGATTAGATTACGGGAACGCCCTGTATATCGGCCTACCGGAAAAACTAACCAACAAATTACAGGTGACCATGAATGATGCAGCCAGGCTGATTTTCAGGCTCCCTAGAAGGGCACATGCTACCCCTCTCTTGTGCAAGCTTCAGTGGCTCCCCATCAAGCAGAGGGCCAAATTCAAGGGCCTTTGTATTGCCCATAAAGCAATGTACGGCCAGGCCCCAACATACATTAAAGAGCGTCTTCAAAACTATGTGCCTGGCCGTAAACTCCGGTCCGACGAGAGCTGCCTGCTGGCAGTTCCCCAGTTTAATACAATATCCAAGGGAGGCAGAGCCCTCTCTGTCCTGCTCCCGCAACTCTGGAACAAACTACCCGATGGCCTCCGCAAGGAATGCGCTCTCCTCCCCTTCAGGAAACGCCTCAAAACGCTCCTGTTCAGGGAGGCGTTAGACTCCATCTAATCATCTGCTACGCATGTTCCTGGGGACTGCAGTGTGTATCGGGCATTGGACCCCTCTCTCAAAGCGCTAAGAGACCTGATGGTGATTATGCGCTATAGAAGTAGCAGTCAACATTAACATTAACTAGTCTTCTCCCCTGGGGGCATACAGGAGGTGTGCACCCAATTTGTCCCTGGGGGCAGAAATCGCACTTTATGGCAGGAATATATATTTTTCAATTCAATACAATAATGGGGTAGGTCTGGCCCATTCTAACACCAGGCCCCACCCAACCCCTAAAGCCTCAACAGGCTTTCAAACCAAGGTCAATGGGAGTTCTCCTCGCAAGGGCTCCCATTGATGTTGGTTTGATCTGTTTCTGTAGGGGGCACTACGCTCAGCCACACAAGTGGCTCAGCATTTTTATTGGCAATCCCTATTGGTGCTCTGTCTTTTTCCTCCTGTCCACCATGATTGACCTGGAGATCACACTGAACCCTCTCATTGCAGTCTTAGCGTATACTGGGGATGTCCCTAGAATCGCCCGCAGATTTGTATCGCTGGCACTCTTGCTGGCCAAGCGTGAGATCGCAAATCTCTGGGGCGCCAATCGGCTCCCTTCCACCTTGAGCTGGTTGAGGAGTATGATGTACTGTGCAGACTCAATGGGGAATATGCCCAATTACATCCCCCCTACCTCCAGGCCTAGAGACTTCTGGCAACCCCTCAGTGACTACCTACTCACTCTGGAGCCTGACACTCTGGACTGAATTCCATATCTCCTATACGAACTCGCCCGCCCCTTCTGTTTTTATGTCATGTATCCCGCAGATCACATGTGCTAGCTCCACCACGACTCCTATCTGTATGATGCCTCTGATGATTGCATCCTGTGTATGTAACAGCCCAGTCTATACTATGTCCATGCTGCCATGCCCGATATTTTCATTAGCGTTCTGGTGCTTGTCTGCAATTGTGCCTCATTTGTTGTTGTATTGTTGCTCTACCTGATGTGTCATGTGTTTAAAAAAGACTAATAAACAGATTTACAAAAAAAAAAGGCCAGTCTGGTGCTCTGCATCAGAGGGATTCCTTTTTATTTTTATATCAGGCTGCTCAGGAAGAGCTTCCAGAGCAGCCTGATTTTTTTTTTTTTTACTTTAATGATGATCAGCGCGCAGGGCGCGCTGACGTCATTACAATAAAGTAAAAGTAAAACAAGCCGATGGGCTCATTTTACTTTCACTGAATCAGTGCTCGGGGTTACATCTCAGCCCCCGGAGCACTGATTCTTTTGGGAGAATGTCTTTGCATGGAGGCAGCGACCCCTTAGGCAAGGGCTTGTGCTCCCCCCAGCACATTTGATTATTTCAGTCTTTCTGCCCCCCCGGGAGGGCGGATGGGGGTAATTACCCCCGATCTGCCCCCTGGGGGGCAGGAAGCCAACTAGATGCCATTTAAAGATTTTATTTTTAAATGTAGGGGTTGGGGCCCCCACCCTTTGTAAATTGGTCATCAGTCTTTCTGTCCTCCCTGGGGGGCAGATTGGGGTAATTACCCCCGATCTGCCCTCCCCCGGGGGGAAGCAGAAAGCCCACTAGACACCAGGGAAAGCTTTGTTTTTTAATATGGGGGGAGCTGACCAAAATGAGCATTGCTATGCCCCCACCCTAGCTTAAATATATGGGCAGGGTTGTCTATTATGGGCATGGCCATACCCCACCCCAAAAACAAAGCAGGCAGCCTTTCTGCCCTCCCTGTGGATGGATGGGGGCGATTACCCCCAATGAGCCCCTTCGGGGGGGGGGTAGAAAGCCCACCAGACATTAGGGATTACATTCATGCAATATTTTGTGGGGGAGAACATCACCACTGGGTATGGGCCCATGTTCCTCCCCCACTGGCCTAATAAACTTTCTGCCTCTCCTTGATGGTAGCTATGGTATTCACCCCAAGGGATTTCAAAATGGCACCAAAAGGATAGAATGGTCTACCCTGGCATCATGCCATACACCTGTGCCAGTGGCTTATCCTAATTGGGGAGGTTGCCCCAGACTTGACCCCGGGGGATAGAAAATCCACCTCACACCAGGCATTTTGCCTTTAGGGCTAAACAAAGTGCTACGGGTGTTGCCCTCTAGGATTGGCCACAGCCCCAACCCAAAAGGGACAAACCAGTCTTTTCCCCTGGGGGCATACAGGAGGTGTGCCCCCAATTTGTCCCTGGGGGCAGAAATCTCACTTTATGGCAGGAATATATATTTTTCAATAAAATAATGGGGTGGGTCCGGCCCATCCTAACACCAGGCCCCACCCAACCCCTAAAGCCTCAACAGACTTTCAAACCAAGGTCAATGGGAGTTCTCCTCGCAAGGGCTCCCATTGACCTTGGTTTGATCCGTTTCTGTGGCGGGCTCTACACTCAGCCACACAAGTGGCGCAGCATTTTCATTGGCACAAGTGAGGTAACGCTGGGCGGTAGGAATTTTGTGGATTCCATCACAAAAATGTAAGGCAAATGAGTGATTTCAGGCAAAGTTTATGGTTTGCAGGACATTGTGGGTAAAAAAACCCACATCGAATCCATGCAAGGCACACCACCCTGGAATCTCCTGGTTGTCTAGATTTCAAAAATGTCTTTGGTTCGTAGTTCTGCATGGGTGGCGCCACAGCATGGCCCCAAATACTGCAGCTACCCCTGTTGCTTATCTATCTACGTAGCACTGTAGGGCCTTTTGTGTTGTGGTCTCTTGCCCACCCACACAAGTGGGGTGCCATTCTTATCGGGGGACATGTGGGAACTCAGGATGGTAGGAAATGTGTGGCTCCTCACAGAGTCCAGAACTTTCTGTCACAGAAATGTGAGTAAACTGTGTTTTTTGTTACCAAAGTTTGATGCTAGCAAGTGCTTCTGGGTAAAATTACCTCATGAGAGCTGCGTAAGTCACACATCTCTGGACTCCCCTAGTCGTCTAGGTTTCAAAAATATGCAGGTTGGCTAGGTTCTCCCAGGAGCAGATGAGCTAGGGCCCAAAATCCACAGCTATCCGACTTTGCAAACGAAGGGTCAGTTTTGGGTGGAAAATTGTGATGTATCCATGTTGCGTTTTGGGCTATTTCCTGAGGTGAGCACTAGGCCTACCCACACAACTGATGTACCATTTTTATCAGACGATTTGGGAAAATGCTGGTAGAGGGAAGTTTGTGGCTCCCCGCAGATCCCAGAACTCTCCATCACAGAAATGTGGGGAAAATGTTTTTTTAAGTCAAAGTTTGAGGTTTGCCAGGAATTCTGGGTTAAAAAAAACCTGGTGAGAGCCATGCAAGTCACGCCACCCTGGATTTCCTTAGGCATCTAGTTTTTAAAAATGTGTACGTTTCCTAGGTTTCCCTAGGTGCCGGCTGAGCTAGGACCCAAAATCCATGCTACTCACTTTGCAAAACAGAAGGTCAGTTTTGAGTAGAAAAATGTGATATATCTATGTTGCATTTTGAGACTTTTTCTGTTGTGGGCACTAGGCCTACACACACAAAGGAGGTACCATCCTTATCGGGAGACTTGGGGGGGAATGCTGGGTGGAAGGAAGCTTGTGTCTCCCTGCAGATTCCAGAACTTTTCGTCGTAAAAATGTGAGGAAAATTTGATGTTTTAGTTAGCTAGCAATAGATTCTGCATAAAAAAAACCTGGTGACAGCCACACAAGTCACCCCACCTTGGATTTCCCCAGGTGCCTAGTTTTCAAAACTGTGGAAGTTTGTTAAGTTTCCCTAGGTGCCAGCTGAGCTAGGGCCCAAAATTCACAGCTACCCACATTGGAAAAAAGGGTCAGTTTTCAGTGGAAAAATGTGATGCATCCATGTTGTGTTTTGGCCCGTTGTCTGCCGCGGGCACTAGGCCTTCGCTGGCAATTGAGGTACCATTTTTATCTTCCGACATGTAGGAGCATAGAATAGTAGAACATTTGTTATTACCAATTGGATGTTGCTGCATTTGTGCCTTCCAAATGTAAGCCAGTGTATAAGAAAGAAAACATTTTGAATAATACCCTCTAAATCATGTGCTAGTATGGATGCCCACAAATTCAGAGATGTATAAATAACTACTGCTCCTACACTACATATCTTGTGCTTATTTCAGAAATACATAGATTTCCTTGATACCCACTTTTAAATCTACATATTTCACCTTATGAATTGGTCCATACTCTGTACACAATGAAAACCATTGCACGGTGCAGCTCAGTTGTTGGCTCTGGCTACCTTGGGTTCTTGGAGAACCTACAAGCCTTATATATCCCCACAACTAGAAGGGCCTAGCAGAAGTGATGGTATATTGCTTTTTGTGAATTGATCATTGTGACAAAAAGTTACAGATGAAAACATTGTTACAAAAGGCCAATTTTTCCTACTCGTTTTCAATATTTCTTTATTTCAACATTTAGTTTCTTTGGGAAAACCTTGAGAGATCTACACATATGACCTGTTGCTGAATTTGGAATTTTGTCTACATTTCAGAAACCTTTCAGCTACCAAAAACTGGAAGTAGGTTGAGAGCACAAAAAAATAGGAAAAATGGTCTACCTCTTTGAAAAATGCCAAAACGGAGGTAAACAAATCGTTTTTTTAATGCAGCTATGCATGTTCCTGAAAGCTGGAAATATGGTGACTTTAGTACAGCAACCCGTTCATTGGTGCCACGTTTAGGAAATAAAACAGACACTTTTACCTAGAGCGCTTTTGTCCCCAAAAATCTCAAAATGTAGCTATATTTTGTCTATTTTCTCGGTCCCCTCCAGGGCAATCCACAAACCCTGGGTACCTTTAGAATACCCAGGATGTTGGAAAAAAGGCCACTAATTTGGCATGGATACCTTATGTGGAAAAAAGTTATGAAGCCCTAAGCGCGAACTACCCCAAATAGCCCAAAAAAGTGCTAAGCTCTTGGGGGGGGTGGGTGGCACACCCTAACCAATGAGGTAAGAGTTCCCAGGGCCAACCCATCCTCATTTTCAGTAGTTTCTTTTTGCCTTATTGCAAACAGGCCCAAAATGCCATGTGTCAGGGCATTTTCAAGATTGTGAAAGTCTTCGGCTACACTAAACTTGAGCTCTGAGGGTTGATGGTTTGTGTAGAACGTTTACTATAGTAATCCTAGTATCCTCCCATAGCCAACACTAATATCCAATTGAAGCTGGCACTGTAACCACAACAAACCCAGAGACAGAAGTCTTGTAAGGCAACTGCAGGGTCCTTAAGCCACCACACAGGCAATACACAAGAATTGTCTTGGCATCCTGTTCTCACTCTTTCAAGTGTGCCAGCACTGCTGTTAAACAGCATTTGACAATGTGCTGTCTAAAGGAGGCCCACATTGCCCACCCTGCATATTCTGCTCAACTCAGAAGATTCATCTCTGCCTATTCAGGTCAGCCTATTTTTTGCTCCTGGGAGACATTTCACACCTTTTCAAGGGTAATTGCTGGCTGGGAGAAGCTAGAGAACCAATGCAAATTAACCTCCAGGAACTTCGGACAGGGAAAAAGAAACATTCTAAAAGTGTTTTTTCCTTAATATTTATTAAAAGTCCAATTTCACAATTGAATTGGATTTTTAATAACTATTAAAAATAGTTGTTTATTTTTCTAACTGATCCCTTCCCGAAATACAATATTAGTATTTTAATTTGCACACTGGTTTTCTGCACAGGACAGTCAGGCCTCTCACACTGAAAATAGCTTTTTGGGCCTTGTCACTGTAGGGATATGGTAATGATTCATTTTCTACATGACCACTTTTAAATACCATGCACCCTACCTTGTGGGCTACAAGGCTTATATAGGGGTGTCTTCCTAATATTTAAAAAGGAGGTTTTTCATTGCCATAAAGGTTTTTTTTCACAGTTATTTAACAGTTTGCTTTACATGTTACACTGCAGCAGTCAGGCTACACAGGGTAGGCCAAAAGCCATGGTTGCACTGCAACTATAGTGGATAGCACAAAAGGTGCTGCAGTCAATTAGAGGCATACAAATTCCGGGCCCGTGGTACCTTTTTTTTTTTTTTTACCATATCCTAGGGACCAGTTAGGAGTATGCCAATTCAACTGTGTTCAAAGGGGAGCACAGGCACTATACTTCTGGCTAGCAATGGTAAACTGCACAGTTCTAAAGCCAGCAAAAGAGATAGGGCACAAACCTGGCAGGGCATTGTGCAAAAGATGGTCATTTCCTACACCCAGGATCTTAGTATCTCATTCCAGTCCTTAGTCAACGATACCCAAATTCATATAAGACTCTCGGCAGACAATCAACCTAGACTCATCTGAATGTGTTTTTGAAGGCATATCAGGAATGCATGTCAGCTCTTTTTTTTTGTTTGCAGCCTAACCCGTCAAAAAAAACAGAATCGATTTTATTTGGCAACAAAATGGCAACATTAGAAGATAGCACTCCCAACATCTTTGACTTTGATATTAGTCCATCTGACTTGGTAGAATACCTCGGGCCATAATATGGAAAGTGCCACGGGGCGCAATAAGCGTGTGCACCTGTGTTGAGCTCCCTCCCTGGCACTTTGAGATTACAGAAGGGGCAGCAAACACTTGTGCGGACCTTTCTGTAATATTGATAACACTGGCGCACATGTTGCGCCAGTGCTCTCCTGAGAGGGAATTCCCTCATTTGCATGAGAGCGTGGTCCCATGAAAATGAAGGAATGACTTTGCCTTTGCACCTGCACGAGCGCAGAGGCAAACATGCCCTTAGGAGCTGCCTTGAAAGTGTTCCACTGAAAGGTAGCACACTGTCAGTGCGCTCCCTGAGGGCAGCCCTCTCAAAGGACTCATGGAACCCCAGACATCCTGCAGCCGGGTGCAGTCACTCACTGCACCCTCCTGCAAGGGGTTCTCTAATCCCTCTTCAAAGTGCAGGTGGGTTACTGTGAAACACAGAGCAGCTTTGAAGCAGCCGCTCCATATTTTACTTGAATGCACTGACCCCAGGCCTGCGCAAGTTTGGGGATGCCCTGAGGGCAGTGCATTCACTGTAAAAGGGCGGACTTTCCCTGTTGCACCCAGTGCACCTGTTTAAAGGTGAATCATGGCACAAGCAGAGATAGTGTGTCCTGTTTGTAATACGAGCCGTGAAATCCTATTTGACACTTGGGATAATGAAGCCTTAAATCAATGCTGTTACCAGTGGTTCTTTTCATCAGGTCATTAATTCAAAGCCTCTATTTCCTCTCGTTTCTATCAAGAATTGAGCCCTGGTTTTAGTGCAGTGGTGAACCAACATTTTGATTATTATTATGCCTTGGATCCCTCATTATATACTGCCCAGACTGCAGCGGGCCCACAAGTGTGCAGTTCGGGCTGTGCTTAGCATATATAAAATAGATCATGTCTCTTCTGTCAGTAGATCCTTATTGCTTGCCTGTACCAGACTTTAAGTTTATGATCTTAAGTTTAACTTATTGCTTCATGCACAATGTAGCCCCCTCAGATCTCTTGTCTAAAATCCATTCCTACACTCCTGCATGGGGTCTATGCAACAAAGATTTAGCCTTATTAAACATTCTGAGATTGACTCTTAAAACCATAGACGGTTGCTCCTTCTCTATTGGGTCAACCTGGTATCATTTCTTGCCCTACAATATAAAGTATTCTTCCTCCCTAAATGAATTCAGTAAAATGCTAAAATCTTGGTTGTTTGGTCAGGCAGTTTTAAGGTCAGCACCTAGAAACCCAAGGCGGCGGTGGCCACTATATAATTAATCAACAGATACAATATATTGATAATCTACAACTTTTCTCATTACTTAAGCAAAACAAATGACTGTTACACCCCTTCTCCATCACTGTGCTCTGCCTTTTTCCTATGCTATGCCCTTAGTTGTCTATTAATAAGCGTACCAGACTCGTTCCTTCCTCATTCTCGACCCACCTTCCCACTGCAAGCCAGCCCATACATGGGCCACACCTTCCATATCTTCCTGTATCAACCTTATCCTACCATTAAACAAACCCCTATGCTATTGTCAGGATCCTTCTATCCTGCCATCGGGTGGAGCCACTTGAATCACTTCTGTCACATTGTCTCCATCATGAACACTAGTTTTGAACCTGTGCCACACTCCAGTGTTCATTTACAAAGTTTTCTTGTCCTCTTGGAAACTAGATCCACTCCATATTCTGTTCCAGGGTTTACTTGCCAACTACTGATGTATTATGGCACCTGTATGGCGTACCCAAGGCCGAGAACTGGAGAAAAGCTTTTTAGTGCCTCTAATTACACTTTGACAACACCACATTACAGCCTCCAGCTTGCCCCTGTGCTGCCTTGCATGAATACATACCAAGTTCTGAATCACAATTCAATCCATGTTCCAATCCAGAGTTTCCTTCTATCCCCTTGTTGCTTCCTGGAACTTCCATGCACCCCATCAGGCAGAGAGCTGAAGGAGGGGGTTTAAGTGCTCTAACCCGCCCTGTGCTGCAGCTAGCTCACAACTTGTTGGGACAGAAATGTTCTCTGCAGGGTAATAGATGGGCACCCCTGCCTTGAGTGACCAACTGTACTGATGTCTGGGTCCCTAATGCTGATTTTGTTGTCATAGGCAAACTCGGATCATGTGTGTGCGCCACGACATAGGCCTAACTCATGGATTGCAGTCTTGTTGAACTGGGAAGGGCGCTTACCTCATAGTGGTCCAAGGCTACTGCCTTCCCAGGAGTTAAGCAGCACGAGTGCTGTGGTAGCAGCATACGGTGTAGTGATCAGAAGGAGTGAACAGGTCCTTTCTAACCTGTGTCAGTTGAGTGAGGCCTACAGGCTCACTCATTTTTAAAGTTCCGCTGCTGTGTGCTTAACTCCTACATCGGTTTGTTCTGAAGTGCTGCGCAGTGCAGGAGTGGTGTATCTGGGCTGGATATATGTGTGCATGCAGTACTGAGCAGTCTGTGAATGGTTAGTGCATGGGCTGGGTGTATATGTCTCCATGAGTGGTACAGTACATGGAGGATGCAGTGATGTGCAGCGCTTGCCTGTTAAATGTAGGTGCTGGATGTATGTGTGCCTATGGAGGGTACAATACATAAAGGATACAGTGCTGTGCAGTGTTTGTAGGTTGAATACATGCACTGGGGGTATGTGTTCCTGTGAGTGGTACAAAACATGGAGGGCCCTGGGTTCCATTTTGGGAGACCCAGGCCTCCATGGTGAAATATGGAGAGAAGGTAGAGAAATCTCCCTAGACAGATTTGTGTATTGCTGCATTCCTGTAACCTGCGTGAGGCACACAATGGAGAGGGGAGAGCGAGGCTTCCCCTGTACACTTCAAATTATGCTCTTTGACTCAGTGAGAGGCCACAAGGAAGGGGCCTGGGCACATCTCAGGAAGGAGATGGGGATGCTAGGAGAATCAAAAAGAGTAGGCCTCGGGCCCTGAGCTAACCTTTTGATGCATATATCACTGTGACTGATATCCCAGTATGAACTCTAGTCACTTCCATGGTCTGTGTTGTTAGCTTTGTAATTGCTCCTGCTGTGACAGACTGCTTTTCAGAGGAACAGAGAGCAGAGGAATGGGCCCTTCAAAAGAAGCAGACCCCCAAATTAAAACTTTAAAGACTCATATGCTAAATCACATTTGGGGTTTGGAAATGGACTACAAGAACAGGAGTTTGAGACCCCAACAATTGTCATCTGCCAAGCAGCCAGACTGGCTGTGTGGGGATGGGAGGCTCTGCAAGACTGCTAGTCTCTCTGTTGGGTGAGGGGACATCATCTTGGGAATCCAAGACCACCTACCCTGGAGCTCCAGCACGTGCCTGCTTGTCAAGACCAATGTGCCCTCTGATGAAGACGGGAGTGTTGGAGGGAGCAAGGTCCAGTGGGAAGCCCTATCGAGTGGACTCACTTTGGGAGGTGTGAGGAGATGACTGCTGCACCGATCGGGTCATTGCTAGTGTGCAGGACAAAGTCGGCAACCCCTGTATGCTAGAGGAGGGCTGCAGTGAATTGAGCCATTTGTCACACTGCGTAGATTGGGCCGGAGCACTGCGTAGTGCAAGCCAGCAACCCCATGTGCCAGGAGGGGCCACCATGAAAAAATTGCCATGCGGTAAGAGCCATAGCCTTGTGCAGTATAGAGCTGTAACCCCATATGTCAGGAGGGGCCAGTATGCCGATCGGGTGGGAGCCAGTGTATTGCCAGAGGGGGTCACCAGGAGCATCGAGAACTCCGACCTGATCTGCAATCCCCGCCAAAGAAAGTGAGGACAACGTGGGGTCACTTGAGCACAATCACACAGGCGAGGGTCTCATGTCAGGATCATCTAAACAACCCCTACCGAGAGTGGGTTTGGTTATTTGCTCTGCAGGAAGAACTGCAAAGAACTTCCGGTCGTTTCAGGAGAGCGACTGCGTATGAGGAACTCTTCACCCACTGAGTGTAGCCTGCCGGGGCCGCATGCGGTTAACCTACAACAACTCAGCTGCTGCCGCTCCAAGCGCCCCCGTTTGGGGTGCACTTGGAACTCCAGACACTTCAGTCCTGCCGAGTCGGGTACGACTGGTTTTGGGCCTAACGGCCCTGGAGGAACTTGCTGCTAGTTAGCGCTGTGGCTCTGGAATACTACTGGCTTTCAATCAAAGTCAAAGTGGACTCTTGAGACTTCGACTTCTATGGGGCATACCCTGGATATCTGATAGAGACATCTAGCCACTTATTCCCCAACATTTTAATTCTCCCCAGGCGCCATACTGGATCTGGAAATTTTTCAGCAGCAGCACCTCTTCGCGTCAGTAGTTGGCGATGCATGACTCTGTATCAATGTTGACCACTTCAGTGATGTCACTGGAGTCTATATAAGACACCCTCCAACCTGCTGACATCAGTTTCTTCTTTACCGCGCTTCCACGCAAATCTGAAGAAGTGGTACCTCTAGCCGTTTTTGGCCAACTTTGACATTTTTCATTGAGAGAAACAGTGTGCCATTTTCATACCCTCGGGTTTTAAGGCCTGCGGATCCTGTGGTCGGCAGATGTCGACCAAAGACCCCCACCCCATCTGTATGTGGTGCCTGGGTGAGCACCATGATTCGGCATTGTGTGACTCCTGTCAACTGCTTCGGCGTAAGGTGCTTAAGGAGCGGTGGATGAAGCAGTTGGCAGCGCGAGTGTCACAACCCTCTAAGGCATCCCATAAGCCTGGGCCACCTTCGCACTCCAGGGACCGTCAGCAGGGTTGCTTCCAGGGGCCATTCCTGAGGACGTCGTTCGCTGTCCTCCTCTCGTGGTAAGTCAAGGCGCAATTGGTCCAAGCCACATTGGACCCGTACTTCACCTGTGGAGTCGGGAAAGGAGTCTGCCCCGCGCCTCCCAACATATCCCGGAGTCGAGGCAACCTTAACCCAGAACAGGGAATATTATTATTCTCTTCACAAGATTTTCGGGTCTACACCTTCCCCTGGAGCGCCTTTGGGCATAAAGGAGGTGCAGGAGTCCCAGACTGTTACAATGCCCACAGGTTCACCCTCGGCATCAGTCAGGCCACCGGAGGCCATTTCCATATCAATGCCAGTGGACAGCCCTTTGGGGTTTCCACCTTTGGCTCTTGGCTTCGAACAATCGACGTTGTTACTGGCACCGGGGGTGCACAGCCCTCCGAGGCTTCCACTTACGGCGTCGACGGCCTTTCATCCAATGTTGATGATGGTGCCGCACAACGCCTCACCACTTTCCCTCTCTGACCCCAATGAGGGCGCCGCACGGCACTGTATGGCATTGGATGACAACGACGCTCGATGCCGTGTGGCGTCGGACGTAGCTTTTATAGAGCCGGCAGGTTCAAGCATCGCTTATGGGCTTCTTGTGGACCCACCTACCACTATTTCTTCTCAACCAAGTGAATATGGAGATGAAGTAGAGGATGTGTTTGTTCCCCAATCAGATCCAACCCCTTTGGACACCAGTTGGATTTTTGTGCTGGGAAATGCGAGTGGTTTGGAATCATCTCCCACCTTGGTCCTTCTGTCTCCTCCTTGATTAGCTTCGGAAGTAAGCTCCTCGTTTGCAGACATGTTGAAGTGAGTTGCTGAGGTTTTAAATATGCCATTTCCATCTGTGGCTGTGTCCAGAGACCTTTTGTTGGACAATTAGCACCAGAGTCAGTCCGAAGAGGAGTCAGTGCTTCCTTTTTGTGAAGCTTTATCTGTCATCTCGTTAAGGGCCTGTGCCAAACCCGATACGGGCCCTCCAATTGAGTGTTCCATTTCTCATAGACATCGTCCGGCCCTTGATGACCCGACCTGTCTCATGAAACATCCTACTCCTAAAAGCTTTGTGGTTCAGACTGCTTTGGCTGCACAAAATATTGGTTCTTTTCTGCCTTCCCCTCCAGATAGGGATGCTAAATGATTGGATACCTGTGGCAGGCACACTTTTGCCTCCACCAGTTTGGCTTTGCGGTCCACCAATATTTCTTGTATCCTTGCTCGTTTCACCCATGCTTCGTGGGATTCATTGGCAGATATATTACCATCCATTCCGGACAAGGGTCGTGCCGCTCTTGTTCCCTTGCTACGTGATGGGCAGCAGGCGTCCAAACTTCTTATATGTTGTGGTATGGATACCTCTGATTCAGTCGCTTGAGCTATGATCTCCTCTGTAGTCCTCCGTCGCCATGCTTGGTTGCACAACTCTGGATTCTCAGAGGCAGTTCAACAGGCACTACTTGGCATGACCTTTGATGGTACTCGTCTATTTGGGGCGCAGGCTGATTCACCTCTGTGGCGGTTCCGCGACAGTAGAGGTGGTGGGGATCCTTAGTTTTGTCTTTATTTCTTTCTACCTCTTTATTTCTCCATTACTAGGTTGTGTGAGGGAAGTTGGTCTTAAATATGACCAATTTTTAGTAGTGTCTTTACTGTTGTTCACTTATTGGCACACCCGAGTGTGATGTTCCTATTTTCTACAGGTATTATTGTTTAAAATTGTCAAGCACAGGTTGTTTCTTTTGTGAACCCTACCGGGGTTTAGTGCCTATTGTCTAGGTTGTTGTTCTCTGAGGGTGAATTCCATGCTCAAGAGATCTTTTTCAGATGGTAAAGGGATTACCTATGTACCTGTTCCCGGTGGAGCATTTTTCAGTATGCTTATTCGTTTTATATATATTTCCTTTGGTGTCCCTTGTAGGGACCTTCTTCTTATTACCCTTAGGGGATTATATATATTCATAACTTGTTGCATATGATTCCTCTGACAATTAATCTCTTCCCCTACCTTATCCTCGCTGGTGATATCCTCTGGGCTTCTTTTGATGCCTTCAGGTTTTGGATTTCCCTCTGAGTCAATAGAGACCATGTCTCTTTTTTGCAGTCTATGTAGGGGCCTTGCTGATAGTTCAGCTAGAGTTTTCTTTGTTAATTTTTTCCTGCATTTATTAAGCAACTCTTTTGCTATGCTTTAGCAAGTGGTAATGTTCTGTGGGGTCACCACATCAGTCCTGACACTGGTATCAATGTTCATGTGATGACACTTCTATGCAACCAAATACTCTCCATATGTGTACTTCTCTTTTTGCTGGAGTTGTGCGTACACATGGCCTCAGCATTACTACATTATTATTTTATGATAGTTCCGTGTGTCACATAATGGTTTCATCTATTTTGGGTTAACTTCTTTGTTTATTACTACCAGTTTTTGCAACGTTGTCACCCATCTTCTTAGACTTGGATCTTCTTTTGAATTGGCTATTTCATGTGGAAATTTCTTTTATTGTGCTCTTTAAGGTGTCTTGATATTCTACCTTTAGGGGCTAATTGTACGACTATGTGTCCCAATTTATTATGGGTTGCACTTTTTTCTGGAAGATGCTCTTTTTACCTGTATACCAGGGTATACTAAGGACTGTCAGATTACTGACCTTCTACTTGCTGTGGTTTTGAGGTTTTCAGCTTCTATACGACATTTTCTCCTCTAATGAGCCAATTTAGCTCTTGTTTAGCTTGTATTTTATCAGTAGATTGGCTTTTCATTGTTTGGTTTTGTCCATGTGAGTATACTGACCACCTATTGCAGTCGAGTAGGGGAGGTAGCTTGCTAGAGTGCATGTTTTGCATGTGATGGCCAGGTTAATTCTCTAGCATCTCCACTCATTAAATATTTTATTTTTTCCTCTGATTCTCAGTCAGCTTATGCTTTGGCTGACTTGTCTTGTTATATAAACAGAATGGATATCTTTTTCTGTGGTTTCCAATATTGATTTTTCCTTCAGCTTTTGCTTTTTAGGCCAAGCGATATCCTTATTTTTTTGCTTTCTTTTTCTTGTGGTTTTCTTCAGGATTATACTCTATGCAGCTTCAATTATGGCTCATGGTTGGCTGGCATCGCTTTTAATGCTTCATCATCCAGGTTTTTTTGTTAGGGGGTGTTGTCTCTCTTTCTCTTTCCCAATTGTTTTGGAACTGTGTTCCTGATTATTCAGTTCCATGCTATCTTTTTGGATATCAGCATGGTGCTGGCTTCGGTCTGTAATTGGGATGTTTTCAAATACATGTCTGTATGTATGTAGATATACTATATAGTGGTGCTATATACATATGTGCGTTTGTATATATGAGTTTGTATCTTTTTTTACACATATATGTGTATGATTGTCAATCTTGTGTACAATCGCAATTTGAGAGCGAGTTTGCGTGTATCTTGTGTAGATGCGCTCTCTCTGTTATGTTATGTTAGCCCAATTTGTATAGCGCAACAGCTGCCTCAGCAAAGAGGCGTCCCGGTGCTAACTGCAGCAAGACTGAAAACTAGAGCCTAGGCCGAAGGGAAGAGATGAGTTTTGATTGCCTTCCTAAACGTCAGATAGTTATCCAGACCACGAATATGGAGAGGGAGGGAATTCCAGAGCCTAGCCGTTAGGCTGCGGAAGGACCGTCCACCGGCTCGTAGATGTTTTACTCGCGGGATAAGAGCCAGGCATTGCCCCATAGAGCGCAGATGCCGCGTGGGCGTGTATGGAACCAACAGATTGGTCAGAATACAAGTGTTACCTTCATTTGGTATTGTGTCTGCACTTGCTCTTCTTTTCTACTTTTTGGAGTCCACACTTAGTGGTCTTCACTCTACCTTTGAGTGTGTTTTTTCTAGGACAAGTGTTCCATTTTACTCAGTACTTGTTCTTGGGCGGTCCTCCTGAATTTCTGGTGCATGCATTAATCCATGCTTACTTTGGTGTGGATATGTTCTGGATCTCTTTCTCGGAATAGGTTTCCTTCAAATACGATTCTGCTGGAAAAAGGGCCTATAACTCGGTGATATTTGCTGCTGGGAATTAAGATTCCAGTTGTCCATAGGGCATTGCATTTGGAATAATAGGATGTTTATTATATCTTTCATTGCGGTCCTCTGACACAATGTTGTTTCATTGCCATAATAATGTTATTTGTCCATGACTTCCAAGGCTTTTCTTCCTTATGTTCTCGGTGGTTTTGCCACAGTGGCTATGGGGAGATATTGTTCCTTTTCATGTAACTTCCTACACAATTCCGGTCTTCTATTTTAATTTAGACCAGCTAGTTTTTTTTTACATCTTTTGGTAAGATCAGTTCGCAGACCCTCCTCCGGGTGGGGTATAGCTATGGCATTAAATCCAAAAGTTAAGGCATCTGCGGCTAGATGTCTCTTTCAGATGAACAAGTTACTTACCTTCTGCTGTGGCGGAAGAGCGTCGCCCCACTGCTTTTAAGCAGTGCAAAGTAAAGGAAACATAAAATGATAACTTTGAGTTATTATCGTTTTATGTTTCCGTCAGTACTAGTTTCTGTGCTGCTTTGCAGGCCGGTGGGTGGGTGAGGATGCTCTGCTCTCAGAGCAGGGCAGCGGAGGTGTGATTTGCCCACTCATAAGTGCACATGACTGTTTGGCTGGCCCTCTCGGGCCACCCAAAACAGCCATGCGCACTAGTCCCAATACCGGCAACATCCCCCCACCTTCCCATAGGCGAACGTGCATAAATAAACCACAAGACACTTTGTTTATGGGAAAAACTTGTCGCAGGTTTATTCCATACAAGAGTATGCAATAAGGTGGGTTATCTTACGGGCGATCCATGGGCAGGCAGCCGTCAACCTATGCTGCACCTGCCCGCCTGATGAGCCAGCACTGTGGGATGTATGCCCGATCAGCGCTACACCTTTGTTGATCCACCACTGGATCACGTGTCCCTTGTTACCATCCTACTCACGCCCCTTTCAGGGCGGAGCGTATCAGGGCAAACCCCCGGTTGGTCAGGCCCCCAACCGCCCGAAGGCTAACGGGGCGCCGTCGCGGTTCTCCAGGACCCTGCCCTGAGGATCCTGGTCTTTGGCTCTGGCACCCCTATTGTGCCGCGCAGAGGTACCCTTACTGTACCTGTCTGCCGCAGAGGTACCCTTACTGTACCAGACTGCTTCCAGATCGCCCTGTAACTCCGCCTGCAACACAAAAGCAAACATTAAAACATTCATTACACTTTGCCCACCAGCCCAGCCGAAGGGTAAGCGGAAGGGAGGGAGACGGCGAGGCTGGCGGCAAAGAGGCCGCCGGGAGGGTCAGGGGGGTATACATACCCTCCCTCCCCCCTGGGAGTACCGGAAGGGACGCCCACACCCCCTGTACAGCGGGCTCCAGGCGGAAGCCCTCTGCTGCTAGAGCGAGGGGTAGGCTTGTGCCGCAATGGCACTAAAGGGCCGCCTTTTAGGGGGGCCCCCTTTGGGGGCGGCGGGCAGCCACATAGTCCCAATACCGGCAACATCCCCCCACCTTCCCATAGGCGAACGTGCATAAATAAACCACAAGACACTTTGTTTATGGGAAAAACTTGTCGCAGGTTTATTCCATACAAGAGTATGCAATAAGGTGGATTATCTTACGGGCGATCCATGGGCAGGCAGCCGTCAACCTATGCTGCCCCTGCCCGCCTGATGAGCCAGCACTGTGGGATGTATGCCCGATCAGCGCTACACCTTTGTTGATCCACCACTGGATCACGTGTCCCTTGTTACCATCCTACTCACGCCCCTTTCAGGGCGGAGCGTATCAGGGCAAACCCCCGGTTGGTCAGGCCCCCAACCGCCCGAAGGCTAACGGGGCGCCGTCGCGGTTCTCCAGGACCCTGCCCTGAGGATCCTGGTCTTTGGCTCTGGCACCCCTATTGTGCCGGGCAGAGGTACCCTTACTGTACCCGTCTGCCGCAGAGGTACCCTTACTGTACCAGACTGCTTCCAGATCGCCCTGTAACTCCGCCACAGCCCTGGAGGCGGCCACCGTCGCAGCCAGGGCCCCCCCACCACTGCACCTCCTATTACTTGCAACCTGCCCTTTCCTAACATTCCTGTAAATCCAGGAGAAACAAGTCCATCCCCACCGGGGACAAGTGGACCCCGTCCTCCTCAACGTAACCTTTAACATTTGCCTGGATGAGCTCGTGTCAGATGAAACCCAGACCTCTCTGGTCTGTGAACTTACGCCATGAACAGTTCCCTCTTACCGGGATGTTCAACGGCCTCCTCTGACTTACCTCCGTGCCACCTTAGCGGGGGATCATCTCCGACCACCAGAGCTCACATTGCCCCCTGTAGTTGCTGATCTCACCAAAACAGCGCATTTCACACATGCGACCGCTCATTTCCAGGCCTCCAGCAAATCTAAGGGATGAGATCCCTCCATGCAGGTGATAGATGAACCCCATCTATATCACAGTAGCCGTTGACGTTAGCCTAGATCAGCTAGTGTCTGATGAAACCAAAGAACCTTCTGGCCTGTGAACCTGTGTCAAGAACTATTCACCCTCCTGCGGGAAAGTTCCACTGCCTCACATGACCTAGCCCTGTGCCATCTCTGGGCGGGACAAATTCAGACACCAAGGCTCACATTGCCCCATCTGTTTGCTGATCTCCCCAAGTTGCCGTCCTTCTCGCATCGTGTGTGCTTGAACACCTGTGTCCCCCATCGATGGGACAGCAGCCCACTAGTTAAGTGACCGCTCCCCACCCCACCTGCCTACTTTGGCTGTTCGGGCGAGGAGAATTATGCTTAACATTTGCACCGTCCCTTTGCTTTCTAAATCGAGACGCATGGGAAAGGTATAACTAGAAGTAAGTGCCAATAATCAAGGGTGCCTTCCTGCCCTTGCCATGCATCCCCTATGGGAATTACGCCAGCTCAAGTCCCTCTGGTGACACCCCCTAGGCATCCCAGCTAAGCGAATCTGTCCGATTTCATACAGTGCGCACTGTTTGAGATATGGTGCCTAACATTAAGGATTAACTAAGTCCTACTTTACCCTCCTCCTCGGATATTGCCGAATAGGGGGCAGGGGCGTTCCCACTGCCCACCCCTGGGCAACCCCAGCGGAGGAAAATTACCTGCTCAGTTAAATTTACTTTTTGTTGATCACTGGACATGGCAAATGTTCTTTTACATAGTAGCCTTTTGTGCTTGGCACCTTGTTTCCCCATTTCTTGGGACGGCAGCACCCTGTTGGCTGACAGCGTCACCACCCAGCGAGGCATCTATACTAACAGGGCGGGCATTCGCGCCTAACTGCAGGATCATATCCTCTGCCCTTGGTTCTGGGGTGTACTTATTTCGCCCCGTTGCCCAGACAGATGCACAAACCCCTTTGCTTGCTACTCTGGTGGACACCTTAATGGTATCAAAGCTGGTTTGAAACAATCTACGGCTTGCGCCCACTGCTGGAGACACCTCACCCTTTCGTGCAATTACAACTTACGCAGCGCACCCCGCTTGCCTAACTGCCGTCGGATCACAGATGCACAGTACCTACTGTCCATCTCCGACCCTGGATGCTTTAAACCTGCCAAAGTGACGGAAACCAAGCTTCCCAGTTCCCTGTTTAGCTGCAGTACACCTTCAGTGAGTCCGCTAGGAGATACCACAAACCGCATTGGTCCTGCAACCTTAAGTACACAATTCCCACCTGGGCGTACCTCTAACTGAGACAGGCTCGACACAGCTGTAAGGCTAGAGACACACATGTATTGTGCCCACTTTGGAGACAACTCACCCCTTCGTGGAGCGACCACTACACAGGTGCCTACTCGAGTCACCCAACAGACAAGTCGTCCCAGACTACCTTGTGTTCTGGTGCCAGATTTGGAAAGAGCCTTGCCTACACTTGCTGCCCCCCTGGGAAGCACAATGCTCGTGCTCTGGCCGCAGCGCGGCGATGCCCTCGTGTAGCATCGAACCCCTGTTCAAATAAGAGTGACCACTCCAACTACTACTTAAAACTACACCATGACCATGGGTGAAGATTAACTCTTTGCCAAACTTCTGCTAGGGTAACCCACGGTCACGCCTCCTGTTCAGTCCAATATAGTAATTCATGGCACTGACCCACAAGGGCCCAATACTGGGCTGTGTAAACGCGGCCCCAAGAGTGGCCATAAAATTGGCTTGGTGTGGATGGGTGCTAACATTACCTGGCTTAAGTGCTATCCCTTTGGCAGTCACTCCTGACAAGATATGCCAATGCAGGTAGAAGCAAGTTATCCAGCCCGCCTTAATCCTGTCCCAGTTATGTGAGTAATTAGTTAAAGATGCACGTTTGAACTGGCAGCTGATCCTGTTACTTGCGCCTGCAACTGCCCTGGTCAGAGCAGCGCGCTAGACAATGGCTTCCATTGAAAGGCGGTGCCAACAGACCTCCAAGCACTTAAGGCGGTCCCTCTGAGTAGGGCTCTAATCTAATAGCTGCCCCTTGCATCGGATACCGCCTCTGGCTGTAAGCCGCTCAGTGCTCCTGATGCCTGGCAGTCATATTTAACCTTGATATCCTTACAGCATAGCAACACTCACCGCTGCCAAATGCCTTGGTGTGGGAACGTCCGCTGGTCGTACTATTCAATACATCTATTATTTAAATTAATACTACTGTGCATATGAAATAAAACTATGCACCGGCCGCTGAAAATTTTACACTTTAGTAAATGTGAAACCTTTGGATTTGCCCATCGAATTAAGCCAGTCACCACCCTGGGTGAGGTCTAGCCCTCCTGAACTTCTGCTAGTATACCAGGGAGCAGGCAAGACCGGGGGAGCAGGGGGGACAATATGTATCAATTCCCTGCCATTTCTTGAATACTGGGAATGCCAACTGTTCCTTAATACATTGTAGCCTGTTTGTGCTTTGGTTTTAACTATACTGCTCCAACCCAGTTTGGCCCCAAAACTTTGAAACAACCTTCGCAGTAACCTGCCCTTTCGTTGAACATGCCCTTAATAGTACACGAGGTTCTACAAGCACTGCACAGAAATCCCCCTCTGACCTTCTCGAGCCTGCGGCCATTCTGCTGAAAGCCCTGTGTGCCTGGGGGAGGGAGTGCTACTAACCCTCAAGTCCTCAGGAAGCTCCCTCACTGCTGCAAGTGCCCCAACGCATTTATTATAAAACATTTAATGGGTAACAACCCGCCTTGCGCCCACCTTAATGTGCCAGGCTGTGAGCAATTCGGTACCCCACATATCTCTTCCCTATGAAGAGATGAAACAAACCTGCCAAAGCACCATGCACAGGCAGTGTGTGCGCCCAATGAGACACCCCCAGTTCTGTGTGATACAAACCTTAACGCACCGTGTGCCAGTTTGTGCATATCATTCCGTGGTGACTAAGCCCTAATGTGCCCCTTTACCTGGATGATCCCCAGTACCAGGGTACAGACTAATGACCGAGTGCTGCACCAGCCAATACATGTAGCCATAGAGTGAGTTTACGCTCCCTCATGCCCTACCCGGCTGCTCGGTGTGCCACCTCGCCTAAACCAAGACATGGGGGATCACCATGTCCTTATAGCCTGCAAACCCATCCGTCATCTGCACTGACGGATGCTGTGCCGCCATGCTGGCGTCCCTCCCCCAGCATATGTATCACATAACAGTGCTAAGGTGTCCCAGCGTGCCAAAATGTTAGCCAATGTATTTGGATATGAGGACATGGAGTACAACATGAGCAACTATGCCTGCCCCATCTGAAATACAAATGCCCACTGTACTGGTAATTTTCGGCATTTGTGCCCCAACCATATCTTCCCAGGCTGTTGAAAGACAGCACGCCCTTTATGCTCCTGGGTTGGTGAAAACGGAAGTATCTCCCCATAGCATGTGTTTATTGATACTGAACTTAATGGTGATCGACCTCGGGGGGATGGAAAGCTAGGTGAGGCTGCCGGGAATGACCCGTGACCATGGGTAAAGCCGGACCAACCGGTCAAGTAGGCCTGTCTAGTCCTTCTCATAACCTAACTCCGTTTCACCCGACAGTGAGAAAGATTATCCATATTCACGAGCCCATGCCAAACCCGACGAACCGTCCCCTCTGTTGGCAGCCGCACAATTCCAACCCTTTAATCTGTAAATGGAAGACAAGAACTCCCCAATGCTTGCCCAAGGCCCTTGCTGGGCCCCAGCAATGTCTGATCAATGCCATTAATTACTGAATGCCTGACATTCACCTGTGCCATTCCCCTACAGCACAGTTGTCCCTCACAAGCCTTGCGTTCTGGGGCCAGATTAGGAAAGAACCTAGCCTACGTTTGCTGCCCCACGGGGCAACTACAGTGCCCTTGCACTGTCTACAATGACTAATGCCCTTGTGTGGCATCTGGCGCTTGGTCAAAATCACTTGACAGCTGCTCGAACCAAAGAGCAGATGAAAAGTGCACGTGATGTCCTAGACAGCTATGTACGTCGCACCAACCATGCCCAGGGCCTGTATTTGGCACTTCCAATGCCCACTAGGAAGAGCAATGGCCTGCTCATGCGAAGCACCCCTTTTGTCTGTGCCCCCAGCTGCACCGTAACTACAGCACCTGGAAGGGCTGGGCCCAACCCACTTGGGAGAGACATCTCACGACCAGTGAAATAGTATGTGGCAGACCACAGAACTTAGCTGTCTCGACCAGACATTTGCACGTGCATTGTGCTAAATCTCTCGCTTACTACACTGCAGAGTGAGCCCTATGCATTTAACCAAATTCCTTTACCCTCTCCGTTTCTGACTGCAATTGGTCAGGGGTGCATGGGGCAGGCCTGCCAAAGAAGGGGGGGGGGCAAATTAACTGCTAACTACGACGTAACATGGCACTGCCTAAAGTGTGTGCCGCGCTGCTCCATTACCGGCGAGGGAGGAGCCGCCGCGCGCCCCTTACGGGTTACCTGCGCTGCGAGTACCGGCTCCCCCGGAGCGACATAGCGGCAGGGGGCACAACCTGCCAACATTGAGGTGGCCCCCCTGGGCACCCCGGCAAGTGAGCCACCCCCCCCCCCAATGCCAGAGGGCCCCGGATCACCGTGCTGCAGAACACAGGCCGCCCGCGCCACATCGGACAAGCGCCCTTGGAAGGGTAGCGGTGAGCACGCGGCCCCCACGGGGGCACACCGAGACAAGCCCGTTCTACCGCTGGCAACCGCCCGGCCCCAGCCCATCGGGGGAGGACGGCCGGGCCAAACCTGCAAACACCCACCCCTCCTCAAGGCCCCTCAGGCCACAGACGGACGAGGAGGAACAAAGGAAGCTGCAGATACATCTCCGATTAGCCGGGGGTGAGCACACAATCATAACCCCTGCCCCTCCAGAGTCTCTTGTCGGGGCCGCAATGCGTATTGTGCGCAACCCAGCAGGAACACCCCCTGGTGGGTGCAACTGCCCCTAACGCCACGTCGCATGGTGGCACGGTCGCACTGAAGCCCGCCAGAACGACGCAGCAGAGAAAGAGCCCCACCCCAGTCACGCGTGTTACGTTCCCATTTTACTCTATGGGAAACGCTGAAAGGGACGGTATGAAGCGCTATAAAGCGCTCTACGCACCGAGACCCACCACGAAAACAAAAAGGCGTACACCAGGCAAGAGACAGGTGCTGGACTGGAGATGATGTCTGGGGGTACGGGCGGGGCTTTACCGAGCTTTACCAAGCTACAACGTGGTCCAACTCCCTCAGTAGAACTCAGTGACGCCAGGAATAGGCTGCGACTGCAAAGCATGTTCCATTGATGGCAGTGTGGCTCGCCTCAGAATGCCATTCGTACCGCGCTTGTCAACCCTGCCGAGGCGCCGAACGGCAACATGAACGCTGACCAGCCATTACATGCTCGACGTATCAACTGAATGGTGCGCCTACCACTCAGGCACACAGGACTGACCGCCCACAGTACCCAACACGCGCGCATCCTCAACCACACACCATACGACAGCTCCGCCACCAAACTACTGCGGGGAAGCCTCACACTGAACTCCATCCAGACCAAAGGACATGGTTGAAATGGGTTACCGAATCGAAATGACAAAACCCAGTTAAAGCACATGGGGGATGGGTCAAAGCCCTTAAAGGCCTACCACTCCTCCCCACCAAGTGGCTCCATAGAGACCCCCAAAGGAAGGAAGCAGCCCCCCCCACCCCAGGTATGCCCACGTGACATGGAAGGGAGGCGAGGACAGACACCACGACCTACTGAGGCCCCGGTACCTTGGATGGAGCCTGCGTGCTCCGGAGCGCTACGAGGTGTGCCCCCATCAACAGGGACCCAGGAGCCGATGGGCGGTGAAAACGCGCGCACCCCGCGAGTCAGACCAGACAGTGCGGGGCAGAAATAACTGCAGCTCTTCGATTTACATAATTTGCACACTGTTCCCATTTCGGCCCCCAAACGTGATGAGCGCGCAGCAATGAGAGGACCCCCATGGCGCACCAAACCGCGGCGGCACCCTAATGTCCTCAAGATATGGAGGCAGCATATGGTCTTAACGTCGGACCCCCCCAGCAGGCCAGTGCGACCCACGCGAGTGAGGGTGGCACGCCTGCCGCGGACCTCGCATGCTGCACACCCGCTATAAATGTCCTGCCAGCGACCAGTAAACTACCCCGGGCAAAGTGTCTGCCATGCTCGCTCCCGGTTCCCCCTCTTCAAAGGCCGCTTTAGCCCCCCCACGTGGGGGGTGGGGAGAAGCACGCGCTCACCACCCTCCCCCCCGCTCGTCCTCCAATGCCGCAGCAGCTCCCGGGTGGTGGAGGCTGCCCGGTAGGCCCGCAACGTGACCAATTGCACCCGCACATAACCCCACGCCGGCGATATCCAAACGTTTGTGCCCCTGATAATCCTCGGAGACCGAGTCAGACCCCAATAGCCAGGCTGCCAGGGATGCCCGGGAGGCCCGCGACCCGCCGAATGGCACACAAACGCACACAACATCCAAACGCTTGTCTGGTACCCTTCAATGCCCCTAATACGCCGGCGAAATGCCAAGATGCGAACCACAAACCTCTGAGCCAGAGTCAGGCCCCGACCGCTAGGCCGCAGTGAATCCCGAAACGCCCCCACTGCAACCGGAGGGGCAGGCACCCGCTGCCCACCAAGGCCTGCATGCATCCCCGACCGAGGCGCTCCGCTGGGCCGGTGTTCCGCGGCAATCGCGGGAGCGAGCTCCGCCCCGCTACCCGTACCCCCACTGCTGGGGAGCACCGGGACAGGAGGCTCCATCCAGCCCCACCACCTCGCCAGCAGGACCGCACGCCCGGGCAAATACTCGGATAGCTGAACGCCGCTCTCCCCCGGCGCAAACGCCCCGGGGGCCAGACCTCCGAAACCAGCCAGAGACCAGCAATTCCACCCGGTCCTAAAGGGCAGCGTACGTTCCCTGCTAGTCGACGCACCCGCCGGCTGGGCGGCATAAGCCCCCAGCTCTGTGACCCTGCCCCAGCCAACACCATGGGGGGGTGAGAACGCGACACTCACCACACAACGCAGCTCCCGGGACTCAGCCGACAAAGACGGGCACACGACGGCCGCGAGGCTGTAGAAATTGCATGGCTGGCGAACACTACGACCGCGAGGCTGTAGAGACGGCGAGGCTGGCGGCAAAGAGGCCGCCGGGAGGGTCAGGGGGTATACATACCCTCCCTCCCCCCCTGGGCGTACCGGAAGGGACGCCCACACCCCCTGTACAGCGGGCTCCAGGCGGAAGCCCTCTGCTGCTAGAGCGAGGGGTAGGCTTGTGCCGCAATGGCACTAAAGGGCCGCCCTTTTAGGGGGGCCCCCTTTGGGGGCGGCGGGCAGCCACATTTCCCTGTTCTCCATGCAGGCTGCATTACAGCCTGCGTGGAGAACATGCCCAGGCCCCCATTCCCAGGCTGAGCGTCGAACCAGGATGCTCAGACCAATCACAACGCTGCATTGCAGTGCTGTGATTGGCCAGGGGAGCCTGACTGTGCTTCCTGTTCCTCGAGTCCGATGAGGAGAGCAGGAGCAGAGACGCGGGACCCGGCGACAAGGTAAGTGTTTATTTTTATTTTTTTACATTGTGCACCCCCCCCCCTGTGCCCGCCCTCACCCCGCGAGCCATGCCGGCCGCCACTAGTCCACATCACATTTTCTTTCCTTGCGCAATTAGTCCTCGTAATAAACTGCGCAGAGGGAGGGGGTCGTGGGGACTTCATGAACAACATGTCTTCACTGCCTTCATCTCCCCCCTAACTGTACTAAAAAAAAAAAAGTGGTGTCCTGGCCCCCCAACCGTACACCCTTGTTCGTGCCCTCTCCTCCCCAATTACAAATATACCCGTGTCCTACCACTCTCTCGCAACCTTTTTTAAAGAAACCTCGCCTTTATTATCGAACATTGCTATTCCTGTGCAAGAACTGAATGATCATTTGCCACAGACTGACCTACGGGTCACAGAATGCTAAGAGCTGCTCCTCTGCGCCATTGCGAGCTCCCGAGCTTTAATCATGATTACTTCATGTTTTATTCTGTAGAGAGGCCTGCAGACCCTGTATTGCTCCCCTGTAGAGATACTTACTCCATGTGTACTGTATTACGTTTTCCTGTGATTAGAATACTTTTTCTACCAAGGGAAACGTTGGGCTGCGTTTTACATTATTGGAACTATTATGTGATGGCTTGGGTTCTGAGCCTTTAGCCCCCACACTACCTCCCCGAGACATTTTGGACTGCGCTCTCTCGCTGTCCCGAGACTGAGGCAGGAGCTGAAAAGGTGTTCGGGGCCCAGTTGTTTGCAGAGCCAAAGTAGGACGGGCCCAGGACACAACGACCTCAGCTACCCCCGTTGGGGCCCAGTGGCCCCTGTCTACTCGTTACCTTATCTCCCCATCAACGGGATGAATTAGTTAAAGCGGTAACAGAAAGCCAGCCCTGGGGAAAAAAGAAAATTACTGCAGAAATTCGCTAGTAATATTCACTGAAAATAGAAAGCGTCTTCATTTTCTTTCGTACACGTCACTGCTCTCCATGACCTCCATGGCTGATATCCCTCCCTCTCCCTCCCTTCCTGTTCTTGCTGCCCCCCCCCCCCACCCCTTTCCACACTTCTCACTCTTTGTTAATAAATTAGCTCCTCTTATCTGCCTCTTCTCGCTAGCTGCGCTCATGCTATTTATCTCCAAAATGTGACGCTTTTTAACTTCTGTGTAAAGAACTATGTATATACAAAAAAACTAAAATGAAATGAAATGTGGACCTGTGTTAGCATGTGGTTTTATTTAAAATGCACAAGAAAAGCAGAAAGGCTGTTAATCAAAGGAGGTGGTGTGAATACAATAATATTGTTGTTTTTTTTCACAGTAAATAAAATAGAAAAAGTCACTCACGGTAACAAAAGACGAGTGCATTGAGCACACAGCGTCGAAGCACTGCACATACAGCCAGAAACATCTTGTGGCCATGTACATGGGCCCGGCTCCAAGCAATGACGATCAAGGCCTCTTACGAAGGACATTGCACAGATCTCTTCACTTATGGCCCAGTGAAAGAGATGTTGATCCTCTGAGTACACACTAAATCACTCCAACCATTATGTGCATTGCCATGAACACATTCAATTATATCACATCTGGAAATCTGCATCTGTTCCCTCAGAGAGATACATCGCAGTCCTTTCCTTGTCAAGGCCTTCCTCTGTAGTTGGTGGTCTTCATCAGGTGCACAGCCTTGCAAGTTTTAGCCACATTAAAATCCATATTTCATTTCCTGCACTCTGGTGGTATGATGAAACTCACAGAGGGGCTTGAAGATAAATTCGAAATATGCGAATGTAGACAATGCTATATGTCTTTTGTGGAAGGTCTGCTTAACCACAAGTGTTCAAGCACTTTTTGTAGCCCTGTGCATTCTTTGTGTCGAGCCTTTAAAAAAATATAGAGATCTCAAGGCCCAGCTGCTGCAAGGAGAATGCCATTGAAGAAGATGGCGTCGGCGCCACACCAGGAATAATGCCCACAGCTGAAGCAACCCATAACAAATGTAAGCCAAGGATGGTGACCGAAATCTTAAACCAGGCCATTGTTTGCAACAAAAGCAAAGAGAAGTATAAACAAGAGAGTGTTAATCAATTTTCGGCAAACATTCCAGTACTTTATAGTGCTTTGTGTATCTTTAAAATCACAGGATATTGTGACACTATCTAAAGCAGCCAACTCAAACATCCTGAGAAGATCGGAATCCATTTTATGTAGCCAAAAACCCTTGACTAAGCCTCGTAACTCTGCATATCCTCGGGTCCCTCTCAGCGTGGCTTGTTTTTTTTGTTATCATAAACTCGATTGCCATTGTCAAAGCTTGGGTTTCTGCAAATAAATTGTTTGTCTTTAGGCCCGGTCTTCAGTTCACAAGGGGAAAATGGTGCAGCTATGCACCACATGGAACGGATTACTTCCTACTGACAGCCTGAATCTTCTGCAAGTGCTGTATGGAACTCATGGCATCGCAGAAAAGCACAGCGAGGAGACCTCCAGCGCCATTCTGTTTCAACCTTAGCCTCATTTTAGGCTCCTGAGTGTTGTGGAGTGAGGCAGTGTCTGCACAGAGGCAGCCGCCTACCCGAATGAAGAAATGGAGCCGTCAGTATGCAACAGGAATAAGCAGCGAGAAAAATATAAAGACAAACTCAGTCTGCTGGATTAGAAATCTGGTGGTTTATTCAAAATATAGAGGCAAAATTGGACTTTTATCCTATTGTGACGGAAAGCACAGTAAACATACTGAGTACGTCAAAAAAAGTTGCTGAGAAAGGGGGTCCCCAAGTTCACAAAAAGGGGACGTTAGTTGCATAATAAATGGACACCAGCAGTTGTTCTCTCAGGGTTTTTTTTTACCCCACAGGCCAGGAATCCAGGATACATGCCCACATGGAATTTCAGTCTTTAAATAGCTCTTTTGGACCGGCCGATTCCCATTCCGGTAATGTTCTGATTGTGGGTCTTCAGGTGTGGAGGGGCCTCCCATGCTGTATATTTTCCTGCTCAACTCTGTACTATTGATTTAAAAAATAAGGTAAGGGGGCGTGGCCAAGATGGCGGCGCGGTAGGACGCAGGATCGCGTCCCTCCGGCACCGCCATTACCTAGCATTGTAATATCGCCTGTCCCGGGACTCAGCGAACCGCCTGTTGCGGAGGGGCGATTCCGGCAAGTGGCCAGGCATTGCAGCGGCGAGTCTCCGGCTCCGGGACCCGACACAAGCAGGGTTCTGTGCAGGCCCTGGTCGACGGCGGCCGCGGGGCCGCGAGAGAGCAACGTAGTGACACGGAGCGGTGGGGCGCGAGACCAGTGGCCGCCGGCCGGACCCCCCTGAGCGCTGATTGCCGCACCGGAGGTGAGGGACTGAGCCGGTAGCGGAGTGCGGAGGGCTGCGGCGCCGGAGCGGCCTCCAGGTCAGTGCGGCGAGGGGCGTGTGGACTCCATTTTGAGGCGACGTCCCGAGGGGCCTGGTGGTGCTTGCAGGCCGGGCTAGAGCGTGGCCGTAACGAAGGTGCGGGGCAGAGCCGGCGAACAGACACAGCAGACCCTGGCGCCTGCGCCGGGGGGTTGGCCCCTCACGACAGCGGATTTCCCCGACATAGAGTGGCGTGACCTTGTTGGCTTTGGAGGTCTGACGAACCGGTGGCCCGGAGCCCTGGGGGCTGCAGCTGGGCATTGCAGGCCTGTGGCCTAGGCCTGGCCCCTTGCGGACTGGGCCTTACAGCGTACCAGGCGAGGTGAGCAGAGACCGCCGGAGGGCAAGTGAGGATCGGGGGCAGGCGAGGCGCGCCCCAGCAGGTGGCAGTTGGTGCATTGGCGACTGGAGGGGGCTCGCCGGAGACGGCAGCGACCGCGAACCCCTGAATCGTAATTGTGATCAGCGCTGGAGGTGGGAGGTGCGCCTCCTTATCGGGACTGCCTGCGCCGGAGCAACCGTCGGCCCAGTAATAGTGTGGCGGTGGCTGAGTGAGGCCTCAGCTGTCCGCAGTTCGGCAGACAGAGCGTGCAGGGGCACACGGAGGAGCGTTGGTTTGCACGGGGTCCCCCGAGGCCCTGCTCGGATGATAATGGGGTGTCCCCGGTGCGGCCTGCCCTGAGCGAAGACCGAGCGGCAGGGGCTCCTACCGTAGAAGCTAGAATTGTGCCCCCCATGCCAGAGAGTACAGCGAGGGCAGCACGAGGCCAACGGCGGCGACGTCCTGTGGAGAGAGCGGTGGGTGATCTCCTCTGCACCCTCAGCGGCCACGTGAGCGCCGAATGGGTCCGGGGCGCAGAGCGTGATTGATATGGCAGCGCCGAGGGCCCGTAAGGATAAGTCGCTGAAGGAGGCCCTTCCTAAACAACCGGGTCAGCCTGGGCCCTCGGGAGAGAAAGGAGCGGGCCTGATGGAGGGCGACGAGACCCCAGCGACGAAAGCCTTTATGGTTGAGCTTTTCGCTACCATGAAGGCTGACATCCAAGAACTTAAGTCTCAGCTGGCGGCGGATCTGAGAGATGTGCGGCGCGATGTGGATGAGGTCGGGGAGTGAGTGGCGACTCTGGAGGAGCACGACGTGGGCAGAGCAGAAGAAATCCACCATCTACAACAGGAAGTGCTGCGCCTCGATCTTCAGGCCCACACTGAGGATTTGGAGAACCGCTCTCGGAGGAACAACGTCCGAATCCGAGGTGTTCCGTGGAAGGAGGAGGGGGATGACCTCCGTGCCTATGTTCGGGCACTGTTCCATCAGATCCTTGGAGAGGGCGAGGAGACGGACATTCAGATGGATCGTGTTCACCGAGTGGGTCTCCCCCGGGGTATGAAAGCGCCCCCACCGGACATTTTGGTATGCATTCATGACTTTCAGCTGAAGGAACGTATCCTCCGCCAGGCCAGGGAGTCTCAGCCTATTTTCTTTAGGGGTCACCGACCGGCCCTCTTTCAAGATTTGGCGGCCTCCACGCTCAGTAAGAGACGAGCCTTCCGTGAGGTGACCGCGCATCTGCGGGAGTCCAAGATCCCGTACTCCTGGGGTCACCCTTTCCGCCTCATCTTTAAGCACAATGGGAAATTGCTACAACTTCGGTCAGTTGCAGAAGCTGCGGAGGTGTTGGGGCTTGAACACGCCACGACGGCGGAAGAGGTTGATTTGTCCAGGTCACAGCGCCCGAAGCAACCTGGGGACTGGCAGCGAGTGGGCAGGGGGGTGTTGGCCGCAAAACCTGACCAAGCTACGAGAGAGAGGGAGAGGGAGGATGTGTTGTCTACCCTTTCTCAGTCGTCAACGAGGCCTGTCACCCCTTGAGGTATTTTTCTTTTGCTGTTGTTCTTGGGGCGGGTCTAGAGAGGGGTGCCGGGGGGACAGAAACGAGTGACTGGCTCATCTCGTCTGTTCCCTGGGACTCATTGTCAGCGTGTCCGGCCCTCAAGGGTCGAGTGAGGCAGCTGAGACCCCCTGATTTTCTCTTCTTGTGACAGACTTTAGTCATGTTGTTCCTTCATTTTTGGGTGTTTTTTGTTTTCCTAAGGGTTTGTTATTTGGGGAAAAGAAATTTTGTACTTTTTGTTGGGTAGCTCCGCATCAGCTTGCTCATAGGCAGTCCACTTCTGTGTGAAATCACGGATCCTGGGGGTGGTAAGGGGGTCGGCCGGGGATCTAGCGCTGGGCATAGCATGTTAGCATGTTAGCAGACTAAGATACGGGTAAGGAGCTTAAGGTTGTGAGCCTCAATGTCCGGGGGCTTAATAATCCTGTTAAGCGGGCAGCAGTGCTCTCCCTTCTTGAGAATATGGGGGGTGACATATGCCTCCTCCAGGAGACACATCTGCTCGGCAAAGACACCACACGCATGCGCGACAGGCGTTTCCCCCAGCAGGTCTGGTCCGCAGGGCCGTCGAAAAAAAACGAGGTGGCAATTTTAATTGGGGCCCGGTGTCCGTGCAAAGTGATCTTGACCGTAGCTGAGATTAGGGGGAGACTGCTGGTTCTTAAAGTGCAATGGGGCGACACGCACCTCACCATAGGGTCATTATACGGCCCGAATGAGAGGCAGGAGCCTTTCCTTCTGTCAGCGCTGTCGGACGTCCTGTCCTCTCAAGATACAGCGGTCCTGGTGGGGGGGATCTAAATCTCGTGATGGATACGGGGTTGGACAGGTCGGGCTTGAGGGTGCACCAGTCAGGGGCTCTTTCCCCAGCAGGTAAGGGGTGGTTAGAGGATCACGGGTTACACGATGTGTGGCGAGTACAACACCCCACGGAGCGGGACTATACTTACTATTCGACTGCCCACAAAACTTATGCCAGGTTGGACCACTTCCTAGCCTCTACTGAGCTTATGTCTAGCCTACGCTCTGCTACTATTGAACCCCGAGCACTGTCCGATCACGCTCCCCTTACTGTTCTGCTCCCAGCGCAACATAGGCGTACGTTCCCACCAGGGTGGCAACTTAGAGAAAGTTTGCTGCAATCAGAGGACCAGCTTAAGCGAGTGAAGGACACAATAGTGCATTATTTTCAGGACAATGATACAGGTTCCACACCACTGGCGGCGGTGTGGGAAGCCCTGAAGTTAGTGGTGCGCGGGGAATTTATTGCGATAGCAGCCACATACAATACAATGCGCAAGGCGAAGCGCGCTGCGCTGGAGAAGGAGGTAGGGGAACTAGAATCAATCCACAAACGCACCGGGGCGCAGAGAGTTTGGCGTGAGCTGGAGAAGCGCCGACGTATGTTGAAACACCTGGATGTGGACAGAGCGGAACATGCCCTGCTGCGGCTGTGACACAAATTTTACCTCAGTAGCGATAAATGTGGGAGAATGCTGGCACATAGACTGAGGGCTAAGGCACACACGTCCCTCATTCAGGCGGTGCGGGACTCCTCTGGGACAGAATAAAGTACAGATGCACACATAGTGGAAACATTCCGGAGCTTTTGCCAACACCTATACACAGAACAAGACCCTCCGCCGCGAGACCCAGGAGAGTACTTAGATACGAGCGAGATAACTCCGATCTCTGGTGCAGCGGCAGAGCAGCTAGACGCTGAGATCCACGTAGACGAGGTCATCGCGGCCATAGCGAGATTGAAGGTAGCGAAGGCGCCGGGCCAGGATGGCTTTCCGGCCTCATTTTATAAAGCGTTCTGTGTGGAGCTGGCTCCCTTTTTAACGAAATTGTTTAACTCTTTTCTCGAGACGGGTGCAGTGACACCGTCCATGGCGGAGGCGGCGATCTCTGTGATTTTGAAACCCGGAAAGGAGCCGAAAGAATGCGTGTCGTATAGGCCGATTTCGCTCCTCAACATCGACGCAAAACTTTTTGCGGGAATTCTGGTGGCGCGTCTGAACCCCCTTATGGTAGACATTATCGACTCAGATCAGTCCGGGTTTATCCCCACTCGACAAGGAGAGGATAATGCCAAACGGCTGCTACACCTCATCGATAGTTCACAGCGTTCCCGCAAGCCGGCCTTCCTGCTGTCATTTGACGCGGAAAAGGCCTTTGACCGCGTGGGGTGGGGCTATCTGTTTGCGGCATTACGTAAATTTGGGCTCGGGGATAATTTCCTGAAATGGATTAGGTGCATTTATCATGCCCCGAAAGCATTTGTGCGAGTTAATGGTGACAGGTCGGCATTCTTTCATATAGCCCGGGGGACACGGCAGGGGTGCCCTCTGTACCCGCTTTTATTTGCGCTCTATATGGAGCCCTTCGCGCAGCGAATTCGCTCTAATCAGCGGATTGCGGGCCTAAAATTTGGGGCTGACGACCATAAAATCAGTATGTATGCCGATGACGTAATCCTCTCGCTGACCCAGGCTCAGACGTGTCTCCCCGCCCTGATGGCGGAGCTTGCGGCCTTTGGTGTGACCTCCGGATTCAAGGTGAATCTGAGTAAATCGGTGATTCTTAATCTTTCACTCCCCGCGGCTGAAGTGGACGCCTTGCAGAGGGACTTCCCCTTTCAATGGACGCAGTCCGACATCACTTACCTGGGATTTTGGCTTACCCCGACCATTGCACGGACGGTTTCGCTAAACTATGCCCTGCTGCTGGAACACACGGCCAAGGCGCTGGACGCCTGGTCGCGTCTTTGGTTAGCATGGTTCGGGAGGATAGCGGCGGTAAAAATGACGGTCCTCCCACGTATCCTTTATTTATTCCAAATGCTTCCGCTAACGCCGCCGCCAGGGGCGCTTAAGAAGTTACAATCCCTCATCAACAGGTTCGTCTGGGAGGGGCGGAAGCCCCGGCTCTCTGACGCAAATGGCGAGCCCCAAAACGAAGGGGGGTCTGGGACTCCCACTAATAGAGTGCTATTATCAAGCGTCCTGTCTCCGATATCTCATTGAATGGAACAGGTTGCTGTCAAGTAAGCATTGGAACTTTATGGATCAGGCAGTGGCAGGTATCAATATCTGGAGAGAACTGTGGTTGCCCTGAAAACACAGGGCCTGGGGATTATATTCTTCACCGGTGACCTCGCCCACCCTCAAGGTCTGGGATAGGGTGGCGGTGCCAAAGGGTTGGACGACCTTCCCCTCGCCTATGTCCCCCATTGTCGATAACCCGGACTTTCCGCCGGGAAGAGCATCAGTAGTGTTTCATAGATGGCGCGAAGCAGGATGTAAAGGGTGGGATTCCTCTTTGACGTGGAAGGGGTAATTCCCTTTAAGCAGTTGAGAAACGACTATGACCTCCCGGCGAAGGATACCTTTGCCTACGAGCAGGTCTGCCACTGGGTCACTAAGCCTGTTAACTACGCCCATATGTCTAGGCCCCTTTCGTCGTTCGAACGGTGGGTGGTGTGTAAGGCGGACGACCGCCGGCTGATCTCGGAGCTATATGCTATGCTTACGGCGCGTCACACGGAGCAAAGAACAAAAGCCCAGGTACGCTGGGAGACCGAATTGGGTAGGCCCCTTACCCCCAAAGAGTGGGAACACATCCTATATAGGGCACATCACACTGCTCGTAGCACGGCGGGCACGGAGTCTGCGTTCAAGGTGGTTTCATACTGGTATTATACACCAGCTCGAGTACACGCCTGGGACAAAAACAAAACAGACCGGTGTTGGAGGGGATGCGGAATGACAGGGACACTGGCCCATTTACTATGGCATTGCCCGATACTACATCGATACTGGACGGCGGTCCCGGATGATATAGATGCTGCTTTTCAGATTGCGCTGCCCCGCTCCCCAGAGCATACACTTCTGGGTCTTCAGCGCGCGAAAAGTTTCCCGCTGCGTTCCCTTCAGGGCAGGCAGATAGCGCTGGCGCTACTAGCTGCTAGACAAGTTCTCTTGGCTCTGTGGGGTACGACTACGACGCCAGACGTCGGAGCATGGGTGTACAGATTGTGGCAGCTGCTAGCTATGGAACGTATGTCCATGACAGTGGAAGGGAAGGGACAGGAGTTCTCAACAGCGTGGAAGCCCTTCCTAAGTTTGCTTACAAAAGACCTCAGGGAGGTGACATGTCCTAAATACCTGCAGATCCTACGATTGATTCCCCTGGATCCCCCAGGCTCCACCCCGCCATGAATAAGGTGAATTTAACATTCAATGGAGATGGGGGTCTCTAGGAACTAGTGTGTATAGGTGGCTGATGCGGAGAAGGGTGGGTGGGTGGGGGGAACAGGAAGGAGGGAGGCGGGAGGGAGTCCGTTGTTGTGGGTTTTGTATCCCTTTTGTATCCTTTTTATGTCAATGTATGTTGTTTTATCTTATTTTTCGAAAACTGGAACTATAGCAAATGCCTTCGTGCAGAGTACAGTTGCGGCCGGCCTCCGGGTTGTGGGCCTAAATGCTGTGTACGTTTGTTGGGCTTCTCTCTGCCGGCCTTGAGATGTAGGCAGTAAGCTGTGTTCATCGCCTGCTCTTCCTGTTAATAAAAACGATTGATTCTAAAAAATAAGGTAATGTGAAAAGCAAATAAAATGGTCCTGCTGGAGCCCGTCTCTCAAGTGGAGCACATTACCAAGCTACTGTTTTTGGGACGCCTATGCTTACTGATTTCCAGTGGGTGTGCCATCCTGAAGGAGCCAGGTTCCACGTTCTAGATCTGCTCTGGAACCCCAGGTCGATGGCTCTTTTTATCTGCATGAAAGCGTGGAGGGGAGGTAAATCCTTAGCCAATCAATCATTGCAGTTCCAATGAACTATGACCCAGAAGAATCACAGACTCCCAATTAAGTTTAGTTATTTTATTACAAAGCCAAGTACAGTTGGACATACAGACACCTCAGGATGATGGTGTAGAAATACATTAGAACTAATACAAAACCAAACCTACGGGTGAATTTAAAGCGTTGCAGCATGCACAAGATAATCAGTTCGAGAACTAAAATGCAGAAAATAACAGCACAGGCGTCAAAATTCCCCTTCATTGGAAGTTCATGGTTATAATGCATTAGTCTGTCCCTACACTGCAACTAGCGTGACAGCCCTACTTAACATTTCCCAAGGCAAGATCCATTAAGGTGTCAGCATGTGAAGTCTTCCTAAGAAGTATCTTCACTTTAGATGGGTCAAGTAGCATAAAGCTACAGAGCTCGTTCTAAGATGCTCTTTCTCTCAAGGCAAGGCAGGAGGACAGGGACAATCGAGAAGGCTGATACCTCACCCAACTCTATATATGTTCACAAGTCCCCGTTGTGAGAAACCAAAGAATCCTGCAGCAGCAGTTCAAGAGGTCACACGCCCGTTCTGCCAGCATGGAATGCCCAAAGCGAGGAGGAATGCACAACGACACACCGTTTGCACCAAAAAGGACTGGAAGTAAAACCGCTGCCTTTTTATGGCAAATGTAAAAAATATAACACCATAGGCGCATGCAGGCTTGAGGACAAGGAACGAGGCACAAACTGACAGACATTCAGCCACATCATACTAAGTACAAATAAAACATAATTCTCACAGACAGACACCACTGGTACAGCACACACAAAAGTCAGGACTCATTACCATATCTACCATATCTTTTTAATACAACTTTACTGACAGCTCATCATTCAAGGAAAATCAATACAGTGTCCCTCAAGGATCTTCTCTCAATCCAACGCTATTTAATACCTGTGCGTCTTCTTTGGCAGACCTCATTCAATCTTTTGTTCTCAGATTTTCAAGGAAAGTCAGCGCAGTGTCCCTCAGGGATCTCCTCAGTCCCATGCTATTTAATATCCACGTGTCTCCTTTGGCTGAGCTTGTTCAATCTTTTAGCCTCAGATGTTATACCTATGTGGATGACACACAGTTAATCCTTACACCACATGGGAAACTTGTCACCTTGCAGGACCAGTTTAACAGTTGTCTTTGCTGCTCAGTAGCCATTTGGATGAACTCCAACTCTCCCCGTTTAATACAGAAAAGCTGAGATCCTTCGTTTTGGTAAGCTCTCATCCTGGTCCTCCACCTGGAGATTTGAAGCTCTGGATCCCTTTCCTACTCCTGTCTCGTATACGCAACACCTGCATGTCATATTCAATGACAACCTTAGCTTATGTTTGATATCCATTTAAACAAACTGACCTCCACCTCCTTCTTCCTGATGACATCGTAAAGAAAGTAATTCTCCTATTGCAAAATCCACTAGAAAAACTCTAGTTTGAGATATTATTATCTACAGACTAACCACTGCAACTCTCTTTTTGCTGGCCTATCTGCATGGCAGACTACAGCAGATTCAAAACGTTGTTGCTTGCCTTTTCTTAGCTTGAGCAAAAGCAACAGAATTTGATCCTCTCAGTGTGCCCCCTGAATATCGAATCAACAGTTTTGAAGGCTGTTAGAAATGGGGGTCTCTAGTTGGCAAGGGCTTGCACCTTTGTCCAAGTAGGGACCCTTCTTCCTAGTCAGGATAAGGGAGTTACACTCCTAAAATAACCCCTGTTCACCCCCTTGGTAGCTTGGTACGAGCAGTCAGGCTTATTCTAGAGGCAGTGTGTAAAGCATTTGCACAAAACCAACAGTAATACAATGTAAGCACTACAAACAGACACCACACCAGTTTAGAAAAATATCCAATATTTTTATATACTTTAAACAAGACCAATACGATAAAAATCCACAGTACAGTACTTTAAAAATCTTCAGTTATCACAGTGTCCTTAAAAACAGTTCCTTGATGTCAATAGCTCCGTCCGGGGCTATCACGGCGTCGTGAACAAACAAATCCAAACAGTTCTGGCTGACCGCAGTTCTGGCTGACCCGCAAACAGTACCTTTCAGAAATGCAGGGCGTCGATGACCTCGCGGTGAGCTTCCGAAAACACGGCGTCCGCAGGCGTTGGTTCCGGAGGTCGATGCAGGCGTCGTCGGGGCCCTCGAAGTCACACGCGTTGCAGATCGATCTCCTCTCTGTTGAAGTCAGGAGCGCTGGCGTCGGCCGGCGTCGGGTGCTGCGGTGTGAAGTGCAGCGTGCGGTGCCCTCAGGTCACGGTGCGAGCAGCGGCTCGGTGGCGGCGTCGGATGGCGTCGTCGGTGAGACCAGGGTCGCGGTGTGAGATGAAGGCGGTGCTCGTCACGGTGCTGGCAGGTCACGGTGCAGCAGTGGCGTCGTCGTAGCTGCAGCGCTGTCGTCGGCTGACGAACTGGAGTCGATGGCACCGGCGTCGGTGGGCCAAGGCTGCGGTGTGGGATGAGGGCGGTGCGTCGTGTAACTTACGAGCGGTGCCCCCAAACCACGGTGCAAGCAGCGGCGTCGAGTCCGGCGTGGAGCGGCATCGTCGGGAATGCCACGGCGTCGTCGTGAAGCGAGGCGGAGTGCAGCGCCCACAGGTCGCGGTGCGAGCAGCGGCTCGGTGGCGGCGTCAGCAGGCGTCGTCGGTGAGACCAGGGTCGCGGTGCGGCGTTGCGGCGGTGCTCTCTGCGGTGCCGTCAGGACACGGAGTCGGCAGCGTCGTCGTCGACGTCGTCGAGTTGCTTTTCTTCTGTTGCAGCACAAAACACACAGTCCCCAGTGCTGAGGGCAGAAGAACTTGAAGTCTTTGCTGTTCCTGAGACTTCTTGAACAGGGGGAAAGCTCTACCTCAAGCCCTTGGAGAAACTCACAAAGTAGATTGCAGAAAGTCCAGTTCCAGTCCTTTCACTGCCCAAGACAGAAGCAGCCACTGCAGGCCAACACAGCAAAGCACACAGCAAAGTGGTAGTTTCTCCTCACAGCTTTTTCAGCTCTTCTTCTTGGCAGTCTTCTTGATCCAAAAGAGTTCTAATTTTCTGGGGTTTGGGTCCCCCTTTTTATCCTCAATTTCTCTTTGTCCTCTGAAGGCAGAGAGGCCTTTGCGTAGTCCAAACCGGTTCTGGTCAGTCCTGGAGCACTTTGTTGACAAGTCTCCTTCTTTCCTTTCACAGTGCAGGCCAGGGACATCAGACGCACCACAGGAGGTGGAGCCAGCATTGTGGAGGGAAGGCCCAGCCCTATTCAGGTCCCAGGTGCATCTCCTCCCACCCATCTACATGTAGATCTTGCTATTCAGCCCTGTGCTGACTCACCCTGTCTCCTGGTATCCCCCAGCCCCTGTCACTCACACTCCAGACAAGGAATACACAACCTAGCAGAGGCAGGCTTGGATGGTTAGACAAGAAAATACCCACTTTCTAAAAGTGGTATTTTCAAACACAGAATGTTAAAACCAACTTCACTAAAAGATGCATTTTATCATTCTGAGTCCAGGCATACTAAACTCGAATTTCTACCATGTTCCCTGGGTCAGTTAGGATTATAAGCTGTAATAATCAAAACTGCCCATTCTGGCCTATGGGGAACAGGTAGCCTTGCAATAGTGAAAAACGAAATAGGCTGTAATTCACTATCAGGACATGCCACACACACCAGGGCATGTCCTACCTTTCACCTACAATGCACCCTGCCCACAGGGGTACCTTGGGCCTACCTTAGGGTTGACTAACATGTAGAAAAGGGAAGGTTTAGGGACTTGCAAGTGTGTGCACTTGCCAAGTCGACATGGCAGCCCCAGGCTGCACACAGGCTCTGCAATGGCAGGCCAGAGTTACACTTTACGGGCTGTTTGCGTGGGTGGCACAATCCAGTGCTGCAGCCCACCAACAGCATTTGATCTATAGGCCCTGGCACTCTCAGTGCACTTTACAAGGGACTGACACATAAATCAAATAGGCCAATCATGGAAATACCAATCCATAACACATTTTGTACAGGAGCACTTGCCCTTTCCCACTGGACAGCAGTGAGGAAAGTGCGCAGAATCATTACACCAGCAAAAACAGAGTCAAAAACCAGGAGGTCAGAAAGCAAAAAGTCAGGGGAAACACGCCAAAAGATGCCAAGTCTAACACATGTCCCCTCCAGCTGAAAGTAGGGAGAACTACCCAACCCCATTGGAGTTCTCTTCACTAAGGCGGAAGAACCTGGACAGACCATCTGCGTTGGCGTGTTCTGTACCAGGCCGGTGTTCCACCGTAAAGTCCATTCCCTGTAGGGAGATGGACCACCTCAGCAGTTTTGGATTCTCACCCCTCATTTGCATCAACCATCTGAGGGGCCTGTGGTCTGTCTGAACCCAGAAGTGAGTCCCAAACAGGTATGGTCTCAGCTTCTTCAGTGCCCAGACCACAGCAAAAGCTTCTCTTTCTATGGCACTCCACCTCTGTTCCCTGGGGAGTAGTCTCCTGCTAAGGAAGACTACAGGCTGATCCAGGCCCTCTTCGTTCAGTTGTGAGAGCACAGCTCCCACACCATGCTCTGAAGCGTCAGTCTGCACGACAAATTCCTTGGAGAAGTCAGGTGCCTTGAGCACGGGCGCCGTGCACATGGCTGCCTTCAGGGCATCAAAAGCTTTCTGGCAGGACTCAGTCCAGATCACTTTCCTGGGCTGCTTCTTCGAAGTCAGCTCTGTTAAGGGGGCATTGATGGTGCCATAGCCCTTAACAAATCTCCTATAGTAGCCGGTGAGACCTAAGAAGGCTCTCATCTCTGTCTGGGTCTTGGGGGGCTCCCAAGCCAGAATGGTGTCAATCTTGGGTTGTAGGGGCGCCACCTGGCCGCTTCCTACCTGGTGTCCCAAGTACACCACAGAACCCTGCCCGATCTGGCACTTACTGGCCTTGATCGTGAGGCCTGCACCTTGCAGAGCCCTCAACACTTTCTCAAGGTGCTGTAAATGTTCTTCCCAGCTGGAACTGAACACAGCAATGTCATCCAGGTAGGCGGCACTGAAATCCTCCAGTCCAGCCAACACCTGATTGACCAACCTCTGAAAGGTGGCAGGGGCATTCTTCAACCCAAAGGGCATCACCCGAAATTGGTAATGACCTTCTGGGGTTGAGAATGCTGACCTCTCCTTGGCCCCATCGGTTAAGGCAATCTGCCAGTACCCAGACGTTAAATCAAACGTGCTGAGGAACCGGGCAGCTCCCAACCGATCAATGAGCTCATCAGCTCGGGGGATGGGGTGCGCGTCAGTCCTGGTGACGGCATTGAGCCCACGGTAGTCCACACAAAACCGGAGTTCTGGAGTGGCACCGGGTGCAGCAGCCTTTGGGACCAAGACCACTGGGCTGGCCCAAGGACTGTTGGAGGGCTCAATCACCCCTAACGCCAACATCTTAGAGACCTCCTCCTTGATGCTGGCCCTGACCCGGTCAGTCAACCTGTAAATCTTATGCTTCACAGGAGGGCTGTCACCAGTGTCCACGTCATGGGTACACCAGTGAGTAACACCGGGGGTCAGAGAGAACAGTGGGGCGAACTGTCCCAACAACTGGTGACAGTCCCCCTGCTGCTCCTGAGTCAGTGTAGGGGAGAGGATCACACCTTCCACTGACCCATCATGCTCTTTGGTAGACAGGAGGTCAGGGAGAGGCTCACTCTCCTCTTCCACCCCATCATCTGTCGCCAAGAGCATACTCACTTCGGACCTCTCGAAGTGGGGCTTGAGGCGGTTCACGTGAAGGACCCTCAAAGGGTTCCTTGGAGCCTGCAAATCCACCAGGTAGGTGACGTCACTTTTGCGCTCCACCACCTCATATGGCCCAGTCCACTTGTCCTGCAAGGCACAAGGTTCCACTGGGGCCATGACCCACACTTTTTGCCCAGGTTGAAATTCGACCAGAGTGGCATTCTGGTCATACCACCTCTTCATTTCTTCCTGGCTTGCTTCTAGGTTCGCCTGAGCGAATTTCCTGAAGCATGCAGTTTGGTTTCTAAAGGCCAGCATGTAACTAAACACATCCTGGGAAGTTTTCCTGGGAGCTGCCTCCCAGCCTTCCTTTACCAAACTTAGAGGTCCTCTGACAGGGTGGCCATACAGGAGCTCAAAGGGGCTGTACCCAAGAGACTTCTGAGGCACCTCCCTGTATGCAAAGAGTAGGCATGGCAAGAGGACGTCCCACTTACGCCTCATGGGTTCTGTTAGACCCTTGATCATGCCTTTCAAGGTCTGGTTGAATCTCTCCACCAGACCGTTTCCTTGTGGGTGGTAAGGAGTGGTGAACTTGTAGGTTACACCACACTCCTTCCACAGGGATGTCATATACTTGGATATGAAATTGGTCCCCCTATCAGAAACCACCTCTCTGGGGAATCCCACACGGGAAAAGATCCCCATTAACGCCCGGCCCACCACTGGCGCCGTCGTTGTCCGGAGAGGATTGCCTCAGGGTACCGGGTGGCATGGTCCACCAAGACCAGGATGTACCTGTTGCCCGTGGCTGTCTTGGGATCCAGTGGCCCCACAATATCCATCCCTACCCTTTCAAAGGGTGTTCCAACAACAGGAAAAGGTTGGAGAGGAGCTTTGACCTTCCTCCCACTCTTACCACTTGCCTGGCAAGTTTGGCAAGACCTACAGTGCGCATCTGACTGCCTTCGCATTTGGGGCCAAAGAAGTGGGTGACAAGCCTGTCAAAGGTCTTGTCCTGCCCCAAATGTCCTGCCAAAGGCACGTCATGAGCCAGACCCAGTAGGAAGGTCCTAAAGCGCTGGGGTACCACCAGCACACGGGCTGACCCAGGCTCAGCAACCTTAGGCTCACTGTATAGGAGACCATTCTCCCAGTAGATCAGATGTGACCCGGACTGATTACCAGCTGCCTGGTCTGCAGCCTGCCGCCGCAGACCCTCCAGAGTAGGGCACTCGTTCTGCTCCCTGCAGAACTCCTCCCTGGTGGGACCCCCTTCTTGCTGCCAATGGGTCAGCTCAGAGATGTCTCCCAGTTCGGCTACCTGCTCCCCTGTAGGCACCGGGGCGTCCCCCTCGAGGTCCGCCTCCTCCCGGTCCGTGGGAACTTCGGGGGCCGGTTTCCCGCGCCCCCTGCCCATCCTCTTGGCAGGGACTTGGGCCATTGTTCCAGGCTCCAAGTCCTCTTGATCACCCTTTCTGGCTGCCATTGACCGAGTAGACACGCATGCCCACTCTGGCAACCCAAGCATCTCCAAGTGAGACCTGAGCTCAACAACCTTCCATAAGGACTGCTCCAGGTCGTTACCTAGCAGACAATCTACAGGCATGGTAGGGCTTACAACCACCCTCAAGGGACCTGAGACCCCCCCCCCATTCAAAGGGAACATGCGCCACCATACACTGGTGCTCAGAGTTGTCTACAGCAACTACTTGGTGGAATGCCCCTGGGACTACCTGCTTCTCAGAGACCAGGTGACACCGGACTGAGGTCACACTGGCTCCAGTATCTCTGAGAGCCTCTACCCTTTTCCCATTAATGGTCACCCAGGTGCTATATTTCTTTGTGTTAGGGGGCACCTGGTTTCCTGGGACCATCTCACTGTCCCCTAGTGGGACAAGGGTCATTTCTGCGGGATCCCCACCCTCCTGTGGGCACCCCTCCTCCCCAAGCGCTACACTGGCCAACACCTTGGACTGTCCACCGGTGGGTGGCTGTGTCCCCTTTGGGCACTTGGGGTCCCCCTTCATGTGACCCACCTGGTCACATGCATAACACTTGTGGGGGCTGGTCTCAGCAGGCTTTCCTGTAGAGACCCCTGTCTTCTTATCACCTGGGGGATGGGAACCTTTACCCTGGGTACTAGTTTGGGGCCCTTTAGAGAACTCCTATGCTTTACCCTTGTCCCTCCCGCCTTTCTGCTGGGGACCCTGCCCACCTTTGGCTGAGTCTCCCCCAAACGCTTTCTTGTGGACCCTGGTACTCACCCAGCGGTCCGCCTCCATAGCAAGCTTTCTGGGGTCAGTTAGCTTACTGTCAACTAGGTGCTAGCGCAGATCAGCAAAACATAGACTAGACAAGTGCTCCCATGCAATCAAATTGTAGAGCCCCTGAAAATCTGTTACATTACTGCCCTTCACCCAACCATCCAGCGACCTACAGAACATATCCACACATTCCAACCAAGTGTTGGCCTCAGACTTTTTACTGGACCTAAACTGATCCCTGTACTTTTCAGGTGTGAGCCCATATCTAGTGAGGAGAGCGTCTTTCATGTCAGCATAGGTGAGGTCCTGCCCCTTACCCAAAGCTATCAGAGTATCCCTAGCTTCCTCTGGAAAGAGAGGCCACAACCCCGCTCCCCAGTTCCTCTCAGGGACCCCATTCATATGAATAGACGCCTTGTACCCTTGAAACCACCTTTGAATGTCATCACCCTTTTTGTACTCTTTACCTACATTCTTGGGGATGTGTACAACCCTGTCTGTGTGTGCTGAAGAATTGCTGCCACCATCTGAGCCGGTTCTACTCTTTAGCTCCAGCTCCTTAATCACTTTCTCATGATCTAACATCATCTTCTTTTCCTCCATGGGTATTCTCTTGTCTTCCCTCTCACTTTCTATTCTGAGTTTCTCCAATTCAAACCTCCTTACTTCCCGCCTGTCCTCCAGCTCCTCTGGGGACAAGCTACTGCTGCCTGGTCTGGAGGGTTCCCCCCTCCCAAAAGCACATCCACCCTAGGAACAGGCTCCTCCACCTCTCCATTGAGATCACCAGATTGCCCACTGACATGTCTGGCTGCTACCCAGGCCCTCAGCACCTTCTGTAGCTCCTCCTTCCTGGTGAGGCCTCTGACCTGGACTTTCAGGTTCTTGCAAATCGATTTTAACTCCTTGACATTGTAGGCTTCCAATCGATCCTCCTCAAAGGCAATTTCTACTGATGCAACTGATGATACTACAGATTCAGGCATGTTGAAGTAGCAAGTTCAAACTGGCAAGATCAAAAATAGGCCAAAAGAAAAAGAACCTGTAAGTGGTACGTAATGGTCTGCGATATGGTAGTAGTGCACACCAATCACTGTAAGTCAAGTGCAAACACAAGTCCTATCCTCACCGCTGACAACCAATGTTAGAAATGGGGGTCTCTAGTTGGCAAGGGCTTGCACCTTTGTCCAAGTAGGGACCCTTCTTCCTAGTCAGGATAAGGGAGTTAGACTCCTAAAATAAGCCCTGCTCACCCCCTTGGTAGCTTGGCACGAGCAGTCAGGCTTATTCTAGAGGCAGTGTGTAAAGCATTTGCACAAAACCAACAGTAATACAATGTAAGCACTACAAACGGACACCACACCAGTTTAGAAAAATATCCAATATTTTTATATACTTTAAACAAGACCAATACGACAAAAATCCACAGTACAGTACTTTAAAAATCTTCAGTTATCACAGTGTCCTTAAAATCAGTTCCTTGATGTCAATAGCTCCGTCCGGGGCTATCACGGCGTCGTAAACAAACAAATCCAAACAGTTCTGGCTGACCGCGGCGTCACGGGTCAGCTACGGTGTCGGCAAGACCCGCAAACAGTACCTTTCAGAAATGCAGGGCGTCGATGACCTCGCAGTGAGCTTCCAAAAACACGGCGTCCGCAGGCGTCGGTTCCAGAGGTCGATGCAGGCGTCGTCGGGGCCCTCGAAGTCACACGCGTTGCAGGTCGATCTCCTCTCTGTTGAAGTCAGGAGCGCTGGCGTCGGCCGGCGTCGGGTGCTGCGGTGTGAAGTGCAGTGGTGCGGCGTGCGGTGCCCTCAGGTCGCGGTGCGAGCAGCGGCTCGGTGGCGGCGTCGGATGGCGTCGTCGGTGAGACCAGGGTCGCGGTGTGAGATGAAGGCGGTGCTCGTCACGGTGCTGGCAGGTCACGGTGCAGCAGTAGCGTCGTCGTAGCTGCAGCGCTGTCGTCGGCTGACGAACTGGAGTCGATGGCACCGGCGTCGGTGGGCCAAGGCTGCGGTGCGGGATGAGGGCGGTGCGTCGTGTAACTTATGAGCGGTGCCCCCGAACCACGGTGCAAGCAGCGGCGTTGAGTTCGACGTGGAGCTGCGTCGTCGGGAATGCCACGGCGTCGTCGTGAAGCGGTGCGGAGTGCGGTGCCCACAGGTCACGGTGCGAGCAGCGGCTCGGTGGCGGCGTCAGCAGGCGTCGTCGGTGAGACCAGGGTCGTGGTGCGGCGTTGCGGCGGTGCCCTCTGCGGTGCCGTCAGGACACGGAGTCGGCAGCGGCGGCGTCGACGTCGTCGAGTTGCTTTTCTTCTGTTGCAGCACAAAACACAGTCCCCAGTGCTGAGGGCAGAAGAACTTGAAGTCTTTGCTGTTCCTGAGACTTCTTGAACAGGGGGAAAGCTCTACCTCAAGCCCTTGGAGAAACTCACAAAGTAGATTGCAGAAAGTCCAGTTCCAGTCCTTTCACTGCCCAAGACAGAAGCAGCCACTTCAGGCCAACACAGCAAAGTACACAGCAAAGTGGTAGTTCCTCCTCACAGCTTCTCCAGCTCTTCTTCTTGGCAGTCTTCTTGATCCAAAAGAGTTCTAATTTTCTGGGGTTTGGGTCCCCCTTTTTATCCTCAATTTCTCTTTGTCCTCTGAAGGCAGAGAGGCCTTTGTCTAGTCCAAACCAGTTCTGGTCAGTCCTGGAGCACTTTGTTGACAAGTCTCCTTCTTTCCTTTCACAGTGCAGGCCAGGGACATCAGACGCACCACAGGAGGTGGAGCCAGCATTGTGGAGGGAAGGCCCAGCCCTATTCAGGTCCCAGGTGCATCTCCTCCCACCCATATACATGTAGATCTTGCTATTCAGCCCTGTGCTGACTCACCCTGTCTCCTGGTATCCCCCAGCCCCTGTCACTCACACTCCAGACAAGGAATACACAACCTAGCAGAGGCAGGCTTGTATGGTTAGACAAGAAAATACCCACTTTCTAAAAGTGGTATTTTCAAACACAGAATGTTAAAACCAACTTCACTAAAAGATGCATTTTATCATTCTGAGTCCAGGCATACTAAACTCGAATTTCTACCATGTTCCCTGGGTCAGTTAGGATTATAAGCTGTAATAATCAAAATTGCCTATTCTGGCCTATGGGGAACAGGTAGCCTTGCAATAGTGAAAAACGAAATAGGCTGTAATTCACTATCAGGACATGCCACACACACCAGGGCATGTCCTACCTTTCACCTACAATGCACCCTGCCCACAGGGGTACCTTGGGCCTACCTTAGGGGTGACTAACATGTAGAAAAGGGAAGGTTTAGGGACTTGCAAGTGTGTGCACTTGCCAAGTCGACATGGCAGCCCCAGGCTGCACACAGGCTCTGCAATGGCAGGCCAGAGTTACACTTTACGGGCTGTTTGCGTGGGTGGCACAATCTAGTGCTGCAGCCCACCAACAGCATTTGATCTATAGGCCCTGGCACTCTCAGTGCACTTTACAAGGGACTGACACATAAATCAAATAGGCCAATCATGGAAATACCAATCCATAACACATTTTGTACAGGAGCACTTGCACTTTCCCACTGGACAGCAGTGAGGAAAGTGCGCAGAATCATTACACCAGCAAAAACAGAGTCAAAAACCAGGAGGTCAGAAAGCAAAAAGTCTGGTCAGTCCTGGAGCACTTTGTTGACAAGTCTCCTTCTTTCCTTTCACAGTGCAGGCCAGGGACATCAGACGCACCACAGGAGGTGGAGCCAGCATTGTGGAGGAAGGCCCAGCCCTATTCAGGTCCCAGGTGCATCTCCTCCCACCCATATACATGTAGATCTTGCTATTCAGCCCTGTGCTGACTCACCCTGTCTCCTGGTATCCCCCAGCCCCTGTCACTCACACTCCAGACAAGGAATACACAACCTAGCAGAGGCAGGCTTGTATGGTTAGACAAGAAAATACCCACTTTCTAAAAGTGGTATTTTCAAACACAGAATGTTAAAACCAACTTCACTAAAAGATGCATTTTATCATTCTGAGTCCAGGCATACTAAACTTGAATTTCTACCATGTTCCCTTGGTCAGTTAGGATTATAAGCTGTAATAATCAAAATTGCCCATTCTGGCCTATGGGGAACAGGTAGCCTTGCAATAGTGAAAAACGAAATAGGCTGTAATTCACTATCAGGACATGCCACACACACCAGGGCATGTCCTACCTTTCACCTACAATGCACCCTGCCCACAGGGGTACCTTGGGCCTACCTTAGGGGTGACTAACATGTAGAAAAGGGAAGGTTTAGGGACTTGCAAGTGTGTGCACTTGCCAAGTCGACATGGCAGCCCCAGGCTCTGCAATGGCAGGCCAGAGTTACACTTTACGGGCTGTTTGCGTGGGTGGCACAATCTAGTGCTGCAGCCCACCAACAGCATTTGATCTATAGGCCCTGGCACTCTCAGTGCACTTTACAAGGGACTGACACATAAATCAAATAGGCCAATCATGGAAATACCAATCCATAACACATTTTGTCCTGGAGCACTTGCACTTTCCCACTGGACAGCAGTGAGGAAAGTGCGCAGAATCATTACACCAGCAAAAACAGAGTCAAAAACCAGGAGGTCAGAAAGCAAAAAGTCAGGGGAAACACGCCAAAAGATGCCAAGTCTAACAAAGGCACTGAATATCAAGGACAGAATATCGAAAATAAAATATTGACAGGTAAGTAAGTCTATATTTTCTATAACTAACTCCACATATATGTTCCTAAGCGGTGCATACATCTTCAAGGTACGTAGATGTGGAGTTAGGAATAATAAATCTATACTTCCCTAATTGCAGTTACCTTTCAATATTTTGTCCCTCGATATTACTATGCCACAGCATTGTTCATGTCGATAATTCAGATGTACAATTGATCCCATTTTGAGCAACTGCTCTGGTTTCTGATTCAGAAGAGCTGTTGTTTCAAAACACTGTGCTTTTGGCATAAAGCCTCATAGCTCTTTCCCCAAGAACTATTTGACCACTCTTTTCTCTCCATACATCCCATCAGAGCCATTCACTCCAACACTACCTTACTAATTCAAATCCCTAAACTTAGGAAAGTCCTGGGGCGATCACGCCTTTGTCATGGTCCCTCTTAAAGCTTGGAATGCTCTCCCCATAATACTCTGCTCTAAAAACAGTCCGATCAAATGAAAACTCCTCAAAACTCATTTTTCTTTCTCTAATTCACCTTGCTTTGCTCTTTACCTTCCGTCTTCCCATTCTACTCAGGCTATCAGACTGCTGACGGGAAACAGCATTTACTAACTGGTGCGAACCATGCATGCCTTAACAATGCAGGCTTTTCAACGCATGCATCTTTACCATGCATTGCTTTACCACGCATGCCTTTAACACGCATATTTTTACAACGAATATACCTTTACCATACATGCCTTTTCCATGAAAATGTAAGTGTTTCACAGGTAAGCATAATACCTAAAAATTGATACTGAGAGGAAATGATAATGTCTATCATGCTCCTAATCATTGCTCCTTTGTAGTTGTCTCTATGGCACCATCTCTATTATTTTCATGTCAACTATATACCTGGAAGAGCTCATAATGTCACCATATATTAGCCTATGGTACATTCCCATCCACCTAACTCTTAAGTGATTAAAATGTATAGTCTCACCTTAGTGTACGTTCTCATACACACAATTCAAAGGAACTAACTGCTATGGTCAGGTCGCCTTCGGCCCAGATCTCTGTACTGGGGTGAATGTATGACATTGTTCTGCATTCTGCCCATCAATTGTTCTTTTTGGTATGCCCAGACGTGGGTCCCGTGCTCTCCATGCCACTGGAGTCAAGCTATCCTGGTTGATGAGGGGTGAAACCCCGAAACCGGTCCTAGGATGCTTGTTTCCAGTCCAGGGAGGACCTGGCCTGGCAGTTCAGGCTGGACTGTTCCCATTGGGCGCAGGGTCAAGACTGATTTGCATATGGCTGGGTTCAAACTGGAATGGCATGGGGAGCAAAAAAACGATAGATTTGTCCCATATCTCTGTACTGGGGTGAATGTATGACATTGTTCTGCATTCTGTCCATCAATTGTTCTTTTTGCACGTCGCCTTCATAAACATCACTGATGACCCATGATATGGGAATCTAGAATTTACATATTCATAATTCGGGTAAATATTGTTAGCCATAAACATATTAAGATGAGCATTGGCTTCTTACTTTTGCCTATATCAAAGAATACCTCCACCTCATAAGCTACACTTTTGGTTCTATAATAGCTCAGAGATTATTAGAATATTATAACAAAAAATAAGGTTGTCAAATCATAAATGCTGGCAGCGTTCCCTACACTTTTGAACCTACTTGCGCCATCAACTAAGAGTTTTAAGTATAACTACAAATTGCTTACCGCTTATTTTGTGTTAAAGGAAAGCTTTCTTCATGCTTATTTTACTGGCACTGCACTCTAGGTTTCCCTGTATCCACCATAGTAAATACGTCTGCTAACTATAACGTCACTGTATTTGTGAATGCACTGCAGAGGTCTGTGTTTATAATAAGCGAGACACAGTATTGAATCTTGGTTGGAGCAGTGGAGAATAGTAGCTTTTATATCTTTAGGACTAATAGGGTTCAACCTGTCATAGAAAGCACTGTGACTATATAATTCATTCTTTTAAACGTACATTACACACAGTATAAAATGGGGTGCTACAAAATGCGCAAACTTGTTTAAAATACAAAAAAAGCGCTTGCAAAATATATAATTTAGTAATGCCCAGAGTGTATATTTTTCAATTTGTTTTTATAACTGTCCTTTAAAAGCAGACACTTCACTGCTCAGCTGGTATCTCCCTTTCAATACCAGTCATGAAGAATACATCTGCGTCATCAGTAAGCTTTAAGTGTTTCCATCATTTAAAGCTAATACCGGGTTCTAAGCCCTCTTTACATTTGCTGATTAACAACTTGTGACCATTTACATTTCTTTCACAGAGCAGACACCCCTGCATGAAGGCTTGAATAGTTGTCTGCGAGTTAAGTAAAAAAACGAGAGGTTCTCTACCTGTTTAATTCATTGAGTGCAAAAAGTCACGGATTATAAAGACATTACCAGTGCATATCTCAGGCTAATAGTGACACCACAACGGAAAGAAGGGAATTATCAAAAAGACTTTTATTATAATTTAATGCTGTAATGCATAACATTGTTTATATAAAAATATCCAGACACATCCCAAGACACATTCATTCAACCTCAGACATACCTTCTCATAAACTCACATTCTCACACGCCTAACAATATCAGACATTCAGCCAACTACAATACATATGTACATAGATAGGAACCCCCCAATGGATCTGAGGTTACATGTGAGGCTTTATAAAGAATACAGTTTTGCCTCAAACAAAAAAATGTTGGCACAAAAGTCAGCTAAACAGAAACAGTGGGATCTTGATTGAAATCCCGTCATTACAATGATTCCCTCTTTTCATTGAGGGTGTAGGAGAGTAGGATCTGCCTCTTATGTTGCCCCCACTTTTTTTCTGATGTTTACACTGGTTTCTGGCTATAGTCTGGCTGGGACCCTGCCAATCAGGGCCCCAGCCTCTCTGTTCTCTCTAAACGATTTGGAGTGCACTCTAGGTGCACTAGTGATTGGATACTGTGGTGCCTTATGAGTCCCTAGTATATGTACCTTAGGTACCAAGGGCCTAGGTACTTCACAGGCCTACCAGGGGCTGAAGCATGTATTATGCCACCCCTGGGAAGCAGACTAAATCTGACACCACAGGCCTGCTACTGCAGCCTGGGTGAGGAAGTGCTAGCACCCCTCACTGAGATATAGGTCCCCTATATCTCTCCTGCACACACATTGAGACTTATCAGTCACCCCTAAAGCAGGCCCTATCAATCCTGAGGGCAGGGTGCTTAGTTTCCATGTGAGGGGGTGCCTCTGCCTGAGCAGGGCCCCTCTGAAACTCTCCGAGTCCATTCTCTGGGGCTGTTTGTGGATGCGGTTAAACCATATACTCTTAAGTGCATTATATCCTCGCGGTAGAATGCTAACTTTGGAATGGCTGCATCGAAACATGTCGTGTTTGGTGTCAAACATCTTGGAATACTACCCCCCCACCAGTTCTGGCGGCGGGGGTAGCATTCCACCCTTCTAGAGGGATAGACATGTACCTACTGTGGAAACGCGGTAGAATCCTGCAGAGCCCTGGCATCCAAAATGGATGCAACCAGTCACAGACACTGGGCTGCCCTCCTGCTGATGACCAACACTCGCAGTGGAAGAAGCCCAACAATAGATATCCTGTCCCAAGGGGGTGTGACCACCTCCCAGACAGGGTTTAGTGTATTGGGGCTGGGTGGGTGCACTCTTAGAGTGCTTTGAAGTCCTGCACTGGGGGAGCAGAAGGCTCCTCTGTGCATACCCCAGTTCAAACCGGCTCAGGGGATACCTGCCCCTGCTCTGGCATGAAACTGGACAAAGGGAAGTAGGTGTAACCACCCACTCCCCTGACCCTCCCATAGGTGGGGTCATAGAGCTAGTCCCTCCCTTTCTTTTAGTATAAGAGGGAGAACCTGTGCATTGCAAACCAGATACCCCTGAACGACGCTCTACAAGAAGAATCCCGGACCTTCGACGTTCCACTACCTTTGGAAGACTGAAGAATCTCCCTTGGAGTCAAGGAGTGACTCCCCTGCTTGGCAGGCACCAAAAACGACAACGACGGTCACAAACTACGCCGCTCCCGCCGGAGCCCGAAGTCCCTGCAGCCCAAGAAGTGGATTTCCTGACTTCTCAAAGGCCATCGTGAGTCCCCAGCGAAGCTGAGGCCAGTGGACCCCAAGAGTGACGAAGAACCGCGACCCCTGGGTACCGTGCACTATTGTCAAGTGCAACCCCTTCACGACGTTCTATGAACTTGTGCTTTGGACCACGTGTGGTCCCAGCCTCCAGCAGAGATCTCTCCCAAAATCAGAGGCCTACACTGTCCCGAGTGACCGTGGGCCCCTGTTGAGTGAATCCTCCGGAGGCGTCTTCGTGATCCCTTGACAACCGGCTTGTGGGTCTCCAGAAGACTTTCCAAAGAAACCAAAGGGCTCCCCTGGTTACTCCAGGCCTGCCCTGACCTACCCTCACTGAGTAAGTTCCTCAGACCTTGCTGGTCTGCACCATTGACTTTTCCGTTTCACCACAAGACTTGCTGCTACCAAGGCTTGTTGGCTCCAATCGGGTCGCCGACACCGCAGTCAGCTGCAGACTTCGTGGGACACGCTGAATCCAGCTCCTGGCCATCCTCGACGCCTCCTGGACCTCGTGGTTGAAGAGTCAAGACACCAGTGAACGACCTGAATCTGTCGACGACGGTGGGCATTCATCTTCCTTGCCCCGGGCCACTGCCAAGTGCCCTTGAACACTGTCCCCTCTGCTTTCAGGTCTTCCTCCTTCCGAATCCAGGCTTGGATTCCACCGGACACTTCTTCTGTCGCCGCAAGCAGCAAGTCTTCACTGGCTCCCATTGAAAACGACGCCGCGACCCGACACCAAAGGACACCTATGCACCCGGCTCCCCTGGGTGAGGTAACTCTAGCATTACGGTGCTCCCGTGGGTGTGGGCCCTGGAACTACTTACCCTGTAAGTGCCTTGCTTGTGGCTACCCTAGAAGTGCCCTAAAACTCTTATTTTCTAAGTGCGCCAATTGCTCTGACTCGTACAGGGTTCGCGTCTGTGTTAGACACCCCGTGTCCATCTCCTTGTAACACTATCTATAACCGTGTCCTTCGACTCGTACTGAGTCCGATCGGTGTTCGCCTCGAACACCCCAGGGGCCTGTAACATTGAAATCTCCATTGCGCTGACTCGCACAAGGTTCGCGTCTGTGTTAGACACAGCGCGTCCATCTCCCTTGCAACTCTATCTGTAACCGCGTCCTTCGACTTGTACAAGGACCGATCGGTGTGTTCGCCTCGAACACGCAAGGGACCTTTAACATTGAAATCTCAATCGCGTCTGTTCGCATAGACTCGTACACGACTCGCACCGGTGCCAGGACACCGCGTTCGTCCCCTGTGGGTCTCCTACAACTACCTGGGGTGGTTCTTAGGGGTCCCTCGATTCTAACTGCTCTAGACCTAGGTCTAGCCAAACTAAGATTGTGATATTTGATTGCGCTAACTTATTTTGATAACATTTGATGTATACATATGTTCCTGACTTCTAATCTCATAAAGAGATTAGTAGAGAGTTGTTTATTAATAAATACATATATATTTCATATATATACCTGTGTGGTGTCTTTTCATTTGGTGATTCAAGAGATTGTGTGGTAAAACAAGCTGCTTTACATCCCTCCAAGACTTAGCCTGAAGGCTGCTCTCCACAGCTACCACTAGGATAGCTTTCTATAAAGGTTGTCTTAAACCTACCAACCATAAGAGTCGAATTGTTCTGGTGCAAGGTGTCCACTTTAATTAGTGAACAGCATATACCAGGTCAACTTCTCACATTGGTGGCAGCGTGTGGGATTCCAGCTTGCTATTGTTTTACCAGAAAATCTCTATTTGAATTACTAACTGAAAACCACTATAGGTACTCAAGGTACATATAAAGTCAAGCTTAGTATCAATAAGTTCTACTGAACTTAGAGCTGTGTGCAAAAGGGATAGCACACCCTTTCGACAGCTCAAGCTAGTATCAGTAGGCCACAAACTAGTGTAGGTAGTACAACACTGCACAACACTAGAATGTCCTCAAGGGATGGACCCAGTGGATCCACCCAGCTTCAGTACAAGGACATGACTTTCGTTGACTTGAAAGCCATGTGTGCTGAGAGGCACCTGAAGATAGGACAGAGTCCCTCCACACTACACTTGATAGATCTGCTAACAGCAGATGACCTTAGATTAGCTCTAGGAGCTAAGGGGTCTGGATCAGTGGGTGGGTCAGTTATAGTGTCTGGGTCAGATGATGAAAATCAGGATGACCAGGACTCTGTGATTGTAGGGCCAGGCCCGAAGGGGTCTGAAGCAGACAGAGGAATTCTCCCTAAGAGAACTGACATAGTGGAAGATAGGCACAGGTCCCTTTCCAGGGAATCTGAGCACTCCTTTCACTCTGGCAGGGAAACTGTCTACCAGAGGAACTCCTTCTCCCCAAGAAGAGAGACCTCCTCTGAAAGGATGTACAAACTGCTGCAGTGTGAGGAAGCAAGATTTGCCCTCAAAACCAAGCAGTTGGCATTAGACAAAGAAGCCTTTGAGTTCCAGAAAGCTTCTAGAAGAGAGGGGTTAGAACCCCCTGGTGGCCGCAACAGTGTCCCTAGAGGTAGAGAAAATACTCCAGACCATAGGAACCTGAGCAAGGTTGTTCCTCCCTACCAGAGTGGGGATGATATCCACAAGTGGATAACTGCTATGGAAAGGGCCTGTAGAGTACAACAGGTCCCCCTAAAGCAGTGGGCAGCAATCTTGTGGCTCTCCTTTTCAGAGAAAGGTAGAGACAAGCTCCTCACTGTTAGAGAAGAGGATGCTGATGAATATGAAGTCCTGAAGAGTGCACTGATAGATGGGTTTGGCTTAACCACTGAGCAGTACAGATTGAAGTTCAGAGACACCCAGAAGGCACAGACTCAGGACTGGACTGACTTTGTAGATTGTGCAACCAAGGCTCTGGAGGGTTGGCTGGTTGGCAGTAGGGTCACTGATTTCAAGGGATTGTATAATCTGATGATGAGAGAACAGATCCTTAATAATTGCCAGAACCAGTTGTTGCATCAATACCTGGTAGACTCAGATCTGACCTCTCCCCAAGAATTGGGAAAGAAGGCAGACAAATGGGTCAGGACCAGGGTGAGGCAGAAAACCAAGAACCAAGGAGGTGACACTAAGAAGCAGGATCAGAAGGGCTCTGAGAAAGGTGGGGATAAGTCAAAAGACCAGAAGTCTTCACAAGGGCCCCAAAAATCTGCATCTGGTGGGGAGTCACAGTCCAATCAAGGAAAAGGCCAAAAGAAGCCCTGGTGCAAATTCTGTAAACAGAAAGGGCACTGGACTTCTGATTGTAACAAGTCCAAAGACCAAACCACCACCACTCCTGCCCCTAAGGCAACTGTTCCCCCTAGTTCAGCTACTGGTGGAGGTGGTACTCAGAAAAAGGGTGTAGTAGGGTTGACCCTGGGTTCTGAAGTGGACTCTGGCCTAGCCAGAGTACCCACTCAGGCAATGCTGATTTGTGATGGAGACCTTGACATGTCCTTCCTAGTGAGTCCCAGTAATCTGGGCAAATACAAACATCAGCCTGTAATCAATGGCAAACAGGCTTTGGCATTTAGGGACACAGGTGCTAGTGTCACCATGGTGGCAGAGGATCTTGTGGACCCTGGACAGATCATCCTGGGTGAAATGTACCAGGTGACCAATGCGAGCAATGCCAAGACCAACCATAGTCTGGCAGTTGTGAATTTCTCCTGGGGAGGGGTAACTGGCCTCAAGAAGGTTGTAGTCAGTGCAGACCTCCCTGTAGAATGTCTATTGGGCAATGATCTAGAGACTTCAGCCTGGTCTGAAGTAGAGTTATGGACTCATGCTGAGATGTTGGGCATCCCTGCAGAGGTATTTGCTGTGACCAGGTCACAAGCCAAAATGCATAACACTGAACCAGCTCTGGATCCTGAAACTATGGACCAGATGCTTCCCAAGAAGAGGAGCAGTAGGGTTAAGGCAGTGCCTTCCCCTCTGTCTCAGATCACAGATTCCCCTCTTGAGGGAGGAGAAGCAGACCCTGAAGAAGGAACTGCCCCAGAGGAACTTGAGCCTGAGCAGGTTGAGTTCTTGGGGGCAGGGGGCCCTTCTAGGGAAGATCTGAGGAAGGAGCAACAGTGCTGCCCCTCTCTTGAACCCCTCAGACAGCAGGCTGCTGCTGAGGCTGCTGGGAGTGCTAGTGGGTCCCATAAAGTTTATTGGGATGAGGGACTCCTATATTCTGAGGGTAGAGATCCAGCCCCTGGAGCCACCAGGAGGATGGTAATCCCTCAGAAGTTTAGGGGGTTCCTCTTGACCCTAGCACATGATATCCCTTTGGCAGGTCACTTGGGCCAAAACAAGACCTGGGACAGGCTTGTTCCACATTTTCATTGGCCACATATGTCAGAGGACACAAAGGAGTTTTGTCGCTCCTGTGTCACATGCCAAGCCAGTGGTAAGGCAGGTGGCACAACAAAGGCCCCCTGATACCACTACCTGTGGTGGGGGTACCCTTTGAAAGGGTAGGGATTGACATTGTTGGTCCCCTTGACCCTCAAACTGCATCTGGGCACAGATTTATCCTGGTGGTAGTGGATCATGCCACCAGGTACCCAGAGGCAATTCCCCTGAGGACCACCACAGCCCCTGTGGTGGCAAGAGCCCTCATTGGAGTCTTCTCCAGAGTGGGTTTCCCAAAGGAGGTCATTTCTGACAGAGGTACCAACTTCATGTCAGGATATTTGAAGGCAATGTGGAAGGAGTGTGGTGTAACTTATAAGTTCACCACCCCCTATCACCCACAATGCAATGGTTTAGTTGAACGCTTCAACAAAACCCTGAAGGGAATGATTAAAGGACTCCCAGAGAAGCTTAGGCGGAAATGGGACCTTCTTCTTCCCTGCCTGTTGTTTGCATACAGAGAGGTTCCACAGAAGGGGGTTGGTTACAGCCCATTTGAGCTTCTGTTTGGGCATCCTGTGAGAGGTCCATTGTGTTTGGTAAAAGAGGGCTGGGAGTTACCTCTCAAGCCCCCCAAACAAGATGTGATGGACTATGTACTTGGTCTCCGCTCCCGGATGGCTGAGTACATGAAAAAGGCAACCAAAAACCTGGAGGCCAGCCAAGAATTACAAAAAGCTTGGCATGACCAAAGGCTGTACTGACTGTATACCAGCCAGGACAGAACGTGTGGGTGTTGGAGCCTGTGGCCCCAGCAGCCCTCCAAGACAAGTGGAGTGGCCCCCATACCATAGTTGAACAGAAGGGAGAAGTCACCTATCTGGTGAATCTTGGAACTCCCAGGAGCCCCCTGAGGGTGCTCCATGTCAACAGATTAAAGCCATATGTTGACAGGGCTGACATGGGCTTGCTCATGGCAACTGATGAGGACCAGGAGGAGGAGAGTGACCCTCTCCCTGACCTGCTCTCTCAGAACCCTGATGATGGGTCAGTAGATGGTGTTGCTTTGGCAAGCAGCCTCACAGACCATCAGCAAACTGAGTGCAGACAAGTTCTGCAACAGTACAGACATATGTTTAGCCTGACCCCTAGTCAGACTTCCTGGTGCACCCATGAGGTGGACACTGGAGACAGTCTGCCTGTCAAGAGTAAAATCTACAGGCAACCTGACCATGTCAGGGACTGTATCAGGACTGAGGTCCAGAAAATGTTGGAGCTAGGTGTAATTGAGCCTTCAGATAGCCCTTGGGCTAGCCCAGTAGTCCTGGTACCCAAGCCTCATACCCAGGGTGGTAAGAAAGAAATGAGGTTTTGTGTAGACTACAGAGGCCTCAATGCAGTCACTAGGACTGATGCCTATCCCATACCAAGGGCAGATGAGCTGATTGATACTTTGGCCTCAGCCAAGTATCTAAGCACATTTGACCTAACAGCTGGCTACTGGCAGATCAGATTAGCTGATGATGCAAAAGCCAAAACAGCATTTTCGACCCCTGGTGGGCACTACCACTTTGTGGTGATGCCCTTTGGATTGAAAAATGCACCTGCCACTTTTCAGAGGTTGGTGAATAAAGTTCTGACAGGGATGGAAACTTATTGCTCAGCTTATCTAGATGATATTGCTGTCTTTAGTTCCTCCTGGCAGGATCACCTGGTCCACCTCAGGAATGTTTTGGAGGCTCTGCAGAAAGCAGGCCTCACTATCAAGGCCACTAAGTGCCAGATAGGGCAGAGTCAGGTTGTGTACCTGGGCCACCTCGTAGGTGGAGGCCAGGTTCAGCCTTTACAGAGCAAAATCCAAACCATAATGGAATGGGTTGCTCCAACCACCCAGACACAGGTGAGAGCCTTCTTAGGCCTGACTGGGTACTATAGGAGGTTTGTCAAGGGATATGGATCTATAGTGACCCCCTTGAATGATCTGACCTCAAAGAAAATGCCAAAAAAGGTTCAGTGGACAGCTAGCTGTCAGAAGGCATTTGAAGACCTAAAGCAGGCCATGTGCACTGCCCCCATCTTACAGAGTCCAGACTACACCAAAAAGTTCATTGTCCAAACAGATGCTTCTGAGCTGGGTGTGGGAGCTGTACTGTCTTAACTGAATGATGAAGGTCAAGACCAGCCAGTAGCTTTTATTAGCAGAAGGCTGACCCCTAGAGAGAAACGTTGGTCAGCTATAGAGAGGGAGGCCTTTGCTGTGGTGTGGGCCCTGAAGAAGCTGAGGCCATACTTGTTTGGCACTCACTTCATAGTTCAGACTGACCACAAGCCCCTCCTATGGATTAAACAAATGAAAGGAGAAAACCCAAAACTTTTGAGGTGGTCCATTTCCCTACAGGGGATGGACTATACAGTGGAACATAGACCTGGGACCCAACATGCCAATGCAGATGGACTCTCAAGGTATTTCCACTTTGAACACGAAGACTCAACTGGTCAAGGTTAGTTTAGTGTCCCTGCGTTTGGGGGGGTTGTGTAGGAGAGTAGGATCTGCCTCTTATGTTGCCCCCACTTTTTTTCTGATGTTTACACTGGTTTCTGGCTATAGTCTGGCTGGGACCCTGCCAATCAGGGCCCCAGCCTCTCTGTTCCCTCTAAACGATTTGGAGTGCACTCTAGGTGCACTAGTGATTGGATACTGTGGTGCCTTATGAGTCCCTAGTATATGGTACCTTAGGTACCAAGGGCCTAGGTACTTCACAGGCCTACCAGGGGCTGAAGCATGTATTATGCCACCCCTGGGAAGGAGACTAAATCTGACACCACAGGCCTGCTACTGCAGCCTGGGTGAGGAAGTGCTAGCACCCCTCACTGAGATATAGGTCCCCTATATCTCACCTGCACACACATTGAGACTTATCAGTCACCCCTAAAGCAAGCCCTATCAATCCTGAGGGCAGGGTGCTTAGGTTCCATGTGAGGGGGTGCCTCTGCCTGAGCAGGGCCCCTCTGCAGCTCTCCGAGTCCATTCTCTGGGGCTGTTTGTGGATGCGGTTAAACCATATACTCTTAAGTGCATTATATCCTCGCGGTAGAATGCTAACTTTGGAATAGCTGCATCGAAACATGTCGTGTTTGGTGTCAAACATCTTGGAATACTACCCCTCCGCCAGTTCTGGCGGCGGGGGTAGCATTCCACCCTTCTAGAGGGATAGACATGTACCTACTGTGGAAACGCGGTAGAATCCTGCAGAGCCCTGGCATCACAAAATGGATGCCACCAGTCACAGACACTGGGCTGCCCTCCTGCTGATGACCAACACTCGCAGTGGAGGAAGCCCAACAATAGATATCCTGTCCCAAGGGGGTGTGACCACCTCCCAGACAGGGTTTAGTGTATTGGGGCTGGGTGGGTGCACTCTTAGAGTGCTTTGAAGTCCTGCACTGGGGGAGCAGAAGGCTCCTCTGTGCATACCCCAGTTCAAACCGGCTCAGGGGCTACCTGCCCCTGCTCTGGCGCGAAACTGGACAAAGGGAAGTAGGTGTAACCACCCACTCCCCTGACCCTCCCATAGGTGGGGTCATAGAGCTAGTCCCTCCCTTTCTTTTAGTATAAGAGGGGGAACCTGTGCATTGCAAACTAGATACCCCTGGACGACGCTCTACAAGAAGAATCCCGGACCTTCGACGTTCCACTGCCTTTGGAAGACTGAAGAATCTCCCTTGGAGTCAAGGAGTGACTCCCCTGCTTTGCAGGCACCAAAAACGACAACGACGGTCGCAAACTATGCTGCTCCCGCCGGAGCCTGAAGTCCCTGCAGCCCAAGAAGTGGATTTACTGACTTCTCAAAGGCCATCGTGAGTCCCCAGCGAAGCTGAGGCCAGTGGACCCCAAGAGTGACGAAGAACCGCGACCCCTGGGTACCATGCACTATTGTCGAGTGCAACCCCTTCACGACGTTCTATGAATTTGTGCTTTGGACCACGTGTGGTCCCAGCTTCCAGCAGAGATCCCTCCCAAAATCAGAGGCCTACACTGTCCCGAGTGACCGTGGGCCCCTGTTGAGTGAATCCTCCGGAGGCGTCTTTGCGATCCCTTGCCAGCCGGCTTGTGGGTCCCCAGAAGACTTTCCAAAGAAACCAGAGGGCTCCCCTGGTTGCTCCAGGCCTGCCCTGACCTACCCTTGCTGGGTAAGTTCCTCAGACCTTGCTGGTCTGCACCATTGACTTTTCTGTTTCACCACGAGACTTGCTGCTACCAAGGCTTGTTGGCTCCAATCGGGTCGCCGACACCGCAGTCAGCTGCAGACTTTGTGGGACACGCTGAATCCAGCTCCTGGCCATCCTCGACGCCTCCTGGACCTCGTGGTTGAAGAGTCAAGACACCAGTGAATGACCTGAATCTGTCGACGACGGTGGGCAATCATCTTCCTTGCCCCGGGCCACTGCCAAGTGCCCTTGAACACTGTCCCCTCTGCTTTCAGGTCTTCCTCCTTCCGAATCCAGGCTTGGATTCCACCGGACACTTCTTCTGTCGCCGCAAGCAGCAAGTCTTCACTGGCTCCCATTGAAAACGACGCCACGACCTGACACCAAAGGACACCTATGCACCCGGCTCCCCTGGGTGAGGTAACTCTAGCATTACGGTGCACCCGTGGGTGTGGGCCCTAGAACTACTTACCCTGTAAGTGCCTTGCTTGTGGCTACCCTAGAAGTGCCCTAAAACTCTTATTTTCTAAGTGCGACAATTGCGCTGACTCGTACAGGGTTGCGTCTGTGTTAGACACCCCGCGTCCATCTCCCTTGTAACACTATCTATAACCGTGTCCTTCGACTCGTACTGAGTCCGATCGGTGTTCGCCTCGAACACACAAGGGGCCTGTAACATTGAAATCTCCATTGCGCTGACTCGCACAAGGTTCGCGTCTGTGTTAGACACAGCGCGTCCATCTCCCTTGCAACTCTATCTGTAACCGCGTCCTTCGACTCGTACAAGGACCGATCGGTGTGTTCGCCTCGAACACGCAAGGGACCTTTAACATTGAAATCTCAATCGCGTCTGTTCGCATAGACTCGTACAGGACTCGCACCGGTGCCAGGACACCGCGTCCGTCCCCTGTGGGTCTCCTACAACTACCTGGGGTGGTTCTTAGGGGTCCCTCGATTCTAACTGCTCTAGACCTAGGTCTAGCCAAACTAAGATTGTGATATTTGATTGCGCTAACTTATTTTGATAACATTTGATGTATACATATGTTCCTGACTTCTAATCTCATAAAGAGATTAGTAGAGAGTTGTTTATTAATAAATACATATATATTTGATATATATACCTGTGTGGTGTCTTTTCATTTGGTGATTCAAGAGATTGTGTGGTAAAACAAGCTGCTTTACATTCCTCCAAGACTCTCCACAGCTACCACTAGGATAGCTTTCTATAAAGGTTGTCTTAAACCTACCAACCATAAGAGTCGAATTGTTCTGGTGCAAGGTGTCCACTTTAATTAGTGAACAGCATATACCAGGTCAACTTCTCACAGAGGGGTACTGCCGACTTTCGTTTTGGCAACCCTCTACCAGGAACGACAGACCCCAGCGTGAGCCTTGGCAGCTCATCACTCAGCATTTTGCCTGTTAAGATATTCTCAGGATTGTCGCACCTGCTGCACTTGTTTCGCTCCCCAAGTTTTGGTATTTGCTTCTGCTGCGGATTGTACTGCAGTATAATCCATTGGACCGACCGTTATTGATGACCGGCTCAGCAGATTTGCATTTCACCCGACGCCTCTTATCTACTGATTGTGCTCCAGTCTTTCGTTAAGGCACATCCCACTGTTTCTGTTTAGCTGACTTTTGTGCCCTGAGGAAGGTGATACCCGCACTGGGGTTTAACACCGAAACGCGCATCGGCGCTGGATTCCATACGTGGAATAGCTCTGACAGCAAAAATCCCCCCCTTTTGTCTTTTAAGAATGTTCACCAATTTATGAAAATTTATTTATGCTTATTACTTTATTGTGTCATTGATTCTTATGTTTTGACATGTTTTTGTTTGAGGCAAAACTGTATTCTTTGTAAAGCCTCACATGTAACCTCAGATCCATTGGGGGGTTCCTATCTATGTACATATGTATTGTAGTTGGCTGAATGTCTGATATTGTTAGGCGTGTGAGAATGTGAGTTTATGAGAAGGTATGTCTGAGGTTGAATGAATGTGTCTTGGGATGTGTCTGGATATTTTTATATAAACAATGTTATGCATTACAGCATTAAATTATAATAAAATTATTTTTGATAATTCCCTTCTTTCCGTTGTGGTGTCACTATTAGCCTGAGATATGCACTGGTAATGTCTTTATAATCCGTGACTTTTTGCAATCAATGAATTAAACAGGTAGAGAACCTCTCGTTTTTTGACTTAACTTGTGTACTCCCCCTGCTGATCTCTACCTATATTGCATTCAGGGGCCGCCTTCCTTGAGTGGTTGAATAGTTGTCTGCCCTTCCCTTCATCTGACTGCACTTATATTGAAGGTTAAGCATTTCACTTGCGCAATTAACCATTCCGGGATGGTTCTTTTAACAAGAAGTAGAGGAAGTGCTTTCCATACTTTAAAAAAGTATGGGCATATCATTCCTCTTCAAAGCGCCCACTTCGACCACTACTACCAGTGGCAGTCAGGCTTACCTTGGCATCAGATACTCTTTAGCTTTCAAAGTGAACAGTTTATCGAGAGTTTGCCCACCTGTTTTTTCTCCATTTTTAAAAAATATTCGTGAATGCGTCGCAAAAAATATATTCTGGATTTGCCAACACGGCGTGATTTTTCAAAAGTGTAAGAAACATATATACAGATACTATAATGAGTATTTGACGTCCGTAGTTCACTAATATAACACGTAAAGTGAGATTTTAATAAGTAATTTTATGGTACAACACTGTTTTTTTCTTTTTCCCATTTTTGCGACTACATCAGCATTTGCGACTGTGCTGGTATTCGTGAATATCACATGACTACAGAAGGAAGGGATTTCATTGGACAAGACACTTTTGATTATTATAGAAAGCAAGTCCCCACCCAGTTTTCTTTTCTTCACACTTCCAGTGCTCAGTTTGGAAGTACGTCTTGCAGCATCTGCTATTTTTAATGTTAGCAAATTATTTAGGAGTTTTTGGGGGAAAAATTTCAAAAATAAAATGGCATCTGGAGGCAGTGGAGAACAGGAGCCACACCATGCAGACCACAATTTGTCAGACAAGGAACCTCCAGCCCATCGCCTGGAAATCTTTTTATCATCCCTTCTGGGTAGAAGAAAACAGTGACCAAGCATGTGATGTGCTCTCTGTGCGACAAGACCCTGTCCAGGGGTACATAGAAAAAATACTCCTGCGGCACTACCAGTATGACCCACCTGAAGACCTACCACAACAAGCATTTGACTGCAGTCCAGAGGGAGCGCACTGAACAAGATGCCTCAACATCAGGTGCAATACAATTACACCAGGGGAGCCTATTCCCACTGAAATTGAGTGACGTCTCGCAGAGAAGTCCCGGAGCTCCAAAGAATAGAAACATTTTGTTTGGATTGTAAAAAGTGCTAATGGTGGGGAACAATCAGTTGCTTCAGTTTTAGAGGCAGCAAAGCACCACAAGTGTTAATTTTTTTGCCCTTAATTGACACTTGTAACTGCAGTTTTGAGTTTTTTGAGTTATTTTTCCAGTTGTCATTTTAATTTTTTTAAAGTACAAAATGTTTAAAAAACTAACAATAAAAGTTCTGAAAAATCTTTTTTTTAAATTTATGTTTATTAAGTTTCCAATAGACATGGTAGCGTACATGAAGATACAAACCAAAGAGAAACAACCAGCAACAAACAAACCCCCCACCCCCTCCCCCGGCATAGCAGATGACAGTACATTGTTAATTTGGTGAATCCTGAGCATCGCAAACACATATGAGTGGTATATCATAAACACAATCAAAGGATGGAGTCCCAAACTCAAGCGAACAAAGTCCGAGCACAGGGTAGCAAATGGACAACCAAATTGTTACAGGTCAGGATTGTTCAGCAAATATACAGTAAGTGGGGCCCAGAAATCTGTTGGGCGTGAAGCCTCAGGCAGCTCTTCCGCATAGGCCCCCAACTGGTCTCTACAGTAAAGTAAATCGTGGATCCATTTTTTTACAGTGGGAGTGGTTTTCGCCCCCAACACTGCGCTACAGCCCTTTTAGCCAACAAGGTTGAGATCGCAACTATGCGTCAGTTGCAAGGCTTTAAACTCTTCTCATTCCCAAGGAGACAAATCTCTGGAGCACAACGCACAGGTTCCAGCACAATTTCAGTTAGCACATTCACCACCTTGGACCAAAATGCAAATATACCTGCACACATCCATGCCAGATGCAGAAAGTCAGCATCTGCCTGCCCACACCGCATGCAGCCCGCAGTCTTGCGTAGCCCAAACCTACAGAGTTGCAGTGGGGTATAATATAACTGGTGCAAATATTTAAAGTGGATTATGCGGAGATTGCAATTCGCCATGAGGCGACCTGTTAGCTCACAGCAGGACTTCCATTGATCAAGCGTGAGCGTGGACCCCAGAACAGCATTCCATCTAATATAAGAGGGGTGTTCCCCTGGCTCCCGCAGGGAGGCGTTATATAGCCTGGTGATCACACCCTTTCTCTCTTCTCCCGCCAGCACCGCCTGCAGTGCCAGCAGAGTTGTAGGTTCCGTCGGATAGTTCGGGTAGATAGCTCTAACTGCTTGCCGTACTCTGACATACATAAAAACTAACATAAAGCCACGATTCTGACCCCCCTGTACATCCTGTACTGACCGAAACTGACCCTGTTTATACAGATCCCTCATCCGGGTGATCCTGACAGCCGCCAGCTCCCGCAGCGCGGACTGATCCTGTGATGCCGAAATATCAGGATGTGCAGCCAGTGGTAGCGACGGGGCGTATAAATAGGGAAGCTGTGACCTTTTGGCTAGAGTCCTCCAGGCCCACGCAGTGCACTGTACAGGGTTGATTTCAGTCCTGGGGCATCCCGCGCCACCCAAAAGAGTTGCCGCCTGCAGTGGCATTGGAAGAACAGCATCAGACTCTATAGCAGTGTGAGGTTGAAACCGCTGTGGAAAGTACCAATAGTGTGCAAACTGCACCTGCGCGCACAGGTAGTATAACCGCAGATCAGGAGCCTCAAAGCCGCCACGATCAAATGGTTGCACCAGGATATCCCAGCTGCATCTGGGCTTCTTACCACCCCATACAAATGTGAGTAATGCCGACTGAAGCGTCTTGAATAGCGCAGTGTTCAACTTAATAGGGATATTAACAAAAAGATAGAGCAATTTGGGCAAGATAGCTATTTTAGTAACCGCAATTCGATCAGCGAGCGAAAGAGGCAAGCGCGCCCACCGCTCTGCCTGCTCAGTGATCCGCATAATGACTCTGCCGTAGTTCGCAGAGATGACCTGATCCGCATCTCTGTGTAACCATATCCCCATATACTTCACCGGATCCTGAGTCCACGTCAGCGGGAAGTCTAGCACTACCTCCTGCGTACCAGTAGTTAGCGGGAACACCATCGACTTCGCCCAATTAATCCCCAGCCCGGAGTATCTCTCAAACTTGACATACTCACGGAGCAGTTCTGGTAAGAAAGTGGCGGGCTCACGGACATACAGTAGCATGTCATCGGCATACAGTGAGACCACAAGTGGTCTCTGCCAAAAGCGCAATGCAGCCGCCGCATGCCGCTGGCGCAGCTTACAGGCCAGAGGCTCCAGCGACAACGAGAAAAGCATTGGCGACAAGGGGCACCCCTGACGTGTGCCTCTCTCTATGGGGAAAGCCGATGACACCCACCCATTTACTCGCACTCGGGCTACAGGCTCCGTGTAGAGCACCTTAATCCACTGAAGAAAGAATTGGGGAAGGCCCATCTTGATTAAAACCGTGAACATATAGTCCCATTGGAGGGAATCAAAGGCCTTCGCTGCGTCAAGCAGCACCGCCACTGCCTGGAAGTCTGGGTCAAAGTAATGTAGCGTAGAGAACACCGTTCGTAAGTTGTGTACAGTAGATCTAGCAGTCACCAAACCCGACTGGTCCGGGAGGACCAGGAGGGGGACCAGCGGTTGAAGCCTGTTGGCTATCATCTTTGCCAGTATCTTGGCATCTATATTAATAATTGAAAGAGGCCTATATGAGTAGCACCGGTTGGTTTACTTGTCGGGCTTCAAAAGGATCACCAACAGTGCTTCTTTGAGGGTGGGCGGGAGTCTCCCCTCCTCCTATGCCTCCGCATAAAGCTCCAGAAGCCTAGTGGCAAGGTCTTCCACATAAGTCTTATAAAACTCGCTAGGGAACCCATCCAGCCCTGCAGCCTTACATGTAGGAAGTGACATTATTGCTAATTTAACGTCCTCAATATCAAATGGCTGTGTGATATATTCCCTTTGCTCCTGTGAAAGCCACCCCAGTGCGACATTATCAAGATAGGAGTGCATCTCCCCTGTCGGCACTGTACCCCTATCCGCATAGAGTTTAGTATAAAAGTTGAGGACTATCTCACTAATCTCGGGAGTTGTGTAGTGCGTGATCCCATCTTCATCCAATAGTTCAGTGATGCACTCCTGGCTACGTGGTGCTGCCAACTTTTGAGCCAAAGAGCGGCTCGGACGACCCCCCCATCCCTATAGTAACGAGCTGTACTGCGTCTGGATTGGTGTAATAACTCTTGGTCAACTGTGTCGTTATGTTCTGTGACAAGGTCCCTAATTTCAGCTAACACGGCTGGAGAGGGATTCTTCTCATATTCCCGCTCAATTGTAGAGATGTCAGCAGCTAATTTCTGTATTCTGCGTCTGATGTCCTGCAGCACTCCCGCCTGGGCACCTATGCAAGTGCCCCTGATGGTCACCTTAAATGCCGCCCACAGCACTCCGGCACTCCCAACAGAGCCCTCATTCTCCCGGAAATAATTACGAATTGCCTCCCCGATAGTCTGTCTAAAAACTGGGTCGGTTAGCGAGGCCTGCTGCAGACGCCATGCAAAGGGTGGCCTCTCACATGTAGGTACCTGTAGCTCAAGGACCACCGGAGAGTGATCCGAGAGCGTTCGAGCCTGTGACTGACCTTCACCACCCAAGTACAGACGACCTCAGAAACAAGCCAGAAATCTATGCGAGACCACGTCCCATGGACAGAAGATATAAAGGTGCTTTCCCTAACCCCAGGGTGTTCAAGTCTCCAGACGTCTTGCAGATTGCCCGCTTCCAATATCCCCAGTAGCGTCTCAGATTGCTGCTTAAGCCTCACTACACCACTGCTTACTCGGTCCAGGGCCACATCCAGACAAACATTGAAGTCGCCTCCCCAGATTGTCTCGGCAGGAGGAAACCCTGAGATGCGGCGTCATACATCCGAAAAAAAAGACGGATCGTCAATGTTCGGCCCATAGATATTGACCAGTAACACACTCATACCACCCAGTTGACCATACACCATCGCCAATCGCCCATGCTCGTCCGTTTCAGCCCGAGTTACAGAAAATGGGACCCCCTTCTTAACAAGGATCATCACCCCCGTGAATAAGTAGAGTAAGAGGACGCAATTCTCACACCTGCCCAGCGTGTGCCCACTTTTTGTTCCGAGACTTTAGTGAGGTGCGTCTCTTGAAGAAAAGCCACCTGCACATCCATACTGATCAAGTATGCCAGTACAGATCTGATTTTCTTGGGGGTGTTAAGTCCCCGCACATTCCAGGTCAGGCCCTTTACTCTACCACTCATTCAGTTTATACACTGGTAAGCCAATACAAATACAATAGAACCCGCCATGTGTGTACATAATCACATAATGCAACTCAGATTCACAATAAAGGAGTAATGCCGGCTCACCCCTCCCAGTCGCGACCCCCCCACCCCCACCCACTTCAGCAAACCACAACTCGCAAAAACAATCCCCATAGTGGTCTAACCCTTCCCCAACAGAGAAAAAAATGAAACTTTTGCATGTGGGGTACACCCATTTGGGTGGGCGACAGAGCGCTACTAGCCTTCCAATGAGTATGAGGTGGCTAAGGAGGTCTATAAACTGTGCCCGCATTTCTGCTACCAACCACGCCAGCGCACATCAAGACACGAGCCCACAGTCACTGGGAAGCACATTAGACCGATCCAACAGGCGAGCATATAGAGAACCAACAATAATGAATGCATGTTAGAGTCATGAATAATAGGGTGAAGTTACAATACATCAAAGAACCAGCCAACCCCCCTACTGCTCCTCGTCATCTTGTGCGGTACTGGCCTCTCGCCGCCTTCGTTTCAACTGTTTGGCGTGCTCAAGGGCCGCCTTGGGGTTAGAGAAAATTCTAGAGTCGCCGTCAGGGCCTATATGCAAACGAGCAGGATGCAACATTGCATACGGGACCCCCTCGGTCTGCAAAAAAATGTTCACAGCAGCGAATTCCCTTCTGGCTGCTTGCACAGCTACGGTAAAGTCCGGAAAGAAGGCCAGTGCGTTGCCCTGCTGCACAATATTGCTCTTTTCCCTGGCCATCCGCAAAATAGTGTCACGATCCCTATAATTTAAAAGTCTCGCTATTATTGGGCGAGGAGGGGCCCCCGGGATAAGTTTAGCTGCAAGAGAGCGGTGGGCGCGCTCGATAATAAACATAGTGGAAAGTTGCTCATTACCAAAAATGTCTTTAATGAGGTTTTCCATGAAGGTCTCCATCTTTCCCACATTGGTGGATTCCGGCAGCCCCGTGAGTCTGATGTTGTTGCGCCGGGACCACGCTTCTAAATCCTCATTTTTGGCCTGAATGAGGGCTAAAACTTTCTCCATGCTGAGTGCCTTCCCTGTGACTTCGCTCAGGCCCTCTTCCGTCGCAGATACCTGCTGTTCCACCTCCCCCATGCGGGTGTTTTGTTTTTCCAGCTGCGCAGACATGTGATCCAGGCGGTGGTTCACCGCCGCCATTGAGCCCTCAATGGATTGAAGGCTGCGCTGCATTGCCAACAGCGTGGACTCGAGTGTGGGAGGAGTGTCACTTTGGGCATCTGCCTCTGAGTCTGAGGCAGCTTTCTGTAGTGTCTTCGTAGATTTTCGTGCCTCAAATGTGAGGCGAGGTTGGGATTTATTCAGTTCTCCCCATCTCTACCACAGTTGGGTGCGCCACTTATACCAGTTGGTGAAAAAATACAGTAAGCACCGAGGCGTGCGCGCTTTGCAAACCTGTACTAAATCTAAAGCAGAAGAAGCAAGGGATCCAAACAATATGCTATCCGGCCCACTTAGCCCAGAGGGGCTCTTCAGACGAGCGCAGCCAGAAGGAGAAAAATCAGCGTACCCCAGGAACACTCAGAGGCCCTCAATAAAACAATGTCCAAGCCCAGGGACCCCGCGGCGCCCTCCACGCAATGCACCTCCGTGCAAGCGGTGTGTAGCAGGGAGACACCAGACTCACAGCCCCACAATTCAACAGCCTGGAGCACCAGGCCCGACAGGCAGCTCAGCGCCTATGGTGAGAGTCTATGCAATGCCAGCAACACAAGGCCCAAGCTGCCTCCAAGGGCCGAGTGTAATATCCTCCCTCCCAACAATTATTCGCGGTCGGGCGCGGGTTCAGTAAGGTGTTGGCTAATCACTGCGGCGAGCAGCAGCGGCTTATACCACCACTCCAACGGCAGGAAAGGGTCCAGACACTCCAGTGCAGAACTAGGCCCCCGCACACCTCTAAGCTCCAGCCGGCAGCAGCAGACAACTTGGTGGCCAGGCACTATATGGCGTCCAGTGCCGGCAGCCCCGCTTAACGCGCGCTCCCATCGGCACCCGCCGCAGCTCGCAGAGCGCGAATCCCGTCTAGGGCCCACACCCGCTGCCGCAGCCACGGGCCCTGACAGGGCCGCACCCCACTTACCACTGCCGGGCCCGGGAGCGTCCCCATCTGCAGCCGGCCTCCACCAACAGTGCCCAGGGCTCAGGATGCACAGTTGGGCCACCGCACCACCTCGCTCTCAGTATCGTGCTCTGCGTCTTTGTAGCCGGCGCCTGGTGCACCCACGTTCGACTCCGCTGCATAAAGTTCTCACCGGCTCAGAAGGCGTCGCAGTGAGCCAGCGCACCTCACCGAAATGCAGCCCACCTCCTTTTCAGGACCTCTCACTACTCACACGTTAGGGTCCCCGGCGGGAGAGCTCCATCTCAAGGCAGCGCTGCGGCAGGGCAGCCAACGGGCCGGATTTCACGCACTGTGGGAGTCAGAATTGCTCCTGATCACCCCCAGCACAGGCAGGAAGGCAACACAACGCAGCCCAGCCCAGCCCAAGCAGGGGTGCAGTTGCGGCGTTTTGCGGCAGATTCTGGTCGGATTATGGCTCAGCCGGGCAGAGCTACACTAGGGTGCGGCCATCTTGCCGTGCGCCCTCTAGCGCCCCCCCCCCCAAAAGTTCTGAAAAATCAAAGAAAAAACAAAGGTTCTTGTTAGAACCACCTTTCTTGGTTTAAAAAAGGATAAATTGTATGTGTGTGTAGCTATAAGAAAGTGTGAATGACTGAGTTTCTGTGTTAGTGGGTGCATGAGTGTGTAAGTGGATGTGTACGTGTTTGAGTGAGTGGGTATGTGAGTGAGTGGGTGTGAAGCAGGTGCATGGGTTTGTGAATGACCGAGTTTGTATGGAAATGAGAGTGGGTACATCAGTGGCTGTATTGGTGAGTGACCGCTTGTGTGAGTGGGAGTAGGGATGTGTGAATAGGTGTGTGAGTGGCTGTTTGGGTGAGTGAGTGGACGCATGAATGTCTGCATTGGTGAATGAGTGGGTGTTAGCTGTATGGGAGAGTGAGTGGTTGTTTCAGTGACTGTATGGGTGAGTGAGTGGGCCTGTCAGTGACTGGATGAATGAGGGGGTGAGGAAAACTGTATGGTTGTATGAGTGCATGTGTTAGTAGCTGTATAGGTGACTGAGTGGGTGTATGAGTGACTGGGTGAGTGAGTGGGTATGAGTGGCTATATAAGTGTGCGAGTGGCTGTGTTAGAAGCTTTATAGGTGAGTGAGTGGGTGTGTTAGTGACTCTGTGGCTGAGTGAGTGGGTGTGTCAGTTACTCTATGTGTGAGTGAGTGGGTGTGTGTGTGATAGGCTGTATGGTTGAGTAAGTGCGAGTGTCAGGGGCTGTATGGGTGAGTGAGTGGGTGTGTCAGTGACCTATAGGTGTGTGACTGGGTGAGTGATGGCTGTGCTAGTACCTGTAGAAGTGAGTGAGTGGCTGTGTTAGTGACCGTATGGCAGAGTGAGTGGGTGTGTCAGTGACTGTATGGGCAAGTGAGAATGTGTGTCAGTAACTGTGTGGGTGAGTGAGTGTGTGTGTTAGTGACTGTATGGCTGAGTGAGAGGGGATGTGACAGGCTATATGGTTGAGTGAGTGCATGTGTTAGTAGCTGTATAGGTGACTGGGTGGGTGTATGAGTGACTGCGTGAGTGAGTGGATGTGTTTGTAGCTGTATAGGTGAGTGATTGGGTGTGTCAGTGGTTACATGGGAGAGTGACTGGGTGTGGTAGTGATTGTATGGGTAACTGAGTGGAAGTATGAGTGACTCTATGGGTGAGTGAGTGCCTGAGTTAGTACCTGAGTGAATGAAAGGTGTGTGAGTATCTGTATGGGTAAGTGAGTGAATGTGGTACTACATGTGTTGGTACGTGACTTGGTGTGTTATTGACTCTATTGGTGAGTCAGTGGGTGTGTTAGTGGCTGAATGGGTGAGTGACTGGGTGCATAAGTGGCTCTATTAATGTGTGCCTGGATGTCTCAGTGGCTCTATGAGACTGTACCTTGATGTATACCATGACAATGTTCGTTTGTAGAACTACAGATAAAGTAATTAGTTAATTACTTTACTCCAATAGATGGTGTCATTCGTCTGTTTAAAAACATAAAAAAGATAAATATAAGCTAGTATTACTTTTTGCAAAATTCCATGATAAGTTTAGTTTCTGCAATGCACAAGTTCATACTATAAAGCAAACAGACATTTCTTATGCTGTAATAGTATTCCACATTATAGTAAAGCATTTTCTTTTCCCTCGTTACTGTTCTCATCTTTTGTACTTGTACACCATCATCAATGTAGTGTAAACAGTTTCATCCTTGAATAGTGGGGAAAAACAATTATAAAGATTGGAGAAAAAAACTTTTCTCATTGGAGCACCTGCTCTTTTTTCCTACATTAAAGTTTGCTGCCTTTTCCATCATTTGCCAATAACATGGCATCTGGTGGCAGTGAGGATAAGTTACCACAACCTGTTGAACACAGTTCTTTGGAGGAGGAATCCCTGGCAAAGCAGCAACCAATTGCATGGACGTTTTTCACCATCCTCTCCAGTCAAAACAAAGTGGTAGCAAAGCATGACAAGTTCTCTTTTTGCGTCAAGATCCTCTCCAGGGGTACGTCAAATAAATATTTGTGTGGCACTACAAGTATGTTGACACATCTAAAAATGTATAACTCCAACCACTGTTGAAAAGGAACATAAATATAAGTTAGTATTATATTTACAAACTTTCAGAAACATAACATTACACATTGCTTATGTTGTAGCAGTATATCACATTATAGTAAAGCATTTCATTTCCCTTTTTACTGTTCTCAATTTTCATACTTGTACACCATAAACAATGTAGTGCATAAAGCTTCATCCTTGAACAGTGGGAAGAAAAATAATCACATAGATTGTAGAAAAATAAAACAAACGTGCACAGTATATCACTACTATTAAGTGACACTATGCATTGCACTCACTACAATTAGTTAATCAGTTGCTTTATGAACAGTTAGTACACTAATCTTAACAATCATACGCTAAAAATAACTGTTTCATTATTATTACAACTGGTACAATATGAGTAATACATATAAAGCCCAATTGAATTTTTGAGATTCTTTTGAAAACATCACCCCTGGTAGGCTGAATGATGTCTTAAACACTGACGATCCACATAGAAGAAATACCGTACACCACTTTTTAAATCAGAAATCCTCCTTGGAACCTTGGTTGAAGGAACAAGAGGTAAGAATTTGGAAGTTTGAAAGGCAGTTTTTGTTTGAATTTAAGGTTGGTATCATTGAATTCCGTTCATTCAGTTTCACTCTTTCAATAGACAGTATGGTGTCCAGATTTTGCATTAAATCCTTCGTGAAAGATGATAGGCATAGTAGTATAAGTTCAAATTGATATTTGTCCAGCTTTAAAGTTTGTAATTTAGTTTTCCAATTTATATCCATCTGCTCTGCATTGTTGTAGCATTAATATGAGGTATTGTCCACTTCTTTGTATGTGCAATATAGACATAACATCTGATCTACATTTTGGGCAGATTATATTTTGGTTAGCCATTTTTATTAATCTGTTAAAAGACCCAATTTTGCAATCTGGTAGTGTTAAGTAAAGAAATCACTAGGAATTGATTTGAGTGGTAGATGTAAAAAAGCAATCTTCACACTCATGGTTCCATGTGTAACTCAGTCCAAATAAGTTATCAAAATGGATTTCTTCTTCTAAACAGTGGTGGCTCGCAGAGGGTGTGCTGTGGGGCGGGGAGGGGCAGGGTGGGGGGGGGGTAGTGGAGTCAGACATACGACGGCCAGGAGTAAAGTAAGTAAATAAATAAATAAAACTATTTACCTTGCGCTCGCTGCGTCGCCGAGTTGTAAATTTTGCAGCAAACCACACAGTCCGGAACATAATCTCTTAAGTGGTTTTTGTTCAATTGCATTTATAAGATGTGGTAAATGAAAAGTACATTGAGAACAACATTTGCACAGCAGTTGGTATCAGAAGTGTTTGTTAACTGGTAACCTACAATATCTCCCTCATTCTCCAGTTTTTTCTTCCTAACACCTTGCTTGTTCTGCTTTTCAGCAACATCCATAGATTCTTTTGTGAGCTTCTACTTTGGACAGATTATCTGTTTTTTCTAAATGGGATACTGTTCTAAATGAGGAGCATATACACTCCTTAACCAATTGTACTCTCTGACACAACTTGCATCGGCACTAACTTTCCTGTCATCAAAATTAACCAAAAACAAACCAGACAATGTTCTTGCTAGAGACAATGCAACATATGACACACATTCTTTAAATACATTACTACTGTTGCAAGGTGGAATATTATGTGGTATGGCTGGGAGGCCTTACTGTGCAATATTCTCACAATACAGCGATAATCCTTGGACTCAACAACAATAATACTTAGCTCAGTCCTGGTAGTGTGGCAAAGAGCAGTCAGGCATTATTGGAGGAACATGTGTTAAGCATTTTACAGTACCATTATGGTGCATAAGTAATTGAGATGACTCGAAAGAAATCTGGCACCAATTTATAAAAATAGTGTATTTTTTTATAAATCTAGACACCAAAATGAACTTTATATCACACTTACAACCGGAGTTGTGGATTTTTAAAGAGTTCAAAAATAAATGCAGAAAATCTGACAAGCTGGTCCCATTGAAATAAATGGGGGAAAACACAAGTGACACTCGGCCACTTGCAGGGTGAGTACAAATGAACCCTCTTGTGGATAAGGTCATGTGGGTCCCTAGATCGAGTTCCAACAGTCGTTACTTTGTTGCTTTGTCCAGGGAGTCCTGGTGCAGAGGTGACTTGGCTGTCCTTGGTACTGAACGGGAGTTGTCAAACTTGCAGCACTGGACAAAACCACACTTGGAGAGTAGAGGTCTTGGGGTTCTAGGACCTGGGTTCAACAGCTGGATTTCTTCTACCTTGCTCGGCGGCTCCGGGTGCAGAGGTAGCTGGCAGCTGTCAATCACCGGGGCAGGTCGCGCCAAAGATGCTTTACCACACACTCGGCGACTCCAACTTCAGGATGCAGGAGCACGGATGCGAGGTCATTGCCAACGCCGGTCGCTGTGAGTTGCTCTTGGGCTGGAGATGTCACTCAAGGTGTCGATCCCCCGACTGGCGATCGCCAAGTCTTAGCTGCGGCAAATGTAGTCCATGGTTACTTCGGTGGATGGAGGTTGACAGGAGTGGAGTAACGGCTTCAAACTTGGTGAAAAGTTAGCCACCACTCCAGGCTTGCAGGACACCGCTCCTCTTTGGGCTCACTCTCGACAGGCCCAGTGGGTCGCAATTCTTGTCACGCAGTATGTTGATTTCCTTGCAGTGGACTGGTCCCGCCAATCCAAGGAAGTCTGCTTTGGTTTCTGGCATCCACTGGAGTCCCTCTTGCTGGCAGCAATGAGCTTTTGCCACGGGCACACGTCGAACATTTGGTTCTGGTATATGGTCTCTTCAGGACACTTAAGTGCACTGCAGCAGAATCCAATGTCCTGTTGTCGGTGACTGCATCTTCTTTGTGCCTCTTCTCAGATTCAAAGTCAGAACTGAGGTTCTGGTGTCAGGGAAGCCCCTTAAATCCTAGTTTAAGGGGCTTTGAGGGTGTGAGGGACAGTGGCCAATGGGCTACTGGTCAGTGCAGCTAACCCACCCCTTTATTGACAACATCCTAGGGGTGTACATCACTCTGCTACCCGGAACCCACTATTTTAGAATCTGCCAAAATGGAAGAACCCTTTCTTGGATGTACAGACCTCCCAGCCAACCCTAAAGGTGTTGCTAGCCTTTTGGAGTTGTACGTCTCCTAAATAAATAATTTTCCCACCTGTTAGGCTGGACAGGGTGGGAAGGGCTTTGTCCTCAAGTGGGGGATATGTAATTACACATCAAGGGCGGTGAAAGCCATTGAGGCTCACCACCTTAATGACTGTAAACACTAGCCATCCTGGGAGGGAGGAGGTGTGACCTCCTTCCTGCCCAGGTGGGTAGACTCTTGGCGGCAAATGGCTCGGGAAAGCCCGCCTAGGCACTGGAGCTTTGTTTTCTATGGGTGTACGCACCCAGGGTGGCACTCAACATGAGAATCGTGTTGAGGGTGAAAAAGCATGGTGTTTGATACCAAACACGACACAATTTGGTCATTCCATAATGGAGTTTGCCTGGTAGCTAGCCCATGTTACTCTATGGACCACCGATCACTTACAGTAAAACCTTGCCTAACAGGGTTACTGTGGGGATAGATATGCATGTACATATATATCCACACCTTTTATATAATACACTCTACCTCCTGAGCTTATAAGGAAAGCCTTAAGAGTGACTTACTTACATTAATTAAGTCAATGGTGTGGCTCTTCAGCACATGGTGAGGGCAGAGCTCTTCTTGAGCAGACAGGCTGCTCATGCAGGGCTCCAATGGCAGTGCTGCAGTTTTACTTTTGCTTGGGTCAAACAGGGTGGCACAATAAAGTACTGCAGCCCTGATGACCTCTCTTATCACCCTTGCCCTGGGTACCACTTGTACCATATACTAGGGACTGACAAGGAGTGATACGTGCTTGCCAATTGGGTGTACCAATCCAAAAGTTTAAGGGGAAACAGCACTGGCACAGGGGCCTGGTTAGCAGGTACCAGTGCACTTCCAGATCTATAAAGACAGCATCTAGAGCAAAAAGTGGGGGGTGACCATGACAAAAAGGGCACTTTCTAACAGTTGTTGAAGAGGATCTTCACTCAGTGGTCCAGAACTTTGGCTGCTTTGTGAACTCTCCTTAACTATCTCAGCAGCAATTGCTTCTTCCTGTTCAATCTGATCATTTAACATTTGCAAATAGTTTGGAAAGACTGAACACTGAATACTGTCTTTCACAGCTTTGAAAGACTTCGTAGCAGTCACCGTCTCGGAGTAATTACGATTCAGCACGCCAAGGCTTGAAGAGTTGTAGAAGTGTCTGTCAGGTCGCATCATTCTCGCGAACACTGACAGGCTGTGCAGCATGAGTCGGACGAGAAGTGAGTTACCCTTGTGATTCGGGAACTCTACTTCCCAGCATGGCTCGCGCTCCTGACGTAGCACGATGTGTTGTGCGTGCCGTCGGGAAACCCGGATATAGCTGGGAAGAAATTTCACTGGGCTACCAATTATTCAACTACCGGCAAGAGGATTCCGCTTCGGAAGTCACGGTCTGGTAAGGGTGCTGGTAGCACCAACTCTTTGATTCAATAAGGATGTTCCATCTTCAATCAGACCTTCCTTTGTTTGCCGTACTTTTGTGCCTAACCCAGCTCTCGTCCCCCATTGGGGAGACCAGCTGTATGGAGGACTCATGCGGGGGAGAAGTTATCTGGCACAAGGCATGAGAAGCGGAAGCTTCTAAACAATCCCTCTCTCCCATAGAAGAGTGTGAATGTACTTACTCGTCTCCTCCGTTGGAGAGTCTTTGTTGACGAATCATGCAAAGGAGATTTACTGTTCTGTAAATTACTGCTCCACTTTACCTCCTCTGTTGGTGAGACCGATACTATCGGTTTATGCGGAGGGAGGTGGTTATCAAAAGATCAGGAAAGAATATAAAAACATTCCTGGATGTAAAGGGAGTGAAGGAACTCTCCTTATACTGCTGCATTAGTGATATTGGTATTCACAAGGATGACATTCTAGGAATACTATCTTAAGTGGATATTTGAAAATTGGCTCATTATTGGATATGTTGGAAGTTACCGCCTCGGAGCCTATTCATCCTGATCTGTTCATGGTACTCTACTGTTTTGTTTCTCATGGAGCTACACTAAGAACAGATTTAATAAGCAGTGTCACTTCTTTTGTTCATTTAACAGGGGGGTCAGTAGTGGGTGATTGGAAGCCTGATGCTCCTGTCCTTTGTGGTTCATCCCGACCCGTTAATGAGGGTAGGTGTGTCGGTTAAAGTGTTTCGTATTATCTTTTGAGTATACAGGCCTTATTCACGGAAGGAGGTGTTTGTTTATAATCTCGATTTTTTTCCCCCTTTGCAGCATCCGTGTTGGAAACTTGAATACACCCTCTCACCTCCCCTGTTACTGGGTTGATTATTTTCTTTTACAGGTAGTTAATATGTGTCTCTAACCTCACTTGCTGGTTTCAATAGTTACTGTCACGAATAAGAGTTTATTACAAGTCTCTCTCCCTCCATTCACAGATCTCCTGCCTTGCAGTTCCCAACCTTTCCTTCCCCCGCTTGACCGTCCCAAAAGTCTGCGCTATTATAATAATCCAGACTTGGGGCTGTCAAGAGGTGGACCCCTCTGAGCATCGGCACGATCCTGAGGATACACCTTTAACAGGACAGAATAATCGGCCCACGAATATATATATCCTCCCGGTCGGGCTGATTCCAGAATAGCCACCTTGGAAGATGTCATAGCAGCTCTCGCTTGTGGTTCAAATAGTATTAACTGCTTCACGTAATGAAACCACAGCCTTACAGGCTTAAGGTAGATAGGATGCAGAGAAATCCGTTTGATGTAGGAAGTCATCCCCAGCCATCGACTAGTCCAGTATTGGTGGAAATTCCAGCTCCAATACCCTTAGCCTCTCCAGAAAGATTCTGTGGGGACATAAATAAAGTACAGGTTTTTATGACTCAGGTTTTATTACACTTTACCTGCAAACCAAAGATGTTTTACACTAATCAGGCCAGAGTAGCCTTTCTGATCTCTTATTTAGCCGGGGAGGCGGCACAATGGGCAGTACCCATAGTCAGAAGAGACGATCCTTTACTTTATGATTGGGACGCCTTTAGAGAGGAGTTTGAAAAAACCTTTGATCATAGGGCGGACACCATCTCAGCAGACACGGAGCTATTGGAAATAATACAGGGTAACAAGGAGTTGATTGTTTATTTGAACACCTTTAGAAGACTAGTGGCCGAAACTGACTGGCCAGAATCAAAACAGGCGGCCATCTTCTACCTGGGGCTCAAGGACGAGTTGAAGGATGTAATTGCTCAAATAGATCCGCAGCCCAGGACCTGCTCAGCTCTCATTGATCTGACTATGCATCCGGATCATCGCTTAAGAGAACGCAAAAGAGACAACAAACTGAAAGATAGATTTCCACCTCGTTTCGAATGCCCCAAGACACCCGAGCATGGGACAGCCCCACCCGAACCAATGGAAATAGGAACGGTGCGAGCCTCCTTAACTCCTGATGAAAGGCAATTTCGATGCAAGAAGGGGCTGTGTTTGTACTGCGGGAAGAAGGGACATTATCTTAAGGACTGTGCAATTAAACTCAAGAACAGTCGCCCTAGATACGGTCAAGTCGCCTCAGTAACCGCTGACAAACCTTCTGAAAACTGATTCGCTCAAGGCCTAGAGAAGGGGAGCCTTCGAGCATTGTGACCATCCCTTCGGTTAACCAAGATCACCTCTCCAGCAAAGAACATTTCTTTATTCTCATGAAATCTTAATAAACCAAAAACGATCGAAAATTAAAGCCATGGTCGATTCAGGAGCCACAGGGTGCTTCATGGATAAGATGGAAGCCCAAAGACTGGGAGTGACGCTTAGACCCAAACCTTTGCCTGAAACCATTTATGCAGTGGACGGTAAGCAGTTGGAATCGGGACCCATTTGTTACACAACGGAAGACTATGAAGTTGGCTATAACGAAAACCATCACAGATCTCTTTCCTTCAATATCATTCAAGCCCCCCAATACGGAGTGGTACTGGGCCTACCTTGGTTACAGAAACATAACCCTACCATTGAGTGATCTAAGAAGCTCTTGAAAATGGAATCTGAGTATTGCAGAGTACACTGCATTCAGACATCTAAGGTCCCTTATAAGGCGCTAGCATTACGACATCACATCGCCACAGCTGCGGAAAAAGAAGTGACATTACCTGCCTGTTACCAGCGGTTCGAAGAGGTATTTAATGATCGAATGGCGGAAGTGCTCCCCCCACATAGGCCCTACGATTGTCGGATAGATCTCATCCCGGGAGCGGTGGTTCCTTGTGGTAGAATCTATGCACTAACCGAGCCAGAAAACGAACACTTGCGACAATACATCGATAAATGCCTCTCCCTGGGATTTATTCGCCATTCAAGGTCTCCCGCAGCTTCTCCTTTATTCTTCATTCCGAAAGCTAATGGAGAGCTAAGAGCTTGTATAGACTTTCGCGCATTAGACGCCATCACGGTTAAAAAACAGTACCCGCTCCCATTTATATCGGTATTGTTGGAACAAGTCAAAGGTGCGGTGATCTACACCAAGCTTGATCTCAGAGGGGCATACCATTTGGCGCGTATGCCAGAAGGCGACGAATGTAAGATGGCCTTCAAAACTCGCTACGGATTGTATGAATATCAAGTTATGCCTTTTGGGCTATGCAATGCCCCCGCAGCCTTTCAGTTCTTCCTGAATTATGTTCTTTGAGACTACCTGGATCGCTTTGTGGTCATCTACATCGACGACATTCTCGTCTATTCTTCTAACGAAGGAGAACATAGAAAACATGTGAGTCTCATTCTTCAAACTCTACGGAACAACCACCTCTTCTGCAAAATCAGCAAGTGTGAATTCCATGTTACCACCGTGGAATTCTTGGGAGTCATGCTCACACCCTCTGGACAAGAAATGGCTGAGAGAAAGGTATTGGCAGTTACAGAGTGGCCAAGTCCCCAAAACGTAAGAGACATTCAGTGTTTTCTAGGCTTTGCCAATTTTTATAGGCGGTTCATCAAGCAATTCTCTGACAAGGTGGCCCCCATAACAAGATTGTTGCGGAAGAAAACACGTTTCCAGTGGTCGGATGAAGCACAAACAGCTTTTCAATCCCTAAAAAGGGCATTTGTATTAGCTCCAGTATTAGCTCATGCAAACCCGGAGATACCGTTCATCGTGGAAGCTGCCGCCTCAGAGGTGGCGGTAGGAGCGGTGTTATCCCAGAGAAATGCAACCACCGGTCAATTGCATGCAATAGCTTTCATGTCCAGAAAGCTGAATAGCGCCGAACAGAACTACACCATAGCTGAAAAAGAGCTATTGGCCATCAAAGAGGCTTTTATTGAATGGAGACATTGGTTAATGGGAGTGAGACACAGCGTCACAGTATATACCGACTATCGTAATTTGCAATTTATGAAGTCAGCCAGACAGCTAACCCCACGTCAACTCCGATGGATGCTGTTCTTTGCAGAGTACCATTTTGTAGTGACCTTTAGACCCGGCAGCGAAAACAAGAAAGCGGATGCTTTGACATGTCAAGAATAGCAAGCTGAACCACATTTTAACCCAGAACGAGCTATCATTGAACCACACAAGGTCCTTTGTGTATTACAAACTGACACTTTTTAAAGAAAAGTAGCCAGAGGGGTACAAACATTTACCTGGAAAGATTGGCTGAGAAAACATCCTGAATGATGCCTGAATCAAGGCATTCCTGTTAAAGGGAAACAAATCTTAGTCCCCACCAATGAGTTAAGAAAGCTAGTGTTCCAGTGGTGTCATACTCTCCCCAGTGCGGGGCATAACGGGATTGAGAAAACAACTGAAAGAATACTGCGGCAGTTCTGGTGGCCGTCTCTCAGAAAGGATACAATACTGTGGGTGAAGAAATGTACCACCTGCGCCCAGATGTAAACTGACAAAGGCAAACCGCAGAGTCTACTTCACCCATTACCAACCTCCGAGAAACCATGGGAAAGGTTCTCTGCGGATTTTATAGTAGGGTTGCCCAGAGATCAGGGATATATTGTTATCCTTGTGGTTATTGACTCTCTAACTAAGATGGGACATTTTATCACCTGCAAACAAATCCCTTCAGCAGGACTGTTAGCAAAGCTACTGTTGGTCAATGTGATTAGACTGCATGGCCTCCCGCGAGTTATAGTATCAGATCGTGGCACTCAATTCACGGCACAGTTTTGGAGGGTGTGGTGTTCAGCATTGCAAATATCTTCTGCTCTGTCTACCAGCTTCCATACGCAAACTGATGGACAGACGGAACGCCTGAATCAGACCTTAAAACAGTTCTTGAGATGTTACGTTGACAATAACACAGAGGCGTGGGTAGAATGGTTATGGCTTGCAGAAATCGCATACAATAGTGCCACCCACTGTTCCACACACCACACACTGTGCTGTAGCTCTTATGGGTTTCATCCACGTTTCATCCCTTTCTTGTCACCCAGCCAAAACCAAAAACTCCCTGAGGTGCACAATAGGATAGCTCATATCCAAAAGACATTGAAAGACACGCAAAAACACCTTCAACATGCAAAAGAACAGTACAAGAGGCAGGCAGACAAACATCGAAGGCCAGGCCCTGTATCACCGAAGGGAGATTTAGTGTGGCTTTCCACAAAAAACATTTGCTTTAAGAAACATAGTGTGTTTAATCCTAAATACATAGGCCCCTACAGGGTAGTGAAACGTGTGAACCCCATTGCAGTAAAACTAGCCATGCCAGCGCATTTTAGGATTCATCCTGTTTTCCATGTCTCACTACTGAAGCAATCCCATAGCCCAGTCAAGAAGCAACCTGTCCCTCTGTGGGTGAACCAGGAATTGGAATACGAAGTTAAAGGGATACTAGATTCCAAAATCATTCGACAGAAACTGTGGTATCTGGAGGCATGGAAAGGATATGGCGCGGAAGAGAATTCATGGGAACCATCTGAGTCCATACATGCTCCTCATCTGGTTGGTGCCTTCCATAAAAGATCACCTGATAAACCATGTACCTGTCAGTGTTCTCCGAGGAAGGGATGTACTGTCAGGTCGCATCATTCTCGCGAACACTGACAGGCTGTGCAGCTGAGTCGGACGAGAAGTGAGTTACCCTTGTGATTCGGGAACTCTACTTCCCAGCATGACTCGCGCTCCTGACGTAGCACGCTGCGTTATGCGTGCCGTCGGGAAACCCGGATATAGCCGGGAAGAAATTTGACTGGGCTACCGATTATTCAACTACCGGCAAGAAGATTCTGCTTCGGAAGTCACGGTCTGGTAAGGGTGCTGGTAGCACCAACTCTTTGATTAAATAAGGATGTTCCATCTTCAATCAGACCTCCCTTTTTTTGCTGTACTTTTGTGCCTAGCCCAGCTCTCCTCCCCCGTTGGCGAGACCAGCTGTATAGAGGACTCATGTGGGGAGAAGGTATCAGGCACAAGGCATGAGAAGCGGAAGCTTCTAAACAATCCCTCTCTCCCATAGAAGAGAGTGTGGATGTGCTTATTCGTCTCCTCCGTTGGCGAGTCTTTGTTGGCGACTCATGCAGAGGAGATGTACTGTTCTGTAAATTACTGCTCCACTTTACCTCCTCCGTTGGTGAGACCAATACTATCGGTTCAGGCGGAGGGAGGTGGTTATCAAAAGATCAGGAAAGAATATAAAAACGTTCCTGGATGTAAATGGAGTGAAGGAACTCTCATTATACTGCTGCATTAGTGATATTGGTATTCACAAGGATGACATTCTAGGAATACTGTCTTAAGTGGAAATTTGAAAAGGGGCTCATTATTGTATGTGTTGGAAGTTACCGCCTCGGAACCTATTCATCCTGATCTGTTCATGGTACTCTACTATTTTGTTTCTCATGGAGCTACACTAAGAACAGATTTAATAAGCAGTGGCAATTCTTTTGTTCATTTAACAGGGGGTCAGTAGTGGATGATTGGAAGCCTGATGCTCCTGTCCTTTGTGGTTCATCCCAACCTGTTAATGAGGGGAGGTGTGTCGGTTAAAGTGTTTCGTACTGTCTCTTGAGTATACAGGCCTTATTCACGGAAGGAGGTGTTTGTTTAAAATCTCAATTTTTTCCCCCCCTTTGCAGCATCCGTGTTGGAAACTTAAATACACCCTCTCACCTCCCCTGTTACTGGGTTGATTATTTTCCTTTACAGGTAGTTAATATGTGTCCCTAACCTCACTTGCTGGTTTCAATAGTTACTGTCACGAATAAGAGTTTATTACAAGTCTCTCTCTCTCCATTCACTGATCTCCCTCCCTGCAGTTCCCAACCTTTCCTTCCCCCGCTTGACCCTCCCAAAAATCTGCGCAATTACAATAATCCAGTCTTGGGGCTGTCTAGAGGTGGACCCCTCTGAGCATCGGCACAACCCGGAGGATACACCTGTAACAGGACAGTGTCAAACTGAAAAACTCTCTTTTGTCTGGAGTTTGACAACTCAGTTTTCTGTGGTTATTTAGATTTCCTTTTGCATGTCTGACCAACAACCATCACACCCAACTACTCCATATTTTCCTTCTTATGTGTTTTCTGGTACATTGCTTCTATATCTGTAGTGTTAAAGTACTTCATAAAGACACATGGTTTCTAGATGTCGACTCCTTCTTGGATACATGTGTGCAACATATTTGATTTCACTATGTCTGTACTTTCTGGGTCGAACTCTGCTAGGTACTGAATTTCTGGAAAAGACTTTAACACCATATTTCACGTCCTTGCTAGGCGTAGACTTATCAAAAAGAATTCCCCTTGATTTTGAGAACAAACTGGCCGAGCTCAACCGATTACAGCATTAGGACCCTATCTCTCTATGGGAAAGCACTTTCAAGCTGAAGCTGTACAAATACTTGGTTAGTCTTTTCTGCTGAAATCTCTTCCCACATCTCCTTCATCTCTGTCTTCTCTGATTTTGTAATATATGAAGTGACGTAACAAGCAACAGCTATGGAGTTGTCTGCAACTAATTTTATATCCATATTAGCATTCCACAGTTTGAGAATCACATGGTTATAGTCCTTAATATACTTGGAGGCCTCTGTTCTTCTCAGGTTGAGTTGGTTGATCAGGCTTTTTTTATGCTCTCAGTTAGGTTGTTGGCTCAGTGTGTATGTAAAAACTAAGCATAAGAATGGAACACACTCTCATACAAAGCACCCATTAATGGCAACCTTTTCAACTTTGCTCTCAGTGATACTGTCGAAAGTAGCAAATAAAAGCGTCCCTTTCATATTTTATTTTTCTTAACCCACTTCTAAATGGTCAGTGTGTCTTAACCCTTTCTTGCACTCCAGTAAAGAAGCCCAATGTAGTAGACCTTTGGGTGTATTCGCGAATTTGTCGCAACCCTCAGCGTGGTCCCACCCATGTAACTTCACACCGAATTCGCGAATAACTATGGGAGTCCAGAAACATATTTAGATTTGTACTATTCAAACTTTCCAACTGTCCTAATGTTTGTAACATACATTCCACTAAGAAAATAAACCCTCCTTTATAAATGAGTGTAAACCACTATCATTTTAAGAAACAGACAACAATCTGTTTAATGCTCTTCCCCCACACTCTGTTAGCACAGTTACCAGAGCAACTCCCTTTAGAACACCGTCATGCTCCAGTAGGTCACAAGTTCACAACACATTCTAGAAGCAACACATTACTTTCCAACTCAACTGCAGCAGGTGTGGGTGATTGCAATTAAAAGCATATCCAAGATTGCATTACATTTTTTTATTTTCACCAGAGCCAATCACAGATCTACTTACTTTTTCAAAAAAAAAACCCTACCTCATTTTAACTACCTGCATATTTACATCATCCAATCAAATAGGTCCTTTTTTTAAATGGGTCCTGTCCTCCATTTGAACTGCCTTTCATTATGAAAACTGTCTCATTCAGCTCCATCCTGTGTGCTGCTCCTCCTTGACTTCAAAATGGTTGGAGTGTAGATCGTGGGCCACATCTTTGTGTTTTGAGCTAGAGAGTGTGCTAGAAAGAGTGGTATTGACAGGGACTTGAGTTTGCCTAATGTGGACATTACTTGTATTGGCCAGAGAGGATTAAAGTGGCATCAATTGCTGCCTTTGGTAAAAAGCATTGTGGATTGCCAACACCCTGACCTCATGATTGTGCACTGTGGTGGCAATGACCTAAGCACACTTACTGTGGTAGGACTGGAAATCCTAATGAAGGATACCTTTGTTCAATTAATAGTACTTTTCCCTCAGACTGCCTTGGTATTCTCCAATATATACCAAAGGTAGAAATGGAAGTGGTCAAACGTGTTCTGTCCACAGATGGACAAAGCCAGGAAATATGTCAATAAAACTGTTTCTGCATTCATCAGAGACCATAGCATGAGCTCTATCTACAACAACAACTTGCGTTTTAACATGGAGGGTGTACATAGAAGTGATGAGTTCACTTCACAGAGAAAGGCAGCTGGGTGTTCCTCAACAACTTAAAACACTGCATCCTGTTTTATGTGTAATCATCATCTACACACAAACACAAAGGCCCTTCTCAGAGCTACCCTAGTTCCCAAACACTGGTTCATTTTCTTTTTAAATCCATTTTCTTTTAGTTTTATTTAAATTTGCGAATACGTCACAAATATGCAAAACAAAAGCAGACATTCAATAGATACCAGCACCTTTAAAATTCACAACAATATAACTGACGCTGTGCATCTGACTGGGTGCATTAGTGTGTGAGTGGGTCTGTGAGTGGGTCTGTGACTGGGTGTGTTAGTGTGTGAATGGGTCTGTGACTGGGTGTGTTAGTGTGTATATGGGTCTGTGAGTGGCTGCATGAGTCTCTCAGTGGGCCTGTGAGTGGGTTTGTGAATGGGTCTGTGAGTGCATGAGTGGGTCTCTGAGTAGGAGCATGAGTCTCTGAGTGGGTGTGTGAGTGAATGTGCAAGTGGGTGTGTTAGTGGGTGCGTGAGTGTCTGAGTGGGTGCATGAGTCTGAGTGGGTCTGTGAGTAGGTGTGTGAGTTTCTGAATGGGTCTGTGAGTGGGTTTGTGAGTGAGTCCGTGAGTGTCTGAGTCGGTCTGTGAATGGGTCTGTGAGTGTCTGAGTGGATCTGTGAGTTGGCGGTGAGTCTCTGAGTTGGTATGTGAGTGGGTGAATGAGTGTCTGAGTCGGTCTGTGAGTGGGTGCGTGAGTCTGAGTGCATCTGTGAGTGGGTGCGTAAGTCTGAGTGTATCTGTGAGTGGGTGAGAATGTATTTTTTTTAAATTAAAATATTTGCATAATATTCGCAAATTTGTTGCGACGTTACACGGTGGTCCACGCTGAGCATCCTGATGAATTCGCGAATATTGCACATGGGGAAAAGAAACTATTTTTCACTGTACTTTACACAGAAGGGGCCTTTTAAGAACTACTAGATTACAGCCATGGGGTCAGGGTTCCTCTACCCTGACCCCTTATACCACTTTTCATCCTTAGTTTCAGCCCCGGGGCCTGTGTCCCATTACTTAAAATGGCAGCCGCAACTTTCCACACTGGTTGCGGCTAGCCAATCACAGCATTTCTGTTGGCATGTGTATTTGCGATTTGGATTTTCTTTAATATCTCCAAAATTATTGAAAGGATTTCCACCAAATAACAAAAAGGACGCTTTCTGGATCAAGAGCTACCTTTCTGCTAAATTTGGTCTAATTCCGTCCAGCGGTTCAGGCTGTAGTCATGTCTAAAATCTCTATGGGAAGTAACATGGGAAAAGCACTTTTTTTGATCCCCCCGCCCCCTGTTTTCTCAAACCCGCTTGATGGATGACCCCGAAACTTTCCATGCACAATAAAATTCACTGGGACAGTTTTTTGGGAACATTTATGAAGATTCGTCAAATGTCGCTACAGATATAGGCAGATCAAAAAATGCTTTTCCTATGGAAACTAGGTCCTAACTATAACTATCTACTGGTGACCGCCAGCCAGTAATAAATAAATAAATATATATATATACAACATAGATTCTTTATAGGCCTTATTCACGTGTAAAACTTTGGTGGTATGCCCATTCAGGGCGTAATTTTGTTCACTTAACAGTACTCCAAGTGGTTTGACCATTCAGGGCATAATCAGGTCAGTGTGCCATTATTCTAGTGGTAATTAAGCGGTAAGAATTAATTTAGGCGGATTGAAGGTATTTACTCCCGCCACGAGCCGCCTGTCCTACACTGACTGGTTTGATAGAATGATCCGACAATAATAAGTAATTTTTGTTTTCATTTTTACATTTTGGATCCTCTAATCATGAAATGTGTATATATATATATATTCACTGAAAAAACCATAGGTTTTAGGGACAGTTATAGTTAGTTGGACATTGCACTCGTACAAAACCCGTGAAATTCCCCGTTATAGTTAGTTCAGCTAACTATAACTCGCGCCCCGCAATGCACTGCTGATGACGTCACATATTACATCACTCATGACATGGTCAGTGACATCACTGATGACATCACTGATGACATCTCAAATGACATTACTGATGACATCATCCAGTGACTGTGTGTTTCTGTAAAGTTTAAATATTTTTAATATATATAGGGAAAGGCGTATTGAAGAATGAGTGGGTGTATAAGTGTGTGTATGGATGATTTAGTAGGTGCGTGACTAATTCTATAAGTGAGTGATTAAACGTATCTTACTGAATGCATGGGTTAGTGACTAAACTGGGTTAATGTCTGTATCTGTCTGTTGCTGTGTAAGTGGCTGCATGGGTTTGTGAATAGCTACATGAGTGTCTATAAGAGTTATTGATTTGTTGTCTGAGTATCTGTATGGGTGCCTGAGTGTTTGTGTGGATGGGGTGTGTGCGACTGTGCATAGATGTGTGAGTGGGTGATTCACTGGGTGGATGGTTTCAAGAGTGCATCTGTGATAGACTGTATGGGTGGGTAAGTGTGTGTAAGAGTGTGTTAGTGAGTGAATGTATGTCCCAGTGGTACATGTGTGAGTAACTACATATGTGAAAGGCAGTATATATGTGTATTGGAGTATATAAATAGCTATAAGCGAGAGTGAGTGATTGTGATAGTGGCTGTATGGATGAGTGTGTGCTTGTATCAGTGATTGTATAAGAGCGTAACAATGTGCTAGTATTTGTATGATTAAGTGAGCTGGTGTGTGTATAACTGTATAGGTGAGTAAATGGCAGTGTGTTTAATTATTTGCATGACTGACTAGGTGTGTGAGTACCTCTATGGATGAGTGGCGGTGTTTGAGTGTCTATATAGGAGTAAGAGTGCATATGATTATCCTGTACTGAGTGACCATAAGTATGAGTGACTGTACGGGTGAGTGAGTGGATGTGTGTGTGTAGACCTAAGAATCAGTGAGTGGGTATGTAGTTATTGGTGTTGGAGTGTCTATGGTTTTGCGAATGGCAGTCTGTAATTTAGATTGGGTGTATCAAAGGTTATATTAGGGTGTGAGGAGGTGCATCAGATTATCACGTGGATGATATCATCAGTGATGTCATTTGAGATGTCATCAGTGATGTCATCAGTGATGTCACTGACCATGTCATGAGTGATGTAATATGTGACGTCATCAGCAGTGCATTGCGGGGGCGCGAGTTATAGTTAGCTGAACTAACTATAACGGGGGAATTTCACGGGTTTTGTACTGAGTGCAATGTCCAACTAACTATAACTGTCCCTAAAACCTATGGTTTTTTCAGTGAATTTCAAAGGTTTTTTAAATGCTAATTTCTAACTATAACTTATCTGAAACCTATGGTTTTTCAGTGAATTTCAAAGGTTTTTTAAATGCTAATTCCTAACTATAACATGTCTGAAACCTACGGTTTTTTCAGTGAATTTCAAAGGTTTTGTAAATGACAATTTTTAAATGTATTAATTGTTATATTAATTTTTTTCATACTGATTTATTAAATTTTTAGATTTTTTTTTTACATATTTTATTTTTTAAATTACATTGTAATTACATTATACATTACATTACAAAAAATACTTTCTCAGAATGAATTACTTTAGTTTAAATACTTTGCACATAGGCAATAGACTTTTAAGTACAGTAGTTACAGTTGTTGCAATGGGCACCACATTTTCAAACACAATGCAACATTCAGCTCAATGTGAATTTCTAGTTAAATGCAATTAGTTACTTTATGGATTACTTTTCTAACCACAGGACTGGATCCTAGATTCAGTCCTGGTACATCTCCTGTAAACAGTTGAGTAAAAGCGTTTTGGTTACAGTCGTGATTTTTAAGGAATATTATTGTATTTTAAAAGTTGACAGAAACTTTTTCTCATAGAATCACCAATGTTATCCTATGGAAGGAAATTCACTTAGCAGGTAAAAACTGTTATCGTTACTTTTTCTTACTCAGTGTTGGATCCTGGATCCAGCACTGGTGCATCTCCTGTAAACAGTTGAAAGAATGCGTTTAAGTCATACAGGCGATTTTTAAGGAATATTTGTAGTTTGTGAAAATCTACACTTTGAAACTTTTCTGCTGAAAACCAGACAATGGATTCCTATGGAAGAAAATATAAGTTACTGGTAAGTACGGTTAAAATTACTTTTCAGGACCAGTACTGGGCTGAAAGATGCAGCACTGAGGTCTCTCCTGATAACAGGTGAGTAAATCGAAATTCGTATTTCGGCTGATTTTAGAGGAATATTTGTATGTTTAAAAATCAACACTTAGAAACTTTTTCAGCAAAAAGCAGGCTATGATATCCTATGGAAGGAAATTCAAGTTACTGGTAAGTACGGTTAAAATTACTTTTGAGGATCAGTACTGGGCTGAAAGATGCAGCACTGAGGTCTCTCCTGATAACAGGTGAGTAAATCGGAATTCGTATTTCGGCTGATTTTAGAGGAATATTTTAAAGTTCCAAAACTCCACACTTAGAAGAATTTCCAAGTGAAACCAGTCAATGTTAGCCTATGGAAGGAAATTCAAGTTACTGGTAAGTACGGTTAAAATTCTTTTCAGGACCAGTACTGGGCTGAAAGATACAGCACTGAGGTCTCTCCTTATAACAGGTGAGTAAATCGGAATTCGTATTTCGGCTGATTTTAGAGGAATATTTGTATGTTTCAAAAATCAACACTTAGAAACTTTTTCAGCAAAAAGCAGGCAATTATATCCTATGGAAGGAAATTCAAGTTACTGGTAAGTACGGTTAAAATTACTTTTGAGGATCAGTACTGGGCTGAAAGATGCAGCACTGAGGTCTCTCCTGATAACAGGTGAGTAAATCGGAATTCGTATTTCGGCTGATTTTAGAGGAATATTTTAAAGTTCCAAAACTCCACACTAAGAAGAATTTCCAAGTGAAACCAGTCAATGTTAGCCTATGGAAGGAAATTCAAGTTACTGGTAAGTACGGTTAAAATTACTTTTCAGGACCAGTACTGGGCTGAAAGATGCAGCACTGAGGTCTCTCCTGATGACAGGTGAGTAAATCGGAATTCGTATTTCGGCTGATTTTAGAGGAATATTTGCACAATGGTGAAGGGAGGGGCGGGGCCTGAGGTGACATCTGTGCAAACGCGCCCCGTGGCGCGTTTTAAGTTGGGGGATTAAGTCCCCTTGAATCATGAGGGTCCCTACGGGCCAACTAGCCCACCAGGAACCTCCAGTATGCGCCAGGGGGCTGCGTTGCAGAGACATGTACAGAGGCCACACCCCTTTTTACACCTCTCTGCAACGCAGCTCTGTGGCGCTTTCTGGACATACCTGTTGGGCTAGTTGGCCCCCAGGGACCCTCAGGATTGAAGGGGATTTAATTCCCCATCTTAAAACGCGCCTCGGGGCCTGTTTCACACATGTCACCTGAAGCCCCGCCCCCTCCCTTCACCACTGTGCAAACGCGCCCCGTGGCGCGTTTTAAGTCGGGGATTAACTCCCTTGAATCCTGAGGGTCCCTGGAGTGCAACTAGCCCACCATATACCTCCAAAAGCGCCACAGAGCTGCGTTGCAGAGAGGTGTAAAAGGGGCGTGGCCTCTGTACACCTCTCTGCAAGGCAGCCCCTGGCGCATACTGGAGGTTCCTGGTGGGCTAGTTGGCCCTCAGGGACCCCCAGTATTCAAGGGGAATTGTCCTCCTCTGCAAACGCGCCAGGGGCGCGTTTGCAGAGTGGTGAAGGAAGGGGGCGGGGCCTGCGGGCCCGACCGTTTCTCTCTCCCCTGAAGGGGGCTGTGTGGCCCCCTTCCTTTTTCCTATTTTTAGGCCCTGGGAACCCCATCCCCCAGGGCCTTACCCCTTTTTTTAAATTAAAATAAAAAAAAAACGGGAAGGGGGCCGCGTGGCCCCCTTCCCTGGGCCTGTATTGGCCCCGGGGACCCCATCCCCCGGATCATGGCCTCTTTTTTTTTATTTGGAGGGGGCTGCGTGGCCCCCTCCTCAGGCCATTTAAGGCCCCGGGGACCCCATCCCCGGGGCCGGCCTTGCACTTTTTTTTTTTTCTTTTTTTTACCTTTGGGAGGGGGCTGCGTGGCCCCCTCCGTGGCCACTTATGGCCCCGGGGACCCCATCCCCGGGGCCTGGCTCTCGTTGGGGACTGTGGGGGTCCCCAAACCCCCACAGTCCCGCCGGCTCCCCGTGTCCTACGGGAGCCGGCATTAGCTTACACATGGGGAGCAGCTAACATGCTGCTCCCCATGTGGAAAGCAATCAGCTTTGGATATTGGAAGAGAGAGCAGGTTTCCTGCTCTCTCTTCCAATATACAAAGCAGTTTGCAATGACAGGACGGGAGCCGCGAGGCTCCCGTCCTGTCATTGCAACAGCAGTGTCCCGGGGTAGGCACCCCGGGACACTGCAGGAGCCGGCCCTGGGGGTGGCGGTCCCCAGGGCCACCACAGGCTCCAGGAGGGGGGCTGCGCGGCCCCCCTCCTTACATTTTGAAAGCCCCGGGGAGGTGGTGGTCCCCGGGGCGTGTGGGGGGGCTGGAGCCCCCCCACACAGGTTTTTCAAAAATAAAAAAAGAAGCCCGGGGAGGTGGCGGTCCCGGGGCTGCGGGAGGGCTCAGAGCCCTCCCGCACCATTATACATAAAGCCCCGGGGGTGGTGGTCCCGGGGCTTGGGGGCCCTTAGAGGCCCCCCACACATAAAATTAACCCCCCAGCATGCCCCTGGGACTTGGCCCACTCGGGGGCCAATTAACATCGAAGCGCGGGAGACCGCGCTTCGATTTTTTTTTTTTCGGCAGGATTCGCGCACCCTGAGCGCATCCTGCCGATTTTTAAAAAATTTTGCGAAGATACGTCAACCGGCAAGAGAGTTATTTCAAATAGAATGTCGCGGATTTCCTATGGATAATAGGTTGTAACTATAACTATCTACTGGCGACTATTATCCATAGGAAATCCGCGACATTCTATTTGAAATAACTCTCTTGCCGGTTGACGTATCTTCGCAAAATTTTCAAACTTTGTGGGGCGCTCCGGTCCGCTCCTACCCTGAAAGTCTCGGGGGATTCGTCAAGCGGGGGCCGAGAAAAAGGGGGTCCCAAAACGTGTTTTCCCCATGCAATTTTCCATAGGAAACTTTAGACACGGCTACAGCCCGAACTGCTGAACGGAATTACACCAAATTTGGCAAAGAGGTAGTTCTTGGTTCAGAAAGAACCCTTTTGTTAAATGGTGTAAATCCGTTCAGTAGTTGCTGAGAAAATCAAAAGTAAAAAGATAGATATATCTATGGCCGCGTCGGATTCGCGCACCCTCCCGATCACGAGCTGCATGCTAATTGGCTGTCAACACTCCAAATCAGGAAGTGTTGGCAGCCATTTTGTCCCTCGGTAGAACCGAGGGACAGAAACAAGTGCGCAAAGCGCACAAAGGGAGCAGGGTAGAAACACCCTGACCCCCTAGGTCTGCTCAGGGGTCCCACAAGGACCCCCTGGGCAAAAAATTATTATTATTTTTTTTAAAAATCGGCAGGATACGCCCAGGGTGCGCGAATCCTGCCGAAAAAAAATTGAAGCGCGGTCTCCCGCGCTTCAATGTTAATTGGCCCCCGGTTGGGCCAAGTCCCGGGGGCATGCTGGGGGGGTTAATTTTATGTGTGGGGGCCTCTAAGGGCCCCCAAGCCCCGGGGACCACCACCCCCGGGGCTTTATGTATAATGGTGCGGGAGGGCTCTGAGCCCTCCCGCAGCCCCGAGGACCGCCACCTCCCGGGGCTTCTTTTTTATTTTTGAAAAACCTGTGTGGGGGCTCCAGCCCCCACACGCCCGGGGACCACCACCTCCCCGGGGCACTAAGAAAAATTACAATGGGGGTCCATTTTGGACCCCAAGCCCCGGGGACCACCACCTCCCGGGGCTTTCAAAATGTAAGGAGGGGGCCGCGCGGCCCCTCCTGGAGCCTGTGGTGGCCCTGGGGACCGCCACCCCCAGGGCCGGCTCCTGCAGTGTCCCGGTGTGCCTACCCCCGGGACACTGCTCTTGTAATGACAGGACGGGAGCCTCGCGGCTCCCGTCCTGTCATTGCAAACTGCTGTATATTGGAAGAGAGAGCAGGAAACCTGCTCTCTCTTCCAATATCCAAAGCTGATTGCTTTTCCACATGGGGAGCAGCATGTTAGCTGCTCCCCATGTGTAAAAGCAATGCCGGCTCCCGTAGGACACGGGGAGCCGGCGGGACTGTGGGGGGTTTGGGGACCCCCCACAGTCCCCAACGAGAGGCCAGGCCCTGGGGATGGGGTCCCCGGGGCCATAAGTGGCCACGGAGAGGGGCCACGCAGCCCCCTCCCCAAAGGTAAAAAAAAAAAGAAAAAAAGTGCAAGGCCGGCCCCGGGGATGGGGTCCCCGGGGCCTTAAATGGCCTGAGGAGGGGGCCACGCAGCCCCCTCCAAATAAAAAAAAGAGGCCATGCCCCGGGGGATGGGGTCCCCGGGGCCAATACAGGCCCAGGGAAGGGGGCCACGCGGCCCCCTTCCCGTTTTTTTACATTTTAATTTAAAAAAGGGGTAAGGCCCTGGGGGATGGGGTCCCCAGGGCCTAAAAATAGGAAAAAGGAAGGGGGCCACACAGCCCCCCTTCAGGGAAAAAAACAAAAAACGATCGGGCCCGCAGGCCCCGCCCCTTCCTTCACCACTCTGCAAACGCGCCCCTGGCGCGTTTGCAGAGGGGGAACGAATTCCCTTGAATACTGGGGGTCCCTGGGGGCCAACTAGCCCACCAGGAACCTCCAGTATGCGCCAAGGGGCTGCCTTGCAGAGAGGTGTACAGAGGCCACGCCCCTTTTACACCTCTCTGCAACGCAGCTCTGTGGCGCTTTTGGAGGTATATGGTGGGCTAGTTGCACTCCAGGGACCCTCAGGATTCAAGGGGAGTTAATCCCCCGACTTAAAACGCGCCACGGGGCGCGTTTGCACAGTGGTGAAGGGAGGGGCGGGGCTTCAGGTGACATGTGTGCAAACAGGCCCCGTGGCGCGTTTTAAGATGGGGAATTAAATCCCCTTCAATCCTGAGGGTCCCTGGGGGCCAACTAGCCCAACAGGTACGTCCAGAAAGCGCCACAGAGCTGCGTTGCAGAGAGGTGTAAAAGGGGTGTGGCCTCTGTACATGTCTCTGCAACGCAGCCCCTGGCGCATACTGGAGGTTCCTGGTGGGCTAGTTGGCCCGTAGGGACCCTCATGATTCAAGGGGACTTAATCCCCCAACTTAAAACGCGCCACGGGGCGCGTTTGCACAGATGTCACCTCAGGCCCCGCCCCCTCCCTTCACCATTGTGCAAATATTCCTCTAAAATCAGCCGAAATACGAATTCTGATTTACTCACCTGTTATCAGGAGAGACCTCAGTGCTGCATCATTCAGCCCAGTACTAATCCTGAAAAGTAATTTTAACCGTACTTACCAGTAACTTGAATTTCCTTCCATAGGCTAACATTGACTGGTTTCACTTGGAAATTCTTCTAAGTGTGGAGTTTTGGAACTTTAAAATATTCCTCTAAAATCAGCCGAAATACGAATTCCGATTTACTCACCTGTTATCAGGAGAGACCTCAGTGCTGTATCTTTCAGCCCAGTACTGGTCCTGAAAAGTAATTTTAACCGTACTTACCAGTAACTTGAATTTCCTTCCATAGGCTAACATTGACTGGTTTCACTTGGAAATTCTTCTAAGTGTGGAGTTTTGGAACTTTAAAATATTCCTCTAAAATCAGCCGAAATACGAATTCCGATTTACTCACCTGTTATCAGGAGAGACCTCAGTGCTGCATCTTTCAGCCCAGTACTGATCCTCAAAAGTAATTTTAACCGTACTTACCAGTAACTTGAATTTCCTTCCATAGGATATCATTGCCTGCTTTTTGCTGAAAAAGTTTCTAAGTGTTGATTTTTGAAACATACAAATATTCCTCTAAAATCAGCCGAAATACGAATTTCGATTTACTCACCTGTTATCAGGAGAGACCTCAGTGCTGCATCTTTCAGCCCAGTACTGGTCCTGAAAAGTAATTTTAACCGTACTTACCAGTAACTTATATTTTCTTCCATAGGAATCCATTGTCTGGTTTTCAGCAGAAAAGTTTCAAAGTGTCGATTTTCACAAACTACAAATATTCCTTAAAAATCGCCTGTATGACTTAAACGCATTCTTTCAACTGTTTACAGGAGATGCACCAGTGCTGCATCCAGGATCCAACACTGAGTAAGAAAAAGTAACGATAACAGTTTTTACCTGCTAAGTGAATTTCCTTCCATAGGATAACATTGGTGATTCTATGAGAAAAAGTTTCTAAGTGTCAACTTTTAAAATACAATAATATTCCTTAAAAATCACGACTGTAACCAAAACGCTTTTACTCAACTGTTTACAGGAGATGTACCAGGACTGAATCTAGGATCCAGTCCTGTGGTTAGAAAAGTAATCCATAAAGTAACTAATTGCATTTAACTAGAAATTCACATTGAGCTGAATGTTGCATTGTGTTTGAAAATGTGGTGCCCATTGCAACAACTGTAACTACTGTACTTAAAAGTCTATTGCCTATGTGCAAAGTATTTAAACTAAAGTAATTCATTCTGAGAAAGTATTTTTGTAATGTAATGTATAATGTAATTACAATGTAATTTAAAAAATAAAATATGTAAAAAAAAAATTCTAAAAATTTAATAAATCAGTATGAAAAAAATTAATATAACAATTAATACATTTAAAAATTGTCATTTACAAAACCTTTGAAATTCACTGAAAAAACCGTAGGTTTCAGACATGTTATAGTTAGGAATTAGCATTTAAAAAACCTTTGAAATTCACTGAAAAAACCATAGGTTTCAGATAAGTTATAGTTAGAAATTAGCATTTAAAAAACCTTTGAAATTCACTGAAAAAACCATAGGTTTTAGGGACAGTTATAGTTAGTTGGACATTGCACTCGTACAAAACCCGTGAAATTCCCCCGTTATAGTTAGTTCAGCTAACTGTAACTCGCGCCCCGCAATGCACTGCTGATGACGTCACATATTACATCACTCATGACATGGTCAGTGACATCACTGATGACATCACTGATGACATCTCAAATGACATCACTGATGACATCATCCACGTGATAATCTGATGCACCTCCTCACACCCTAATATAACCTTTGATACACCCAATCTAAATTACAGACTGCCATTCGCAAAACCATAGACACTCCAACACCAATAACTACATACCCACTCACTGATTCTTAGGTCTACACACACACATCCACTCACTCACCCGTACAGTCACTCATACTTATGGTCACTCAGTACAGGACAATCATATGCACTCTTACTCCTATATAGACACTCAAACACCGCCACTCATCCATAGAGGTACTCACACACCTAGTCAGTCATGCAAATAATTAAACACACTGCCATTTACTCACCTATACAGTTATACACACACCAGCTCACTTAATCATACAAATACTAGCACATTGTTACGCTCTTATACAATCACTGATACAAGCACACACTCATCCATACAGCCACTATCACAATCACTCACTCTCGCTTATAGCTATTTATATACTCCAATACACATATATACTGCCTTTCACATATGTAGTTACTCACACATGTACCACTGGGACATACATTCACTCACTAACACACTCTTACACACACTTACCCACCCATACAGTCTATCACAGATGCACTCTTGAAACCATCCACCCAGTGAATCACCCACTCACACATCTATGCACAGTCGCACACACCCCATCCACACAAACACTCAGGCACCCATACAGATACTCAGACAACAAATCAATAACTCTTATAGACACTCATGTAGCTATTCACAAACCCATGCAGCCACTTACACAGCAACAGACAGATACAGACATTAACCCAGTTTAGTCACTAACCCATGCATTCAGTAAGATACGTTTAATCACTCACTTATAGAATTAGTCACGCACCTACTAAATCATCCATACACACACTTATACACCCACTCATTCTTCAATACGCCTTTCCCTATATATATTAAAAATATTTAAACTTTACAGAAACACACAGTCACTGGATGATGTCATCAGTAATGTCATTTGAGATGTCATCAGTGATGTCATCAGTGATGTCACTGACCATGTCATGAGTGATGTAATATGTGACGTCATCAGCAGTGCATTGCGGGGCGCGAGTTATAGTTAGCTGAACTAACTATAACGGGGAATTTCACGGGTTTTGTACGAGTGCAATGTCCAACTAACTATA